>CM060935.1:37807500-40307500 GCA_030765085.1 Allium cepa | reverse complement strand
AACAAACTGAAGGCAGACTTCTACTACATCCTTAGGATTAGTAGCAAGTAGCCCTAGCACTTCAAAGAACTCTGTCTTCGATTCCACTATCTCCAAGGTGTTTTTAATTTGAATGCTTATGCTGGTTCGAAATAGTTTTCAGATAATATATCTGATTCTGATCTCTCCAAATCAACAATGATAGTTTCAAAACTGACCAAGATTTGATAGTTGGTTATTTAACTATAAAATAAACAAACTATCAAATCATAGATTTGGTTCCATTTAGAAACCAAACATGGTTAAGCACATAAGCAACCACCAAGCCTCTTTAATTAGTCCTTTCACTAATGAAAACTCACTTTATAAATTTCTGTATTAAAATACCTTTTACAAAAGATATATTTACAAACCCTCTCTACTCTTTTCAATACTTGAAAAATATTTATTTACTTATCTCAACTGTATAAGTATACTCACAAAATATCTCACTTTTAATACTCATAAAACTTTTCCATATACTTATATCAATAGTAAAAATATATTAACAAAACCCTACATTTTCAGTACTTAGAGAATGTACCCATATGCTTATCTCAACGGTATAAGTATATTCGCAAATCTTAAGGAAGATTCCATATTTCCAAAATCATATTTAAATGAGCCAAAACAAATTCCATTTAAAAACATTTTTTTCTATAAACCCAAACTCATTTTTTGGTTAAATAAATCAATAATATGGATACTAAACCAAATATACTTTCCACCACTTCTCGATTTCAAACTTGTATTATCCCTCTATTAACAATGAAGTCAGAAAAGTTAGAGAACTATCCTAACCTCGACATACATTCTTAATTATCAGGATAGGGACAAGTTTCCCTACCTTCAAATTTAGTGCTAAGTATGGAAAGAATACTTTTCCATACCACCATAATTTAAAATGATCATTTATAGAAATCAGATCACATTTCCTTTAACATAATTCCTTTATATAAATCCCTTTTACATTTACAAACTCCTTTACAAATCTCCTTTCTATTTACAAAACTTTTGTTATAAATCCCCAAATATAATTATAAAAATCCTTCTATAAATCTTTGGATTTATTTATAATACTCCTTTTATATATCTCATTTACTTATCACAAACCTTCAGTTTCAAGATGGAACCAAGTACTTTCCATAAAATGATCATTCCATATATTACTATAAATCCACAAATGTGATTTACTATACTAAATTAAAAAAATGATATAATTTCCCATTTTATAAAATACCATTTATAAATCTACTATTTTATTTATAAAGTACCATCTATAAATCTCTTTTTTATCTATAAAATACCATTTATAAATCTCTCCTTCTATACACATTTTATATGAAATGTTTATTCAATATTTATTTTTAAAATATTTCTATCTTATTTTAAAACAGAATCACTTTAATATAAATGATACATTCCCCTTTTTTGTAAAATAAATATCTGTTGTTATCTTAACTTTTTTTAAAATAAATAGTTCCCAAAGTACTTTCTTAAACATTTTCATATAAATTAGAAAAGATTAATAAAAAGGTTGAAATAAAATTAAGAAGTTCAAAAACCATTTCTTAATAAAATGCCATAGAAAATTTCCAAAATCACTTTTAAAATCATAATCTGAGTCAAAACCATTTTCAAATCAAAACAACAAACCATTGCATTCCAAAATACTATTTTGAGGCCAACGGTAACCGTAACACTTATCCAATGCTACTACAACCTCTATAACTAAAAGGCTTCAGCTTTTAACATATATCAATGTCATATCCAACATGACCAACTACCAAACTTTTAGCATTCAACAATTTATACAGCAAGTATACAACTGAAATTTAAAAATCACAATGGTGAGGAATCTGGATTTCTCTACAAAATTCCTTATATTTTATTTTTATATGTCATTCACTTTTCGAAACGAAAATTCAACCAAACAAAACCAATAAATCATTCAAGTATAAAACTATAATTTATATCTACTATATATCATCTACTGTTCATTTAAAGGTGGGTCTAACTCAACAAATTCCAGTTGATGCTTAAACGTTCCAGTTTAATCTAAAATCGAACAGCGTTCTATTTTAGCTCAAAATTCCACTTGATCCAAACTCAATAAAATCAGCTCCAATATGTAGATAACACTCCTACGGGCAAGCGCAAAAGACCATGTGGTGATTGGACCTCGTATGAGAGAGATATTCATTTTGTAAGATTTCAGATGAATCAATTTGAATTAAACTTCATTAAAAAATTAATCACCTTAATTAATTTAAATCCCTCCCATTCTCTCTCCCAATTTAAATTATCGTATCCCTGTTCATAAGCACACACATAAAGAAATCAATTACCATCGACTTTCCATAATGATTTCTCCATAACCTCACAACGAAATCATGCAATGCCTTATCGATGAACTCCTCTCCATGAGTGCTACCACCCAGACTCAACCACTTCAAGCTCGGTGGAGCCTATCAAATTCTGACCTGGCACCCTCACTTTGATAGTAAAATATTGTGATCCTTTATACTATGCCGCAGGTCTCCAAACGATCACCATCGGAGCTCCTTTATTCGATAAACATAATGGCACCCTTGATTCCTTCTAACTCCAGCTAAATCGACATCCATCTCAAACCCTAGGTCGGCCTGCTACTGTCGAGCAACACAAAACTCAACTGCACCCATCAAACTTCACCTCGATTTGAAGATCTCGGTCATAAAAACTCAACAGATCAGGTTTCATATTTTTTCATTAAATAAATTATTTGATTTTGATTTTTGAAGATGTTGGCTATGATTTTCCTTTACAGTAAAATGAAAAAGAAAAGTAAAGAATGGAAGCGGGAAAGTAAACTATAGTCTAAGTGTGGGGTGATGTTTATTTTCAAATTTCTATCACTTCCCTACATAGACTTTTGTTCACGTATGAACCACGGACGACAGAAATAAAAACACGATGGAGGAGTATAACGCGACACGATCCCAAAACAACCATAAAATACAATGGCTATCTTATTCTATGAAATTTCAAAAATACCTACATTTGCTAAAAAATACGTCAAACGATAATTTAAATATTTTCTAAATTAAAATTTACGGAAAGATGGTATAAACTGAAATAAGAATACATCATTAAAAATCAAGTTGTTTTATTTACAATTCATTTCTTGTCAATTATTGAATTTAAATCAAATTTGAATACTTAAATAAATTAAATATTCACATTCGAAAAGTTAAAATTTTCGAGTCCTTACATTATTTTCCCTTAAAGGATTTCATCCCTGAAATTTCCAAAGGAAGAAAATGTATCTCATCCATATACTATTAAAGCCAATTAGTTAAAATGAGTTATTAAACTTTTGAAGTCTCATATGTTATTGAAAATTTCGAACGACCTCCTTTGCACGACTCGATTTTATAAAACTACAAGTCACCACAATTGGCCCATATAAAGAAAATAAAAGCCCAAAAGTGACCTCCCATATCTGGGGAAAACACAACAATAATCTATGCTTATGATATATCTTATAAAGTGTATGTGATATGTAGAAAACACAACCGTTAAGCATAAACACATACCATTTGTCGAGCAATCAAACTCTACTTAAGAAACCAAAAGTATCAAGCTACCCTTGACTTTCATGTACCTGAATCTCACTTACATAACCCAAAATAGGGTAAAAGATGATAATGAAATAATACAATATATTAAAGACCATACGATGTACGTATGTCGTCCATACGCAATATCAAATCTAATTAATAGCTCGTTCATATAAACTTCTCTTCCAAACTAGTATCGTAACCCGACTTCCCTAATGGGACTTCGATCACATTCCTTATTAGATCTGTTTGGTCGACGGATTTTCTATCGATTAGAAAACCATCAAAAATATATGGTTATAAAAACTGCAAGCTCAGGCGTACAATCGTAGTACGTATGCGAGTACGGGTCAATCCACAGGAAATAATTAAATTCTAATATCGCTCAATCAAATTAGCCCAAAGTTTTGAAATTGTTTTAAACTAAGAAAATTTTAGAAAATAAACTAGAGAAAAAGAAAATAAAACTATAAGATTAAGGAGCAATTTAGAGGCAAATCCACTTCTAATCATTCATATAAATCAACACAAAATTTATCTATAATCTCTCCTTTTAATTTTAAGTAGAAATGTTTGATGATTTTATTATAAGTATGATTTATTTGTGCTATTAATTAGCGCAACTTAAACCATCAAACTCTAACAAACAATTCAAAATCACTTATAGATTCTCATGAAAATGACGAGAAATTAAAAGTAAAATTTATTTTAAGCATGATCTATTTACTATGAATTAGTAACATAGAGCATCAAATTTTGATTCTAGTTCCACTTTCATTATCAAAAGCATATTTAGATGAAAGGGAAACTTATGTTTATGTTTAATTAAGCATAGCCTATTTGTTATGAATAATACAGGCTATCAAATTCAATATAGACAAAAAAATTTGAAACACAATAAAATTTCCATTAAGCACAAAAGAGAGATCATAAATGAAAATCATTATGTTAATTTAATATGATTCATGAGAGCTTCATTACCCCTAATTGAAGGAGTTTAACTTCTCATATTTGAATACATGTAAACATAAAGTGATTTCAACATAAAATAAATGAAGGGAAGTGCTAATTAAAAGAAGAGAGTTGCACAAAATAAATATAAACTAATTGCATGAATTGGAAGAGAGCATAAGATAATAAAAGAGCACAAAAGAAAGTTTCATAAATAAAGAATGTGACGACCCGCCTTTCTACTACCAGAAAGACGTATCATCATAAAGAAAGAAAGGGATGAGAAAATAGAAAAGATAGAGAAGAAAGAACAACAACATCAGAATCTCACAGCGGAAAGGAACAAAATATAATATATCATATAACTATTACATAATTTTACATATATCAGAGCTATACAGATCATACATCATATACTAGACAGTTATAAACTCCTGTCTAGTTAACACAAGTCAATATACAATACAGATAAGCAGCTCAGAGATATCAACACGGCAGAACACCATATATATATATATATATATATATATATATATATATCTACAACGTAGAAGCCTCCTGCTCCGTTGCTCCTCCAGAATTCGTCAAATCAAACCTGAATCCCTTGGCTACCCGTAAAAATTTGGGTACCCGAGAGTTTATGAAAAACAAAAATAAACTCCGGGTCAGACATAGGTCTGGTATGAGTAAACGGCTTAAGGTTGTTTAACTTTGAAAACATTTGAAAATAAAGGTATCACGTAAGACTCCCCACAAATAAATACGGGTAAGTTTTTACCTTACGCTAACCAAGACATTTTATAGGAAATCCAGTGATATTATAATAGTGTCTAGGGTTTTCAAGTAAATAGAAAATAGCCGAAATTGTTACATGATTAAATTCCAGCTACTAGCCACGAAAGTGGGTAATACAAATCAAAACCATAGGGTCTCGTAGGGAAAATGGATTTCCAACAATGGCAGGGCTACTGGGGTACCGCCCGTCACAGTACGGGGCCTAGATCACCGTACCGAGGATTACTCCCTTCATCCCCTGTAATACAAGGCCGGAACCATTCCTTACTGAACAGTCCCGAACAAGATAAACCCGTGGTTGGCGCGACCAACCACCCACTAAGCTGAAATATATATAAGGGACATCTAGACAGGGGAAATATCTTGTCCTGCTTGGGCATGACCCACCTATCCTTGCTGCATCTCCCCTGTTTTAGCCATTCCCGGTTGATGAGGCTTGAGGCTGCGATTACCTTTATAGAACATATTTCTTAGAATGCTCACCGTCCACCTGACGATGTGCTGAAAGCATTCAATCCATACAAGTTCGTTCCGGGTTCGAACGAAACCGAAGGCATTATCTCGTTACACTCATTTTGGAATCACCCTCAGAGTCAACGACGATAACCCTTGCATTCTGAAACACCATCTCGATCTTCATTTCAGGATTCACGTCCTAACGTTTAAATTGGATTGATGTGGTTTTCGGAGAATCAAATTTGATTCTTCCGATCTCGGTCTCATCGAATCCAACCGCCATTTTAAGAGCCAAGTTGTCTAATTAACTTACAGTTTAAATAATTTAAATTTAACAACTGAATTAACATAGCATTTATCACAGATAAAACATATACAAGCATCATAGATATAACATAACATATCATATCACAGAGCAACATAATATCATCACATAAATATCACACTCAGATATTCAGTCACAACAGTCCGTAAGCAGTCACCTTTAAATCTTATTTGTAATTAATTCAATTTAAAATTAATTACTTGAGAGTTAATCACTTAACTCTATTTAATTAGTCATTAGTTAACAATCAATTACTCATTTCACTCCGGATTGTTTAATTAATGATTACTTAATTAATCATTTAGTCATAATTACATACTTAATTTATTTCAAACTATCAATTACCTAATTATTTCTTAACTCAGTTATTTACTTTAATTAACCATTTAATTTAATAATCTTAATTATTAATCATCTTAGTTACCCATTTATTTATTTATTTATTTCTGATTACTTCCTTAATCCTTTATTTATTCTTAATTAAACTACTCGATTAATTAATCATTAATCATTCATAAATTATCTTAAGTAGTTAATTACAAATTTATCAATTATTTATAATCTATGACTAATTATAATTTAAGAGTGATTGTTCTTAATTTCTTCCTAAACTAATTAAATGTTCAACTAAATGAAACATTTAAAAGTCTTCTCTTAAATTTTGAAAACCAATTATAATATTAACTCCAAACTTAATTATTAGATAACCTTATATTTAATGTAATTAATTACTTAATTTGTTACCCTAATTCATATATTAACTTAATTAACTTAATTACAAATTAATTAAATAGGGATCAAGAATCTTAACTTTAAAACTAAACACTTATTAACTAAAAATGTTTAAACGTTAATTAAATCTAATCACGTATCTTTAATTGACTACTAAATTAAGATATACATTTAAGTTGAAAACATTTTTAGCAATAACTTTATTTATTTTTTTACTCTGCACTAATACAGTTTAGTAAACCAGGTTGATTACGCTTAAGCTTTGAAACAATACTCGAGAAAAATCTTACTACACACGAGAAAGAACCTGAGTTTCCCATCCAACCTTCCCGAGTCTTCCCCCCCCCCCCCCCCCCGAACCCATTCTTCCTCTCTCTCTCCCTGTTTCTTCCCTTCTTCTCATTTTTTTAAGTAATGTTATAACTAACTGTAGAAACCACTATGTAAACGACTGAAGACAAACTCGAAGCCCCCCCTCAAATTACCCGAGTACGAGTATGCGACGACCCACAGAAAATCGACAGACACCTCACCACCACCGTGCACGTGCACGGTGGCCCACTACGTCTCCGGCGACTCGCGACAACGTCAACAAACCTTAATTCGACCACATACCTGAATTCAAAAGCCAACTCGAAGCAACAACCTCGAAATCGAAAATTACCCCTCAGGGTGGTCTGCAACTCGAACAACGGCAGATATAAAATGCTTCAACCTCCAACGTTAACCATTATTTGAGTCGCGCTTCCTACCACGTGTCACCAACGTCACCCTTATTCATTCCTCCAAAATACTCCGAGCTCGGTCATCTCTAGATGAAGAAATCATCGAACAAAAAGACCCAACAGAACACGTGAACTAAACCCTACTTATATCACAAACTCAAAAATTGTGCACTTGAAAAATAATTTGACATTTTTCTAGTGTTAATACAACTTCAACCTTGCTTCGTAGGAAATTTCAATGATTAAATTTTGTTAAATCAACCAATATTGATAAAAGTCAACTTTCGGCTTTTCTTAAAACTGCACCTCAAACTTTGATCTAAAAATTATCATTTCACTTTTAAAAATCCTAACTTTGAATGTTTGTTTAATATAAGAATTTGAATTAACAATTTAAAGTTGTTGAATTTTGCACATATTGATTGTTTACTGCAACTTGAATATACAGAGGTTTGAACTTCTCTACCACCTTCAGAACTTATCTCCAAGTCATAATTTTCAGTTTGAACAAGTATATTTAACTTGAATTCCTATGTATAGGGTACTTGTAAAAAAAAACATTCAAATTCCTCTCTGTTTATTGTTCTATAATCAAAGGATATAGAACAGTTTCCAACTATTTGCAGTGTACTGGAATGTACAAATTCATATTCAACTATATAACAAACACAGAATTTCTTAGATCAATCAAGTAATAGTTTACTCACCTTAAAGCAATTGAACAGAAATGAGGTGTTGAAAAACTTGCAGTTGAAATTTCCCTGAAACCTTCCTTTGTTTCTTTTCTCTGTTTCCCCTTTTATTTTCTTTCCAGGTTTGCTTTTTAGTTTTAATTCTTCCCTTTGTATAAATGAACAGATGATATGTAGGTGTATATATATAAATTAAAGCTGCTTAACAATAGGTTGTATCTGGCCAGTATGTTTTTGTTTGTCATTTTCTTCATTTGGTCAAGTTTATGCTCTGCAGTAGAAGATTATGACAAGAATTTCGACTACATGTACTTGTTAAGCAAGAAGTTATGCTATTTACTGTTTATGTTTTTAATTATGATAGCATATAATTAATGGTGACTGATAGTTACTTTGTGTAGTACAAAGATATTTCCTTTATTTCGGCTAGCATACTCCATAAGACACAGGTTTTGTTTTATGATATTTGAAGTGAAACTTATTTTTCTTATGCATATAATTGAAGTGAAACTTTGTTTTATGTATTTTTTTCTCTCTGGACACAATACTTAATTGATGTACAAAGGTATATGTACATAGGCAATGCATAAAGATTCTTAGTGAAACCTGATTTTGATTTTGTTTTTATTTATTCATTTATACTGATATTAATATTATAGTGTTCTCATGTTCATACACTTGTATTAATACAGTTCAAGTTATAACTTATATTCGTAAATTTATAACTTAGTTATATTTTATATTTTATAATTTATGGTTTATACTTATGTTTATAATTATGATTCATACTTGTTTTTCCATGTTTTGTTTAATATTACTATGTTAAATATTTCCATGTTTGTTTAATTTAAATTTCATCATCTTAAAAACTAACATTGTATCCATATAAAGTATCAAATAATAAAATGTAAAATCTTTGATTTGATTTTATTGAATAAGACAAATCTTGTTTTAGTGGTTTTAAAGCATTTAATTTTAAATTTTTCAAATCAAACTTTCTTTTACAAACATACATAACTGTTAAATATCCAAGATCTCATTAATTTAAACATTGACAAGCTTATATTTATATTTAATATGGGTAGAATTGTATTATTGTACTTGTTATCATAATTAACTGCATTCATATCTCTTAATATTAAATGTCATTCATACATAACTTTAATTTAATTGAATAAAACAGATTTATGTTAAATATTGTTAAAAGAGTCTATTTTATATTTTGAAATTATAAATCCCTTTATAATACATATACAACTAATAATATTCAAAATATTTTTTTATTTATAAATGAAAATATTATATTTTATTTAAATTTGATCAAAAGCTTATTATAATAATAGGGTCAAAATTCCAGGATGTCACAAAGAAGAACAAGGCTAAGAAACCATTAAAGAGACATTTTATTTAACATTGATTTTGTGCTACAACATGCATCAAAAAAGGACTAATTACATAAAACATAAGCGATATTTATACATGATTAAAAAACTAATTCCATTTTTAGGGGACTGCCAAAAATGCCCTTGAGATTGTATAACCTCCAAGTAGTCATTAGGGAATTAATTAATCCCCACTAAAATTCCTTTAAGTCTCCATTAACATGTGCATGTGCTTTCAATTATGGTATATTAGTTAGTGGGTATATGGGCTCCTCCATGTTGCATGAATTCTTTAATTTGCTTTCAACATATGTATAAGCATACTTCCATGAAGCTCCATCCAACACTCAATTTCCTACATATAAAAATAAAAACGTGCAAGTAAATTTTCTCAAAATTAATTCATAGTCAAAATTACAATTTTGCCCTAAAATTAAGATGAATGAATGATGATTTGAAAATAATTAAGATTTTGGTTTAAACATGTAAAATACCATAATATGCTTATTTATTTTAATAAAGGAAGATTAAATATAGGAGTAAAAATATACATTTTTACGTGCACATCAAATGCCCCTACATTTATCTTTTTATTCGTCCTCGAAAAACTAAAACTAGGATAAATTCATTTTCATAGGAAACACGATTGCATTGAGCATATGCAACAAACCGTTAAACCTCTAAGTGTCCCTGGTAGGGCGAGTGTCATCTCGTGAGGGTTTTTAATAGATACTACCCACAAAATCCAAATGTGATATGCAAATTCTATTGTGACTACATGATGCAAAGTTTCAATAATATTTACAAATGAAGAATTTACTTTTAAATTGACACGAGTATGTTAGATATAAGTTTTGGTTAATATCAAGAAATTTTAATATTTTTACTCATCAAAACTTTCAACAAAAATTAAGTTATCATCACAATAAGGCTCTAGTTTGGCAAGTTGTTTCAGTTGATAACATGATGCAACTATGAAATGGATCTTTTAGTTGATTATCAAAGATTTGCAAAGTGGCATTTTTATTTCTTTTAAATAACAAGTCAAATCAAATAAGTGAAGATAGTTCTTGTATTTTAATTGCTTGCTCTCTCTATTTTGAAAAATATCAACTTTATTATTTACACACCTAACTCAGATGAACCGAGGCCAGATATATCGATCACGCACTGCATTTTGGGCTTACATGAGAAAAGTACAGAACGTGGCGAGTGCACACACTTGCGTATGAACACATGACTCTAGGTGTTTATTATTGTTATTTTAATTTTATTTATATACACCTAACTCGGATAAATTAAGGCCAGATATATCGATCATGCACTACATTTTGGCTTACATGAGAAGAGTACAGAGCATGGCGAGTGTATACACTTACGTGTGAATACATGACTCTAGGTGTTTCTTATTTTCATAGTTTTTTCCTTTTGAAAAGAGAGAGTTATGCAAAATCATCTTTGCACCACTTAACCTAGAAGATCAAAAATGTTATCGCCTTTACTTTAAATCAGCCACTCTTTTAAACAAAGATTACAATTAGGATATACTTCATAATTATCACCTATGAACCTTTCTATATAACTAGTTACACCATAGTTACTTGTAATCAAACCTTTACTTTTATTTTTGTTAAGATAAGTATATTTTCAAAAATTTCAATTTAATAACAAAAAATATATACTTATTTTATCATGTTTCTTTAAAAGTAAATCAATATTTATTCACATAATTATTCTTGATCTATATTCTAGTACACGAGTTTATGGTAATTAAGAACTTGAGGCTAAGTATTTGTGAAAATATAAAAGTAGAGTTCTGTAACTCTAGAAAGGAAAGATAGCAACTTAAAAAACAAGTTTTAAATTTGTTGAACATTCACGTTAAGTAAAACAAATTGATATTGTGTATATACTTTTAGGATGTAGAAGAGTATTATATGAATATGAACTTAATGGTTGAATGTTAATAGACTCAAGTAGTGGTTTTTAAAATGCCTCATAAATGAATTCTAGTATTAAATAAGAAATGATCTTTGAGGAACGAATGTGACTTAAAATGATAAGTATTGGTGGAGTTAAGAAACCAACGGAATAAATGTATAAGTTGTAGGTAGATCAGTTTATTCGCATAATTGTTCTTGATCCAGATTCGGGTACATGATTTTAAGGTGATTTACACTGATCCAAATAAGTATTTTTCGCTTAATTCTTGACTGCGAACATTTGATTCTGATTTCTGATATGATTCTAATGTTTTCTATCATAGTATATGGTCATGTAAGGAGAATGAAGGTGATATGCACACAAAAGTATATATTTTTACTCCTATAATTAATCTTCTTTTATTAAAATAAATAAGTATATTAGGGTATTTTACATGTCTAAACCAAAATTTAAATTGTTTTCAATCATCATTCATTTATTTTCGTTTAAGCTCAAAAATGTAATTTTGTGTATGAACTAATTTTGAGAAAATTTATTTGTGCATTTTTATTTTTATTTGTAGGAAATTGAATGCAAATTGGATGGAGCTTCATGGATGTATGCATACACGTTTGTTGAAAGCAAATAAAGAAAGGAAATAAAAGAATTCATGCAACATGGAGGAGGCCACAATGCTTTATGTTCAAGTTTGATAGGTAAATAATACACTTTACCATATACCAACCTAAAAGGAGACATCCCAAGATTGGTTTTATGCGTAGTTTTGTAAGCCCAAATTGCATCTGTCAATTTTTATGACCAATCTTTTCGATTTTTATTTACAATTTTCTCCAAAATTTGCTTGATTTAGCAATTTGAAACTTCAACTTGACCATAAGTTTAAGGATGATAAGTAGTGGATAACTTGTGGGTTATCGAGTATTTCTTCATTTGAGTTTCAAACGATCGATTACAAAAATGGGTTCTGTTATCGCTTATTATTGTGCGAGGTGTTTCACACCTTGAAAGGATGTTTTCTTTTATGAATTTCACAATAATTTTGTGGTCACTTATTTTACATGGAACGGCTTTAACCATTTAGAGATGTATTCAACAGTAAGAAGAATGTACAGATTTCCAAAAGAGTTGGGAAAGGTCCCATAAAGTCAATATCCCAAATGTCAAAGATTTCATCATAGGAATGGGGTTCAAAGGAATCATGTTTCATCGAGAGATTTTTCTAATATTTGGTAGTGATCACAAGTTTAACAGAAGTTGAATGCATCATTGAAAAGTGTAGAACAGTAAAAACCACATTAGAGCAACTTTTCCGTTGTTTTTTTAGGACCGAAGTGACCACCACAAGCTTGGTCTTGACAAAATGAAAGAACACTCTTATTTCACAATCTGGGATGCAATGCCAAATGATTTGGTAGGAACAATACTTAAACAAGTATGGATCATCCCAATAGAAGTACTTGACTTGGGAAAGAAACTTATATTTATCTTGTTTCGACTAAAATGAAGGAGTTTCCTTAGTGACTAAATAGTTCACTATAACGGCATACCATGGTTCGAAGGAAATTGAAAGGAGCTTTCATTAGGAAAGTTCTCGTTGATCGAAAAAGAAGGTGTGCTATTTGGACAAGACGGATGATTAGATATGACGTTGTCGGATCCTTTTTTGTCTTTGATTGTAAAGTCAAATTCTTGTCCAGCGGATCAAACAAGACTTAGCTTTCTTTCTAGCGAAAAAGTACCCAAGAGCGGAGTGGTCAGTGTAAACCATAATGTGTGAGCCAATCAAATAAGGTCAGAACTTTTCGAGCACAAAGACTACCGCTAGAAGCTCTTTTGCAGTGGTCGGTAATTGAGTTAGGCATTATTTAAAATCATACTAGCATAGTAAATGACATGAAAATTATTGTTGATGTGTTGTCTTAAGACAGAACCAACCACAAAGTTAGAAGCGTCACACATTATTTCGAAAGGAAGATCCCAGTTGGATGAGAAAATGATGGGAGCAGAAATGAGTTCATTTTTAAGACGTTCGAAAGCAAAAACACAGTCAGAATTAAAGTCAAATGGGATGTCTTTTCCAAGAAGAGTTATCAGAGGTTGAGCAATTTTGCTAAAGTCTTTCACAAAGCGTCGAAAAAACCAGTGTGTGCTACAAATGAACGAATGACCTGGACAGATTTGGAAATGGGTAGATTTGCAATTACTCAACTTTTGCATTATCCACCTCAATGCCTTAGTTTAAAATGACATGCATAAGGACAATGCCATGTTTGACCATAAAATGGCATTTTTCCCAATTTAATGTTAAGTATTTGTCCTTGCATCGATTTAGAACTATCTCGAGATAGTGTAAGCACTCAGAAAAAGATTTCCCAAAGATGGAAAATCGTCCATAAACACTTTCAGAAAGCATTTGATCATGTTAGAAAAGATGCTGACCATGCATCTTTGGAAAGTAGAGAGAGCATTGCAAAGGTCAAATGGCATACATCGATACAGAAAGGTGCCAAAGGGACATGTGAATGTCATTTTTTCTTGATCTTTGAAAGTGATAGGAATTTGGTTATAACCGAAATAACCATCAAGAAAGCAATAAAATTTATGGTTGGCTAATCATTCAAGCATTTGATCGATGAAGGAAAGAGAAAAGTGATCTTACGTATTGAAACATTTAATTTTCGATGATCAATACAAACATGCCAACCTGTTTGAGTATGAATTGAAATGAGATCGTTAGCATCATTTTTTATAATAGTATGTCCAAAATTTTTAGGCATGACATGAATTGCTCTAACCTACAAACTATAAGAAATAGGGTATATGATTCCATTATCGAGGAGTTTAAGAATTTCATCTCGAACCGTCCTTCATTTTGGGGTTAAAGCCTTTATTGCACGTCATGAACATGCTTGGATTCATCAACTAAGTGGAAGCGATGTTAATAAGAGCGGGACTAATTCCTTTAATATCGGTAATCGACCATCCAATTGCCTTTATGTTTTTCGACAGAATTGAAAGAAAGGAGGTATCGGGAGAAAGATTTAAAGAGATTATAACAGGAAACGTTTTGTTGTCACCTAAGTATGCATTATTAAGGTGATCAAGAAGAGATTTGAGTTCCAACCTAGGAGGTTGTTCGGTCAAAAAATTTGGTTGAAGGTCTAACTCAACCATAAGGAGTTCAAACGGAAGCACATTTTCAATCTCGTTAGGCTCATCTTGAAACAGTTGTTCGCATTCGGTCTTGCGTTCGTTATTAAGGTCAATTTTTTCATCATCAAAATTTTCTTGAATGGAGCTAACTTCCAACGTTTGGACAAGTGGTTCATCCGATTGATTGTAACGACTGAAGATGTTAAGCTCCATGGTCATGTTTCCAAAAGAAATTTTCTTCGAACCATTTCGACAATTGATTAGGGCATTTGAAGTGGCTAAGAAAGGTTGTCCTCAAATTAATGGAATTTGACTGATCGGATTGTTCACGGGTTATGTCTCCAGGACGATGAAATCAACGGTGAATATGAATCGACCTATTTTGATGAGTACATCCTTGATTTCTCCCATGGATTTCTTAATCGAATGGTCAACAAATTGAAGAGTTACTTTCATCGGTTTTAGTTTACCTAAGCCTAGTTGTTGGTAAACTGAATAAGGAATCAAACTGGCACTCGCGCACAAGTCGAGTAAACACTTATTAATCGCCTTGTCTCCTATTGTTCACGAGATTGTCTGACATTCAAGATCTTTGTATTTTACAGGAATTGATTGAGATAAGACTTTGAAATGATCGACAGCTAAGAAAACTTTCTTAGTACATGAGTGTGTCATTTTTAAGTACACAAGTCCTTTAGAAACTTAGCCTAAGTTGGTACTTGTTGAACGATATCCAAGAGTAGAATATTCACTTTGAATTGTTTGAAAATTTCGAACATCTTTTCCATTTGATCGGAATGTTTGTTAGGTCGAAGTCGATGCAGAAATGGAATTCGATACTCAGTAGGTCAGTCACTTAAGTGGAAGAAGAATTTGGATTGGAATTTGATTCGATATTTGGCTCGATGTATTGTTCAGAATTGCTTGTCATTTTTGAAATGTCAAGAGGAGGTTTTGGTAAATCGTTTGGATTGACAACTTGATTATCGATTTGTTTACCAGAATGCAAAGTCATGATAGCATTCATTTGGTTCACATTGCTCTCTTGAACGACATGAGCATGATTCGAGTTCCTGTTTTGATTTCTAGGGTTTGGAACTGGCTGACTCGGGAACGTGCCTCATTCATGTTCACTCACAGACATGGCTAATTGAATCATTTGCATTTCAAGTTTAGCAATCGGCTGAGTCGTATTTTTCATGTACGAGGCTAAAAAATTTAGCAAATTGCTACTTGATTGGAGGTTTTGTGTGGTCGCTTTAGCCAAAGTTTTAAGACTTTTCTCAAGTGAAGTCAATTGTTTATCGTTCTAGGGAGCAAAAGATTATTGCGGTTGATTTTGAGACGGAGCTGCAAAATTTTGTTGAAAATGGTTGGGCTGAAAAGGAGGATTTGAAGCATTGTTTGGAAATGCTTGAAAGTTGGGATGAACCAAATTCGTGTCAGAATTATTTTAGTTCGATGCAAAATTAGGACGATTTTTCTAACCGGGATTGTATGTTGGAGAAAATGGATCATTCTTAACCTTGTTTGTAACATCCCGGAATTTTATTAAATTAAAATTCGGTAAATCGTTTGAACTTTTAAAAAATTAAATTTGAGAATTTCAAAAGAAACAAAAATTGGTTGATATTAATATTACACAGTTGTATAGAATTAAATAAAAAAAAAGAAAATTGATAGTTTAAATTTTTCTTAAATGAATGATAAATTAAATATTGATTGTAAAACTTCAAATGAAAAATAAAATAAACAAAGGATGTAGTAATAAGATTACATACAAGAATCAAAATGAAATGTTGATAATTTAAACTTTGAGAAGGAATAAAATAATAATAAAAAAAAATATAAACAAAACAGCACTTTGTTGTGGGTACACGAGAAGATTGCATAAGAAGTAAAATCTATGTAAGGGATATCTTCAAACAAAAGCAAATGGTACTTGCAAATTTAAAATAAGGCTGCATGTTACCAAAGGAAGGAGCAAAGGCATTAAATGCCATCTTCTCAAACAAGCAAAAGAAAATGATCTCAGCCGAAAACAAGTTGATTTAGTCAACAAATTAAAATATAAAATAAGAAAATAAATGTACTTATACTGAAAACATGCTGGAAGTATACAAAGGGATCTATGCTAGCATTAAATGCATTGCAACTCAGCCATGAACAAGTCAATTCGAAATATCATGAAGGGGAAAAGGAAGCAGTAGAAGATATGCAAATATTTATAAAGTACAACTAAAAAAAAAGAAAAAAAAATAAACAAAAACTGTCTTCTTATATGCATACACATATTCATACTTATTTCATCTCGTTCAAAAACAAAGATAGCAAACCAGAGAAAACATCATATTTCACAAATTCAAAAGTATTCAAGTAAATGCAACAGAAAATAAAAAGAAGTTAAAAAGCAAATTACTGAAGAGGAAGAGAAAGGGAAATTCAAACAGCAACTTCAAGACAAAAGAAAAAAAAAGGAAGAGGGCTCTCTGTTTCAAAAATCTAAAGCAGCTTGTTTATTTCTGAAATCAAGGTGAGTAAACATGATTTTGTAAAGGATTTTAAGTTTGTTTAAAATAGTTTAAACTTCAATTATAAACTGCTTTGGTTCATGCTTCTCTATGATGATTTCCCAGTGATGCTCTGTCTCTGTAAACATTTATACAGGGGTTGTAGTTGTTTTCAAACTAAAGTCCATTTGCTTAAAAACACTGGAAAGTTTGGGTTTTTTTTCAAGTGAATCATGTTTGTTTTAAACCCTCAATAAGTTTTTATAAAGATTTTAAACATACAGTAAGTTTATCACCACTGTAACTTTAGTTACAGGTATTCCACTAATATTGGGAGAAAATAAATTGTTGAAAAATATAAATTCAAGAATATTTATTTAATCCTTACTGCAAAACGTGAATTTTAAAACACAAATTATTTTTCTATTGCATGATTTGGGAGTACGAGTTCGAACTAGGGTTTAAGCTTGGGTTTTTTCTATGGTCTGGAAGCGTGATGTTTTCATCGTGACGTGTGGACCGAGCTACACGCGCATTTGGGAAATGGTAGAATGAGATGTTGACGAGGCGTGGCCGAAGTTATGGCAACTCCGGTGGCTTAGGCGGTGGCGGTGAGGCATTTTTTGTGAGGGAAGGTTTAGTTACAGGGTCGAGCAAAAGGGGCATATTTTGATTTCGACTTTCGTTCGAAAAACTGAGGCTTGATCTCGAGTAAGAGGATGGAGCGCGACTTGTTGGCGGTCGCGTTGGCCATTGGAGTGGTCGCGAACCACCGTGCACGTGCACGGTGGTGTTGGTGTTCGTGTCAGGTAGTTTGGGGGTATCAGGTTTTAAAAAAAAAAATTAAGTAGAAGAAAAAAAAGGGGAGGAGAAGAAGAAAATTGATGCGTGAGTGTCTCAACAGTTAAACAAAAAATTAAGTCTGTAACTTAAAAGAAAAAAAAAACTGGAAGAAGAAAATAATCAGGGAGAAGAAGAAAGAAAGCATGGGAAAGAAAGAAGTATGGCTCGGTGTAAACACTGTTTTACTCGGGTGTTTTATAATGGGCTAAGCCCATTCAAACCTTCAAGTTAACAATGTCAAGAAATTTTGTGTTTGCAATATAGACAATTTAGATTTTGTTAAGATAAATTATTTAACAAATGTTTTAGAATTTGTTAATTCTTTGATTAAGTAAACAAAGTTTAAAAGAAAATTTTTAATTAACCCTTTAATTAAATGATTAAATTCAAAAATAAAGATTAAAAATTTATTTACATTAAATTTTAATGTAACAATAAAGAAATTCTTAAAGTATAAAGTAGTTTTCAAATGATAACTAAGGTAAACACTTTATACTAATAGTTTGGAAAAGAGATTTAAAATTATTTAAAATTTGTAATTAAAGCTTGATTAATTTAAAGAATAATTAGCAAATAAAAAAAATTAAGATTTAGTTAATTAACCATTAAGAATTTATAAATTAAGATAGTTAATTAGAGATTAAATAATAAATCAAGCCAATTTAAAATTTAATAAAGTTATGTTTAAGTGAAATTTTAAATATTGATTTAAAATAATTAATAGAGATAATTTTATGGACAATTCACTTCAATCACGACCACCTTAATCAAAGGTGATTTACTATCGTTAAATATTCTGTACTGCATTGATATTGCTATTGTGATACTATGATTGCTTTGTGATGAACAGTGATTTGTGTTTTGTTCTGTATTGATGTGAAAACCCTGTTTGGCCGTAAACGGCATTTAAACTTCGATGCGACAGGGAATCGGATTTCAGTTTGTTATCCGAAACCCACATCGAGCCTGTGAATTGTTGTGAATGACATCCACATTGTTTTTAAATTAACGCTCACTATTCGGTTTAGCCGGGAAAGGACCTTTGTGTCATATAACCCATTCCGAATATGTGATACGACGTTATGGATAGCAATTGAAGACCGGTGGTGAAGACCGGATATTTGCGAGAGCGATAGGATAACCTATCGAATGACTCTGCACCGAGTTGCTCCGGTATAGAGTTCTCCATATGTGATGGGGAATCCGATCGGGATTGTGAATATCCGGATTGCAAGGGCTTCTTTGGAAGTGCCTTCGGTTCTGTTCGAACCCAGAACAGACTTGTATGGATTGTGTGTCTGACACTACACTTTGAGATATAAAGCAGATTTCTTTCAAATACATTTCTGTTGGTGGCGGAGAATTTATTCTCTTAGCTTAACACCCTTCTCTGAGACGTACGAGCTCAGAGGTTATGTAGTTGAAGGTTATCAGTGATATATTCCCAATTTGGTAATGTGACATGCTAAGTGTTGCTGTGTAATGATCATTGTTTGATCATTTGTGATATGATCATTTGTTTGATCATTTATCTTTGTGATCATTACTTTGATCATTTGTTGACCCAAAACATGGCTTTGTACCAAAGCGTAGTTTTGTGGACGAGACTTCGTCGAGCCTCACACCCCGGAATGGTCAAAACAGGAAAGATGCGGCAAGGTTATTGAGGGTAGCGCCCCTTAGGGTATGTACATCTCCTTCTGGATAGAAGTGGTATCATGGTATGGAGCCCAGATACTTACTTATGTGGACATCACAAACCTATATATATCTTGTTTTGTGATTTGATGTTGGGGCTCCGGTTAAAGGTTGGTTACAACCGGGAGGTGGCATACTCGTGTCAGTAGTTACCCAGTTAGGGGTAACCCGGCCTTGTGTTGGCAGAGATCCGGTTAGGTTCTTGGAGACGTCCTTCCAGAGGCGTTCTCATGTGGCAATGGGAAGTTCCTTGGCCTGACCATTGTTGGAAATCCAATTCCCAATACGAAACCCTGTACGGTTTTAGTTGTAGAACCTGCCATTTACTTATGGTGGCGCCCCACTGTTTAGATGGTAGCTATAGTAGGCATAGTTCGAAATGTCTATGCTGGCTAAGATTAATATTCTACTTTCGAAATGCTTTCTACACTATGCACTAGTAATAATACCAAAGAATTCTTTTCTCGTATCAAGCATATTTGACTATCATAAGAAGAAATCTCCTCCTAGTCTGCGTTTGCATTGTGTGTGTGGTGGTAGGTCTTATGGTAGTTTCATTTTTAAAAAGCATATCGAAATTTCTTTTATACCTATTGTTCTATTTAAATGCAACTGTTTTTGTTTACTCATACCAGTCCCATGACTGACCCGGAGTTTATTGTTTATTTCCTAAACTCTGGGTGCCCATTATTTCCACACGGGCAGCCTAGTAGCAGGTTTCCGTATTTTGGGAGTAGCAGTATTTTGGAGCTCTTATCTTGGGGATATTCTTAGGAGCTTTTTGGAGATATCAGGTGTTTAGCTTATGGAAGTCCGTTATCACTTGTTTCATTCGAATACCTTTTGGATATATGATCACTGTTGTAGTACTATGATATTTATTTGGAGATGTTGTGATTCATGTATTATGTACTCTGATGTAGTATGGATATTATTATGATGTTGTATCTGTGATGATATGTATGATACTGATTCTGTTCCGCTGTTTTATATTCATCTAATTGTTGTTATAAGCTCCGGCGATACGAATTTGATGTCGTTTATCGGACATCGAGTTTGGGTCGTCACAAAGTGGTATCAGAGCTTCTGGTTGAGTAAGAACTTAAGCTACGGAGTATAACACATTAGATGGCTCATTAGAGATAGGGTGAAGTATACCCTAGAATGAGTATAACCAAGATTGAAACTTTGAATTTTCTTAGTCTATTTCTTTTTACTGCTGATGTTCTTTAAGATATTCGTCCGTATATCTAAATCAATTTTCTTACTAATTTCAGATAGTAAGTATGAGCGGACGCAGAGGAAGGACTAGGGGTCAGGGAAATGCCGCAGCACCCAATCAAAATTCCCCAGCAGTGGCAGCAGCAATAGATGTTCAGCCTCAGCCAGACTTAGCTGATTTACATAAGAAGTTCGAAAGGCTTGGTGGAAAACCGTTCACCGGCAAGGAAACCATCATTGAGTCTCAAGCTTGGGTGAGATCGTGCGAGAAAATTTTCAAAGGACTGAAACTACAAGACGATCAAATGAGACTAATTGCTTCTTGGCAACTCCAAGGGGAAGCATCAGCTTGGTGGGAAACAATAATTGTTGAAAAACCCGAGGAGGAGTTTACTTGGGATCATTTTAAAGAGGTGTTCGAAAAACGTTATATACCGTCGTCGGGGATTTGCAGAATGTACCAAGAATTTCTGGATTTGAAACAAGGAAACATGTCATTTGAGGAATATTTAAACAGGTTCAATGAACTATCTCGTTTTGGCCCTGAATTGCTAAATACGCCGCTGAAGAAGAATGAAAGATTTATCCGAGGGATGAACCGGAAATATCACGAAAGAATGACCGCACATGTCAAGGAGTCTTTCTCTGATCTTATTGATATGGGCTACAGATATGCCACATTAGATATGCAGGAGATTCCGAAAGGAGGGAATTCAAATAATCCGAATTGGAAGAAAAGAAAATTTGGGGGCAAGGGGCCACAACAAAACAAGAAGAACGGCCAAGGGAATTCAGCAAGTAATGTAACTTGTTTCAACTGCCAAGAGAAGGGCCATTACTCCAACAGCTGCCCAAACCCGAAAAAGCAAGTTAAGAAGGAGGAAACTGTTAAAGGAGCTAAAGAATGTTATAACTGCCACAAACCTGGACATCTTGTTAAGGATTGCCCAGTGATGAAGCCAGCACAGGTAGCAATGGTTTATGCGGCAAAGAAGGACCCCTCCTCTTCAAAAGCTGATAAAGGGAAAAGTGTTTTGGAAGGTAACCTTACTATTTCTGATAGAACTGTTAGAGTTTTATTTGGCACGGGAGCTTCCCATAGTTTTATCTCCCAATAAACCGTAGGTGAATTAGGACTTAAAACTAAATTTGTTAAAGATCCTATTTGCGTGAAAAATCCAGTTGGAGGTCCCGCAAATCTTTGTTTATATTGTAAAAGAGTTCCTATTTCATATGCTAGCTATCGGTTTCCTATTAACCTCTATGTCCTCGAATTTAATGAATTTTAAATTTTACTCGGTATGGACTGGTTATCGAGATACGAAGCTATATTGGATTGCAATGATTGGACAGTTTTAATCAAAACAAGCTTTGGAAATTTTATTGAAATCTCTTGTGAGAATCCGAGTCCAAGGAGAGATAGATTGATGTATACTCTAGGATATCCTGAACCACTTTGCAGTCTATACCTGTTGTTCAGGAATTTTCTGACGTGTTTGGAGAAGTAAATTCTTTACCTCCACACAGAGAAATAGCATTTCGAATTGATTTAGTACCTAATGCCCGTCCTGTTGTTCACGCATGTCGCAGGATGGCACCCAGGGAAAAGATTGAATTGATAAATCAAACTGATGAACTACGAGCAAAAGGATTAATTCGACCCAGTGTTTCTGAATGGGGCTCAGCCGTCGTATTTGTTGCCAAATCATACGGATCTCTGAGATTGTGTGTTGATTACCGCGATCTCAATAAGCAAACTCTCAAGAATAAATTTCCACTGCCCAGGATTGATGATTTATTTGATCAGTTGCACGACGCTCGTTTCTTTTCAAAGATCGATCTAGCCCAAGGGTTCCATCAATTACGAATCGCCGAAGATTGTGTACATCTAACTGCTTTCAGAGGTCCCGATATGTTCTACGAATGGTTAGTCATGCCTTTTGGGCTAACCAATGCTCTAGCATATTTCGTAGATCTCATGACTCGTGTGTTCCGGGAAGTTCTGAATAAATTCGTGCTCGTATTCATTGATGATATTTTGATCTACTCCAAAACGGAAGAAGAACATGCCGAGCATCTTAAAATCGTTTTGGAAATATTAAGGAGAAATGTTCTATTTGCTAAATTTTCCAAGTGTCATTTTTGGGTCAATGAAGTCAAATTTCTGGGTCACATTGTTAATGAAGAAGGAATTTCAGTCGATCCGAGCAAGATTTCTGCAATTCTGGACTGGAAGCAACCCACTACTCCCAGAGAAGTTCGAAGTTTTCTCGATTTAGCGGGGTATTATAGAAAATTTGTGCAGGATTTTTCTAAGTTGGCTAGCCCATTGACCAAGCTGACAATGAAAAATGCTAAATTCATTTGGACTCCAGAATGTGAAGAAGCTTTCCAGGAACTGAAGAAGAGATTAACCACCTCTCCTGTTCTCGCTATTATTAACGGGAACCAAGGCTTATCTATCTATACTGATGCATGTGGTGATGGAGTAGGTGCAGTATTAATGCAGAGTGGAAAGGTAGTTGCCTACGCGAGTAGACAGTTACGCTCGCACGAGAAGAACTACCCGACACATGACTTGGAGCTTTTGGCTGTTGTTTTCGCCTTAAAAATCTGGCGACACTATCTTCTGGGTAATAATCTTTTCAGCTTTCTTAACAATTTAGGAACTTAACTAAATAATATACTTAATGAACTCTCTTTGTTTTAGGTGAAAAATTCGAATTATTCACCGACCATAAATCCTTGAAATATCTCTTTACCCAGAAAGATCTGAATTTGCGACAACAACGTTGGTTGGAATTTCTAGCATCATATGACCTGGACATTCTATATTCACCGGGAAAAGCCAATGTGTTGCAGATGCTTTGAGCAGAAGACATGCTGCTCTCGCATATCTTGTTATCACTCCTACTCTTCTTAAGAAGATCGCGAGCAGGCAAAAGGAAGATGAGTTTCTTCGAGGAATCCATACAAGAATTTGCCGGAGGGAGAATACTAGTTTTGAGATAGATTATAGAGGAGTTATAAGGATGAAAGGCAGGTTATGTGTTCCTGACATTCCAGAGTTGAAACGCAAAGTATTGGATGAATGCCGTAAATCTAAATTCAGTATCCATCCAGGAGTTAATAAAATGTATAGAGATATTAAAAGAACTTTCTGGTGGAAAACGATGAAGAGAGACATATCCATTTATGTGAGTCGCTGTGCTACTTGTCAGCAAATTAAAAGCAATCAGAAGAAAGTTGCCGGTTTACTTCAACC
Organism: Allium cepa; assembly: GCA_030765085.1. Lineage (NCBI taxonomy): Eukaryota > Viridiplantae > Streptophyta > Magnoliopsida > Asparagales > Amaryllidaceae > Allium > Allium cepa. The sequence continues at coordinate 40,283,188 of CM060935.1, read as the reverse complement.
TTTGGAAGTACCGAAATGGAAGTGGGATCAGGTATCGATGGATTTCATTGACGGATTGCCACGAACCAAGAAGGGTAATGAAGCGATTTGGGTTATAGTGGACCGTTTAACCAAAACTGCTCACTTTATTCCAGTGAAATCCACTCGGACCGCGGCAAGTTTGGCAGGTATATATATATAAAAGAAATTGTTCGACTCCATGGTATTCCCAGCAGTATAGTGAGTGATCGTGATCCGATCTTCACTAGTAGATTTTGGGAAGCATTTCAGGATGCATTGGGAACGAAATTAAATTTCAGTACTGCTTATCACCCACAATCTGATGGGAAAACTGAAAGGGTAAACCGAATTCTAGAAGATCTTTTGCGTACTTGCATTCTTGATTTTGGTGGTTCTTGGGAGGACCATTTACATCTGGTCGAGTTCTCTTATACTAACAGCTATCAGGCCAGTATAGAAATGGCTCCTTTCGAAGCTTTGTACGGTCGTCCATGTCGATCGCCTACATGTTGGATCGAATCAGGTGACAGACTCGTCTTAGGGTCGGATATGATTAAAGAAGCCACTGAGAAGGTAGATTTCATTCGAAAGAAGTTATTAACTGCCCAAAGCTGTCAGAAAAGCTATTATGACCACCGAAGGAGGAATTTGGAATTTCAAGTTGGAGATTCTGTATTTTTGAAAGTATCTCCGATGCGAGGTGTATTGAGATTCGGGAAAACTGGAAAGTTAGCACCGCGTTATATTGGTCCTTTTCCTATTCTGGAAAGGATTGGTTCTCTGGCATATTGAGTACAGGTACCCGATTACTTGTCTAGAGTGCATGATGTGTTCCACATTTCTAATCTTCGGAAGTATGTGCACGATCCGGATGATATTATTGAAGAAGCTGCTCAGCAGGATCTTGAAATCACTCCTAACTTGGCGGTTAGAAGAGAGCCGATAAAAATTATCGATCGTGATGAGAAGCGATTGAGGAACAAAGTTGTGAAATTGGTCAAAGTTCAATGGAGTGGCGATCCAAAGGACTGTACTTGGGAGACTGAAGATAATATGAAGAAATCATATCCCAATTGCAGAGTAGACATTTCGGCTTAAACTGTAAGTCATTTCTTTATTTTTCTGAATTCGTATATTCTTTGTTTGCGTTTCTTTCCCTTTCAATTTCGAGGATGAAATTTCCTTAAGGAGTGGATATTGTAACATCCCAGAATTTTATTAAATTAAAATTCGGTAAATCGTTTGAACTTTTAAAAAATTAAATTTGAGAATTTCAAAAGAAATAAAAATTGGTTGATATTAATATTACACAGTTGTATAGAATTAAATAAAAAAAAAGAAAATTGATAGTTTAAATTTTTCTTAAATGAATGATAAATTAAATATTGATTGTAAAACTTCAAATGGAAAATAAAATAAACAAAGGATGTAGTAATAAGATTACATACAAGAATCAAAATGAAATGTTGATAATTTAAACTTTGAGAAGGAATAAAATAATAAAAAAAATATATAAACAAAACAACACTTTGTTGTGGGTACACGAGAAGATTGCATAAGAAGTAAAATCTATGTAAGGGATATCTTCAAACAAAAGCAAATGGTACTTGCAAATTTAAAATAAGGCTGCATGTTACCAAAGGAAGGAGCAAAGGCATTAAATGCCATCTTCTCAAACAAGCAAAAGAAAATGATCTCAGCCGAAAACAAGTTGATTTAGTCAACAAATTAAAATATAAAATAAGAAAATAAATGTACTTATACTGAAAACATGCTGGAAGTATACAAAGGGATCTATGCTAGCATTAAATGCATTGCAACTCAGCCATGAACAAGTCAATTCGAAATATCATGAAGGGGAAAAGGAAGCAGTAGAAGATATGCAAATATTTATAAAGTACAACTAAAAAAAAAGAAACAAAAAAGAAACAAAAACTGTCTTCTTATATACATACACATATTTATACTTATTTCATCTCGTTCAAAAACAAAGATAGCAAACCAGAGAAAACATCATATTTCACAAATTCAAAAGTATTCAAGTAAGTGCAACAGAAAATAAAAAGAAGTTAAAAAGCAAATTACTGAAGAGGAAGAGAAAGGGAAATTCAAACTGCAACTTCAAGACAAAAGAAAAAAAAGGAAGAGGGCTCTCTGTTTCAAAAATCTAAAGCAGCTTGTTTATTTCTGAAATCAAGGTGAGTAAACATGATTTTGTAAAGGATTTTAAGTTTGTTTAAAATAGTTTAAACTTCAATTATAAACTGCTTTGGTTCATGCTTCTCTATGATGATTTCCCAGTGATGCTCTGTCTCTGTAAACATTTATACAGGGGTTGTAGTTGTTTTCAAACTAAAGTCCATTTGCTTAAAAACACTGGAAAGTTTGGGTTTATTTTCAAGTGAATCATGTTTGTTTTAAACCCTCAATAAGTTTTTATAAAGATTTTAAACATACAGTAAGTTTATCACCACTGTAACTTTAGTTACAGGTATTCCACTAATATTGGGAAAAAATAAATTGTTGAAAAATATAAATTCAAGAATATTTATTGAATCCTTACTGCAAAACGTGAATTTTAAAACACAAATTTGAATTTTTAGTTTAATTTTCTCAGAGGAATTTGTATATGAACAAAAATTGTTTTTTTTCGAATTCTAGACGAACGAATCAATTAAAAATCCTAAAAATTTGGTTGAAGCATGCTGAAACATTTAGGATCTGGGGAAAATTATCAAGTTATTTTTCTATTGCGTGAATTGGGAGTACGAGTTCGAACTAGGGTTTAAGCTTGGGTTTTTTCTATGGTCTGGAAGCGTGATGTTTTCATCGTGACGTATGGACCGAGCTACACGCGCATTTGGGAAATGGTAGAATGAGATGTTGACGAGGCGTGGCCGAAGTTATGGCAACTCCAGTGGCTTAGGCGGTGGCGGTGAGGCGTTTTTTGTGAGGGAAGGTTTAGTTACAGGGCGAGCAAAAGGGGCATATTTTGATTTCGACTTTCGTTCGAAAAACTGAGGCTTGATCTCGAGTAAGAGGATGGAGCGCGACTTGTTGGTGGTCGCGTTGGCCATTGGAGTGGTCGCGAACCACCGTGCACGTGCACGGTGGTGTTGGTGTTCGTGTCAGGTAGTTTGGGGGTATCAGGTTTTAAAAAAAAAAACTTAAGTAGAAGAAAAAAAAGGGGAGGAGAAGAAGAAAATTGATGCGTGAGTGTCTCAACAGTTGAACAAAAAATTAAGTCTGTAACTTAAAAGAAAAAAAAAACTGGAAGAAGAAAATAAACAGGGAGAAGAAGAAAGAAAGCATGGGAAAGAAAGAAGTATGGCTCGGTGTAAACACTGTTTTACTCGGGTGTTTTATAATGGGCTACGCCCATTCAAACCTTCAAGTTAACAATGTCAAGAAATTTTGTGTTTGCAATATAAATAATTTAGATTTTGTTAAGATAAATTATTTAACAAATGTTTTAGAATTTGTTAATTCTTTGATTAAGTAAACAAAGTTTAAAAGAAAATTTTTAATCAACCCTTTAATTAAATGATTAAATTCAAAAATAAAGATTAAAAATTTATTTACATTAAATTTTAATGTAACAATAAATAAATTCTTAAAGTATAAAGTAGTTTATAATTTTAACTAAGGTAAACACTTTATACTAATAGTTTGGAAAAGAGATTTAAAATTATTTAAAATTTGTAATTAAAGCTTGATTAATTTAAAGAATAATTAGCAAATAAAAATAATTAAGATTTAGTTAATTAACCATTAAGAATTTATAAATTAAGATAGTTAATTAGAGATTAAATAATAAATCAAGCCAATTTAAAATTTAATAAAGTTATGTTTAAGTGAAATTTTAAATATTGATTTAAAATAATTAATAGAGATAATTTTATGGACAATTCACTTCAATCACGACCACCTTAATCAAAGGTGATTTACTATCGTTAAATATTCTGTACTGCATTGATATTGCTATTGTGATACTATGATTGCTTTGTGATGAACAGTGATTTGTGTTTTGTTCTGTATTGATGTGAAAACCCTGTTTGGCCGTAAACGGCATTTAAACTTCGATGCGATAGGGAATCAGATTTCAGTTTGTTATCCGAAACCCACATCGAGCCTGTGAATTGTTGTGAATGACATCCACATTATTTTTAAATTAACGCTCACTATTCGGTTTAGCCGGGAAAGGACCTTTGTGTCATATAACCCATTCCGAATATGTGATACGACGTTATGGATAGCAATTGAAGACCGGTGGTGAAGACCGGATATTTGCGAGAGCGATAGGATAACCTATCGAATGACTCTGCACCGAGTTGCTCCATAGAGTTCTCCATATGTGATGGGGAATCCGATCAGGATTGTGAATATCCGGATTGCAAGGGCTTCTTTGGAAGTGCCTTCGGTTCTGTTCGAACCCAGAACAGACTTGTATGGATTGTGTGTCTGACACTACACTTTGAGATATAAAGCAGATTTCTTTCAAATACATTTCTGTTGGTGGCGGAGAATTTATTCTCTTAGCTTAACACCCTTCTCTGAGACGTACGAGCTCAGAGGTTATGTAGTTGAAGGTTATCAGCGATATATTCCCTATTTGGTAATGTGACATGCTAAGTGTTGCTGTGTAATGATCATTGTTTGATCATTTGTGATATGATCATTTGTTTGATCATTTATCTTTGTGATCATTACTTTGATCATTTGTTGACCCAAAACATGGCTTTGTACCAAAGCGTAGTTTTGTGGACGAGACTTCGTCGAGCCTCACACCCCGGAATGGTCAAAACAGGAAAGATGCGGCAAGGTTATTGGGGGTAGCGCCCCTTAGGGTATGTACATCTCCTTCTGGATAGAAGTGGTATCATGGTATGGAGCCCAGATACTTACTTATGTGGACATCACAAACCTATATATATCTTATTTTGTGATTTGATGTTGGGGCCCCGGTTAAAGGTTGGTTCCAACCGGGAGGTGGCATACTCGTGTCAGTAGTTACCCAGTTAGGGGTAACCCGGCCTTGTGTTGGCAGAGATCCGGTTAGGTTCTCGGGGACGTCCTTCCAGAGGCGTTCTCATGTGGCAATGGGAAGTTCCTTGGCCTGACCATTGTTGGAAATCCAATTCCCAATACGAAACCCTGTACGGTTTTAGTTGTAGAACCTGCCATTTACTTATGGTGGCGCCCCACTGTTTAGATGGTAGCTATAGTAGGCATAGTTCGAAATGTCTATGCTGGCTAAGATTAATATTCTACTTTCGAAATGCTTTCTACACTATGCACTAGTAATAATACCAAAGAATTCTTTTCTCGTATCAAGCATATTTGACTATCATAAGAAGAAATCTCCTCCAAGTCTGCGTTTGCATTATGTGTGTGGTGGTAGGTCTTATGGTAGTTTCATTTTTAAAAAGCATATCGAAATTTCTTTTATACCTATTGTTCTATTTAAATGCAACTGTTTTTGTTTACTCATACCAGTCCCATGACTGACCCGGAGTTTATTGTTTATTTCCTAAACTCTGGGTGCCCATTATTTCCACACGGGCAGCCTAGTAGCAGGTTTCCGTATTTTGGGAGTAGCAGTATTTTGGAGCTCTTATCTTGGAGATATTCTTAGGAGCTTTTTGGAGATATCGGGTGTTTAGCTTATGGAAGTCCGTTATCACTTGTTTCATTCGAAGACCTTTTGGATATATGATCACTGTTGTAGTACTATGATATTTATTTGGAGATGTTGTGATTCATGTGTTATGTACTCTGATGTAGTATGGATATTATTATGATGTTGTATCTGTGATGATATGTATGATATTGATTCTGTTCTGCTGTTTTATATTCATCTAATTGTTGTTATAAGCTCCGGCGATACGAATTTGATGTCGTTTATCGGACATCGAGTTTGGGTCGTCACATTGTTAAAAGCAATGAGTTGTTCTAATGAATGAAAGCACTGATCGGCGATGTGAATCTGATCGTTACATTTATAACACAATGGTTGGGACGCTTGGTTCATTTGATTGGATGAGAAAATTGAAACGACCCGCAGTTCCGTACCTCTTGACTATATAATAGATAATAACAGATCGTTACAGCAGAATCTAACAATCGCAGCGGGATAAAATATAATAGATAATAACATATCTTTCCACAAAAACAAATACTATATCTGTTTATACATACATCATCAGAATACATCATCAGAGTTCAACAACGTCAATAAAATACAACTGGACATTCATATAAACTTGTCCTCATGACAAAATACACAGCGGAATAATAATCAAGTACGGTAGTACGTATCGCCATCCAGCTCGTCTCCTGCTCCACAACATCATATCCTGTATTCTATAATACTCAGTCTGACCCGATCATTATAGTTAAATAACACCCGAGTCAGTCTGGAATACTAGCGTGAGAAAACCACACTCAAATTGATTATTAAAGTTTCAAAATCCTTTAAAAACAAAAGCATCTCGTAAGACCGCGCCACAAATAAACCTGTCGGGTTTTTACCTTACGATAGCTAAAACACTTTTTATTAAAATCCTCTGATATTATAATAGGGTCTATTTACAAATACTTATTAAAATAGACAAAATTGTTACATGATTAAATTCCAGCTACTAGCCATAAAGTGGGTAATACAAACAAAAATCGTAAAGGCACATATGGAGAATGAATTTCAAACTAATGACTAGGCACTGGGGTACCACCTGTCACAGTACGTGGCCTAAATCACTGTACCGAGTATTACTCCCAATCCCCTGCAACACAAGACCGGGACTACCCCTTACTAGATAATCCCGAGTAATATCACCCCATGGTAGGGATCAGCAACCGCACCACTAAGCCGAATAAAAAGGGACATCTAGACAGGAATGACCTCACCCTAATGGGAACTACCCAACTAGCTTTGCTGCATAACCCCTGATTTTCAGTCATTCCCGGTTGATGAGGCTCGAGGCTAAGCGTTACCTTTTCAGATCGTTTCACTTAGAATGCCCATCGTCCACCTGACGATGTTCCGAAAGCATTTGTAACGACCCGCTATTTTGGACCATTCAATCGACAATAAAACCATACATATCCGACTTGAATAATTCAAAAACCGAATTGTTAATTAAAATTTTGCAAAACTTAAAATATACAGTAAATAAATCAATCATAGATCACAGAGTAATATAATGCAGCAGAATAGATAAAGAATAGTAGTTCATGAAGCTACTATATACATCAGAGTTAGAAAAATACAACCGAATAGTTCAAATGCAGTGAAGTCTCCAACGCAACAGACGACTTCTCTGAACCAATCAACTGGAAAGGCTGGAATCTGAATCGATAGTTGGATTTCCAAATGAAGCTCTAAACTCCAAAGGTGAGTCTCAAATGCTGTATCACTCAGTCTGACCCGAGCGGAAAGCAATACACAAAACACTCAAGTCACGATTAACATTCTTATATCAATAAATCCAACTTAAGTGAAATATCAACTGAAATACAAATAACTTAAAGGATGTTTGGAATAACCATCCTCTAAGGGTCCATGGAACTTTCTACAAGGTAGAAATATACACTATAACACCGTGGTCATTTCAGCTTAATTTATACTTCAAAACCAAATCTCATTTTCACTTCAAACATCTCTATATTTCCCAAAATAGTATTTATATATATTAAATAATTTATACAGTAAAGTATTTTCAATTTCCTCAACTTAACAAATCGTTCCAACATCAACCCGACCTTCCCATTCAAATTAAATTCAATCTCAATTTATCAATTAAATTCAACTCAATTTCCAAAATAACCACTTAAATTTTATCGATCTCAAATTCGGATTTATAATCACAAATACCCCTTTATATTTCCATATATTTAAAAACTTTAAGTATTCAACGTTTCATCTAAATTTTCATTCAATTTAGTTTTCTAAATAATAAATTCAAATTTAGTTCAACCTAAATTTTCATTTCATTTCAATTTAGTTGCTAAATAACAAATTCAACTACGTTGGTTTCAAATACAGATCCGAATCTCAACATAAACCATTTAAATTCCAATATGGTTCAAGGCTTTAATATTTAAATGTTCTATATAACAGTTTCATATAGATCTCGATTTAACCTCATTATTATTTAGTCTTGAAATACTCCCTTATTAGATACAATATCATTTAAGTAACCTTAAATCACATTTTACTCAATATTTTCTTTAATTTTTATTAAACGTGTAATATTCATTAAATCACTTAAATCAAAAATCCAGTTACAAAATCATACCTTTAAATTTTCCATTCAATAATTTCAAATCGATTTAATTAAATAAATCCTTATTTAAAATACCATTCTTAATAAACCCAAATTTATCTCCCAATCTTAATTATACAACTTTTAACAATGGTAAATTTTGAAATATAAATCGTAAATAATACTCAAACATATTATATGGATGAAATCAATCTCAATAATATTATTATTAAATATATATATAATTTCCATTTATATATATAATATTTTAAGAACTAATATTTATTAAGTCCCATATATTTCTTTTCAACTGTAGAAATTTATTTTCAAAATATTTATATGGACCAACGGTGTCTGTAAATATTTCCTATCATATAGTCAAGTGCTACGGATATTTATCATTTCAATCCGTATACTAAATATATACGGGTGGATATCATTTCAACCCGTAATCCCAAATTCAATTAAATGAAAATCGCTTGGGTTTATCGTTTCAACCCATAACGATTTTCTCCTATTCTAATGTCTGTTCGGGTATGTATCGTTTCAACCCATAGTGATTTCTAAACTACAGGGAACTTGCAGAGTGATAACGGAAAATACAATAAAATAACAGGCATATATCATCAATAACAATATAATATAAACAACAGGATATGGTGTCATATCCCGTAGGTGAACAGTTACAGATAATAGCATATATAACAAATTTAAATAACTACAGCATCATATTTCAATTGTCGTTTCAATTGAAATCAAATTTAATGAATAAAAGAATGTTAATCGTGAGTGATTACTCACCTCTCGAGCCTAGAGAATACAGAAGATGACACGGATATGCATACTGCTACAGACACTGAAATTTGAATTATGAATCGAAGCAAAGCAAAATCGGCACGAATTCAACGATCAAAGCTGATAACAAGAATTGATGGAACAAGTCAGAATGAGATCGGCGAAGATAATGGTATGAGTGGACTCATATATATATATATATATATATATATATATATATATATATATATAACTATATATATAAAGTCATATTCTAAATTCAACACATATTAAAGTAAATTAAATATATATCTATTTATATTTTCCAAAATCATTATTTTTTATATTTAAAACACATAAATTAGAATCAAGCATATATACAATATGAAATTTGAAATAAATACTTATATAAACAGACTAATATTAATCATGTGCTAGGTTACAATATAGACATATTTTAGCTGTAAGAAAGAGTATAATGAAAGAAGTCAACATCAGTTATAATATATTTATATAAACCAAATGTAACATATATTTAGTTGACATAACAAATGAATTCTTTTATAAAATAATATACATTGGCGCTATTTCATAAAAATGCACATACAATACCATTTATATACGAACAACAAAAGTAGCTTATATATATATACTATTTAAAAATCAATATTTACATTTCAAATAACATCAGAAAACAAATATAAACTTTATACTTTATATATGTTTTATGGAAAAAGAGAAAAAAAACAGAACGCAAAGTGGATCCAACGTTTGGAATTCAGGGATTAGTCCTGAAGGCTAATACACCGTCGGATCATTTTTATTAAATTTTTGGATAAATTTCAGTAGAAGAGTAGCAATTTATTTAAAATAACGTGGTGTGAAATGAATTGATGGAATGAATAAAGTAACATATTATTAGTACCCAAATAATCAAACGACACAATACGTTGGTTTCTCAATAACGACAGTAACGTTCAATTTGCTAAAAGTTAATTTAGGACGTTATCTTCGTCTTATTTGTAAGCGATTGATATATCATACATCTTTTAAATTTAAGATCAGCTCATGGCACGGCGTATGAAAATTCAAATTCCACCGCATCATATATTTATTATTTTCAATTTAGAAATGTATGAACTTATCAATTTTTTTTTGGCTATAAATGACGTAAAACACCAGTGCTTATCAAATTTGTCGTGTGCTGCGTTTAAATACTTCCAAAGCGTTTGTCAATTTATTTAAAAGCTATAAAATGAAAGAAGTGAAAAGAGAAAAAAAGAAAGAAAGAAAATATATATATAATAATAATAAACATGGGGAGAGAGACGAAGATACAGATGGTGGTACGTATCTTGTTCTATTCATAAGTAAATATCACTATAAATTCCTTTGCATATTTTTAATTGCTATAACCAATGCTTTCATATATAACAGGTCCAATCTTATATACATAGCTACATATTATAAAGGGTTATGAAATCTTATATATATACACCTTATAGTATAATATATATATAACTAGATAAAATGTATATATTAGATAATAGAATACAATAATATAGATGAAAAGAGAATTGCAGCAAGCTAAAATTTATAATAAAAAAACAAAGTCTTGCAGGAAGTTGAAAACAACAACTAATGCAATAATATTTATTATAAGTTTCGAAATCCATTAGACAAAAGAAAACACAGCTTGTATAACATATCCATTAAACAAAATAGACTATATATAGTACTAGTACATATTCATGCTATATGTAAACATTTAAAAACGAAACATATATTGCAATATGATACGCATACCGTTTATAAAAATATGGATGACGAGGGGAGGAGGCATGGAGTGGGTTGTGGCTCTTGACAGGTGGTTCGAGCTGTGGTGGCGGAGGCTTGACGAAGCTATAGGAAGGAGAACTGGTCCTTTTTCATTTTTCCATCATATGTGTTTTAGCATTGTAATGGGAAAAATCTCTTTTTTTCAAGAAGTAACTGAGAGGAAGAAAAAATGAAGCTAAATAGGCTCAGAGACTACACGTTATAAATATTTAATATAATTGAACGGTAGGAATGAGTAATCCAGCAACTAAAATTGGAACCATGGAAATAGAGGGGTCAATCGCTAGAATTTAGGAGGTATGAATGGTAAAGGTTGTTTGAATAGTATACCAAATATATAACTTTATATTCCATTATTAATTGAATAGGAGAAATGAATGGGTGGAGAATGAGCTGTCCATTTATGATATACTGTTACATATAATTTATTAAAGAAGAAATGGTAGAATAATGATAGATTTGAATTATATACTGGTGTGATGCAATAACAACGGTCAAGTTAATAAGGTGGATATTTAAACAATTTATTGCTTCATTGGAAAGCACGTGAGTATGGAAAGACAAGGATATTAAAATGGAAAAAGGAACGGACAGAGAAATTTAAGCGAAGATAAAACGCACAGGAATAAATATAGAGTAGTGGGATGGTCACGATAATTCAGTGGATAATTAAAGCAACTTTTAATGCCACCAGTTGCACGTTCAAATCTGAAAAGGCAGAGTAACGGACTATATAATAAATTGAAATGATGGATTGATAACAGCTGCAAGTATATTTTAATAGAAAAGAACGGACAGATAAAATTTTGTGAAACATACTGAAAATAAATATGAAGTACTTATTATATTATACGTTTCTTTTTGAATGCAGAGTCCAAAATTTGAAAGCCAAGTAACGGTCAACCCTTGATTTGGTGAAAATAATTATAGCAATTAATAAAAGAAATAAATAGCAACGGTCACGTTGCTTTGATTTAGCTGACCCATCAAAGCAAATTATTTATAATTTAACCGGTAGGAAACGTAAAGGAACGTACCACCATAAAAATGAAATTGATAACATTTGTGCATTGATTCTGCAATATTTATTAAAGAAATTGATTCTGCAATATTTATTAAAGCAATTTATTAGCTAGCTTAAATTAAATAGAATTTCATAATGGAATAAATTTTGATAAAATAAATTGAAAATTGAAAATCTGCTATGTTTAATTGGAAGTAATCCAAATATTAAATTTTTATTTCAAAATATTATTATATAAAATTTCTCTAAAGTTTCAATTAATTACGTTAAATAAAACCATTTAAAACTATTAAAAACTACGGGTCGTTGCACTCTCCCCCACTCAAAACTTTTCATCCCCGAAAAGGTAGGAGGTAGGAGAATAGAACAATTAGAAATAAAATAGATTGAAAGACAAGATAAACAATTAATTTAAAACTATATAAATTTTATTTGAAATATTTATTTGATAACTTCATTTAAAATTTAATTTTCCTTAATACTTTAATACTTTTCAAACTCCTTTGAAAACAATCATTTACATTATTACTTATATTTACATCATTTTTTTTTAATATGTTTTATTTTAGATAAATAACTTCTAAAATATTTATAACACTAAAATTTCTATTAAACCATGTAGTATATAATTAAACAATATTTTAAAGGATATATCCAACAAGGAAGGAAGGTAGATTTGGAAAACAGAATCAAGGTGAATAACTAAACTGAGCAGATAAGGTAGATGCAAGGAATAGTATCGTGCGTGAATAATTAATCTAGAACCATAAGAATTTAAATTTCAAATATTAATTCAAAATTTCTTTGTTGGGAAAAATAATTTTATAATTAATACCTTTATAATAATACTTTTATAATAAAATACTATTATATCGAAATAAATTTTCCTTTCGAAAATACTTTTATAACTCGATGTTTTAACAAGTTTATCCTCGTTCTTGCAGACTCTGGCCATGCGTTGATCAGGCGCAAAGCTAGAATTCTTCAAGTACTTCGTAGACTTGTTTCAACACCCAGTGAAAATACTTGAAAAACCTTTAAAACAGATATGGAAAGTACAATCCAAACAAAACAACCAAACCAAAACCTTTGTCCGACCATGGTTCGCAGATACACAATGGTTACGCCTGGATCCCCCAGGAAACAATCTGTATCCGTAAGCTTTCTCAGCCCTGTGAGTTACGCCATGATGACTAGTAGAGTGCAGGATACACAATGGTTACGCCTGGGTCCCCCAGGAAACAATCCGTACCCCTAGGCTGTCTCAGCCAGGCAGTTTCGCTACTATTCGCGACCTACACAGATTGCAGGATACACAATGGTTACGCCTGGATCCCCCAGGAAACAATCCGTACCCCTAGGCTAGACTCAGCCAGGCAATTGCGCTATGCAGTCGCGAGAGAAAAAAACCCATGGGTTACGCCACGGTGGGAACACTCGAGTATTACATCCCAAAAACCAAAAATCAGAGAGAATAATATCGATAGAATGAATCCACGATGTGGCCACAAAGCGGATATCAAGCAGAAGGCACTTTCCATATCTTTACTTCGAAAATATATATCATATAGTACCTTTTCAAATCACTTTCAAATATCGTACTTATATAAAGTCCATATATATAGGATTCCATTTTTTCCAAATCGAATACTTTCCAAAATCAATAGTAGATCAAATCATACTTATATAGACTTCGACGATATAAAATCTCTTTCCAAATTGAGTACCTTTCAAATCAATAGATTTCAAATCAACTTCATACTTATACAATCCATTTTATATAAGTTCGACCACTCCCAAATCAAGTGCTTAATAATATAAGATTCTCAAATTTCAAATCATTTCAATATCAATTCAGTTTCAAAATCATATATGATTTCACCAAATTTTCTTCCAAATTAATTATCTAAATTTCAAAGTTTCCAAAATAATAGGTTTAGAAAATTATCCCGTTAAAATAACTCAAGTCAAACAAATTCATTTCCAAAAATCACCATATAAGTACTGGTTTTTAATTTCAATTTAATTTCAAAACCAAATATTTTCCCAAAATCAATTATACTCAATATTGTTTCCAAATTTATAATAATCCCTTTTCTTTAAAACTTTTAAACTATCTATTTCCGTGTGAAATATCCAATTTACCTTTCTGAAAACCATTATTCAACTTTTTTTTCAAAACATTTCAAAACTAAATTTATATTCTTCATCAAACATTTTATAAACTTCGAAATTTCTTAGCTTTGAAAATTTAATCTCGATTTGGAAGTGTTCGAACATTCAAAATAGTTAGGGAAATCAAATTTTCAATTCAAGAGTTGAAAATCAACAATAAATCAATAAATCAATTATTAAATCCGAAACTCGAGGACTGAACACCGGTCTCATTTTAAATTGTTTCAAATATATACTTATATCTTTCTAAAATATCAAATTACACTTCGGAATTTGAAATCAAAGACGGTTTTACAAAATCACTTGCATAGCGAAGCTATTAAAGTGGCCTCTCCCCCACTCTGAAACTCGTAAATCAATTTCGATGATGCGTGCACTCATCACCGAAATTATTTTCCAGCGACATAAGTGAGTTCTGGACTTCTATTTTCTTGAAAACTTCTTTGAAATTTCTTTAAAATTATTGGATTCATTTGAACTCATTTGAAACGTTTCTTATTCGGAAAAATACTTTTAAATCGTATTATTTGTATATATTTTCCAAAATCTTAAAACCAATTTCAAAATACCGGAATTCAATTCTCGAATTTCAAATTCAACTCTACAGTTATAAATCATTTTTATATAAATCAATTTCTTATAATTTTTCAAAATTTCAAATCCTTTCTAAACATTTTTATATAGAATAACATATCTTATTTGCTTTATATATATAGGTATATAATCCTTATCGAAAACATTTTCACTTTTATATATATAAAAAGAAATCATAGTTATCAAAATAAAATTTCGGTATAAACAATTTCAAAAATACAAAAAAAACCCGATTTTCAAAGGATGATTCAAGAATGGATTTCAAAACAAAGATAGAGATTTAATTTAGAGGAACTCCAATCAATAGAATCCTGATTCGAAGATTGACTCGATCGAAGATGAGATAATTAAATTACAAAATAGAAGATGGATATACTTCTATAAATCGCAGGCGACCTTAACCGGGTCAACCGTGACCTTAGGAATATAATCGATGCGGAATTCCAAAACAAATCGACATTCGATCGCCATAGATAGAATTCAACATATCAAGATATAACAGCATCGAAAACCGAGGATACCGAAATCTTCGGTGAGGCAATGCCAATTGAAAAGGAGTTTTCACCCCCTTTACAAATCATTCAGTGGAGTTATGGGATACTCCAGAATCAAACGAATATAAATAGGGAGAGACAGAATGAATTTCGAAACGGAGGGACATTCCAAAATTCAAAGGAAATTGAGTCAAAAGGAAGAGATTCAACTCGAGCGAAAGTGATTCTGTAAATAAATTTACCATATATGCTAAGTTTTGCCTAGAGCCAAAGCTCTGATACCAACAGTAACGACCCGCTATTTTGGACCATTCAAATCGACAATAAAACCATACATAACGAAAGCTTGATTACAAAAAGAAATTGTTTGTTGATGTGTAGGGATAATTTTAAAAATAATTTTACTGAGTAAAATGTAAATAGAGGAAAGATATAAATTTTTTACAGAGAAAACTTCAATGCGTGAAAAATTCGAACATAACGAAAGCTTGATTCAAGTTCACATCTTGGATCCTAACTAGAAATAATGATTTTTAACATGTATTTGGGAATTTTTAGTGGGCTATTGTGGTAGCAGTTTGAAGACAAACGACAGGTTGTTTTTGGTCAATTTTCGGTGACATAGTGGACTGGGGTAGTCGAGATTGGTCGAGGAAGTGGAGGAGCGTACCACGATGATGGGAAAAATAATAGGAAGTGGTCGCGAGGTCGGAGGTAGCGACGGTGTCGAATTTCCCCTGGTAAACCTAGTTTTACTGATGCTCATATTTTTGATCGCCACGTCGTCGTCATAGCATCGAGTGCGGCCGGGTTTGGAAGGGAGGTGTCTGGGTCGTAGATGAGCGTGTAGGCGAAGGGAGCGGTGATGCTCGAGGTCGGAGTTGTCAGGCCGAGGCACTTTTGTGAGTGGTGATGGGTTCGAAAATTATCGAGCTATGCTCTATTTTGATCGACAATACAATTGGGTTGTTCGTTGATTCGTGGTCAACGTTGGAGTGATTTGCGACTTGAAGGGGGTGGTCTCGATCGCCAGAGCCTCGGCGCCGCCGCGTGCACATGCACGGCGTGCACGTTTGGGTTGTTGGATTTTGGCTGTGGGTTGCGTCTTTGGGGAAGAAGAAGGGAATCTCGGAAGAAGGGTGAAGGAACTCGAGCTTCAACTCGAATGAACATAAAGTTTTCTCGGATATTGGTTCAAGATGTTAAGCCTAATCAAATTTAGTTTGTGAATCATTTTGCAACTAGTTCAAGTATTTGAAAGATTTAGTTAATCACCTTAGCCAGTAAGTATTAGTCTTAATTAATATTTTGATTTTGAACTTTAAATTAACATTTAGTTGTAAGGTAGTAACAAATTTATTTATAGTTATGAAAGAAAGATTTTTCAAATAAAAGAATGATTTAATTGAATTATATTGCAGGGTAATTAAGAATGTTCATAAATTGATAATTGGAATCTACTAAGTAAATTGAGATATATAAATTTGTTATTAAAGATGAATTAATTAATAATGAAGAGTTTAATTAATTTGTAACTAAGAGTTTTTAAAGTAACTAATTAAAGTTAACTAATATGTGATCAATAGTTAACTTAGGTAATTTTAATAAGAATAAATAATCAATAAACTAAGTAATAACGGTTTAATTTCTTAAAATAATAAATTAATTGGTTAATTAAATATATAATTGATTATTTTCTGAAGGTAATTAAGAATAATTACTTTTTTTTAAGGTAATCAGTAATGAATTAAGTAATTTAATTAATGATTAATAGTTAATTAATCAAGTAATTTAATTAAGAATTAATAATTGAATAACTAAGTAGTTAATGGTAAATAAATGGGTAATTAAGTTTGATTAATAATTAAGATTTTTAGTTAATGATTTAAGGTAATAAATGTAATAATTAAGACTTAAATATTGATTAAGAATTGATTTGTTAATTAATCAAATTGAAATGAAATGAGAAATTAATTGATAATTAATTGATTAAGTAAACAGGGTTAAGGACTTAACTCTCAAGTAATTGATTGAATTTGAATTAATTACAATAAGAATTAAAGATGTTTGCTTATGGATTGTGTATGTAGGATATCAGCTTTGTTGTATAATGAATTGATATTTCTGTTTGTAGTTGTGATGCTGTGAAATATGAAATACTCTGTGCTGGATTATGATTGGAGATTTTATTCCGTATTGATGAGAAAACCCCTTTGCCTGTAAAACGGCTTTTGAATTTCGATGCGACAAGGATTCGAATTCTGGTTAGTTGTCCGAAACCCACATCGAATAGTAATGATGAATCTGTATGATTGATAAATTTATTTGTCTATGAATCGGTAAGCGTTATGGATTATATCGCTTATCGAGATTGATAGATTGAATCTGTGATGATTGACGTTGCACTTCTATTGTGTTAAACCCCGGGACCACACTAATACACACACAATTATGGATTTCACGAGGAAATCAGTTAAGTCGCAGATTTTTGAAATAGTTTTAAATTTGAATATTTTAATTCAAATGTTTTGGAAATGAAATCAGAATAAATGTGAAAAGCTTTTGAAATGAAATTTCAAGATAATTTTTTTAATTACTTGATTAAATTTTGGAATTTAAATAATTTGATTTAAATTTGAATTCAAAATTAGGAATTGAATTCTGTGATTTGAAATTTGGGATTAAAAATATTATGTTAGTTATATACGGTTTGAAACCATATTTAAAGTATTGTTTTGGGAATTCGAATTAAACCAAAGATTTAACTTGTATAAATGAGATCGAATTTCTCCGTAACGAAAACTACTTATTTTCAAATAATAATAGCTTTCATTTTAAAGAAAGGATTTCCAAATTGTGTTAAAAAAGGTTTCAAATTTGAAATGGAATCGAAATGTTTTGAAAACTATGAAATGAGTCTTTGGTTCAAAGACCGAATGAATTAATCCAACTTGAATTGGAATTGTTTTTGAAAGGCTATGAATGAATCTTTGGAAACGAGTTTGAAAGCTATAAGATAAATCTTGATTTAAATGAAGTAATCCAATTAAGATGAAATTTTTTTGAAATCCGGGATTGAATCTTTGTGAAACTAGGTGAACTTTATGAGGTAAATCTTTTGTTTAAAAGATTTGAAATGGTAATTGATTTAAACCATTTGAAAGAAAGTTGAATTATTAAGTTGTGGCTTAATTTAAATCCCATATCCATATGTTTTACCGAGAGAAGACCTTTATGTCGTATAACCCATTCCGAATATATGATTCGATGTTATGGAAAGCATTTGAAGACCGGTGATGAAGACCGGGTATTTGCAAGAGCGATAGGATGACCTATCGATTGTCTCCCTAAGTGATGGAAAGTCCGATCGGGATTGTGAATGCCCGGATTGCAAGGACTTCTTTGGAAGTGCCTTCGGTTCTGTTCGAACCTAGAACAGACTTGTATGGATTGTATGTCTGACATTACAAATTGAGATATAAAACAGATTTCTTTCAAATATATTTCCGTTGGTGGCGGAGAATTTATTCTCTTAGCTTAACACCCTTAGAGGTTATGTAGTTGAAGGTTATTAGCGATATATTCCCAATTTGGTAATGTGGCATGCTGAGTGATGTTGATCAAAGCTTGGCTTTTGTATAAAGCGTAGCTTTGTGGACGAGACTTTGTCGGACCTCACACCCTGGAATGGTCAAAACAGGAAAGATGCAGCAAGGTTATTGGGAGTAGCACCCCTTAGGGTATGTGCATTTCCTTCTGGATAGAAGTGGTATCATGGTATGGATCCCAGATACTTAACTTATGTTGATATCGCAGATATATATATATATATATATATATATATATATATATATATATATATGTATTACTGGGGCCCCGGTTAAAGGTTGGTTACAACTGGGAGATGGCGTACTCGTGTCAGTAGTTACCCAGTTAGGGGTAACCCGTCCTTGTGTTGGCAGAGATCCGGTTTGGTTCTCGGGAACGTCCTTCCAGAGGCGTTCTCATGTGGCAATGGAAAGTTCCTTGGCCTGACCATTTGTTGGAAATCCAAAGAAACAGTACGAGCCTTGTACAGTATTAGTTGTATAACCTGCCATGGAATGTGGCGGTAACCTACTATTGAACATGGTAGGTATAGTAGGCATACGATAATGGTCGTATGCTGCCTAAGATTTATATTCTACTTTCAAAATGTTTTTCTGCACTTTGCACTTATAGTAATAATATCAAGGAAATTGCGTATCAAGCATGTTTGACTATCATAAGAAGAAATCTCCTCCAATTCTGCGTTTGCATTGTGTGTGTGGCGGGAGGTCTTATGGTAGTTTCATTTTTAAAAGCATTGCGAATTGACTTTAAAACCTTCTGTTGATTGTTTTAAAAGATAAACTGATTTTGTTGCTCACACTAGTCCCATGACTGATCTGGAGTTTATTGTTTCTTTCCTAAACTCTGGGTGCTCAAAATTTTTCTACACGAGCAGTTCAGAGTTGGGTTTTTCAGATAGCTAGGTTCTGTCGGTTATTTGGAGTTAGTTCAGCCTTTGGATCAGAATGCACTTGCTTATCCTTGTGCATCGTTATTGGGAGTTCGAGCTATTGCTGGATTGGTTCTTGGAAATAGAGTTGCAGTTTTGGAGTTCTCTTTTGAAGACTATTTTGGAGATTATCCGCTGCTGGGGTTATCGTTTTCTTTTCCGCTGCTATTTTATTGTATCATATCTCTGATGTATATTGATATCTAATGGATCATCTATTGTATCAAAGCTGTATATCAATGTATTATTCTTTATATTCTGCTGTGTTGTTTACTTAATGTTGTTATAAGCTCTGGCGAATCGGATTTGAACGGTCGAATCTATGGCATTCGAATACGATATGAAGTATGGATGTCGATTTTCGAGCGCGAAAATTCCCGTTCGTCACATGTGGTATCAGAGATAAGGTTAAACTTTAGCTCAGGAGTATAACACATTAAGTAGCTCATTAGAGATAGGGTGAAGTAAACCCTAGAATGAGTAATCCCTAAGATATCCGTTTGAATACCTCAGTAAATTCTCTTACTATCCACTGATAGTGAGTATGAGTGCAAGAAGAAAACGAGATAGGGGACATGGGGACGCGACTATAAATGGTCAATACCCTGCAACAGCGGAAACAATCTTTCTCTATCAAATTTTCTTTGATTCGTTTCTAAATTCTTTTGATTGCTTTGTGGCAGTTACAAGAAAGAAGTTCGGTGTGATGATGGCTCTATGAACCGTTGTAGGAAATTCTTATTTCGTATCTTCATCGATTTCTTTTCAGTTTTTGATTTAAACTTTAATGAATTTGAAATTTGAATAAATTAGAAATTTTTAATAAATTTGAAATTTAAATTGAGTTAAATTGGTTAATGAAATATAAGGATAAATTGAATTGTATCGATAAAACGATTTCGTTTAAAACCAAATTTTGGATTTCTGTTATAACTTCTTGGGTAGAATAAAAATCTGAAATATAAACTTTGATGTATTGCTCAACCTATAAAATTCTAAAACCATTAGGATCTTAATATTTAGATTTAGATTTTAATTGTAGAGAACAAATAGCATCAGCCGAGGCGGAAAGGGCAGAAGGGTTGGTGATTTTGGTTCATCTAGTAGGATTCGGGATGATTTGGGTGAACCATCAGGATGTGAGGAGGTGCCAGAAGAACCTGTGGTGCAGCCACAACCTTAAGTTAAAGAACCCAAGGAGGAGTCCGGAAATGAAGAAGAGTTCGAAGAGGAATTCGGAGAGAAGTTCGAAGAAGAATTTGAAGAAGAATTTGAAGAGGAATTTGAGGAAGAGTTTGAGGTGGAAGAAGAACCTGAAATTGAGGTAGAGTCCGAAGGTGATGAAGCAATTTATTGGGATTTAGATAATGCCATAGAGGATGATGATGCCATAGAAGACGAGGAGTTAGATGGTAGAGGTTTTATTCCGGTAGAGTCTGACCCAGAGGAAGTTTTTGAGACAGACGATGAGGCTGAAGTTATAGAACCGTCAGGGCCCGAGAGAGGAAGCTCTGATAGTGAAGATCTGTAGTTGGTTGGATTGACTTCTTTTGGTTAGGGTATGTTTATATACGTGTTTTGGAATTAGAATTGTAGTGAAGGTTGGATTTTAGTTGGGTTATGTATGACTATAACTTGTGTAGTAATATTATGAGTAGCATTTAATATAAGATATATTATGAATTACCCGAAAGAACCCATTGTGTTTTCTAGTATAGTTTGAATTGGCATTGGTCTATTCTGTGTGTGTATAATTCGTGAAACGAGCTGTGTAATTTCGAGTACGAAATTCTTTTAAGGGGGGAAGTCTATAACGATCCCGAATTTTTGCTAAATTTAAATTGATAATTAAATTAATTTTTGAATTTAAATCTATAAAATTTATTAGTAAATTGATTCGAGTTTCCCTAAATTCAAATAAAAAATATATAATAAATCATATGAATTTAAATATTGTACATATGTGATTTGGATTCAAATTTCAAGTAAATGGATTTACAATAATATGAATATATATGTATATATGTACATACATTGAGTTTGAGTTATTGTTTTAACTAATTGTTTAAAGACAAATTATAATGATAAAAATAAAAGTAAACAATTAATTGCTAAATTTTTAACAACAAATTTAATATGGAAATTCATCGATATTGTAAAAATAAATAAATATGTAGTTTATACAAAATGAAGTAAAGACGTAATTTTAATATCATAATACAAATAAAACAAACAATAATAATAAAAGTAGAACTTCATTGTATTTCAAAGTAACAAAACAAAGATAGCAAAATATATAAAATCGTATGAAAAATATAAAACAAAGTAAGATCAGACACAAAACAAAAGAAAAGAAACATAAGTAAACTAAGTAATGCTAGCTAAAGCCATAACACTTCTAATATATAAATATACATCTCAGCCTCCACAGTCATAAACCTGCATAATAAAATAAACAAGAAGAAAGCAATACAAATATATACATATATTTTGTACAAGACATTAATGCAGCCCCCAAAACATGTATATCTGCAGCCATACCTCTAATGCACCTCAAATATAATACAACATCACTTCAGCATGCTTAGCATTGTACTAGAAAAACCATATTTTATCACCTGTACAACTTGTAACCCCTTAATGCATCTTTTCTTTTATTTATACCAGCCTCCTCCTCTCAATTCGTCCACAAAGCTAAGTAAATCTGAGTAAGTATCATCTATAATTTAAAAACAACTTCAACTTAAAAACAAAACAGAAGAAGTTTCAGCTTGCTTCAGATTTTAATCCCAAATCCCGAGATCAAGTGAAGACTTCAACTTGTAAACTCCTGGAGTCAACATGATCTGGAAGGTGAGTAAACTTTATATTTTTTTAGTTAATATGGTTTAACTATATATGTATATGGTGATATTGATTTGAATTTATGTTCTACTTGAATCTACCTGGACTTGTTTACATGGGTATGTCTGTATATGTATTTGTATCCTGTTCTTGTGTGTCACTCCATAGTTTTACATTTAAAAATTCGAATCTCTCAACCAAGTCCATATTAGACTTTGGATTACAAATGGAAATTGTTTATTGATGTGTAGGGATAATTTTAAAAATAATTTTACTGAGTAAAATGTAAACAGAGGAAAGATATAAATATTTTTCAGAGGAAACTTCAATGCGTGAAAAATTCGGACATAACGAAAGGTTGATTCAAGTTCGCATCTTGGAACCTGACTAGAAATAATGATTTTTAATATGTATTTGGGAATTTTTAGTGGGCTATTGTGGTAGCAGTTTGAAGATGAACGACAGGTTGTTTTTGGTCAATTTTCGGTGACATAGTGGACTGGGGTAGTCGGGGTTGGTCGAGGAGGTGGAGGAGCGTACCACGGTGATGGGAAAAATAATGGGAAGTGGTCGCGAGGTCGGAGGTAGCGACGGTGTCGAATTTCCCCTGGTAAACCTAGTTTTACCGATGCTCATATTTTTGATCGCCACGTCGTTGTCATAGCGTCGAGTGCGGCCGGGTTTGGAGGGGAGGTGTCTGGGTCGTAGATGAGCGTGTATGTGAAGGGAGCAGTGATGCTGAAGGTCGGAGTTGTCAGGCCGAGGCACTTTTGTGAGTGGTGATGGGTTCGAAAATTATCGAGCTATGCTCGATTTTGATCGACAATGCAATTGGGTTGTTCGTTGATTCATGGTCAACGTTGGAGTGATTTGCGACTTGAAGGGGGTGGTCTCGATTGCCAGAGCCCCGGCGCCGCCGCGTGCACGTGCACGGCGTGCACGTTTGGGTTGTTGGGTTTTGGCTGTGGGTTGCGTCTTTGGGGAAGAAGAAGGGAATCTCGGAAGAAGGGTGAAGGAACTCGAGCTTCAACTCAAACGAACATAAAGTTTTCTCGGGTATTTTTTCAAGATGTTAAGCCTAATCAAATTTAGTTTGTGAATCATTTTGCAACTAGTTCAAGTATTTGAAAGATTTAGTTAATCACCTTAGACAGTTAAGTATTAGTCTTAATTAACATTTGATTTTTAACTTTAAATTAACATTTAGTTGTAAGGTAGTAACAAATTTATTTATAGTTATGAAAGAAAGATTTTTCAAATAAAAGAATGATTTAATTGAATTATATTGCAGGGTAATTAAGAATGTTCATAAATTGATAATTGGAATCTACTAAGTAAATTGAGATTTATAAATTTGTTATTAAAGATGAATTAATTAATAATGAAGAGTTTAATTAATTTGTAACTAAGAGTTTTTAAAGTAACTAATTAAAGTTAACTAATATGTGATCAGTAGTCAACTTAGGTAATTTTAATAAGAATAAATAATCAATAAACTAAGTAATAACGGTTTAATTTCTTAAAATAATAAATTAATTGGTTAATTAAATATATAATTGATTATTTTCTGAAGGTAATTAAGAATAATTACTTTTTTTAAGGTAATCAGTAATGAATTAAGTAATTTAATTAATGATTAATAGTTAATTAATCAAGTAATTTAATTAAGAATTAATGATTGAATAACTAAGTAGTTAATGGTAAACAAATGGGTAATTAAGTTTGATTAATAATTAAGATTTTTACTTAATGATTTAAGGTAATAAATTTAATAATTAAGATTAAATATTGATTAAGAATTGATTTGTTAATTAATCAAATTGAAATGAAATGGGAAATTAATTGATAGTTAATTGATTAAGTAAACAGGGTTAAGGAATTAACTCTCAAGTAATTGATTGAATTTGAATTAATTACAATAAGAATTAAAGATGTTTGCTTATGGATTGTGTATGTAGGATATCAGCTTTGTTGTATAATGAATTGATATTTCTGTTTGTAGTTGTGATGCTGTGAAATATGAAATACTCTGTGCTGGATTATGATTGGAGATTTTATTCCGTATTGATGAGAAAACCCCTTTGCCTGTAAAACGGCTTTTGAATTTCGATGCGACAAGGATTCGAATTCTGGTTAGTTGTCCGAAATCCACATCGAATTGTAATGATGAATCTGTATGGTTGATAAATTTATTTGTCTATGAATCGGTAAGCTTTATGGATTATATCGCTTATCGAGATTGATATGATTGAATCTGTGATGATTGATGTTGCACTTCTATTGTGTTAAACCCCGGGACCACACTAATACACACACAATTATGGATTTCACGAGGAAATCAGTTAAGTCGCAGATTTTTGAAATAGTTTTAAATTTGAATATTTTAATTCAAACGTTTTGGAAATGGAATCGGAATAAATGTGAAAAGCTTTTGAAATGAAATTTCAAGATAATTTTTTTAAATTACTTGATTAAATTTTGGAATTTAAATAATTTGATTTAAATTTGAATTCAAAATTAGGAATTGAATTCTATGAATTGAAATTTGGGATTAAAAATGTTATGTTAGTTATATACGGTTTGAAACCATATTTAAAGTATTGTTTTGGGAATTCGAATTAAACCAAAGATTTAACTTGTATAAATGAGATCGAATTTCTCCGAAACGAAAACTACTTGTTTTCAAATAATACTAGCTTTCATTTTAAAGAAAGGACTTCCAAATTGTGTTAAAAAGGTTTCAAATTTGAAATGGAATCGAAATATTTGAAAACTATGAAATGAGTCTTTGGTTCAAAGACCAAATGAATTAATCCAACTTGAATTGGAATTTTTTTTGAAAGGCTATGAATGAATCTTTGGAAACGAGTTTGAAAGCTATAAGGTAATTCTTGATTTAAATGAATTAATCCAATTAAGATGAAATTGTTTTGAAATCCGGGAATGAATCTTTGTGAAACTAGGTGAGCTTTATGAGGTAAATCTTTTGTTTAAAAGATTTGAAATGGTAATTGATTTAAATCATTTGAAAGAAAGTTGAATTATTAAGTTGTGACTTAATTGAAATCCCATATCCATATGTTTTAAATAATGCGCTCACTATTCGGTTTAGCCGGGAGAAGACCTTTGTGTCGTATAACCCATTCTGAATATGTGATTCGACGTTATGGATAGCATTAGAAGACCGGTGATGAAGACCGGGCATTTGCAAGAGCGATAGGATGACCTATCGATTGTCTCTACACCGAGTCGTGCCGGTATAGAGACTCCCTAAGTGATGGAAAGTCCGATCGGGATTGTGAATGCCTGGATTGCAAGGACTTCTTTGGAAGTGCCTTTGGTTCTGTTCGAACCCAGAACAGACTTGTATGGATTGTATGTATGACATTACAAATTGAGATATAAAACAGATTTCTTTCAAATATATTTCCGTTGGTGGCGGAGAATTTATTCTCTTAGCTTAACACCCTTAGAGGTTATGTAGTTGAAGGTTATCAGCGATATATTCCCAATTTGGTAATGTGGCATGCTAAGTGATGTTGATCAAAGCGTGGCTTTTGTATAAAGCTTAGCTTTGTGGACGAGATTTCGTCGGACCTCACACCCCGGAATGGTCAAAACAGGAAAGATGCAGCAAGGTTATTGGGGGTAGCACCCCTTAGGGTATGTGCATTTCCTTCTGGATAGAAGTGGTGTCATGGTATGGAGCCCAGATACTTAACTTATGTTGATATCGTAGATATACATATATATATATATGTATGTATGTATGTATTACTTTGTGATTTGTTGTTGGGCCCCGGTTAAAGGTTGGTTACAACCGGGAGATGGCATACTCGTGTCAGTAGTTACCCAGTTAGGGGTAACCCGGCCTTGTGTTGGCAGAGATCTGGTTTGGTTCTCGGGAACGTCCTTCCAGAGGCGTTCTCATGTGGCAATGGAAGTTCCTTGGCCTGACCATTTGTTGGAAATCCAAAGAAACAATACGAGCCTTGTACAGTATTAGTTGTATAACCTGCCATGGAATGTGGCGGTAACCTGCTATTGAACATGGTAGCTATAGTAGGCATACGATAATAGTCGTATGCTGCCTAAGATTTAGATTCTACTTTCGAAATGTTTTTCTGCACTTTGCACTTATAGTAATAATACCAAGGAAATTGCGTATCAAGCATGTTTGACTGTCATAAGAAGAAATCTCCTCCAATTCTGCGTTTGCATTGTGTGTGTGGCGGGAGGTCTTATGGTAGTTTCATTTTTAAAAGCATTGCGAATTTACTTTAAAATCTTCTGTTGATTGTTTTAAAAGATAAACTGATTTTGTTGCTCACACCAGTCCCATGACTGATCCGGAGTTTATTGTTTCTTTCCTAAACTCTGGGTGCTCAAAATTTTTCTACACGAGCAATTTAGAGTTGGGTTTTTCAGATAGCTAGGTTCAGTCGGTTATCTGGAGTTAGTTCAGTCTTTGGATCAGAATGCACTTGCTTATCCTTGTGCATCGTTATTGGGAGTTCGAACTATTGCTGGATTGGTTCTTGGAAATGGAGTTGCGGTTTTGGAGTTCTCTTTTGAAGACTATTTTGGAGATTATCAGCTGCTGCGGTTATCGTTTTCTTTTCCGCTGCTATTTTATTGTATCATATCTCTGATGTATATTGATATCTACTGGATCATCTGTTGTATCAAAGCTGTATATCAATGTATTATTCTTTATATTCCGCTGTGTTGTTTACTTAATGTTGTTATAAGCTCCGGCGAATCGGATTTGAACGGTCGAATCTATGGCATTCGAATACGATATGAAGTATGGATGTCGATTTTCGAGTGCGAAAATTCCCTTTCGTCACATTTTGCCAATATTTATTCCAAAATATTTCAATTTTATTTTAAAACAAAATCACTTTATTACAAATGATACATTCCCTTTTTTTAATAAATATCCGTTATTATCTTAACTTTCTATAAAATAAATACTTCCCGTAAAACTTTCTTAGACATTTCCATATAAATTAAAAAATACCAAAAAGAGTGAAATAAAATAAAGATGTTCAAAAATAATTTCTAAATAAAATGCCATAGAAAATTCCCAAAATTGCTTTTAAAACCATCACCCAAATCAAAACCATTTTCAAATCAAAACAGTAAACCATTATATTTAAAAATACTATAATGAGGCCAATAGCTATCATAGAACTTATCCAATGCTATTACTACCTTTATCGCTAAGAGATTTCAACTTTTAACATATATCAATGTCATATAGAATATGCCCACCAAACGTTTGCATCAACAATTTATACGACAACTATACAACTAAAATTTAAAAATTACAACGATGACGAATCCAGATTTCTCCACAAAATTCTCTGCATTTCTTTTTATATGTCAATCACTTTTCAAAGCAGAAATTCAACCAAACAAAAACCAATAAATCATTCAAGCACAAAACAATAATTTATATCTACCATGTATCATCTACTGTTCATTCAAAGGTAAGTTTAACTCATCAAAATTCCAGTTGACGTTTAAGGGTTCTGGTCTGGTTTTTAGCTCAAAATTCCAGTTGCTCCAAACCAAACAAAATCAATTCTAGTGTGTAGATAATGCTCCAACGAGCATAATGAAAAAGAACCGTGTCTCGATTGGACCTCTATGAGAGGAATATCCATTTTATAAGATTTCAAATTAATTGATTTGAATTAACCCTTGTTAACAAATTAACCACCTTAATTAATTTAAATCCCTCTCCTTTCCTTTCCCAATTCAAATTACCATATCCCTACACATGTGCACTTGCAGAAAGAAACCCATCATCGCCGACTTCCTATCGATGATTTCTCCATCACCTCATGATGAAATCTTCACCAACGAACTCCACCCTATGAGTGATACCTCCCTGACCCAACCACTTCAAGCAAGGTTGAGCCTATCAAATTCCGAGCAGGCACCCTACCTTTGATAATAAAATGTTGCAATCCTATATACTACGCCACACATCCCCAAATGATCACCACCGAAGCTCCTTTGCGTGACAAACACAGCAACACCCTTGATTCCCTCTAACTCTGCCTAAATCGACGTCCACCTTAAACCATAGGTTGGCATGCCACAATCGAGCATCAGCAAACTCGACCTTACCTATCAAACTTAAAATAAATTTGCTGGTCTCACTCATATGAGCACAACGAATTCGATTTTGTCGTTTTTTCGTTAAGTAAATTATTTGATTTTGATTCTTGAAGATGTTGGCTTTGATTTTCTTTTAGAGGCAAATGAAGAAATGAATGTAAAGTGGGAAGGTAGGAAAGTAAAAAATAGTCCTAGTGTGGGATGATGTTTATTTTCAAATTTCCAATACTTAGCTACACGGACTTTTGTTCGCATATGAACCGTGAATGAAAGAAATAAAAATACGATTGCACACAACATCACCACACAATCCTAAAATAATCATAAAATACACTGGTTATCCTATTCTATAAAACTTCAAAAATACCAACGTTTGCCATAAAATATGTCGATAATTTAAATATTTTTTAAATTAAAAATTATCCAAAAATCCTATAAATTGAAATGAAAATATGTCACTAAAAATCAAGTCATTTTGTTAACAATTGTTTGTCTTCTCAATTACTTAATTTAAAAATAAATTGAATATTTAAATAAATTAAATATTTCCATTTGAAACTTTAAAATTTTCAAGTCATTATAGACCCTTAAGGATTTTTCACGATATGTATGATGTATATGGTGTATGTTAGTTATTATAAAAATATTGGATATTGAAAGGTTCTATAACATATAGAAAAATGGCTAAACTTAACTATATGGAAAACGGCCTTGTTTTAGCTTTTGTTCTGAGATTTGAAGGTTTGAAAGGGACTTTAAATTTAAGTATTTTGTTTCATTCTTTGTACATGGCTTTTAGGCTATTTTAAAAGTGATTTGAAATTTTTATAAATTTTTAAGAATTAGTTATGTATTTTTAAAGTAGAAAGTTTATTTTTGAATATGAGGAAAACAATCTTTTTTCCATGTTTTTAAATAATTTATAAACTTGTTATTTTAAATAATATTTTGAATGAATATTTTAAAAACCTATTATAAGTATTTTAGAAGCATTTTTATGTATTTATAGTTTATAGAAAAGTAGTTAATTATTTTGTTAAAGTACTAATACGTTATGTATCTTTTAAATTATTTTATTAAATATCTAGTTTTATTAATAAATTACTATACATATACATATACATATACATATACATATACATATACATATACATATACATATACATATATATACATATACATATACATATACATATACATATACATATACATATATAATATGCATATCTTTTCTAAATACGGTTTAAAATTTAAGCAAATGATTTAAAAAGCTGTCAGGAATTGCTTAATGGCGATTATTTGTTTAATTACTTGTTTGAAAAGTGATAACCATGCTTAACACTAAAAGCCGACAAAGTAGGCTTATCTATTTATGAGAGTTAAGATTGATGTTCAAGTAGAGGTGGAAGCAATTGTGCTCTAATGTACTAGATTCACTTTTAACTGAGGAATAGTTATGCAAAGATCTGACTTTTCAACCCTCAAATATCGACACTAAATACATCGACGTTACTCATGTGCTCAACACCCAAGTGTTGGAAAGACAGAAAGTTAGGGTATAATGAAAAATTAGAATAGAATAAGACAAGAGAACACTACATAAGTACAAATGGTTGCTCTGAACACAGAAATTTCAAAGTTATAAAACATAAGTACTATCATCAGCCTGGACAATTATAACAAACTGTCCCCATATTGGCAGATATATACAATACAGTAATGCAGTAGAAATAAAAATACTATGGTAGATAATCATCCTTCTCTTCTCCATAAGCTCAAAAGCATCTAAGGCTAAACCTTGAAATACACATGGACTGGCCCGAGCATTATAAGAAAATAATATCCAGACCAATCGGGTAAAATGGAGTGAGAAACTTAAGAAACGTGTAATAAGTAACATCGCCATTAAGATTGAACAGATTACTGTAATGGTCCCTCAAATGAAACAAACAATTCATTAAGTTTAATATAGTGATATGATAAGTAATGTCTAGAGCTTAGAATATAAATCATATCAATTAGCTGGAATGGTTACATCGGTTACATTGAACAACATATTAGAGGTTACAATCAAAATAACTAAAGTACGCTCGCATAGTGGATGCTAACACTGCCCTCCAGGTGACAGTACAAACCCAAAATTCATCCATACAAGTTGTTCTAGATATGAACAAACCGAAGGCACTACTTCTACAACATCCTTAGGATTAGTAACAAGTTGCCCTAGCACTTCAAAGAACTTTGTCTTTAATTCCATCACCTCTTATAAGTTTTTAATTCGGATGCTTATGCTGGTTCGAGGTGGTTTTTGGATAATATATATACATTTCCGGTCTCTCCTACCCGACAACGATATTTTTAAACCGACTCAGATTTGATAGTTGGTTATGTAACTATCAAATAAACAAACCACCAAATCGCAGATTTAATACCACATGGAAACCAAACATGGTTAAGCACATAAGCAACCACTAAGCCTCTTTAATTAATCCTTTCATTAATGAAAATCACTTTGTAAATTCTTGCATTAAACTACCTTTTACAAAAGATATATTCACAAACCCTCTCTACTCTTTTCAATACTTGAAAAATATTGATATACTTATCTCAACTGTATAAGTGTACTCACAAACCATTTCAGTTTCAATACTCAGGAAACTTTTCCATATACTTATATCAACAATATAAGTATATTCACAAAACCCTACATAATCGGTACTTATAAAATGTACCCATATGCTTATCTCAACGGTATAAGTATTTTCACAAATCTTAAGGAAGATTCCATATTTCTAAAATCGTACATAAATGGGCCAAAACAAATATCATTTAAAAACATTATTTTACTATGAACCCAAACTTATTTTCTGGTGTAAGTAAACTGATAAGAAGGATATTTCTATCCTTCGATCAACAATGAAGTCGAAAAAGTTAAAAAACTACCATTGCCTCGATAAACATTCTTAATTCTCAGGATAGGGACAAGTTACCCTACCTGGGAATTTGGTGTTAATTATAGAAAGGATAATTTCCATCCATAATTTAAAATGATCATTTACAGAAAACAAATCTCATTTTCATTTGTAAAATTCTTTTTATTAAGTCCCTTTTATATTTACAAATTTCCTTTCTGTTTAGAAAACTCCTTTTATAAATCTCCAAATTTATTTATGAAAATCTTTTTATAATTCTCATTTACTTATAACAAACTTTCAATTTCAAGATAGAACCAAATACTTTCCATAAAATGATCATTTTATATATTACTATAAATCCACAAATGTGATTTATTATACCAAATTATAAAAATGGTATAATCTCCCTTTTTATAAAAATCCATTTATAAATCTACTCTTTTATTTATAAAATATCGTTTATAAATCTCTCTTTTATTTATAAAATACCATTTATAAATCTCTATTTTATTTACAAAATACCATTTTTAAATCTCACCTTCTATACACATTTTATATAAAACATTTACCAATATTTATTCTAAAATATTTCTATCTTCTTTTAAAACAAAATCATTTTGTTATAAATGATATGTTCCCCTTTTTTTAAATAAATATCCGATATTATCTTAACTTTTCTATAAAATAAATGCTTTCCGAAAAACTTTCTTAACCTTATCATATAAATTAAAAAACATTAACCAAAAAGATTGAAATAAAATAAGATGTTCAAAAACCATTTCTAAGTAAAATGCCATAGAAATTTCCCAAAATCTCTTTTAAAACCATCACCCAAATTAAAACCATTTTCAAATCAAAACTGTAAACTATTATATTTGAAAATACTATAATGATGCCAATAACTACCATAGCACTTATCCAATGCTACTACTACCTTTGTTGCTAAAAGATTTCAACTTTTAACATATATCAATGTCATATAGAATATGCCCACTACCAAAATTTTGCATCAACAATTTATACGAAAACTATACGACTGAATTTAAAAATCACAATGGTGAGGAATCCAGATTTCTCCACAAAATTCTCTATATTTCTTTTTATACGTCATTCACCATTTAAAGCATAAATTCAACCAAACAAAAACCAATAAATCATTCAAGCATAAAACAATAATTTTATACCTACCGTGTATCATCTACTATTCATTCAAAGGTAAGTTTAACTCACCAAAATTACAGTTGACACTTAAGGATTCTGGTCTGGTTTTTAGCTCAAAATTACAGTTGACGCTTAAGGATTCTGGTCTGGTTTTTAGCTCAAAATTCCACTTGCTCCAAACCAATGAAATCAACTCCAGTGTGTTGATAATGCTCCAATGAGCACAATGCAAAAGATCATGTCTCGATTAGACCTTTATAAGAGGAATATCTGTTTCATAGGATTTCAAATTAATTAATTTGAATTAACCTTCATTAAAAAATTAAACACCTTAATTAATTTAAATCGCTCTCCTTTCCTCTCCCAATTCAAGCTACCATATCCCTATACATGTGCACATGCAGAAAGAAACCCATCACTACAGACTTCCTGTCGATGATTTCTCCATCACCTCATGATGAAATCACGCAACGCCTTCACCAACGAATTCCACTCTGTGAGTGATACCTCCCTGACCCAACCACTTCAAGCTCGGTCGAGCCTATCAAATTTCAAGTAGGCACCCTACCTTTGACAGTAAAATGTTGCAATCCTCTATACTACGCCACACGTCCCCATATGATCACCACTGAAGCTCCTTTGCATGACAAACACAACACCACCCTTTATTCCCTCTAACTATGCCTAAATAGACGTCCACCTCAAACCATAGGTTGGCCTGCCACTGTCGAGGATCACAAAACTTGACCGTACCTAACAAACTTCACATAGATTTGCTGGTCTCACTCATACGAACACAACATATCCGATTTTATCTTTTTTTTGTTAAGTAAATTAACTGATTTTGATTTTTGAAGATGGTGGCTTTGATTTTCTTTTATAGGAAAATGAAGAAATAAATGTAAAGAGGGAATGTGGGAAAGTAAAGAATATCTTAGCGTAGGATGATGTTTATTTTCAAATTTTCAATACTTCGCTACAAAGACTTTTGTTCACGTATGAACCGTGAATGACAGAAATTAAAATACGATTGCACATAACATCGCTATCCTATTCTGTTAAACTTCAAAAATACCAACATTTGCCGTAAAACATGTCGATAATTTAAATATTTTTCAAATTAAAAATTATCGAAAAATCCTATAAATTGAAATAAAAATATGTCACTAAAAGTCAACTCATTTTGTTAACAATTGATTTTCTTCTCAATTATTTAATTTAAATCAAATTTGAATATTTAAATAAATTAAATATTCCCATTTGAAACTTTAAATTTTTTGAGTCATTATAGATCCTTAGGGATTTTTCACCATATGTGTGATATATAATATGTATGTTAGTTGTTATAAAAATATTGGATATTGAAAAGTTCAGTAGCATATAAAAAAGTGGCTAAACTTAACTATATGCAAAACTTCCTTGTTTTAGCTTTTGTTCTGAGCTTTGAAGGTTTGAAACGGACTTTAAATTCGAGTATTTTGTTTGATTCTTTTTACAAGGCTTTTCTAACTCATATTAGGGTATTTTAAAAGTGGTTTGAAATTTTTATAAAATTTTAAGAATCAGTTATGTATTTTTAAAGTAGAAGGTTTATTTTTGAATACGAGGAAAACAATCTTTTTTCCTTGTTTTTAAATAATTTATAAACTTATTATTTTTAAATAATATTTTGAATGAATGTTTTAAATACCTATTATAAGTAATTTTAGAAGCATTTTTATGTATTTATAGTTTGTAGAAAAGAAGTTAATTATTTTATTAAAGTACTAATACCTTATGTATCTTTTAAATTATTTTATTAAAGTACCAATACCTTATGTATCTTTTAAATTATTTCATTAAATATCTAGTTTTATAAACAAATTACTATACATATACATATACATATGTAATATATATATATATATATATCATTTCTAGATAGGGTTTAAAATTTTGAACAAATGATTTAAAAAGCGGTTATGAATTTCTTAATGGTGATTATTTGTTTAATTACTTGTTTGAAAAGTGATTAACAACAAAGTAGGCTTATCTATTTGTGAGAGTTAAGATTGATGTTCAAGTTGGGATGGAAGCAATTGTGCTCTATTGTACCAAATTCACTCTTGACTAAGGAATAGTTATGCAAAGATCTGACTTTTCGACCTTCGAATATCGACACTAAATACATCGAGTTATTTTTGTGCTCAACACTCAAGTGCCAGAAAGATAGATAATTAGGGTATAATAAAATATTAGAATATAATAAAAAAGAGAGAACACTACATCAAAATCTCATAAACAAAAACTATAGTATATAATATCGAAAGAACAGTACAAAGGGTTGCTTTGAACACATAAACTTCAAAGTTATAAAACATAAGTACTATCATCAACGTGGACAATTATAACAAACTGTCCCCATATTGGCTGATATATACAATACAGTAATGAAAAAGAAATAAAAATACTATGGTAGATAATCATCCTTCTCTTCTCCATAAGCTCCAAAGCATCCAAGGCTAGACCTTGAAATATACATGGACTGGCCCGAGCATTATCAGAAATAATATCCAGACCAATCGGGTAAAATGGAGTGAGAAACTCAAGAAATGTGTAATAAGTAACGGTACCATTGAAACTGTATGGATTACTATATCGGTTTTCCCCTCAAATGAACTAATAATTCATTAAGTTTAATATAATGATATGATAAATAATATCTAGAATGTGGAATATAAATCATATCAATTAGCTGGAATGGTTACATTGGTTACATCCAACAACATATT
The DNA here is from genome assembly GCA_030765085.1 of Allium cepa. Lineage (NCBI taxonomy): Eukaryota > Viridiplantae > Streptophyta > Magnoliopsida > Asparagales > Amaryllidaceae > Allium > Allium cepa. The sequence continues at coordinate 40,247,661 of CM060935.1, read as the reverse complement.
AGAGGTTACAATCAAAATCACTAAAGTACTTTCATATAATGGATTTTTCCATGGAGATACTTTCAGTAAACTAAAGCGGGTCTTCATGACAAGGATAAGAAACTACATTCCAGGTACCGTAAATCTCTAGATAAAATATACCATAGGTAAACACAACTGGCCCACTGCTAGAACATAGAATGTACTGGGTGCAACCAAGTACCATCAACTCCCACTAGCATCATTTATAAGCATCTATAGATAATGGAGTTAATATACCATCAATGGTTAGCTAAACCCGAGGTTGTGCATCCTACTATGTGTTTAGCCATTCACGATATCAAGGTCATGTTTGGCATTTCTCACACGATTCTTCATCACTCAAATAGAACACGAATCTCCAAATGGATTCCATCATCTTGTACAGATCATGAATCGCTACATGGATTCGAGCATCTTAAAAAGATCTCGAATCTCCATATAGATTCCCACATAAGTCCTCCAATGAATGTTAGCGTTGTCCTCTCTTCGAATACTCCTCAAGATATACAATCCCACACAATAACATCGCTTGAATTACTAATGTTGACCCCCTCTCTCGGACTTAACCTAAGTGTAGACAGTTCAACTACATAACATTTTACTTCACAACTACTACTAAAACATAGATCTCTTATACTAGTTACGAAGCGGTATTCAATAAGTAAAACACTTACCGATCCCGGTATCTTCAAAGCCAATTCGAAGAATTTTCGGTTAACTCAATTCTAGTTCTTTCAGAAGTAAGAAAAAGCTTGATATGTTTCATACCAATGCTCCTCCCTGGTTGTTTCTCATTGGTGTAAAATCACAAAGCCTTTTGATACTTCTTAAGCCATATTTGGTCAAGTTCGATGGTCGACTAATTGATTATATAGTGAAAAAAAATTACACATACAAATCAATATTTGTATACTTAACTCGTGTTTGACACTCCAACTTAACTATTCCTTATCCAAGAGTGAAACCAGGTAAGTTAGAATAATGATTGCATCATAATCTTGCCTAGACACTTCATTCTTGAATCTCACAAATAAATAAGTCTACATCATTGGCTTTTAGTGTTAAGTATAGTATCAATGATTTTCATAAGAAAGTATAATTAAGACATTTTCGACATTCCCAATTAACTATTCCTCAATAAAGAGGGAAGTTAGTAGGTTAGAGCTCTATTGCTCATATCCCTACTCAAACATCAATCTTAACTCTCACAAATAGATAAGTCTACTTCGTCGGCTTTTAGTGTTAAGCATAGTTAATTACTTTGCAACAAGTAATTTAAACACTTAACCATTTAGCCATTAAGAAATTCCTAACCCCTTTCCATACCTTTTGTTTTAATTTTAAAACCCTTTTTAAAAAGATATGTGTGCAGCTATTTATTTACCAAAATCTGATATTTAAATAAACAAATCAAAAGATATTTTATTACATAAGATATAAAATAGTCAACACATTTTCTAAAAATTATACATATTTAAAAATGATTTTAAAATTCTTTCTAATACTTATAATAGATTTTAAAACATTTAATCAAAATATTACTTGAAAATAACAAGTTTATAAAATCTTTAAGACTTGGAAAAACAAGTTTTCATTATAAAAACCTCTTCTTTAAAAATTGACAACTAATTCTTAAAAATTCATAAATATCAAACCACTTTTGAAATACTCTAATATGAGTTAGTAAACACTTGTAAAAATAATGAAATAAAATATTGAAATTTAAATTTCTTTTCAAACCTTTAAATTCCAAAAATCAAGGCTAAACGATGCAGTTTTGCACAAGTGAAGTTTTAGCTACTTTTTGAAATGTTACTTTACCTTCTACTGTCTAAACATTTTATGGAAGAAAGCATACATATAAAACATAATATATATGGTGAAAAATCTCTAAGGACTCTCTTCAAAGTTCTATAGAAATCGCCCAAAGTAAGGCAATTTCGAAGCGCACCCACAACGACTATCTCTATAAGTGCACTTTCAAATCAAAGTGCAATCTACACCAAAGTTCAACTACAACCTATATGCTTTGTTTCAAGGCCTTGTTAAAGGTTATGTAGGTCCATTCAAGTCTTTTCAAGTCCATTCATATGGATTACATACGACATTTACTTTCAAGCAAGAAACAAAACCAATATTTCAATTATGTCAATATCAATTCAACAACTTAAACACAATCAAACACAACATATATGGTTATATTTTCATTCAAAGTGGTGAGTTAACTCACCTTTAACTCAACAAACAACCAAAATCCAAGCACCCAACTCCTACCTCACCTTGCAACCACCCTCTTCCTTCTTTCCTTTGTTTTTACTTGCCTTTAGCCTCCACCACCCTCTAATTTCTCACGATCAATGCTTCCATGGGCAGTTTGGCTTCATTTCTTTGAGATCTATCTTGGTGGAAGATATTATAATGTTTTCCCAAGGCTTTACTCCAAATTTAAGTTTATTTGGTCATGATTTTCAAATTTCTTCTTTAGAACATAAGAAAAGAAGAATACATGAAAATGTGATACTTTTACTTTGTGAATTTGTGATTTATTAAAAAGGGCGTCCTCTCCTTATATAGGGCCGGCCCAAGTAATTTGGTTGCCCTAGCACAGATTTCAAGTAATACAACAAAAAAATATACACCTTTCTAGGAATTGAACTTGGATTACCCCATTATGCAAACTACACAATTACCACCACACCACATAATCAATTAGCAATTCTTTTATACAAAATATTTTTATCTTCATAAAATGCTAAACCACCACTACCATCAATTATTTCCCCTGTCGGATCCGTTGCCCTAGGTGACCGTCTTGCTCGCCTTGCCTTAGGGTCGGCCCTGTCCTTATATAGGCTCCATATGGTGCTATTTATGCTTGCTCTCACCCTCCTTTCATGACATGGAAGACTCACCCCTCCACATGTTCCATCAATTCTCCTTTACATCACTTCTTTTACCAAAATACTCTTATACCCTTAACTTTTCAAAGTATCTCTTATCCAAATGGAAGGTTCTAGAATGTTCTATTTGATTTATGAAGAGAAGTTTTAATTAGTTGCTAATATGTAACTACCCAGAATTTGGCTACTTTAAAATATAATATTTAAAGTGATTTTAAATATAAATTAGGTAAGGTTATATGATTCAAACAATATTAGATAGGATTTGGAAAGAGAAGCATACATAAGAATAGTAACATTTGTCTATATCGACAACAACGATAAAATCCTGATTTTAGAAAAGTAAGTTTCGATGGTTAAATAAATTAATTTAATTTATTTATGATCGCACATATTTTTAAATAGAAATATAAAAATTTATTTTCAAATTCGGTTTACATAAGTAAATAGTTTAACTAAAACATCAAAATGTGACTATAAAACATTTTGTCCAAAATCAACATTTTGTCGATTAAAATTTGTCGCAATGTCGTCGCACCTTTATTTTCTTATATAGGAACATATGTTCAAATATATGTATTAATTAATTCACTAATCTAGTTTATTTTCACTAAAGAGGGTTAGAAACTTCTAAAAAACAATTAGAAAAAGATAAGCACAAAAAGACAAAAATGGTTTACTTTTGTAAAATAAAGTTAAAAAATCCTTTGAATTGATGTGTAATTAAGTAAGATTTGATTTGACTAATAAAAGATTTAAATTTATCATTATATTAATGAAACATCTAATCACCATTAATGAATGTCATATCCATGTTTATTTTAAACATAATTATTACATAAACTTAACATCACATTTATACACTTCCTTTTCATATCAAATCTACATTTAATATATGTTTAGTCAAACATTGAAAAGAGAAAATTAGTGCAGTTAAAGGAGAAAAAATTGACTTGATATAGAAACTATTTTGGCCTTTTTGGTAAAGGTTAATAAGGTAATTTATGTAGCAAACTTCAACTATAAATAGACCACCATCCTTCCACTTTCTTTTACACATTTCTACATCTTATTCTTCCTTTCTCAAGCTTCTCTAATAGCTTCCATGCCTTAGGAAAATAAAATGAAATTATATATAAAGAGAAGAATTCACAAAAATTTCACCAAAATCACTTCAAAACCTCTCTCTTCCTCCTACATACGCATGGCCGCACCCTTCCACCTCAAAACCCGAGCCAACCACCAACCCTAGCCTAGGTTGTGAGTAATATAGCCTCCTTCAAGATCAAGGCCGAGCATATCAAGTAGAAAGGAGAAAGATCGGGAGCTTCGGAGCAAGATAAAGAGAAAGAGGTGCTACCGGAATCAAAAGGAAAGTCTACAAAAAAGTTTGGTGGAGTGGAACTAACCTTGAATACTCAATGTTTATTTAAAGTTAAATCATTCTTATAACTATTTAAATATGTTCATTCAAAACCTTGGATAAATTGTTTGATAACTTAGATGCAAAATTGGTTGTATATGATTGTTTATGCGGTTGATAACTTTTTTGATAAATGATTAGAGAATTGTTTGGTAAGCATAATTAATTAAATTAGAATTAAATCTAAATAAATGTGTATATGGAAATTATTTTATCCACGTAATGATTTCAAAATATATAAAAAGATTGAAAATGATATTATAATAATATAATATTACAATACGAAGTGAAATGAATAATAAGTTTGACATGATGAAAATATTGTTTTAAATAAGTTAAAATAGTTTAAATATGGTATAAAATAAATTTGAAGTGTTTCGGACAAGTTCCGAAGCAATTTTCAAAGTTGGTCAAAATTCAGCCCGTCGCATAGCGACAGTTCGTAAATTTCAACCTGTAACTTCAAATTAACGTACAGAATGATTTATAAGTCGGATTTCTTTAAAATAAAAATTCATTGGTCCACAATGATAATATTTTTCAAAGGAAGAAAGAAAATCAAGATTTCATTAAGTAGATTTTGAAATATGTCCAAAACAATTTTCTGAAAACATCGCGGTTTTGTAATTCGGAATCCAAAAGGAAATTTCTTTATATATTATATTTTTAAGTGTTTTAAAAATATGAAATAAATTCTAAAAACATTTTAAAATGTTTTAAAAGAGACTTAAATTGAAAGATGGATCTCTAAATGGTCTAATAGTCGTTTTGAAGAATATATCTTTTTGCACCACTTTTTCCAATGCTTTTTAATAACTTATGAATTATGGATTTAAACTTAATAACACTTTTCAAATCTTTTAGAAATGTTTTTAAAAGAATAATTAAGTGTTCTAAAGGATGATTTGGAAGTTTAATAAATCATTTCTAAAATAAAGATTAATAACTGAGTATGCGGAAACGACTAGTATATTTGTCCCGCCTGTGAGAGCTAAACGGTAAAACAAGGCGTGTAATTATGGTTAGGAATGGAGCAACTAGTGCCTTAAACTTACCCTGCCTTCACTTTATCTTTTGGACGAGGGGCGGAACAGATCGAAAAGAAAGCACGAATGCTCTAAAAGACCATATTTAAGTTTTTCCATAATAAAAGAAACAAATTCTTTGAATGTCAATTAACTACTTAACATCCTTTTATTCGATAATTTGTATGAAAGTACGGGGATCGGATTTGGATGATTCCTATCTAAAGAACTGGGATCGGATTTGGGTAATTCCTATCGAACACCTTCAAACTAATTTTCGAAAATAAAACATATTGAAGACAATGATCTTCATGATGTAGGATTACTTGCCATTAGTCCTTGGAGGTGAAATTTACCATATTTAAAGTGGAAGTAGTGCTCTGTTATGAAAATCTTCGATTTACAAAAATAGGATTTGAAGTTAAGAAGGAAATATTTGATTAAGATTTAATGAATGATTTGGGAATATTTTCCCCAAGTTAAAAGTTTTAACTTGAATATAAGAAATCTTTGATTAAGATTAAAAGAATGATTTGAAAAAATTTCCTAATTAAAAGAGAAAATGATTCGAAGCTATTTCAGAATTTAAGAAAGGTTCAAAAAAATCAAATGATTTAATAAATAAGGCTTAATGATTCCATGTACTATTGAAAAGAAAATGGAATAAACTGAAAAGAATATATCTAAGAAAGATATTTGATTTAAATAAAAGATGAAGTAATTGATTGATGATTGATATCTACATATGAATTTAACATCTTTTAAAGCGATGATTGGCTTCAAAGAAACTGGGATCAAACGTGGGAAATGATTATCTAAAAACCACAATGAACTGATGTAGACATTAGAAAGTGAAGACTTGTTGAAGATGATGATTATTGAAGACCGAGGATCTTCATAGCATGAGGACCACTTGTTGACATGCTCTGGGTCGCTCCCATTATAGAGTTATTTATAATTGTGGTCTCTTTGTTGTGGAGATTTTTCAGATTATAAGGAGTACTTGCTACTAGTGGTAGTAGGAGAGTGCCTTCGGTTTCGTTCAGTTCCGGAATGAACTTGTATGGATGTTTATCTAACATTGTATTGCAAATCACATTTGAGTGGTTTCTATATATGTATATCAATCGGTGGTAGAGAAGGCAACTTCTCTTAGCTTAACACCCTTTCGTAATACATACGAACACATGAAGTTATACTTTTCTAGAAATCAATTGTGTGATGTGGAATGATAATGTGGCATTCAAAGATGTGATATGTGATATGTGATATGTGAAAGGTAATCATAGCCACGTGAGATAACACCCTGGTTATGATGGAATTCTATGTGGTCAGATATATGCTCGCATTTCATATAGTAGTGATATGGGTTATCAGTTGTTCTGATCCTAGGTACAAGATACATTTGGACCTCACTGCAGGGATGCATGAAGTCTTAATCCTTAGATGTTATTCGTAGATTGTATCCCATTTTAGCCATTTGTGTTGTTGTATAATGGCATCTGAGCCTTGGACGTAAGCCGTGGATACAGATTGACCTTTCCACTATTTTCCTATCACGTTGGAAATCCAATTCCAATACGAGCATTTATGGTTTTGATTGTATTCACAAAATAGCGGTAGTGACTTGCAAATATTTCAACTACCCCTTTAGGTATCTGATATTTCATTTGGTATATTCCATTGACCTAGCCCGGATATATTACCTTAGACTTATTCAGGGTATTGTACCTTATTTGATTAAGTTTATTTGAAAAGTGCTTTCAAAAGAATGTCATTAAAAATAATATCAAGTGTATTTTGGAATAAATTATTTTGATTATCAAAAGGTTAAAACCTGTCCGTGTTTATGTGTGGGCGTGGTGAAATGTGATACCCTTCTTCTCAAAGGTTTTGAAAATATAGTCATTTTAAAGTCGAGTATCTCACGCTGGTTTATCAAGCCTGATCTGGGTATATTTAATACTTGGGTCATATCCGAGTAGTTTCAGTTTGAGTTGGAGACGGTTGGAGTTTCCAGAGGAGAACTGGAGACCCTCATCAACGTATGGACGTATTCTATTATCCACTACATCTATTGCATTTGTTTTGTTATTTTCAACATTGATACGGATAGAAGTTTTTAACTGTCTAGACTAAATATAGGTTGGACTCTGATAATGTATTTTTTAAAAATTCGTTGTAAAGATTATTATTGAAATAGTATATGTTATTCCATTCGTCTGAGATTCTTTTATGTCTTTATTTTCTTTCTACCCTTAATGATCCGTCTTTTCATGCAATTTGATTTAGACATGTGTGGTTTATTGTTGATTCAAAGGGTATGGAAAAACGAGCCATTAGATTTGGTATTAGAGCTTAGGTTGAACGAACACCTAGGCTTTGTTGGGTTAAAAGACTCACCAGAGATAGGGTTAGTAATACCCTAGGATGAGTAACTCATTAGAGATAGGGTAGTAACACGCTAGAATGAGTTTGAGTGTATTATATATGAGTGCATATTTTTTATTTGATATAAAAACGTATTTGGTTATTTATCGGTTGAGTGGTTTGTAAATTCTTGTCAATATGGAAAGTACAACTGTATCGATACGTATTTCTAAACTCTTAACAAGGCATATCGACACACTATTTTTAAAAGATTATATTTATATATAAAGAAATGTCTTTCAAAAAACATAAAATTTTGTGCGGTTAGGGAAATTTGTAATATACATTTCCTTAGGGAAGTCCCATGGATAAGGTCTTAATTCGTCTAGCGATAATTAAAATAATCTTCTAAGTATCAATCATATGTTGGCTTGGGCAAACGGCATTGAACACTTGGTACATTATTCTTCTTATCATTGGAGGATGAAGGCAAGTTCAAATACAAACAAGTTAAATTAAGTATTTGGATAAAAGATGTTTGAATAAAATGAAATGGAAATAGTATAAACACTTCTAATCTTATCTTGAAATATCACTTAGAGGCAGAATGGCTTATTATATCTCGAGTTATGAGTTTTGGATGACTCCAAAGCAGGCACTGTAACGCCCGGGGATTTTTCGTTCTTCGAAAATTCAACATCGACACTCACTTTATCGACTGCCGAGAAATCGAAGGCCGAAAACCGAGATGTTATGGGTTTAAGAAAAAGAATTTAAGAAAAGAAAAAGAAAGAAAAGATAGAAAATAGAGAGGAAAGAAGATAGACGATTTTTAGAAAACAGAGAATTTTTTAAAATAGAACGGGACAGAAAGGAAACAACAGAACAACAACAGAATCTCACAATTCGCAGCGGAACAACATATAATAATAAATGAATAATCTTTAAACAAAGGACTATATCAGTTATTACATTATCATCATATTACATCACATCATATCATCAGAGTGTACAACAACATACATCAACAAACAGTGCAGCGGAAAAAGAAATACTATATAAACTAGTAATACGCCATGCCATCCAGCTTGCCTCCAGCAACTCCAGAATATCCAGAATATCCTGATAAACCTAACTCTTAACTGCCCGTGTGGAAATTGGTGGGCACCCAGAGTTTAGGAAGGAAAACAATAAACTCCGAGTCAGTCATGTGACTGGTGTGAGAACTCAAAACAGTTTATTTACTTTAAAATCAAAATAGAGGAATATTTTTAAATCAATTCGCAATGCTTTTAAAAAATGAGACTACCATAAGGCCTCCCGCACACACACACATGCAAACGCAGAATCGGAGGAGATTTCTCCTTATGATAGCCAAAGATGCTTGATACGCATTTAAAATAACATTTGATATTATTACTAGTGCATAGTGTAATAACAAATCATTTCAAAAATAAAGATATAAATCTTAGCCAACATACGACCATTATCGTATGCCTACTATAGCTACTATCCAAACAGTGGTGACCACCATAAGTGAATAGCAGGTTCTACAACTAATACCGTACAAGTTTCGTATTGGGAATTGGATTTCCAACAAATGGTCAGGCCAAGGAACTTCCCATTGCCACATGAGAATGCCTCTGGATGGACATCCCCGAGAACCAAACCGGATCTCTACCAACACAAGGCCGGGTTACTCCTAACTGAGTAACAACTGACCGAATATGCCATCCCCCGGTCCTTTGGGACCTTTATCAACCGAGCGCTCGTAATCAATTCACACAATCATAAAGTGTTTTCAACATGAGTAAGTATCTGGGCTCCATACCATGATACCACCCTTTTCCAGAAGGAAATGGACACATCCTAAAGGGTGCTACCCCTCATAACCTTGCTGCTTCTTTCCTGTTTTGACCATTCCCGGGATGTGAGGCTCGACGAAGTCACGTCCACAAAAACATACTTTATACAAAAGCCATGCTTTGGGTCAACAAATGATCAACACAATGATCACTAAGATAGACGATCAAACAAATGATCCTATCACAAATAATCAACATAATGATCATTTCAGCATCACTCAGCATGTCACATTACCAAACTGGGAATATATCGCTGATAACTTCAACTATATAACCTTTGAGCTCGTACGTCTCAAAGAAGGGTGTTAAGCAAAGAATAAATTCTCCGCCACCAACAGAAATATATTTGAAAGAAATCGGCTTTATATCTCAAATTGTAATGTCAGACATACAATCCATACAAGTCTGTTCCGGGATCGAACAGAACCGAAGGCACTTACAAAGAAGTCCTTGCAATCCGGATATTCACAATCCTGATCGGATTTCCCATCACTTATGGAGTCTCTATACCAGGAGCTACCCAGTGCAGAGACAATCGATAGGTCATCCTATCGCTCTCGCAAATACCGGTCTTCAACACCGATCTTCAATGCAATTCACAACGACGTATCACATATTCGGAATGGGTTATACGACCCCATGGTCCTTTCCCGGTTAACCCGAATAGTGAGCGCTTATTTTAAAAATAAGTGTGGCATTCAATTTCAAACAAATCACAACAAATACCGTTCAAGGTAAATATCGATAGTCGGTTATTGAACTATCAATGGATATGCCAACATCACCAGAATCCAAATAATTTTCCAAATTATTTAATTCCAAAAATATCTTTAGAAGATATAACTTTCCATATTTCAAAAATAAATCAATATTTATTTTTAAACCTATTTTCCCAATTCCATTTATAAATTCCATATTGAATTTATATTTCCAAAATATTTATGAATATACGATTTCAAATATTCATTTTCAATTTATCTTCAAAAAGATAAATTCTCTAAACTTTCCATTTCTCATTGGAAAAACAATTTCCATACTTATTTATTTTATAAGTAATCCACAAATTTTATTTATTTTCAACCTTGGAAAATATTCCATATACTCTAATCGAAATTAAGTATATATTTCATTCTTTAAGGAAATCATTCACTTAATCATATTTATTTGGGCCAAAACGAATGTTGCGTAAAACATCGTTACGACAACCCAAAATCACTAGTATAGGGATTCGAAATTAAAATAGATATGTAAATCCCAATACTATACAAAAACATTTCCTTTCGAAAATTATCTATTATAACAACAGTGTTATAATCTACTATTTTCTTCTATTTCTCGAAAACATCTATTTCAACAATGAATGTTGAAATCTATGATTTCGAATCTCAATATATTTTAAAACATCTTTAGATCGTTTTAATTTTATTTAAAACATCAAATTCAAAATAATTTCTTTAACATAATATTCACTATTCAAAAACGTGAATATTCTTTGTTAATAAATTTCATCACTTCTATTCACTTTATTTTAAGGAATTATTCACTGTCTAAACATGAATATAACTCCATTAACAAATTTCAACAATTTACTTATTAAGATAAGTCTTTGCGGATTTATAAAACAATGTTTATAAATTCTATTTCTATTTATTTTATAACAACTTCCTTTTTTTAATTCCCTTTATTAACCTATCTCAATTTATATCTTAATGATATACTAAATTTCATATTATAAGTCAAATACTTATAATTTATTTATTTACAAAATCCTTCCTTTAAACTTCATAAATTTTATAAATCTTATAACTTATAAGATTTATTCATTTATCAAAAGTCCATTCTTTCTAATAACTTTACAAATTTTATTTTATTTTCCTTTACAAATTTTTTTTTATAAACTTACTGTTTATAAAAATTCTATTTATAACTTCATCGTTATAATCCTATAAATTTCATTCATTTATGAAATTCATTCACAATCCTTTCTAACACTTATAAAAGCTTGTTTTATAATTCTAATTAATCTATAAATATCAATTTATAAATCTTTTAATATAAAACAATTTATATTATTCTTTTGAAACATCTTCAAAGTCCTTTATAATTTCATCACTTTGATTTATAAAATAATCAAATTTCATAAATCCTATATTTAAACTTTTTATAATAGATTCAAAAATCTTAGTTTAAACTATTTTATAAAATCATCAATCCCATATTTTCAAAAATCAATTTTTGACTATATTTCTCAAAAATATAATTTTTTTATAACATTAAAAATTATAACGTTTATTTATTTATAATGGATCAATTCAAAAAATATTTAATAAACGTATATTTCCAAAAATCCCTTTAGAAATTAAAATCGTTGTTTTTAAATTTCAAAATTTGGATCCGATGATGCAACACATCAATAGTCAATCACGATTTTCCAATATCATATATCGATATGATAAAAAATCAAACATCACAATATTTAAAATCAATAAATATTTGTGAGGAATCCAGTTGGATCCCTCCAACCTGTTTCCCTGCATCCACAGACATTAGCACAATACCATTCCGTTTCAAGACGGAATATCGCGGTATATGGGATTTTATAAATATATATCCGCTTACTAACGGCGCATAGGGTCTCATCCGCTAAAAGAAAATGCGGGAAATCAATCAACTGCAATATATACATATGCCAATATATATATTGCTATATATATAATATAATACCAATTCCACTTCGAGGTGGAATATCGCGGTATATGTGTGTAATAAATAACCTCCGCTTACTAACGGCGTATAGGGTCTATTCACATCCAATATATATATAACAATCATCATTCAAGCATTCAATCAACATAGTCAATCAATTTTAAATCTAACTATTTAAAATTCAAATAAACAACAAAAATTTCCTTTTGAGTGAGAAGTTCTCACCTTTATTCCCGTTTGCAATCCACTTCCAATTCAACTTGTTTTCTTCATTTATACCTTGTATAAATATTTACACAATTTATTAATATTCGAAATAATCGAATAATAAATTTCGTTCTTGATTGTTTAATTAATCAATAGTTTTATTTAAATCAGTTTCTTGTTTAATAATTTATTTTAACTAAAAATTTAATTTAATTAACCAAACTTACTTTCAATTTCAAACATGTTACTCTCAACAATTTGTCTAATCCAAATTTAATTTCAACTAAACTTACTTAAATAAATTAAGTTAACAAATTATCCCTTTTAAAAATAATTCTAACTAGAAATTTCCTATTTAAATTAAATTTCCTTTTACTTACCAAAATTATTTTTTTAACTAATTTTTCCTTTAAAATAAATTTGGCCACTAATAATTAAAATAAACTTATTAACCCCATAAGTTATCTTAATAAATTATTTTTAGTAAAAGAAATAATTGAACAAGTTAATTTCTATCTTATAAATTTAATTTAATTAACTCAAAAAGTTATTTTAAACTAATTTATAAGTTTCTAAAATCAAATTTTCTCTTTAATCATTTCTAACAATGAATCCTTTTATTTTAATAAATTTGATTAACTAAAAATTATATTTTAAACTAAAATTTTATTCTTAATAAAATAATTTGAACTAATATTTTTCTTTTAACAACTAATTCTTCAATCTATTAATACTTGAATATAAAACCAAGTAATTAAATTTTATTTCTTAATTTTAGCTGTAAATTATCTTTAAACCAATTTCTTCTTTAAAATTTTATTTAACTAAAATTTAAAATTTCTTTTAATAAATTAATCTAAATTTTTATCTTTAACAATTTTTTTTCCTTTAATAAGATATTTAACTAAAAATTTAAATTTCCTTTTAAATTAAATTTATTTAACCATAATTTTATTTTAACCAACAAATCCCTTTTGTTTTCCATAAATTTGATTAACTTTATAAATTCCCAAAATCATATATAAATATTTACTGTAAATATATTTTTCTTTACTGTTATTTTATTTTATTTTTCCTTTACAAATTTTTTAAATTAAATTAAATCAAAAATAAAAATAAAAGAAAAACAAATATACCTTACTGCCCGTCGCGAGCGCGCACGCCACCAACATCGCGCAACCCCCAAATGCTTGCTGCCTTCGCACGAGGCGTCGCCGTTGCCTCCCCCACGCGCGCTTGCGCCACCAAATCGAAGTCAGTGTCGATCGCGCCTCGATTGTCGTACTTTCCCCCCATCGATCGCGCACGCCAATCGACGCCGCCCCTGTAGCCGCCGCCATTGTCGAAGTGCCGCCTTCTACATCGACCCACGCGCTGCCCTAGATCCACGCGACGCCGCGCTGCCGCAGTGGCAACCCCTCGACACCGCCACTACCACTCAGTCACGTCCCACACCATCGCGCGCCGCGATCCCCCACTTCAATCGCGCGACAGCGCCGCCGCAGTTCCCCTCACGCGAGCACGCGATTGAATTTGGGGCTTCGGCCACCATTTTTTTTTTTTTTATTTTCTGATGTTTTTTTTTCGGTTTCGAATGAGAGAAGGGGAGGGGCTTCGTGTTTTAACAAGGGGATGGAGGAATGGGTTGCACGATCAATTTCGTGATTCTCTGCTTGATTTTTGGCGTGAGAAAAGGAGAACGTGTTGAGGTTGACTAAAATTTAAATTTAAATTTAAATTTAATCGTTGAAAATTTCGACGCGTTTATGTGTCGTGTGCTCACATATTAACTCCGAAAAATACGAAATTTGAAATCCGGCAATAATTCAATATTCCGGACCCAATGGAACTGGTTTCGTCGAATTCCGAGACTGTGCCTCGGACGGCTATTTTAAATATCGATTCGAACGATTAAATTTCAAAACTGAACAAATCACTTTCAAATTCGATTCTGAAGCTTCTAAAATCTTCAATATTATCAATACGAATTTTACAAGCCTTTGAAATATTTTTAATCGGCTTAAATTTGAAGATTCAAATTTTTTATTCAACTTCGATAGATTAAATTCTATAATTTAATTGCCTATTTCAAAGTTATATTGAAAATTCAATCTAAACCCTCATTCAAATATTTAAAATTAATTAAATAAAAGCTTTAGAATTATCAATACGAATTTTACAAGCCTTTGAAATATTTTTAATCGGCTTAAATTTGAAGATTCAAATTTTTTATTCAACTTCGATAGATTAAATTCTATAATTTAATTGCCTATTTCAAAGTTATATTGAAAATTCAATCTAAACCCTCATTCAAATATTTAAAATTAATTAAATAATTTCAAATTAAATTATTCAAAATTCTGGGTCGTTACAGGCACGAAGAGCACGTGCAAAAAGAGAAGCAAAAGAGAAACAAAAATTAGGAGCATATGCTGGCATCTACTGCTTTAGGTGTTTTCAAGGAGGGCATTATGCAATTTGTTGTAATAGGAAAATAAAGAAACAAAAGGAAGAAAAACCTGTTCGAAAAGATATACGCTGTTTTAAGTGTAAGAAGCTCGAACATTTCCTACATGATTGCCTTAGAATAAAGATGTAGGAAAATAAAGAAACAGAAGGAAGAAAACTTGTTCTAAAAGATATACGCTATTTTAAGTGTAAGAAGCTCGGACATTTTCGACATGATTGCCCTAGAACAAAGAAGAAACCTAAAGCCCCAAAAGGGAAGGAAAAGTGTTGTTATTGTTGCAAAGAATTAGGACATATAGTCAAAGATTGCCATTTAAAGAAAGGAGAAAAGTCGGCTAAGGCACATACCATTCAGATAGCCACAATTTCGTGGCCTTGCACAGCATGTTATAAATATGGACATTCGGAGAAGGACTGTCCAAAGAAAAGGTCAGATGACTTAAGCCCCAAAGATAAAGCATCGTCTACCTCAAAAGGAATTCAAGAATAGTACATAGTAGTGTAAGTATAATGGTAGTAAGTGATAGGCTATATTCCCTAGGGAAGTTATTTCTAGAATTTTGTAATGCCAGTTAGGGATAGAAATAGATGTATGAATATGATGTTAATAAACTTCCTTTTGATTATCCTCTCGATGCACTTCTTCAATCTTATATCCAATCAAACCTTATAGATATTTAGAGATAAAAAGTTCAAAGGAATATTATAAAGAAATAGCTTTATTAAAAAATGTGTTTAAAGTTTAGAAAATTATTCATGAATATATCTTGTAAGAATATATTGTATAAAATAAAGAAAAGGATGACACTCTGGAAATTTATCGCAGTCTTTTGAAAAAGTTTAAAGAAATAAAGGAAAGCTATTTAAACTTAAGATAATTTTGAATATAAAATCTATAATAAGATGTATTAGCAAAGAAATTTCAAAAAAAATATTTATAGAGCTTTGAAATAAAATTTTAATGATGTATTCCAAATAAAAGATAACTGATTTCTTTGGAAAAGAAGATATAACTATTTTGCATAAATATTTTGAAAAAAAGAAATATGTTATACTAAAAGATGGTTTAAAAAAATTGGAATGAAACGTTCCATTTTAAAAGAATAAATATATGGAAATTTATGAAATGGTTTCATAAAAGAATTTTAAAGATAAATGTTTTAGGCAAACATTTGTTTTGGATAATTTTGAGGATGAATTTTTTTAAATAGTGGAGAATGTTATGATTCAGAATTTGACCACTATAAAATATACTATTTAAAGTGATTTTAAATATAAATTAGGTAAGGTTGTATGATTTAAACAATAGTAGATAGGATTTGGAAAAAGAAGTACACATAAAAATAGTAACATTTGCCTATATCGACAAAAGTGACAAAATGCTGATTTAGAAAAGTAAGTTTCGATGGTTAAATAAATTATTTTGATTTATTTATGAGTGTTTATATTTTTATATAGAAATATAAAAATTTATTTTAAAATTTAGTTTACATAAATAAATAGTTTAACTAAAAAGTAAAAATGTGACCGTAAAACATTTTGTCGAAAATCAACGTTTTATCGATTAAAAGTTGTCGCAACGTCATCACATCTTTATTTTCTTATATAGGAACATATGTTCAAATAGATATGAACTAATCTAGTTTACTTTTACTAAACAAGGTTAGAAACTTCTAGAAAACATTTAAGTAAAAGTAAGCATAAAAAGACAAAAATGGTTTACTTTTGTAAAACAAAGTTAGAAAATCCTTCGATTTGATGGGTAATTAAGTAAGATATGATTTGACTAATAAAATATTTAAATTTAACATTATATTTACTTAAACATCTAATCACCATTAATGAATGTCACGTCCATGTTTACCTTAAACATAATTATTACATAAACTTTTCATCACATTTATACACTTCCTTTTCATATCAAATCTACATTTAATATATGTTTAGTCAAGCATTGGAAAGAGTGTTTTAGTGTACTTAAAGGGGACAGAATTTGATTTGATATGGAGGGTATTTTGGTCTTTCGATTAAGCGTAATAAAGTAATTTGTGTAGCAAACTTCAGCTATTAATAGACCATCAACCTTCCACTTTCTTTTACACAATTTTATATCTTCTTCTTCCTTTCTCAAGCTTTTTAAAAGCTTCTCTAATGGATTCCATGCCTTAGGAAAATTATATATATATATATATATATATATATAAAAGAATACACAAAAATTTCACCAAAATCACTTCAAAACCCCTCTCTTCCTCCTTCCTACCCACGACCACCCCCTTCCACCTCAAAACCCGAGCCAACCACCACCCCTAGCCTAGGTCATGAGCAATATAGCCTCCTCCAATGTCAAGGCTAAGAACATCAAGAAGAAAGGATTAAGATCGGGAAGCTTCGAAGCAAGAAAAAAAGAAGGAGGTATTGTTGGAATCAAAAGGAAAGTTTACGAAAAAGTTTGATGGAATGGAACTAATCGTGAGTACTCAATTTTTATTTAAATTTAAATCATCCTTATAATTATTTTAATATGTCCATTAAAACCCTTAAATAAGTTGTTTGAATGTTTGATAGTTTGGATGTAAAGTTGGTTGATTATATGATTGTTTATGTGGTTGATAACATTTAATAAATGATAAGGGAAATTGTTAGTAAGCATATTTAATTAAAACGATATAAACGTGTGTCTGAAAATTATTTAGCCTCTTAATGATTTCAAAATATATAAAAAGATTGAAAATGATATTATAATAATATAATATTACAATACGAAATGAAATGAAAAATGAGTTTGAAATGATGAAAATATTGTTTAAATAAGCTAAAATAGTTTAAATATGGTTTAAAACAAATTTAAAGTGTTTCGGACAAGTTTCGAAGTAATTCACAAAATTGGTCAAAATCGAGCTCGTCGCATTGCGGTAGTTCGTAAACTTCAATCGGTAACTTCAAATTAATGTAGAGCATGATTTATAAGTCGGATTTCTTTGAGATAAAAATTCTTTTCTTCACAATGATAATACTTTTCAAAGGAAGAAAGAAAATCAAGATTTCATTGAGTAGATTTTGAAATATGTCCAAAACAATTTTCTAAAAATATCGTGGTTTTGTATTTCGGAATCCAAAAAGAGATTTCTTTATAAATGATATTTTTAAATGTTTTAAAAATATGAAATAAATTCTAAAATATTTTAAAATGTTTTAAAAGAGATTTAAGTTGAAAAGGTGTATTTCTAAATGGTATAAAAGTCGTTTTGAAGAATATAACTTTTTGTAACACTTTTTGCAATGCTTTTTAATAACTTATGAATTATGGATTTAAACTTAACAATACTTTTTCAATTCTTTTAGAAATGTTTTTAAAAGAATAATTAAATGTTTTTAATGATGATTTGGAAGCTTAATATTCTAAAATGAAGAATAATAACTGAGTGTGCGGAAACGATTAGTATATTTGTCCTTCCTGTGAGAGCTAAACAGTAAAAAAAGGTGCATAACTTTAGTTAGAAATGGAGCAACTGGTGCCCTGAGCTTACCTAATTTTCGTTTTATCTTTTAGACCGAGGGTGGAACGGATCGAAAGGAAAGCCTGGATGCTCTAAAAGATCATATTTAAGTTTTTTCAAAATAAAAGAAAAGAAACAAATTCTTTGAATGTTAATTTACCACTCAACACCTTTTTACTCAATGATTAGTACAAAGAAACCAGGTTTGGATTTGGGTGATTCATATTCGAAACCCCTTCAAACTAATTTTCGAAATAAAACATATTAAAGACAAAGATCAACATGATGTAGGTTAACTTGCCATTAGTCCCTGGAGGTGAAATTTACCATGTTTAAAGTGGCACTCTGCTCTGTTACAAAAATCTTTGATTTGCAAGAATATGATTTGAAGTTGAGAAGGAAATCTTTGATTAAGATTTAATGAATGATTTGGGAATATTTTCTCAATGTTAAAAGTTATAACTGAATATAAGAACTTTTTGGTTAAGATTAAAAGAATGATTTGGAAAAGTTTTCCCAAGTAAAAGAGAAAATGATATGGAATTATTCCAGGATTTAAGAAAGGTTTAAATAAATCAAATGATTTAACAAATAAGGCTTAATGATTCCCTATACTCTTGAAAAGAAAATGAAATAAATTGAAAAGAATATATATAAGAAAAATATTTGATTTAAATAAAAGATAAAGTAATTGATTGATGATTGAAATCCACATATGAACTTAATATCTTTTAAAGCGATGATTGGATTCGAAGGAACTGGGATCGGATGTGGGTAATGCTTATTCAAAACCACTTCAAACCAATGTATACGACCGAAAGTGAAGATATGTTGAAGATGATGATTATTGAAGACCGAGTATCTTCATAGTGTGAGGACTGCTTGTTGATATGCTCTGGATCTCCCCTATTATAGAGTTATTTATAGTAGTGGTCTCCTCATTGTGGAGATTTTTCGGATTACAAGGTCTACTCGCTACTAGTGGTAGTAGGAGAGCGTCTTCGGTTTCGTTCAGTCCTAGAACGAACTTGTATGGATGTTTGTCTGACATTGTCTTCCAAATCATATTTGAGTGGTTTCTATAAATGTATATCGGCCGGTGGCGGAGAAGGCAACTTCTCTTAGCTTATCACCCTTTTCCGAGACATACGAGCTCGGAAAGTTATACTTTTCTAGAAATCAGTCATGTGATGTGGAATGACAGTATGGCATTTAAAGATGTGATATGTGATATCCGAATGGTAATCGTAGCCTCACGAGCCAACATGTAACGACCCAGAATTTTATTTAATTAAAATTTGAATATTTAATTAATTTTAAATATTAATAAGTGAAATTATAAGTCAAATAAATTTTTATTTGAATAATTGGATTTAATTGAATAATTAAATCGATAATTTAATACGTTAAATTATGGAAATAATTGAAAATTGAGTTAAATATGATTGAAAATGATTTGTAAAATTTTATTTTATCATATTGAAGTTAGAAAGATATTTTAGAACTTTTAAAATCGAATTAAAAGTTTATTTGTGAAAATTGAATATTTTAATATTTAAATCGACTGTAAATTAGCCAATTTTTAAACAGTCTCAGAATTGAACAAAACCAGTTCCATTGGATCCGTAATAGTTAGTTATTACCGGATTTCAATTTTCGTAGCAATCGGAGTTATCGTTTGATCGTGGCAGCTCGAAACGCATCGAATTGTTTTTAATATTAATTTGGCGAGTTAAAATAGCCATTTTTCAAAAAGTATCGAATTTCGGCGAAACCAGTTTCATCGGATCCATAATGTGATATTATTGTATGGTTTCAAATTTCGTGTCAATTGGATTTACCGTTTGTCCTGTACAAATTAAAACGCCTAGAAAATCGTTTAAATCGGTTTAATTTAAATTGAACGTTTATTGCCATAACTCGCACAGATGTTCGAATTAGCTTCCGAAACCTGTTCCATTGTGTCCGGAACGCGGGGTAAACCCTAGAAACGCTGGTTACGACGCGTAAATCGGAGTTCGGAATTTCCGGATTGAATAGTGTTTGAGAATTCTCTATAAATAGCCCATAATTTCACAAAATTTAAGAAATTCATTAAACCCTAAACCTAATTCTTCTAGCCGCCAGTTGCTTCACCAATGGCCAGAAACGTCCCAACTTCTCCTCCTCTTATCTCTTCATCCACTCAACGATTCAAGAAACTTACAACTAGAAAGATGTAGAGCACGTTGAGATCCTTATATTCAACGGTGGAGATCGAGATTGGAGCTACGAATCAACGGATATTTGCGTTCAAAGGCCATAGGGTCGGCCTCGAACTGCATGCTACAGGGACAACCGAGCTCTATGAGCTTATGGCCGAAGGTTGAGGGGATGGAGGCGCATCTCGTGGTGGCAACGTGGTGAAGTTTCATCGAGTATAAGTGGTGCAAATTTAAACCCTAATATTTATGCTATGGGTTTGAGTGTGCGTGTTGAAGCCTGTAGCCGTGCGCACGCAAGAAGAAGAAAGGGGTCGGCTATGATTTGCAGGGAGATGAAATGGAGGGCTGTGATGGAATAGGTTAAAAATATAAGAATATTTATGTTGTAAATATTGTGTATAAATCGTGTAAAACTTTGAAAATACATATCTTTTTCATACGAGGTCGAAAACGCGCGAAACCAGTTGCGTTGGAATCGTATGGACGAGCACTACGCGATGGAGTTGGATTGGAGTCGTTTGGAGTTAGTGAGAATTTTGGGTAAAATTAAACGTCCGTATAATTTTATTCGAAATAAATCGCTAAAACGAAATAAATCAAGGTGAGAACTTCTCACTCAATCGAATTAGATTCAATTTTATTTTAAATAGTTAGATTTAAAATATTTGAATGCATGTTTGAATGATGATTGTTATATATTGATTGTTAAAATAGACATTATGCGCCGTTAGTAAGCGGATGTTATTTAATAAAAACATATACCGCGAATATTTTATAAACAGTGAAATTGGTATTATATATAATAGCAATATATATATATTGGCATATGTATATATTGGAGTTATTGATTTCCCGCATTTGTTTAGCGGATGAGACCCTATTGCGCCGTTATTAAGCGGATAATATTTAATAAAAACATATACCGCGATAATTTCGTACTTGAGCGAAATTGGTATTTTGCTAATGTTGTGGATGCAGGAAAACAGGTTGGAGGGATCCAACTGGATTCCTCAACAGTTTTTATTTGATTTCAGATATTTTGATATTTGATGGATTATCATATACGATATATGATATCGTTGTTGTCGTGATTGGCTATTTGGTGTGTAGCATCACTAGCCCAAGTTTTGGAACTTTAAAATGATTTTTAAAGTGATTTTTGGAAAATATACTACATGTTTGGAATTGATTCATGTTAAATAAATAAACGTTATAATTTTAATGTTATAAAAATTATGATTTTGAGAAATACGATTAAAGATTTATTTTTGAAAATATGAGGTTAATGGTTTTATAAAGTAGTTTAAAAATTGGGGATTTGAATTTATTATAAAAAGTTGAAAGAATAGGATCTATAAAATTTAATTATTTTATGAATAAAAATGGTGAAATTATAAAGGAATTTAAAGACGTTTTAAAGAATAATATAAATTGATTTATATTAAGAGATTTATAAATGGATATTTATAAATTGAAATATTGATATTATAAAACGAGTTTTTATAAGTGTTTGAATGAAGTGAAAATGAATTTTGTAAATGAATGGAATTTATAAAATTAAAAATGGTGAAGTTATAAATGAAATTTGTAAATAGTAAGATTTATAAATTTTATAAAGTTATTAAAAGAATAGTTTTGAATAAATCATTGAATCTTATAAGTTATAAGATTTATAATTATGAAGTTTAAAAGAACGATTTTGTAAATAATCGTTTTATAAGTATTTAACTTATAATATGGACTTTTGGTTCATAATTGAGGTATAAAGTGAATAGGTTAATAAAGAAAATTTATAAAGAAAGAAGTTATAAAACAAATAGAAATGGAATTTATAAACATTGTTTTATAAATTCGCAAATGAATTATTTTGATAAGTAAATTGTTAAAACCTATTAATGGAGTTATATTCACATTTTTGACTGTGAATAATCCTTTAAAATAAAATGTATAGAAATGATGAAATTGTGAACGTAGTATATTCACGTTTTTGAATAGTGAATAATATGTTAAGGAAATTGTTTTGAATGTGATGTTTCAAATAGAATTAAAACGATCTAACGATGTTTTAAATATGTTGAGATTCGAAACCATAGATTTCAACATTGATTGTTGAAATAGACGTTTTCGAGAAATAAAAGGAAATGGTGGACTATAACACTGTTGTTATAGTAAATGATTTCCGAAAGGAAATGTTTTGTATAGTATTGGGATTTATATATCTATTTTAATTTCAAATCCTTATACTAGTGATTTTGGGACGTTGTAACGATGTTTTACGCAACATTCGTTTTGGCCCAAATAAATATGGTTAAGAGAATGATTTCCTTAAAGAATGAAATATATACTTAATCTCGATTTAAGTATATTGAATATTTTCTAAGTATTGAAAATAAATAAAATTCGTGAATTACTTATTAAATAAGTATGGAAATGTTTTTCCAATATAAAGTGAATATTTTAAGAATTTATCCTTTTGAAGATAAATTGAAATGAATAATTGAAATCATATATTCATAGATATTGTGAAATGTAAATTCAATAAGGAATTTATGAATGAAATTGGAAAATGGGTTTAAAAATAAATATTGATTTATTTTTGAAGTATTGAAAATTATATATCTTGTAAAGATATTTTTGGAAAATAAATAATTTGGAAAATTATTTGGAATCTGGTGATGTGTGCATATCAATTGATAGTTCAATAACCGACTATCAATATTTACCTTTGAAAGGTATTTGATGTGATTTGTTTGAATTTGAATGCCATACTTATTTTTGAATAAGCGCTCACTATTCGGGTTAACTGGGAAAGGACCATGGGGTCGTATAACCCATTCCAAATAAGTGATACGTCGTTGTGAATTGCATTTGAAGATTGGTGTTGAAGACCCGGTATTTGCGAGAGCGATAGGATGACATGTCGATTGTCTCTGCACTGAGTTGCAACGGTATAGAGACTCCCTAAGTGATGGGAAATCCGATCAGGATTGTGAATATCCGGATTGTAAGGACTTCTTTGTAAGTGCCTTTGGTTCTGTTCGAGCCCGGAACAGACTTGTATGGATTGTATGTCTGACATTACAAATTGAGATATAAAGCAGATTTCTTTCAAATATATTTCTGTTGGTGGCGGAGAATTTATTCTTTTAGCTTAACACCCTTCTCTGAGACGTACGAGCTCAGAGGTTATGTAGTTGAAGGTTATCAGCGATATATTCCCAATTTGGTAATGTGACATGCTGAGTGTTGCTGTAAATGATCATTGTGTTGATTATTTGTGATAGGATCATTTGTTTGATCGTCTATCCTGGTGATCATTTCTATGATCATTTGTTGACCCAAAGCATGGCTTTTGTATAAAGTATGTTTTTGTGGACGTGACTTCGTCGAGCCTCACACCCCGTGAATGGTCAAAACAGGAAAGATGCAGCAAGGTTATGAGGGGTAGCGCCCTTTAGGATGTGTGCATTTCCTTCTGGAAAAGGGTGGTATCATGGTATGGAGCCCAGATGCTTACTCATGTTGAAAACACTTTATGATTGTGTGAATTGATTACGAGCGCTCGGTTGAAAGGTCCCAAAGGACCGGGGGATGGCATATTCGGTCAGTTGTTACTCAGTTAGGGGTAACCCGGCCTTGTGTTGGTAGAGATCCGGTTTGGTTCTCGGGGACGTCCATCGAGAGGCATTCTCATGTGGCAATGGGAAGTTCCTTGGCCTGATCATTCGTTGAAAATCCAAAGAAACAATACGATCTTGTACGGTTTTAGTTGTAGAACCTGCTTCCTCAGGAGGTAGCTATAGTAGGCATAATATAATGGTACCTATGCTGGCTAAGATTTATATTCTACTTTTGAAATGAATTTTTCCTACACTATGCACTAATAATAATATCAAATGTTTTTTTTTAATGCGTATCAAGCATCTTTGACTATCATAAGGAGAAATCTCCTCCAAGTCTGCGTTTGCATTGTGTGTGTGGCGGGAGGTCTTATGGTAGTCTCATTTTAAAAAGCATTGCGAATTGACTTTAAAAATATTCCTCTACTTTGATTTTAAAGATAAATAAACTGTTTTGAGTTCTCACACCAGTCACATGACTGACTCGGAGTTTATTGTTTTCCTTCCTAAACTCTTGGTGCCCACCAATTTCTACACGGGCAGTCAAGAGTTAAGGTTTATCAGGATATTCTGGATATTCTGGAGTTGCTGGAGGCAGGATGGATGGCATGGCGTATTACTACTATATAGTATTTCTTTTTTCGCTGCACTGTTTGTTGTATATTGTTGTACACTCTGATGATATGATGTAATGAAATGAAATGTATAAAATGTAATAACTGATATAGTTCTTTGTTTAAATATTATTCATTTATCTATTATATGTTGTTCCGCTGCGAATTGTGAGATTCTGATGTTGTTCTGTTTTTTTTTTATTCCGTTCTATTTTCTATATTTCTTCCTCTCTATTTTTTTTTCTCTCTTCTCTCTTCTTCTACCTCTTTTTCTTTCTTAAACCCTAACTATTCGGTTTTTTTGGGCAACGAAAAATCGATGACGTTACATTTGGTATCAGAGCTTATGGTTAAGCGACAACCATGGTTCTGTTGGGTATTACTCATTAGAGATAGAGTCAGTAGTGCTCTAGATTGAGTTTGAGTGTAATAATAGCTATGAGAGCGTATTTGTTAGTGAATATAAAATTGTTTTATATTGTGATGATTGGTTTGTTGAGTGGTATATAGATTCTGGTTAATACGAGTAATTAACGCTGTTGATAGGGATCTCTAAACACTTGAATAGAACAATTTGACACAATATTGTTTTAAAATTGGGTAAATGAAATAATTTTACCTTGATTATATTTTATATATAAAGGAATAATTTTTCAAAATTATTAAAGTGAATATAAGTTGATTGTTTGGTTGTTTGAATAATCTAAATTAAAGAAAATTGTATAAACAAAAGAATTATAAGAATTAAATTATAATTAAAGTGATTTACAATTGTGAAATAAACTTATTTATATAAGAAGTGAAACTATATGAATATATTTATGAATATGAGTTGTAAATAAAAATGAATTTAAAGTTAAATGGAAGTATAACTTAAGTGATGTTGAATGAAGTTGATATTGATATCAAAGTAAAGTAATAAAGTTAAGTGATAAATATGAATTTGAGTTATATAAATAAAATTCAACTGTTGTAATTGAATTGAATGAATGGATTGAATGTTAATCAAATTAAATGTAAATTTAAGTTGATATGAAATAATGGATATAAGTGTAAATTCATTAAAATCTAATGTTATTAGAAGTTGAATAATTGAATGAAAATCAATTAAAATTTAAACCAAATTGAATGAATGTAAGCAAAGGAATTTGGTTGTAATTAATATACATTGGTTGTTACTTGATTGTTGATTGATTGTATATAATTCATTAAGTGTTAATGAAAGTAAATTAGCGAAATTGAAAGCTATATAATTGAATTCAAATTAAAGGTAAATAAATTTGAATGGAATTGAATTTGATTTGGAAGTGAACCAACTTGAATATGAATTAGTGAATATAAACTAATAGAAAATGAATGTTAGTAAGAACATCCACTGTATACGAATAAAATGTGATTAAATTGAAAACCATTTCATTGAATATTAATAAGAATATGAATGAATATTTATTGGCTATGGATTATAGTTGGTTGATGTTTGCATTTGTTGTTTTGTTGCATTTGCTATGTTAGCATATATAGTTGTTATGGAGATATATGTTGTATATTGATACCATTTTCATATATGCATGTTCTCATGTTGTTTGTTGAGTGATTAGTAGGTGCGGATCGCGTTTGCTTCGCATTTGGAGCTCGCTTTCGCACTATATTAGCCGTATATGCTTGCTAATAAAATATAAGGTACATATCTCGGATTACATACCGTACTTTTACACTTTTTCCCTTCGGGATGCCTCATTACTTGATGAGATGTATATTTGTGATATATATACTGTCATTTTTTTTTTCGGATCGAGCCGCGCAAAGGAGACTATGGCGAATTTTTCCGAAAATTTAAGGCGTTAGAAAAAATTTGAGAAAATTGGAAGGTTTTGAAAACTAAACTTTGATTTGGAATTGAAAGTTAAACAATAGTAGTTGTTTTTGAAAAGATAACTAAGTATGATTTGAAAACTTAGTAAAGATTTGTAAGGAATTTAATTATGAATTTTTGAAAAGTTAATAGATTCTGTAACTTTTCTTACTTAATAATTTCGAGGACGAAATTCTTTTAAGTGGGGAAGATTGTAACGACCCAGAATTTTATTTAATTAAAATTTGAATATTTAATTAATTTTAAATATTAATAAGTGAAATTATAAGTCAAATAAATTTTTATTTGAATAATTGGATTTAATTGAATAATTAAATCGATAATTTAATACGTTAAATTATGGAAATAATTGAAAATTGGGTTAAATATGATTGAAAATGATTTTTAAATTTTTATTTTATCATATTGAAGTTAGAAAGATATTTTAGAACTTTTAAAATCGAATTAAAAGTTTATTTGTGAAAATTGAATATTTTAATATTTAAATCGACTGTAAATTAGCCAATTTTTAAACAGTCTCAGAATTGAACGAAACTAGTTCCATTGGATCCATAATAGTTAGTTATTACCGGATTTCAATTTTCGTAGCAATCGGAGTAATCGTTTGATCGTGGCAGCTCGAAACGCATCGAATTGTTTTTAATATTA
This sequence comes from Allium cepa, assembly GCA_030765085.1. Taxonomy (NCBI): domain Eukaryota; kingdom Viridiplantae; phylum Streptophyta; class Magnoliopsida; order Asparagales; family Amaryllidaceae; genus Allium; species Allium cepa. The sequence goes on along the minus strand of CM060935.1, from coordinate 40,220,216 downwards.
ATTTGGCGAGTTAAAATAGCCATTTTTCAAAAAGTCTTGGATTTCGACGAAACCAGTTTCATCGGATCCGTAATGTGATATTATTGTATGGTTTCAAATTTCGTGTCAATTGGATTTACCGTTTGTCCTGTACAAATTAAAACGCCTAGAAAATCGTTTAAATCGGTTTAATTTAAATTGAACGTTTAATGCCATAACTCGCACAGATGTTCGAATTAGCTTCCGAAACCTGTTCCATTGTGTCCAGAACGCGGGGTAAACCCTAGAAACGCTGGTTACGACGCGTAAATCGGAGTTCGGAATTTCCGGATTAAATAGTGTTTGAGAATTCTCTATAAATAGCCCATAATTTCACAAAATTTAAGAAATTCATTAAACCCTAAACCTAATTCTTCTAGCCGCCAGTTGCTTCACCAATGGCCAGAAATGTCCCAACTTCTCCTCCTCTTATCTCTTCATCCACTCAATGATTCAAGAAACTTACAACTAGAAAGATGTAGAGCACGTTGAGATCCTTATATTCAACGGTGGAGATCGAGATTGGAGCTACGAATCAACGGATATTTGCGTTCAAAGGCCATAGGGTCGGCCTCGAACTGCGTGCTACAGGGACAACCGAGCTCTATGAGCTTATGGCCGAAGGTTGAGGGGATGGAGGCGCATCTCGTGGTGGCGACGTGATGAAGTTTCATCGAGTATAAGTGGTGCAAATTTAAACCCTAATATTTATGCTATGGGTTTGAGTGTGCGTGTTGAAGCCTGTAGCCGTGCGCACGCAAGAAGAAGAAAGGGGTCGGCTATGATTTGCATGGAGATGAAATGGAGGGCTGTGATGGAATAGGTTAAAAATATAAGAATATTTATGTTGTAAATATTGTGTATAAATCGTGTAAAACTTTGAAAATACATATCTTTTTCATACGAGGTCGAAAACGCGCGAAACCAGTTGCGTTGGAATCGTATGGACGAGCACTACGCGATGGAGTTGGATTGGAGTCGTTTGGAGTTAGTGAGAATTTTGGGTAAAATTAAACGTCCGTTTAATTTTATTCGAAATAAATCGCTAAAACGAAATAAATCAAGGTGAGAACTTCTCACTCAATCGAATCAGTTTCGATTTTATTTTAAATAGTTAGATTTAAAATATTTGAATGCATGTTTGAATGATGATTGTTATATATTGATTGTTAAAATAGACATTATGCGCCGTTAGTAAGCGGATGTTATTTAATAAAAACATATACCGCGAATATTTCATAAACAGTGAAATTGGTATTATATATAATAGCAATATATATATATTGGCATATGTATATATTGGAGTTATTGATTTCCTGCATTTGTTTAGCGGACGAGACCCTATTGCGCCGTTATTAAGCGGATAATATTTAATAAAAACATATACCGCGATAATTTCGTACTGAAGCGAAATTGTATTGTGCTAATGTTGTGGATGCAGGAAAACAGGTTGGAGGGATCCAATTGGATTCCTCAACAGTTTTTATTTGATTTCAGATATTTTGATATTTGATGGATTATCATATACGATATATGATATCGTTGTTGTTGTGATTGGCTATTTGGTGTGTAGCATCACTAGCCCAAGTTTTGGAACTTTAAAATGATTTTTAAAGTGATTTTTGGAAAATATACTACATGTTTGGAATTGATTCATTTTAAATAAATAAACGTTATAATTTTAATGTTATAAAAATTATGATTTTGAGAAATACGATTAAAGATTTATTTTTGAAAATATGAGGTTAATGGTTTTATAAAGTAGTTTAAAAATTGGGGATTTGAATTTATTATAAAAAGTTGAAAGAATAGGATCTATAAAATTTAATTATTTTATGAATAAAAATGGTGAAATTATAAAGGAATTTAAAGACGTTTTAAAGAACAATATAAATTGATTTATATTAAGAGATTTATAAATGGATATTTATAAATTGAAATATTGATATTATAAAACGAGTTTTTATAAGTGTTTGAATGAAGTGAAAATGAATTTTGTAAATGAATGGAATTTATAAAATTAAAAATGGTGAAGTTATAAATGAAATTTATAAATAGTAAGATTTATAAATTTTATAAAGTTATTAAAAGAATAGTTTTGAATAAATCATTGAATCTTATAAGTTATAAGATTTATAATTATGAAGTTTAAAAGAACGATTTTGTAAATAATCGTTTTATAAGTATTTAACTTATAATATGGACTTTTGGTTCATAATTGAGATATAAAGTGAATAGGTTAATAAAGAAAATTTATAAAGAAAGAAGTTATAAAACAAATAGAAATGGAATTTATAAACATTGTTTTATAAATTCGCAAACAACTTATTTTGATAAGTAAATTGTTGAAACCTATTAATGGAGTTATGTTCACATTTTTGACTGTGAATAATCCTTTAAAATAAAATGTATAGAAATGATGAAATTGTGAACGTAGTATATTCACGTTTTTGAATAGTGAATAATATGTTAAAGAAATTGTTTTGAATGTGATGTTTCAAATAGAATTAAAACGATCTAACGATGTTTTAAATATGTTGAGATTCGAAACCATAGATTTCAACATTGATTGTTGAAATAGACGTTTTCGAGAAATAAAAGGAAATGGTGGACTATAACACTGTTGTTATAGTAAATGATTTCCGAAAGGAAATGTTTTGTATAGTATTGGGATTTATATATCTATTTTAATTTCAAATCCCTATACTAGTGATTTTGGGACGTTGTAACGATGTTTTACGCAACATTCGTTTTGGACCAAATAAATATGGTTAAGAGAATGATTTCCTTAAAGAATGAAATATATACTTAATCTCGATTTAAGTATATTGAATATTTTCTAAGTATTGAAAATAAATAAAATTCGTGAATTACTTATTAAATAAGTATGGAAATGTTTTTCCAATATAAAGTGAATATTTTGAGAATTTATCCTTTTGAAAATAAATTGAAATGAATAATTGAAATCATATATTCATAGATATTGTGAAATGTAAATTCAATATGGAATTTATGAATGAAATTGGAAAATGGGTTTAAAAATAAATATTGATTTATTTTTGAAGTATTGAAAATTATATATCTTGTAAAGATATTTTTGGAAAATAAATAATTTGGAATCTGGTGATGTGTGCATATCAATTGATAGTTCAATAACCGACTATCAATATTTACCTTTGAAAGGTATTTGATGTGATTTGTTTGAATTTGAATGCCATACTTATTTTTGAATAAGCGCTCACTATTCGGGTTAACCGGGAAAGGACCATGGGGTCGTATAACCCATTCCGAATATGTGATACGTCGTTGTGAATTGCATTTGAAGATCGGTGTTGAAGACCCGATATTTGCGAGAGCGATAGGATGACCTGTTGATTGTCTCTGCACTGAGTTGCAGCGGTATAGAGACTCCCTAAGTGATGGGAAATCCGATCAGGATTGTGAATATCCGGATTGCAAGGACTTCTTTGTAAGTGCCTTCGGTTCTGTTCGAGCCCGGAACAGACTTGTATGGATTGTATGTCTGACATTACAAATTGAGATATAAAGCAGATTTCTTTCAAATATATTTCTGTTGGTGGCGGAGAATTTATTCTTTTAGCTTAACACCCTTCTCTGAGACGTACGAGCTCAGAGGTTATGTAGTTGAAGGTTATCAGCGATATATTCCCAATTTGGTAATGTGACATGCTGAGTGTTGCTGTAAATGATCATTGTGTTGATTATTTGTGATAGGATCATTTGTTTGATCGTCTATCCTGGTGATCATTTCTATGATCATTTGTTGACCCAAAGCATGGCTTTTGTATAAAGTATGTTTTTGTGGACGTGACTTCGTCGAGCCTCACACCCCGTGAATGGTCAAAACAGGAAAGATGCAGCAAGGTTATGAGGGGTAGCGCCCTTTAGGATGTGTGCATTTCCTTCTGGAAAAGGGTGGTATCATGGTATGGAGCCCAGATGCTTACTCATGTTGAAAACACTTTATGATTGTGTGAATTGATTACGAGCGCTCGGTTGAAAGGTCCCAAAGGACCGGGGGATGGCATATTCGGTCAGTTGTTACTCAGTTAGGGGTAACCCGGCCTTGTGTTGGTAGAGATCCGGTTTGGTTCTCGGGGCTGTCCATCCAGAGGCATTCTCATGTGGCAATGGGAAGTTCCTTGGCCTGATCATTCGTTGAAAATCCAAAGAAACAATACGATCTTGTACGGTTTTAGTTGTAGAACCTGCTTCCTCAGGAGGTAGCTATAGTAGGCATAATATAATGGTACCTATGCTGGCTAAGATTTATATTCTACTTTCGAAATGAATTTTTCCTACACTATGCACTAATAATAATATCAAATGTTTTTTTTAATGCGTATCAAGCATCTTTGACTATCATAAGGAGAAATCTCCTCCAAGTCTGCGTTTGCATTGTGTGTGTGGCGGGAGGTCTTATGGTAGTCTCATTTTAAAAAGCATTGCGAATTGACTTTAAAAATATTCCTCTACTTTGATTGTAAAGATAAATAAACTGTTTTGAGTTCTCACACCAGTCACATGACTGACTCGGAGTTTATTGTTTTCCTTCCTAAACTCTGGGTGCCCACCAATTTCTACACGAGCAGTCAAGAGTTAAGGTTTATCAGGATATTCTGGAGTTGCTGGAGGCAGGATGGATGGCATGGCGTATTACTACTATATAGTATTTCTTTTTCCGCTGCACTGTTTGTTGTATATTGTTGTACACTCTGATGATATGATGTAATGAAATGAAATGTATAAAATGTAATAACTGATATAGTTCTTTGTTTAAAGATTATTCATTTATCTATTATATGTTGTTCCGCTGCGAATTGTGAGATTCTGATGTTGTTCTGTTTTTTTTTTTAATTCCGTTCTATTTTCTATATTTCTTCCTCTCTATATTTCTTCCTCTCTATTTTTTTCTCTCTTCTCTCTTCTTCTACCTCTTTTTCTTTCTTAAACCCTAACTATTCGATTTTTTTGGCAACGAAAAATCGATGACGTTACACAACACCTCGGTTATGATGGGATTTTATATGGTTTGATGTATGCTTGCATTTCGGATAGTAGTAATTTGGGTTATCAGTTGTTTTGAACCCTAGGTACCAGATGCGTCTGGGCCTCATGGCATGGATGTGCGAAGTCCAACTCCTTGGATGTTATTCGCAGATTATATCCCCTTTTAGCCATTTGTGTTGTTGTATAACGGCGTTTGAGCCTTGGACGTAAGCCGGGGATATAGATTGATCTTTCCATTAGTTTCCTATCATGTTGGAATTCCAGTTCCAATACGAGCTTTACGGTGTCGATTTTATTCCCAAAATAGCTGTAATGACTTGCAAACATTTCAGCTACCCCTTCCAGTATCATATATTCCGTTGACCCAGTCCAGATATATTACCTTAGATTAGTCTTGGTATTGGTAGCTTATTTGAATAAGTTTATTTGAAAACTGTTTTCAGAAGAATTTCATTAAAAATAATATCAAGTGTATTTTGGTATAAAGCGTTTTTGTTATCATAAGGTAAAAATCCGTTCGTGTTTATGTGTGGGCATGGTCTTATGAGATACCCTTCTTTTCAAAGGTCTTGATAATATAGTCATTTTAAATTTCAAGTATCTCATGCTAGTTTATCAAGCCTAATCCGAGTATTTTTAATACTCGGGTCAGAACAAGTAGTTTCAAGTTGAGTTGAAAATGGTTGGAGTTTTCTGAGGAGAGCTGGAGAACTTCATCATCATATAGACGTATTCTATAATCCGCTACACTATTGCGTTTGTTTTGTTGTTTTTAGCATTGGTAAGGACAGAATTTTATAACTGTCCAGGCTGAATCTAGGTTAAACTCTGATATTTTATTTTAAATTTTTTGATGTAAAGATTATTATTGAAATAATATATGTTATTTCATTCGTGTGAAATTCTGTTTTGTCTTTATTTTCTTTCTACCTTTAATGATCCATCTTTTCATGTAATGTGTGAGTTATATACGTGCGGTTTATTGTTGATTCAAAGGGTACGAAAAAACAGACCATTACATAACATCATTGGACAAGAGCACAAGATTTCGAAAAACTTATATCGATCAAAATGTTGTTTATCGATAAACTGATTATATGATTTTAAATAAGGTTATAAAATAGTATTTATAACATCTAACTATATTTTAAAAAGTTTCAATATTCGAAGACGAAGTGTTCAAATTTCAAGATCGCTACAAGTTCAGTTAGGAAGGTCAAAAACATGTAATCTTCTTGATCACTTACTCATTTACGAAAAGTCATTAATGCTATCATTAACACAAAAAGCCACAGAAGTGTGCTTATCAATTTATGGGACTTAAGATTGATGTTCGAGTAAGGATATAAGTAGTGCTCTAGCTTACTGGCTTCACTTTTAACCGAGTAATTGTTAAGTTGGAAAGGTCGAAAATGAGTTAAGTATACAAACCTTGGTTTCTATATGCAATCATTTTAAGAAATAGATAGTTGATTGGTCGACTATTGAATTTGGCAAAATATTAACTTAGGAAGTATCTAAAAGTTTCACAGCTTCATATGTTTTGAGACCCCCCTAAGGAGGAGCATTGGTCAAATGCTTATATCTTTATGAACTTATATATACGAGATCCCATAGGTTGGACACCTCTTTATATAGTTTTCTTACTTCTAAAAGAATCAAAATTAAGTTAATCAGAAATTCATCGGTTGGTTTTGGAGAGTTTGGGACCTGTAAGTGTTTTACTTACCGAATACCACTTCAAAACTAGTATATGAGTCTATGTTTGTAGAAGTGGTTGTGAAGTGGAATGTTATAGAGTTGAACTATCTATTCTAAGGTTATGTCCAATGGAGTGGTCAACAATAACATTTCATACTCGTGCTATAGAGTTGAACTTTCTATACGAAGGTTAAGTCCAAGAAAGAGGTCAACATTAACATTTGTCAAATGGTCTTATGCGGGAATCCATGGAGTGATTCGTGTTATGCTTTTGATGAAGACTTGTGTAAGAGATGCTGAACATAGCCTCAACATTGGAAATGACAGAAAATAGAGTAGGAGCATAGCTTGAGGTTTAGCTCTACCACGATAGGATATATATATATCAGTCCATATCTGGAGTATGCTTATCAATGTTGCTAACGTGAGTTGATGATATTTGGTATCAAATGTTAAGGCATGGACCAGTTATGTTTTCCTCTGGGGTATATTTTATCTAGAGATATACGACGCTTAGAAGGTAGTTTCTAACCCTTGTATAGGAGATTGAATTCGACTATACCAAAGAGAACCCCATGGAAAATCCATATACGAATGTACATTAGCGCTTTTAGATGTAGTTCTAATATTGTTGTATTATGAGATGCAAGCAACATAACTATTTTCTGATTTAAGTTCTACACCATTGACATTATCTATATATCACTATATTAACTTAACGAATGGTTGGTTTCTCTTGAGGAGACAACCGTTACAATTATCCATATGGTCTCATTAGTTACTGTTACATGTATGCATGTAACGTGGGTTTTCTCATACCAGGCTTATGTTTAACACATGGTCTTTTCCCTGAATGTTTTATGTACTCTATTGAGTAGGCTTAGTAAAGTAGGTTGTGCTTTGGACGCTTTGAAGCTTAGGAGATGAGCTGAAGGCTTCCATTATCTACCTATTTCAATTTCCATTGCATTGTGTTATGTATATATGTATTAACATTGTGAGGATGGACAATTATAACTGTCTAGGCTGATGATAGTACTTACGTTTACAAACTCTGAAATAATTATGTATTCGGAGTAACCCTTTGTACTGTTCTTTTAATAATATATGTTACCGTTCTGCTGTGAGATTTTAATATCGTATTCTTTCTTTCTTGTTCTATTATTTTTCTTTTTATTTTACCTTAACTATCTATCTTTTCGACACTTGGTTGCGGCATACGAATCCGTGGATGTATTTAGTGAGACGTTTAAGGGTCGAAAGGTAGGGTCGTTGCATATATTATGATTTAACTATGACATCTATTATTATTTAATTTAGTTTAATTTTATATTTTATTTTATAATTTGTCCTTGTTCATAATGCAATTATAGCTATACTTGTGCCAACCCGTGCTTCTTACACGAGTTGTGTAACGACCCAGAATTTTTAGAAATTAAAAATTGGATATTTAATTAATTTTAAACATTAGTAAGTGAATTTATAAGTCAAATAAATTTTATTTTGAATTATTGGATTTAATTGGATAATTAAATCGATAATTTAATACGTTAAATTATGGAAATAATTGAAAATATAGTTAAATATGATTGTAAATGATTTGTAAAATTTTATTTTATCATATGGAAGTTAGAACGATATTTTAGAACTTTTAAAATCGAATTAAAAGTTAATTTGTGAAAATTGAATATTTTAATATTTAAATCGACTAGTGAAAATAGTCAATTTTTGAACAGTCTCAGAATTGAACGAAATCAGTTCCATTGGATCCGTAATAGTTAGTTATTACCGGATTTCAATTTTCGTGTCAATCGGAGCTATCGTTTGATCGTGGCAGCTCAAAACGCATCGATTTATTTTTAATTTTAATTTGGCGAGTTAAAATAGCCATTTTTCAAAAAGTCTCGGATTTCGACGAAACCAGTTTCATCGGATCCGTAATGTGATATTATTGTAAGGTTTCAAATTTCAAGTCAATTGGATTTACCGTTTGTCTTGTACAAATTAAAACGCCTAGAAAATCGCTTAAGTCGGTTTAATTCAAATTGAGCGTTTATAGCCATAACTCGCACATACTTCCGAATTAGCTTCCGAAACCTATTCCATTGTGTCCGGAACGCGGGATAAACCCTAGGTACGTCAGTTTCGGCGCGTAAATCGGAGTTCGGAATTTCCGGGATGAATAGTGTCGCTCGTTCCTTATAAATAGCCCACCATCTCATAAATAAATAAATAAAAAAGATAAAAACCCTAATTTCTAACCCTAGCCGCCACCTCCCTGATGAATGGCCAGAAATTCGCAACCTACATCCCTCCAAATCTCCAAATCCGTCGACAATTAGCAAGAATGTTCAACTAGAAACTTGTAGAGCACAACACGAACTAGAGATCCAACGGTTATGATCGTGTTTGGAGCGACGATGGGGGAGATAATGGCCTGCGTTCAGAGGCACCTACGCACGCGTTTTCATGAGAGAGAGGGGGCCGAGCTTCGAGCTCTTCCTGGTGATGGTAGCTTGCGTCGAGGGCTTCGCGATGGCGGTGACGTGATCGAGTATAGATGAGAGATGGCGATGCAATGTTTAACCCTAGTTGGTCTATGATGGGTTCGGCCTCATTCGTGACTATCTGGAGATGCAAACGTGAGGGGAGAAGAACAACGTGAGGCCTTGGATGCAGATCACACGGCCAGGATTAGCTTAGGTATAAAATTAGTTTATTTATGTTGTAAAATGTTATTAAAATCGTGTACAAACTTCAATAATTCATAACTTTTTCATACGAGGTCGAAAAATTACGAAACCAGTTGCGTTGGAATCGTATGGACGAGCACTACGCGAAGGAGTTGGTTTGGAGTCGTTTGGAGTTAGTGAGAATTTTGGGTAAAATTAAACGTCCGTTTAATCTTATTCGAAATAAAAGCTGAAACGGAATTTAAAACCAAGGTGAGAATTTCTCACTCAATCGAATCAGTTTCGATTTTATTTTAAATAGTTAGATTTAAAATATTTGAATGCATGTTTGAATGTTGATTGATATCTATTGATTGTTAAAATAGACATTATACGCCGTTAGTAAACGGATGTTATTTATTAAAAACATATACCGCGAATATTTCATAAACAGTGAAATTGGTATTATAAATAATATCAATATATATATATTGGCATATGTATATATTGGAGTTATTGATTTCCCGCATTGTTCGTTTAGCGGATGAGACCCTATTACGCCGTTATTAAGCGGATAATATTTAATAAGAACATATACCGCGATAATTTCGTACTGGAGCGAAATTGGTATTGTGCTAATGTTTTTGGATGCAGGAAAACAGGTTCGAGGGATCCAACTGGATTCCTCAACAGTATTTATTTAATTTCAGATATTTTGATATTTGATTGATTATCATATCGATATATGATATCGTTGTTGTCGTGATTGACTATTTGGTGTGTAGCATCATTGGACCCAGATTTTGGGATTTTAAAATGATTTATAAAGTGATTTTTGAAAATATACTATATTTTTGGAATTGATTCATTTTAAATAAATAAACGTTATAATTTTTAATGCTATAAAAATTATGATTTTTGAGAAATATAGTTAAAAACTGATTTTTGAGAATATGATGCTAATGATTTTATAAAATAGTTAAATCGGAATTTTTGAATTTATTATGAAAAGTTGAAATATAGGATTTATAAAATCTAATTATTTTATGAATCAAAAGGAAGAAGTTTTTAAAGGAATTGGAAGACGTTTTAAAAGAATAATATAAATTGAATTATATTAAGGGATTTATAAATGGATATTTATAAATTGAAATATGGACATTATAAAACGAGTTTTTATAAGTGTTTGAATGAAGTGAAAATGAATTTCATAATTGAATGGAATTTATAGAATTTTAAACAGTGAAGTTATAAATGAAATTTTATAAACAGTAGGTTTATAAAATTTATAAAGTTATTAAAAGAATGGTTTTGGATAAATAATTGAATCTTATAAGTTATAAGATTTATAATTATGGAGTTCAAAGGAACGATTTTTGTGAACGAATAAATTATAAGTATTTAACTTATAATATGAACCTTTGTTTTATAATTGAATTATAAATCGAATAGGTTAATAAAGGAATTTATAAAAGGAAGTTGTTATAAAATAAATAGAAATGGAGTTTATAAACGTTGTTTTATAAATTCGCAAATGACTTATTTTGATAAGAAAATTGTTGAAACATATTAATGGAGTTATATTCACGTTTTTGAATAGTGAATAATCCTTTGAATTAAAATGTATAAAAGGATGAAATGTGTTAACGTAGTATATTCACGTTTTTGAATAGTGAATAAGATGTTAAAGAAATTGTTTTGAATGTGATATTTGAAATAGAATTAAAACTATCTAACGATGTTTTTAAAAGGTATTGAGATTCGAAATCATAGATTTCAACATTTATTGTTGAAATAGACGTTTTCGAGAAATAGAAGGAGATGATGGACTATAACACTGTTGTTATAGTAAATGATTTCCGAAAGGAAATGTTTTGTATAGTATTGGGATTTATATATCTATTTTAATTTCGAATCCCTATACTAGTGATTTTGGGTTGTCGTAACGATGTTTTACGCAACATTCGTTTTGGCCCAAATAAATATGTTTAAGAGAATGATTTCCTTAAAGAATGAATTATATACTTAATTCGATTTAGGTATATCGAATATTTTCCAAGGTTGAAAATAAAAAGATTTGTGAAGTACTTATGAATAAATAAGTATGGAAATGTTTTCCAATATAAAGTGAATATTTTGAGAATTTATCTTTTTGAAGATAAATTAAAAAGAAATATTGAAATGAATAATTGAAATCGAATATTCATTTATATTTTGGAATTATAAATTCACTAAGGAATTTATAAAGAAAGTGGAATTTGTTTAAAAATAAATATTGATTTATTTTTGAAGTATGAAATTATATATCTAGTGAAGATATTTTGTGAAATAAATAATTTGGAAAATTATTTGGAAACTGGTGATGTGTGCATATCAGTGATAGTTCAATAACCGACTATCAATATTTCCCTTTGAATGGGTATTTGATGTGATTTGTTTGAATGTGAATGCTACACTATTTTTTTGAATAAGCGCTCACTATTCGGGTTAACCGGGAAAGGACCATGGGGTCGTATAACCCATTTCGAATATGTGATACGTCGTTGTGAATTGCATTGAAGATCGGTGTTGAAGACCCGGTATTTGCGAGAGCGATAGGATGACCTATCGATTGTCTCTGCACTGAGTTGCAACGGTATAGAGACTCCCTAAGTGATGGGAAATCCGATCAGGATTGTGAATATCCGGATTGCAAGGACTTCTTTGTAAGTGCCTTCGGTTTTGTTCGATCCCGGAACAAACTTGTATGGATTGTGTGTCTGACATTACAAGTTGAGATGTAAAGCCGATTTCTTTCAAATATATTTCTGTTGGTGGCGAAGAATTTATTCTTTTAGCTTAACACCCTTCTCTGAGACGTACGAGCTCAGAGGTTATATAGTTGAAGTTATCAGCGATATATTCCCAATTTGGTAATGTGACATGCTGAGTGTTGCTGAAATGATCATTGTGTTGATTATTGTGATAGGATCGTTTATTTGATCGTCTATCTTGGTGATCATTGTGTTGATCATTTGTTGACCCAAAGCATGGCTTTTGTATAAAGTATGTTTTGTGGACGTGACTTCGTCGAACCTCACACCCCGGAAATGGTCAAAACAGGAAAGATGCGGCAAGGTTATGAGGGGTAGCACCCTTTAGGGTATGTACATTTCCTTCTGGATAGAGGTGGTATCCTGGTATGGAGCCCAGATATTTAACCTATGTGGTTACTACGAATTTATTACTTTGTGGTTGTTGGTTTTCGGGATCCCGTGAGAAAGGTCGTTTACGATCGGGGAATGGCGTGCTCGTGTCAGTAGTTACCCAGTTAGGGGTAACCCGGCCTTGTGTTGGCAGAGTTCCGGTTTGGTTCTCGGGGATGTCTTTCCAGAGGCATTCTCATGTGGCAATGGGAAGTTCCTTGGCCTGACCATTTGTTGGAAATCCAATTCCCAATACGAAACTTGTACGGTATTAGTTGTAGAACCTGCCATTCACTTATGGTGGTCACCACTGTTTGGATGGTAGCTATAGTAGGCATAGTTCGAAATGTCTATGTTGGCTAAGATTTATATTCTACTTTCAAAATGAATTTTTCCTACACTATACACTAATAATAATATCAAATGTTATTTTAAATGCGTATCAAGCATCTTTGACTATCATAAGGAGAAATCTCCTTCGATTCTGCGTTTGCATTGTGTGTGTGTGCGGGAGGCCTTATGGTAGTCTCATTTTTAAAAGCATTGCGAATTGAATTTAAAAATATTCCTCTATTTTGATTTTAAAGATAAATAAACTGTTTTGAGTTCTCGCACCAGTCACATGACTGACTTGGAGTTTATTGTTTTCCTTCCTAAACTCTGGGTGCCCACCAATTTCCACACGGGCAGTCAAGAGTTAGGTTTATCAGGATATTCTGGACATTCTGGAATTGCTGGAGGCAAGCTGGATGGCATGGCGTATTACTAGTTATATAGTATTTCTTTTTCCGCTGCATTGTTTGTTGTTGTACGCTCTGATTATGATTTGATGTAATGTAATATAATGTGATGTAATAACTGATATAGTTCTTTGTTTAAAGATTATTCATTTACTTATTATATGTTGTTCCGCTGCGAATTGTGAGATTCTGATGTTGTTCTGTTCTGTTGTTTTCTGTCCCGTTCTATTTTCTTCTGTTTTTCTTTTTTCCTCTATTCTCTTTTCCCTCTATTTTAAAATTTTCTATTCTTTTCTCCCTATTTTCTACCTTCTAATCTCTTCTTCTGTTTTTTTTTTCTTTTCTAAATTTTTCTTAAAACCCCTAAGGGTTCGTATTTTCGTTCATCTTGAATTAAACAAAGGAGATTAGTGTCTATTCAAGGAGTACGGACTTACGGGTCTTTACAGTTGGTATCAGAGCTTATGGTTAAGCGACAACCATGGTTCTGTTGGGTATAATTCATTAGAGATAGAGTCAGCAGTACTCTAGAATGAGTTTGAGTGTAATAATAGCTATGAGAGCGTATTTGTTAGTGAATATAAAATTGTTTTATATTGTGATGATTGGTTTGTGGAGTGGCATATGAACCTTCGTCGGCGCAGCTTCGAAACTGAATCGAAGGGGTTTCTAAACACTTGAATAGAACAATTCGGCACAATATTGATTTTAAATTGGGTAAATGAAATAATTTTACCTTGATTATATTTTTATATATAAAGGAATAATTTTTCAGAATTATTAAAGTGTATATAAGTTGATTGTTTAGTTGTTTGAATAATCTAAATAAAAGAATAATTGTATAAGTAAAAAGAATTATAAGAATTGAAATTATAATTAATGTGATTTACAATTGTGAAATAAAACTTATATATGTAAGAAGTGAAACTAATGAATATATTTATGAATATGAGTTGTAAATATAAAAATGAATTTAAGTTATGTGAAAACAAGTGATGTTTGTAAATGGAATATAACTTAAGAGATGTTGAATAAAAATTGATTTTTGTATCGAAGTAAATAATCAAATGGATTAAATAAATGTGAACTTAAGTTATGTGAATAAAATTCAACTGTTGTAATTAAATTGAATGAACGGATTGAATGTTAATCAATTAAATGTGAATTAAATTGGATATTGAATAATGAATATAAGTGTTAATTCATTAAAATCTAATGTTATTTGGAAGTTGAATAATTGAATGAAAATCAATTTAATTAAACCAATTGATAAGCAAAGGAATTTGGTTGTAATGAATATACATTGATTGTTATATGGTTGTTAGTTGATTGTATATAATTCATTAAGCGTTAATGAAATTGATTTAATAAAATTGGAAGCTAAAGTAATTGAAACTCAATTGGAAGTTAAGTGAAACTTAAATAGAATTGAATTTGAATTGGAAGTGGACCAACTTGAATATGAATTAGTGAATATAAACTAATTGAGAATGAATGTTAGTAAGAACATCCATGGTAAATGAATCAAATGTGATTTAAATTGAAAACCAATTCATTAATATTAATGAGAATATTAATGAATATATATATTGATTATGAATTTGTTGAATGCTAGTTGGTTGATGTTTGAATAGTTGCATTTGCTATGTGACATATATAGTAAATATGTTGCTATATGATGTATATTGATATTATTGTCTATATGCATGATTCTCATGTTGTTTGTTGAGTAATTAGTAGGTGCGGATCGCGTTTGCTTCGCATTTGGAGCTCGCTTTTGCGCTATATTAGCCGTATATGCTTGCTAATAAAATATAAGGTACATATCTCGGATTAAATATCGTACTTTTACACTTTTTTCCCTTCGGGATGCCTCATTACTTGATGAGATGTATATTTGTGATATATATACTGTCATTTTTTTTTCGGATCGAGCCGCGCAAAGGAGACTATGGCGAATTTTTCCGAAAATTTAAGGCGTTAGAAAATTTTTGAGAAATTTGGGAAAATTGTGAAAACTTTAACTTTGATTTTGGAATTGAAAGTTAAACAATAGTAGTTGTTTTTGAAAAGATAACTAAGTATGATTTGAAACTTAGTAAGTATTGTAAGAAGTTTAACTATGAATTTTGGAAAGTTAATAAATTCTATAACTTTCTTACTTGTTAATTTCGAGGACGAAATTCTTTTAAGGGGGGAAGATTGTAACGACCCAGAATTTTTAGAAATTAAAAATTGGATATTTAATTAATTTTAAACATTAGTAAGTGAATTTATAAGTCAAATAAATTTTATTTTGAATTATTGGATTTAATTGGATAATTAAATCGATAATTTAATACGTTAAATTATGGAAATAATTGAAAATATAGTTAAATATGATTGTAAATGATTTGTAAAATTTTATTTTATCATATGGAAGTTAGAACGATATTTTAGAACTTTTAAAATCGAATTAAAAGTTAATTTGTGAAAATTGAATATTTTAATATTTAAATCGACTAGTGAAAATAGTCAATTTTTGAACAGTCTCAGAATTGAACGAAATTAGTTCCATTGGATCCGTAATAGTTAGTTATTACCGGATTTCAATTTTCGTGTCAATCGGAGCTATCGTTTGATCGTGGCAGCTCAAAACGCATCGATTTATTTTTAATTTTAATTTGGCGAGTTAAAATAGCCATTTTTCAAAAAGTCTCGGATTTCGACGAAACTAGTTTCATCGGATCCGTAATGTGATATTATTGTAAGGTTTCAAATTTCAAGTCAATTGGATTTACCGTTTGTCTTGTACAAATTAAAACGCCTAGAAAATCGCTTAAATCGGTTTAATTCAAATTGAGCGTTTATAGCCATAACTCGCACATACTTCCGAATTAGCTTCCGAAACCTGTTCCATTGTGTCCAGAACGCGGGATAAACCCTAGGTACGTCAGTTTCGGCGCGTAAATCGGAGTTCGGAATTTCCGGGATGAATAGTGTCGCTCGTTCCTTATAAATAGCCCACCATCTCATAAATAAATATAAAAAAAGATAAAAACCCTAATTTCTAACCCTAGCCGCCACCTCCCTGATGAATGGCCAGAAATTCGCAACCTACATCCCTCCAAATCTCCAAATCCGTCGACAATTAGCAAGAATGTTCAACTAGAAACTTGTAGAGCACAACACAAACTAGAGATCCAACGGTTATGATCGTGTTTGGAGCGACGATGGGGGAGATAATGGCCTGCGTTCAGAGGCACCTGCGCACGCGTTTTCATGAGAGAGAGGGGGTCGAGCTTCGAGCTCTTCCTGGTGATGGTAGCTTGCGTCGAGGGCTTCGCGATGGCGGTGACGTGATTGAGTATAGATGAGAGATGGCGATGCAATGTTTAACCCTAGTTGGTCTATGATGGGTTCGGCCTCATTCGTGACTATCTGGAGATGTAAACGTGAGGGGAGAAGAACAACGTGAGGCCTTGGATGCAGATCACACGGCCAGGATTAGCTTAGGTATAAAATTAGTTTATTTATGTTGTAAAATGTTATTAAAATCGTGTATAAACTTCAATAATTCATAACTTTTTCATACGAGGTCGAAAAATTACGAAACTAGTTGCGTTGGAATCGTATGGACGAGCACTACGCGATGGAGTTGGTTTGGAGTCGTTTGGAGTTAGTGAGAATTTTGGGTAAAATTAAACGTCCGTTTAATCTTATTCGAAATAAAAGCTGAAACGGAATTTAAAACCAAGGTGAGAATTTCTCACTCAATCGAATCAGTTTCGATTTTATTTTAAATAGTTAGATTTAAAATATTTGAATGCATGTTTGAATGTTGATTGATATCTATTGATTGTTAAAATAGACATTATACGCCGTTAGTAAACGGATGTTATTTATTAAAAACATATACCGCGTATATTTCATAAACAGTGAAATTGGTATTATAAATAATATCAATATATATATATTGGCATATGTATATATTGGAGTTATTGATTTCCCGCATTTTTTGTTTAGCGGATGAGACCCTATTACGCCGTTATTAAGCGGATAATATTTAATAAGAACATATACCGCGATAATTTCGTACTGGAGCGAAATTGGTATTGTGCTAATGTTTTTGGATGCAGGAAAACAGGTTGGAGGGATCCAACTGGATTCCTCAACAGTATTTATTTAATTTCAGATATTTTGATATTTGATTGATTATCATATCGATATATGATATCGTTGTTGTCGTGATTGACTATTTGGTGTGTAGCATCATTGGACCCAGATTTTGGGATTTTAAAATGATTTATAAAGTGATTTTTGAAAATATACTATATTTTTGGAATTGATTCATTTTAAATAAATAAACGTTATAATTTTTAATGTTATAAAAATTATGATTTTTGAGAAATATAGTTAAAAACTGATTTTTGAGAATATGATGCTAATGATTTTATAAAATAGTTAAATCGGAATTTTTGAATTTATTATGAAAAGTTGAAATATAGGATTTATAAAATCTAATTATTTTATGAATCAAAAGGAAGAAGTTTTTAAAGGAATTGGAAGACGTTTTAAAAGAATAATATAAATTGAATTATATTAAGGGATTTATAAATGGATATTTATAAATTGAAATATGGACATTATAAAACGAGTTTTTATAAGTGTTTGAATGAAGTGAAAATGAATTTCATAATTGAATGGAATTTATAGAATTTTAAACAGTGAAGTTATAAATGAAATTTTATAAACAGTAGGTTTATAAAATTTATAAAGTTATTAAAAGAATGGTTTTGGATAAATAATTGAATCTTATAAGTTATAAGATTTATAATTATGGAGTTCAAAGGAACGATTTTTGTGAACGAATAAATTATAAGTATTTAACTTATAATATGAACCTTTGTTTTATAATTGAATTATAAATCGAATAGGTTAATAAAGGAATTTATAAAAGGAAGTTGTTATAAAATAAATAGAAATGGAGTTTATAAACGTTGTTTTATAAATTCGCAAATGACTTATTTTGATAAGAAAATTGTTGAAACCTATTAATGGAGTTATATTCACGTTTTTGAATAGTGAATAATCCTTTGAATTAAAATGTATAAAAGGATGAAATGTGTTAACGTAGTATATTCACGTTTTTGAATAGTGAATAAGATGTTAAAGAAATTGTTTTGAATGTGATATTTGAAATAGAATTAAAACTATCTAACGATGTTTTTAAAAGGTATTGAGATTCGAAATCATAGATTTCAACATTTATTGTTGAAATAGACGTTTTCGAGAAATAGAAGGAGATGATGGACTATAACACTGTTGTTATAGTAAATGATTTTCGAAAGGAAATGTTTTGTATAGTATTGGGATTTATATATCTATTTTAATTTCGAATCCCTATACTAGTGATTTTGGGTTATCGTAACGATGTTTTACGCAACATTCGTTTTGGCCTAAATAAATTTGTTTAAGAGAATGATTTCCTTAAAGAATGAATTATATACTTAATTCGATTTAGGTATATCGAATATTTTCCAAGGTTGAAAATAAAAAGATTTGTGAAGTACTTATGAATAAATAAGTATGGAAATGTTTTCCAATATAAAGTGAATATTTTGAGAACTTATCTTTTTGAAGATAAATTGAAAAGAAATATTGAAATGAATAATTGAAATCGAATATTCATTTATATTTTGGAATTATAAATTCACTAAGGAATTTATAAAGAAAGTTGAATTTGTTTAAAAATAAATATTGATTTATTTTTGAAGTATGAAATTATATATCTAGTGAAGATATTTTGTGAAATAAATAATTTGGAAAATTATTTGGAAACTGGTGATGTGTGCATATCAGTGATAGTTCAATAACCGACTATCAATATTTCCCTTTGAATGGGTATTTGATGTGATTTGTTTGAATGTGAATGCTACACTATTTTTTTGAATAAGCGCTCACTATTCGGGTTAACCGGGAAAGGACCATGGGGTCGTATAACCCATTTCGAATATGTGATACGTCGTTGTGAATTGCATTGAAGATCGGTGTTGAAGACCCGGTATTTGCGAGAGCGATAGGATGACCTATCGATTGTCTCTGCACTGAGTTGCAACGGTATAGAGACTCCCTAAGTGATGGGAAATCCGATCAGGATTGTGAATATCCGGATTGCAAGGACTTCTTTGTAAGTGCCTTCGGTTTTGTTCGATCCCGGAACAAACTTGTATGGATTGTGTGTCTGACATTACAAGTTGAGATGTAAAGCCGATTTCTTTCAAATATATTTCTGTTGGTGGCGAAGAATTTATTCTTTTAGCTTAACACCCTTCTCTGAGACGTACGAGCTCAGAGGTTATATAGTTGAAGTTATCAGCGATATATTCCCAATTTGGTAATGTGACATGCTGAGTGTTGCTGAAATGATCATTGTGTTGATTATTGTGATAGGATCGTTTATTTGATCGTCTATCTTGGTGATCATTGTGTTGATCATTTGTTGACCCAAAGCATGGCTTTTGTATAAAGTATGTTTTGTGGACGTGACTTCGTCGAACCTCACACCCCGGAAATGGTCAAAACAGGAAAGATGCGGCAAGGTTATGAGGGGTAGCACCCTTTAGGGTATGTACATTTCCTTCTGGATAGAGGTGGTATCCTGGTATGGAGCCCAGATATTTAACCTATGTGGTTACTACGAATTTATTACTTTGTGGTTGTTGGTTTTCGGGATCCCGTGAGAAAGGTCGTTTACGATCGGGGAATGGCGTGCTCGTGTCAGTAGTTACCCAGTTAGGGGTAACCCGGCCTTGTGTTGGCAGAGTTCCGGTTTGGTTCTCGGGGATGTCTTTCCAGAGGCATTCTCATGTGGCAATGGGAAGTTCCTTGGCCTGACCATTTGTTGGAAATCCAATTCCCAATACGAAACTTGTACGGTATTAGTTGTAGAACCTGCCATTCACTTATGGTGGTCACCACTGTTTGGATGGTAGCTATAGTAGGCATAGTTCGAAATGTCTATGTTGGCTAAGATTTATATTCTACTTTCAAAATGAATTTTTCCTACACTATACACTAGTAATAATATCAAATGTTATTTTAAATGCGTATCAAGCATCTTTGACTATCATAAGGAGAAATCTCCTCCGATTCTGCGTTTGCATTGTGTGTGTGTGCGGGAGGCCTTATGGTAGTCTCATTTTTAAAAGCATTGCGAATTGAATTTAAAAATATTCCTCTATTTTGATTTTAAAGATAAATAAACTGTTTTGAGTTCTCGCACCAGTCACATGACTGACTTGGAGTTTATTGTTTTCCTTCCTAAACTCTGGGTGCCCACCAATTTCCACACGGGCAGTCAAGAGTTAGGTTTATCAGGATATTCTGGACATTCTGGAATTGCTGGAGGCAAGCTGGATGGCATGGCGTATTACTAGTTATATAGTATTTCTTTTTCCGCTGCATTGTTTGTTGTTGTACGCTCTGATTATGATTTGATGTAATGTAATATAATGTGATGTAATAACTGATATAGTTCTTTGTTTAAAGATTATTCATTTACTTATTATATGTTGTTCCGCTGCGAATTGTGAGATTCTGATGTTGTTCTGTTCTGTTGTTTTCTGTCCCGTTCTATTTTCTTCTGTTTTTCTTTTTTCCTCTATTCTCTTTTCCCTCTATTTTAAAATTTTCTATTCTTTTCTCCCTATTTTCTACCTTCTAATCTCTTCTTCTGTTTTTTTTTCTTTTCTAAATTTTTCTTAAAACCCCTAAGGGTTCGTATTTTCGTTCATCTTGAATTAAACAAAGGAGATTAGTGTCTATTCAAGGAGTACGGACTTACGGGTCTTTACAAGTTGTAGCAAAGTTTATAGTTTTAGATTATCAATATATTTTTGTTTATTTGCTTGTAGAATTATCGTTATGGTTCTAATTAAATTGGACATTTCATTTAGTTCATTTTAAAAAAATTTAAAGGAAAATGTTTCAAAGTATTTAAATTTAGATTATCAATGTTTTAAGTAAATAGAAATGCACAATGTTGTTGACGAAAGAACAAATTCCTAAGTGCAAAATGAGATCACATACCTGAAATGTTCAAAATTTGAATATAATGCCTTCTTATACATCTGAACACTCTGATGCATCTATTCCATTTTTTTATATAGATAAAGAAACGCATTTAGACATCTGAACTAACATGAAGAAAACTATGGAAAGCAAAATATACTTTGATGTTGTACGAGACTTGCATTTAGACATGATTTTGCTATTTTTAAAAATGTCCCTTCTTATCGCTTAGGTCTCAGCCATGAATGTTCTTCGATTATAAGAGTTAGGAATACACTGTTTAGAACTATGGATATCTGTAATTGCTTACACCTTGCAAAACATAAAGCTGATAGAACGATAAAATAACAAATTGAATTATGCAATGTGACCATCATATAGTTCCAAATTCAAAGTCTAATTTCAAATATTTTCACATGCACATCATTTTCTTGATCATTGCACAAAACCATGTAAAACATCTTCTACACAATAAAAGTAGAAACTTAAAATATCAATGTAAACCTTTCTGATATCTAATTATTTATAGTAAGCATGCATTTATATCATTGTTATATCACTATTATCATTATTACCTCGCTTTTCATACAATTAGCATTCATCTTATATCAAATTGTATAACCTAAACTTAAAATAGAGAATAAAGGATGCTAATGTCCCCAATGTTCAACTGCATATGTTGTATAAGAAAATAATGGTAAAATACAAAAGCATATACTAAAGCCGTTAAAAAAACATGGTTCTTATAAAATAGGATTAAAAGTGAATAAGAAAATAATGTTTCCACTACTTGGTTGTGCACATGTTTTTTGGATAACGACAATACATTATTTATGTTACGAGGAACTAATCTGAAGCCAAATACATATGTACGTGCATTATGCAATTGCAGGATAGTAAACTAAAAATGTAACAAAACACAAAGAAGATGAACACTTTAGACCATTATTAACAGTGAATATTTTATGATGAAGTACAATTGAAATACAAATTATTCATCTCCATATGATCAAATGCTATAAATCAATGGTGTAAAGAATAAAAGTATAATGAATTTGATACATACACAGGAAATGGCTAAAATAATAGAAATAATATAATTTCATTTGGTTAGTTTACCCATTTGATCATTATCCATTCCTAGTGTCTACATCGTTTTACTACCAAGTTGTGTGTGCCCTGCAATTTCAATGACACGAATTGTAAATTATAACACTACCTCAGAGTGCATTAAAACCAACTAAATATTTTTTTTACCTTAAAACCAGATGAACCCAAATATAAATTCTTGGAAACACATTCCATACGACATAAGTTGTATCAAAGAACCTTATACACAGAAATAACCAATAGACTCCAAACATCTACCAAAAGCTGAGCATTTATCAATAAAATCTCCAATTAGCCTCCTGTTGGAACACATCAAGAACATATTAATTGCCCTTACTAAATGCATGGTACTACAAATAACCTGTTTGCATCTCAGCAAGCCGATACAAATGTGCAGCTTGTAATCTCCAAAGTGTATACTTTTAACCAATACCCTGTGAAGGCTTTCTAGGCACATCTCTTTAAAGTCATCAAAAATAATAGGAGGAAAATACATTTTAGCTAAAATTATAAAAGAGAAAATATAATTAATACATATACAATTTGCATGAAATCGTATGATGGCATATGGCATGACTAACTGGTTTGTTCTACTATAAATACATGAAAACATATGACGAGTAGAAAATAAAATAGAGATAAAGTTTTCTCTTATTAGGGTTGTCTCGCATGTTTAATGTAGGAATGATGGTTCCGATTGAAAAAATCTCACATCGCTAAATAACATGGAGAAGTGGTGTATAAATATTGGTTGGTAGGCACGTAACATTGGGTATTCCTTTTGTTACAACAAAGTGTGTGCCAACCAATATGCGTACGCCACGTGCTGGAGATGGGGAGCTTGGTGCGACCATCGTTACCCCACAATGATATCAGAGCCAGCTACATAATTTTTGGAAGAGTCTTTGGCAATGGAGAAGATAATTGTTAAAAATCTCAATAGAAGAAACAGGGGTAGTAGAAGGCAAAGATGGAAGATTATTTCTGTCTTAATGATCTTCACCAACCTTTGAAAAACAAAAGGGAAAAGCCAAACGACATAACCAAGGCAAAGTGGAAAATTTTGGATAGGAAGGCAGCGGCGGCTATTGATGTTTTATGGAGAATTCCATGTTTCATATCGTTGCTTGTGAAACATCTTCTTTTGGAATATGGAAGAAATTGGAAGGAATTTATGTTAAAAGTTCTTCAACGAATAAGGCATTTCTGATGAGGAGGTTGGTCAATTTAAAACTAAAGGAAGGCGAATCAATTGGTGAACATCTCAACAATTTTCAAACAATTATGAACCAATTGTTGGTGATAAGCTTCAAAGTTGGTGACGAAACTCAAGCTTTGATATTAATGAGCTCATTGTCTGAAAGTTGGGAAACTCTTATAGTCTCGTTGAACAATTCAAATTCTAATGGTGTTGTTTCCATGGAGATTGTGGTTAGCATCCTTCTTAATGAGAAGATGCGGAGGATAAATTTATCGAAAGGAAATGCCATTGAAGAAAAGGAAATAAAAAATCCAATGGAGGAGGCCCACCATGTAAGGATAGAAAGATGCTCTTTCAAACAAATATGGATCGAGACTTTATTTGCTATTACTACGAAAAACCAAGTCATCAGCTGAAATTTTGCAACAAATTAAGAGACGATAAAGAGAGGATGAAAACTCAAAGAGGAAGCAAAAATATGCCGGAGGTAGACAGTGATGAGGAGATAAACTTTGGCATTTGCAATGATGTTCTTTGTGTTGATATGAGTATGAGAGTAGAGTGGGTGCTAGATTCTGGTGCATGTTTTCACATTTACAATCAAAGGGAAGCATTTACTTATTGTAAGGAGGAAGCGTGCAAGCTGGAGTCCGCTAATGGTGAAGATCTACATATTTAAGGCATAGAATCTGTCAGGTTGAAGATGAATACTTGAAGGTTGGTGACCCTTACAGTGGTTAGGCATATCTTAGAAATTAAAAGGAATCTTATATCTGTTGGACAGCTGGAAGGAAAAGGTTGTAACTTCTTGATTCGTGGTGGAGTAACTAGGGTTTGCAGGGTAATAGGGAGGTGCTTCATGCGAAGAGGAAAAGCAATAATACTTATTTATTGCTTGGAAAAACCTTAACGATTGTAAAGTCTTATACAAGCGAAGTTCGAGAGACAAGTCTGTCTGAATCAAGGTGGAGTCAACAATGGAAAACCACAAAGCCTACTTGGAGGTCTTTGTTGTATTACAAGCAATTCTGATCTGTTGATGATGTGCATGTTTGATTGGCGGGAATGCATAGTTTGGAGGGAGGTTTAGCTTTGTGGTGGAGACATTTGTTTCCTTAGATATATTGTTGGGAGTTTGAGGTTCTAGGAGGAGCTTGGATGACATTTATGGAATATTGTATTAAGATGGAGATTGTTAGATTTTGGTGATACAATATTCTATATTAAGTAGTTCTTAGAGATATTTGAGTCTATGTGGAATTATGACTCAAATTTGTTACCTATTTTATAGATTTTGTAGATTTTGAAGTGTGACTAATTTCACCTTTTAGAGACTTTGTGTATTTGGTAGAGTGATTGATTGCCTCTTTTATTTCATTAGAAAAGGCAACAAATTATCTACATGAGAAATATTTATGGTGTAATAACCAGGTATTTTCAACCATTCGCATCCATTATAAGTGTATAGGTAGACACTCATGCCGGAATTGGATTGCTCAAAATACCGCGTTGTAAATAAAAATTTGGCAAATCTCAGAATATACAGTAAATAAAAATCACAGATCACAGACACAGAGTATATAAAAATGCAGCGGAAGAAAAAGAGATAGTAGTTCATGAAGCTACTATACAAATATGAGATACATTAGAGTTAAATAAGATACAACAGAAGAGTAACAGGATACATCAAGTACAAATCAGATACATCACTGAACCACTAGATACTGAAACAAAATAGATGGCTGGATCTTCAAGGAAAGCTCCACGCCGAAGGTGAATCTTGAATGCTAACTCAATCAATCTGACCCGAGCGTAAAGCAAAACACAAAACCCTCGAGTTAGGACATAAATACTTATAAACTGTAAATCAACTCAAGTGAACAGTAACAAAATGCATCAGTAACTTAAAGGATGCTTGGGACCGCCCATCCTCTAAGGATCCGTTAAATATTTACTATGTAGTAATATACGCTATATACGGTAGTGTCTAATCAGTAAAGTATAATCATATAGAAAATAGCGTTAAGGGGATGGTGAACCTTAACGCGGTCGGATCTTTAAAACCAAAATCGTAGTGGGCTCGATATAAGGATATGACACGGCACGCGAGGCAATGCCAGGGTGGATACACCGTTTGCACTCCCGGACCGGTGGTGACGGAAAGCCAGCAGCTTCTGCCAACCTCAAACAATACCCCCGAATCAAAATGGCGCCACCGAATCGAATCACAACAGTAATAGAATGGTTTCCGATGGAGCATGCTCGATGAAAGGATGCGACCCTTTGTGTAGCCCGGTATAGCTCCTGTTTTAGTCATATATGCCAACTCACGGGAGTTGGGTCCACGTAATATACCTCGAGAACGTCGCCACCATCTTACTTCATTCTGGAATCTCCACCGCATACACAGTTGTTAAAGTGGTTTTCGGTATTGGCCGGCTATAAGACAATATCCGATCCCGGTCTCTTTAACAACCCATCGTTATTATAGCCCGTAGTTATAACTTTAAAAATATTTTATACTTCAAAATAAAATATCCTTTTCAATCCAAATCTTTATCAAAATAAAGATTAAATCATTTCCAAAATCATTTAAATATATCATCGTAAAATATCTTTCAATTCAAATATTTATCAAAATAAATATCAAGTCATTTCTAACCATTTCAATATATTAAATTTTCATACCCTTTCAACACTACCTTTCAGTTCCAAAATATCATATCTTTCAGAACTTCTTTTTAAATCATGTTAATATCAAAATGTCCTATCTTTCAAACTCCTTTTTTCAAATCATTTAATATCAAAAATATCATATCTTTCAAAACTTCGTTTCAAATCATTTTAATATATCAAAATATCATATCCTTTCAAAACTTCATTTTCAAATCATTTTAATATATCAAAATATCGTATCTTTTCAAAACTTCATTCATTTCAAATCATTATTCATTTTATTCAATCTAAAATACCATTTCAATTCATATTTTAAAACAGTTTATATTCCAAAAATTCTTTTTTTTTCATTTCAACGAAGTTATTATGCTTAATAATTAAATTATTAAATTTTCAAAAATTTCAACGTCCAAAGTTCATTTATTCACTTAAGTTTATCAAAACAGTGAAAATTCACTTTTCGCATCATTTAGAAAACTTATACGGAAAGTTACATTCAAAACAGTTCAATTTAACAAAAGACAGCATTTTAAAATGTTATAATAGGTTTACTTAAATTCGAATAACTTAGTTAAATTCAAAAATTATAGCACTTACAAAGATTGCTATAATAGCTTTTAATTCAACTTAGCTTTTTAGTTCATTATCATCAACTACAGCGTTTACAAATGCTGTAATATCGTTTACATTGTAATTAATAGCATTTCAAAAAAATGCAGTCAATTAACTTCAAATATTCAATAAAATTTCTCAACCAATTATATTTTTATTAAAAACATTTTTAACTTATAAAATCATACATTTTCACATTTATAACATCATTTAATTTTCCTCAAGTTCATGATTTTATAAAGTTAAATTTCCATTCAAAAATCAAGATTTAATAATAATTCACTTATTAAAATGCAATGTTGAATTTTTAAAATCCATTACGTTAAATTTCAACTTAACACTTAAGTTCAAATTCTCAAATATAACTTAGTTTTATTTTTATTTACTTAACTAAAAGTTCACCTTTACGTCAATTTCATAAATTTCCAGTTTTAGTTATATTTCAAAATTTCAACTTACAATATTCATTCATTTCACATTTCACCTTTATTAAAATCATTAATATGATATAAAAATCACTTTAAATTCATTTAAATTCAAATTATCATAAATTTATCATAATTTCATACTCACTTAAATTTCCAATTATAATTAAATCAAAATTTCCAAAATAACTCACGTTCAAAATTTCTAACTTTTTCATTAATTCATTTCACTTACAATTATTCAGAAAATCAATAATATTTACAAAAATCTCATTTTTATTAAATTTCAAATCAAAATATTATAATAATTAAATTTCTAAAATATTTTAAATTTTTAAAAAAATCATATTTTAACTACGGGCCTGTAAAAAAATTTCTACGCTAGGTAAAGTGATACGGGTAATATATCATTTCAACCCGTAATTTACAAAGAAAATCCGGGTTTTATCATTTCAAACCCGCAATCCCAAGCCAAAATGAAAAATTTAAAACCATTCGGGCCTATCATTTCAGCCCATAACATTTTTTTCTAACAGGGAACTTGCAGTGTGATCATATACAGAAATAATATAAACAAGGTCAATATCACAATATACAGTCATATATCAGATGTCAGGTGAAAATTAACAGTTTTAACATGGTAATAATATGGTAATAACATGGCATAACATATCATATGATCATCGTTAACTTGCATAAACATTTTTTATTACTAAACAATTGTCATCAATTCACTTTTCATAAGTATAAATGTCAGAGTGAGAAAGACTCACCTTTTTCAAAGCTAGAGACCAAAACAACATACAAGCACGACTCCAAAGGCACGACAATCACAATTGCACGACTTTTGATTTGAGTTGAAAGATAGCCAAGATATGATTTTGTATCAACAACCCAAAACAAAACAAACAAGACAATATATAAACATTCAACATAAAATAACATTGAGACAATTTTGAAATACAAAGCAAAATGAACAAGATAGATTGGACCTTGCTTCAACCACTTCAATGCTTGGCCTAAGGGACACTTATGCTTGGCTATGATGATGCTTTGGCTCAGGTATGACATCATATAGGTCAGGTTTAACATCATATAGGCAAGGCAACAAGTGGAGATGAAGGTGTAGTGGTGCAACATAAAGCATATATAGGGTCAAGGTTAAATAAGTTGAGTTTTTGTGACATTCTTGGCTCGTCCATGGGCATGTGGTGGCTTGGCCATGCTTGTACAGGTCTGGACAGTAGCTGGAGCAGCGGCCAAAGGTGGTGGAGTGGCTGTTGGTGGTGTCTAAGGGGTGGCTAAAGCAAGATATGGAGGGTAGGTGATGATATGTGTGGTCTAGGCAATGTTTTAAGGAGTTTTGTGGAAGTTTTGTGGTGCTAGCTTCAATGGATGGGCACGGCTTGGTCATGGTCTGATTTCCATAGGGTGGTGGGTGATGTGGCAGAGGGTGGAGGTCAGGTTAGAGGTGGTGGAGGTGGCTATGGTGGTGGTTAATGTGGTGATTGAAGGAGATGAGGCAAAGGTGGTCAAACTAGCATTGTTCAAGGGCATTGTTGCATTTTTTTGGAGTTTTGGCACCATGGTGGGCTCGACCTTGGTCAAGACCAGAGGGGTAGCTGGTGATGATGGCAGGGAAGAGGTGTAGGAGGTGGTGGCGTGGCTATGGAGTAGAGGCCAAGCAATACACATGAGAAAACAAGGCAAAATATAAGAAAACAATGGAAAAAGAAGAGCAAAAAGAAGAGTAAAAGAGGAGCCATTACCAAACCTTTCTATCCATGAAAAATGAAATGGAGAGGAATGTTTTCACGTGAAAATGAGGTAAGAAATGCATAGCTACAATAAAGAAAGGAACGGTCAAAGGAAATTAAATCTATTAATTGGAAAAGAAACGGAAGAAGAAACGTTAAAACGGTTTTACGTTTCTTTGCTTTCAAACCTTTTAAATTTCCTATATATATTCATATACATCTTAAATAACTGAAAACACTTATAAATTTCAGTTATAATTCGAAAATATAACAGATAAACAAAATATTAATAATTAATTATTAATTAGATATGATTAAAATAAGAAAAATGGCACAGAAAATGAAAACTAGACTTAGGAATTAGAAATAACTTCAATACACTTTAGAAAAAATTTCTTAAATTTAAATACATGTAAAATTAATAAAATAAAGTAAAACACAGCAATAAAAGTGAATGTATAAAATAAATCAATAAATTTTGATTATATATAATTAAATTAAGAAAATGGCTTAAAATTGCACACTAGGCTTTAAAAATTAGAAATAATTTCAAATGAACTTTAGAAAATCTTCATGGACTTGTAAAAATATTTATAACAAATAAAATAAAATGCATTCACAAAAAAAAAAAATTAATTAAGTAAAATTTATATGAAGAAAATAGCAGAAAATTATAAAACAGCCTTTAAAAATAGGAAATAAATACAGTAAATTTTGGAAAAATTCTATTATCATTTAAAAATATTTAAAAGTCAAAATATACATAATATAACATATTATTACATATTAAAATAAAATATAACAAAGAAGAAGTAATTTATTCAATTTAAAATAGTCATTGTTAAATAACCCTATATATGCACAATATTGTAAAGGGTATAACTTCAACAATTTACATCCAATTTCAACGAAACGAAAAGTGGTGTTCTTAGAATTTTATGTACTTTCATAATAAAAAAAAATTAAATTTCAATCTTTTAAAATTTTAAGTTAAAAGTCACAGTTTGACTGTTTTGACCAGAATCAGCATTTCAAGCAAATATTTAACTTACACGGTTTGGAATTATAACTCATATAAAATCAAGATTTTATATTTAAATAATAAAATTTTATCATTCAAATAAGTAAAATAAGTATTTAAACCAAAATTTTACATTAAACTAATTAAAATATACAATAAAATAATTACAAAATATAGGGTTGTTACACTCTCCCCCACTCAAAACTTTTCGTCCCCGAAAAGGAATGAGGTATGGAAGGGCACAAAAAAGATAGAGTGAAATAGGATTAAGATAAGATACAAGAAGATTGAAGTTATACCTGATAACTGTTGTTATAGGTAAGTTTAACAAGGTGGAGGTGATCTTTCCAAGATCCTCCAGAATCAAGAACACAAGCACGAAAAAAGTGGATTCAAAATGATTACCAAAGGTCTATCAAAGATTATAGAAAGATTCTAAACAGAAAGATTATAGAAAGATGTCTATACCGGTCTATAGCAAGATAAGGATAATAAGGACAACCAAAAGATAGTTTGAAAACAAAATAAGGAAATGAATTTGAAAGCATGGAAATTTCAACTTAAACAAAGAATAAATCTTTACACAAGTTAAATAAATCTTAACTATCTCAAATTTCATTATCTTATTATCCAATCATCTAAAATTAACCATTTTTAAAACTATGGGTTTGAAAAATAATCATTTATTACACTCACAATGTACTTAATAAATTTTATTCTTCTTTATTCCTAATTAAACTTAAATTTATTCCTCTCAATATATTCATCACTGATGTTAAATATACTTACACTTATTATAACTGCTTTATTTTATTCTTAGTTCTTCTAACATTGTTTTATTGTAAGTTATTCAATTACCCTTTATTATTCTTTAACTCTCTTAATCGTTTTATAACTTAAAATTTAAGTGTATAGCATTTATTATAACCACTCAAATTTTATTTATACATCTTTTTTTTATATTGTATATTATCCAATTACATTTTTAACTTCTGAAATTTTGGTAAGTTATATTTGAATGCAATTGTATTATACAAATAAACCTTCCAATTAAATCATTTCATGCTTGATATTCATTCAAAATTTTGATAGATTGATTTTTTTTGGAATTATTCTTTAAAATAAAATTTAAGAATTAAAATTTCCGATTTCTTCAAACCATTTAGAGATAAGTAATAATATATATACATATATAATATGTCAAATCAAATTTCAATCATATATTTATATATATGTTATAAACCAAGTCATATTTTAGAAATTCAAATCAATTTAATTCCCAAAACAAAGTTGTAGCAAGACTACAGAACAGTCTCTTCACTCCGAAACTCGAAAATGAACGTCGATGATGCTGCAGTCATCACCGGAATTATTTTCCAGCGACAAAGAGAAGAGTACTAATTTTAAACTTAAAAATTCTTTGGAAACAAATTTCTATTCGAAAATATTTTAAATATTATATCCCTTTAAACTTTCAAACAAAAGGTTTGGAACCATCGGAAATTAAATTCTCAAATTTCTTTTTCTAAATTCATTTAAGTTCCCATATAAACTTATAAACAATTATTTATAAATTCATTTATAGAACAATAAATGATAAATCAAGTATTATCATTTCAAATTATCAATTTGAATCATTTTATTAAGTTCCATAAATATATATATATCAAAATTTTATTTCATTAACCAAATTTTAAAATAATATCGTGTCAGTTTGTTCTGTCAAAGTGTTTTAGAAATCCTATCGATAGCGTTGATCAGACGAATCGATCGGAAACCCAAATCAACATCAACGACTCCAACAACACAATATATAAAAAATATAGATTGACAAATACAATTCAAAAGGTTTGAAAATATGTTGGAAACAAAAGACAAGATGATTAAATACAGAGTATGGAGGCGGATAAGCTAAAATAAATCACGGGCAACCTTAATCGGGTCAACCGTGACTTAAAGTATAAGATCGAAGTGGATTTTCTGGGGTAAATCTACATTCGACCTCAAGAGATAGAGTTTGGGATAATAGGAGATACTAGCATCTAAACCGAGGATATAAATTTTTTGGTGAATCGATGTTGTTGTAAAGCAGTTTCACTCCTTTTACAAGAAAATTTTTGAGATTGGCGGGACCGCCAATTCACTATAAAGATCATTCGAAGTGGAGTTATGGGATACTCCAGAATCAAGTGAGGATGAGTAGCGGGGAATAAGAATGGATTTTTGGAACCGCAAGGAACGTTCTAAAATTCAAAGGAATCGAGTCAAAAGAGAGAGATTCAACTCGAATGAAAGTGATTCTGTAAATACATTCACTCCATATGCTGAGTTTTGCCTAGAGCTACCAAAGCTCTGATACCAACTGTAACAACCAGGTATTTTCAACCATTCGCATCCATTATAAGTGTATAGGTAGACACTCATGCCGGAATTGGATTGCTCAAAATACCGCGTTGTAAATAAAAATTTGGCAAATCTCAGAATATACAGTAAATAAAAATCACAGATCACAGACACAGAGTATATAAAAATGCAGCGGAAGAAAAAGAGATAGTAGTTCATGAAGCTACTATATAAATATAAGATACATCATAGTTAAATAAGATAAAACAGAAGAGTAACAGGATACATCAGGTACAAATCAGATACATCACTGAACCACTAGATACTGAAACAAAATAGATGGCTGGATCTTCAAGGAAAGCTCCAACGCCGAAGGTGAATCTTGAATGCTAACTCAATCAATCTGACCCGAGCGTAAAGCAAAACATAAAACCCTCGAGTCAGGACATAAATACTTATAAACTGTAAATCAACTCAAGTGAACAGTAACAAAATGCATCAGTAACTTAAAGGATGCTTGGGACCGCCCATCCTCTAAGGATCCGTTAAACTATTTACTATGTAGTAATATACGCTATATACGGTAGTGTCTAATCAGTAAAGTATAATCATATAGAAAATAGCGTTAAGGGGATGGTGAACCTTAACGCGGTCGGATCTTTAAAACCAAAATCGTAGTGGGATCGATATAAGGATACGACACGACATGCGAGGCAATGCCAGGGTGGATACACCGTTTGCACTCCCGGACCGGTGGTGACGGCAAGCCAGCAGCTTCCGCCCACCTCGAACAATACCCCCGAATCAAAATGGCGCCACCAAATCGAATCACAACAGTAATAGAATGGTTTCTGATGGAGCATGCTCGATGAAGGGTGTGACCCTTTGTGTAGCCCGGTATAGCTCCTGTTTTAGTCATATATGCCAACTCACGGGAGTTGGGTCCACGTAATATACCTCGAGAACATCGCCACCATCCTACTTCATTCTGGAATCTCCACCGTACACAGTTGTTAAAGTGGTTTTCGGTATTGGCCGGCTATAAGACAATATCCGATCCCGGTCTCTTTAACAACCCATCGTTATTATAACCCGTAGTTATAACTTTAAAAATATTTTATACTTCAAAATAAAATATCCTTTTCAATCCAAATCTTTATCAAAATAAAGATTAAATCATTTCCAAAACCATTTAAATATATCATCGTAAAATATCTTTCAATTCAAATATTTATCAAAATAAATATCAAGTCATTTCTAACCATTTCAATATATTAAATTTTCATACCCTTTCAACACTACCTTTCAGTTTCAAAATATCATATCTTTCAGAACTTCTTTTTAAATCATGTTAATATCAAAATGTCCTATCTTTCAAACTCCGTTTTTCAAATCATTTAATATCAAAAATATCATATCTTTCAAAACTTCGTTTCAAATCTTTTTAATATATCAAAATATCATATCCTTTCAAAACTTCATTTTCAAATCATTTTAATATATTAAAATATCGTATCTTTTCAAAACTTCATTCATTTCAAATCATTATTCATTTTATTCAATCTAAAATACCATTTCAATTCATATTTTAAAACAGTTTATATTCCAAAAATTCTTTTTTTTTCCATTTCAATGAAGTTATTATGCTTAATAATTAAATTATTAAATTTTCGAGAATTTCAACTTTCAAAGTTCATTTATTCACTTAAGTTTATCAAAACAGTGAAAATTCACTTTTCGCATCATTTAGAAAACTTATACGGAAAGTTACATTCAAAACAGTTCAATTTAACAAAAGACAGCATTT
This sequence comes from Allium cepa, assembly GCA_030765085.1. Lineage (NCBI taxonomy): Eukaryota > Viridiplantae > Streptophyta > Magnoliopsida > Asparagales > Amaryllidaceae > Allium > Allium cepa. Next base: position 40,185,865 of record CM060935.1, on the reverse strand, counting down.
TAAAATGTTATAATAGGTTTACTTAAATTTGAATAACTTAGTTAAATTCAAAAATTATAGCACTTACAAAGATTGCTGTAATAGCTTTTAATTCAACTTAGCTTTTTAGTTATTTATCATCAACTACAGCGTTTACAAATGCTGTAATATCATTTACATTGTAATTAATAGCATTTCAAAAAAATGCAGTCAATTAACTCCAAATATTCAATAAAATTTCTCAACCAATTATATTTTTATTAAAAACATTTTTAACTTATAAAATCATACATTTTCACATTTATAACATCATTTAATTTTCCTCAAGTTCATGATTTTATAAAGTTAAATTTCCATTCAAAAATCAAGATTTAATAATAATTCACTTATTAAAATGCAATGTTGAATTTTTAAAATCTATTACGTTAAATTTCAACTTAACACTTAAGTTCAAATTCTCAAATATAACTTAGTTTTATTTTTATTTACTTAACTAAAAGTTCACCTTTACGTCAATTTCATAAATTTCCAGTTTTAGTTATATTTCAAAATTTCAACTTACAATATTCATTCATTTCACATTTCATCTTTATTAAAATCATTAATATGATATAAAAATCACTTTAAATTCATTTAAATTCAAATTATCATAAATTTATCATAATTTCATATTCACTTAAATTTCCAATTATAATTAAATCAAAATTTCCAAAATAACTCACGTTCAAAATTTCTAACTTTTTCATTAATTCATTTCACTTACAATTATTCAGAAAATCAATAATATTTACAAAAATCTCATTTTTATTAAATTTCAAATCAAAATATTATAATAATTAAATTTCTAAAATATTTTAAATTTTTTAGAAAAGCATATTTTAACTACGGGCCTGTATAAAATTTTCTACGCTAGGTAAAGTGATACGGGTAATGTGACGACCAAGAATTTTAAGCAATTTAAAATCGGAATATTTAATTGATTTTAATTATTTAAATGTTAATTATCAACTTAAATTACAAATATTACAAATATCATAATTTAATTGACAATTAAATTGTTGAATTAAATAACTTGAATTTGAATGAAATGTTGAATCTGGAATTTTAATCCGATTAAAAATAATTTGAAGGCTTATGAAATTTATATTGATGATAGTGGAGGCAGTGAAAGTGTTAAAATTGAATTTGGAAGTGATTTGTCAGTTTTAAAATTATATTGTTTAAATTGAATTTTTAAAAAAAAATAATAACTTTCCAAGAGACAGTCTCGGAATTTGACGAAACCTATTCCATCGAATCCGTAATATTGGATTGTTATCGGTTTTCAAATTTCGTAGCTCTTGAAGTTGTTTTGTGAGCGTACGATATATAAACGTGTTGGAATTGTATTGAATACTGTAGCTAACATCACGTATAGGGTAAATAAATAAATAAAAGAAAAATAAAATAATTAATAATATAAATAGTGATACCTTCTTCAGTACGCTTCTCCATTTATCAATTAAAGTGTTATATATTTTGTTCGTTCTGGAAACTTAGGGAAGCCCTTTCTTCTCGCCCAAAACAAAAATATAGGGGCCGAACCCTATTCGTTCGATTCGAAGAAAAAAAAAGAAAAAAAAGAAAAAAAATAATGGCCGAACTTATGATAAACGACAATCACCCTGCCTCCTTTTTAATTAGTTCGCCGATTCCCCTTTTCTTCTTCCTGTGCAAATCAAATTCGTTCGAGAAAAAAATAAATGGGTGATTGAATCGCGAGATCCAGAGAGGCGAGGGGATGAGTCGCGGCCTGAGCTTATTCGCATGGTGATGTCGCGGCGTTCGCAAGGACATGCTCATACGAGTGGTGATGGTTGGCAGCGGCCTTAGGGATTCGTTCTCGTGGGGTTGAACTCGATCTCTGCACGCGTGAAGAGGGATCTGAGCATGAGTTCGATTCGATTTGAGTTCGAATTCGTGGGGAAGGAGAAGGTTACGGTGACTCGAGTTCGATTCGAGCTCAGGTGGCGTTGCATCTGGGCATGGTGGGTTGCACGAGTGAGGAGGTGGGTCTCTTTGGAAGAGGCGACGAAGCAGTGGGAAGCACCGCGTGCGAGCGCGCATGGGTGGTGGGATCTGCTGCAAATGGATTCGGTCAAATCGTGGAGGCCGCGCGTGTTCTGGGTAGGTCAGAGGCTAGCATTCGAGTAAGGTATTATTTACAATTCGATAACAAAATTACAGCAAGTAAATTATTTACTTTGTTTATATACTGAGATATGCATATACAGTTTCAAATATAATAGGGCTTTTGGAGTATTGTAATATTTATAAACAGCTATATAGATATATATAAGATTTTAGGAAGATATTTTTTTTTAAAAAAAAAAGGGGGGATATTCGATATTTTTATATAAATATATATAACACACAAACACACACTTTAAGTTTACTGGTCTAATTTTATATAAGGAAAGTATATACTAGGAAGATTTTATCTGTTAATAAAACTTATTTATTTTGGATGCTAAAGGATATTTTTGTTTAAGGAAAATTAATAAAATAAATAAATTACCTAAGTAAATTTATCAAAAGGGAGTAATTTTACAATAAGTTCAAATATTAATAAATGATAATTGATTATTTAATTAGTTCAGATGTTAATAAATCACGTAATGTTTATACAAGGTCAATAATCGTGGTATCAAATCGAGGGTGAAGTGGAACTGCAAAATGAAGTAAAAGGTGAGTTAATCTCACTCAGTTTAAATTTAAATTTAAATGATTAAATTTAAATAATTGATTGTGGTTGAATTGATTGATGTGATGTAATATAGTATAATTTGAACTTGGCATGTTATGTGATGCTAACGTCTGTGAATGCAGGGAAAACAGGTTGGAGGGATCCAACTGGACCCCTCAGCTTTATTTAATTATTTAATATTCTCTGTTCTGAATATTTGATATTCTGTAATGAATTATGTGGAAATATTGGATGCTATGGCTCGATTATTATAATCGGGAAATAATGAATTACCAAAATATATAATTTGAGTTTGGCAATGGAAATAAAAGAAGTAAATTTTAAGTAAAATAATTATAGAAAAGTTGAATAAAGTTATAAATGAACTGGAAAGGAAATAAAGTAACTTTAACATTTTAATAAATAAATCTTGAGTATGGGAAGGAAATATAATTAAACAGAGAGTTCATGAACTTAAATCTCAATGTTATTGTTTAAAAGAACAAAACATTTATTTTAAATTGAGGATTTAAATTTATTTAAGAAGAAATTGGGAATAACCTGAGATTTGTATATTTCAGCTAAAGGGGTTAAAGATCAAACTGGAAATAATAATAAAGACCATAATAAATGAATTTTGAAATGAACTGTTAAGTGAAGAAATTTATTTCAAATGGAATAAATTGGAAATCAACTTGGAAAATTGATTTAAGTGGTTGAGATTGGAAATCTCTCTCTGAATAACCGAGTACACTTTCAGAGTAAATTTTTAAATATAAATTGAATGTTTAAAGTTGTTTTTAAGAAGTATGTTTTGTAAAATTTATTATGTCTAATATTAAATTTCTAAAGCAAGTATTTCCTTTTAATATATTATAGAAATAATTATTTACAGAGTGATTTAGTATTTGTTTTAAAAAGTTCAAATCCGGTTTTATGTTTATTTAAGTAACCTTATTATCAACTAGTCCTATAGTATGTAGTTTTAACAAATTATTGAAGTAATTTAACTTAAATGTTTAAAGTATATTTTCAAAGTAAAATGTTTTAAATTATTTAAAAATCTATTTTTCTGTGCTTGGTGATTTCAGAGGAGATAGAAAATATTTGAGAAAGTTGATTCTGAAAAGAAAGATGGTTTTGAAAACTATTTTCGAAAGGTTGGAAATAGAAATATATCTTGTGAAGATATTTTTGAGATAAATAAATAATTTGGGGAAATTAATTATTGTTTGATGGTTGTTTTGTGAATATAATTGATAGTTAAATAACCGACTATCAATATTGGACCATGCGTTGATCGTTTCGAAGAGACCGGGATCGAGAATTATTTCTCGAAAACCACTTCGATCTGATTTGTACGTTTCGTGCGAAAAACGTGTTCGGAGTCGAAGATGGAGCAGTGAAGTGCAAGGGCTAGTCGCTACTAATCCTGAGGATATTTCCAAAATGGGTGTAGTAGGAATAGTGCCTTCGGTTCCGTTCGAACCCGGGACGGACTTGTATGGACGAATGCTTGCGAAACATCGTCAGGTGGGCGATGGGCATTCTAAGTGAAACGTTCTAAAAGGTAACGCTTAGCCTCAAGCCTCATCAAATGGGAATGACTGAAAATCAGGGGATATGCAGCAAGGTTAGGTGGGTCATGCCCAAGCAGGACAAGATAATTCCCCTGTCTAGATGTCCCTTATATATATTTCGGCTTAGTGGGTGGTTGGTCGCGCCAACCACGGGGTTTATCTTGTTCGGGACCGTTCAGTAAGGAATGGTTCCGGCCTTGTGTTGCAGGGGATGAAGGGAGTAGTCCTCGGTACGGTGATCTAGGCCCCGTACTGTGACAGGTGGTACCCCAGTGCCTAGTCATTGTTGGAAATCCATTCTCCCTACGAGCCTTGTACGAGTTTTGTTTGTATTACCCACTTTTGTGGCTAGTAGCTGGAATTTAATAGATGTAACAATTTCGGCTATTTTATAATTATTTGTATATAGACCCTAGTATAATATCAGAGGATTTCTATAAAAATTGTTTTAGCTATCGTAAGGTAAAAACCCGACATGTTTATTTGTGGCGTGGTCTTACGAGATGCTTTTGTTTTCAAAGGATTTTCGAAAACTTTAATAATCAATTGGGTGTGATTTTCTCACGCTGGTATTCCAGACTGACTCGGGTATTATTTAACTGTAATGCTCGGGTCAGACCGAGTATTATAGGATACAGGATATGATGCTGTGGAGCTCAGGAGACGAGCTGGATGACGATACGTATTCTTGTACTTGTATATACATATATTTCCGCTGTTGAGTTATTGTGTACTCATTGTATGTTATTGATGTGAGCTGTGACTGATGTACTCTGATGATGAAATGTATGTAAACAGATATATTTGATTTTGAGTAAAGATTATTTATTATCTATTATATTTTATTCCGCTGCGATGGTTAGATTCTGATGTTGATTTTTGTTTTCTCTTCTTCTACCTCTTCTTCTTAAACCCAAATGGTTCGTATTTCTGTACAACTTGAGTTGATTTAGGTAGAATAGTGTTGACTCAAGGGGTACGGATTTGCGGGCTGTTACAGTTGGTATCAGAGCTTAGGTTGGAGATAACCTTGGCTCTGGTGGGAATTACTCATTTAAAATAGAGTCTATAGTACTCTAAAATGAGTTTGAGCGTATTAATAGATATGAGCGCGTATTTGTTAGTGAATATAAATTGTTTTAATATTGTGTTGATTGGTTTATTGAGTGGCATATGAACCTTCGTCGGCACAGTCCGTACAACTGTATCGAAGGGGTTTCTAAACACTTGAATAGTACAATTGACACGATATTGTTTTAAATATGGGTGAATGAAATAATTTTACCCAAAAAATATATTTTGATATAAGAAAAAGTTTTCTTGAACTATTTATTGAATATATGGTTGTTTGGATGTTAGAAAGAATAGTATTGAATTATTATCATTGTTGAGTGAAAATTTGATTTAAAATTTAAAATACAACCAAAAAGGGTTAAGTAAATAAATTCATTATAAAAATGAAATTTATAAATATGAATTGTAAATGCGCATTATAAATTGAAATATAACCAAAGTTTGAAGGAATAAATTCATTATAGAATGAAATTTATAAATATGAATTATAGAAGTAATTTATGAATTTAAATATAATCAAACGAGAATTTGTAAGGTGTACAAATAAATTATAGTTAGAATTTATTTAAGCAGGCTTTGGAAATTTCATATCCCGGAGATTTGGAAGTATTTGAAGATAAATGATAGCGTTATTAATTGGAGGTAATTCTGAATGGAAATTTGTTTTAAATGGGTTTTGAAAGTGATATAGCATTGAATTCACTTTAGTCACTGGAAAATAACTTCGGTGATGACTGCAGCATCATCGATGTTCATTTTCGAGTTTCTAAGTGACGGATTTGCTGCCAAATTAATTTGTTCAAGAAAAACGAGTGTTTTTGAAAATTTCAGAGGAAATTTGTTGGAAATAAAAGCCAGGATTGGATTAATTTTTTTGAGAAATGTGGTTTGAGATATTGGAGATTTCAAAATGATTTGAAGCCAAAGCCGGGAGTTTAAAAATCCTGATGAGATAAATTGTAAGCTTATAAAATTGAGTTGAGTTTTAAATCAGGAAGGAAATATAGGCTTTGAATGTTGGAATTAAAATTTAAAGAGAAAAGTTGAAAATGAAATTAACTTGGATTTGAACATAAAAATTTGACTGGATTGAAATTAATTGAATAAGCTGAAAGAATATCCAATTATATTCAAATTAAGTTGAAATTGAATTGAGTTAAATAAATCCGAGTTAAGTAAAATTGAGTTGGGATGAGAATTCAATTGAATTATTTAATGGAATTAGATTCTTACCTGAATAAATGGAATTAAGTGGGATAAGGATTGGAATTGGAATAAATAAATCAAAATCACTTATAAAAGAATTAAAGATCCATGGAAATAAAATATGCTTGGGCTATAAATAAATAGCAGGCTTGAGTAAAAAAAAAAGAAAAAAAGAATTCAAATGTTGGATTATGAATAATGGGAGAACTAATTGGATAATAAATTAGTTAATGGAATTGAATTGTAAGTTTATGATGAAGTTTGGAAATAAACTCAAGTTATAAATTAAAATTGATTCAAATTGTTGATGAAGTGAAAGTATTTGAGAATGAAGCTGAATGGTGAGTTAATAAATTGGGTGGCAAATTAAAAGTGAAAAACAGAATCAGAACTTGAGTTATTAATTAAAATTAGACTTGAAGTGTTAATAAAGTAAATATAATTTGAAAAGTGTAGAATAAAAATGAAATGGATTAAAATAGCAATGATATGAATTGCAAATAAAATACAAATCAGTGGAAATAAGTTGGAAATGGCTTTGTGAGAAATTGAATGAGTTGAATCTGGGAAGTTAAATTCTATAATAACCAATCAAATGAAATTGCAAATTTAAAATGAGATTGGATTGAAATAGAATCAGGTTAAATTGAAAAGAGAACTTGGTTGCAAACTAAGAATGAGCTTAAGTATAAAATTTGAATAAATTGAAGTAAATTGACGTAAGCTGAATAAATCGAAGAGAGTTAAATTTAATTCAACTTAAACCAAGTTTAATGATATTGGGTTAAATTTGAATCAAGTGAAAATAATTATGGATTGAAATAAAACTTGGTGGGTTGTAATAATATCTAAGAAAATGGAAAATTCGGAATGGACTGAGTGGATAAGTAAATTATATTGAATAAGTGAATGGTTGGGATAAATAAGAATCAAATGGAGTATGGCTTAAATAAGTTGAGAAATGGTTATTGAATGATATGGCTTGGTTGTTTTGAGATAAATACAATAGTGGAGTAAACAAATATGGAGTGAAATTTAAAATGGATTGTGTCGAGCTAAATAATGATTGTGAATGGATTTAAAATAAAAGGGAAATTTAAGTGGCAATCAAGATGAACCTAGGTTGTTAATGGTTTTGAATGAACTAATTTGGTTCGTAAAATTGAAATGCAATGAAACTGAGAATATATGGATTGTGAATAAATCGGAAATGGAATGGAATTAAGAATAAATTGAGTTAAAATCCATTTAAATTGGTTATAAAACATAAATACTTGTTTATTCACATAGATCTTGTCAAATTTGCATAGAATAAATATCATTGGATGTAAATGGAGGTAATTAAAATTCTATGAATTAATAGGAGTGAAATAAATTGATTTTGAAAGCAGTTGAATTAAATATGAGTTCAGTTTGCTTAAAATAAATTGAATGTAAGCTATTGTGTTTTAAACCATTCAAATTGATGAAGCTGTATACGAATGGATTGAAAACCATTCAAATTGCATAAAAATGGTTTATAAATAAATTGGAACAGTTGAATTAACATGGAAATTGTAGAAGTTGCTTATGGAAAAATGTTTGGTGTGAATTTCTTTTAGAATTCATTTGTTTTAACTATTGCAAGTAGGTGAAATGTGTTAACTTCTTATATTTGGCACTTACAAGTTTAAACTGAGTAAGTACAGGTACCTGGAAGCCGTGAGGCTGGATTGGGTTGTGCTATATGCTAAAATAATAAGCCGCTTGCTTAAAATGCTAAATAAGGTACGCCTACGCAATTAAAATAGGAAATATGAACTGTTTTGATTTTTCCGACCGTGTGGGTCGATGTATATATATTTATCTCTTTTGTCAAATTGCAAAAGCTCTTCCGTACAAAGGAGACTCTGCCAAAAATTTTCAGAAATTTTGGGAGTTAGAAAATTTTTGGAAATTTTGGAAAATTTTATTAACGACAAAACGATTTCAAACTGGGAAATTTAAATAAGTTAGTGAATGAAACTAATTAAAATAATGACATGAATTAGTTATAAAGGAAAAATAAAATTTAAAGTTTAGAATTGAAAATAAATTGAATTCGTATGGAAATGAAAGAGTCAATTTGTATAGAAATAGATATAAACTAAAGTCGGAGATGAAAATAGATATAAGACACATATAAAGTGTTTAGGTTAACTTAAGAAAAGAATGATCAATTCTTAGTTGGAAATTGGATATTGCAGATATATTCTAAATTGATATTTGGTTTAATAGTGACATTTGGTAAGAAAGTTAATATGATGGTTTGAGAATATTGAGGATGGATATTAGTGTTAAGTAGAATATGCAGGTATTATAAAAGGGAAAAGAAGTGTGGATTTGATTTCAAGAGGTAAATTTGAAATGCTCGACAAAGAGGTACGTATTCAATTTGGTATGGAATTTGATTGGGATTTGGATTTGGTTTGAGCCACTTGGCCTTTTGTTTTCTTTTTGAATTTGGGAGGCCGTAGAGCCATTTTGTAGTTGTACCGAGCTAGCCGCGCAAAGGAAACGCTGGCGAAATTTTTCGGGAATTTAGGGAGTTAGAAATTTTGAGAAGATTTTGATAATTCAAAATTGGTTTTAAGGTTAAAACGGGAATGGTTGAGCAAATAGGATCGTTTGCAAACCAGGGAAAGGTTTGGAAAATTAATAAGAATAATAATGGGACTTCTTTAAGAAGATAGTTGGTGAGATGTTTAGTTGTTAAAAACTATTTGGAGTTGAGAAGATAGTTAATGGGTTATGGATCATTCTTCCTAACTAGTAATTTCGGGGACGAAATTCTTTTAAGAGGGCAGGAATGTGACGACCCAGAATTTTAAGCAATTTAAAATCGGAATATTTAATTGATTTTAATTATTTAAATGTTAATTATCAACTTAAATTACAAATATTACAAATATCATAATTTAATTGACAATTAAATTGTTGAATTAAATAACTTGAATTTGAATGAAATGTTGAATCTGGAATTTTAATCCGATTAAAAATAATTTGAAGGCTTATGAAATTTATATTGATGATAGTGGAGGCAGTGAAAGTGTTAAAATTGAATTTGGAAGTGATTTGTTCAGTTTTAAAATTATATTGTATAAATTGAATTTAAAATAAAATAAAATAATAATAACTTTCCAAGAGACAGTCTCGGAATTTGACGAAACCTATTCCATCGAATCCGTAATATTGGATTGTTATCGGTTTTCAAATTTCATAGCTCTTGGAGTTGTTTTGTGAGCGTACGATATATAAACGTGTTGGAATTGTATTGAATACTGTAGCTAACATCACGTATAGGGTAAATAAATAAATGAAAGCAAAATAAAATAATTAATAATATAAATAGTGATACCTTCTTCAGTACGCTTCTCCATTTATCAATTAAAGTGTTAAATATTTTGTTCGTTCTGGAAACTTAGGGAAGCCCTTTCTTCTCGCCCAAAACAAAAATATAGGGGCCGAACCCTATTCGTTCGATTCGAAGAAAAAAAAAAGAAAAAAAATAATGGCCGAACTTATGATAAACGACAATCACCCTGCCTCCTTTTTAATTAGTTCGCCGATTCCCCTTTTCTTCTTCCTGTGCAAATCAAATTCGTTCGAGAAAAAAATAAATGGGTGATTGAATCGCGAGATCCAGAGAGGCGAGGGGACGAGTCGCGGCCTGAGCTTATTCGCATGGTGATGTCGCGGCGTTCGCAAGGACATGCTCATACGAGTGGTGATGGTTGGCAGCGGCCTTAGGGATTCGTTCTCGTGGGGTTGAACTCGATCTCTGCACGCGTGAAGAGGGATCTGAGCATGAGTTCGATTCGATTTGAGTTCGAATTCGTGGGGAAGGAGAAGGTTACGGTGACTCGAGTTCGATTCGAGCTCAGGTGGCGTTGCATCTGGGCATGGTGGGTTTCACGAGTGAGGAGGTGGGTCTCTTTGGAAGAGGCGACGAAGCAGTGGGAAGCACCGCGTGCGAGCGCGCATGGGTGGTGGGATCTGCTGCAAATGGATTCGGTCAAATCGTGGAGGCCGCGCGTGTTCTGGGTAGGTCAGAGGCTAGCATTCGAGTAAGGTATTATTTACAATTCGATAACAAAATTACAGCAAGTAAATTATTTACTTTGTTTATATACTGAGATATGCATATACAGTTTCAAATATAATAGGGCTTTTGGAGTGTTGTAATATTTATAAACAGCTATACAGATATATATAAGATTTTAGGAAGATATTTTTTTTTTTTAAAAAGGGGGGATATTCGATATTTTTATATAAATATATATAACACACAAACACACACTTTAAGTTTACTGGTCTAATTTTATATAAGGAAAGTATATACTAGGAAGATTTTATCTGTTAATAAAACTTATTTATTTTGGATGCTAAAGGATATTTTTGTTTAAGGAAAATTAATAAAATAAATAAATTACCTAAGTAAATTTATCAAAAGGGAGTAATTTTACAATAAGTTCAAATATTAATAAATGATAATTGATTATTTAATTAGTTCAGATGTTAATAAATCACGTAATGTTTATACAAGGTCAATAATCGTGGAATCAAATCGAGGGTGAAGTGGAACTGCAAAATGAAGTAAAAGGTGAGTTAATCTCACTCAGTTTAAATTTAAATTTAAATGATTAAATTTAAATAATTGATTGTGGTTGAATTGATTGATGTGATGTAATGTAGTATAATTTGAACTTGGCATGTTATGTGATGCTAACGTCTGTGAATGCAGGGAAAACAGGTTGGAGGGATCCAACTGGACCCCTCAACTTTATTTAATTATTTAATATTCTCTGTTCTGAATATTTGATATTCTGTAATGAATTATGTGGAAATATTGGATGCTATGGCTCGATTATTATAATCGGGAAATAATGAATTACCAAAATATATAATTTGAGTTTGGCAATGGAAATAAAAGAAGTAAATTTTAAGTAAAATAATTATAGAAAAGTTGAATAAAGTTATAAATGAACTGGAAAGGAAATAAAGTAACTTTAACATTTTAATAAATAAATCTTGAGTATGGGAAGGAAATATAATTAAACAGAGAGTTCATGAACTTAAATCTCAATGTTATTGTTTAAAAGAACAAAACATTTATTTTAAATTGAGGATTTAAATTTATTTAAGAAGAAATTGGGAATAACCTGAGATTTGTATATTTCAGCTAAAGGGGTTAAAGATCAAACTGGAAATAATAATAAAGACCATAATAAATGAATTTTGAAATGAACTGTTAAGTGAAGAAATTTATTTCAAATGGAATAAATTGGAAATCAACTTGGAAAATTGATTTAAGTGGTTGAGATTGGAAATCTCTCTCTGAATAACCGAGTACACTTTCAGAGTAAATTTTTAAATATAAATTGAATGTTTAAAGTTGTTTTTAAGAAGTATGTTTTGTAAACTTTATTATGTCTAATATTAAATTTCTAAAGCAAGTATTTCCTTTTAATATATTATAGAAATAATTATTTACAGAGTGATTTAGTATTTGTTTTAAAAAGTTCAAATCCGGTTTTATGTTTATTTAAGTAACCTTATTATCAACTAGTCCTATAGTATGTAGTTTTAACAAATTATTGAAGTAATTTAACTTAAATGTTTAAAGTATATTTTCAAAGTAAAATGTTTTAAATTATTTAAAATCTATTTTTCTGTGTTTGGTGATTTCAGAGGAGATAGAAAATATTTGAGAAAGTTGATTCTGAAAAGAAAGATGGTTTTGAAAACTATTTTCGAAAGGTTGGAAATAGAAATATATCTTGTGAAGATATTTTTGAGATAAATAAATAATTTGGGGAAATTAATTATTGTTTGATGGTTGTTTTGTGAATATAATTGATAGTTAAATAACCGACTATCAATATTGGACCATGCGTTGATCGTTTCGAAGAGACCGGGATCGAGAATTATTTCTCGAAAACCACTTCGATCCGATTTGTACGTTTCGTGCGAAAAACGTGTTCGGAGTCGAAGATGGAGCAGTGAAGTGCAAGGGCTAGTCGCTACTAATCCTGAGGATATTTTCAAAATGGATGTAGTAGGAATAGTGCCTTCGGTTCCGTTCGAAACCGGGACGGACCTGTATGGACGAATGCTTGCGAAACATCGTCAGGTGGGCGATGGGCATTCTAAGTGAAACGTTCTAAAAGGTAACGCTTAGCCTCAAGCCTCATCAAATGGGAATGACTGAAAATCAGGGGATATGCAGCAAGGTTAGGTGGGTCATGCCCAAGCAGGACAAGATAATTCCCCTGTCTAGATGTCCCTTATATATATTTCGGCTTAGTGGGTGGTTGGTCGCGCCAACCACGGGGTTTATCTTGTTCGGGACCGTTCAGTAAGGAATGGTTCCGGCCTTGTGTTGCAGGGGATGAAGGGAGTAGTCCTCGGTACGGTGATCTAGGCCCCGTACTGTGACAGGTGGTACTCCAGTGCCTAGTCATTGTTGGAAATCCATTCTCCCTACGAGCTTTGTACGAGTTTTGTTTGTATTACCCACTTTTGTGGCTAGTAGCTGGAATTTAATAGATGTAACAATTTCGGCTATTTTATAAGTATTTGTATATAGACCCTAGTATAATATCAGAGGATTTCTATAAAAATTGTTTTAGCTATCGTAAGGTAAAAACCCGACATGTTTATTTGTGGCGTGGTCTTACGAGATGCTTTTGTTTTCAAAGGATTTTCGAAAACTTTAATAATCAATTGGGTGTGATTTTCTCACGCTGGTATTCCAGACTGACTCGGGTATTATTTAACTGTAATGCTCGGGTCAGACCGAGTATTATAGGATACAGGATATGATGCTGTGGAGCCGAGGAGACGAGCTGGATGACGATACGTATTCTTGTACTTGTATATACATATATTTCCGCTGTTGAGTTATTGTGTACTCATTGTATGTTATTGATGTGAGCTGTGACTGATGTACTCTGATGATGAAATGTATGTAAACAGATATATTTGATTTTGAGTAAAGATTATTTATTATCTATTATATTTTATTCCGCTGTGATGGTTAGATTCTGATATTGATTTTTGTTTTCTCTTCTTCTACCTCTTCTTCTTAAACCCAAATGGTTCGTATTTCTGTACAACTTGAGTTGATTTAGGTAGAATAGTGTTGACTCAAGGGGTACGGATTTGCGGGCTGTTACAGGTAATATATCATTTCAACCCGTAATTTACAAAGAAAATCCGGGTTTTATCATTTCAAACCCGCAATCCCAAGTCAAAATGAAAAATTTAAAACCATTCGGGCCTATCATTTCAGCCCATAACATTTTTTTCTAACAGGGAACTTGCAGTGTGATCATATACAGAAATAATATAAACAAGGTCAATATCACAATATACAGTCATATATCAGATGTCAGGTGAAAATTAACAGTTTTAACATGGTAATAATATGGTAATAACATGGCATAACATATCATATGATCATCATTAACTTGCATAAACATTTTTATTACTAAACACTTGTCATCAATTCACTTTTCATAAGTATAAATGGCAGAGTGAGAAAGACTCACCTTTTTCAAAGCTAGAGACCAAAACAACATACAAGCACGACTCCAAAGGCACGACAAGCACAATTGCACGACTTTTGATTTGAGTTGAAAGATAGCCAAGATATGATTTTGTATCAACAACCCAAAACAAAACAAACAAGACAATATATAAACATTCAACATAAAATAACATTGAGACAATTTTGAAATACAAAGCAAAATGAACAAGATAGATTGGACCTTGCTTCAACCACTTCAATGCTTGGCCTAAGGGACACTTATGCTTGGCTATGATGATGCTTTGGCTCAGGTATGACATCATATAGGTCAGGTTTAACATCATATAGGCAAGGCAACAAGTGGAGATGAAGGTGTAGTGGTGCAACATAAAGCATATATAGCGTCAAGGTTAAATAAGTTGAGTTTTTGTGACATTCTTGGCTCGTCCATGGGAATGTGGTGGCTTGGCCATGCTTGTACAGGTCTAGAGAGTAGCTGGAGCAGCGGCCAAAGGTGGTGGAGTGGCTGGTGGTGGTGTCTAAGGGGTGGCCAAAGCAAGATATGGAGGGTAGGTGATGATATGTGTGGTCTAGGCAATGTTTTAAGGAGTTTTGTGGAAGTTTTGTGGTGCTAGCTTCAATGGATGGGCACGGCTTGGTCATGGTCTGATTTCCAGAGGGTGGTGGGTGATGTGGCAGAGGGTGGAGGTCAGGTCAGAGGTGGTGGAGGTGGCTATGGTGGTGGTTAAGGTGGTGGTTGAAGGAGATGAGGCAAAGGTGGTCAAACTAGCATTGTTCAAGGGCATTGTTGCATTTTTTTGGAGTTTTGGCACCATGGTGGGCTCGGCCTTGGTCAAGACCAGAGGGGTAGCTGGTGATGATGGCAGGGAAGAGGTGTAGGAGGTGATGGCCGTGGATATGGAGGAGAGCCCAAGCAATACACATGAGAAAACAAGGCAAAATATAAGAAAACAATGAAAAAAGAAGAGCAAAAAGAAGAGGAAAAGAGGAGCCATTACCAAACCTTTCTAGCCATGAAAAATGAAGTGGAAAGGAATATTTTCACGTGAAAATGAGGTAAGAAATGCACAGCTACAATAAAGAAAGGAACGGTCAAAGGAAATTAAATCTATTAATTGGAAAAGAAACGGAAGAAGAAACGTTAAAACGGTTTTACGTTTCTTTGCTTTCAAACCTTTTAAACTTCCTATATATATTCATATACATCTTAAATAACTGAAAAAACTTATAAATTTCAGTTAGAATTCGAAAGTATAACAGATAAAAAAAATATTAATAATTAATTATTAATTAGATATGATTAAAATAAGAAAAATGGCACAGAAAATGAAAACTAGACTTAGGAATTAGAAATAACTTCAATACACTTTGGAAAAAATTTCTTAAATTTAAATACATGTAAAATGAATAAAATAAAGTAAAACACAGCAATAAAAGTGAATGTATAAAATAAATCAATAAATTTTAATTATATATAATTAAATTAAGAAAATGGCTTAAAATTGCAGACTAGGCTTTAAAAATTAGAAATAATTTCAAATGAACTTTAGAAAATTTTCATGGACTTGTAAAAATATTTATAACAAATAAAATAAAATGCATTCACAAAAAAAAAATTAATTAAGTAAAATTTATATGAAGAAAATAGCAGAAAATTATAAAACAGCCTTTAAAAATAGGAAATAAATACAGTAAATTTTGGAAAAATTCTATTATCATTTAAAAATATTTAAAAGTCAAAATATACATAATAAAACATATTATTACATATTAAAATAAAATATAACAAAGAAGAAGTAATTTATTCAATTTAAAATAGTCATTGTTAAATAACCCTATATATGCACAATATTGTAAAGGGTATAACTTCCACAATTTACATCCAATTTCATCAAAACGAAAAGTAGTGTTCTTAGAATTTTATGTACTTTAATAATAAAAGAAAAAAAAATTCAATTTCAAGCTTTTAAAATTTTAAGTTAAAGGTCACAGTTTGACTGTTTTGACCAGAATCAACATTTCAAGCAAATATTTAACTTACACAGTTTGGAATTATAACTCATATAAAATCAAGATTTTATATTTAAATAATAAAATTTTATCATTCAAATAAGTAAAATAAGTTTTTAAACCAAAATTTTACATTAAACTAATTAAAATATACAATAAAATAATTACAAAATATAGGGTTGTTACGTATGGAAGGATGCAATAGCTTCTTAGAGAAGATATTTTATCAAGTCTATTATAAATAGACATGTTTAGGGTTCATAAGATGGGTGTGAGAAAAATATTTTTTGTTGGGTGTTCGGGATTGAGATTTCTTCTCAATTTTAGGTCTCTTTTATATTTTCTTGGTTGAATCAATAAAAAAATTTGTTTTTTGGGGAATCGTTTTTGTTTACATTCATCACTATTTTCTCTTCTAAATCTAATTATGTAATAACCCTAGAAAATTCCTAACAACTTTATGACACAGAACTAAAACTAACCTACATTTGATTGATTAGCAAGTGCTCTAAACCGGTAGGTAAAAGATGATGAAATGATAGAAATTGGTGAAACTTTTTTGAGTTGAGCAGACACATATAAAAACCTATATAAATGCGTTAATGTATGTGCAACAATGCTGCTTACATAATTGAATGTAGGCAAACACATGATGTGCTAAGAGAAGATTAAAATAATATATTTTTTAATATCAAGAACCATATCGCATGCATATAAAGTTAAAATGTTAGTCTTTTTAGTCCATAACTAAAAGTATGATTGTAAAACAATAACAAGGGTGACAACCATTTAAACTACAATTACACATCCCATCCCCAATATTCTCCTCATTGAGGATCATACTACATGTTTATGCATTGACACTATTTGAACATAAACTGCTATGTTTCAAATTTATAGCTTGAATGACACTAACTCTCACATAACATTGTGTAATAACTCGGAAAATCCTATAACACACCTAACCATTAAAAAACATTATTTTTTATTATTTATCAAAGAACTAAATTGCATCAAAAATATGAAAATAAAAATTAAATGTGAAGCTACAAAGTATTCATTCCTCACTATATTTGTCAGCCATAGGATTTGAATTTATAGATCACCATTCACATCCTATTCCATGTAGCATGACCAATTTTGTTGATGTTAGCAATGCCTGCAACCAAAATTTCAGGATACATAAATCTGTTGTGTATTTGTATAAATAACACAAATACACACTCATAAAAACTTGTATATATTAAAAGCATATGTTTGATTACATCAAAGATTTTATCAAGCTGATTAGGATGCCTTAAACAATTATAAGTAATACTATCACTTTATATATTTTCATTAATTTTGACATAAAAATGAAACATGCCGCCATGTGGAAGGTACAAGTCCAAAGAAAATTTTCTTTTGCCTTTTTTTACACTATTTTTAGGGCAGTAAAAAGAAGGATATGATATATAATATGGAAATTTCATTATAATTAGGAGAAAACTTCCTTACTAACAAAATTGATGCGGTACTTTAATACACCCATTACATGTTTAGTTTTCCCACCAAATAAATACAACTTAAATTTATAGATATCTCAGTCTAAATATGGTATTAGATTAAATAAATTCCAAATGTACTTAGGACATGAAATTATGCACAGTAGGTAAAGTAAGTTTTTGGAACATACATAGTTTTAGCATGCTAAATATCGTTCCTTTCATTATTTTTGGTAGTTATTATAGCATGCTTGAAGAAATTAAAGGCATAAAAACCCGCTTTTTGGATATTTAGGAAATTTTAAAATAAATGATTCTATCAAAGCATACAAAATCTTCAACAAAAATCATTCCATTATTTAAACATTTACAAATGGGGAAGAAATATTTTAAGTCGTTGCCTGATATACATACAAACATCGATTAGCTATGTATTAAAAGGTTTCTATATGATTCTGTTGAAGCACATAACCATTTGCATATGGAAAAAAAATTTCAGTCATAAGTTGACACATACATACATGCATGCATACACACACATGCATATATCCGTTGTCTAGGGAGAATAATATTTAATAAATTGTATTATATACACATTCTGAATGCAATTTAGATAAAAAAATTCGAAAGGAAACTGAACACATAATTAATCAATATATAAACATAATGTATATTCACCAACAAACAAACTCATTTAACTATTCCTCAACTTGAAGTATCAAACAGCATTGTTTAATAACAAAGGTTTAAATTTAAAAAATGTAGTTTACTAAAATATCAGTATTCATACATGTAGTTTAAGTGATATCTATATTAAGAGGATGATATTTATGCCAATATAAACTACAATATAAACTAAACATGTTAAATAAGAAAGTTCTAATTATGCAAATGAGTAAAGATTTGTTTTTTTACACAAATTAGTTTTATACATGGATGATGGTTTTATTTCAACATTGACAGAATTTTTATGAACCATTACGACCTAATATGATTTGTCTTCTAATACTTTTAAAATTTATTTATTACCATACGATATGATATTTATTGTTTTCATAAAGTTTCTCAAAATTGCTACAGTTGGGATTATCATAAGCTATGTTACATCACACGACATGTGACTGAAATATCATATAGTTGTAGAATGAAATACACTTTTAATATCATCAATGAGATGCTCACTAATGCAGCATGCACTTTCAAGACAACGATAGTCATCATATACACCACGAATAACCTACGGGGACTCAAATCATTAAAATTCAACATGCCAAATTCTAGTTGACTTCATAAACATTGTATTACACGGTTAATTTTGCATGCAAAATAACCCAAAAATGCAATATGTTTAGGAGAGAGTAACAAAAACACACTTGTCCATTCAAAAATCATTCAGAAACTTTACTAAAAAGAGATACCACCAATCTCACGAGTCTAGACCAAATAAATAAAAAATCCATATAGCCTTTGAGAAGAACTCTTCCTTAAGCTCTAAAATAAATATACCTTTAAACTAATTAAAGTAAAAACATGATAATCTTACACCTTAAGAAGTAAGTAAAACAACAAAATAATAGTATTTTTGTACATTTGGTCTTTTCCCTTATAATACATAAATAATGTTGGGCACTACACAATACAGTTCAAAGCATCCTAATTTGAAATGAAGAGGTATAGTAATAATGTACATCGTTTAATAAAATTCATAAAGTTGTCTCATAATCTATTCATATAATATCAAACAAGTAAGTACAATCCCTTCACTACATGTAATACTAAAATATGAATTATAAATTGAAGAGTTAATGAAACAGGAAATTATTGTTAAGGACAAAATTTCACAGCCTTTTAGCCTCAAGGACAAACCTTCAATATTTTATCCTGAAGGACAACTTTCTGTAGGTATCAGTTTTTAGTTATTGATAGCAGTTTTTAGGTATCAGTTTGTAGTTTTCGGTAGCAGTTTTTAGGTATCAGTTTTTAGCTCGGTAGCAGTTTTGTTGTTCTTATGAATAATTTTGGAAAATGTTTGCCCTTGTGAATAATTTTTAGAAGAATGTTTGTCCTTGTGGTAAAAATATTGAGGTCGTGTCCTTGAGGCAAAAAATATACAAATCTTTGTCCTTTAAATTAATTCCCCCTTAACGAAAATAGAAATATTTTGGTATATTAACCCATTAATTAATTAATGTTCGAAAAAAACTTATATGTTCATCGCAAAGTACTAAGTAAGCAAGCTAGCATTATCATCCGGATCATATCTGGTAACTACAACTAATGTAAGAGATAACCTGCACTAAAAATTATTTCTAAGATGAGTATATTAAGCATCATGACTATAGTAAGCACCATCTAAAATATTATTCATTATGGAATACATTAGAATCATAGAGCAGACCCAACATATGGTTAATCGGCTTGTCGTCCTAATCGAAATCATTTTAAACACATCGTCGAAGCACTTGGCATTGGTCTAAAATTTTCCCTCTTATTTTTGTTCATTTTTGGACTTTAGTTTTTAATCTCCAAGTTCTCCTTGTTTACTTTTGGTCCATGTTTCAATTTCATCATAAGTCATATTCTATGGTGATAGTAGAAAAGTGTTAACACATAAACATTTTTAAAACTAATGTAGTTAATACTTAATACTAGTGTGAACCCGTCGCACACGGGTGTGGTAAAAACACTATAATGTGACATTTTGTAGAAAAACAGATAAATTGGGTATGTGAATTTGATTTCCTGTAGAAATTTCATTGTTATAGTAGTTTACTTAAACATTTCAGTCAATACTCTTTTCATTTTGATTAACTATCATTGAAATGGAGACAAACATAAATATTTAACTCTAAAAAGTGCACACAATTCACTCATTTTATAACTGTTGAATAAAATGGACAAATATTATGTATAATACTTTGGACCAGTTTCGTTAAAGTAACAACACATAGAAGTTATTTAGCATTCCGATCGTGTAAAGTGGATACAAACATGAGAATTACTAAAACAAAGGGAAATCCCAGGTTAATTGGCGTAAGGACCTGATATTTTCAACCTTTCGCATCCGCACATGTCGGACTTGAATTGCTCAAAATACTGCGCTGTAAATAAAATTTGGCAAATCTCAGAATATACAGTAAATACACAATCACAGATCACAGACACGGAGTAAATAATAATGCAGCGATATTAAAAGAGATAGTAGTTAATGAAGCTACTATATATAAAAAATAAGATACATTGAGTTAAACAAGATACAACAGAAGAGAACCAAGATACATCAGGTACAAATCAAAATACATCACTGAATTCACTGGATATAGAACGCAAAATAGATGGCTGGATCTTTAAGAAAAGCTCCAACTCCGAAGGTGAGTCTTGAATGCCGAATCACTCAGTCTGACTCGAGCGTAAAGCAAAACACAAAACACTCGAGTCAGACATAAATATTTATGAATTGTAAATCAACTCAAGTGAACAGTAACAAAATATGCCAGTAACTGAAAGGATGCTTGGGATCGCTCATCCTTTACGGATCCGTTAAACTATTTACCATGTAGTAATATTGCGCTACTATAATAATGTCTACAGTAAAATAAACTTACATTAAAATAGCGTTAAGGGGTTACCCATATTGCCCTTAACACATAATAATGCCAGTAGTTTATACAGTACCTGCATATCTCATGATCGGGAGACTATGAGAAGATACTCCATGGGTACGACACAAATAGAAACTCGTAGTAAGGCTCGCTATGGTAGGTGACACGACACACGAGGCAATGCCACGGTAGATATACCAATTACGAACATGGGCTAGTGGTAACGTAGGAGCCACATACGCCCACCTTGGAACACACTCCCAAATCAAAATCGGAGGATGGCCATTAAATCAACCACAAGTAAGAGTATAGTATCGAAGAAGTGTGTCCGATCAAAGGAGCTACCCCTTTTGGCCCGAGATCGCTGCTGTTTTTGCCACCTTATGCCAACTCACGGGAGTTGGGTCCACGTAATATACCCCAAGAACTACGCCACCATCCTACTTTGTTCTGGAATCTCCACCGCGTACACGGTTGGTAAAGTGGTTTTCAGAGTTGGTAGAGAGTATGATAACTTCCGATTCCGGTCTCTTTAACAACCAAACGTTATTATAACGCCGTGGTCATTTCAAAATAGTTTATACTTCAAAAATCAAATCATTTTATTTCAAAACTATATTCCTTTCAAAATAGTTTATACTTCGAAAACCAAAACTATTTTTATTTCAAAACTATATCCAAATCAGCACAATATCATTTCCATTTCAAATATGTATTCATCTTTCAAAAGTCATAATACTTTCAAAGCTATAACTTTCTTCGAAACCAAAATACTTGAAATCATTACACTCTGGAAATCATAACATTTTGAAAACATACATTTTGAAATCATGGTACCTTCCTTTAATTCTTTACATTTTACAAATTTATTCAATTAAACCCAAATTTCCAAATTTCCAATTTAATTCAATTCAAACCATCAGTTTCAATACAATTCAGTTTCCCAACAAACCATTTCAAATCTTACAACATTTCAAATATAGATTTGGTCCATAAAACAAACTATTAATGTTTTTAGTATATTTCAAAGCTTTAATATCCCACATTTCAAAACAAATTTTTATAATTTCATATATATCTTAATTCAATTTACTAATATTTAGTTTTGAAATATTTATTTCATAAATCCAATACTATCATCAAATATACTTCAAATATTCATTTATCAAATAGATCAAAAATCAAATATCATTCCAAATTCACATTCTTTATCAAAATAAAGATTATGTTATTCAAAACCATTTCAAAAAATCTTTCCTTTCCAAATCCATTATAATTAATTATCATTCCTTAATTCAAATATTCAATTTAAATATCATTTTAAAAATCAAATATGTCATCCATTTATTAATTCAAATATCATTACAAAACACATTTCAAAATTTCATTCAAAAATTCATTTATCTCATTTCATTTCATTCAAATTAACACATAATCAAGTAAACCTTATTTAAATTCAATTTAAATTCAAATTCCTTAAAAATTAAAATTTAAAAATTAAAATATATTCAAAACTCCTTAAATTTCATCAACAATCAATTCCAAAAGTTAAATCATTTAACACTTTTAAAATATAACTCAAACAGTGTTAAAATTTATAACATTTCAAAACATTGACAAATTATAGCAACGACAGCATTTATAAAGTGCTATAGTAGCCTATAATTTCCAAAATAGTTTAGTTCAAGAATAACGGCATTTATAAAATGCCGCACTAGATATTTAGTTATTTCAAACATAGTTAGTTCAAAATAACAGCATTTTAAAGTGCTGTCATAAAACTACAACATTTTAGAAATGCTATTAATAAAATTCCAGATTTTATTATAACTTTTCAAAAACAATAAAACTTAAAATAAATTCTATTTAGATTTATAAATCATATTTCTAGACTTCAAAATATCACATTAAATACTTTTAACATATGATTTATCACAATAAAATTTAAAATCAAATATCCAATTAAAAATTCAATTCATTTGTTAAGTCAAAATTTATTGTTTATAACTTATAAATTAAATAAAACTTAACATTTTACTTCAAATATCATTTCAAAACTTTAAATTTAATTTCCTTTATTTACTTACATTTTAAAAATATAATTTAAAGTCAATATCACATTTACTTCAAATTTACATACTTAAATTTCACAAATCAAATCTTAATATTTAACTTTCTCAAAACCATAAAATATATATTTTTAAAAATCAAAATTTCATATTTTTAAGAAATACATCTCTAAAGAAAATCATTTAAAAATATACCATGGGGTCTGTATATAATTTTCTAACCTAGGTCAAGTGATACGGATACATATATCATTTCAATCCGTAGTTTAAAAATAAAACCCGGGTTCTATCATTTCAAACCCGCAATCCCAAGTCAAATAAAATACAATAAAAATCGCGCAGGCCTATCATTTCAGCCCATAATGATTTTTCCCTATTCTAAAGTCCGTTCGGGTACGTATCATTTCAACCCATAGTGATTCTATTCTAACAGGGAACTTGCAGTGTGAGTATACGCATAAACAATATAAACAGATACACTAACATGTAAATGTCACAATATAATGTCAAATATCAGATGTCAGGTGATAATTAACAGAGTTAACATGGTAATAACAATATCATCATCTTTTACTTTCATAAACATTTTTATCTACTAAACACTTGACATCAATTCACTATTTCATAAGTAGAAATATCAGAGTGAGAAAGACTCACCTTTTCAAGATGGAGACCAAAACAACACACACAAGAGCGATTCCAAAAGCACGACAAGCACGATTTGAATTGAATGAATAGAGAGCCTTGACATTGATCTTGTGTACAACAAATAAATAAGACCATATAAACATATATATACAATACAAAGATTTTAAATTGAAACAATATTGAAATTGGAATCAATAAAAGACATTACCAAGCCATGAAATCAAAATTGCTTAACCTTCTCTCAACATGGGCTCGGCCATACATGCCATTGGCTTGGCCATGATAAGGTCTAGACGTGAAATGCTCGGCTATGGTCAGGTTAGTGGAAGACAAAGCAAGGGTAGGGTGAAACATGGAGCATATTAATGGACAAGGCAAAAGAGGCAAGTTTTGGTGCATTTTTGGCTCGGCTATGACCACATATAGGCTCAGCCATGGGGTCTTCAGATCTAGATAGAGGTGGAGATGGCTGGAGCTGTGGCTAAAGATGGTGTACTGCTGGAGGTTGCGGCTAAGGGGGTGGCCGGAGTGATTTATGGAGGGGTTAGGGTGAAACATGTGGTTTAGGCAAGGTTTCAAGGGTGGAACTTGCAAATTTTGTGGTGCAACTTCAATGGATGGTCACGGCCTGGTTATAGTCAGAGGAGGAGGGGAGGTTGCAGCTGTAGATAGTGGTGGTGATGGTTAGTGGTGATGGTGGAGGGTGGGGCCAAGTTTTGTTAGAGGAAGAGGAAGGCAAAATTAAATGGAAAAGTAAGAAGAAAAAGGAGAGAAAGAAAAAGAGGCCATTGCCATGATTTTTTTCTCATGGCCGTGATTTTTAGATAAGGAGAAATATTTCACATGAAAGTGAAATGGGAAACATAGCTACAGCGAAGAGAATGGTCGGCCAAAGCTAAATGAAAAGGCAATTGGAAAATGAAAGGTTAAAGGCAAATCGAAAGACACAAGGAAAATGAAAGGGTATTGTCATTTTGAATTTCTTATTTCTATTAAATTAAAATAAACCAAATAAATTTCAGTAAATAAAATTAAAAACGAAAAAAAATAAAGTGGAAAAAATAAAATAAATAATTATTTTATGGAAAAATAGAAAATGAATAAGAAAATAGCTTAATAAATGAAACTAGAATTTAAAAATATAAACAATATACAATTAACATTTGAAATTTATAACTTCACTTTAAAAATGTTTCAAAAATAAAATATATGCATAACATGTCATGTTACACATGTATACACAAATTAGAAAAAACAAAAATATTATTTATATAAATTAAAATAAATAATTTTGTTAAATAAAACAATGCACACACAATATTGAAAAAAGCATAACTTTCACAATATTAATCGGATTTCAACGAAACGAAAAGCAGTATGCTTGAAATTTTATTTATTTTCATAATAAAAGATAAAATTCAAAAATTCAAAAATTTAAATTTTAAATATAAAAAGTCAAAGTTTGACTATATTGACCAAAATTCACATTTCTGAAAAATATTATATTTATTCATGTTTCGAATTCTAACTTACATCAAAATCATAATTTATATTTAAAATAACAAAAATTATTCATTTAAATAAATAAAATAAAGTTTTTAAATGAGGAATTCAAATAGTATGATTAAAATATACAGTTAAAATAATAAAAAAATATAGGGTTGTTACACTCTCCCCTACTCAAAACTTTTCGTCCCCGAAAAGGAATGAGGTACGGAAAAGCACAGAAAAAGATAGAATGTAATAGGATTAAGAAAAGATGACAAGAATATTGAAATTTTGCCTGATAACTGTTGTTATAGGTAAGTTTAACAAAGTGGAGATGATCTTCCCAAGATCCTCCAGAATCAAGAGCACAAATACGAAAAAAATCTTCAAAAATCTGATTCACCCTTTCCGCTTGACCGACGGTCTGTGGATGGCAAGCAGTGCTCAGATTCAAAATAATGAGTACCAAAGGTTGTAGAAAGGTTTCCAAACAGACTGGTATAAGCAATAGCTTCCCCACTCTGTAGCAAGATAAGGGAAATAAGGACAACCAAAAGATAGTTTGAAAAACAAAATAAGATAATATTTGAAACCATGAAAATTTCAACTTAAATCGAAAATAAATTTTACATAAGTTAAATAAATCTTAAACCATCTCTAATTTCATTATCTTATCATCAATTATCTTAAATAAGCAATCTTTAAAATCATGGATTTGATTTATTCCTAATTAAAATCATTTATTATACTCATAACGTACTTAATAAAATTAATTCTTCTTTATTCCTAATTAAAAATTAAATTTATTTCTCTCGATATATTTTATCACCTATATTAAATATTTATACTTATTATGACTGCTTTGATTTATTCTTAGTTCCTTTAACATCATTTTACATTGTAAATTATTCCATTACCCTTTTTCTCTATTTACCTCAATTAATCTTTTTATAACTAAAATTTAAATGTATAACATTTATTATAACCACTCAAATTTATTTTTAAAATCCTTTTATATTTTATATTATCTAATTACATATTCAACTTTTGTATAATTTAGGTAAGTTATATTGGAATGAAATTGTGTATTATACAAATAACACTTTCTAATTCAATCATTTCAAGCTTGAATATTTATCCAAATCTTGAAATTATACTTGAAATTATCTTTCAAGATAAAATTTAGGAATCAAAATTTTTGAGAACTTCCAAACTATTTAGAGATAAACAAATGCACGTATATTATATATATATCCATTCAAATTTAAATCATATATCAGCATATGTTATAAATCCAATCTTATTTTAGAAATTAAAATCAATTAAATTCCCCAAAGCAAAACTGTAGCAAGACTACAGAATGGTCTATTCACTTCGAAACTCAAAAATGAATGTCGATGATGCTGCGGTCATCACCAAAGTTATTTTTCAGGGACAAAGAGAAGAGCACTAATTTTGACTTTAAAATGCTTTGGAAATAAATTTCTACTAGAAAGTACTTTAAATAGTATATCCTTTAAAACTTTAAATACGAGGTTTGAAATCCATCGGAAACTAAATTCTCACATTCTTGTTTTTAAATTCATTTTAAATTTCCAAATAAATTTATAACCATGCTTTATGGTTCAATTATTTATATATGAAACAAGAGATAATGATATATAAAATCAAATATTATTTTCTTACCAACCAATTCAAACAAAAATCCAGAAAATTTTATAATATAGTTATAAAATTTATTTCGTTACTAAATTTGAAAAACATATTGTATCAATTTGCTCTGTTCGAGTGTTTTGGAAATCCTATCGATATCGTTGATCTGACAAATCGATCGGAAACCCAAATCAACATTAACAACTCAAACAAGACAATATATAAAACAACATTTAAATATTAGTTTACAAATACACTTCAAAAATGATTCGAAGATAAGTTGGAAACAAAGATGAGATGATTAAATAACAGAATAGAAAGATGGATGGGTTTATATAAATCACGGGCAACCTTAACCTGGTCAACTTAAAGAATAAGATCGATGTAGATTTTCTTGGGTAAATCTACATTCAATCTCAAGAGATAGAGTTTGGAATTATAAGAGATACTAGCATCTAAACCGAGGATATAAAATCTCTTGTGGATCGATGTTATTGTAAAGGAGTTTCACCCCTTGACAAATCAATTTGAGATTGGCGAGACCATCGATTCATTATAAAGATCATTCGAAATGGAGTTATGGGATAGTCTAGAATCAAAAGAAGTCGATTAGCAAGCACACGAATGGATTTTGGAACTGCAGCGGACGTTCCAAAATTCAAAGGAATCGAGTCAAAAAGGAAGAGATTCAAACTCAAATGAAAGTGATTCTATAAATACATTTACCATATATGCTGAGTTTTGCCTAGTGCTACCAAAGCTCTGATACCAAATGTAATGACCCGATATTTTCAACCATTCGCATCCGCACATGTCGAACTTGAATTGCTCAAAATACCGCATTGTAAATAAAATTTTGCAAATCTCAGAACATACAGTAAATACATAATCACAAATCATAGACACATAGTAAATAATAATGCAGTGGAATTAAAAGAGATAGTAGTTCATGAAGCTACTATATAAAAAAATAAGATACATTAGAGTTAAACAAGATACAACAGAAGAGTAACAAGATACACCAGGTACAAATCAAAATACATCACTGAAATCACTGGATACAGAAAGCAAAATAGATGGCTGGATCTTCAAGAAAAGCTCCAACTCCGAAGGTGAATCTTGAATGCTGAATCACTCAGTTTGACTCGAGCGTAGAGAAAAACACAAAACACTTGAGTCAGGACATAAATACTTATGAACTGTAAATCAACTCAAGTGAACAGTAACAAA
The DNA here is from genome assembly GCA_030765085.1 of Allium cepa. Classification (NCBI taxonomy): domain Eukaryota; kingdom Viridiplantae; phylum Streptophyta; class Magnoliopsida; order Asparagales; family Amaryllidaceae; genus Allium; species Allium cepa. Next base: position 40,157,547 of record CM060935.1, on the reverse strand, counting down.
ATGCATCAGTAACTTAAAGGATGCTTGGGATCGCACATCCTTTAAGGATCCGTTAAACTATTTACTATGTAGTAATATTGCGCTATTATAATAATGTCTACAGTAAAATAAACTTACTTTAAAATAGCGTTAAGGGGTTACCTATATAGCCCTTAACACGTAATAATGCCAGTAGTCTATACAGTACCTGCATATCTTCTGGTCGGGAGACTATGAGAAGATACTCCATAGGTACGACACAAATAGAAACTCGTAGTAAGGCTCGCTATGGTAGGTGACACGGCACACGAGGCAATGCCAGGGTAGATATACCAATTACGCACATGGGCTGATGGTAACGTAGCGGCCACATACGCCCACCTCGGAACACACTCCAAAATAAAAATCGGAGGATGACCATCAAATCAACCACAAGTAAGAGTATAGTGCCGAAGAAGTGTGTCCAACCAGAGGAGCTACCCCTTTTGGCCTGAGATCGCTCCTATTTTAGCCACCTTATGCCAACTCATGGGAGTTGGGTCCATGTAATATACCTCAAGAACGACGCCACCATCCTACTTCATTCTAGAATCTCCACCGCGTATACAGTTGTTGAAGTGGTTTTCGGAGTTGGCAAAGAGTATGACAACTTCCGATCCTGATCTCTTTAACAACCAAACGTTATTATAACACCGTGGTCATTTCAATATAGTTTATACTTCAAAAATCAAATCATTTTATTTCAAAACTCTATTCCTTTCAAAATAGTTTATACTTCAAAAACCAAAACCATTCATATTTCAAAACTATATCCAAATCAGTACAATATCATTTCCATTTAAAATATATATTCATCTTTCAAAAGTCATAATACTTTCAAAGCTATAACTTTTTTAAAAACCAAAATACTTGAAATCATACACTTTGAAAATCATAACATTTCGAAATCATACATTTTGAAATCATGGTACCTTCCTTTAATTCTTTACATTTTACAAATTTAATCAATTAAACCCAAATTTTCAAATTTCCAATTTAATTCAATTCAAACCATCGGTTTCAATTCAATTCAGTTTCCCAACAAACCATTTCAAAACTTATAACATTTCAAATATAGATTTGGTCCATAAAACAAACTATTAATTTTTAATATATTTCAAAGCTTTAATATCCCACATTTCAAAACAAATTTTTATAATTTAATATATATCTTAATTCAATTTACTAATATTTAGTTTTGAAACATTTATTTAATAAATCCAATACTATCATCAAATATACTTCAAATATTCATTTATCAAATAGATCAAAAATCAAATATCATTCCAAATTCATATTCTTTATCAAAATAAAGATTATGTCATTCAAAAGCAATTCAAAAAATCATTTCCTTTCCAAATCCATTATAAATTCATTATCATTCATTAATTCAAATAATCAATTTAAATATCATTTTAAAAATCAAATATGTCATTCATTTGTTAATTCAACACATCTCAAAATTTCATTCAAAAATTGATTTATCTCACTTCATTTCATTCAAATTAGCACATAACCAAGTAAACCTTATTTAAATTCAATTTAAATTCAAATTCCTTAAAAATTAAAATTTAAATACTAAAATATATTCAAAACCTTAAATTTCATAAATAATCAATTACAAAACTAAATCATTTAACATTTTTAAAATATAACTCAAACAGTGTCAAAATCTATAACATTTCAAAACATTGACAAATTATAGCAACGATAGCATTTATAAAGTTCAAAACAACAACATTTTAAAGTGATGTCATAAAACTACAACATTTTAGAAATGCTATTAATAAAATTCCAGATTTTATTATAACTTTTCAAAAACAATAAAACTTCAAAAAAAATTATTTAGATTTATAAATCATATTTCTACACTTCAAAATTTCACATTCAAATACATTTAATATATGATTTATCATTATAAAATTTGAAATCAAATATCCAATTAAAAATTCAATTCATTTGTTAAATCGAAATTCACTGTTTATAACTTATAAATTAAATAAAACTTAACATTTTACTTCAAATATCATTTCAAAACTTTAAATTTAATTTCCATTATTTACTTACATTTTAAAAATATAATTTAAAGTCAAAATCACATTTACTTCAAATTTACATACTTAAATTTCACAAATCAAATCTTAATATTTAACTTTCTTAAAACCATAAAATATATATTTTTAAAAATCAAAATTTCATACTTTTAAAAAATACATATCTTAAGAAAATGATTTAAAAATATACCATGGGGCCGGTATATAATTTTCTAACCTAGGTCAAGTGATACAGATATATATCCTTTCAATCTGCAGTTTAAAAAGAAAACCCGGGTTCTATCATTTCAAACCCGCAATCTCAAGTCAAATAAAATACAATAAAAATCGTTCAGGCCTATCATTTTAGCCCATGACGATTTTTCCCTATTCTAAAGTCCATTCAGGTATGTATTATTTCAACCCATAGTGATTGTATTCTAACAGGGAACTTGCAGTGTGAATATATGCATAAACAACATCAGATACACTAACACGTAAATGTCACAATATAATGTCAAATATCAGATGTTTGGTGATAATTAACAGAGTTAACATGGTAATAACATGGCATAGCATATCATGTCATCATCATTTACTTGCATAAACATTTTTATTTACTAAACACTTGACATCAATTCACTATTTCATAAGTAGTGATGTCGGAGTGAGAAAGACTCACATTTTCAAGATGGAGACCAAAACAACACACAAAAGAGCGATTCCAAAAGCACAACAAGAACAATTTGAATTGAATGAATAGAGAGCCTTGATATTGATCTTGTATACAACAAATAAACAAGACCATATAAAATATATATAGAATACAAAGATTTTAAATTGAAACAATATTGAAATTGGAATCAACAAAAGACATTACCAAGCCTTGAAATCAAAATTGCTGTACCTTCTCTCAATATGGGCTTAGCCATACATGCCATAGGCTCGGCCAAGATCAGGTCTAGACCTGTAATGCTTGGCTATGGTCAGGTAAGTGGAAGACAATGCAAGGGTAGGGTGAAACATGGAGCATGTCAATGGACAAGGAAAAAGAGGCAAGTTTTGGTGAATTTTTGGCTCGGCTATGACCACATATAGGCTCGGCCATGGGGTCTTCAAATCTGGACAGAGGTGGAGATGGCTGGATCTACAGCTAAAGGTGGTGTAGCTGCTGGAGGTGGCGGCTAAGGGGGTGGCCGGAGTGATGTATGGAGGGGTTAGGCTGAAACATGTGGTCTAGGCAAGGTTTCAAGGGTGGAACTTGCAAATTTTGTGGTGCAACTTCAATGGATATTCACGGCCTGGCTATAGTCAGAGAAGGAGGAGGGGGGAGGTTGCAGATGTAGATAGTGGTGGTGATGGTCAGTGGTGATGGTGGAGAGTGGGGCCAAGCTATGTTAGAGGAAGAGGAAGGCAAAATTAAATGGAAAAGTAAGAAGAAAAAGGAGAGAAAGAAAAAGAGGCCATTACCATGATTTTTTTCTCACGGCCTTGATTTTTAGATAAGGAGAAATATTTCATGTGAAAGTGAAATGGGAAACACAGCTATAGCAAAGAGAATGGTTGGCCAAAGCTAAATGTAAAGGCAATTGGAAAATGAAAGGTCAAAGGCAAATGGAAAGACATAAGGAAAATAAAAGGATTTTGTCCTTTTGAATTTCTTATTTCTATTAAATTAAAATAAACCAAATAAATTTCAGTAAATAAAAGAAAAAAAGTGACAAAAAAAGAAAATAAATAATTATTTTAAGGAAAAATAGAAAATGAATAAGAAAATAGCTTAATAAATGAAACTAGAATTTAAAAATATAAACAATATACAATTAACATTTGAAAATTATAACTTCACTTTTAAAAATGATTTAAAAATAAAATATATGCATAACATGTCATGTTACACATATACACACAAATTAGAACAAACAAAAATATTATTTATATAAATTAAAATAAACAATTTTGTTAAATAAAACAATGTACACACAATATTGAAAAAAAGCATAGCTTTCAGAATATTAATAGGATTTCAATGAAACAAAAAGCAGCATTCTTGAAATTTTGTTTATTTTCATAATAAAAGATAAAATTCAAAAATTCAAATATTTAAATTTTAAATTTAAAAAGTCAAAGTTTGACTATATTGACCAAACTTCACATTTCTGGAAAATATTATATTTATTCATGTTTAGAATTCTAATTTACATCAAAATAAAAACATATATTTAAAATAACAAAAATTATTCATTTTAATAAATAAAATAAAGTTTTTGAATCAGGAATTCAAATAGTATGGTTAAAATATACAATTAAAATAATCACAAAATATAGGGTTGTTACAATTGGAGAATAAATATAGAAACTCATAGCTTCACAGATTCATTTGTGTAACATACATTCAGATTATTCATACCTTGTAGTTTCGATTCACGGCCTCGAATAACAGTAGCAGCTATTGAAAAATATGTTAAATACAATATACATCTTGGCACATGCCATAAGTATATAAAAAATATAATTGTTTAATGACCACAGAAGGCATATATGAAGTAATCATGGGATGAAAAAAGGAACTCATCATAAGCATGTCTGATCACAACTTGAGCTTTTCTTTCTATTTATCAATGAACCTATAGTTAAAAAAATTGAATATAGAACCTAGGAATGTCCCAATACCTCATTATGCAGCATTAGGGAAGAAGTTCTTTATTTGATTGGTACATCAATCATAATCCATTTTCGGGTTTGATCGGCATTTCAACCAAATTGGGAATCTCACCTCGACGGTCAATCACCTTAGAAATATGTGGCAAATCACTTAAGAGTACCAATAAACTAAAAAAGACTCTATATGAATAATCAGCAACTGCTTTTTATATTGGTTGGTTGTGCTGCTGTGGTTCATTAGCAACGCGATCAACAATTCAATTTTAGGTTTCAATAGAAAAAATTATAAATAATGGTTCAGTGTCCATAGATTTTTCCATTATTTCTCTGAACCATACTTAGTGGAATATTCGACGTAGAACCAATCCTGAATGCGCTAGCCATTTTTGAATCCATATTTACTTTCTTTTTAAATACATGCCCCCATAATTTCATAATACTACACCATAACATATATAGAGCATAACATTTTACTCTATAGATGGATAAAATAACATTCAGATGTTATAAATTTTTTTGACATGGTGCACATGCATTTTAAAAAACTTATAATATTTTTCTTTAAAATATATGTCGACATCACATAATATTTCGACATTTACAGTTTATTACAAAGATTTAAAGGCATAATATTTATCATTTATAATATTTTGCAGACATTTATAAACTAAAAATTAAACATTTAAAATTTATTAAAATATTCATAAATGATATAATTTATCAAAACGAAAATCAAATGTCGACTTTGGAATGGATCTAGTTTTAGAGTACATAGGAACTTCCAAACACTTCGGGAAAAGTGTGAATAAATTATGCGGAGAATGCAAACTTTCGACAGAAGGAATTGAATTGTCACGCATGTCTACACAACTATTTTCATTTTATTAAACTTAAACTTTCGGCACAACAAAAAACGTAATATGAGTTAGATGTAATACTTATTTCCAAGCTAGAATTTTAAATTTTCCAAGAGACAATTGAATACTCCATATAGTAAACTATAACTTCTTGTGTTACCTACTTATTTTTCCTTATGCTTAATGCTTGATCCCCAAGCTATTAGATAATAACGAGTAAGAGAATATGTCATATCTCGGTATGTGTTTAGCAATAAATAGGTAAGTAAAAGTAATAAAAGACATTATGGACATCCAAGATTCAAAAGTCATAGATTTCATGTATTTTAGTACTAATTGAATGTTTCCAACTTCATAATTAACAAGACAGTTACCTTAAAACTTTCAAAATATAATCAATAAGATCAACATAGTTTTGATTTTCAAAAATATACAATAATGACACTAAGAAATTCCGAACGAATGAAATATAAAGAAATCAAGATTCCTATTGATTGATACCTTAAAGTAAAAATAAGAACAAAGGCACTAACCTATTCCACGTACCACGACTTTGTGCAAGCTAGGCAAGATTTTGCTGCATTGCACAGATTCAATGAATGTATTAGCTGAAACTTAGGTACTATTAGATTTTTATATGCCATATGAACTATTATATATTTATTAGGTCCAAATACTTGGTTACTTCTTAGACACTTATGTTTGGTTAAAGAATAAGATCAATTCATAATACATACCAATATAGTTGTCATCATATATAAAGTGAAGAGTGCATTATTTACCGGTGCAAAAACATGTGCTTCTTTTAATTTTTTTATCAATTTCCAATCAAGCAGTGGGAAGCTTCAAAATGTGTCTATAGTATTTCCTACTCCACAAATTACAAGGTCCGCTTAGCTTAGCATGAGAGTAGCAAGCAGTATTTGTGTCTCTCTAGACATAAGTTTCTTCAAAGCTTCATCTTCAACTTCACTGTACATATGACAACTCCGTAAGCTATACGAATAATACAAAAAATTTCTTGCATATAGCTTCAAACTCTGCTCTTATCATTTAGAGTTGAGGCATTTGATTCCTCTATTGTATCAACCAGTATTGATGATACACATTCACACCGTTGGAAAAGCTTTCCAATAGAACCAATAAAGTTTTTCCAAGTCTATATACAATATTAAATTTATTAAAAAATTGAATAGCCGTCAACGATTTCCACACATGATTATAGTGTAAACTTCCACTTCCTCTTTACTACACTCCCAAAAACCTGACTTACATAGTTTACATTTATCCTATATTTTATATACATACTATCAACATTAGAGAAATTCCTGATATAATATTTTCTATACAGCTGCATCACATTTTTTGAATACGGTAGCCATGAGTATAAAGTGCACTGGTTCAACCTATATTTATAGAAAAACTGTTAAGTTTGAGTGCACACATAATACTTGTGGATCACATGCATAGTTATTGTTACAATATTGATATTGAATTGCATATGATTAAGGATAAATAGAGAATACACTATGCCATATGTCATTATTGGTGCTATTAAACACCCAAAGTCACTCTCATGTAATTAACGTACATCATTTAGATATGCCAACTTTGTAAGTTTTCCAGTTTTAGTAATTGGATGGCGAAGATTCGATTTCCTTTTTGATGCTTGTTTTAAAGTTTTAATTACATATATTTCCTAATAAAAACACCAAATATAGTACCTAAAATTGCATAGATCAGGAATTAAATAAATGCTATATTCATTTTCATGAAATCAAACTGTCTCAAATGGTTACAAATAGCAGGTGAAAAAAGTTCCAAACATGTGAAAAAAGTGATCAACGATATTAGGTATACTTGAATATGTCTCTTTAAAATTGAAAAGAGTTCAAAAGTATGTACGAATGATAAAGTTAAAAAAACCGCAAGCATACACTATAAAAATTCAAGGCCTGCACCAGAAAAAGGACATTTAGGAATTACATCTTTCTAAATCATATATTTCTATGTACAAATTAAAGTTTATGTCAATAAGTGTATACCTATTTTGTTGAAATATCATTTGATTCTACTGAAATGTCAATTTGAGAAGGAAAAATGAACTTCATAGTAAAGCCTAAAAGGCAGCATGCATTTCAGCCAAAAATTTATTGAAACCATTCTACATATGTAAAAAAACAAAATATAATGCGTCGGTGAACTGGGAAGAAAATTTTTCATGACTCGGGTAATGTTTGTGAAACATGGGTATTGGAAAATCTTTTAAAGGAACACAATCATTATTTTAATTTATAACAAATTGTTCTCAAAGAAACTTATGTTAGCAAACGATTTGATGGATAATCATAATTTGAAGGGTTAGAAAACTATAATTTCAATTCTGTTGTAAGGGTTAAAAATTCTCACCATGTAAGAGCTTCTTATGTGTATTTAATTTGAAGCAGTTCAAAGAAAATGATGTCAGTCTCACATCTGGTTTAATATATTTGATAGGACTAAAAATTATGCCCAACTACATAGTAGAAGTGAATTACATTATAAGGATATATATATATATATATAGGAAAAAGATCATTCTTATTAAATCAATAATCTTAGACTAAATGAGAAGGTTCTAGAAAGGATAAATATGCTACCAACAGCAAAAGGTAGCAAAATTATATAGAGGAAAATGAATGTTATATATTTCCTAATACAAGCAACAAATACAGTCCATTAAAAATGCACAAATAAGGAATTGAATAAACATTTTCATGAAATGAAATGACTTGAATGGTTACAAAAACACATGAAATTTTTTCTAGAAAAATGAAAGAAGCCATCGGTGGTATTAGTCAAAATTAAATTTGTCACTTTAAAATTGAAAAGAGGCTAAACATATGCAGGAATGACGAATCAAATATTTTTTGCAAGCAGACTCTACAAAAATTCAAGGCCTGCACAAAAATGGAAACCGAGGAACTATATCCTTCAGCTGGTCGTTTGGTAAAAATGTTGCAATGCTTGAGTGTCAAAACATAATGGCATGGAACCAACAATCCTTCAGCTTTTGATTTGGCAGTTTGTTCTCTATCCATTATATTACAAATAAAATTAACCGAGATGAGGGAGGCCATTCATGTGATGATATAAGAGAAAATTTTCAGCACTAAACAAAAGAATAAGAAAAATAAAACATCGGCTGATTTAGATAACAATAAAAACTTTTATGATGATAAATAAGATTGCATATAACAATCTATCGGATGAACTAATAAGAATAGATAAGAAGTTGAAGCTATAACAGTAAAAGAGTATTGTTGCAGCTTTCGAGGCATATTTAATCCATAGATTTTCAAGGTTTAATGTTTCATGCTTTCAAGAAAAATAAAGAGGACATAGTGAAATTTCAGAATGGTGAAAAAATATATGAAAAAAGACGACACCCAAGAGCCTAAGAAGCAATTATTTTTTCTTCCATCTTTCACAAATTTTTACTTGCCAAAATAAGTAATGAGAACATGATTATTCATATATGTAAAATAGAATATGTAAACATAAAACCATAGAATACTTTAGACAATGAATCCTTATTTTCCTTGCCTTAAAATTCAGTTATTCTATTTCATATCCAATATATCTAACAGTTAATAAAATGAAAATAAAACTAAATTAAAATAAAATTAATATAGTAAAATAAACAAAACATAGCTTTAAAAACCCTTGCAAGATGACAATTAATCAAGTGGCATAATTTATCGTTTGTTATCATTAGACAATTTTTTGTAATCAAAATACTAAGACCATTCTAATTTTGAAATTCAAATGAACAAAGTCATTGTCAATTAAGATGAACATATACTCTCTAGTGCTAAGTGTACAAATTGTTTATCATTTATATTCCAAAATCAAAAAGTAGATAGCAGGGACATAGTTACGTGAAAAAGCAAGTTCAATAGTTTTCTATATATATTGAATATAATGAATAAAATTTAATTTAAATGCTTCAGTAGATAATAATTAAGGTACTATACTTTAGCTATTCAGAAGCCGGTTCCAGTTCTTCAACTGTTTAAGTAATAAAAGTGGATGACACGCTTTAAAAGCTGGCTAACTTTGCTAAAAAAATTATGATACTATACTTATAGAGAATGGTACAAACAGTTACTATATCATTACCTATGGGACTGAATACAACTTTATTGACAAAGATCTTTAAAGCGTGAATGAACATTTTACCATATGTAATTTTATTAATTTGTGAGCCCTTTAGAAATCCAAATTGACTTGGCATTTGAATTTTGAATATATTCCTAATGCACCGTGTTTAGAATCGTTTCATGATGGGTACTCTATACTTGTAAATACATTATGCAAAAAAATTAGACAGAACGAACCATTATCTTTGGAAAATTGATGACAAAATAAATTAAATGTGGAGAAGAAGAAATATTAAAATGTTAAGACATGCTTAACCAAGTTCAGTGCTTTCTCCTTTTATAATAACTTTCATTTAACTTTTTAAGAATATTAAATAACAAATTTACTATCAGTTTCTTCTTCAACCAGATAAGCTAAATTTTAGATTCGACTCCATAAAAGAAATAAATGTTAAATATCTTATCTTAATATTCATTGGACTTAAATTTCCTTTACATGCAAAACAAAAGGGCATAAACATATCACATTTTATAAACATTTCTTCCATTTTTAATGTTGATGCAAAGCGTAAATGTATTAAAAAAAGTTGAGTATCACATGCTATGTCCCTAATCATCTTTGCACATATATTACTAACTTAACATAAATTAACCTATAATGTACCTAAGTATAAGAAAACTGAAAGAATGGTAAGCTAAGTCCATAAGAAAAGGGGCGATGTAAACTTGATTAGGTTACTTATCATTCCTTGATTTCTCTAAAATAATAAGCATTTGTTAGTAATAAAATATTCTATTTTATATAATAAAATATTGCTCAAATTATGTAGAGGTGAGGATTAACTCAACCTCGAACCTAGAGTGAGAAATGCAAGTAGAATTAATAACATATAATATGCTTGGTACATAATATCATAGAAGAATCGGATATACAATACACAAAAGTAAGTAGATAAAAAGTGCTACTCAATAACTAAGAAAAAGAATGCTACTCTAAAAGTGAGAAAAATTGTATAAAATAAAATAAATAGTAGTAACTTATTCGGATAAAGGTTCACAAATTCAATTCGTTGAATAAAACCAGCTTTCCTTATGCTCTTCCTATGAAACCTTTAGACTATTGTATCTCAAATACCTATCAAACCAATAAATATATAACTAAGACAACCAGTGTTTATTAATAAAAATCAATCATGAAATATTTACAATTCAGATAACTCTAAGTACTCTGTAAACTTAGTTGCATATGGAGAAAAAAGAAAAGTTACAAAATCACCATAGTCAAATTACAGCAACATTGTGGATTATCGCAAAAGTTCCATCTTCCTAATAAAATAGTTCAATTGCACTGGTCTTTGCTTAGACTGTAGATAGATGAAAGATTTTTTGCAACTGATGCATAATTGTATTTTCTTAGGATCTTTCTATTTGAGCGTGTAAGAAATGAATGATCGGTCCAAAGAAACAACAGAAAAGAGCAAATATAACAAAGGCAGGCTCAAATAGCAAAGCAATGGTAATAGGATGGTTGCATCAACAAAAATTAGGTTTTTTTTACCTCCAATCGGATAGACGTCTACAATATAGTAGGCTGCCTATTGGAATCACGTAGAGTAGGTGCATAAAAGCAGCAAAGAAAGAGCATCGAGGAAAGACGGGGAATGACTGATCATGCTACGAAGAATAACCACCCAAGACACCAACTCACGATGATTAGCAGTGCTATATTTTCTGTTCGTGGTTTAATTTGACGTGGCCTCAAACTAAAATTAGGGTTAGGCAAGAAGGGGTTATGAAAGACATGGGCAGAGAAGATGGAAGTCAAATTAGACGGAGGGAGGAAGAACAAAAGAAAACGGATACGCCAAAGAAAAGGAAAAAAGAAACGTCATTTAAGGCGAAGAGCTTTTCTATTTAATTTTTAATTAGGAGGAGAAAAGGAAAGAAATAAGGGGAAAAAAGAAGACTATTCATTTTACAAAATACTGAGGAGGCTTGTAAGCTCTTAAAATCCAACACAGTAATAATATTATAGTATTGATTACTACAATTAAGGTTGATGATATATATGTGGTTATTCTTTATGATTTAAAGGTTTATTGGTATAAACTATAAACAACCTACAGTGCAGCTAGTAAGTGCCATGATTATCAACAATAAACTTTTATGTAGATTTTATAAATTCATTTCTGAGCCAAAAAAGGATAAATATTTAACTTAAGATTAAAATTATACGTGCCACTTTTGAATTAATTAATAAACCGACATTTTAGATGTCTAAGTTGCTCAGGCACAACTACTCCAAGCAACAAATCTTTGCTCTATGTAATCATTGGATGATCGATGAATAAATGGTTTACTCTACTGGTATATTTATTGTTAATAGCTAAAATAACAAATTTTCGCTAGAAGGACTTTTGCCAAATCTAATAAAATTTAAGTATTCAACAATAAAAAATTATAATTAAATAATGTATACCGGTATGATGGAGATTGTGGAGCACCTCTCATAGCAAAAATCTTTATACTTGGATGTCAAACAACCTATATCGTGATAGTCTGGTTAAAACCTATCTGTACCTTTAGATAATGTATATCAGTCAAAATAATTTATAACTTGCCATTGCGTAAAAATATATAATGCACATGTGATATGATTTTGAATGTTTTTGAGCTTCTTTTTTCCTCTTTGGAACTATTTTGACTTATAAATTATTTGCTAAAAATAAGAAGAAGAAAAACAAACATGAAAAGTTGTATGCAATCAAGATTCGCATGTCATATGAACTTAGGTCCACGCAATTTCACATAAACTATAAAGCAAAGCGGTAAGAAAATTCATATAAAACCATGCAATAAAATGAACACATATCTGAGTGGACGATTTTATTAAAGTAAAATCATCACGTACGTATAAAAATATATCTGAGTAATTTTCCACTAATATAGGTAAGGGCCTAATTAAACATACCACATTATTAAATAAATAAATAAAATTGTAAGAACTGATTAAAAATGTAAAAGATAGGTTCACATATGTATTTAAAAGAACTAACATAGTTGTGTGGTTACTTTTGGAAACACCAAGTATGAGTTGAGAAGTAGAAAAATGAGTTTGCATCCCTAACCAAAACTATTCTAAGCAATGAACTTTTGCATACCTTTAGCTTTAGATCTACCTGACAATTCGAAAATACAAAAATTGAATGCATAAGAAGCCAAATACGTTGATAAATTAGCAATCAATATTCAAATCAAACAATTACCTATTTCAAATTATAGAATCTTTCATACGTAGACAACATGGTTCTTAATCATTATCAATAGAGTTCCCATCCAGGCCATAACAAACACATTCAAAAGATGTGAAAATCTATAAAAATAATAGATTTCGTAAGGATGTTTTCAAAATACCATATGCACAATTTGATGAATGGGAAGGGAAGGAGAGGCACATCCAATTTTCAGTCATTCTGGAGTTAATTCTGACTTGAAGTGTTTGGCGGAAGTCGTAGGAAAAGAGTAAAACGACGACGGAAATTGAGAACGTTCAATTGGAGGGGTCTATATTTTTTTAGTTGGTAGAGGAGAGATGAAGAAGAGAGGAGCATTAGGTTAAGGAATTCGTAGAAGGGATGTTAATATCTATGGTTTGAAGAATAACAAAGAAGTGGAGAAATGGGTACGATGAATATAAGAATATGGAAAACATTCATTTCACAAAATACTGAGAAGGCTTTTGCGCTCTTGAAATCGGACTCAGTAATCATAGTATAGTATAGATTAAATATAGTTAAATGACCTAAGGTATACATAATGGATAAATAACATAGGTGCATAATTAACCATTGAAATTTATGTTCAATACATATACAATATTATGGTGATGGTAACTTTAACATGGGAATCTCGTATATAATAATAAGTGTATATATATAATTTAATTAATTTTTTGGTAGTTAATTAAATTATTGTATAATTTGATATTTATTGGATAATATATGTATATATAATATATAACATATATACGTGTGTGCTTATGCGTGATTAAAGCCACATAAAATCCTTGCAAAATTCCCACTATAGCACGTAGCGCCCTTCCCATCACTATCTTTTTCAGTTTAGCGTCATTAAATAGTACATCTGCTTTAGACCTTGATATTTTTCATTAGACTTGCTAAATCAAGGCTATTTAGTAGCTGCTTCAGCAACATAATATTAAATGGATGATTCGACTAATTCTCTTTTAGATCAAATCAACAAATTTTGGATTAAGGCACAAATGCTCAATATAAGTTATAAATCCATTGTAGCCATAAAATTTAGATTACATAAATCATTGTATACTTCGGTTTTTTATATACGATTAAATAATATTTCGCTTTCTTACACAAATGATGTGAGAATTAGAATAAAGTAACTTTACATATTTTGTTTTATACCTAATGAAGCCTTTTGCACCTCCACTATTTTTTGCTATATCCCGCTATAGCTTTTTCCACCTTCACTGCTATAGAACCGTTAAGTGCTTTAACTTAAGATATATATATATATATATATAAACTTATGTTTGACTAAAAAATTTATTAAATGCAAAAACATATTTCTATATATGATGTTAAATGTTTTATTTAAAATTAAAATCTTAAATGAAACTCAGTTATGCTCTGATACGACTATCAATCGCATCAGTGTAGGTGTTTGCACTTTGACATGTCTGTTTTGATTTTGTTTTCTATTTCTCATGTCCGGACTTGGTTTGTTTGGAAATTTTTGTTAAATGACTCATTTTGAATGTAAACATGCTATTTGTGATTCCATAACAGCTAAGCCACTTACAAATGTACGGGATCGCGAACGGTCCTCAGGCATGCTCTGAGATGGAGATAAACTGCCATAACAAATAATTCAGAAACTCACTCGAATGTGAAATCTGACATTAACAATACTAAATCCCCCTCGGGAACACTTAATTCGCCTTGAACGGCACCCGACAGTGAAAGGTCACAAATCGCCTGGAACGGCACCTGACCGCAAACGGTCACAATTCGCCTCGAACGGCACCCGACCAGAACGGTCACAAATCATCTCGAACAGCATCCGACTGCAAACGGTCATAATTCATCTCGAACGGCACCCGACCTCGAACGATCACATGCTACCCCGAATGATACGCAATCCTGAATGATCATCATTCACAGTTAGGTAAGACCGTCAATCTCATTTATAGGTCATCAATAGGATATGAACATCCAGCATATGACATTAGAAAACACACCTTCCTATCGCAAGGCATGTTTTAGGGGGCAAGTGTTATCCTTCGTTTTAGCATGGCCATGATACCAAAAAATTAACTGGAAACTAAAGAAAGTTCTCCTCTATTTCCAGTTATGTACAGATCGGCAATGGATGTCAGTAAATTTTGTCCAAGTCCGGATCAAGCTACAATTGGTATGACACGATAAACAAAGCTATGGAAACCAGGGTTCTAAATTTCAAGTCAATCGGAGTTCGTGTGCTCGAGATATTGATCGATCACAGTTGAGAAATCCAACTCTATTCGTAACTATGCACTTCGCATTCGTCCAACCATCATCATTTCATATCCAATAAAAGGGCAATCTGCTTCATATCAATCTTGTTCGAATCCATCCTAAAACAAGCCTTCATCGTATCCACCAAATATGATGGTTCGTATCCATCAACGTGCACTGCAATTCGTATCCATCAAGACGCACTGCAGTTTGTATCCATTAAGTGTACCGCTTCATTTCCATCGAGGACGGACCTAGTTCGTATCGATGATTGGTAAGGTTAGTCCGTATCCATCCACCCTGCAGACCTCATTCGTATCTATGAAGTTCATGGTTGTTCGAATCGACAGCATCCATGAGCCTTTGTATCCATCATAGCTCTTATTCGTATCCATCAGAAAACTCCTTAAACGAAGTCACTTCATATCGATTGTATCTACAACGATCGATACGAAGTACACCATCAATTATCAATATGAATAGGGGTTGAAATGGATGGATGCAAATGGAATATTACAGATGGATACGAATGAATTTTACAAGGATGAAGGCTCGGTCAACGCGGTAAAAAATATGGATCCATCCCAGTTTATCGCTCCACGTCAACAAGCAAGCACGTGCCTTTGATCGACACGAAGGAGATGGAGGCGAAGGAGTCGATACGAATTCGTGTCCATGATGAAGAACTCAACTCATATCGATCATATTTCACAATCTACAAGTCCAAATGCCACCAAATTTTCATACAAGCTTACGTACAACCTAAATATCCTGCTCAATTTCGAATCGGTTGGATCAAATATTGAT
Source organism: Allium cepa (assembly GCA_030765085.1). Lineage (NCBI taxonomy): Eukaryota > Viridiplantae > Streptophyta > Magnoliopsida > Asparagales > Amaryllidaceae > Allium > Allium cepa. The sequence continues at coordinate 40,141,492 of CM060935.1, read as the reverse complement.
CGATACAAAATTCATTTGTATCGATCATGGACCGAGTGCAAATGACATGGGATCGATCATGTGGACCCATTCACATGCCATAAGAGGTATCCCGAGATCTGAGCGAGATATTTAAATCCTACGCCTATAAATAGCATCCTAAAGTGTATAGAAAAGGGACGTTTTTGGCTCTCCTACGTCCAGACTCTGCCGAAATCATCACTACATTTATGCTATACTTTTATAATCACTTGTAACTCATTGTAACCAGCGAAAAAACATCAATAAAGCAGCAAACCTTCAAAGTGGACGTCGGATACAATGCCAAACCACTATAAACCATGTGTTTCTACTGCTTTTCTTTGAAATTTTGAGTGTTCTTCTCATTTGTGTTCTCTATATATTTGCTATTTGAGATTTATAATTGTGAACGGGTACTTTCATCTGCAATTGGGTGTTTGTGGCCAATTTTGGCATGAACATTTTGGTGCTTTCACTGAGAGAGTTAGCATTCAGGGATTCTACATCTTGGGTTTTGGATCTGAAGGCTTAAGGACTTGGATCTGGAAAGCAATGGCAAGGCAATCAGCAAGAAGACAGAGGACTAAAAGGAATCAGCATGAAGGAAGTCAAAATACCTCCTCAGGAGTGAATCAAGCCTTAGGCTTCATCACTAGAGACGAGATGGAGATGATGATGGGAGCTATGCATGAAGAGATTCTGAAAAGACAAGAGGAGATGATGTAGAATTTGCTTCAACAAAATTGACAAACTAGAGTGCAAAATCGAGCTAACACAGCTGTAGGAGATGCTAGAGATAAGAGTCAGGAGCATGGAACAACCAGAACCCAGAACATAGCCGGGACATCAGGAGTGGCCCTAGAGCTAAGGGCACTCTCTAGGAGCATGTTGATCCAACCTCAGGCAAGATAACAGGTGGAGCTGTTCAACATGGCATTGATAGTGGAATGGACGCCCGTCCAGAAGCGTAGATTCCAAGATTCCCTCACGAACTCGGGGGGTAGATCAGAGGCAACGGATAAGGACTATAGCTTGGAGATGATGATAGATTGGCGGAGATGGTTAGACAAGCCATGAGAGGCAAATTGGTGAATAGAGATATTGAAGATGTTAACGAGAGCCTCTTCGCTCCCGCAATTAGACTGGCCAGGAATCCACCAGAATTCAAGCTACCGACATTGGAGACATGTGATGGAAGGATAGATCCAGTTGTTCATTTGATAAGATATCTGAGACATATGGAAGTACTTGGGGCATCAGAGGAAGTCATGCCCCGGTGTTTCCTATGTATGTGATAGACATGCAGCATTATGGTTCTGGCAATTGGAAAGCGGTTCTGTTAGAGCATGGACCAAGCCGACTGAAAAGTTCATGAGGAAGTTCGGAGTTCACATCTCGAGGCCCAAGAATATGATGAGTCTAGTGGCACTGAAGCAGAAGACCGGAGAGTCTTTGAGGAACTTGTTAACATGATTTAATGCAGCAGCAGCATCGATGGATCGCCCAGATCCATCCATGGTCTTGATGGCAACTGTATTTGACACAGCTGATGGAACAAAGTTCAAAAATTCACGGACAAGGGATGAACCTATGGATCTAAGGGAGTTTTATCATGAGGCTGAAGGATTTCTACGATTAGAGGATGCAGATGCTGAGAGAGAAGAAGGAGAGGGAGTTGATGTTTATGCATTCAAAGGCGGAGATCCACCCAGAAATGATTCAGGCAAGGATAAAGGAAAACGAAAAGCCAAGGATGTCGGCGATGAATCAAAATGACCGCGAAAGGAACCGAGATTCACCTTTATACGGAGCTGAACAAGACTTTGGAATGGATCTATCAAGGGGCACCAGGGGCAGGTTCCTTATCGAAGGCCAATGAGGAGGGATCCGACCAACAATGAGAGGAAATCAGACAAGTACTGCTTATTCCATGAGCTAAGCAGCCATAATACCAATGTTTGCAGTCACTTGAGGGATGAGATCGAAGGGCGTATTCGGAATGGCATGCTATTACAGTATGTGAGGAGGCGAACCGTGACGGTGGAGCAAGAACGACTACCACCTGCATCAACTGGGAACGTCTGAAGATCGCGGCATCAGTTTGTTATCAAATAATTGAAAAAATGATGAATAAGTGGAAAACTCCACATCAACATGATTAAGTCGTTTATACATGTACAGGATGCGAATAATCCTTAAGCATCCTCTGATACGACTATCAATCGCATCAGCGTAGGGGTTTGCACTTTGACTCTGTTTTGCTTTTGTTTTCTATGTCTCATGTTCGAACTTGGTTTTGTTGGACATTTTTGTTGAAATAATCATTTTGAATGTAAATCTGCTATTTGTGATTCCATAGCGGCTAAGCCCCTTATAAATGTACAGAATCGCGAACGGTCCTCAGGCATGCTCTGAGATGGCGAAAAACCGCCATAACAAGCAATTCAGAAACTCACTCGAACGTGAAATCTGACATTAATGATACTAAGTCTCCCTAGGGCACACACAATTCATCTCGAACGGCACCTTACCGTGAACGGTTACAAATCGCCCCGAACAGCACCCGACAGCGAACGGTCACAATTCGCCTCGAACGGCACCTGATCGCGAACAATCACAATTCGCCTCGAACGACATCCGACCGTGAATAGCCACAATTTGCGTCGAATGACAACCAACCGTTAACGGTCACAAGTCGCCTCGAAAGGCAACCGATCGCTATCAGTCACAACTCACCTCGAATGACCCCCAACCGAGAACGGTCACAGTTCGCCTCAAACGGCACCCGACCTCGAACGGTCACATACTACCACGAATGATATGCAATCCCGAACGATCGCCATTCATAGTCAGGTAAGACTATCAATCTCTTTTACAGGTCATCAATAGGATATGAACATCCAGCTTATGGCATTACAAAACACACCTCCCTATCGTAAGGCAAATTATGGAGGGAAAATGTTATCGCCTTTTAGCAAGGCCATGATACCAAAAGATTAACTGAAAAACATGGATAGTTCTCCTTGATTTCCAGTTATGTATAGATCAGCCATGGATGTCGGTAAATTTTATCCAAGTCCGGATCAAGCTACAATTGGTATGACATGATAAACAAAGCTATAGAAACTAGCATTTCAAATTTCAAGTCAATCGTAGTTCGTATGCTCGAGATATTGATCGATCATGGTTGAGAAATCCTACTCTATTCGTAACTGTGCCCTTCGCATCCATTCAACCATCATCACTTCATGTCCACCAAAAGGGCAACCTGCTTCGTATCGATCTTGTTCGAATCCATCCCAAAACAAGCCTTCATCGTATCCACCAAATATGTTGGTTCGTATCCATCAACGTGCATAGCAGTTCGTATCTATTACGATGCACCGCAGTTCATATCCATCAAGTGTACCGCTTCGTATCCATCGAGGACCGACCTAGTTCGTACCGATCATAGGTAAGGTTAGTCCGTATCCACCCACCCTGCAGACCTTATTCGTATCTATCAAGTTTATGGTTGTTCGAATCGATGGCATCCATGAGCCTTTGTATCCATCATAGCCCTTATTCGTATCTATCAGACAACTCCTCAAATGAAGTCACTTCGTATTGATTGTATCTACAATGATCAATACGATGTACACCATCAATTATCGATACGAATAGGGGTGCAATGGATAGATGCGACTGGAGTATTACAGATGGATACGAATGAAGTTTACAAGGATGAAGGCTCGATCAATGCGGTAAAAGTTATGGATCCACCCAAGTTTATCGCTCCACGTCAACAAGCAAGCGCGTGTCTTTGATCGACATGAAGGAGATGGAGGCGAAGGAGTCAATACAAATTTGTATCCATGATGAACAACTCCACTCGTATCGATCATATTTCACAATCTATAAGTCCATATATCATCAAATTTTCACAGGAGCTTACGTACAACCTAAAGAATGCTCATGCTCAATTTCGATTCGATTGGATCAAATCTTGATCGATAAGAAATTCATTCGTATCGTTCACGGACAGAGTGCAGATGATATGGGATTGATTGTGTGGGTCCACACATATGCCAAAAGAGGTCTCTTGAGATCTGAGCGAGATATTTTCATCCTACGCCTATAAATAACATCCCAGAGTCTATAGGAAAGGGGATTTTTTAGCTCTCCTACATCCAGACTCTGCCGTAATCATCACTACATTTCAACTGTACTATCATAATCTGTTGTAACTCATTGTAACCAGCGAAAAAACATCGATAAGCAGCAACCCTTCAAAGTGGACGTAGGCTACAACGCCGAATCACTATAAATCGTGTGTTTCTATTTCTTTTCTTTGAAATTTTGAGTGTTCTTCATATTTGTGTTCTCTATATATTCGCTATCTGAGATCTATGATTATGAACGGGTACTTTCATCAGTAATTGGGTGTTTGTGGTCAATTTTGGCGCAAGCAGCGTAAAAGTAATTTTTTTATATGGGATAAAAACGCTACATGTATTTACATAAAAGTATATTATTTAAAAGTATATATGTGTGCGTGCATGCATATGCGTGTTTTTTTTTTATTTCATGTTTTTTATATCGCCAAATATAAAATGGGACAATTCTACATATTTAATACAAGTTTACATTTTTGGATCCTATCGACCCTCGACACCTTGTGAAACACCCCATAAAATGAACCATAAATAAATGAAGTAAATTGAATTAAATATAGTAGGATTGAATAGGGAAATTTTATAAATTTGGAATTTGACCATGAAAGTCATTCCTTGCATTCATGGCAAAATTGTGATCTGTTTTCATATATAGTATGCTAAAAACGGAGCTAAAATGAAGAAGTTATGTGCGTGTGAAGTTTTCAGATTTAAACTAATTTATTTTGAATTCAAATTCAAATGAGAAATTAAATTTAGGGTCTCAATTTTAAGAATTAGCTAGGGGATAAGTAAACGTTTATTAATGTTTAACATTAAAGTTAATTAAAGGAAAGAATGAATTAAGAAGCAAAGGAATCAATAATTACCCAAAATAACATACCATTCGACCTCATATTGGGACCGATCGACCCCTAGCGGTTGACATGTTGATGGGGGCTGGTCGACCGGTCGGTCATGAAAATTTACAATGGCGGCTAGGTTTTGATAGGATGAAAGCTCTAGATTTCTCTATTCTAAACTATTTTCATCCTACTGTTCTGGTGCGTTTCAACCGCTATAATAGAACCATACCCTCTCCGCTTTTTATTGATATTATTTTAGAGAATTCAATGAAACTCTGCCATTTTTATCTCTCCAAATTAAATTTAGAAACTCCATAGATAATTCAGGTAAGAATTCAATCTATTTTCTATTTTTTTCTTCTTCCTCCAATATATTCTTATTCCATTATCCTCGAACTATTCTAAATATAATAAAAATATATACATCTTCCCCATTATGTGTATATATCAAAAGAGGGAGATTATGGAAGAGATTATAAGGCGTGCAAATCTAAGGACGGCTAAGCTAAGGCAATTTTGTGAGTGGAAATCTTAGTATTTCTTTTTTAGTAATTGTTTAGTATATCTCTATGGATCTGAATATGCCTTAAGGATTTTGGGATGAAAATACGATAGATAAAATTCCTCAAAATTCCTTCTTATTTCGAAATGTCAATTTTATGTTGAGATTCTCCATTATTTACATTAATTTGATGGAATTTTTTGTTTATGAAATTTTTAATAATTTCATGGTCTATTCACTTCTCCTTCTCCTTTGTTTTAATTTGTGATTCTTCAATGAAATAAGGGGTTTAAATTACAGTTTTTATTCTTAGTTTACACCAGTTATTCCACATAAATTTCCTTCTTATTTATTTATTTGTAAAAGTGGAGTTGAATATAATATGGAGTTAGATTGCAATTCCCATTGTTTAGGATATTCCATTAAATCGATGTAATAAATTGAGTTTCTATTTTATTTACAAGTCTGTTATTGTAGATTTGGTTATGAATATTTATTCCTTGTTTTGGATTTAGAATTGCTTATTTTAGTATGTTGAAATCTTGGTAATTTGAAGAACAATGACTTGTAATGGTATTTGATTAGGGAATTGACATCTAGCGCTTGTTTAGGGTGTAAAATCTGTGCGTTTAGAATTCATTAGGTGTGAATATTTATTTATCTCTATTAGCAAAATTAGTGTATAATTATTGCATATATGGCGTAGTTAACTAGGTATTTAATTTCATTTATTTTCCCCATTAAGAATGTAATTGATTGTTAAGTAAAAATAAGAGGAAACTCTTTTATAGCCTAATTATTATCCTAAGGCATAATAAGAAAGATTCCTTTATTTATGAAATGGTGAGAGGAGTATTATTATGTATATATGATGTGTATTTAATTTATGGCTAAGTCATAAGAATGCAAGGTCAATAGAGTTACATGACGGAAGTCTACCCTTCATTTTGAGGCTACCGGCAGCTGTGTACATTTCCAATTGATGTGAGATATCTTTATGATAAGTATTTATAATGATGCGCAGTTAGTCTCAAATTCTGTAGGGGAAATCTACCGAGCTAATCTGGCTACCAGTTCCTACGAATAGTCGGACTAATGTGTGACTTCATTATACGTATGGGCCATAGTACAAGGGGACCGCTTTGGGGTCTTGAGGTATTAAGTGGTTTCTTGAGGGTCTGCCTCTTTTCCCAAATGAAGTACTAAATGGCCTAGGGGACACGTTAGGTGGTATCTCTATAAAGGTATGCCTCTAGATAAGGGATTAAGTGACAGATTGAGGGTTCGACTTTCCAAACAAAGAAATATTAAGTGACTTGCAGATAGATAGTTACTAGTGAGGGGTCTGACTTGGAAATGGGTATTAAATGATAGGGTCTACCTTAAATTAAGGTATTAAATGGCCAGAGTCTGCCTATTATCCAATAAAAGGTATTAAATGACTTGGGTACTATCTCTTTTGTTGCTAGCTATTTATGATATGAGACTTCGGTCATGGGATATTAGAAACCTGCTTATTTAATGGAAGGTATTAAGTGGTTGACTGAGGACCTGCCTTCTTTCCTTATAAGAAGTATTAAACGGTTTATTGTACGTAAACATATTCTTATTTTGTAATATATTATCCAATTACTAAAAAGGAAAGACTCGAGGTTTTTATTCACCATACATTTGTTGTTTTGATTTCCTCCTCATTACAACACATGTTAAGATGGAGCGATGATGGTGATGATGTTTGAAGGCGAAATAGCTTATCATATGTTAGTTATTATTATTTCTTTTATGATATTTGTACGTTGTACTCATGTATTTAGATGAATGATGTAACAGATTTTAAGTTACAATTTTATGATATTTTATTTTGTAACATTTCAATGATTTTGAAATAAATGGGTACAATTTTGACATTATATTTTTTATTTCATCCGTTTTGAGTTCTGAAAGAGTAGTTAGTGTTGTAGCGAACCGCCAATTTATCACTTTGATAAATTGTATTTATTTTTAAATTTATGCAAACAAAAGGATGATAATACAGATAATATTATTTGAAGTAATAATAAGTAATAGTAATCTTCTTTTGAATAAATATTTTCCTTAAAATTTATATCAATAAAATGACATTGTATTTAAATAAAGGTTTATGAATTTAAATTGAGATTAATGATTTGATAATTATTTTAATTATTCAAATAATGGTTTTAAATGATGATAATTCATTTTAAATGATTTTAAAGTTATAGTAAAACATTTATAAAAGTTGTATAAGGAGATATGCTTGATTTGAAAATATAAGGAAAAACCAACATCGCTTTATCGGTATAATGACAATTTTTGAAAATAATTTCTTATTTAATTTATATGCAGTTATAATTCAAATGTGATCATTTTAATTTGTTTAAAATGCTAAGTAGTTTATTTTTGAATTTTGTTTACAAATATATGTACGTTAATAAATAACTTAAAATGTGACCAATAATTGGTTCTTCGGATTTCAATGATTTAACGAACAAAAGTTGTTCGAAGACATTCGAAGTCTTATGCACCTATGTTTACGTACAGATATGTCACATGTACGTGATAACATACAAATACATACATAAATACATATAAATATACCTATATATAAATATTACAAAAATGATTTAATAATTCCTAAGCTTAACCTTTAAGTAACCATAAAGAAAACATCACTTCATTGTACCATACCATCACCTCACAACAACCATCACATGGCTTAGGAGGAGAAGCTGTGCACTAGGGGCTATGGGAGGGGTGTAGGCTAGGAGTATTTACGCAATTATGCAATTGAAAATGTTATTATATGGTTTTTCTTATAAATACCACCTCTTTTCTCACAAATTCCTAATACCATTCCACTTCTTCTTCCTTTTTTTTTCAATCTTTCTAAGAGCCTCTTTAATGGCTTCTTATTCATAGAAAAATATTTTACAAAAGTTTTGAAAAAAAATATAACAAATAAAATGAGAAAATGATATATACTAGCTTATAATATCAATCCACTTCAAAACTAATCCAAAACACCTCCTCTTCACTTCCAAAACACACGGCCACCACCCACCATTCCCTTGGCCAAGAGCACCATCACCATCAAGGCTAGGCCAAGCTCTCTTTTAGGTCGTAGGCTTGGTTTTGTTTTCTTTGGTTCGATCGTAGCGGAGCTGTAGCCGATTTTCTTTTAGCTTGAAGGGAAAATGAATATGAGAACTCCTAAACAATTATATTATTTGTTGAATGTTGACATGATGTTTGCAAATGGATGTTTAATATGCTTTGATCATCAAGTTTGGATGTTTTCATATGAATATTGAATATATATATATATATATATATATATATATGCAAGTTACGGAAATACACATCGATAAGCACAAAGGAGATCACTTTACTTGAATTAATGAAATAGTGTGTATGGAATGTTAAACCTCTTTAAAAATGATTTAAAATGAGTTTGAAATGTTTTATAAACATTTTGAAGGGTTTTAGTGAGCTTTGAAAAGTAATTGAAAATTTAGTTAAAAATAAGCGCGTCGTGTAACGGTAGTTCGCAATTTCGCGTCATAAAAAGTCAAACAATTATAAAAGTTGGAATATAGCTCAGAATTCTTCGAGATAAGAATTTTTTGAACATTACATCCATAGTTTTCAAACGATGAAAGAAAATTGAGATTTCTGTAAGTAGAATTTGAAATATGAGTAAAACAAATTTTTGGAAAAATCACGGTTTTGTAGTTCGGGATCCAAAACTGGATTTCTTAGAAAATGATGTTTTAAAATAGTTTAAAAATATGAAATAAATTATAAAAATATTTTAAAAATGTTTTAAAAGATATTTGAGTAATAAAAATGAATTTTCAAACAACAGAAAAGTCGTTTTGATCAATATAGCTTAAAAGAGCACTTTTTGCAGCACTTTCCATAGCACTTTTCTATAATCTTTGAAATATAGCTTTAAACTTAACAAATTTTTTTCCAAATCTTCTATAAATGTGTTTAAAATGGATAATTAAGTGTTTTAATAATGATTTGTAATTTTTATAGTTCGCTTAAAAAGAATTTAAATAAACAATATAAATAAAAGCTATTACAAATTAAGTGATTTAATCTTGGCTCTAAAGGCCAGCAAGTAGACTGGATTTTTTTTACTCGTGAGATTTGGATGTGAGGTGCTCAAACCAAGGAGATGTTTAGGAGCAACCAGTGCCTTAGCTCACCTGGTCTCTTCCTTGGTCAAGGGATAGATAAGGTCGAAATGTCGGAAACGAGTTAGGTATAAAAAGATTAAATTTTCCAAACTAAAATTAAATATAAATTGGATTTTATGGAGATAATCTTCTCATACTTAGTGGAAAAACCTGAAGAGGGTACTCGTAGTATTCATGGAATTTCAAAGGTGATTTCGCCATTATTTCGCATATGGTGCTTGTTAAATATGGGAATTCACATTGAATAGAATTGGATGTTCTCTGTAGGTTCTGCTCACTTAATATTTACTGGTTTTAGATTAACATCCTAGATAACATGGTTTTAACTCAATCAAAATTTTGAATTAAGAAATCATTATTAAGATTTACATGAAATAAATCGGAAATGTTTTCCTAAGTGAGAAATGAAATGATTTCGTCATATTCCCATTTTACAAAGGGTTTTAAGTATCAAAGTAATTGATAAGTGAAGTTTAATGATTTCTTATATATTGGAGAGAATGTTTTGGAAATGTATATCTCTAGAAGAGATTTTGATAAAAAGAACTTAATCAATTAATGAATGATTCCCTATTCACAAAACCTCTTTTTATCGATGATTGGATCGAAGGAACCGAGGTTGGATCTAGGGTTATTCCTATCAGAAGACCACTTCGAACCAATGTATACATTCAAAGATTAAAGACCTGATGGAGAGAATGAAGGATAAGGACCTCGGGATGAAAGGACTAGTTGTTAATAATTTTAGTTGGCTCCCAAATACTAAAGTAGAAGAGGTCCCTTTATTTTTAAAACTCTTTGGGTTGCAAGGACTTCTCGCTACTAATACTAGGGTTAATTCCCCATAGAATATGGTAGGAGAGTGCCTTTGGTTTCGTTTAGTCTCAGAATGAACTTGTATGGATGAATGTCTGGTATTGCATTCTTGAGATTTCACCATTGACTTTTATAATCATACATCTGTTTAATGGCGGAGAAGGCAACTTTTCTTAGCTTAACACCCTTTTCTGAGACGTATGAGTTCGGAGATTGTATGTTTGTGGAATTTAATAGCGATCGATGGAATGGCGATGTAGCATTCAAAGCGAAATGTGCAAAGTAAAGGGTAATCATTACCTCAAGCCTCACACCCAAAAATGACCGAAACAGTGTTAGATGTGGCAAGGCATGTGGTTCACAACCATTAGGATATGATCATCCCCATCAAGATGTATTTCTCTACCCGCTATGATGTTCAATTTTAAATTATTGTGGATGTATGCTGTGAGGTCCCTTAGATAGGCCGATAATGACCGGGGTGATGAAATATTCAGTACTATCTAGCGAGAAAGGTAGGCCGGTCTTATATTGGTAGAGGGCAGATGTTCTGTGCTTAGGTACATTCCTCTAGAAATGTACTGTTGGAAATCCATTCTCCAATAAGAGCCCGCCCTTTTGTATCTACGGCCTAGTATGCTGGAATTTAATAATGGTAACAATCTCAGCCAAGATTGATAGGTTTACTTGCAAATGTTTTTAAAGATATGTCGTTAAAAATACTATCAAGTATTTTTATGTAAGAATGTTTTGGTTATCATAAGGGAAAACCCATTCCGTTTTTATGTGCGACGTAGTCTTATGAGATATCCTTTTGTTTTAAAAATGCATATTTTGAGTTCTCACACCAGTCCTATGACTGATCGGAGTTTCTTTTTTTCTTTCCTTAAACTTTTGGTGCCTTAATTTTCCTAGGCAGCCTAATACTCAGGTTTAGTTTAGAAAAAAATCTGGATGGTGCTCGAAGCATGGAGTCGGAAGACTTTAGTGAAGATTTTTGCCTATTTTCACCATAGTCTTGTACTATAGTATTCCACATTTGTAAGGATAGAAATTTATAACTTTCCATGTTTTTAAATTTGATAAATGTATTTATTCTATAAAGTTTTTATTGAAATAACATATGTGAGATTCAGTTCTGTCTTTATTTTTCTTTCTTACCCTTAAGAATCCGCTTCTCGGGCACTTGGATTTACGGCACGTGAATACTGAAGATATATTAGTGTCGATTTTTAAGAGTCAAAGAAATGGGTCCTCACAATTTCTCTATGCTGTAATTTATTTTTCCAACCAATAACCAACCATAGAATGGACCTAAGTTTCGATGGGCCTTTTTTGGGTCGAAATTTGGGCCTGTTCCGGGGTGGGTTTTTACACCTTGGTTGTTTGTATTTCCTCTTTGAACTATTAGCTCTTTGTCCTTGATTACGGGTTGCAACTCCATCTACAAAGGTATTGCCAATTTTCTCAATGGAATCTATGGTTTGATCGCGTATGGAGAACATAAAGGACGTGAGTATTTATAGCCAACTAGTCAATAAATATCTTGCACCCTTCTCTCTAGATCTTGAGACTATGTCCAGCCTCCTCTCTCTCATTGATGTGCACCCCTTTCTTTGGGCTTCTAAACTTCAGGACAAACTAACTTAACATTTAAATTAATTGTCTAATTAATTTATCAAGCCCCTACTTTAAGTAAATCAATATATATCAATTATACCATAGTTTATTAATTTTATGGCTTCAAATATATAATTAAAATACCATGAAATTCAATATAACATTTGTATAAATTTTATTATTAATTTATATACATTTATAAATTATTTTCAAAATGATCAAACTCATAAATTATCTAACAATGCGGTGGTGTTCTTTTTGATGTAAACTTGTTCCTCGATCAATATTTAGATACTCTAAATGCCGAAGCCTATATGGACTTTGCGGAAGTATAGTGTCAAGCACATATTTGGTTGCTTATAGATCATTTAGGTGAAATTCAAATTCTAATCGTTATTAAGCTACACCTTATTATGATATTTTATGTACCCTTTCTTTTCTTTATCGTTGTATCACTAAGATATCCAGAGTATAGTCTATGGTCAAAATGTAAGGTAAAATCCAATGTTAAATGTGTAAACCACTTTAAAGTCTTCGGTTCAATTTTATAACATTTATCGATTAATAAATTTACCCTAGCCAAAGATTTTGACTTTAAGGTAACTACCAGTTACAGTGATATTAAGCTTCTATAAGGAAGGAGAAAAATCCTCTCTGTGATGACTCGGAATTTTAGGCAATATAAATTTAATAATCTTTATTAACAATTAAATTGATTTGATAATTTTCTTTTATAATTTTAATTTAAACTGGCAAACTTAATCTTTTAAAAACTAATAAATATTTAATTTGGTAATATTTATTTATATCTTTTCTAACAATTTTAAATTGGTAAGATTTTTCTTTCAAAGCTTATAAAAATATATATTCTATTTATAATGTATATGTTGGTATATATATTGTGAATAGGAAGTCTTTTGTTTAATAAAAGATATGGTTTCAAATTGTAATGTATATGTATGTATACATTGTGATTTGAAGTTATGTTTTAAAATTCAAAATAATAATTTTCAAAACTAATATTAAAATATATTCTATTATAATGTATATGTGACGACCCGACTTTCTGAGCACAGAAATTCGTATCATCTTGAACAAAGAAAGGGGTGAGAAAATAGAAGAGATAGAGAAGAAAGAAGAAACAACATCAGAATCTCAACAGTGGAACGAATAAATTATATTAATCACATAAGAGAATACATAATATACAACATCATCAGAGTTACACGGATAATACAACACATGCTAGACAGTTATAAACACCTATCTAGTTAATACAACTCGATACAACTCAAACAAGTAACTCAAAGATACCAACACAGCGGAACTATATATATCTACAAACGTTGAAGCCTCCTGCTCCATTGGTCCTCCAGAATTCGTCAAAGCAAACCTGAATCCCTTGACTACTCATAAAAATTTGAGTACCAAAGAGTTAGGAAAAACAGAAATATACTCCGGGTCAGACATGGGTCTGGTGTGAGTAACAGGTTAAAGTTGCTTAACTTTAAAACATTTGAAAGAAAAGGGTATCACGTAAGACTTCCCACAAATAAACATGGGTAAGTTTTAACCTTACACTAACCAAACATTTGATAGGAAATTCAGTGATATTATAATAGGTCTAGGGTTTTCAAGTAAATAAGAAATAGCCGAAATTCTTACATTTATTAAATTTCAGCATACCAGCCACAACGTGGAAAATACAATCAAAACCATAGGGTCTCGTAGGTAGAATGGGTTTCCATCAATGGCAGGGCTACTGGGGTACCGCCCGTCACAGTACGGGGCCTAGATCACCGTACCGAGGATCACTCCCGACCCCTACAACACAAGGCCGGAACCATTCCTTACTGAACAGTCCCGAACAAGATAATCTCGACAGTTGTTGCAATCAACCGCCCACACAGCCAAAAAAGGGACTTCTAGACAGGGGAAAATCTTGTCTTTCTTGGGTATGACCCACCTAGCCTTGCTGCACATCCCATGTTTTAGCCATTCCCGATTGATGAGGCTTGAGGCTACGATTACCTTTAGAGTATACATCTCTTAGAATAATCATCGCCCACCTGACGATGTTCTGAAAGCATTCAATCCATACAAGTTCGTTCCGGGTGCGAACGAAACCGAAGGCATTATCTCTTTACACTCATTTTAGAATCACCCTCAGAGTTAACGACAATAACCCTTGCACTCTGAATCTTCATCTTCACTTCAGATTCACGACCTATCGTTAATTTGGATCGATGTGGTTTTCGGATGTCCAAATATGGAAACCCGATCCCGGTCTCATCGAAATCCAAAACGTATCTTTTAAGGCCAAGTTGTTTAAAGTTAAAACAATTCAATTCAATATTATCTATATAAACATAGATAGATAATTCACATCTCATAACAGATAATCACATTATCATCATAAACAGATAATTAATATTATCATCCAAACAGATACTTAATATTATCAAACTTAAACCATGCATCCATATCTCATAGATATTACTCATCTCATAGCTGAGATCACAATCAATCAATGAAATATAAATATCATCATCCAAAATCAATGATTTATTATTCACAATCTATAATTAATTTAATATGAATTAAATTAATTACTTCTATCTTTAGTTAATTTAAAATAAATTAAATTAATTACTCATTCTATAAATCCTGCTCATACAACCATTAATTAATTATAAATCAAATTAATTAACCATTCTCTAATTGCAATAAGTAATTTAGTCTTTAATTAATTTCTCAAATGAATTATTCTAAATCATTCATAGTAATTAACATTTAATTATTTCATTTGTTAATTAAATATAATTAATTACATTTATCATTAATTAATCACCTCATTATTAATTATTCCTTAATTAAACATTTCTTAATTTACACCATTAATTATATTAATTAATGATCTCTAATTTATATTTAAATTAAATTAATTATTTAAATTAATTATATTAAGTGATTAATCTTTAAGTAAACACTTATTAATCACCCTTGAATTAATAACAAATCAGTAATTAACTATCCTTAGTTACTTATTAACAAATTAATTATCCCATGATTAATTATTCCCATTAATTAATCTTTTGATTAATTACAAAAGTAATTTCCCAAATTACTTCACTTACAAATCATCTTGTATTAATTACATTAAGTAATTATCATCTAATTACTTTCCTAAGTAATTATGCTCCGTTAATTACACTAAGTAATTACACATATCAAATCATCAAATGATTTCTTAAATTAATTAAACTAAATTAATTAACTTAATTTAATCATATCATCAAAATTAACTAGAATAAGTAATTAATCTCTTAATTACTTTTATCAAGTAATTACACTAATAATTTACAATAGATTATCTAAATTAATTAATCTAATTAATTATCAAAATTAATCACACTAATTAATTAATAATCCTTAATTAATTATCTTCATTAACTAATAACATTTCTTAATTTACTTCTTAATTAATCTTTAATTATAAATTAATCTAAATTATTAATTTATAAATTAAATACATAAGTCGTTCCTTAATTAACTTATTCATTTAATCATTTAAATACCTTAATTATTTCTAAGATAATTTATTTGTTTAAAATGATTTAATAAATATTAAAGTGCATTTTAAACATTACCCTTTTTGAATTTAAATTTGAATTCCATTTTGAATTTAAGATTCAAAATGATTTACCATTTACCATTAACTAAATTTAAATATCAATTTATAAACTTTTAAAATAAATGTAAAAACATTTATTACTTATATATGCAACTTATGTAAGAAAAAGCTTTTAAACTAAATTACTGTGTAAAATCAATCTTTAAAATACATTAATTATTTAACCTGCAAATTCAAGTTTAACAATTCATTTACTTTCCATTCAAAAATCTTTTATAAAAGAATTCTCTCAAAAACAAGTTAAACATTTATTTGAAACAAATTTACTTTTCAAAACTATTTTATTTGAACTTATTTTTAAAACATTCATATTTAAAAACTGATTTAAATTTTCAGATTTGAATTCAAAGTAAACTTGAATCCATCAATTTATCTTTGATTTAAAACTTTGATTTAAACTTTCTTTTAAAAACTTGAATTAAAAACTTGATCTTCAAATCCAAATCCATTTTAAAATCTTAAGATTCAAAAGTTCATTTGAATCTATACTTTAAATTTTTGAATTTAAATCACAGTTTAAATTCTGTTTTCAAACTTTAAATTAATTTAAAATCTGAAAACCTGTAAGGTTTTTAAACCTGAAAACCCACCTTTAAACATTTTAAACTTGGATTTCACTTCAAATTTGAATTCAAACTTCAAACTGGATTTAAGCTTTGTTTAAATCTAGTTTACAAATTTAAGTTTCATTTGAATTTGTTAAAAAAAACAAATTTTGCTTCCAGGTTTACAAAAGCCTGGAACAAACATTGACTCGACTCGAACCAAAAATGCTTCGAGTCAGGCACTCAAATAATTCGAGTCTTCCCCGAGCTCAATACTCTGCACACAACCAAACTTCCTCATAACTTCAAACTGCACGGTGCACGTGCACATCTCCAGCGACCAACTTCAGTCGCCACCGCTTCATCGAGCACATCGACAACCACCTACAACCCATCCTCCGATCTTCAGCAAACCCATTCTCCACACAGATTCGAATTCGAGTATAAACTCGAAAACCTGGAACTTGAACTGCCTCATCACCAAAACCTGGAATATCACGTCATTCGCCCAACCTCGACGATCAGAAACCCAAGAACCTTGGCCATCTACTCATCATTGACCAACCTTCCATCACTCAAGGCCCCTTCACACTCGATCAACTATAGAAGGAGAGATGATCGAATTTTCCCAGTCTGATAAAACTAGGGTTCAAAATCAAGAATCCACCACCGCACTCTCCACCTTGACTTGATCATACATCTAGAAATTTTGCCAAACACTCCAGTCACTCCACTATCTCCAGCCACAAACCCGACCCCTCCCCCCCCTCAAAAAAAATACCGGGATCACCAGAGATCCTCTAAAAACCCCAAACCAATCAACATAGAAAAACTCTTTGAATACTAAACACAAAAATGTGATTATAGTTTTAAAAATCCTAATTACAGGCAAGAATTCAAGTTATAAACATGAATTGATATTTTAAAATGTTTGAAATTTCACCTATATCAAACATTTCCTGTTCTTTAAGTTTCTACAGAGCAGTCCGACCTTGCAAACTCAAATACAAATTTTAAAATTTGCTTTATGATCAAACAAACCTAACTTGCTTAGATACTAAGTCCTAGCAGTCATTGGATCAAGCAGAAATGATTTTGAATTAAATTTGAGTTTGAATTTTAATACAGAGATGTTTTACAGGGTTCCAATGTGCCGATATTCCACTTCACAATCACACAGAGAAATGAACTTATAAATATTCACACAAATATATTTAAGCATTCAAATATTATCATGCAACAAGTTTAAAAACTTAGGTTAAAAGTGTTACTCACCATTGCTTTTGAAAATGAACAGAGCATTCTTGTTTTGAAACAGCTTGAACTTTAAAACTGAGAAATGATTTGCTTTGATCTTCCTAATCTTCTTGCCTTTGTTGTTGTAATGCTTCAGTTTATAAAAATGGAAATTCTACTTGTATATTTTCAGTTTTGCTATGACTTGAACGAACTAAAAATAAGAAGGCATGTATATAAAGAAGTGTTTTGTAAAGGGAGGTGTTCCTGGGTTTGTATACAGGTACAATTATTTCTTTTTTTTATTTTACTGATCAGAGATTATTTCCATTTGGGGCTGAGTTGATTTTAACAAATTCGAATTTGACTTGACTTGTTGCTTGCATTAAATGTTTGAGTACTATGTGTCCTACTTAGCTTATTTTATTTTTCATGTTAGATATTTTACTTTTACTCTACTTTGTTTTATTTTCCTGCATATTTATTTTTACCAGTTTTGTTTTCTACACTTCATGTATATTATAAAGTTGTTTTAGTCTTTGCTTATATGCCAGCCTATTAACTTACAGCATCAACATATTTTTACTTTGCTTTGTTTTTATACTTATCTCATTTTTGTTTTTATGTTCATAGATATTTATTTATACTATGTTCTAGCCTAACATATTGCCTTACAGGTTACATACAAACACATTTTTACTTACCTGGCAGCTTTATACTTTATTTTGTTTTAGTTATGTTATAAATTTTTTAATTAAGTATTTATCATGGTTTCTTGTGTTTATATATATTTATACATATGTTTATAACCATATAATGGATTTATGCTTATGTTTAAATATTTATAAGATTTGTTTTATCTTAAACATACTTGAAATACTATATTTTAAATTTACAAATCATAGCTTTCATTCAAACACACGTATATAAATAAAGTTGAAATAACAATTTCTATAAAAATCCATTTGTAAAAACATTACATTATTAATATAGCTCATTATCAAATTAAAATAATTTATAAAATAATTTATCTCTTATTTAATAAATTACTTATTTTATCAAGCTATATTTAAAAAGAACAAAACAAACCTTTTGTTAAATTTAAATTTTAGCTAAAATCATTTAAACAAATTTTAACTTTATCTTGAGTATATTTAAACCATATAGTTATTTAAAAGCTTAATATTAAATTAAATCAAATTACAAATTACCAAAAATATTAAAATTAGAAAATATGTTTTACTTGTTAAATTTAAAACAAAGCTTACCTATTTACAATATATACAAATATATATACATTATAAATAGAAAACAATTTATTAATTTTTAAAAGATAAATTATCAGTTAAATATTTATTTAAGAGAAAATTATTAAATCAATTCAAATCTTATTAACAATAATTATCAAATCCATTTAATTTTTACATAGATTATTAAATTGATATTGCCAAAATTTACGGGATATCACAGTATATATTTGTATATATTGTAAATAGAAAATTTTTGGTTTGAATTTAGTAAAAGTGCTTTCAAATTCTAATATAGATTGTGATTTGGAAGTTATAATATAATATATTTTTTAAACACTATTTGGAAATTTAATTTTTTTTCTGATCAACAAAGATAATTTCTTATTTATTTAAATATATATTTTTATTAGGTTTAATAAGATTTAACTAAAGGTTTATTCTTTTGTTTTAATATACTTTTTTTTAGAATAACTTTAATTATTTATATATATATATATATACCATTAACATGTTAAAATATTTAACATAAGAAGTTAATATAAAAATGCATTTGGACATGTGTTAATATATAAAAAACTAGTTTAATTAGACAATTGTAACTTAAGTATCCTATAAACTAACAAGTGGCTTATATTGTTTTTTTATAAATTTTATGTAACAAAAAGTATGGAGAAACTTAGTTTTCATTTCTCAGTTCAAATCCTTTCTGAACTCTTTCTTCTCTTTTCTAAAACTAAAAACCTGAACCCAAAAATCAAAAGAAAAGGGAAGGCAAATTCAACATTAGTTCCAAATCTTCAAACCATCTGAGATCATACAAAGTATAATGAAGATCAACAACAAGCTAAGCAGATTCAATTCAACAGTAAGAATAAGTTCAATGAATCAAACTCTAGCAAAACAAATTCCATATTTTTAAACCTGTCTTTCTGCATTTTTAAACTGGTGTGTAAACCTTTTCTAAAAAACAGTTTAATTTAGATTTAACTCTAGTGCATGTCATAAATTATGAGATGATTTTGGTTTGTATGGTAGTTTTTCAGCTTGAATTTATTTGAATTGATATATATGTAGTATGAGCAGGTCTGTATGTGTGTGTGTATGTATATGTGTGTGTGTGTGTGTGTGTGTGTATATATATATATATATATATATATATCCAGGTCTCCGTTGACTCACAGTTCCCTGTTTTTCTTTCTAAAATTCAAAACTCCCAACTGAACCCATATTTATCTTTGATATTTAAATGAAAGTTTTTTGTTGAAGTATAATGATAATTATGAAATAGTTTCAAGATTTTAAATTTAACAAATAAATTTTAAATTGAAAGTAATAGTAAAATACATATATATGTCAAAAATCAACCAATTCAATTTCAGATTTGGATTGCATGAATGTTTTCGTGGTTGAAAATCATGATTTTTAATATGAGTATCACGATTTTTAGTTTGATAATCTATGGGAATTTTGGAGATGAACGTTTTAGGCATTTTTGTTGTTTGCCAACGATCGGCGGTGACTAGGAGGTCAGGGTGTAGACTGAAGATGGCCCGAGGAATGAAGATCACAGGAAAATACTGGTGTAAATTATTATTGGCCATGGTGGTCTGAGTTTGGGGAAGTAGGGTTTTCCTGTTGTTTTGATTGCCGATAGTTTTGAGGGGTTTGAGTCACCGTGGGAAGGCCGGACCGGATCCGATAGGGGGAATAGGTGTTGGAGGCCGACGCGAGTCGTTGGTGTAATCCTAAAGTGATGTAGTTTTGACAAAGAGAATTGGTGTAAACAATAATACTATAAGGTACTGCTTAAATTGTAAAATAAGATTTTACCGATGAAGATTGATAAACGATAAACTCGGCCAAACTATCATACCACTTGCTAAGGTGATGAATGAAGATTAATAATTGAATCGTTGTTTGATATTAATTACTAACTAAATTTACATCAACGAGTCACAGAACCATGTTGTTGAGTTCTCCAAAATAACACATGATCTAATTAATTTCCAATTGTCATAAATTAAATAAACTAATAATATTAAGAAACATTATTTATTTATTTATTTGATGCATTGGATGCTAGGTGATATCCTAGTGCCATTAGTAATTAATTGGATGCATATATAAAAGTTATAAATATATGTATCGATATAAGATTGTGGTACACATATGATTTAAATGTCATTAATGACTAAAGAAGTTTTGGTTGTTTAAAGGCCCATGTTGCCTTAGTTTTTGTCGGCCATAATAAGGGGAGGAGTAGAGATATGTTGATTTGAATTCTAATCCAGATCTAATAAATAATTAGAGGAGAAATAGTAAAATGACGATAATTTGTCACCTCCTCCTTCTCTGTATAAATAAATCTATCCTTTCACTCCTTTTATCTTAAAACCCTTCACTCTTAGGCAGGCCATACCCTTTCATCGCACACCCCATAGCCGAAAATGTCATAGCCCAAAAATCAAATACAAATTTGTGTGGTCTAGATCATTGCAAGGGTATGAGATCGATTCAAGAAGAATTTAGGAGTTATCTTCAAGTAATGTTCACTCAACGAATTTATCTTCAAGAGATATGTTTTATTTTCATTTTATAATCATATGGTTGTAAGATCCAAACATATAACAATTTTATATATGCATATATTATCTCCCCCAATAATGTAATTAATTTGTTCACCTTGAATTATATATGTATGTACGTACACATGTAAGTATGTATGCATATGTGTGTGTACATATCTTGTAATATAGTAATATTATTGCCACATAACAAAAAGGGTTTTTGGCCATATACTTTATAATAGTATATACATTATTGCAAATATTCTATATATATAGTTTAATGTTCTAAATAATTATTTATAAATTTTAAATTTTAGGTACTATAAATACAAATTTAAAATTCATATCTAGACATACATAAATATATATTTATACGATGAATTAATTTTAAATTTGTTTCCATAAATTAAAATAAAATATTTTCATCCAAACTTATTTTATTTTATACATATATATATTTTTAATTATTGTAAAACAATGTCTATATAATATAGTAATAATATATATATGTATTATTCATTGTTCGTATTTTTATTTATTTTACTGGCCAAATTTTTTTAATTGATTATTTCATACTTATAATTTCAAAAATCTTATTTTATAATAAAATATGTGTATACTGATTTATTTACATATATATTTAATTATTTAAGAATGTTTATAAAATAAATATAAATAAATATATATATATATATATATATATATATATATGTGTGTGTGTATTCGATTGAAAAAATTATATAAATTTATGTACGTATTTGTTATATTTAATAATTTTTTTAGATCTTATTTTGAATATTGAAATCTTTATTAAGTCTTTGTCACATATTTAAAGTTTACAAGTTGATTTTTAAATTTTATTGCTTCAGTCAAAATTAATTTAGTTGTTTTATTATTTATTTAATGTAATTTTTTTTGAATATTACAGGTTATATATATATAAGTATTAACCATTGTGTTGAGACGATCAATGCACATATAAATGGTAAATGTATACGTTGTAGATGGAAAAAAATCCCAACATCTATGTATATAGACATTAACTATGTACACTTTGATATATGTTGCACATGCATGACATACACACATGGGTATAATATGATATACTCATATACTATATAATTATTAATTAATTAAATTCACTAATTAATTAAATTAGAAAATTAAATGAAATTGGATCTTACTTAAATTAAATAGATTGGTTATAAAACAATGCATCAGATTTCATAGGCCTGCTATGATCCAAATTGGGAAAACATTTTTTGAGATATACCCATTTCACCAATTACAAACACACCCGATTCCAACACTATATGTTATGTGATAGACCATAACCAGAGAATAGTTAGTTACTTAAGAACCATCGTACCCTTAAGTTCGAAGAATACTGCACATCATGGCATGAGATCTTATGTTTTGATTGTTAGAGGATCCTTATATATTGAATGAGACATTGTCCCACCTAAGCAAAAATTAGTTACTGTTCATGCTTATGTACTACTTTCCTCAATCCTATATTGGCCCTTAGGGTCAGGTAATTTTGTGCGAGGGGAAGGACCTATATGGCCATGAACTAACACATGCGCGCGCCGCTCGCCTGTCTCATACCGAATCGGGTTGGGCCGGGTGCGGGTGCAGGTCCAATAAGAGTGGACCGTGTTATATTTTTGCTGCACAAAAATAAACAGCTATCTACTGTTTAAATTCAAATAGAAGCGATTACTGGACTGGACGCGGCTTTTCAAAATAGGAGTTGCAAAGCTATTTTTAGCCATTGAGAATGAAGAGACGCAACTATTGCAAACCGCGACAATTCTTGGCCGTTGCAAATGAAGAGACGCGACTGTTGCAAACTGCGACAGTTCTTGGCCGTTGCAAAAGAAGAGAGGCGACTGTTGCAAACCGTGATAGTTTTTGGCCGTTGCAGACGAAGAGATGCGGTTGTTTCCAACAAACATAACTGTTGGAAATTAGCCTATAAAAAGAGAAGGAAACGTGATCAGTAGATAACTACGAATTTTCTCTTCTTCCTCTTCATTTCTTAATCTCCAGATCCGTACGCTTCTACATATCACACAGAAGATCATACTCATCCCAATCTCGAGCAGATCACGTTTGTTGTACCTTGGGAGACTTTGAATAAAGTCTTAAGGAAATTGTTACGACAAGCCCCGAACATAATTTCCTTCTTCATCGGTTAGATTGTTGTTTACTTATATATTTATATAAATCATTCTGTAATCTTTCTGTTTCAATGTTGTGCTGTTTCTACGAAGTAGTACAATGCTTGTTTATCGCTATTGTTTAATACAGCAATTTGCTGTTGTGATTGTTATAGTTTATTCTTGTAAATTAATTACAACACAGTTATTGTTAAAAATAACTAATATAGTATTCCAAAATCTTAGAAATCTGATTTGTAAACTTGTGTGACGAGTTTATAACATACTGGTCTCTGTTTTGGTATACTGATGGTATAACATCTTAAGACTTTCCAGTTTTCACTAAAACAGAGATGGCGACAGTTGAACTATCAGCAAAAAGTGCTACCCACAACAGGCCTGATCCGTTTAAAGGAGATGGTGATGACTTCATAACATGGAAGAATCAAATGCTGTTTTATCTCACTATGTTAGGGCTGCAGAAGTGCAGTGAGAAGGATGAACCAAAGCCTAAAGACAGACAAAATAGAGAAAAAGACACAGCTGTTTTTTTCGAAATTGACTCGTGGAAGCATTCGGACTTCTTGTGCCGACATTACATTCTAAACTGTCTGGATAAAGTACTATATAAAGTATATCAGCCACACCAGACAGCAAAATCCCTATGGACTGCACTTGCAAATAAATACAAGACGTAGAATGTCAGTTTGAAGAAGTTCATATAGATAAATTTATGGAATATAAAATGGTGGATTCCTAATCCGTAACTAGTCAAGTGCAGGAACTCCAACATTTAATTCATGAACTTGAAGCAGAAGGACATCAAGTTGGAGAATCGTTCATTGTTGAAGCAATAACAGGAAAAATACCACCATCCTGGAGAGACTATTGCAATTATCTAAAACATAAAAAATGAGATTTTCTTAGAAGATCTCATTGTCAGATTAAAAATTGAGGCAGATAATCACGGAATAACACAACCCAAAGGCGAAGAGGTACTTGTTACAGAAGGGTTAAAGAAGAAAGGACACTTTAACAATAAAAAGAAAAGGAGAAAGGCACCGAATAATCAATCCAAAAATTAGCAAACCAAGAAGTTTAAAGGCGAATGTTGGGTCTGTGGAAAGACTGGGCATGCAGCTAAAGATTGCAGGCACAAGAAGATGAATGACAAATCATTGGCAAATATAGTGGAAAATTTGAGTTCAACCATTGTGGAGATGAACTTTTCAGGAGTTGTTTCAAAGTGCAACTTAGTGCAGAACCCTGCACAGTAGTGGATAGACACAGGCTCTACTCGTCATATCTGTTTTGATATATCCTTGTTCTCCACTTACAAGAAATATGATCAGGAAAAAAAATTCTACATGGGTAATTCTGCAGTTTTCATGATCGAAGGTAACGACACCGTTGTCCTCAAATTTACCTCTGGAAAAACTATGACACTAAGTGAAGTTCTTCTTATTTCGGATATATGCAAGAACCTTATTTCTGGACCTGTGCTCTCAGGGAAAGGCTTCCGTCTGGTCTTCGAGTCAGATAAAGTAGTTCTGTCTAAGGCTGGAATTTATATAAAAAGGGGTTATTTATGTGATAGCCTATTTAAGGCAAATGTAGCCGTAGTCGGCAATAAAACTATGTATTCTGATTATGCTATTAATAAAAAGAAAGTTTCTTATTTGGTTGAGTATGAAATTTTACTATGGCATGATATATTATGACACATAAATTTTCGAAAAATGAAAAAATTAGCAAACTTGGGATTAATTCCTAAATTCCAAGTAGATAAAAACTACAAATGTGAGACATTTGTAGAAGGAAAATTGGTTAAAAAACCATTTCATACTGTTGATAGAAGTACAGAACCACTAGGTTTGGTTTACACTGATTTATGTGATTTTAAATCATTACCTACAAGAGGTGGAAAAAGTACTTTATCACTTTTATTGACGACTATACATGATATTGCTATGTATATCTTTTGAATAGAAAAGATGAAGCAAGTACATCGTTCATAAAATATAAGGCTGAAGTAGAAAATCGGTTAAATAAAAGATCAAGATATTGAAATCTAATCGAGGTGGATAATATGAATCACCATTTGAACAATTCTATGCAGATACTGGTATAATTTATCAAACAACAGCTCCATATTCACCACAACAAAATGGTATTACAGAGAGAAAGAATAGAAAATTAAAAGATATGATAAATGCAATGCTATTGACCTTTGGTCTTCTGATGAACTTGTGGGGCGAAGCTTTAAATATTTCTAATCACATATTAAATAAGGTTCCTCACAATAAAACAGGAACAATTCCATATGAGCTATGGAAATGACACGTACCAAGTTTCAAATACCTCAAAGTGTGAGGGTGCTTGACAAAAGTTCCAGTTCCGCCTCTCAAGAAAGTCAAACATAGACCAAAAACTATAGACTGTTACTATCTAGGGCCAGCCCAAAATAGTAGTGCATACAGATTTTTGTTATTCAAGTTTGATATAGCTGATATTAATGTCAATACAGTCATAGAGTCTTGAGATGCCTTATTCTTTGAAGATATGTTTCCACACAAAAGGAATGAAGGAAATTATGTCCCTAAAAGGACAAGAGAAGAATCAAGCAAGCCACATGACGATGAAACTCACCGTGAAATTGAGGAAGTTAAACCAAGAGGAAGCATAAGAGTAAGAACGTCCGAGACGTTTGGTTCATATTTTCTAACATACATGTTAGAACACGAACCTCAAACATACAAAGAAGCAATGTCATCTTCTGAATCATCATGTTGGAAAGAAGCAATCAAAAGTGAAATTGATTCAATTCTAAGTAAAAAACTTGGAAAATAGTTGATCTTCCGCCTGGAATAAAACCGATTGGTTGCAAATGGATCTTCAAAAATAAGATGAAACCAGATGGCTCTATTGACAAATATAAAGCAAGATTCGCAGCCAAAGGATATCGTCAAAAGGAAGGTTTAGACTTCTTTGATACTTATTCACCGGTTACACGAATAACCTCTATAAGAATGTTAATAGCAATCGTATCCATATATACTCTAGAGATTTATCAAATGGATGTAAAGACAACATTCTTAAATGGAAATCTTGATGAGGAGATTTACATGGAGCAACCCGGGGGTTTTTATTTCCAAAGGAAATGAAAACAAAGTATGTAGATTAGTAAAATCATTATATGGACTAAAATAAGCTCCATAACAATGTCATGCAAAATTTGATAGTGTCATGATGAAAAATGATTTCTGTATAAATGAATGTGATAAATATGTTTATTATAAACAAGTTGGACAATCATATGTGATGATTTGTTTATATGTAGACGATATCCTAATCTTTAGTCCAAATAGTAAAGTAATAAAGACCATAAAGAAAATATTAATCAACTATTTCGATATGAAAGATTTAGGAGTTTTTGACATTATTTTGGAAATCAAAATAATGAAAACACCTAATGGAATTGATCTATCTCAATCATACTATATGGAAAAAGTGATTGGAAAATTTCCAAAATTACGGAATTAAAGGAGTAAGAACGCATTTTAATCCATCGGAAGTACTGCACAAAAACACTAATGAGAGTGTAATGTAGCTGGAATACTCTCGTGTAATAGGATGTCTAATGTACCTCATGAATTGCACAAGACCAGATATAGCTTATGCAGTAAGTCGACTGAGCAGGTATACAAGCAACCCAGGGAAGGAAAACTGGAAAGCACTAATAAGCGTATTGGGATATTTAAAGAGTACCATGAACTTTTTCCTACATTATGGAAAATATCCTGCCATCTTAGAAGGATATAGTGATGCAAACTGGATTTATGATTCAGAGGAATCTAAATCAACTAATGGTTATGTATTCACCCTAGCAGGAGCAGCAGTGTCATGGAAGTCTACTAAACAAATGTGCGTAGCTCGATCCACTATGGAATCAGAGTTCACTGCTTTAGATAACGCAGGCGAAGAAGCAGAATGGCTTCTTCAATTTTTAGAAGGAATTCCATTTTTGCCTAAACTTGTACCGGCCATATGCATACACTATGATAATCAAGCAGCGTTTCGCAGAGCGTAAAACTTTGTGTATAATGGAAAGTCACGAAATATTCATCGACACCATAACACAGTTAGGCAGTTACTCTCAAATGGAACTATTTCCATTGATTATGTGAGAACTACCGATAACCTTGTAGATCCATTTACTAAAGGATTATAAAGAGAGAAAAATGACTGCACATCGAGAGGAATGGGTTTAAAAGCCTAAAACAATAAGAGTTATCTTATACAGAAACCTATCATAGCGATTGGAGATCTCACGGACTAGGATCAATAGGCAAACCAGTTCTGAGTAACTCAAGAAGTAATACATTATGGACTTAGTCCTACTCCATTCCTGTGGAGCACAATAGAATGCATGCCTACAGAAATATTAAAAGGATAAAGCTATGCTTTTTAATGATGACCATATCTTGAAATTAACAAGTGGGGGTATATGTAGGATACTCTTAATGGTTGCGATCACCTATGTTAGTGTGAGCTGAGTCGGGTCTATGAAACTATTAAAGACTTAAATTATCCAAAACACTCGCAGAACCAAATTTGTTCAGGACCAAAATGAACACAACCAAGTGATTGGATGTAAAGAGAAACAATGCTTTGTAAAGCTTATTGTCTGGTTATGCACAAACGACTGACGGTTCAAGATGAATAAACTCACCGATTAACAAATTATATTCGATAAGTTTTATCTAGGGAAAGTTCAAAGTGAAATATCTACTTAACCTCAATATAGCATTATTTTCATATGAATTGTGTGATATTACACTTTGTGTGGGGGGACATATATCATCATTCATATGGAGGATTGTTAGAGGACCCTTATATAGTGAATGAGATGTTGTCCCATATCGTCAAAAATAAGTTAATGTTCATGCTTATATACTACTTTCCTCAAACCTATATTGACTCTTAGGGTCATGTAATTTTGTGCAAGAGGGAGGACCTATATGGCCATGAACTAACACGCACGCGCGCACCGTACGCCCGTCCCGTACCGGGCTGGTTGCGGGTCCAATAAGAGTGGACTGTGTTATATTTTTGCTGTGTAAAAGCAAAAAAATTCTACTGTTTAAATTCAAATAGAAGCGATGAGTCAATTGGACGCGGCTTTTCAAAATAGGCGTTGCAAAGCTGTTTTTAGGCATTGCGAATGAAGAGATGCGACTATTGCAAACTGTGACAGTTCTTGGCCGTTGCAAATGAAGAGACGTGACTGTTGCAAACCGCGACAGTTCTTGGCCGTTGCAAATAAAGAGAGGCGACTATTGTAAACCGTAACAGTTTTTGGCCATTGCAGACGAAGAGATGCTGTTGTTCTCAACAAACATAACCATTGGGAATTAGCCTATAAAAGAAGAAGGAAATCTGGTCAGTAGATAACTTTGAATTTTCTCTTTTTCCTCTTCATTTATTAATCTCCAGATCCGGGCGCTTCTACATATCACACAGAAGATCATACTTGTCACGGTCTCGAGCAGATCACGGCTGTTGTATCTTGGGAGACTTCGAATAAAGTCTTAAGGAAATTGTTACGACAAGCCTCGGATGTAATATCCTTCTTTTTCTAGTTAAATTTCTGTTTACATATATATTTATATACATCATTTTATAATCTTTCCGTTTCAACGTTGTGTTGTTTCTACGAAGTGGTACAACACTTGCTTATCGTTGTAGTTTAATACAACAATTTTTTGTTGTGATTTCTATATTTGGTTCTTGTAAATTAATTACAACATAGTTATTGTTTAAAATAACTAATACAGAATTCCAAAGTAGTGGAAATCTGATTTGTAAACTTGTGTGACGAGTTTATAACATATTGATCTCTGTTTTAGTATACTGATTGTATAACATTGACTTAATTGTATTAATCTATAAATAACCCCCATTGATTCGTTCTATGATTATTCCAAGTAAGCACAGTCATGTAACCCCTTTGGTGTCCCCAAAAGTCATGAGTAATAATTTACCACGCCCATCGTATAAAGAGCATTACATACACTAGTCCGAAAGGATGTTTCGATATCCTTTTTTCGACGCATCTTGTAACAAATAAGTATATAAATAGTTATTCAAAACTCATGGTTATGAACACATTTGCACATGTAATCGATAAAATACTTCTCATAAGGATATTCTACTTATACATGCTTAATGATTAATGTCATTATATATATCTCTATATAACAACATATATAAAGAAAATAAAACCAAAAGAATACTTTATTTTGAACAAGATCATTTACAAGTGTTAACGTATATAATTATTTACACAATTTCCTCTAGGATACAAACTTAACTCTGTTACTACCGAGTTTGATGATGGTACATGGAAAATGGAGGATCAGGTAAGACTAACTTACCTTTAATTTTTTATTATATTAATGTGTTATATGACCATGTATGGTTTTTCGATGTATAGATTTTCTCTTGTGGTTTCAGTTATACGCATCTACCATTATAGTTGCAAACTCACGGTTTGAAGGTTTGAGCATCTTACATGAATTTTAGGGATAAAATTCCTACAAAGAGAAGCCTCTAGCTGCTCATATACGATAATATTTTTATAATCATTAACATAAAACATTGATAAGATGATGGAAATAATTTTGTATGGTTTGAGATGGTGAAAATAATTGATTAGTATTAACAAGAAGTTTATTAAATGAATAACGTGTATGTATATGCAAGGGATTTAATAAATTAGCGGGTCATGATCTTGTTGGCCTATGCTCATCAAAGAGATAATACAAATCCTTAAGCCTTCATCTATTTTCTCATTCTATGTACAACCACACTTTTTCCTTTCATTGCTACTCATTGAAATTCCCTTAAAAAGAAAATTACAATCTTTAGAATAAAGGAGGAAAATTTGGAAAGAAGTAGGTCAGGGAAGCTTAGGTCTACACTTCACAAAGGAAAATTATGAGTAACATCACCGCGATATGAATCCAAATGCCATATAGTTCAGATTTTGTTATACACGATAATTTATAAGTCGATTTTTATGTTAGGTTACTATATGCTACAATAGCATTAAAATATCCAATATCCATATGATATGATAACATGATAATTAGCTTAGTTAGAGGAGTATTGACCCCTAAACCAAGATTTTATGTACGAAATTGTTTAGGATCAAATTATGTGTTGATTGAATGATTTTGGAAATTAGATTTCATTCGATCATGAACATATAAATGCTATGAACTTATATGAATTTTCAAAAATTAAAAAATATTATAAGAGAGTTCTAAACTAAATAACTTTTATATCTTTAGCAATCTCCAAAATATGTAGTAGAGAAAATGATTTTGTATATTTGATTTTTTTTGAACTTTTCTAATCATTTCCTTAATTTGCATGATTTTTGAAGTTTATTCAGTTTTAAATAAGAAAATTTTAATTAAATGGCAAGAGTTTAGTTAATAATTATGTACCCATATTTATTGATAAAAAATGTATGCTTTGTGCGTTTTTATATTTTCAAGTACTACATCTAAGAGTACCGACCAATCAAAATATGATATGCGACAAGTAAACGCATAATACGACAGACCTAAGAAGAAAGAAAAAGTATTCCAGTATTGGATTGGCTAAGTAAAATTATGAAGTGTGAAGGCCTTGGATTGAAACACGAGACCTAATATTTACATCATGACGACAGCCAAGGGGTTGAAACTGGATGATGTTTCATGGTGAGAGGGTAAATGATGAGAGCAATGACCATGGTGAGAGAGATGAAGGTCACTGAAAGATGAATGTGAAAAGATTAGGGCTATTTACTCCCATCATAGCCATGACCATGCCAAATTTGCTAAGAAGAGGCGTTTAGAGGATAGTTAAGACCGAGGAGATTGGTGTTTAACTAAGGGTCATATGGTATGCATGAAATCGAGTTATATGGGTTAACATTTTTGTTGACAACGAAGGTTTGGTTAATAAACAATGTTAGAACCAAAAATACCAAAGAAGGACATTCGGTTTACCCTAATATAGGCATAAGAAATGATGTATTAAAGTATAAAACATGTGTCTTCTACTTAGAGTCTTCAGTGATGCCAAAGAAAGCGCTTAATTACATTTCCCAAATGGGATTGACTATGACATTGAAATAATCAATGATGATATCCTATTAATTATTTTATGATCAATGAAACGAATGGCTTTTGCCTTGATAAGAATCCAGAGGTTCTACAAAAAATGACTGGCAGACTATAGAGGTAGCTTCTTGGTCATGGTTTCTTTACCTTAAAACTGCAATGTTAGTTGTCCACATCCATCAGCCTACCTTGTAAGGGTAAAAATCATTGCTTATATTCATATAAGTGATTGAGCAGAGATGCTCACTGATTGTATGAAGCTAAGTATAACTCCTATGATGTAGAATGAGTTGATAACCCTCGAGTAGAAGATCTTTCTGTCTAAGGCAAAATTACAATAATCTCCATATGAATGAAAATACAAAGGTGCATAAAATGACAATATATTTAACATTTAAATGTAAAATGCAATAAAATGGAAAATAGTTTTCTATTTTATTGCAAATACAAAATAAAAATGTATCATTTTATCTAAAAAGGAAAGTGGTGTGGGCTTGAAATACTTAAAGATTATCATACAGACCATGAGACAACATTCATGAAATTTACTTGGAAATTGTAAAGAAATATACATTGCATGTAAGGTGAATGATGCTTGCTGCTTGTCCCCGGTAGCCATGGCAAACTCCACTGCTCTAGATCCACGTCCCACTTTTCAGCCTCCCCTTTTGTCACTCCAGCCCCACTAGATCTTTCATGGTTGAAGCAAACATTAGCCATAGACAGTAATGGTTTCATACAATAATCTCAAAACAGGGTCAGAAATTTTCTCATTTGCAAAAACGCGTAGCTGTCGTGAATTCACTTACTAGGGTTCAAATGTGAAGATCTGTTGATTTTTCATGGAGCTCACAAATGAAAGAGTCAGGAACATGTAGTTTTCCCACCCACTTCTCATGTCAGGCAAGGACAAATGCTAAGCCACCAACACCATCCTCAATCAAAAACCCTACAGCAATATCAAATGCTCAAACTACTGAACTTCAACAACAAGAACATGGAAGGCGATTATTATAGAGGAAGATATCTCCATTTCCACGTCATTATAATTCTATAATCCAGTAGAACTCACCCATAAAATTCCATTGTTATATATGTGATTGGTTCATGCCTATATTATTATTATTTTTGATCTTATATTGAAAGAGTTTGGCAACCAAAAGGTGAATTTTTCATTCATACAAAGGAAAACGGATTCTACGTTGTTAAATTTAAGAATAAGGAAGATTATGAAAGAATACTAGTAGGTCCATATTTTTATGATAGAAGACCGATGATGATGAAAAGATGGTCTTCAAAGCTCACTCTTTCGAAAGAGATGTTACAAACTATTTTGGTATGGTTTGCTTTCCGGGCTTAAACTCGATGTATGGTCAGAAGAGATAATAAGAAAAATAGCATCAGCATTGGGAATTCCATTCATAATGGATTATTACACCAAATATATGGTAAACATTTCATATTCAAGAGTCCTTGTGGAAATTAATAACGATTCATGCATATTTCCAAGTGATGTGCATATAGTTACTAAAAATAATGAATACATTCAACCCGTTGAATACGAAGAAAGACCCATCGTTTGCCCTAATTGCAGCTGCTTTGGTCATCCATTAAAGCTATTCACCTTTATAAAGGTATGGGTGGCCAAAACAAATGCAACCTCTCAGGGATTCCCCAACGACAACCAATCATTGCAGAAAATTTTCTTTGACAAAGTTCATGCAAATTACAATATGCATGATAATGCCAACGTTGGAGCATCTCAGATTTATGTAATTTACAATAGTATACGTTTAATTTGTCACAAAAAAATAATGTTTTGGGAAGCTGTGGTAATGAAAATAAAAGTTCGCATAATAAACAATAGGAAAGTTGTAACGACTCAACTTTTTGACCATCGAATTCGACCCTAAATACATCTATGGTATTCGTGAGCCGCACACTCAAGTTCTAGAAAAAGGGATAGTTAGGGTAAAATAAAAGAAAAAGAATAGAACAAGAAAGAAAGAACACAACATCAAAATCTAATATGGGAACTATAATATATAATATCAAAAATACAGTACAAAAGGTTACTCGAAATACAGAAATTTCAGAGTACAAAACCTAAGTACTATCATTAGCTTGGAGAGTTATAACTTTCTATCCTCACAATGTTCTACCCTCATAATGTTGATACATGCATAATATAGTGCACTGGAAATAGAACTAAATAGATAACGGAAGCCTCCAACTCATCCTGAACTTTGAAGCATCCAAAGTAAAACTTTGCTCAGCCCACTTGAAAGACGAGAAATTAAAGGAAAACCTAAGATACTTGAAATGTGTAATAGTAAATATTGAGACTGTATGGATTAACGAAATAGTTTTTCCCTCAAAAAAACCAACCATTAATTAATTTGATATTGCGATATAAAGATAATGTCTAGGGTGTAAAATATAAATCCGAATATAGATACGATGCTTACGTTAATAACATCACAACAATATTGATGGTATAGTCAAAACCACTGAGGTGTGCATGCATATGGATTTTCCATGGAGATCTCTTCGATCAAGCCGAATCCGAACTCCATGAAAAATGGTTAAAAGTTGCCTTCCGAGCATCATAAATTTCTAGATAAAATATACCATAAAGCAAATACAACTAGCACACACACTAACATATAATACCACATGGAACCAAGTATCAACAATTCCCGCTAGCAACATCCTTAAGCATACTCTAGATATGGAATTGATATAACATATCGTTGGTTAGCTAAACACCAAATTGCACATCTTACTCCGTCTTTAGCCTTTTCAGACGTTAAGGTCATGTTCGGCATATTTTACATAAGTTTTCATCATTCGAATAAAATGTGAATCACTCCACGGATTCCCGCTAAAGCTTGTTTGACAAATGCTAATATAGACTTCTCCCTAGCACTTAACCTTAGGATAGACAATTTAACTCTATAGCATTAGTATGAAATATTAATGCTGACCTCTCCCATAGACTTAACCTTAGAATAGACAATTCTTCTATATTACATTCCACTTTACAACCACTTTAAAAACATAGACTCGTATATTAGTTTTGAAATGGTATTCGGTAACTAAAACACCTACGGATCCCGAACTCTTTAAAACTAATTCGATGAAGTTTCGTTAAACTCAATTCAGGTTCTTTTAGAAAAAGTACTATATAAAGAGGAATCCTTCTTGAGGGATCTCGTACATATATGCTCTTAAAGCTAGAGGAATTTCATACCAATGCTCCTACCTAAAGAATCACAAATCATATGAAGACATGAAGCTTTAGATACTTCTTAAGTTATATTTAGTCAAGTTCGATAGTCAACTTAATCGACTATCTAGTTAAAAAAATCGCTTATAGAAATCAAGGTTCGTATACTTAACCTTCCAGCTTATACTATTCATAGATCAAGAGAGAAGCCAAGTAAGTTAGAGCACTAGTTGCATATCAAAGCCTTGCTTAGACAGTTTATTCTTAACTCTCATAGATGGACAAGTTCACCTCGTCGGCTTTTGATGTTAGGTATATTATTAATTACTTCCATAAACGAGTAAGTAATCAACATAATTAACGCATTTCCGACCTTCCCAACTTAACTATTCCTCAGTCAAGAATGAAGCCGGTAAGTTAGAGTACTATTGCTTCTATCCTTACTCAAACATCAGTCTTAACACTCATAAATAGATAATTCTACTTTGTCGGCTTTTACTATTAAGCATAATTAATTATGTTTCAAATAAGTAATTAAACAAATAATGACCTAACCACTAAGAAATTCCTAACCCTTATTGAAATCATTTATTTATACTTTAAAACCCTTTTTATAAATGATACACACACACACACACACTAAATTATTTATTCTAAATTACTCATAAACCAAGTATTTAATAAAATAATTTAAAAGATAATATAGTACATAAGATATATTTACTTTATTCAAATAATTTAAATAATTTTCTAAAAACTACGTATACTCTAAATACTTTCAAAATACTTATAATAGGTTTTAAAACATTTCAAAATTTTAGTTAAACATAACAAGTTGATAAAATAAAAAAACTTGGAAAAACCATGTTTTCCTTATTTTTAAAAATAAACTCTCTTCTTTAAAAATTCATAACTAATTCTTAAAAATTTATAAAACCTCAAACCACTTCTAAAATACTCTAATATGAGTTAGTAAACATTTTTAAAAATAATGAAACAAAATACTTAAATTTAAAGTCATTTCCAAACATTTGAAGTTCAAAAACAAAGGTTAAACAGGTCAGTTTTACAAAAATGGAAGTTTGGCCACTTTTCGACATGTTACTTAAATTTTACCATTCAAGATATTTATGGAAGGAAGAATACACAATATACATCATAAATATGATAAGAAACCCTTAAGGATCTCTATACAAAGTTCCTTAGAAATTGTCGAACACAAGGAAATTCCTAAGTGCATCCATAGCGACTTTCGTTATAAGAGCATTTTCAAATTCAAGTCCAATTGAAAGAAAAGTTCAACTACAGCCTATATGATTTGTTTGAAGACTATGTTATAAGTCATGCAAGTCCAATCAATTCCATACATATATATTGCATGTGTTGTTTTCTTTCGAAGCAAGAATCGAATCAATATTATAACATATATCAATATCCATTTAATCACAAAGAAACAATCAAAACACAAGCACATATACACATTATATTTTCATTCAATGGTAAGTTATCTCACCTTTAGGAAAGTAAACAAGCATGCCCAAGCCACCACTTTCTACCTCAAACCTGCTAAAACCTCACTTTCTACCTTTACCTTGCTTTGTTCAAGTCCTAGGCTAGATTACGCATATTATTGCTCACGGCCAAGCAAGTAGGGTGAGATGTGCTTTGATTTTTCAAGATCTAAGTTGATAGAAGGTGTTGTGATACTGTCCTAAGGCCTTTATCCAAGTTTGAGTTGATTTGGAGTTGTTTTGAAATTATTCATCTTAGGAAATTTTATAAGAGAAAGAGTGGAAGAGTTATAACTTTTTTGCGTAAAAATGTGAAATAGATTTAAGGGTATGCCCGATCTTATATAGCCATGAATAGGTGCTCCCTTCCTTTGCTCTTACTCCCCTTCGCTTGTCATAATAGGTTCACCCTCCACATGCTCCATCACACCTCTGTCCTTTAGCAAATGACCAAACTACCCCTTACAAACAAGTATCTCTTATCTTCTAGAAGATTCTAGAAGATTCTACTTACTTTATGAATCAAAGCATGTTATTAGGTTCTATTGTGTTTATATGTTAATTAGATAAGTACAAAAGAGTTCGAACAACTTATATCGAATAAAAAGTTGTTTGTCGATAAACCAATTTTCAATCACATTATCAATATTTCTTTGAAGTGTATACTTTTGTAAAATAATTTCAAAAACATATTCTTCACATTATTTATTGATTAAAAGATGTCTAATAATGTTATAAAATCACATTCGTAACACTTAACTATATTTAGAAAAGTTACGGTATTCGAATACGAAGTGTTTGAAATTATGGGTCGCTATATTCTTCCCTACTTCGAACATTTCATCATCGAAATTCAAACAAGAATGGAAATCAAAGAAGATAGAAAAAAAGATGTGTATATATATAGTACCGCTGAAACTATATAAAACTAAACTGCAAACCAAATGCATACCAAGTGACTCCACCTCAAGCAGTGAGTACGCTACAAAGGATATACGATACTAAGATAAGAAACCACTAGTCCAAGAAGAACTCTGGATAGGACACCCTCAAACTATCTTCCATCTCCCATGTACAATCCCAAGCATCGTCACACCATTGTACCTTGACTGACTTAACAACCTTAGTCCTTGATTTCTTCATATCATGTTCAACAATACGAATAGACTGTCTCACAATAGTCAAGTCAAGATCAATCTCTAAGTCCTACTATGATGGCTCAATAATCAAAGTAGAATCATGCACATACTTACATAGGTGAGATACATGGAAAACATCATGCATACCTGATAATCTAGTCGGTAACTTGACTCTATAAGCACGAGTTCCTATCGTCTTAAGTATCGAAAAAGGTCCTAAAAAGAGGAGCTAACTTCCCTTCCTTCCCAAATTGAACTACACCCCTCATCGAAGAAACTCTGATGAACACAAAGTCCCCAACTGAGAACTCCAAATCTCTATTCCTCACATTAGCATAGCTCTTCTGCCTACTCTGAGCTACCTTCAAATGTCTTTTAATCTCTGCTACCTTATTCATGGCCTCATGAATCATATTCGGCCCAAGCACTAAGCAATCTTCCTATTCCACCCAACACAAAGGAGATTTACAATGCCTTCCATCCAATGCCTCCAAATGCGCCATCCCAATGCTTGCCTAAAAACAACTGTTAGAAGAAAACTCAACAAGTAGAAAATGATCATGCCATGAACCTCCAAACTCCAAAATCCAAGCATGAAGTAAATCCTTCAAAACATGATTCACTCTCTTAGTCTGCCTATCCATCTATGGGTGATAAACTATACTTAACTCCATCCTACGTGCGTCATGCAAACCCTTCCATAACTGACTCACGAAGATTAGTTTTCCATCGCTCACAATATCACATGGACTACCATTAAGTTGGATGATCTCTCTAACATATAACCGAGCTAAATTAGAAGCAGTCCTCATTGGTTTCACTGGTAAGAAGTTCGTGCACTTAGTCAATCGATCCACAATTACTCACACACCTTCGTTACCTCTCCTCGACCTAGGCAATATGTCGATGAAATCTATAGAAATCTGCTCCCATTTCTACTTAGGAATCTCAAGTGGCTAAAGCATTCCAGCTATCTTCTAGTCACTACCCTTAACCTACTGGCAGTTAGCATATCTACTCATAAATATAGCAACGTCTCTCTTTATACCTTCCCAAAAGAAAGTATATCTCATGCCCTAATACATCTTAGTGACCCATGGATGTATCATCAGTCCAAAATGATGACTCTCTACCAGAACCTCCTATCTAATCCCATCTACATCTAGAACATACAACCCACCATTCATCCTCAAAATGCCATGGTTATCCACCTTGAATCCTATCAACCTCTACTATACCTCATTCTCACTCATAGCCTTAACTATTGTGGTAATATGAAGATCTCTAAACTAATTCCCTTCGATACAGCTAATTACGGTTGGATGAACAATACATTTACCACAAACAGCATTCCTCGCACTAAGTGCACCAGCTATGACATTAGCTTTCCTCGGTGTATATAACATGTCTAGATCATAAGTTGCAAGAAACTCCAACCACCTTTGATGCCAATGTTTAGGTCCTTTTGCATGAAAAGATATTTCAAAAAGTTTTGGCCCATATATAACTCGAACCTCTCAACTAGTAAATGACGTCTCCACATCTTCAACACAAATACCACCGCTAACAACTCCAAGTCATAGTTTGCATGCCTTGCTTCATACTGTTTGAGTTGTCGACTAGCATAAACGATAAACCTTCCATGTCGCATTAACCCAACACCTAAACCTGCTCCACGTGCATCAATATAAACAGTCAAACCCTTAACTCCATTTGGCATAGTAAGAACGAGAGCACTCGTTAACCTTGCCTTAAGCTTTATGAATACATGATCGCATTTATTTATCCAAACAAATTTGACGTCTTTCTTCATCAGATTCCTTAAGCAAGAAACAATCTTTGAGAAATACTATATGAAACTCCTATAATAACCTGGTAGCCCCAAAAAGCTCCTAATATCAGTTGCGCTTTCTAGTTTCTTCCAGTCCTGAACGGCCACAACCTTAGCGGGATCGATAGAAATATCCTCCGCTGAAACAACACGACCGATGAACCTAATTTATGGACGCAAAAAGTGATATTTCAAGAACTTAGCCTTCAACACGTGTTTTCTAAGTATTTCTAAAACAATCCTTAGATGGCACGTATGTTCCTCCTTAGTCTTGGAGTAGACCAGAATATCAACGATAAATACAAGGATGAAATTATTCAACACGTCTCGGAAAAATCGATTCATTAAGTGCACGAAATATGCTAGGGCATTAGCTGGGAAAAATGGCATAACTAACCACTCGTAAAACTGATCGGATCTAAAAGCTATCAAGGTACACTCTCATCTGCCATCGTTAACTGATGGAACCCCATAGCAAGATCAAGTAGAGATAACACCCAAGCTCCATGAAGCAGATTGAACAAGTCATCTATCCTAGGAAAATGATACTTGTTCCTAACTGTACACTTATTAAGCTTACTGTAACCTACACACAATCTTAGGGAAGCATCCACCTTTGTAGCAAAGACGATGGTGGTCCCTAACACGAACGAATCAATCTGATCAAATCTTTCTATAACAAATCACTAACATGGTTAGACAGCTCCAACTTCTGCTTCGGTACAAGTCTATGAACAGGAAACATGATAAGTTTTGCATACTTAACAAATCAATGCGTCTTTTTACCAAAATTGGGCGTCTTCGAAAGTATTTGAAAAGATAAAAATGAAAAATAGAAATGTAAACAGAGGATTATCTAACAAACACTTTAAAAAACACACGTAGAAACACAATGATTTAGAGTGCTTTGGCGTATGGCCTACGTCCACTATGAAGTTGATGATTTTATTGATATTCACTTGCTGATTACAACTGATTACGATGGATTACAGTGATGAAATTCGAGTACAATGGCAACTTTGGAGTACAAAAATGATTTCGGAAGAGTCTGAACGTCAAAGAGCCAAAAGATCCATATAGGCCCTGGGGTGCTATTTATAGACGTAGGAGACAAATATCTCCCTTAGATCTCGGGAGACTTCTTTTGGGTGGGCCCACGCGATGGATCCTATGAGATTTCGACTCGATCCGTGATCGATACGAACGAATTTCGTATCAATCAAGATTTGACCAAATCTAGTCGAAACTTGGCGTGAACATTTCTTTGGCTGTACATAAGCTCCTGTGAAAATTTCATAGCATTTGGACTTGTGGATTGCGAGTTATGATCGATGAAAATTAGGGTTTTCTTTAGGCTGGCCAGTTCGTATCAAGGCGGTCGTATCGATCACTTCGAATCGATAATGAGCACATGCTCGTGATTTGATGTGGCACTCACTCTTCGAATTGATCTACTTTTTATGCCGAGTTGACTGCTTCCTTACTCACATCCAATATCGATGCCTTGTTCATATCCATCAATTTCGGTCTTGTTCGTATCGATAACTTCGGCCTCATTCGTATCGATGTTAGTTATTCCAATGGCATCGATCGTACTTGGCCCTATTCGTATCGATCAATTACTCGATTATATTCCTACAACATAAAGTGCTTGGTTCTATTCGTATCGATGGGGCTGACTCATTTTTATTGATGATGTGGCTCTATTCGTATCGATTGTGTGGACTCATTTATGTCGATCAAAGTTGTTCCAACTTGATGGATACGAACAAATAGGCAAAGGGATGGATATGAACAGATGGAGGCTCTGCTTGGCCTTGATGGATACGAACCGTGGCTTCATAATGGATACGAAATAACGATCACCTGATGGATATGAACTACCAATGCTTAATGGATTTGAACAAGGCTCTTCTGCTGATGGATACGAAATGACGTGCTCTGATCGATTCGAATAAGATCAATACAAAGTTAGATTTCCCTGGTCGTCTTATTGATACGAATAAGGTGGCTACCGATGGATTCGAACAGTTTGCCTTCTTGAATTGTATCGACCATATCTCGAGCATACTTACTCCGATTGACTTGAAATTTGAAATGTTGGCTTTCTTAGCTTTGCTTCTCATGTCATATAAATTGTATCTTGATCCAGAATCGGACAAAATTCATAGACATCCATAGCGATCCTGTGCTTACCCGACATTCGGGATGAGTGGTCTCTGATCTTCAGTCAATTTCTTGATATCTCAGCCTTGCCAAAAGGTGGGATAACATTTTCCCCCTAAAGTGCGTCTTGTGAGAACATGACGCGCTTTGAAGGATCACATTTTTCATTCTGAATAGTTCCATCTGACTTGTCAAATGGTTGTTGTTTTCTCATCGAAAATTGTAATCCTTGACTGATTTTTCAATAATATGAATTGTTGACTGCCAACTATTGTACCGTGTACTGTTGTAACCGATTGTTGTATGATAGCGGTTAGCTATTTGTTGTTGCAATCGTCATCAGATAGGCATTCGACCTGCGAATTTTTAAAATTGCATATGTGTTAAACTGACCTTTGTTGACGTTCGCACGTTTACAAGTCATTGTCAGTTTTCCCGTATCGAATTCCGTATCGATCCTCTCGTAAACTAATGTGAAATATGAGTTGTAGCAACGTTTGATGGGTTTTTTGGAATGTTCCTTCATGTCGATCCTCTCCTAGATCGTTGTAAAAGGTCGAAAGATTGTTCTCGTATCGATGGATACAAGTTTTCATGAGTCGTGCGTCGCTGGATACAAACAGTGAAATTTGTGTCGACGTTATTCGCATTAAGGGATACGAAGTAAAGATTTCAAATCGATGGATATGAGCTTCGATGGATATGAAATCGTCATTTCGTCTCGATAGATTTTTGTAGTTCCAACAGGTCTTTGCGGCGTCTGTTGTGTCGACGGTCATGAATCTCTGCAATCTTTCGAAGTGATGGATACAAACAAATGACTTCGTATCGATACACCAATGAGGGATACGAACAGAGCAACTGGTCCCCCATGTACTATTCATATCGATGGATATGAATCTTTAAAGTAGCGTGTGTTGATGGATATGAACAGTGCAATTTATATCGATGCGCCTTGAGTAGAGTCAAACACGGTAGACACGAATAAGCGTTTCGTACCGATGGAGTCATATGGCTTCAGTGCACTTTGGCTGTTCCTTTCGTGTCGATGAGGTTTAGGTCAAGGGACATGAATAACTAATCTGCATCGATCCGACGATAGACCTGTTGTAACCGGTCATTTTGATTGGGAGGCGAAACATTTCTCTCTTGGTTTCACACCCATATAAATAAATGGTTCTATACATAGAAATTATTTTACTTATTTACTTTCTGCTTTGCCTTCGTATTGGTTAAGAGACCCAAGAAAAGGAAACTGCGCTTACCTTCGGTATGAACCAGACTTTCAATCAATTGAACTAGCCGTTGCAATTAGGCAATGAATCAATGAACTCGCGTCGAGAACGACGAGATTCGAATCCCATTA
Source organism: Allium cepa (assembly GCA_030765085.1). NCBI lineage: Eukaryota > Viridiplantae > Streptophyta > Magnoliopsida > Asparagales > Amaryllidaceae > Allium > Allium cepa. Next base: position 40,098,459 of record CM060935.1, on the reverse strand, counting down.
CTAATCCATACACATATATGGCCAATTTTTAGTGGTGTTGAGGTCGAATTTGGTTCGGACCATGGCCGAGGGAGGAAAGGAATGGTGTTATGGCCACTTGGGGAAGAAGGAGTGAGGAAGGAGATGAAGGAAACGGCGTAAAGTCACTTGACCTCGACTTCATATCGATGGATTAGGGGAGAAGGCATTATATTTTGTATTGGTCTTAATTGGAGACTTCGTATCGATCTTCTATTTTAAATTTCATATTGATCTTTCATTCTTGGATTTTGTATCGACCACCTTCATTTCGATCGCCTTCTCTAGTTTCGTATCGATTGAGGGACTCGATACGAGGCATAGTCATTTGATCGATGTGAAGTTGACAACTTAGGATCGATACGAAATGGATGTTAAACAATCGATACGAAATGGCCATTATGGATCGATTCGAAGTCGATGACACCGATCGATACGAAGCTAAGGCCTTTGGTCGATACTAACTGTATTTTTAGGCCGATATGAGTTGAACCTTGATGAACTTGAAAATTTTCCATATTTGAACACCTGATCCCCACGAGCTTCAACCTTGCATAACTGGACTTAACTGCCGAACAACATATTTGACTACCCATCGAAGCTCATCGACGGAACTATAACTTAAAAAAAATTTAACGAACTTTAGCTTGGATCTGTCTCTAAAGTCTGGATGGCACGGTTGTGACGTTCAGTGATGATGGTCACTCTGGTTGAATTTCGAAGTCTCGTCATTTTCATATTTTCTCATACTCCGTAGAATTTATCAAATAATTTGTAGCACTGCACTGCACTGCACAATACATTCATGAACTTCACACTGGGGAATATATTGGATTTCTATCATCTAATGATGATTTTTCATAAGTTAGTTAGTTATGGAGTCTACAAGCTCTCAACAGTAGGAAATTCAGAGTTCACTTCCCCTAACAATCGAGATACTGGCCATTGCGGCCAAAGTTATAGATCCAGCTCTGGATGAGTTACCAGGCACTACTTTTATCGGTAATCCACAAGATTCTATACCGTCCAATGTTTCTGAAGACATGCTGGGATAGATATGCTTAAGGCATGGCTTGTCATTAGACGATGTGCTATTACCGGGACCAAATGATATGTCGCATTATCCACCGAAAGGGTTTACTGCTTTCAATCGCCATGCATGTGCGGTAGGAACACTTCCTCCATTTAACCAATACATTAGGGAAGTGCTATCTTTCTTTAGAATCACTCCATCTAAACTACACCACAACGGATATGCTCTGTTGAATAGCCGATTCATTGTATTTATGGAGCATCTCTTCTAGCCACAGTCCCCGCTCAAAATTAGATACTTATTCAACATCAAGAAACGAGGAGATAGCCCTTCTTTCATGTTTCTGGAAGCATTTAGGAATTGTCAAGTGGTTACGGGGTCCTGGACCAGGTTGAGCTACTCTAAAACGGAATGGTTTTATGTTCGCTGCCCCCCAGGATTCGCCAGTCGATGGTTATTAAGACGTGAGTACCGCAGTCTTTTCAAGTAGTTAATATGGTGATCATAACTGATGTCAAAACTAAAATATCTCCTTTTCTTTACAGCCGTAATTCCACGACCCGAAGGTGCGCATTTTAAAGATATAGTACTAGTTCTCGAAGAATTTTCGAGTGAAATGAGGGACATCGATTCGGTTCTGATAGACATAAATATGAGAATCGTCGGGTTAATCGAACGTAGACAAACTATAAGGCTTGAGGGAACATATGGGCTGTCTTGAAGAAATGAGTGAAGCGGGAGACGCCAAAAGTTGTTATAACTGAAGGGGTTGATTCAGAAAGAACACCCACCGACGATGAACATGTTGCCGGGACTTTTGATGCCCTTCAGGATGCCGAAGGAAAAAGAAAAGGCAATGCAGCTGCTTTCAAACACCGTAAATCCTTGAGATGGAAATCTGTGGTCGTGTCTTTGCCTAATTCCGGGATTAGAATTTTGGAGGCTCCTCCCTCGCAGGTAGAAAACCTTTTCAATGGGCTCGTCGATATTCCAATTTCGGATTATGTGTCACTTTAACATGATGCCATATTGGAGGTGCTTCAGCATGCTTTAGACTTAAGCGAGTCTCTTCACACTGGTATGGCCGACATTTCCGGTTGGTCGGGGGGTTGCACATACATATACACTTCACAGTACTACACGATTTTCGACCATAAGTTGTTTGTTTTGGGTGATTACTAACCCTATTCTTCTTTTATTCCTCAGGCATGATGACTAGGCAAGAATCTATGCTTGGAAGCCTCCGTTCAGTGCGCCAGTCATCAAGTTCATACTATGACCCCCGTAGAAGGGAAGATGATAGAAACTGTGACGGCGGTTATTGCAGTTAGGAATACTACGATAGAGATAGGAATAAGGATAGGAACCTAGAGCAGAGTTATCGATCTCGATTGCGCTCTCCATCTCCTCGAATCCCTACACAACCTTCTGCTTATGTTACACATCCCTCAGAGCCTCCACATCACAGACCCCCTTCCCATTCTCAGAGGCCTGATCCTTACTGATGTAGACATGAGACCGAGACTTCTGTTGCTGTTGTACAGGCTATTACTGAGCCCACTGAAGAAGGGGCTATTGAAATTGCACAACTGAAAAAGGATTTCCCGAACATTTACTTCGATGGCTACATTTTTAATCTACGCTTAAAGAGAATTCCGCCGGAGGCGGAGAATATGATGCACGATTATATTTACGACTTCTATACTCAGTATAAGAATGGTCAAAGCCATGGAGAAAGCGTTGAAGCTGGCCTTTGAGCAGGCGGCCACCATAGAGAAGTTAGAGAATGAGCTTGCTTAGAAGGGTCGCATTATCCAAGTGCTTAACACTAAAGTTGAATCCTCTCGAAAGTCAGAAATAGAGGCCACTAAGAAGGCCGACGAGGCTAACTTGGCTATGGGGAGGATGAGGCAGACACACTATGCCTTGGTGGAAGAGATGGGCCATCGGAACACCACCGTTCTTGCGAATGAGATGCAGCTCTCAAAGAACTCAATGAGCTTAAATCCAAATTCTCTGAAATTACCAAGGAAAGAGTTGACACAAATTATGCAAGCCCGGGAGGCATGTAAGCAGGCGGTAGCGCTCCAGGGTGAACGAGGCGCGGCAGTGGCTAAAGTCCACGTGGTGGAGACTGAGGTCGAGGAGAGGATCCTTACGGCGAAGTCCTGGCTAGAGGCTGATATCGAAGATCTCATCACTTATAACGCTAATGTGCTGAAACACAGGAACCTAGCCTGGCTCGAAAATTATCCTGTACATATTCACAATGCCTGGGGACGATTGGTTGAGGAGGAGAAGGCGGTGCATCCAAATGAATCAATCGACGAGTTTGAGCTTGAGAATCGTATGCTGAATGAAGATGAAAGAAAGATTCTCCACGAGTCGATGATTTCACATGAAAGGAAGAAGCTCGGCACCTAACACTTGGAGGGTGGAGAAGGTGTAGGTGTTGAGCATCATGATACAAGTCTTGAGATTCCTATGCCAACCCAACCTAAACCTGCACCAGCGGTTGAACCCCAATATGTTCCTGCTTACAATCCGAAACAGCCGTAGTTATCTTCTGCTAAAGAGCACACTTTTGAAGCCAATCAGCCGTCCACTAGCCTAACAGGGGAAGGTACTCTGAATATTCGTCATACGTGTACAAAGTAAGAGGCTTGAATCAAAGCGTTTACTAACAGTCTATCTTTTTCTCTATCCAGTAACTGGAGTTACACTGATAGCGCCTCTTGCAACTTAAGAATCACATCAAACGCAGGAGTCATTACTGAGGCGACCACCACAACAACTACTGTACAGATTGATGGAATGTGGGGTGCTCACTCTCTTTTGACGAGCAGATAATAGAGGAACTCCTCAGTCGCCACAGTGACCCTTTTGCGGACCTACCATTTGTTATGAGTGGAATCGCACCTGCTACTAGCTCTTTAATGCCGACCATCGATGTTTGCAGCGGGGCCCAAGAAATTCACGAAGATGAGATATTGGCCGAAATTGACGCTGAAATGGAGGCAGCGGCTCGTGGCGGCATTTCGGAGTTGGAATTGCGGCACCTGGCCCAGCTCCCCTGAGAATGATATCACTTGGTGGTACAATTATTGATACCAGCGTGTCTATTCCGCCTCCTATAGTGGATCCGACCCCTTCGACTCTACCTGTAGGAAGTATCTCCATACACTCAAGTTCGGAGGAGGACATTGAGATCATGCCTCTACTAGAGATCGTCCACCGAAAGGCAAAAGCTCAAAGAAAAAACTATCTAGCAGCTCCGGCGGGTCTACACCGAAGAAGAAGCTAAAAAGAAAAAGAGAGTAGACGTGTTTCATCGGTTTATTTTTGGTAGATAGATAGGAACCTATTTTGTTTACCTATCGTAGGCCGTGTATAGATGCAGGTTCGGCCCGTGCTAGTAGGAATTTTGGAAATAACTTGTAAATGAACTTCTTTCACAGTTAGTTGAGAAATTTTGCTTTGACTTCAACTCAATTATTGTTTGTTTTGCTCATGTGTTCAGTATTTGAATTTTAATCCATTGCACTTATGGAATTCCAACCTTTGAGTCAAGTTTGCTTTTATTTGTCAAGTCCGAAAATCACAAACACGAGTCGTGACCGGGGATAAAGTTGAACTTTTATTTTGCACGGCTTCAGTTGATGGTTGACACTTAAGCTTTGCCTCCAGTTTTGGGGATGAGTTATAAAGATTGGCCAGCAATTACATTTCACCTTAAATTCATCGAGCTTAACATCGTTGAATCGATGCTAACACAGGTGAGAGTTGAGTGTCGAATCACACTTGCTCACTTAATAACGATCACATCCGCTCTCCGAGGATTTGTATTTGAACTTCGACGGTCGATCACGCCTGCTTAATTTTTAAGTATGTGTCCACCCTCCGGGAACTTAAGTTAGTTTATGAGTGGTCATTCACACTCGAGTTATGTTTATACTCTGACTACACTCTGGGGACTCAGAGTTATCTGCGGTCGACTCCCTGCTTCGCACTTTGGGAATTCGAAGATAGTCAACTTTTGCAATCCAGTTTGCACTCCGGGAACTTGAAGTTGGTTGATTTTTATACTTCTACTCACACTCTGGGAATTTAGAGTTGATGTTTATACTCCTACTCGCACTCTAGGAATTCAGGGTTTGTGTTTATATTCTAGTTCGCACTCTGGGAACCTAGAGTTGATATTTATACTCCAATTCGCACTATGGGAATTTGGAGTTGGTCGACAGATGACCAGTCACATCTATTTAGGCTTTTAGGATCTCGTCTGTACTCTGGGAATAATGGACTTATCAGGATCATGGATGATCAATTCACATCCATCCCCACTTAACAAGTGAGGTCGTTAGATGGAAGGATCCATCCTCCTCGAACTTGGTTAGGATACGGTCAACGTCATTAGGTGGACGGGTCCACCCTCTTCGAAACCGCATTTATAAGTTTATACTCCAACTCGCACTCTGGGAGATTGGAGTTAGTTAAAGGATTGTCGTGTATCAATGATTTTTTGGCTCTAGTGTAGTGGCTTGCCTCCGAGCTCGGGTTTCACTTAGTGAGCTACCGGTCGTATCACAGTCACTCCCTATTTGAATAAATTCCACCGTATGGTGGAACTTAACTCTTCGTGCGTCGTGATGGTTGTACGTTACATCCAATAAATCATAGCTCTGGCTTGACGAGATGGCATTTTATTGCTGAAATGAGAAAATATGGCAAAATCAGTTTCCTTATTACAAATTCAAACTTCAAAATGCATAAACAAATTGCAAATGAAAAATAGACTAAAATAAATATAGCCTATCATGTGTAGTACCGACGGAGACTCTTGTTGTTCAAGGCTATCGACAAAGTAAGACCGTCTACGGTCGATAACTTAAATGTGTCATCTCCGAGTTTAAGTTCAATCACACACGGTCCTTCCTAAGTTGGTTTCATGTATGAAGGAATCGAATAGAATCTTTTGAGGACGAGATCCTCGAGTTCAAAGGTTTGGGGTCGGACCTTGGCATTATATAATCGGACGACTCGACTTCGATGTGCGGCTTCCTTTAAATCAGCCTCTTCGCTCTTCTCATCCAACAAATCCAAGGATTCGGCAAGAAGTATGGCATTTTTCTTTGGATCATAATAAATCACACGACGAGAAGGTACTTCCATCTCGACTGGGATAACGGCTTCTGAACCATAGGATAGAGAGAATGGAGTGTGGTCGATCACATACTTGTGGGTCGTCCAGTAATCCCATAAAGCCATAGGAAGTTCATTAACCCACTTTCCCTACCTTCAACATAGCAATTTGCTTGAGGGTGTGCAACTGTAGAGAATTTCTTTTGGATGTGGAATCGTTGGTAGAAATCCTTGAATTCAACACTGTCGAACTGGGCTCCGTTATAAGTGATGATAGTATGTGGGAGACCAAATCGGAAGATAATGTTGCGAACTACAAAGTTGATCACCTTCTTCGTCGTGATTGTAGCTAGAGGTTCGGCTTTGGTCCATTTGGTAAAGTAATCAACTGCGATGACGGCATACTTTGCACCACCTTTGACTAGAGATAGAGAGCCAAAGATATCGATGCCCCATATAACAAATGCCCATGGACTAACCATTTGGATTATCTCATTAGGTGGTGCTCTAGGAATTCTAGCATGCTTTTGACATTTATCACATTTCTTGGCATAATCTGCTGCATCGCGGTTTACAGTTGGCCAATAATACCCGTATCGGAGTACTTTCTTAGTGAGAGCTTGCCCTCCCCCCCTTGTGATCGTCACACTCTCCTTCGTGTACATCATGTAACACTCGCTTAATTTCATTGTGGGTGATACACCGGAGTAGAGGAACGGAGTACCCTCTTCTATACATGACTCCATTCTGAATAGTGAACCGTGCAGCTTTACGAAGTATCTGTCTCTTCTCACTCCTACCCTCAGGCAGTGTTCCATGCTTAAAGTATTTCGGAACACAGTCATCCATGATTCCTTATGGGAAGTGATTTCAAATACACAGTTTGTCTCCATCTGATCAATGCTTGGGGAAGAAAACGTTTCCACAGGAACAAGTCCCATTTGTTGTGCGTCTCCCATACTTGCTACCTTTGCCAATGAATCAGCCTTCTGATTGTGATCACGGGGTATGTAGAAGATGGCATAATAGTCAAACTGATTAAGTATCTCCTAGACTCGAGCTAGGTAAGCAGCCAGTCTTCGATCCTTTGCTTGATATTCACCCTGAACATTACATACAACTAATTGTGAGTCACAATAAATTTCCACAGCAATAATTTGCAAATCTCGGGCGAGTTTCAATACGACAAGCAAGGCTTCATATTCAGCTTCATTATTATTCGCATGAAAATCAAACTTCAGAGCATAACACATAGATCAACCTTCGGGGGTTTCAAGTACAACTCCAACACCTGAGCATCGATCGTTTGATGCACCATCAGTATGCAGCTTCTAGATATACTCCGAAGATTCACTGGTTTCGGGAAAGTCCTCTGGGATGGTAAATTCGTCTATGAAATCCACTAGGACTTGTCCTTGAATAGCTCACCTTGGAGTGTAAGTACTATCAAACTGGCTCAGTTCAATGTTCCATTTGAGTAACCTACCAGACATATCAGGCCGTGTAAGGACCTGTCGTAACGGCTAATCGGTGTAAACAGTGATAAGATGTGCTTGGAAATATGGACTAAGCTTCCATGAGGCAAAAACGAGACAATAAGCTAACTTCTACAGGTTTGGATAATTTCTCTCGGCTCCGGCTAGTCGTTTGCTAACATAGTAGACCGGTTTCTGCACTTTGTCTTCCTTCCGAACTAAGGCGGCACTGATTACATGTTTTGATACCGCCAAGTAAAGGTACAATTGTTCATGATCGACAGGCTTTGACAAAATTGGCTATGTAGAGAGATGTTGAATTAGTGCTCGGAATGAACCCTTGCACTCCATGGTCCACTCAAAATTCTGTTTTCCTTTTCGAATCAAATCAAAGAAAGGAATGCATTTGTCAGTGGACTTTGAAATGAACCGGCTCAATGCTACTACCTTCTCATTGAGGCTATGGACTTGCTTTATGGTTCTTGGAGTCTCAAGATCTCTGATTGCCTCGATCTTTTTGGAATTTGCTTCAATTCCTCGAGCGTTGACGATGAACCCAAGGAATTTTCTGGATGCGACCCTGAAGTGACATTTCAATGGGTTGAGCTTCATCTTGTATTCTCGAAGGATGCTGAACATTGATTCCAAGTCTTTAATATTATCAATGGAGAATCGTGACTTTACCAGCATGTCGTCCACATATACTTTCATGATTTTTCCGATCTGGTTTGTGAACATTCAATTGACTAGTCGTTGGTATGTTTCCCCGGCATTCTTGAGTCCGAAAGGCATGACTTTGTAGCAGTAGAGTCCTAGATCGGTCACAAAACTGGCATGTACTTGGTCGAGTAAGTGCATGGGTATCTGGTTGTAACTGGAATAAGCATCCATAAAAGATAATAACTCATGCTGAGTCGTTGAATCTACGAGCTGATCAATTTGGGAAAGTGAAAAACTGCCTTTTGGACAAGTTTTGTTCAGGTTTTAGTAATCAATACACATTCTCCATTTTCCATTTGGCTTTCGGATAAGTACGGGATTGGATACCCACTTCGGGTATAAGGCATCTCGAATAAACCCATTTGATTTCAACATATCGACCTCTTCTTTAAGAGCAGAAGATCACTTTGGATCCATACCACACCTTTTCTATTTGACTGAGATACACCGTGGGTCAATATTCAAAGTGTGGCTTGTGATGTTCGATGAGATTCCACACATGTGGGAGTGCGTCCATGCGAATATTTCAAGGTTTGCACCGAGAAATTCAACCTATTCCTTTTTTTTCTGTTGGCTTAACTGAGATCCGATCTTTACCATCTTTGAATCGTCATCATCGTCGATCGGGACATCGATTGTCAGTTCGGCTGAGGAATCTTGACTATCTTTAGTTTCATCTTCACTTTCAGTGTCTCGCGGGTCAAGATCCCTCTGGAATCGGTTGGGGTGACTAGGCCTAGGCCCAGGCACCAATTGTCAATTATCAGCAAAACGGACGCAAAGAGATTCCTCTACGCCTTTTCCTTTCTCCTTCCCTATGTCCCGCGCATTTCAACAACATAACAGGCTCGTCCTGCAGCCTGATCTCCTTGAACGACTCCAACCCCATGATCAGTGGGGAATTTTAGAGTCAAGCACCATGGGGCAATGGCTGCCTTGAATTCAGCAAGGGCCGGTCGACCCAAGAAAGCATTGTAAGGGGAGTCTATGTCCAAAATAAAAAAATATAGTATCCGGACTCTTCGGTGTTCTCCAACTCCTAACTCCACTGGTAGTTTCGCCACTCCAGTGGGTATAGTAGCACTCCCATTGAAGCCGTGGATTCGAAACTGGCAAGGTTTCAAATCTTTTGCTTCCATCTTAATTTGATCAAATGCTTGCTTAAAAAAATAATCACAGAGCTTCCACTGTCTACCAAGATCGTCTTCATCCAAGTAGAACCAACCAGAGCTGATATGATCAATGGATCGATAGTGGGGGCTTCGACCTTATTAGCGTCTCTACTTCGAAACACGATGCCATCGGTCATCGCCTTATGTTGCTTGGCCAGAGACCTTTCATCACACCTACTACAACATTCGAAGTCCGCATGCCTGATAGAGCTGGCATATGACTCCATTTCCCTCCAGTTTCGGTCTGCTGGATGAGGACCACCACTCACAGTGTTTATCACCAACCTCCCACTGGTACAAGCGAGTTCCTCCTGTCTTGCCTGACTGGGTATATTATTCTGATTCCATGGCTCTGCCCTCCAGACTGCGGCACCCACACAACTGTTCCAACTTTTTCTCTCTAATAAAACTCTTAATGAGATCTTGCAAATGATGACACTCATTTGTATTGTGGCCATAACTCTCGTGAAACCTACAAAATTTCCCTGTTTGACTCTGCCTCTCCGATAATGGCTTCGGAGTAGGCTTCTTGCACTGGATAGTATATCAGGTTTGTCGATATACATTCTCTAGTGACGTATTCAGAGGAGTGTAATTATCAAACATCGGGGCTCTACGTAGGGACCACTGTTTTGATCCCGCTTTCTATTCTGATTCTCATTTCCTTTTTGCTGAGTTTGTTTATTCTGACTATTCAAAACTGAACTTTCCCGGAGCTCTCCTGAACTATTTAACTGCAACATTACTCTAGATTCCTTCACCACTAGGACCCACATCATCCTTCTTCCTAAACTGTTTCGCATCCTCCCTTCTCAAGAACTGGGCTGCCTTGGAATAGAAACGGTCCAATGACGCAGGTGGCTTTCCGGCTAACCAATTGCTGAACTCATAAGCGGGATCAATCCACTTAGTTAATGCCATCAGATAGAGTTGTCATTTGAGTTGCTGATCTCAACACAAGCAGCGTGGAATCTTTCTAATAACGTTGGAGTGTCTCTCTAGGAGCTTGAGTGACACTAGACAGAGTATTAATATCCTTTGGCCTTGCGATATGCATCCGAAACTGCTCAACAAACTTGGTTGCTAGTTGATCAAAACAAGAAATAGGTCGTGGTGGCAAACGAGTGAAACATATAGTAGTTATGCCCCTCAACGATATCAAGATGCTTCGACATTTAACTGTATCGTCAGCCCGTGCTGCACTCATCGACCATTCATACTTCAGGATGTGTTGATTAGGATCAGAATTTCCTTCGTAGAGCGGTAAAGTCGGCATCCTGAATCGCCGAGGTGGTTCAGCCTAAAGTATTTCATCTATAAAGGGGGTATGACTTCGGGAGATTCCCCGTCGTCATTTGTGAGACCTTGACTCTCTCGAATCATTTGAAGAATCATCGTCGATATATCTGGCATCTGGATATTCTGTGCACGTTGAGCCAAGGTGTGGTCGGTTCCACAATGCAAGGCTGGACCGGACGCGATCAACGGTCCATGTCTCGCCTCCTTGGTTCCAAGTCTTCGAGGACGTAGGGTTCGGGAGTACGCACACGCTGACAATGGTTGGGATCTAGTTGATTCCAAGCATTAACCCTGGTTAAATAGCGGCGGTAGTAGCACGAATGTCTTTGGTATAATGAGGAACAATACCTCCCCGGAAGGAGGGTCCAGTCTGAAAGCTGGTTGATGGGCTAACACTTGGTTGCCCATTGTTCGGAGTAGGTTGATGTCCAATGGCTTGGGTGTAGCTTACGTCCAGTCGTGGGCGTGTAGATCTGTGATGGTAGCCAGATGAGGCTGAACTTTCTATGGACAAGTAGGAGGCATGATCCATCTTGGATCTCCTATGCCTTTGGTAGTTTAGCTGGTTGGTCAACTCTACGTTGGCGCGCGGCTGCTCAATAAGTTGTTGCCGACTTTGGTTCAACTCCTTAAGTAACATTCGAAACTCTTGTCTGGTTACAGGACCTGACGGATCTGATGGTCCGATAGCATTCTGGTTGGATGGAGGCAGCTGTACGGGATTCTGTCTGTCTTGTGCTTCTTGATCTACAGCTGTAGAGGTGGTCCTTGTGCTAACTATGGCGGATAATGAAGTGCTTTCCTAGATTTGATGCAAATTTAAATAGGTTGGAAGGATTTTAAACTTGAGATATGGATATTCTTCTTGGATTTGCGCAATCCAGTATCAATAGTAGATCTAAGGAGTGGGAAAAAAACTGCGTTTTCTCAGTAAAAGCACCAAAGTGTTTATATCAAAGTTGGGCACAACACTCTTCGGAAGTATTTGAAGAGATAAAAATGAAGAATAGAAATGTAAATAGAGGATTATCTAACAAACATTTCAAAAAAATATAATGAAAACACACGAAAAAACAATGATTTAGAGTGGTTCGGCGTACGAGCTATGTCAGCTATGAAGTTGATGATTTTATTGATATTCACTTGCTGACTACAATTGATTACAGCGGATTACAGTGATGAAATTCAAGTACAACAGCAGCTTTAGAGAAAAAAAATGGTTTCGACAGAGCTTGGACGTCAAAGAGCCAAAAGATCCCTCTTCTGTAGGCCTTAGGGGTGCTATTTATAGGTGGTGGAGGAAAATATCTAGCTCAGATCTTGGGAGACTTCTTCTGGCACGTGGGTGGGCCCACGCAATCGATCCCATGAGATTTCGACTCGATCTGTGATCGATACGAACGAATTTCGTATTGATCAAGATTTGACCCAATCGAGTAAAAACTTGGCATAAACATTCCTCAGGTCGTACGTAAGCTCCTGTAAAAATTTCATAGCATTTGGACCTATGGATTGCAAGTTATGATTGATGCAAATTAGATTTTTCTTTAGGCTGGCCAGTTCGTATCGAGGCGTTCGTATCGATCACTTCGAATCGATACTAAGCATGTGCTCGTGAGTTAACGTGGTGCTCACTCTTCAGATCGATCCACTTTTTAAGCCAAGTTGACCGCTTCCTTATTCGCATCCAATATCGATGCCTTGTTCGTATCGATCAATTTCGGTTATGTTCGTATCGATCAACTTCGGCCTCACTCGTATCAATGTTAGTTACTCTGTTGGCATCGATTGTACTTGGTCCTGTTCAAATCGATCGATTGCTCAATTATATTCATACAACATCAAGTGCATGGTTATGTTCGTATCGATGGGGGTGGCTCAGTTCATATCGATGGATGTGGCTCTGTTCCTATCGATTGTGTGGTCTCGTTTGTATCGATCGAAGTTGTTCCGACGTTATGGATACGAACAAATAAGCAATGGGATAGATACGAATAGTTGACGGCTCTACTTGGCCATGAGGATACAAACTGTGGCTTTATAATGGATATGAAATAACGATCACCTGATGGACACGAATTACCAACGCTTGATGGATTCGAACAAGGCTCTTCAGCTGATGGATATGAAATGACATGCATTGATCGATTCGAATAAGATCGATACGAAGTTAGATGTTCCCTGGTTGTCTTATGGATACGAATAAGGTGGCTATCGATGGATTCGAGCAGTTTGCCTTCCTGAATTGTATCTACCATATCTCGACATACGTACTCCGATTGACTTGAAATTTGGAATGTTGGATTTCTTAGATTTTCTTGTCATGTCATATCAATTGTAGCTTGATCCAGACTCGGACAAAATTCATCAACATGTAGAAAACCTGTGCTTACCCGACATTCGGGATGAGTGGTCTTTGATCTTCAGTCAATTTCTTGATATCTCAGCCTTACCAAAAGGCGGGATAACAATATGAAACTCTATCTCCTGTTAAGGTGGTAAACCCGGCACCTCTTCAAAGATATCTAGAAACTTTTAAACAACTAAGATTGAACCCAATCCTCCTTTTACCACATCAAGAGAGTAATGAAAACTAGTCATAAGCGAGCTAGATTCTTCACAATCTAATGTCAAAACCTTTAGTCCCTTCTTAATACCACTATTCGGTTATCAAAATCCAAAACTGCATTATTCTAGGATAACCGATCTATCCTAAGAAAAACATCAAATCCCATAAAACCTAAGTAATCAAAACAAGTAATCAAAATCTAAGGAAAAGTTGGTCAAAACTAGCAATCAAAATTCCTAAACAAACCATACTAAGATTTGTCGAACCCCTAACAGGGTTCGATACACAAATAGAGTCAGAAGCATAACCGGCTCCAAATCTATCACAAGGCTACTGGAAGTGAAACTAAGTGAAGCTCTGGTATCAAATAAGATATGAATAGGAATACCAAGAATAGACAGAATAACTTCTAGAACATGATTCCCCTTTGCAGAGGCAGAAGTAGAAGATGATGAAGCAAATGCAAAGACTCTCAGCTGCTGCCCTTTTTGGAGCATCAAACAATCTCTAGTCAAAAGACTCGACTTGTGGCAGTAAGAAAATCTCTACGTTGGAGGAAACTCAACTTTGATTGCTTGCGGATCTGGTTTGGTACCTTAGCAAGTAGTGCCTTCACTGAGCCACCTATCCTCCCTCAACCGACATACAACTCCTATTGAAATTCCTCATCGTCACACAGTTATGACAGGCTAAACCAGAAATATCCATGGACGGGTGAAACTTCCACTTGTTTTCCCCAACTGGTGCATAGGTTGACGACTTCGATGCCAAGTAGGTGACTATGTTATGATTAGTCATTTCCATCTAGAACTCAGGACGCATAATCACGATGAACATCTTATTATTCTTCAATGGCATATCAACTAACCCCAATCCAAACCGAGACAAAGCAATGAACCGATAATCATAGTCCCCCACAGTCATGGTCCCCCGTTTTGGGTCCAAGAAGCTTCTAAATAACAAAGTCCTTCCAGCTTTCAGAACAAGCTTCTCAAATACTTCCTTAAATTGGGCCTAAGAGAAGTCGTTCTCTTGGATATCAGTTGTAATAGAACTCCACCAATCCAAAGTTGCGTCTGTCAGATGTCGTGATACCAACCGATGCTTCGTCGCGTCATCCAACTCCATATCCTCGAATATACAATCACACGATTTAAGCCAAGACTGGACCTCTATGATCGCCTCTGAGGAACTAAATATATTAACCCTAGCTCGCCTCTTATAAACACAACAAAGTGAAGCAAAACTTGTATAAAGCCCGACTTGTACGATATTCACTCTCGTTTCCTCAATCAAAGAAACATTCCTTGGTGCCCAAGTCCCACCGTAAGTGACAGTACTACCCCAACCACCTCTACCTCCCAAACATTGTTAGGTATAATATTCATGGTTTTTACTATCTAAATATACCAAAATATCATTAGGATACTTAAGGATACAGTTATTTCAAAGAAAGAGTTATTCCTTAGGAAAAGCTGAAAAAGAGGGCGTAGGTTGACAGAAAAATATAAATATGCACTTGAATAATGTAATACACTTAACCCATTCTAGAGTGTCACTTACCCTATCTTTAATGAGCTATACCTAATCAAAGCCATGGTGTTCTCTCAACCTAGGCTCTGATACCAAATGTAATAACTTGACTTTTCGACCCTCGAACGTCGACACTAAATACATCCACAGTATTCCTGTGCCGTGAACCCAAGTGTCAAAAACACATATAGTTAGGTTAAAATAAAATAAAATGAATAGAACAAGAAAAAAAGAACACAACATCAGAATCTCATGGTGGAACAACAACATATAATATCGAAAGGATTGTATAAGGGGTTACCCCGATTACAAAAATTTAGGAGTACAAAACCTAAGTATTATCATCAGTCTGGATAGTTATAACTGCCTGCCCTTACAATGCTGGTATATATATACATAACATAATACAATGGAAATAGATAAAGATAGATAACGAAAGCCTTCAGCTCGTCTCCTAAACTCTAAAGCGTCCAAAGTAAAACATTCTTTGCTCAGCTTACTCAAAAGCTTACACGAAGAATTTTGGGAAGAAACCATGTGTCACACATAAGTCTAGTATGAGAAAACCCAATATACATACAACATGTAGCGGTAACTATTGAGACTGTACGGATTACCATAACGGTTTTCACCTAAAAAGAAATCAACCATTCATTAAGTTAATATATTAATATATAGATATGTCTAGGGTGTAGAATATTTATCCGAAAATGGCTATGATGCTTACATTGATCACACCACAACAATATTGAGGATACAATCAAAACTGCTAAGGTACGAATGTATATGGATTTTCCATAGAGATGTCTTCGATCAAGTCGAATCCCAGACTCCATGTTGGATTAGAAGTTACCTTCGAAGCATCGTATATCTCTAGATAAAATATACCATAAGGAAAACACAACTAGCCCATGCACGGACATATAGAACCACATGGAACCAAGTATCAACAACTCCCACTAGCAACATCGATAATAAAACTCTAGATATGGAGTTGATATACCCCGTCGTGGGTTAGCTCAACCCCAGTTTATACATCATACTCTGTCTTTAGCCTTTTCAGATGGCAAGGTCATGTTTGGCATTTTTCACATAAGTCTTCGTCAGTTGAGAAGAACATGAATCGCTCTATGGATTCCCGCATAAGCCCATTTGAAAAATTCTAATGTTGACCACTCCCTTCGACTTAACCTTATGATAGATAGTTCAACTCTATAACATAAGTCTAAAATGTTAACATTGACTCTCCCTTAGACTTAACCTTAGTATAGACAGTTTATCTCCATAACATTCCACTTCACAACCACTTCCAAAACTTAGACTAGTATACTAGTTTTGAAGTGGTATTCGGTAAGTAAAACACTTGCTGATCCTAGAATCTTCAAAACTGATTCGATAAACTTTCGGTAAACTTAATTCTAGTCCTTTTAGAAGCAAGCAAACTAATAAAGGGTAGTCCTCCCTTTCGGATCTCGTGTATATAATCTCTTAAAGTTAGAGACATTTCTACTAATTCCCCTTCCCAAGGTATCTCAAATCATACGAAACCGTGAAGCTTTTAGATACTTCTTACATTATATTGGTCAAGTTTGATAGTCGACTTAATCGACTATCTAGTTAAAAATGATCGCTTATAGAAATCAAGGTTCATATACTTAATACATTTCCAAACTTTCAATTAATATTGTCCCTCGGTCAAGAGTAAAGCCAAGTAAGTTAGAGCACTACTTGCATATCAAATCCTTACATAGACACTTCAATCTTAAATTTCACAGATAGAAAATTCTACCTCGTTGGGTTATAGTGTTAATTACTTCCCATAAACGAGTAAGTAATCAACATGATTAACACATTTCCGACCTTTCCAGCTTATCTATTCATCGGTCAAGAGTGAAGCCGACAAGTTAGAGCACTGTTACTTCTATTCCTACATGAACATCAATCTTAATACCCACAAATAGATAAGCCTACTTCGTTGGCTTTTTGTGTTAAGCATAGTTAATTACTTTTCAAATATGTGATTAAATAAATAATGATCTAGCCACTAAGCAATTCCTAACACCTTTTGAAACTATTTATATATACTTATAAAATCCTTTTTAGAAATGATATATATATATATATATATATATTTGTACTAAATTATTTATAAACTAAGATATTTAATAAACCAATTTAAAAGATAATATAGCACATAAGATATTTATACTTTACTAAAATAGTTCAACTGCTTTTCTAAAAACTATATATACTAAAACAATATTTTTTAAATACTTTAAAATGCTTATAATAGGTTTCAAAATTTCCATTCAAAATTTTACTTAAAAACAACAAATTTAAATAAAAAACTTGGAAAAACTATGTTTTCCTATATTTAAAAATAAACCCATATCTTTTAAAATTTATTGCTAATCATTAAAAATTCATAAAAAACCCGAACTAGTTTTAAAATACTCTAATTTGAGTTAGTAAACATCTATAAAAAGAATGAAATAAAATAATAAAATTTATAGTCCTTTAAAACATTGAAGTAAAAAAACAAAGGCTATACATGGCAGTTTTGCACAAGTGGACGTTTGGTCACTTTTTAATATGTTGCTTGACTTTTCATCATTAAAAAATTTTATGGCAGCAAGACTACATAATATAATCATTAATATGGTGAGAAATCCCTATGAATCTCTTTATAAAGTTTCTTAGGAATTGCCAAACACAAGGCAATTCCTAAATGCATTCATAGCGATTATCTCTATAAGTGTACTTTCAAATCAAAGTCCAATTCAAATCAAAGTTCAACAACAATCTATGTGCTATGTTTCAATGCTATGCTATAAGTCATACTTGTCCATTCAATTCCATACATACGTATTACATTTGCCATTTGCTTTCAAAGCAAAAATCGAATTAATATTACAATATATACCGGTATCCATTCAATCATAAGGATACAATCAAAACACAAGCACCCATGCACATTATTTTCATTCAATAGTGAGTTAGCTCACCCATAAGCAAGTAAATAAGAAAGCCCAAGCTACAACTTCCTAGCTTAACCTTACTAACACCACTTTTCCTAACTTTACCTTGCTTTGTTAAAATCCAAGGCTAGATTAAGCCTATTATTGCGCACGGCTCAAATATGTAACTGGAGATATGCTTTGATTTTTCAAGATTTAAGTTGATAGAAAGTGTTGTGATGTTGTCCTAAGGCCCTTCTCTAAGTTTGAGTCGATTTGAAGTTGTTTTAAAATTATTCTTATTAGGAAATTTATGAAGAGAAAGGGTGGAAGAGTTATAACTTTTATGTGTAAAAATGTGAAATGTATTCAAGGGGTTTCCCACTCTTATATAGACATAAAGTGGTGCTTCATACCCTCGCTCTTACCCTCCGCTCCTCCGGCGGCTTGTTATGGAAGGCTCACCCTTCCACATGCTCCATCGCATTTCCTTTACACCTCCTTCCTTTAGCAAATGAAAACTACCCCTTACACATAAATATTTCTTGTCTTATTGAAGCTTCTAGAAGATTCTACTCACTTTATGAAGTAAACTATGTTAATTAGTTGCTAATGCATTCATATGTTAAGTATATAAGTACAAAAGAGTTTAAACAACTTATATTGAATAAAAAGTTGTTTATCGATAAAGCGATTTTCAATCACATTAATGTTTCTTCGAAGTATAAATTTTTGTAAAAGAATTTCAAAAACATGTTTCTTTTCTTTATTCATTAATTAAAAGATGTTTAACAAGGTTATAAAATCACATTTATAACACTTTACTATATTTCAAAAATTTACAATATTCAAAGACGAAGTGTTCGAAATTACGAGTCGCTACAAAAAGTGCTCAAAAAATCATGATAATACACACAGAAAAATAGCATATTGCATCAAAATAATATGGACATGGAACTAGAGTGTTCCGAATCTATCCTCGGTGATGACATGGCATCACGATCTAATACAGAAAATCCAAAAACAACAGTAATCCTAAAGTTAAACAATACGAGGACAAAGCCTGATGGTCACTTTAGAGCATGTTCTAGGTCGAAATAGAGCAGGAAGTAAAGGAAAGAAGAAATCCCATTCGAGTTTGCAGCAACAATACATAATGGTGTGATCAATAACCCTACATGGCTGTCAATGCCAAAAATGGATTAACACCCAAGGTATGTTGTAGAAAACCTATGAGATTTAGATCCAGCATATAATAGTAATAGTGAAGGAAAATAAACAACAATAAGAAAGAGAGACACAAGATTTTATAGTGTTTTAGAAATATGTGGCCTACATCCACTTTATATCTTTATTTCTTATGGATTTGATAGAGTTTACTTGAGATTACAAGAGGTTTGAGAGAGAATGAGTGACAAGTACAGGGGTTAGACTGATTCAAAGTCCTAGAGTTACCTAAAGTAGCCGCCTTAGTGACTATTATGTAGAGGAAGGAGATGAAGAAGAGACAGAGCTTCCATGTAGTGATGGTAGAAGCTGGATCCTTTCTTAGTTGTTCTATGGTTTGTATTTGCAAGAGTAGCGGTCATATTAGGCTAGAAGGGTAGTTGATGCAGAGTCCAGATAAAGGCCCAAAGGAGTACGTAAAGTTGCAAGTGCAATCGAGTTAATATGACATGTCGTTACTGAACACTCATGTCAGTGTCAACATGCATGGTAAATTCCAATAGCCTTGAACTTTTCTGCGTTCCCATTCCTACTTTATGTTGAAATTCCCCATGATGTTTACATGGATAGTTGATTGACGTTAATGATAGTTCCTTCATCACTTGATTTGTTCTACTGTTCTGACTGCTAACTCTTCAACTCTTGCAATCAGTTTTTCAAACTCTTGGAAATCTCCTGGGCACTCATAGTATTAACTAAGAATGACTCATTTAAAATTTGGGTGGATAAGTCGACACCTATAGAAGTCTCCAATGGCATGAGTAGTCTGTACCAAACTCTATAGTTGGTTCCATTTTGGTTGAACTTTCTTTGAGATATTTCTATCCCTTCTCTTAGTATGCCTCCAAGTTTTCAGGTCGTTTCTTCTTATCTTGACATACTAACTCCTATTAATTTCTACTTGGTTAAAAACCCAATTAACATTTGTCTTCTAAAGTATGCTTTCGTTGAAAACAAAGTGTGCTTTGGATCGAGATAAGTTTTGGATTACTATCCTATGAATTCCACCATCTTGAGACATTACTTAGATTTGGCTCTGATTTATTCTGCTAAATTTCTGCATTAACTTGAATTAAAATTCCTCTTTTCAATATTGGAAAAATAATATGCTACTAAAATCCACAAACAGGTCTACATTGTTGAATAGATCCGTAGCGGCAAGTTTGAACTATGTTGGTTGAAAAATGACATATTGGTACCGAGTTCTTCATGTTGTTACTGAGTTCTTCATGTCGGCACCGACTTGAAGACTTCAGAAAAATTGATAAATTTTCTTTTATAAGCATTCATGCCTTGACTCCTTTCCCACGCCTTCGTACTAATGCAGAGCTTTTCAATTCCAACACCAAAGATCTCCACATGCCGACTTCCTTTAGCTTCTCTCTACCGTCATCACTAGCCCATTCTCATGTCGCCACTAATCACCGCCGTTTCTCTGTGCAACTCGCCACCCTCAATTTTCTCCCCAAGCTCCTAATCCATCACTAGTGAATCTCAGTTCCAAATACGAGAAAAACCCAAGATTGCGAGTTGAGTTAAAGGTGGTTGTAGTGGATTTCGAGGTGATAATGATGGAGGAGAAGATTTGGAGTACCTGATTTCAATTTCTAGTGGAAGACAATCAAATCTCTATATGTTCAATTGATGATGAAAGTAGGGTTTTCCATGGTTGAACATGTATTCTTTCGGGGAGAACCTCGATTTTCCGGTTTTGATTGTCTCCTTCGTGAAATTGGTTAAGTCCTGATTATCGAACATACTGTGATACAACGATTAATTTGGAATTCGGGTGCATTGATTGAATTTATTGCATTGCCCTTGCATTCTTGCACTTTCAGTGATCTTGAAAAGTAAGACTTTTCACATCACTTCGGACAATGGATCCTTATTGATTTTCAATCAAAAACGGGTAAGTTCCAAAAGAGGTAATCTTAAATTTTGGTGCGACTTATTTTTCTAATACGAGCAAGCTATCTACATAGGATGGCCCGTTCGTTGTGTTCGAGACACCGGACTCACTTTTCATAGATAACACACTATACTTTCCCTGGTCAGCACTTAGAATCCGATCGATCAACGGACGTTGACTTCCTTTGGACTCCGAGTGTTGGTCATATAGGTATTTCTATTCTAAGTTAAATTTTCCTGACTGTGTAGAATGCAAAGTTCTGCTATTTAGAATGGCTCAACGACTATCCCATCATAAGCCTGTTGAAGGGCCATTCACTCCTTTCGAAGTTGCGTCCTCTGCCGCATTGGTTTCACCATTTGTTTCGATCAAAACCAACCAACCTACAATCTCCGAGTCTAAGGGCCAGATAGTGTCGATCAATCTTGTTCTATATCCATTGCCTTAGGTTGCTTATAAATGACCCATCGTAGCAGGGATCCACCATTTTGATGGTGAAAATGCTTAGGAACATCTGTGTACACCACGATATTTCTAAAGAAGATGTTCGTCTACTGGCAAAGAATGAATTTTCCTATCATCCCCCGCCTGGCTTTATGGCTTGCAACCGTTATATGTGTCTTAGCGCTCTTGAAGAGTTTTCTGAAAGATAAATTAGGCTCGTGCCATTTCAAGTTCAACCGAATGGACATGTCTTCTTGAATTCATTTTGTATCCTATTTATGTAAAGATTTGGCCGCCCTCTACGATCTAATGAGCTCGCATACCTTCTTAAGTTTAAGAGGAGAAAGGAGTCCCCATATTTTCATGCTTTTTGAGGCTTGGACAAGATGCACGGTCATCTTAAACCTTCACAATAAGTGTTCCTACTTCAAAAATGAATACTTTTTCATACGTTGTTTAGAAGGGTTCAATCACTTCTAGTTAAGAGGAAGTAAGTTTCTTTCCATTGGTCTTTCCACATTGGAATCTCTAAGTTTCTAACTCAATGTATGTCTCCGTAGGTATTTCAAAATGGGTTAAGAAGTCGGAGCATGAGAGAATGCTCGAGGACAGAAAGGCCGTTAGAGCGAGCCAATGTACTGTCAAGTTCATTTTGATGAACAAAAATGTACAAAAGTATTAATTACTCTCACCTTGAACAATAGCCAACACTGAATCTTCGACAAAGAGCAGTTCTAGATCGTGCATTCATTCTAATGCCCCTTCTCATAGTTTCAATGAAAATTCTCAAGGGGAAGAAGAAGAAGGTGTTTCAGGCGAGGAAAATGAAGAATAGGCCACTGACATAGAGGCTGATGAGCCCACGAGAGATGGTGCCCCTGGTGATGAGGGCAGTGGTGCTAGAATGCCCAAAATCCCTGAGGAGGACATAGGATTCATAAGGAGATCATGAAAAGAGACGACTACTGATGAAGAGGAGTATGATTCTGATGGCAATGACAGCGATTACCATGCTAGCTAAGAAGGGGAGGAGTCATTCGATGAGTCACCCACAATGAGCCCTACTATCCTTTACTTACCTTCTCCGAAACTGGTACCTACTGAGGATTTGAGTCCTAAGCTTCTCGTTTCTTCTCAAGAACAACCAGCATTGAAATTCTTCAATCAAATAGAGGTCAAGTTTCTGAAACCCCTATTGATGATAAACCACGTGTTGATTTTTCGAGAGACGTCTCCATTTACTTGAATGAATTTGGGGATTTCTTTATTAGTGTGTTGATATGTAAGATTGACTTGCATATTGATATATATTCTAGTGCCTTTATAAGTGTATGTGGTGGGAATCCAACTCTGAAACCTTTCCGATAAGATTTGTAAAATATATAGGGCACATTGGCACTAAACACTCCATTGTAAGATCATAGACACACATTTGTGCATCGAGTTTAAGTTTCAAAATTCGAGTATTAACTTCATTCTTCTTTCTGTTTCACGTACCATGGGTCGCAAACTATACCATCAATTACGTCAACAGTCTTGCTCTATGGAATCAAACTTCGGGTCTAACCTATCATTCTTATCATGAAATTGATGAGGAGAGAAGGAATATAAAAGATGATGAGGCCCGTCATTTGAGGAGAGATCAGGAAAGGGGAGAGAGAAGAAAATGGGACTATAAAGGTGATTCCCCCAGCGATATGCACAAGCACCATAGTGATTCTCGTGATCGCTATAGGACCTTATTATCTGATACTTCTTGCCAACCTGAGGCTCAAACTGCCACGATGCGGGAAATCTTATCCTCTCAGGCAATAACTACTGCGACCGCTCTTACTTCTTCTAGTCGAGGCAAAAAGTTCACACTCATGTCGGTTCCACTCCAACTTTAAGCTACGTACTCATAATATTTCATGTGTGGAGTTAAATTCGATAAGAACATAAAGCCTATAAATAAAGCTACTTCCCTCCAAAATCTCAAGGCAGTTTAGGAGGACTTGGTTGCTAGGTTCAAGTGGTAGAGTCTTATACGAGCCCTTTCTGACATGAACCATGTTAACCATTAGGAGATTCTTTCATTCGAGGTAGAAATGGAAGATCACGATAAAATGATTAAGAATCGTGACAATAAAAAAGCTCAGCTCAAGAATGAAAGAGACACGGCCTTAAAGGGAAACGGTGTCAGTGGCAAGTTGCGAACGGAGGCAAATCGAGCTCACAATAGAGCACTTCTCATGATTAATGATTAACTCAAAGAAGCTCATATGGAGTCCGACAAACCAAAGGACTGGTCACTGAAGGAGAGGAAGCTGTTAAAGCATGGGATAAAAGTATTACTGAACAAGCCGCCACCATTGTTGAGTAGGACGTTGAACTCAGTCGACTCCATGAGGAGAATTCAAGATTGGCCAAGGAGAAAGAAAAGGCTGCAACCGATAAACTAAAAGAAGAGATCGACCATCTGGTCGCACGATCGAAGCTTTCGGACCTTTAGAAGTAATATGATGAATCAATGAGCCAAATGAATGCCAAAGTGCTACATCTCTATACTTACAGCATCATGAACAAGGGTAGTTTGAAGTGGCTCATGGATGATTATCCCCGGACTCTAGCCATGGTTTGGGAAAAGGTGTTAGTTAGATCAGAGCGAGCCAGGGATTTGCACTCAGAAGAAGAATTAATGGCCACTTATCTTACTTTTGAAGATATTGACTTTTTGGCAGTTGGTAGAGAAATTCCGAAAGAAGAAAAGGTGAAGGCCACTACTATTGCCGCTGCTAGGGCTTTTGCTAGCTCAAGTTCTTTGATTCAGGGAAAGGCATGTACTTCTAAATCCCAAGAGCTAATTACGACCATTCCTGCATCAATAGGGGTTGGCTCTATAACTACCAGCACTCTCCCAATATCTGAAGCCCTACATGAGCTGTATATTCCTCCGATCATTGAGTGTCCTACTGACATGGAAACTCGACGAATGGGGTTTTGGAATTGAGGTTCACGATCAAACTTCCAGTTCAGGTATTTCTCTCGTTTCACCAGTATTCCAAAAGCTCCAGTTCACTCCGGAGTCATTTACTAAACTATGCAACTATGTTTCCTAAATTGTAGGTCAACCATCTCTCCCACCTCCTCCTTCAGCTATACAGGGTTCGGGAACTACTTCCATCTTTAATGCTTCCACAGTTACCTTCCAATGGCTATGGGTACAATTCCTATCTCAATCTCCGGTCCTAGGCTCAACTTTGAACAGATAGCGACATCGTAGAACCTGGAGCATGTCTCTATGTCTCAGTAGGAGAATGTTCAATTTGTCAGTGTCTCAGAGGTGATTGATAAAGAGTTAATGGCAGAGAGGTTGAAAAAAGAGCATAAAGAGAAGATGAAGTTGAAGGAACCGAGGGATGCTCAGTATAGGATTCGACCATTCACAATCAAGGCTGGCAAGCCAAAGTCTAGAGATGCATCCGCTGATAGGTCTGAAGACCTCGATTCTGGTACCAAAGAAGGACATGTTTATTCCAGAAAGAAGAAAGGCGATAAGCAGAAGAAGATCACCCCCCATTGGGGCAGCAAGAAATAATGACACGATCTAATGCGGGTGAAACGAAGCACTTGTGGGTTTTGTATGTTTTTGAGTCGATCGAGTCTGTACAGAGTGTTTTTGCTATGTTGTCATGTTAGTAAAGTCTATAATTTGCTTTTTGATGCCTAAAATGGGCCGATATTATGCACTACGGCGCTTGTTTTTTGTCGATCTACATAAAATGATGTTAGTAATGAAATATTTACTTTTTTGTTGTAATCTCTCTTGTGTAATTTTCTTGCATTGTATGTACTACGCCAGTCTATGCACCACTACGTGCATATATAATACGATTGCCAGTTTAGCAATTTCAATATTATGCACTGTTGTTTTGTGTGATGTGATTTGTGCATTTACCGTAGCTCCATGCATGTAAGTAGTGTGAGTAGTGCATCTTGTTTTTTTAATATACTACTTTAGTTAGATCCATTGTGATTGCCAAAATATTTCATTCGGCATAATAGAACTATGGTGTGACTTGATCTATATTGACCAAGTATTAGTGTGAGTGCCTTTTGAAACGACCTGTTTTGCCATAACCTTGAATCGACAAAAAACTACACATGTCCAACTCAAATTGCACGAATAAGCAGATCATTAAGGGTAGAAAGAAAATAAAGACAGAGCAGAATCTTACATGAATGAAATAACATATATTATTTCAATAATGATCATTACAATGGAAAATTTTAAAATGCAATGTCAGAGTCTAAGCTAAATTCAGCCTGGAAAGTTACAAACCCATGTCCTTACAAATGCTGAAAACAACAAAACAAATGCAATAGATGTAGCGGATAATAGAATTCGTCCATACGATGATGAAGATCTCTAGCTCTCCTTTAGAAACTCCAAGCATTTCAACTAAACCTGAAACTACTCGGATCTGACCTGAGTATTAAAAATACCCGGATTAGGCTTGATAAACCAGCGTGAGATACTCGAATTGTATAGATCATGACGATGCTACCAAAACCTTTAAAAAGAAGGGTATCTCATAAGACAATGCCCACACATAAGTACAGATGGGTTTTCTACCTCATGATAACTAAAATACTTTTATTACCAAAATAATTTGACATTATCTTTAATGACATTCTTTTGGAAAACATCTTTCAAATAATGTATCAATACCCGGACTAAGTCTAAGGTAATATATCCGGACTAGGTCAACGGAATATACCAAACAGAATATAAGATAACAGAAGGGGTAGCTGAAATGTTCGCAAGTCACTACAGCTATTGTGGGAATACAATCAAAATCGTAAAGCTCGTATTAGAATTGGATTTTCCAACATGATAGGGAACCTTGATAACTCACATGCCACGATACCATATAAGAAGGGTCTCATTTGGACACCTTGGTGACCTAGATCATACGTCGCCAGTCACCTTGAGGGATCATACACACCCTTGTCATACTCAACCTGAAATATGTAACATAGTTCCTGCATCATTTCCAAGATATAAGACAGGGAGTAAAGTTAAGCTCAACTTAGACAAAGCCACGCTTTTTTATAACAGGTACCACTTTGAATGCCACATTGTCATTCCACGTCACTTGACTTATTTCTGGAAAAGTATAACTTCCAAAGCTCGTATGTCTCAAAAAAGGGTGTTAAGCTAAGAGAAGTGACCTTCTCCATCACCAACTGATATACATTTATATAAACCACTCTAATGTGATTTAGAATACAATGTCAGACAAACATCCGTA
The DNA here is from genome assembly GCA_030765085.1 of Allium cepa. NCBI lineage: Eukaryota > Viridiplantae > Streptophyta > Magnoliopsida > Asparagales > Amaryllidaceae > Allium > Allium cepa. The sequence continues at coordinate 40,071,667 of CM060935.1, read as the reverse complement.
CAAGTTCATTATGGGACTGAATGAAACCGAAGGCACACTCCTACTACAACAAGTAGCAAGTAGTCCCTGCATTCTGGAAAAAATCTCCATAACGAGAAGACCACTGCTATAAATATCTCTATAATAGGAGCAACCTAAAGCATGTCAACAAGCGGTCCTCAAGCTATGAAGATCCTCGGTCTTCAATAATCATCATCTTCAACGTATCTTCATTTTTGAACGTATACATTGGTTGAAAGTGGTTTTCAGATAGGCATTACCCAAATCCGAGCCCCGTTCCTTCGAAGCCAATCATCGCTTTAAAAGATATTAAATACATATGTAGATATCAATCAACAATCAATTACTTCATCTTTTATAAAATATCTTTCTTATATATATATTATTTTCAATTTATTCCATTTTCTTTTCAAGAGTATATGGAATCACTAAGCCTCATTTATCAAATCATTTGATTTATTTAAACCTTTCTTAAAAACTGGAATAATTTCAAATCATTTTCTCTTTTACTTAGGAAAACTTTTCCAAATCATTCATTAAATCTTAATAAAAGATTTCTTATATTCAAGTTATAACTTTTAATTTAGGGAAATATTCCCAAATCATTTATTAAATCTTAATAAAAGATTTCTTTCTTAACTTCAAATCATATTCTTGCAAATTGAAGATTTTCATAACAAAGCACTACTGCCACTTTAAATATGGTAAATTTCACCTCTAGGGACTAGTGACAAGAATCCTACATCAAGAAGATCTTTGTCTTCAATATGTTTTGTTTTGAAAATTTGTTTGAAGGGGTTTTCAGATGGGAATCACCCTAATCTGATCTTGGTTTTTCAGATAGGATTCACCCAAATACGATACCAGTTCCTTCATACTAATTATCGATTCAAAATGATTATTGGAAGATTTGATGATTGATCTATGCATTTCCTATTATCAAATATCTTCGATAGATATAAATCTTTGTAAAATATTCTTCTAGTAAATATGGAATCATTATAGCCTTCCTTTGAAATTTATCGAATCATTTGATTTACTTAAATCTTTTTGAACTTGGAATAATTCCATTTTATTTAGCCTTTTATTTAGGAAAACTTTAATATAAATTTTAGAGTATCCAGGATTTCTCTTCGATATATTCCACCTGTTGTCTAAAGAGAAAACAAAGACCAGGTAAGTTCAGGACACTGGTAGCTCTATTCATAACTTTAATTACACACATTGTTTTACCATTTGGCTCTCACAGGCGGGACGAATGTACTAGTCGTTTCCGCATACACAATTATTAATCTTCATTTTAGAAATGATTTATTAAATTTCCAAATCATCATTGAAAACACTTAATTATTCTTTCAAAAAAAAGTTCTAAAAGATTTGATGAAGTATTGTTAAGTTTAAATCCATGATACATAAGTTATTAAAAAGCGTTGCAAAAAGTGTTGCAAAAAGCTATATTCTTCAAAATGACTTTTATGTCATTTAGAAATACATCCTTTCAACTTAAATATCATTTAAAACATTTTAAAATATTTTTAGAATTTATTTTATATTTTTTAAAACATTTAAAAACATCATTTATGAAGAAATCCTTTTTGGATTTCGAACTGCAAAACCGTGATATTTTTTTGAATATTGTTTTGGACGTATTTCAAAAGATACTTAATGAAATCTTGATTTTATTTCTTTAAACAAATTTAAATGTTTATAAAACATTTCTAACTCATTTTAAAACTATTTTCAAAAGGTTTATGCATTCCATATACACCATTTCATTTTCAAAAGGAAAGTGATTTCCTTTGTGCTTATCGACGTGAAATAATGTGGCTTAGTAAAACAATTTAGCAATCATATCAAACAATCAATAATTGATGATCAATACATATATAAGCATCCATAGAAATCATAACACATCATCAAAAATGTATATATAAAAACTATAGATATTAAATAGAGTTTCTCACTATAAACCATAGCGATAAACTTCCTACCAATATTCAAATCAACCAACACTTCACTAACTACTTCCTGTTCCATTATAAACTAGAAACCAACACCCTTTTCCTTCCAATAGCTTAGCCAAGGCTTGAGATGGAGGTTGGCCGAAGGTATAAAGAAGAAGTCTTAGAGCTTTGACTTGAATTCTTAAAATTAGATCCCAAAAAATATGTTATCTTGTATCTAATTATAGGCACTCTAAATCTCCAAATTTGAAAATGTTATTAACCTGAAAGTTATTGAAAATTCTTTTCCCTTGAATTTTAAAAAATGAGTCATTTAAATCCAAGTGATTTTGAGGGAGATATGATAAAATGAAGAAGAGATATTGTCGGAATGACAAAAATAAATCCCGAAAATGCACTTCAAAGTATTGAGTTTCAGGTATAGCAAGCCTCAAAACTTCAAAAAGTGCTCAACATAAAAGTCGTAGCCAATAGAATTTTGTATGAATTTAAAAAAATAATTTCTTAATTTGGATCATTTATGAACAAAACAAAATGGGCTATTCTCTGTCTCAAAAAATAAGCCAGATAACGCACTAGAAAAAGTGGATTTTTGATATAGTTAAGTTTAGAATAAGACAAAGTGGTCAACATGAAAGTTGTAGCCACTGGAAAAATACATGATTTGAAAATAAAAATTGCATTTTGATTCTATTTTGAAAAAGTTATAGTCGAGAGAAGAAGAGATAAAATATAGAGAAAAGATGAATTTGATTTGAAGAGAATGAGCAATGATTTCTTTTGAATGTTTTGTAAATATTTTGATATTATTTCTTTTTAATTTTTTCTATGTCTTAAAATTCGTTAAAGAGGAGAGGAAGAAGGTGAAGGAGCTTAAGAAAAGAAGAAGAAGAAGAAATGAAAATGAAAGTGAAGAAGGAGGTGGATATTTATAGAAAAGGAAAGAACTAATAAATTTAACAAAATAATCTCTTATCAAATTACCTAACTATCGTTAGTTCAACCTTAAGAAACCTCCACTTTTTCAACACTTAACATCATCCTTTAACTTCTTACTGTATGTCTTAATCCTTTAAGAACTAAGCTAATTAAAATAACAATTATGTTGGTTTTTGATTTGATATTGATTTGATTTTTACTTTTTCTTACTTTTGTTAATTCTTACTTACTTTTATGAATGACTTCTAGAAGTTTTATAATTATTTGTAGTAAAAGTGAACTTGATTAGTGAATTAATTAATACTTACACTATTTAAATATATGTTCCTATATAAGAAAATAAAGGTGCGACAACATTGCGACAACTTTTAATCGACAAAACTTTGGTTTTCGCCAAATTGTTTTATTTTGACGTTTTAGTTACACTATTTATTTATGTAAACTAAATTTAAAAATAAATTTTTATATGATATTTAAAAATATAAACACTTATAAATTAATTAAAATAATTTATTTAACCATCGAAACTTACTTTTATGAAATCAGCATTTTGTCACTTTTGTCGATATAGGCAAATGTTACTATTTTTGTGTAAACTTCTCTTTCCAAATCCTATCTATATTATTTGAATCATATAACTTTACCTAATTTACATTTAAAATTACTTTAAATAGTATATTCTTAAGTAGTCCAATTCTCGGTCGTTACATTCTCCCCCACTAAAAAGAATTTCGTCCTCGAAATTACTCAAAACAAAAGTTTGCCCAAAACATTTACTTTTAAACTTAATTCCATATAATATACGCAGATCATCTATATGAAATATCTTATTCGGTTTCCTATTCGAATACACAACTTTATTTCTGAACTAGTGTTTATCCCCCGTTCCTCTAGTGCGGACTCTGATCAGGCTTCTAGATCACAACCTTTGTTTTCCTTGCATAGCTTCAAATATGATAGAAAATTCAAGTATCTATCCATAAACCCTCACCAATGTTAGTCGTTAAGAATCGAGTGATAAATCCTTTTTTGGACCAGTGTAAACACCTCAAAGTTTCGAACTCAATCTTAGATCAAAATTTTTGCAATGAAATGATCTACGTGTAATATGTATTTATTAACCCAAAAAAACACATCCATAAAAACATTTATCTTAAGTTCAAACATTTTATAAAGGTGCTTCTTTATGTAATCCTTTTAATTATTTATTTCCAAATATTTTTATTAAAGGAAAATATTTAAAGAAAAAAAATTCACTCAAAAGATAATTTATCTTTATTATAATTTTTGTCCCATAATCCTTTAACTTAGTATATTTCCTTTAACAATAATATAATTGATGGATCATTTCGTAAAACTATTACTTAAGTTTATTTCATCTTATAACTTATGTAAATCAATTACTTTTAAAGACTTAAGTCTATATTCTTAATTTATGCAAGAATTCGTTAATAAAACATTTTCTAGGTTATAATTACCTTTTTAAAGAGTCCTTTTTATTATTTTTATAGCTTTAAAAAAACCAATTTTAAAACCACCCGTACTTAAATCTCCATACTCTTAACTCTTAAATCTTTTTTTCTTTATAAATCATTATAAACTATCCTTATTTTATTTCATTTACTCAAAGTATTTCAATCTTTTACCAAAAATTTCATAAATTTCTTAGCTCTGAGTTAGGTAGGGTTCGAAAATTTTTGACTATACAAAATCATCGGAAATTCCGCTTTATTTTAGCAATTAGCAATCCCAATTTATCTTTAGTTTAAACATTTTTATGAAGATTACTAATCGATTTATCAGTTAATGATTCAAATTATCTCTACTACTTAAGAAAAGTATACGGATCGAGTAACTCTAAAATAATTCCAAGGAACTGGGTACTGCCAATAGTATCATATATCCTCTTAACAAGAAGAGTAATACCCAAGAGAGGTGCTTAAAATCCGAACACATCTCCTGCCCATTTTTAGTTTATTTTCGAGCCAATCGAATTAGTTATCATAAAATACCTTTTTTATTTGAAATAATACCATTTTCAAAATCCTTCAGAGATTACTTTATAAAACCTATTTTATAAATTCATTTTATAAATTTATCTTATATTAATTAACTTCGTTTAAATTTCGACTACTCGAACTTAAATTCTAATTCCTTATATATTTATCTTTTTACACAATCCTTTTCTATTATTTAAATACATTTTTATCTTATATGTTTCTTCCTTAAATAATTCTTATTATCAAACACATTATAGTCAAATCGTGAAACTTAATTCACAAGGTATTTGTACTTAAACTTTTAAATCAAATAATTGATCAATTTATGATAGTAACTTAACATCATCATTTCTTAATTTATTATTTTGGAACAAGTATTAAAGATCTTAATTACCTTATCAGGTTTCGTACTTATCGATTATCTTTATGAAACATCTTATAATCAAACTATGAAATTCTAATCACAAAATGTTCATATTTCAATTTCACTAATCCTGATTTATAACTATACAACTTTTCAAAATATAATCCTAGGAAAATTATTTCATTTACCCATTTTCAAAATCAGTGTGTCGATTCGTCTTTTTAAATGTTTAGGAACCCTCATTGATAAGGTGATCAAGCATATCGATCAGAATCCATAAATCACTCAACAGATAAATCAACATAAAATAATTTATTAGTCATTAACAAATTCGCACTCATATATAATACACTCAAACTCATTCTAGGGTGTTAATAATCTCTAATGAGTCATTGATCCTAGGGTATTACTAACCCTATCTCTGATGAGTCTTCACCCCCACCAAAGCCAAGGTTCTCACTTAACCTTCAGCTCTGATACCAAATGTAACGACCAATTTTTCCGTACCCTTTGAAACGAAAAAAAACCACATATGTCTAACTCAAAGGCACGAATAAGTGGATCACTAAGGGTAGAAAAAAATAAAGACAGAACAGAATCTCACACGAATGAAATAACATATATTATTTCTATAATAATCTTTACAGTAGAAAATTTTAAAAATATAACATCAGAGTCTAACCTAGATTTAGCCTGGACAGTTATAAACTCCTATCCTTACAAATGCTAAAAACAAAAAAACAAATGCAACAGATATAACGGGTAATAGAATTCGTCCATACGATGGTGATGATCTCCATCTCTCCTCTGGAAACTCCATGCGTCTTCAACTAAACCTGAAACTACTCGGGTCTGACACGAGTATTAAAAATACCTGAATCGGGCTTGATAAACCAGCGTGAGATACTCGAAATGTATAGATCATGACGGTGCTATCAAAACCTTTGAAAAGAAGGGTATCTCATAAGGAAATGCCCACACATAAATATAGATGGTTTTTTACCTTATGTTAACCAAAACACTTTTATTACCAAAATAATTTGATATTATCTTTAATGACTTCTTTAGGAAAAAATATTTTAAAAAAGGTATCAATACCCGGACTAAGTCTAAGGTAATATATCCGGACGTGACCAATGGAATATACCAAATGAAATATAAGATACTATAAGGGGTAGCTGAAATGTTTGCAAGTCATTACAGCTATTTTGGGAATACAATCAAAACCGTAAAGCTCGTATTGGAATTGGATTTTCCAGCATGATAGCGAACCTCAATTACCACACATAGCAACCAGAATCTGGTGGTTTTTCTTGCAAGGACTCATACACCACCGTTCCTCATATTGCCACGCTTCTTGATATTCGGTGGCTTCTCATGCAAGGACTCACATGCCACGATACCATATAAGAAGGGTCCCATTTGGACACCTTGGTGACCTATACCATACTCCGCCAGTCACCTTGAGGGATCATACACCACCCTCGTCATACTCAACCTGAAATATATAACATAGTTTCTGTATCATTTCCAAGATGCGAGGCTTGGGAGTGAAGTTAAGCTCAACTAAGACAAAACCATGCTTTTCATACAAATCCACACTTTTTCATAAAAGGTTCCACTTTGAATTCCACATTGTCATTCCACGTCACATGACTGGTTTCTAGAAAAGTATAACTTCATGAGCTCTTATGGCTTTGGAAAAGATGTTAAGCTAAGAGAAGTGGCATTCTCAACCACCAACTGATATATAGTTACAGAAACTACTCAAATTTGATTTAGAATATAATGTCAAACAAAATCCGTACAAGTTCGTTCTGGGACTGAACGAAACCGAACGCACTCTCCTACTGCCACTACTAGCGAGTAGTCCTTGCAATCCATAAAAAATCTCCATAACGAGGAGACCACTACTATAAATAACTCTATAATGGGAGTAACCCAGTGCATGTCAACTAGCAGTGCTCTCACTATGTAGATCCTCGTTCTTCAATAATCATCATCTTCAACATGTCTTCACATTCGAGCATATACATTGGTTTGAAGTGATTTTCGGAGGCATTACCTAAATCCGACCCAGGTTCCTTCGAAGCCAATCATTGCTTTAAAAGATGTCAAGTTCACATGTGGATATCAATTATCAATTAATTACTTCATCTTTTATAAAATATTTTTATTAGATGTATTCTTTTCTATTTATTCCATTTTCTTTTCAAGAGTATATAGAATCATTATGCCTCATTTATCAAATCATTTGATTTATTTAAACCTTTCTTAAATTCTGGAATAATTCCAAATCATTTTGTCTTTTACATAGAAAAACCTTTCCAAATCATTCATTAAACAAAGATTTCTTATATTCAAGTTATAACTTCTAACTCAGGGAAAATATTCCCAAATCGTTTATTAAATCTTAATCAAAGATTTCTTTCTTAACTTCAAATCATATTCTTGCAAATCGAAGATTTTCATAACAAAGCACTACTGCCACTTTAAACGGTAAATTTCACCGCTAGAGACTAGTGATAAGTAATCCTACATCATGAAGATCTTTGTATTCAATGATCTTTATCTTCAATATGTTTTATTTTGAAAATTAGTTTGAAGGGTTCTTCGGATAGGAATCACCCAAATCCGATCTCGATTTTACGGATAGGAATCACCCAAATTCGATCCCGGTTCCTTCGTACTAATCATCGATCTAAAGATTGATCTATGCATTTCCTTTTATCAAATATCTTCGATTGATATAAATCTTTATAAAATATTCTTCTAGTAAATATGGAATCATTATAACCTTCCTTTGAAATTTATCAAATCTTTTGATTACTTAAATCATTTTGAACTTGGAAAAATTCCATTTTATTTTGCGTTTTATTTAGGAAAACTTTATTACAAATTTTAGTGTATCCGGGCTTACCCTTCAATCTATTCCACCCCTCCTCTAAAAGAGAAAAGAAAGGCCATATAAGTTTAGGGCACTGGTTGGCCCATTTCTAACCATAGTTACACACCTTGTTTTATCGTTTAGCTCTCACGGGCGGGATAAATGTGCTAATTGTTTCGGCATACTCGGTTACTAATCTTCATTTTAGAAATGATTCAATAAATTTCCAAATCATCATTTAAAACACATGATTATTCTTTTAAAAATAGTTCTAAAATATTTGAAAAAGTATTGTTAAGTTTAAATCCATAATTCATAAATTATTAAAAAGCGTTGCAAAAGGCTATATTCTTCAAAACAACTTTTATATCATTTAGAAATCCATCGTTTCAATTTAAATCTCTTTCAAAATATTTTTAAAATATATTTCATATTTTTAAAACATTTAAAAATATCATTTATAAAGAAATCCTTTTTTGGATAATGAACTACAAAACCGCGATATTTTTTTGAAAATTGTTTTGGACATATTTCAAAATCTACTTAATGAAATATTTATTTTATTTCTTTATTTATTTAAATATATTTAAATGTTTATAAAAAATTCCTAACTCATTTTAAAACTATTTCCAAAAAGTTTAAGCGTTCCATATACGCCATTTCATTTTCAAAAGGAAAGTGAGTCCTTTTGTGCTTATCGATGTGCATTAATATGACTTGGTAAAACAATTTAACAATCATATCAAAAAATCAATACTTGATGATATCATCATATATAAGCATTCATAGTAATCATAACACATCATCAAACATGTATATATAAAAATATAAATACTAATTAGAGTTTCCTACCATAACCAAAGCGAAAACTTCCTACAGACGATCTAATCAACCAACACTTCACTAACTACTTCCTATTTCATTAAACACTACAAAACAACACCCTTTTCCTTCCAATAGCTTAGCCAAGGCTTAAGATGGAGGTTGGCCAAAGTTGTAGAGAAGAAGTCTTGGAGCTTTGACTTGAATTCTTAAAATTAGATCTAAAAAAATGTGTATCTTGTATCTAGTTTTAGGCCCTCCAAATCTTCAAATTTGGAAAAGTTATTAACTGGAAAGTTGTTGAAAATTATTTCCTCTTGAATTTTAAAAAATGAATCATTTGAATCCATGTGGTTTTAAGAGAGATATGATAGAATGAAGAAGAGGTATTGTCGGATTGACAAAAATGAAGCCCAAAAATGCACTTTAAAGAATTGAGTTTTAGGTATAGCAAGCCTCAAAACCGAAAAAAGTGCTCAACAAAAAAGTTATAGCCATTATAATTTTTTATGATATAAAAAATAATTTCTTAATTTGGTTCAGTTATGATCAAGTTATGATCAAAACAAAGTGGACTATTCTCTGTCTAGAAAACTGGGCCAGAGAATGCGTTGGAAAGAAGTGCATTTATGATATAGGTAAGTTTAGAATGAGACAAAGTGGTCAACATGAAAGTTGTAGCCACTGAAAAAATACATGATTTGAAAAATAATTTCTTATTTTATTCAATTTTAAGGAAGTTATGGCCGAGAGAAGAAGAGATAAAATATGGAGAAAATATGAGTTTGATTTGAAGAGGATGAACATTGATTTCTTTTGAATATTTTGTAACATTTTGACATTATTTCTTTCTAATTTTTTCTTGGATTAAAAGCCACTAAGAGGAGAGGATCAAGGTAAAGAATCTTGAGAAAAGAAGAAGAAGAAATGGAAATGAAAGTAAAGAAGTGGGTGGGTATTTATAGAAAAGGAAAGAAGTGGTAAATTTATCAAAATAACCTCCTACCAAATTACCAAACTATCGTTACTTCAACCTAAAGTAACATTCACTTTTTCAACACTAACATCATCCTTTCACTTCTTACTTTATGTCTTAATCTCTTAATAACTAAGCTAAGTAAAATAATAATTATATTGTTTTTGATGTGATATTAATTTGATGTTTTGTTTTTTCTTACTTTTGTTAATTCTTACTTACTTTTACTAATGAATTCTAGAAGTTTTCTAATTATATTTAGTAAAAATGAACTTGATTAATGAATTAATTAATAATTAAATAATTTTAATATATGTTCCTATATAAGAAAATAAAGGCGCGACAACGTTGTGGCATTTTTAATCGACAAAACGTTGATTTTCGACAAAATGTTTTACGGGCACATTTTGACGTTTTAGTTAAACTATTTATTTATGTAAACCAAATTTAAAAATAAATTTATATATTGATATTTAAAAACATAAACACTTATAAATTAATTAAAATAATTTATTTAACCATCGAAATTTAATTTTATCAAATCAGCATTTTGTCATTTTGTCGATATAGGCAAATGTTACTATTTTTGTGTATACTTCTCTTTCTAAATCCTATCTAATATTGCTTGAATCATATAACATTACCTAATTTATATTTAAAATTACTTTAAATATTATATTTTAATGTGGTTAAATTCTGGGTCGTTACACCCTCACTCCATAGGGCTGGTTACTCTGAATGTTTGATCTAAATAGTTGATAAAAGACCAGGTACTCTAGGCGAATCTATAGTTTCCCCTATTCTAGGGGGTATGATAGCTCCGATTTTTCGAGAGCTCATAATTTTGATGCTCGATCCTGAGCATTTTTCTTTTTGACTGTGACCGACTAGACCAAGTTCAATGTTGAAATCCTGCCCGTGTTTTAGTTTCTATCTTCGAAAACTTACAAACAGCGTTGTTGGGGCTACGCTAGTACTTAAGTGAGAGGGATCTATTTTCACCTTTGATCCGGTGGTTTGGAATCTTTATGGAACTGCCGAGGAATTTCTAATCCCAAGGAAAGCAGGAATTGATTTCCACCAATCCTACAATAGACAACTTTCTCAACGTTTTCGGAGCGATATCGATATTTAAATTTTTTTGACAAGTTCTCGATGGTACTAGGTAACATTGATAACTTAGAAGATATAGGGATTTTCTAGTGTTGCTAGGGCAACGTTGGTATTTGGAAGGTTGGGATCGATTATCCCCTTCGACCCAGTGGTTTGGAAGTCAATACTTCTTATCCAGAGAGCAAGAAGTACTTTGGTTCTTTGAAGCATATGCGCATAGCTTTCGAGAACACGATTCTATCAGTTCAAGGAGCGATATGCAGTTTATAGTATATGGGAATATTGCATACTTGAATGTGGTTCCATTAGTTCAAGCAGTATAGTGCGACTTATAGTGTGGCATACAGGAGGGTTGCTCTTACGAGCACAGTTCCTTTAGTTCTACAAGCTACATGCGACTTATTGGTGGTGCATAGGAGAATAAACATGCAAGGATGCAGTTCCATTGGTCCAATAAGCAACGCATGGCTTACGGTGCGACGCGTAGAAGTGTTGCATGCTTGAATGCGTTCCACTGGTTCAGGTAGCATTGTGCAGCTTATTGTTGGTGCACATGAAGAGATTCTTGCAAGAACTCAGTTAAATAAGTTCCAAAAGCAATTCCTTAAGGAAGAATAGGTTTCCCAATGTTGCTGGGGCAACACCAAGGCTTTTGAGGAATGGAGAGTTTTTCGATGTTGTTGGAGCAACAACGAGGCTTCGGAGATCATGGATCTGTAAAATGATGTTGCTTGAGCAACATCGTTTCACAGAAGGAAAGGTATCATGGTTTTGCTTGCAAGAACACGGTTCCATTAGTTCAGGAAGCTAATTTAAATGGTAAAATAGAAGGAAAGGCAATTCGTGCCTATTTATAATACCCCAATATTCCTAGACAAGTTATTTGCGGAAATAGAAAATACATAAATAGAGCTAAGAGAAGTTGCATCGCATTTGGGTGTTGCTACATTCTGTTCTTGGATTACTAATTAATCAGTGGTCTTCTGTTAGTTAGTTGAGGTTCTTCTCTACTAGGCCCAGACAATTTCTCTTAAGCAGTTAAACCTTTGGGTCCCACGGCTCCTTCGCCATTCTACGGTTTCTTCACATACCGCTAGAGTTTGTTGTTCCTTATCAACTCCTCAATAACATCCTTCAGATGTCGTCATTTATTAGTGCTATGCATGTACGTCTCATGGAAAAGGTAGTGCTTCCCCGATTGCTTCTGTTGCTCGGAGACTTCCTTCCTATGAGGTTTGTTGTAGCGCTCAGTTCCCTAAATAGTAAGATAGATATTCTCCAGACTATCATTCAACGGCATATAATCCTCCAGTCTAAATTTCCTTAGCCATTTTGCATTCGCAGTATGCCCATCACCAGAATTCTGGTTCATCTTCTTTCGATTTTCAAGGTTTCCATCGACATTTCCAGATTCATCGTCTTCTTGCTCAGCCGTGACATTGCTTTGGACCATTTCCTTCGTTTGTTGATTGACAGTCTTACATTCGATCATACCTCCTTCTTCTAATCGTAGGAACTGATTCACCTTTCGGTGAGATTCTTCTACGGTAGTCACTTGTTTCATTTTAATCCATCTACCGAAGTCTGTATCCGAATGGAGTGCTCGGACCAAAGTTAGAAAAATCATATCTTACTTGGGATTTCTTACCTCCATGACTGCAATATTAAACCGATTCAAGAAAGAAATTAGCGACTCATTAGGTCTTTGGAAAAAGCTAGGTAAGGACATCACGTCTTTTGATCGTGCTGTATGGAGTCTGAATTGTTTCAGAAACTTTCTTACCAATTAATCCAAGGTATAAATGGATCTCAATGGAAGTCTAGTAAAACACATGGAAGTGACTCCTTCCAAGAAAGGAAAACATATAAAACGTAAAGCATACATAGCTCTAACTTCGACTATATTCACTTGTATTTGTACAAATACTGTTTAGGATCCATTGTTCAGTTTTTTTTTTGAAAACCCAGGAGAACCCGAAAGGCCAGTAAACTCCTGAGGAGGGTACAGTAAAGTCGTCTGTTGATCCAATCTCTCATAACCTTAGGTAAATTTATATAGGATAGGGAAGCGCATGGTAGGAATGGAACTTGGGTCTTTTTACCAGAACCCAAGTCTCCTTTCTACTGCGCTACACCCGCGGACAACCATTGTTCAGTTATATGATGGCATATTCGGCATAGTGAACTTCTTAGCATATTCTGCTCTTAGAACGTTTTCAGTGAATGGAGTTCGCTTGGTACAGAACCCCAGTCTTCATTCTTTCTGCCCCTGCTCTCCTCCATTAACCATTTGACCATGTTAGCGATGTACTCCTAGCTGGCACAGTAGTCTATAGGTTAGTTATTAGGGACTATGCTGAGTGTTTGACTCTAAAAGCGGCCTCGGCTTTCCACTGAAGCCTAGGTTCTCCATTCTCTAGGATAACCACTCGCTCGGGGTCCCATCAACGCACTGTTGATCCTACCGGGGAAGTTTGAAATTCATTTCTAGCATTTTGCCTATTTACATCAGCATTCAGTTTTAATCTATCATTATCAAGTTGTACGTCATCTTCAAATCCAGAAACAAACATTGCATTATTCGCTTGAGGAGTGTTTACCTCAAGATTTGGGTTTGTAGTCAGGCTATTTTCTAGTGGGAGGAGTACTTCTTTTTCCTTCTATTACGATTCCTCCAGCTCTACCAACAACTTCCTTTTGGTTTAGTTTATAGTTCCTCGGGTTGAGGCTTGAAATAGAGGAATTCTCTTGTTTCTTAGCAGTTGTAGTCTCTTGTCTAACTCTTGGGTCTTCTAATGGTTGCAACACTAGCAATGCATCAATCTTATCCATGATAGCCTTTTGTCTATCAGCCTTTTTCTGGTAAAGTTCATTAACCATCTGGTTAAGCTCCCCTTTGGTTATACTTTCTTGTTGAGCGGAGGATCCTGTTGCCATATTTGGTGATTGTTAGTGCTATTAACTTCAATTTATTGGGGGTTTACTTCATCACCACCAATTGCTGCTCCTATAGATCTTTTAGAAGTAGTTCTATGTTTTCTAAGTGTCATCGATCTCCAACGGTAAGCCTACAATTTTCAAAGCAAATTCCCTGGATCTAACCGTTGGATATCTTCAAATCCAAAATAACAAGCTAGATCTAAGCTTGGATTAAGATTTTATCAGTAAAAGCACCGAAATGTTAACGTCAAAAACGGATCAACAACTAAGAATAGGTTGTAGGAAACATGTAAAACTTAGAACTAGTAGATAATAGTAACAGTAAAGGAGAATAAACAACAATAAGAAAGTGAGACATAAGATTTTATAGTTGTTTGGCAATCTTTGACCTCCGTCCACTTGATAGCTTTGCTGCTTATAGATTTGATAGAGTTTGCCTGAGATTACAAGAGGTTTGAGAGAGAATAAGTCATAAGCATATGGGTTACATTGATTCTAAGTCCTAGAGTTTCCTTATTGACTATTATGTAGCGGAAGGAGATGAAAAAGAGACAGAGCTTCGGCATAGTAATGACAAAAACCTAATCCTTTCTTGATTGCTCTATAATTTGTATTTACATGGGTAGCAGCCATATTGGGTCAGAAGGAGAGTTGGCGTAGAGTCCAGATGAAGGCTCGAAGGAGTATACAAAGTTGCAAGTGCTACTGAGTTGATATGACAATTCGGTATCGACCTTTCATGTCGGTGCCGATATGGGAGGTTAACTCCAATTGTCTTGAACTTTTTTGCATTCACATTCCTACTTCATATTGAAGTGTCCCATGATGTTCTCATGGATAGTTGATTGACGTTAATGATAGTTCCTTCATCACTTGAATTGTTCTGCTGTTCTAACTGCTAACTCTTCAACTCTTGTAATCGGTTGTTCAAAACTCTTAGAAATCTCCGAGCACTCATAAAATTGATTAAGAATGACTCATGCAAACTTTGGATAGATAACTTGGCACCTATAGAAGTCTCCACTGACATGAGAGGCCGGTACCGACCTCTATGGTTGGTTCCATCTTGGTTGAACTTTCTTTTGAGCTGTTTCTATCCCTTATCTCAATATGCTTTCAAGGTATCATGTTGTTTCATCTTCATCTTGAAGTTCTAACTCCTATTGATTTTTGCTTGGTTAAAACTCAATTAACAGTCGTAAAATACGTTATCACAATTAAAGTCAAAAGGTAAAAAAAATGAAACGAACATAGATAATCGCGAGTATTCTCTTAGGTAGCATAAGCATTAATGCTGACCTTACAAAAAGGAAGTAGCAGTGGATGCGCTTGCTGATGTGAGATAAGTGTCATAATCGACAAATTTCGATGGAAGGATAAGCACTTTGGACGTCGTGAATTTTTGCTAGCATGTGGAATTCGTATCAAAAGAAATTAAGTAATGTCTGGTAGGAGATAAAATGTAGCTGGTGTGGTATTGCAGTCGATGCTTTTATGTTTTTTTCTTTTCTTTTTTGTTTTTGTTGTTCACGGGCATTTAGGCAGTGTACGATGGTTTTTTAGCATGATTACATTTAACGCTCCTTCCGCAGGTGCAGCGCAGTGGAAAGGAGCCTTGCGTTCTCGTAAAAAGACACAGGTTCGATTCCTAACATACGCTTCCCCATCCTATATAAATTTACCTGGGGGTATGGAAGCTTGGATTAGCGGACGATTTTACCGTATCCTCCTCAGGAGTTTACTGGCCTGCCGGGTTCTTCTGGGTATCAATGTGTGTGTGTATTACACTCCTACCACCGTTGTTCTCTACATGCTATGGATTGTAATACTATTTTAATAAATACTATACCTGTTTCGAAAAAAGTGTCATTTTATTTGTATATGAATTCAGAAATAGGTCCGCTCGTTCGTTTGTGAACTTCTTAGTTTAGAGGTGTACTTATTTGATTTATAATGGTGAAACGTGGGGCAGTTAGCAGAACATCCGTTGAAAATGGTCTTACATTTTGTATGTTTTCTAATGCATCTATCTATGGTATTGAATATGAATGCTTATTAGCACACTGTCATCGTCCATCGTTTGTTGATTTGTAAGGACTAGGATAGGAATGTGTTTACGTTATTCCTTTATCTCCCATTTAGCGTGCCCCTTCTAACATGAGATCCACACCATTCGTTTTTAATGTGTACCAAACTTATTAATTATTTATTACAAATGTATGTTTTGTGCTGCATTTAGCGCAAATAATACTTCTTCACTCGCATTTTCATTAGACGAGAATACCACGGGCGGCCTACATTCCAAGGTTCAAAATTTAGTTTTTCGTTTCCATTCCGGCCATTGTTAATTTTAAAATTTCCGATTCCGCTCCGAAAATTTCAAAAGTTCCGCTTTAATTTTGGTTTTCTAATTCGGTACTTTTTTTGCTTTAATTTGTTATGTAAGTTAATAAAAATCCAACACTATCATAAATTTATACTACATTTTTTACATTACATATACAATACACAGTTTAATTAAAAATCCGTTATGTCAAATTCTGTATTGTTCATATGAGATTTTAAAACATTGATGATTTGATGTAAATTAACAAAAGTATAACAACTTTTTTTTTATGAAACTACATGATTTCTTTTCTAATTATTTATTGTCCCGACTAATTTGTTTTCTTTTTGTAATTATTAAATATTTGTTGTATTTTTTAATTTTTTATAAGTTTTTTTTTCTTTAATATTTTATTAGAAAATCCGGAATTTAAATCGGAACCGAAATTTTAACCATATTTCATTTCGGAATCACCGGAATAACTGAAAGTTGGAGCCATGAAACATTCTCATATTATAAAAACATTTGAAAAGTGGTAGCCAATTATAGTAAGCGACGGACTGCAGCTTAGATATAAGTGCTCTTTCATTGCACTTACTGGCAATGACACTAAGATTAAAAAGGATCATCATCACTAATAATTGTTTATTCCACAAATAAATCAACAATTTGATACTAGATAATCAAAATACATCATAATGAACCTAAATTTTATACATACATGTTTCTGAATACCGAGCCTAATCACACTTCATCATGCTCATGCTATCAACTTATGCATTTGTACCAATCTTCAGCGAGATATCCAATTAACAATTGCATCGGTATTAACTTTCCTTGCCATAACAAACCGCAACATTCTTTCTTTTACCCAAAAAAAATGCAGATCCCAGTACAAAATACACTACTAATCCACAAACCTTCTCGAACTAAGGTATGTTCTACTTTTCATGAATCTCTCAGAGTCTCAATGCTCAGCTACTATCAAAATTTCAGTTTTTCAACTAATAATGTAATAACAAGAATATCATTATAAGCTGTCATCGAGTGGGTAGCATGTTCCTTCACCTCCGGTATTCCATAAGAAATGCGCGTAGTTTGCTGCATAATACGAGTTCCCTGGTTCTGCAGCTATCGCTTCCAAATACTTGTCTTCTGCTCCCTCCAAATCATTCTTCGCTTTCCATAAAAAATTTGCATATCGATTCATTGCTTCAGCATCCCTTGGCTCTATGTCTACTGCTTTCTTGAAGTAGTGTTCCGCCCTATATATGATACGTTATGACTATGATCATAATTCTAGCAAGAATAGATCAAAAAACTGGTTACCTGTTATGGTCATGATGCACCACATAGAAGAACTGGGCTAAATTTGACAAAATCAAGGCACTGTCAGGATCTTCAGACAATAATTTATAGTACATAATCTCAGTCTTCCGGTAGCTTCCGGATTTTTCATCTTGATACGTGGTCAGTTCATGGTCCTTCTGCTGCTCAATTAATGCAGGTGGAGCCATAGAAACTGAGGCAAGAGCCGTACTGGTGCCAATGGAGTAAACAGTGAAGTTGGCAAGGAGGAGCATGACCGAAACCATGAACGTAGGCGTGCATGAAAATATTTGCTGAAATAACCACACGAATGAAGCGTTCAGTTCTCCATGCACTCTCTCCACAACACCGTGAAGGTTCTCGTAGTATAGCAATTCTCTCATCTGCAAAGTGTAGCTTTGCAGCTCGCGAAGTATGAACAACATGGATGAAAATGCTTTTTTTATGGAGCTGTACGCTGACTCGCTTGCCTCTTTCAATGCTACTTTGTTGAATCTCTTCTTTTTCTGTATGATTCGTAAGGACAGTGGTACATTTGTATGGTTATTTGGTGTTATTGCTTCTTCTTTTTTGACCCATTTTGGTGGCTCTGGGAGAGGAAATGAAGATGATTTTGCTGTTTTTGTACTGTTGCTGCTGTCTTCTTGAAGATCTAGTGAGAATTCTTGAAGTCTGTTTATGAATTTGTCTTCTTCTTCTCCTTCGTTGTTGTTGGACATTGCATCTGAACTTCGATTGAATGCTCTTCTTTTGGGGCTTGGTTCTTGAAATGAAGTTCTTTTAGAGAGCAAAAGTCTGGAAGAGCAGTCACCAGTTCTAGCAGCTTTGATACAGGAGAATATAGAAGTGGGCGATAAAAAACAAGGAGAAGAAGAAAACAGTGTTTGAGAAGGATGTAGGTAGTTACAGGCAATCTTGACTACCATTTCAGGATCAGCTCGAAATGAAATTTGTGAAGAAGAAGGCTAAGCAGCTCGCAGCTTCGGATATACAGTGGAGATGGTGGAAGAAAAGTGAATGGAAGTCAAAAGCTCGAAAAGTGAATGTGAATCTAGATTTAGTAATAAATGAAGAATATCAACTACTAAAGCTCGGCTTTAGATTTGAAGTACAAAGGCGCAGTTGCTTCTTTAAGGTTCTCTGCTATTTATAGAATTTTTCTGTGAGCCGCTATTTAAATAATAGAGTACCGGTAGTTAGGCCGCTTTTTCTCGTGCTGTTATTAACAATGTATCGAAGAAATATCGTGCGGCCTTTATTTTAGAGTAAGCGTTCAGAATTTGATTTGGGGATTTTCCTTCTAAATTTAGTGTATCGGTCAACAATTTAATTTGAATATTTAAAATGAAATAACATTCTCTACCACGTCGGATTAATAAATCGTTGTGAATATTAAATCACAAATTTATGATATTTCTAATAATGTATATATAATACATATGCAAACATCAAATTGAATAAAAACTAAAATTCATGAATTATGAATGTAATTACTATAAATTTTATCCTAACGATATAATGTCACTTCTTCACCAACATCTGAATGGATCGATAAGGTGACAGTTATAATTGCATACTTTTGATGTTGTTATCATTATATCTAAATAATGCGGTTGCAACCATATGTGTGAAATGTGGTTATAATAATTTCTTAAAAATGCAGTTATAACAACATCTTGAGATGCGATTATAACTACGTATTTTGATGTAGTTATTTACTACAACCACAAAAATCCAGCTATAACTACATTTAAAGATGCAATTATAACCAAATCTGAGTGATGCAGTTATAATTGCACCTTCATGATGCTGTTATTTTTTTTCTTAATGCAGTTATAACAACAAGATTTTGATGATGTTATTACCCATATATGTGAGATAGAGTAATAACTACATTTCAATATGAGTAATAACTACATTTCAATATGCAACTATAACTGCATTTGACTAATGCGATTATAAATGGACTTTTTGCGGTTACTGTCGCAACTATGAGATGCAACTATAGCTACATCTCATAGATGTAATTTTAACCACACGTTTGGTTGTAATTTTTGTTGGATCATGTGCATAAACAGCAGAGTAAAAAATGGTTAATTTAAAAAAAAAAACATTTTATTAAATAACACAAGGTTTTATTTTGTGTTTGTGCAAATAATAATTTGTTATTACCAAATCAAATTTAGTATATGATTAATAAAGGTGTTCTGATAATATTTTAGTTTATTTAAGTTAAGTCAAAATATTTATTTATGGTTAATGTTCAAAATAATATTATTACTGAATTAATTTAACCTTATTTATTTATTCTAATTATGTTTTAATATTTTATGATATTCATATTCACAACACGAAAATATTATCAAGGACAAAATTTCCCAACTTTTTAACCTCAATGACAGATCTTCAGTATTTTAGCCTGAAGTACTTTCTTTAGGTATCAGTTTTTAGTTATTGATAGCAGTTTTTAAGTATCAGTTTGTTGTTATCGATGGTATTTTTTAGGTATCAGTTTTTAGTTCAGTAGCAGTTTTGGAAGAATGTTTGTCCTTATGAATAATTTTGAAAGAATGTTTGTCCTTGTGAACAATTTTTAGGAGAATGTTTGTCCTTGTGGTTAAAACATTGAGGTCGTGTTTTTGAGGCTAAAAATATACAAATTTTTGTCCTTTAAATTAATTCCCCATATTCACAATATGAGCATCACAGCAATATAAATAAAAATTATAGAAATTATCCTAGAGGTTTATGGGAAATTGATCGTTGTACCCGACTATCTAGGAAAGTTATGGTAATGGTAAATATATCATTACCAAACCAACATCAACCAATTGGTTTCCACCATTGAGTTAAATTGGTAAACTAGTACTATCGGCATGATAATGGTAAATTTACATTACCATACCAATAGTACCGGTATACCAATCTAACTCAATGGTGGTTACCAGTTGGTTTAAATCTAGCGATAAAGAAACAATAAAACTAATGGTAAAAGTAAATTTATCAATTACTGTAATTCTGTTTTTTCACTATTTAAATTGATTAACCAAAGGAACTTTTGAAGATATGTCGGTGCTTAAGAATTTATTTGTATTATTGTTTATGATAATGTTTCTTTTATTGATTTTATTAGTTCAAACTATAAGATTAGCAAAAACATTATTTCATATTTTGTAAATAATTTGTGATGGGTTAAGAAAATTTTCTATGTCAACTAAAACAAGTTAAATATTTGATATATATATATATATATATATTAATTGACTTAGAATTGGAAATAAAATATTTACTTTATAATCATTATAAGGCTTTTAATGCAGTAAAAATTTAATGTTTTGCATACAAGTAAATCTATCATTATCAATAAACGGGTTACTAGTTTAATGATATACCAACGGTAGTGGTAAATTATTGGTATTCATCTTTGACTTATCAGTAGTATCGATATGGTAAATGATTCCTTATATCGGTAGTGGTTATCGTTACCATAACTCAAAGTGTTAGCGGTACGCCATAGTTGCAATTATGTAATTTGTTAATCTAACTCTGTAATCAGTCTTCTTGGTAATAAAGGTGTTTGTTTTCTTTTATACACTTTGTTATATTATTATACAATTAATTGGGTAATTAATTTAAAGTATATAATGAGAAAATCTTTAAATAGAATATTATACGATTGTAGTTATAAATATCTGTAATCGTGAGTAATTAATCATGAAATAAAATAACATTTCGATTTAAATATTGCTAGTCAAGATGTTTCGAAAAGGATATTGATTCATCCGTTAAGACCAAAGTGCATAGCACATTTCAAATGTTAAGCAGTATACTGCTCATGGTTGCTGGAGGCACCAAAGCGTTATCCACTTGTAGTTATTGGATAACCATGGAGTGACTCATCTAAGAGTTTCATGTTGGTGGATATCAGCTAGGTTAAACACGAAATCTTAATGTCATCATGTTACATAGTTCCTTAAGCTTGAGAATACCATAGAACTTCAATGTGGATACTACGCTTTAATCATAGTTAAGTCATGACATGACTTCCATCAAAAGACTGTTGTCTGGTCTAAATTGAAGCATATAGAGTGAAACACTATTCGATAGAGAATTCATTTCCTCTGTTGTATGATGTCAATATCACAGTCAACTGTAGTCAACTTAAATTCAAAATCTCTGGCCAGAGTAGAACGATTAATAATAAATGTTATTATTGAAACAAGGATCTTGTTTGTGGACTGGTCAAGTTGAATGTGGATAATATTAGAGTTTTTACCAAAACCAAATTCCATACATCCTAAAGTGAGATAGCACTGGCGGAGAGAATATATGTAACTTATTGTCACTATTGGTACCACTTAAAGTAATATAAAATATGATTTTTACCCAAAAAAATTATAGGCAATATATTCAACCAAATTATCACACTAAAGCGACATGTGAATGTTAATATTTGAATTGTTCGATATTAATTTCTGATTGAATTCGCACCTTTGAGTCACACAATCATATGAATTCTTTGAAATACCACATAATTTAATCATTTTATAAAGTGTTATAAATTAATTTTATTAATTAATATTTAAGAAATATTAATTATAATGTATTCAATTTTATATTTGAGGTGTTATTAGTAAGTAGGGTAGCTCCTAAAAATGTTCTAGTTACCATTAGTAATTATTTGGATGTGTATATAAAAGTCATATATACATGTATCAATGTACGATATCGATATATATTTAATTGCTTTAATGGGATTTAGAATGTCTTATCCATATTAGACATCATGTATTATCGGTCATAAGGGGAAACAAATGGTCTACATATTTGATTTAGATTTAATATAAAATTTAAAGGAAAATATTAAAGAGAGGAACGAGAAAGTTTTTCGTTTTCTCCGTAAAAACAAATCTCCCGCATTGATTCATTTTAATTTTCTCCTTTTTCTTTCTTCATCCATGGTCGCCACTTCTTTCTCTTCCTCCCATAGCTAAACTTAAATCACATCCAAAAAAACATCAAATAAAATTAAAATAAAGTAGTTCATTCAATTCTAGCAGGATTGGGTGGTGATTCAAGCAATCTAGGAGGCTATTCACAAGTCAATGTATCGTAAAGGGATGGATCTATTGAGGTAAATATTATATTTTATTTTAAATATGTCACCATCTTTGATATATCTATATTTTTATTGCCAAATACATATTTATGTGATTTTTAATTGCTAAAATTTAATTGTGACCATTTGGTTTGTTTCAAATTGTAAAATAACGAAATTACAAATCAACAAAGTTTTGTGTGTGCGTGTGTGTATATAAATAATATTTGAATTTTGCCATAATTTTCATGTAAGCTTAGATCTTATATTTTAAAAAATAATTTTAAAAAATTAGTTAAATTTATCAATGCACATATACTTGATATATACATACATTTATATATTATTAATATGATATGTTATGATATGTTATATAACAATTAAATTAGAACGTTATTATACATATGCACACATGTTTGGGTTTAAAACATCTGATGTTTAAATCTTATTCCTTACTCTATTTAAAATTCATCTATTTTTTGGTACATACGTGACAGATTAAAGGTGAATGTGGATATTAACATGAACTTCATAATTGTTAGGACAATCTTAATCGTGACATTTTTTAAAAAGTAATTTGGTTTATATTTATGTGATATTTCATGTTAAACCAAAAGATGGCACAACACCCCCAATCAATTAGAAATGAGATAGATCTAAGTAGAAGCACAACAAATTTTATGGCATTCGGCCAAGATTTGTGCCTACGTCCATTTTAGTGTTATTAGATTCAGATTCTCATAAGTACATGGGTTTTACAACTGATTTTAGATTTAGAAAACCAAGAGTACGACCCTTAGTGACAAAGATTGAGTTGAGAAGAAGATATAAAGAGTATGGAGGCCAAAAAGTCCTTAATTTGTTGCTCTAACCATCCTTTTTATAGCAACCGCCTACCATAGTTGCCAGATCGTGGAAGACCAGTAAGAATCTAGATCCAAGAGAACAAGGAGAAAGAACAGGTCAATATAAAAAGGAAAATCATGCCAATACTGACCACAATTGTGGTTGGTACCGACCACAATGCCCTTCATAGCAACATGGACTACCCCATGTTTTTACAAGATTCAAATCTTCAAGTTTCATTCACAACATTTCCCATTACTTCATGTCCTTGAAAATATGATTTTTCATATATAGGACATGTCCTTATCCGCAAATCTTTAGAATTCTATTGAGATCCCTCAAGTATAATTAACTTAGCATCGATATAATTGTTATATTATTTCTATTCCTTGATCATGTTTTCAAGCTATCCAAGAGATAGGAAGATCCCATTTAAAAACATGTTAGTATCGCCTCAATTGTGGTGGATATCGATCAAAATCTCTTTGTGCCTTTGGACTTCAAATTCTTTGAGCAACCTTCCATAGCCATTCCATGCTTTCTAACAAGGTCACGAACCATTTAGTCCTCACCTCGACATCTAGATTCACTTAGAAGCTTCTCGGTTCAAATGCTAGATAACACTTGCCCCTAAATGTATGCCAAAAAATAGTATGCTTTGGATCAAGGCAAACAATATAGCCTTAGTTGCCCAAGGGTCATTAGGTAGCCAATGGTCATCTTTGAAGTGTCATGTTTATTCTGAAGGTAACCATTCATTACTTCAAATAGTTAATGTACCATCTCTTTTCTAGAAATCAAGTGGAGACTCTTATCATCTTAAAGAGCGTATCACATCTTGATCATGTATGATTTCTTTTCTCTTTTCTCCCTTTTTTAACAATTGAGTCATGCCAGTACCGACCAAATCATTTCAGTACTAATATGATTTCTTAATGTTTTATTAACTTATATATATTCGGGACTGGGCATATTTTCACTTCACTTTCATTTTAACTTATGAATTTTAGCCGTCATCTATTTTCCTCTAGTGACTTAGACTTCGACCGCCACCTTAGCCTTCCAATCTCATCTCCTAGATACCACAATAGCCAGTTACCACTACCATCGCTAATCCTGCAAGAATTAGGTTCGAATCGCTATCGACCTCATATCCATGTCCCATCTCTATTTTTCATATCTAGTTCAACCCTAGGCTTATGGTTTCATGGTTGACGTCAAGGCCATCGCTACCTCCAAACTCTTACCACCAAGTCGTGATTGACGCCTAAGTAGTCGTCGTTCATCTATCACAGCCAACCACTACTCACCATAAGGCATGTTGTAAAATCGGTTTCTCTTGGAACAAGTATGGTTATTCGCTAGGTTGACACCAAGAAACACCAAGTTTATGTCCAAATTCCTAATTTTCAGCAACATTTTCGCTCCACGACTTAACACCTTTTTCCCCAAGTTCTTCCTTGAAAGCCTTGACTTAACCACAAGTGATAAGTCTTCATTCAATGAGATGATGTAAACAACCTCTATTGAGCTTTGATCGAGTAGGGATCAATGACTTGATTTTCGTGAGATGGTTTTAAGAATGGTCTCATAGAATGCACTATGAAATTCAAATGAAGTATACAATTAATATTCCAAAACATAGCACGGTCTTATGTTCCTACAAAGGAAGCTTCGTGTCGCTGCGGACAATGGTTCTGTTATTGTTCATTTCACGCTAATAAGATTCGACACACGATTCTATCATGTGACGGAGTAGCACGAGTAGGCTATCCACACACAGTGTTTTTTACATCGTACTTTGAACATAGGAGGCATACTACATAGACCAATATTTCATATTGCCTCTATTGACGTACATGATCTGATTGATCAACACATGTCGATATCCATTGTGTTCTGCACATTGGCTACTTGGGTTTAAATAAAGAAATTTTTAAAAATAAAACATACCTGACCACGTTAGTAATCATGCTTTTTATTTCAAAAAGACTTGATGGTCTCCTCATCCCAAAGACGATCCTAGCCCTCCATCTTCTTTTCATGAAGCTGGTTCTTCTACTTACTAGGCCTCCACATATACTTCATCTAAAGCAAGACATCCAATTATAGCAAATCTTCATAAGCAAATCATTCCAGTAGCTCCTCTTCAGAAAATCCTCCTCTACTGAGTGAGCAATGTGTCACAATAGTCCTAGATAAGCCTCCTAATTAGGCATTGTCATTGCTGACTAAGGAATTACTTCAAACCATCTACTTTCTAAACGGAATCCTAGAGGGTGATGTCCTTTGTCGATGATTGACCATCGGGCACATAATCTTCCTTAAAGGTATACTTCTTGCAATAAATATATGTGCTTGGTTGGAACTTTTTCGAACTTTAATGACTTCCTTAGATTCTTTCTGCAAGAGATAGAGTTAGCTCCAATTCAAGTGCATCCCAATGTATACACTCTACTTAACTCTTTATACATCCTCTCTATGATGAGACTGAATCGTCCCCCAAACATTAAAGAGCTCACCCATCTTCTAAGCATTAAAAAGAGAACAAATCGCCTTCTTTGTTGATCACTGAAGCCTGAAACCATTTCAAAGTAAAAGAGGTGTTTCACAACAAGCTCAGTTATTTCAAAGGCGAATACTTCTTTGTTTGTTGTCCTTATTGCTTCAACCACCTTTGGTTGTCTAGATGTAAGTCTCTTCTTCTATCATCTTTCCTTTATCCGGATTTTCCTTATGTAAACACTTTACTTCTTTTCCATGCTCCTCACGGACCTTCCTGATCGAGATAATGGTAGAGGCACATGCCAATACTCTAGCACTCTAAATGAGGTTGAATACCATTTCTACACAACCTCCATCTTGCTGACCAATGAAAGGATTTGCCAGTATGGCCATCTACAGTCCAACAGACATGCTATTCATCTTCCACTTCCATCCAAGAAATATCAAGTAGCAGTTAGTCCTTTTTCCCTCATTTATGATTCTAACGATGACGACTAAGGGGATGGTGATGACCAATGTGGAAAAGTAAGTGTTGACAAAGGGGAAGAAAGGATAGAGAAAGAGACATAGCAAAGGAAGGAGATGAGGAAGAGAAGGTGAAGAAGGAAGAGGAGAAGAAGGAGAAAGCGGAGAGAGAGAGAAGAAAGAAAAGAAGGAGAAGAAGAAGGAGAGGAAGGGAGAGAGAAGGAAAGGAAGAGTAATAAGCAAAGGAAGCAAGAGACGACGATGACTATGATGTCGGCGAGAACGAGTCATACGAGGAGATGTCCCCTAAAGGCGACATAGTTCTTATCCTACGTTGTTTGACGCGATTGTTTATCACATTTTCTCAATAGGCTGACGGTCCAAATCCAGCGTCAATTGGCAAGGTAACATCAACTATGGGCTCTTCGGAGAATATCTTTGGCCTATTGAACAATAACAGCGCTCTCTTTGCTTTTGGTATTGGAAGCGCTACCGTCACTCTGGTGAATTTACCTTCCTATCGGGGGGTATCCTAGCTAAGGGTGATGAAACCCCATTCTTTGTAACTCCCCGAACATGGTCATGGAATACTTAGGGAAACATCAACACTCCACACACTTTTAGAATCATAAACACCAACATTCTGCCCTCTTTCTTAATCTAGTGTTTTAGTTCCAATACACCTTTCTCTTCTTTTTAGGTACAATAGCAAGAGATCTTCTGAACTATCTTCGCTTGGTGTTAGTCAATACCATTCATTGACTCCTGACCTCTGCATACATCACCCTAGATCACACCAGGAGTCAGAAGAGGAGAGAAGGAGAAGGAAAGACAAAGAATACCAAGATAAAGAAGAAAGAAAAAGGTGCCTGGCAAAAGCGCTATGATTCAAAAAAAACTATGTGATTCCTGTGATCATTCTAGACATGCTCTAATAATTCTGAGTCACATGCTTCATCCTAGATTCCTCAACAACAACCTCTGATAACTTAGCCTCTGATCCTTAGTGTCTCAAGTTCCTACAAATCCAAAGAAGCTTCAATTCACACTATTCTGCCTCCACCCCATCAGACCCACCGCAGTATCAGTGCTAGGATGTTGGAAACTTTTCCAAATTATTGCCTATTGGAGTCATGTTCGACGACAAATTTAAAGACATTTCTCGTTGGAAGGCCAACCATAGGGTTGAAGGAGTCAACAAAATAGTAAACCAATTCTTTGAGTGGAAGAAACTTGTTAAAGCCGTCTCTGACATTAACAGAATCAACCGGTCTACCATCTAATCATTTAAGATTGAGAGGAAAGATCATGATAAGGTAGTCAGGGGCCACAAAGTAGAGTTGGCTAGCCTCTCAAAGAGAGGGACGAAGCCTTAAAATCCGCCAAGCATGACAAAGAGCTAAATAAGGATATGATGAGAGCTATACCCAAGCCCCTAATTAATAAATATTAGCTTAAAATGACCCACTAAGAGAACACTAAGCTTGTGGCATAATTCAAGGCCAAAGAGGAGAAGTTACCAGTCAAGGAGTCAGAGCTGAAGGCACTTTAGGTGGAAGGTGATAGCCTGAAGGCCAGTTTAAATCCAAAATGGACACTAAGGCCCAGGTTCAGATCTACCTCATTGTGGCTGAAGTTGAAATCACAGGGATTACGGCCCTGGCTAATAAGAACACTAAGGCGACAAATGCTACCCTCCAACAATTTTTCACTAACGTCGTTGAAAATAAGAAATCTAAAATGGCTGTAGGGGTAGCTATCCCATTACATGGCTGATGCCTAGGAGGAAACACTTCGCCGAGCAGTTGAGGCCAACGAAGGCATAACTGAAGAAGAACTAAAGGCAAAACTCTTGAATGAGGAAGATATTGCATGAGGACAAAAGTTATTTTAGCCACCCAAGAAGCATCTACAGTGAAAGTAGCTATTGCGGCTCCTGTCGATTCCACTACATTGGATTGGATAAAATCAACTACTCTGAAATCCAAAGAGCCTACAATAGAAACTACTACTTCTACGGTAGCAATCTCTGAGGCTTCCTACACTAAAATCCGTATCATCTACTAAAGAGGGTTAAATCACCATGTCCCTATCCAAAAGGGCTTCACTTAACCAAGGTATTTCTCTCATCTCCCCAGTGTTCGAGAAGGTTTAGTTCTCACCTAAGACATTCTCTCATCTTTACTTCACTCTCTGTCAACTTACAGGTCATCCATCACTTCCTCCTCTACCACCAACAACTTATGGCTTGGGTCCCAATGCCATGTCTACCATGTCAACCTTTGTTACTATAATTCCAATCATCCAGATTAATAAAGTTAGGGGTATGCTGTAGGAGCAATTATGTAATCGTTACATATATCTAACTTGATAATTAATCTTATTTGAAATAAAATGTGTTTTCTTTCAATTATATATTTAATATAATGTCTTATATATTAATTTCTTAATTTAATTAAAAGTATATTTAATAAAATTCTATAAATGGCATGTTTTTTGATAGTAGTTATAATGTATTGTAACCATGAGTGATTTATCATAATAAAATAAATAAACCATTTTAAATATTCCTAGTCAAGATGTATTGAGATTGGATATCAATGCATCCATTAAGACTGGACTACTCAATGCTTTCCAAATGTTGGGCAGCATATTACTATGGTTGTTGGGGGCACCAAGGGGTTATGTACGAATAGTTCTTAATTTTTTGTTGGTTAATATAACTAAGGTCAAATAGAAAATATCGATATGAAAAAATTATATAATTCTCTCGACTTGAAAATACTATTTACTTCAATGTGGAAACTCCACTTTGATTATAGTTAAATCACGGCACAATGTCCATTGAATGACTATAGTTGGATCGAGTGGAAGCATTGGAAGTGAAACGCTATTCAAAATAGGATTCGTCTCCTCAGTTATATGAAGTTAGCATCATGGTCAACTGAAGCCAACTTAAAGTCAAAGTCTTTGACTTGAGTAGTTTGGTTAATAATAATTCTTACTAGGAATTGAGAACTTTGTGTTTGGACTATAGAGTTGAATGTGGATATTGGAATTTTGAGCATAACCGAATTCCATAAGTCCAAGTGATATAGTTCTGACAAAAAGAATTAGTATAAATAATTGTCATGATTGAGTAGCACTTGATAAAGTAAAATTGGATTTTGCTAAAACCAAATAAGTGATAAATTTAGCCAAAATATCACATTGTCTGCTAAGTCACGCATGATGCTAATATTCGATATAATCGCTGACCAAATTTACACCTAAGAGTCATATAACCGAAATGACGAATACTTCTTTTATAACATGATTTAATTAATCTGTAATTTTTATAAATAAATTTACCTAATTAATATTAATAAAAGAATTATATTTTATGTGTTGAACAAAATTACACAATGCATTTATAATATTTATAAATATATTAAGCGATATATGATATCAGTACGCATTTAAATTTGGATTTATATTCAACGGGCATTGTTCCGGCTGGAATTCGCTTTGAGGCCCATTTGGGGCATATAAATTTTGGCCAAAATAGTTTGGATAGGCCAACCAAATGTTGGCAAAAGAGGGAGGATTTTGGATGGTTTAAAAGAGTGGAATTGGTAAGAGAGTGATCAGTATAAGATTCATTTTTCTCTCCATTTGGCGTCCTATTTATATGCCAATCTCTTCACTATTCATTTTAGATACTTTTTCTCTCTTCTCCCTCTACAAAATTTGACCAGAAAACCTCATTTAAACCCAAAAGAAGTCCAAACTCAAATCACATCAAAAAAAATTCAATTCGATCGTCGGTGGTAAAGCAGTTCGGGAGCCAACAACTCTAGAACTTGGAAATTGATTCAAGGAGCCATTTCATCATTTTAAAGTAAGATCTTTAGACCTTGGTGTAAGGTATTCGACAAGTTTAATAACTTATTTATTATTTATTATTGTAATATATTATCGGTTATTATATAACATTATGAATCGAGTGTGTCGATGCTTTGTCACATATTAGTGGTTGAATATATTAGTGCATCTGCATATATGTTAATTAAAAGAAATTTGTATATATTGGCATTAAACTCACGGCCTAAAGGTTAAAACAAATCTTTTTTTAATTAAATAATATTATATATATAATTTTATTAATTAATATATTATATATTAAAGATTAAAAACCATATAATAAACATCTTAAAATTTATAAAATTTTGCTAGTGTACAATATTAGTTTGGTAGCAATGAATGTTTAATTTTAATATATTTTATATTTATTATATTTAATAATGATATAGTTATTTATATGAGAATTTGATTATATATATATATATTGATGCTAAAAATAGGCATCAACACCCAATAGAACCTAGTAAAGATTAAATGAAGAATGAAATTAAAACAAAGCAAAAATCATAAATCAACACATGGAATTTTATAGTGGTTCGGAAATCTTGGCCTATACCCATTTTATATTTTTATTGATCTTTCACTTTATTGTGATTACAAGAATGTTTGGATCGGCTGGGATCCATTAGTACAAGAATTATATAAAAAATGGAAGAGCCTTTGTAGTAGAAAGAGGAGCCCATTTTCTGATGCCATGCTTGCTATATTTATAGGAAAGTTTGTGCACGGATCGGACTAAAAATTCGATAGAAGGACCTCTAGGCCAAGACGACGCCACATAAGAATTTTGAGCCCCAATGAGGCCCACAATAGGGATCGGTACAGATTCCTATTTAGTGTCCTACTAGGGTGCAATCCCTTTGGTGGGCCTCCCATGATGTTAGCTACTTTCCCTCCAAAATTCGTGTCATTCCGACTTACCGTTTGTGAGATATCGCGTTTTCTGTGAAGTTGTGTGGCATGCATTCTGATTTCATCCAATCCCTTTAGAAAGATAGAGACCGATTCCTCCAATCTTCTCTGATTGGGATGCGATCCTAAGAGGTGTGTTCTTCATGTTTGTGATGTGCTTATACTCCAAGTTTCATGTTGATAGCATCTGTACATTTTGAGTTATTGACCGATCATTGTTGCAATATGAAGTGAAAGCTGAATATGGCCGATCCCTTTTATACCAATCCCTTTTTATATATGAAGTAATTTAAGCTTAACTTGAGCATACAAACTCCAAATTACTTGGAACTTGAAATCTAGTCTCTTGTGGCCTTCATTGTCTATAGATCTCACCCAGTTTGGGACAAAATTATGGAGAGGTACCTATCCCTTAGGGAAAGCGATGGGCGTTGATCCCGTACCTAGGGGAGGTATTATTCCACACTTAGAATATTCTAAAGAGTCTATCTCTTGGTCTCAATTGATCTTCGCTTCGTATCATTTCCTATGCTTGATCTTTGAGCCTAGTACTCATCCCATTGGGCTGTCTTCCTCGACGGTCGTCTAATATAACTTGTCCAGTCAGTATGAATATAGTCGGGCCAAAAGGTCGGATAAATATATATATATAATATTGTTTGAAATTAATTATAAAATTTTACATAAAAATATTACATAATTTTCAGAATTTAAAAATGACTTTTTTAATAATTTTAGTTAATTCTATTAAATCCGTATTAAAATTATTTTATAATTGTTTAATTAAAAAATCATTTTAAAATCAAAAGAGATTATAAACAAATTTTAATTTTTCATCATGATCTTAATGTCAGGAATTATAAAAACTATTATATATATATTGATGTGCATATATGCATACATATTTGTAAATATTAAAAAAAAATTATACACAACTTTGCAGCACCAATTTGAATAAAAAAACTAATTATTTTATTTTAATTATTAAATGATTTTTTATTTATTATAAATAATTTTTTTTAATATATTTTAAAATATTTTATGTAAATTATTATAATTATTATTTCTATATATTTGTATGTGTACGTAAATATATATGATTATATTTTACATATAGAAAATTAGGCACAGGTACAAAGTTAAAAAAATAGTTAGGTTGAAGGATGGCAAGTTTTTTCTTAGGTTGAAGGACAATGTAGTTTATTATAGTGTAAATCCATATATAATGCCTAAAAATAACACTAGCATTTGTCCTTCAGCCTTATTGTTATTCAAAGTTTATCATCCAGCCTAATTTGTCTCCAAAGTTTGTCATTTTCCCTTATTGCCCATAATTTTACACAAACATATATATATATATATATATATATATAATTTTTGATGCATGTATATATATTCACTTAGATAACTCATAGAATACTAGAGAGGCTAACATATTTATTGTAGTGTAAATCCCAACACTTATACATGGGCATATCAAACCATGTACATTTTATTTATAATATAAACTTTATTTATAAATCAAATACCAAAAACAAAGTAAAACTATATTTATAAAATAAAATAATGATTTCATTTATAAGAAATTTAGAAAAATCCTAAATGAAGTAGAACCCATAGGCTCAATAAAGATCCAAAATGGTAAACAAAAATATTCACATATTACTTCCGCCGCGACAGGCTTAGGTCCAACAATGGTATCAAAGCGGAATAGTCTGTACGATCTAAATTAGTCATATTAAGGCTAACTAGTTAAGCTTACAACCCACTTAATATAGTGTATAAGAAAAGTAGTATCTAGGCTGGATTGTCAAGTAATTAAGTACCATGTCCTGTCTGGCTACTAGCTTGGCCCAAACAGTTATGTGAGCCCAAAGGTTGCCGCATTTTACAAAAAAGGCCCAATTTGAATTTGGTCTTAGGCTAGTTTCAAAATTGTTTTCAAATTAAAATAAAATTTAAAATTTAAAAGTTAAATTTAAAATAAGAAACATATTATAAATGTTATAACATGGATTTTCAAATTGTTTTGAAAACAAAAATTTTAATTTAAAATAAAACACATATTATAAAGTTATAATATAATTATTCAAATTGATTGAAAATGTTATAAAATTAATTTCAAAATATTATTTATTAATAAGATTAATAGAATAAATAAATAAATTAATTAAATATATATACATGTATAATATATCATTGTTTAAGACAATGTGTACATAAGTGTGTATAAAACAATTTCGAAATTAATAAAATTTAGTTTAAATTGTTATGTATATGTATATGTATATGTATGATATATGTGTATTACTATAAAGCCTATAGTATACATATTCAAATAATATGTAATAACTAAATAATATAAAAAATTATTAAGATGTTAATTAATTAATAAGATTTAATTTATATAATGTTATGCATAAGACTATTATATAAGTAAATTAAAATCAAAAGTGTTATATAATAATTAAAACTCATGTAATATGAATGTATAATAGAAGGTGGAGCGGTAAGAAACCTAAGTAGACTTAAGGAATAAATGCATGTGCATAGTATGTATGACACGATTTCTGATGTATCAGACACTTGAATCATGAGGGTATTTCATAAGAAATACGTTATACCCTAGTCAATATCACTCAATTAAATATAATGAATATTATAAATCTTTAATATAAGTGTTTCCTCTTCCATTTATATATTAATAAATTACTAGCATACTCTCTGGGTGTTGAGCAAACTCAAGCTAAGAATGTTATGTGTAGCGTTATTAATATATTGACTAGATAAGGTAAGATAACTTTATGTATTTGTTGAGAAAACCCAAGGTACATATACTCTTCCTAGGCCATCGCGAGATGGTAGGTGTGAACGAATAATCTCTTTTAATTTGTTCAACAAATTCAATGTCGAAATGAGATTAGGACAAGAAACCACAGGTTAGGAGTTGTATATGATGTGAATCAACGAAACAGGGTTCCTAAGGATAAATTAACACTAGGGGAGAATGAATAGTGTTTAATGGATTATATGAGTATTTTTGAATTCTTTAAGATTCCACTTGGAATGATGTAATTAACAATCATAGAAACAATAACAGAATCGAAGTGCAGATAAAAGTAAAAAGGCAAGAACAGACCAAGATTTATACTGATACAGAATTACCCTACATCCAATCTCGCACAATTCCTTGTACGAATTTCTTTTCGACTAGTAAATGTAAATACAATCTTGATTTTAAGGCTATGAGATACACTCTCTAGAATTGCAACCACTGGATGGAGTCACTTGATTTTCGGGCTATAAGCACGCCCACTAGATTTATGGGCTATTAAGCATACCCGATTGATTTTATAGGCTACAATCATGCCCATAAGTATATTAATATGTTTTGATAGAGTTTTATAGACTCAGATCTTCGATCTTGATTACGATTGATCCTATAACTCCTAAATTGCACTTTGATCATGTTTTGAGTGGGAGAGAGAAAGAAATCAAAGAGTAAATGAAGGAGAATCAAACTAGTGATGGTTGAATTTGATTCTGGTTGAATTTCAGCAGAATTTCAGCATATTTTGATTTAGAAAATAAGAGAATGGAAGGAGGAGAGATGCATAAAAAAATTATATTAAAAATTCATTTGGAAGTCTGGTATTTATAGAGGAACAACGGTTATATCCATCGTGAAGAGATGCGATGAATAGACACTTCTTTTCAAATTTAAAATTTTAAAAAAATCAACCAAGTCAACATGCATACATAGAGTATGTCAACATACTTGTTTTAAAATTTAAAAATACTTAAAATGTTATTTTAAAAACCTGTTGTTTTGTAAAATAGTTTGATACTTTGTAAAATCGTTTAAGCATAGTTTATACGTATTTTAATCATAATAAAAATTAATAAAACTTTATATAGTAATTTTGAAAATTTTAATATAATGTAAATAATATACATAAAAAATCAATATAATTATAACTTATTAGAGTATAAACAAAAAATTAATATGTATATATATATAAACTTAAAAACACATAAATAATATTTTTATAAGTATAAGAGATTGAAAATCATTTTGGGAAATATTTTGAAAAGATTATTTTAAAACCAAGATATTTGAGAAATAATTTTAAAAAATTAAAGAATGATAGAAAGAGATATCAGGAAAGTGCTATCAAGGTTTTAAAATAAATTCTTCGGCTCTATAACTTATCTGAAATATCTTGAATTCTTCAATACGCATGAGTCTTCATTCTCCAACTCTTGAAACTTTATATCTACATCTTGAATCTACTCTTGATACTGTATAGTTTTATTAATCAACACCTGTCTAATATCCTACACTATATACTATGTATAACTTGATAAAACATTAGTATTTATATTTTATATAATGTCTGTAGTTCTATCATTAAAACCAATACATAAGGTACTAACATATGATAAAAGCGATAAGGAGTTATCAATTGTTTATGGGCTATGACTCATTGAGCAAACACAAGATCAGAATCCTAAGATAGACGAGTCCTAACGCCCACCAGTAAAGTCGAAAGACTTCTACGTTTTGTCTTAGGGTTTGAAGAAACACAAAAGACTAGTGGGAGCCTTATCAGAAATAAAATGGTAACATTTAGCCTTTCTAATATTGTAAGAACATCTTTTATATAAAGTTATAATAATCTTTATTGATAAATTTGTGTAATTTGTATAATTGATAAAATGTTCATCATTTAAAATAAACAAATGAACTGAATTAATATTGACAAATGGAAATATAAAATATACTTACCAAATATATTTTTGCTTGTTATTGTTTCAATACCCATGCAAGGGTCAAATTTTATGACCACTAAATGCATTGGTAATTGGTCATTTACATGTTTATTTACCTAAGCCTGTATATTGTATTCTTTGAGTTTTGAACTCTAAAAGCAATACAAGAATACAAAGATTTGACCTATATAAAATCACATATAAATGTTATATGGTAAACTGTAAAATTAGTTCATTGAAATAAGCAAGTAAACTATAATGTGAGATTATGTATTCAATATGATTGACTTTAATAACGATCTCATTGTTTTAAATGTGATATTGGACCAAAGGCTACAAAATATATCTAAAAATTCAATCACCAAAGTGATAGTTTGATCAGTTTACGTAAATTGCAATTTATTTGATATCCTAAAAAGTTAAGGATGACCAAATGCACCTCTGTAAAAAGTTCACTATGATATTCTTTGAATGGTTCGATAGTTTAGAAAGGAAATCAAATTTATAAATGCGAATGTAATCTATGGCACAATTGGGATGAAGAGAGCGAATGGACTTTTATGCTTCATAAATAGACATTAGGAATGAGAATTGTAAAATAATAATAGATACTTAACAGGGAATGAGAAATGTGATATATATTCCAAAAGTATTTTCACATAGAAAATTGTTTACTATGATATTCATTTCTTTGAATGTAAGATATCTAATCTGATAATTCTTAACTTTAAACTGGTTATAATAAATGAAATAAATAGCCACTATTAAGTGGTTGAGTGGAGCTTCATATTTTATGTGCTATTATAGTACTGGCGAAAATAGAGGGAGTGCCCCATATAACACTTATTGATCGCATCAAGTTACGAAAATAGTTTTCATAAAATGTACCAAACATTATTTATGAAATAATAATTTTTCAGTATTGCTAAAATTAGACATAGTTTTATTTCAGTATGAATATTATGAATATTTGTTATGAAATAAAACTATAATAGTGGTATTTGTGATGTATTGAAAAATATAGAAGTATCTAAATTTACTTGCAATTATTTTGGAATTACGGAATAAGCCAAAGTTTAGAGAAATAATTCTTTGACTATATAATTATGAATCATATGGTACTAGTGAATTATATCCCAAACAATTAAGGGTAAAACACCCATTCAATGGGAAAGTGATAAGAGTTGATGAACTTTTTGAATCAATACACATATATGTATGTAATTGTAAGTTTATTAATACAAAATCAGTTCCATGTACTTTATTATATTCGTCGATGAGTTATCATTGACATGGACTTGTGTATTTGATACACATGTAGTATGTCCATGATAAGCTCGTAGACTATAAAACAAAAGTAAATAAACATAACGTGCAACAGAAAATAAAATTGATTCGATTTGATCGAATATGTGAGTATATTGGAAAAGAGTTCCCAACACATCTAGAAATGAAAAAATATTCAATCTCAAAAGTCATACTCCCTATGATACATAATGATGTATCAATAAGGAGTAACCAAACAACAAAGTACGATTAATTGTGAGTTAAGTTGAGTTAACTTATTTATATAAGGTCATGTACTTAAGAGTGTTACATAAGATTAAATTAGTTTCATCTAAAGAATGGTTTGCAAAATCATACAAAATAAGGATTTATAAGAAACCCCATCATATATTAGGCCAAGAAGTTGGCAGGTTGTGCGAGTTGAAAGACTGCACGTAATGATTGTTCATGAAGGATCTTGTATGAATCGCCCCAAAAGGAGTTTGGTAACGACTGTCATTGAATGGCCAATTTATGTTTTGAATATAATTTTTGTAAACTAAAACCAAATCAGTTTTATATGTAAGGTAATTCATAAAATGTTTGTGAATACCCATTCCATTGAATCGAGAAATAATCGTTGTTTCAATCTTTTAGAAATTATCGGTAGTGAAATGGATGTTGATACGATCAAAAAATAAAATTGACTATGAGGGATGAAATGAAATTAACCAAACCAAAATGAACACAATGCATTAGAATGTCTAATACATATTCTCACACATTGAAGAGAAACTGTGAGTTTCTTACCAATATCGAAAATAGATAATCCTCAGTTATCAATTAAGTCTTTTGGAGTATTGACTCTACGATATGGTATGATGCACAAATCTAAAAAGTATTCCAAGTACGTTATAAAAATATGATTTTGATTGTTATACCCAAAGAGATATGATTCATCGACCATGAATGCGTCTTCAAGAGAAAAGCTAGTGTAGTTGGAATATAGTGAGCAACATTGATACGAATAACATCGTAAACTTCAATTATTGAAATTCAAGTTATAGATTCATCCACGAACGTGCTTAGTTATTTTGGATTTACTCAAAAAATTATCGCTTTGTGACTTTACGTTTTGGTATATACGTGCTGAAATGGAAAATTCTAAATAATGATTTAGAATAAACTATTTGCACATAACAACCAAAGTATTTTGAAGTTAGTTAGAGTGACATTGAGTTTATGAGTTGTAGGATATGATTGAAGAAGTGGTACGAAAGAATTATTTTATAAGCATCAGAACTGAGTAAGTATTTTGGTAGAAATATCAAATGATTTGATTTTCAGTCAAAAGGCAAAGGAAGCTCTGTCCATAAGAAAGAACCATTAAAATGTACATATATATTTTTAGTATATAAGTAAACAACATACTATAGATTATTAACGATATAATTATGTTAAAATTAGTAATACTTTGTTTGTTTAATACTTGATATTAGATTTGTAAATTACATCTTTCATACTAAGTACAAAGGATGTTGGGAGTATCCCAAATGATATGCAAAGGCAATATGTTAAAATGTTTAATATAGAACATGTAAGATGGATTCCTTATGTATTGACAATAGGAATTATCATACAGTTAAATTGTCTTTAATATTGTAATTTACTTACATATTTGATGCATGAAGCAAATATTAAATCTGAAGATCACTATGGTAGTTTAGAGTGTTCTCGAGTATATACAAAATACTAGAGAATTGGTTACAAAAATATCGAATTCTTTATGAAAGAGTGTTTGAACTTGAACTTCATAAGTGTTATCGAGTATAATATGTCGATATTAAATTCATGTTCAAACCTTAATTAAGAAGCTTTAAGTTGGTAATATTCCAAACAACTAGTTATGGCTAATTCAACAAAAGGTTAAGTATGTCACCTTGAATAGCGTTGTAATAAAAGCAATGTATATAAATATAAATGCATAAATTCATAACTAAGTCAGGGATAATTTCAAGTATTAAGAATACTACATCATTGTTTCATGATAACAATGCAATAATAAGAGCTCGCTAGAGTCAATAAACACACTTCAAATAGTTCCACATGATGAAGATAGTTTATCATTATCAAAGAGAGTTGATTAACAGAGTACATAACTAAAAAACATAGCAGATCCATTCACGAAAGGTCCAACTTGATCATTTCTCATCAAATTGATTAAAGGGATGAGATTATGATTCCATAATTGGCCCTAGGTGCAAGTAGAAGACTGATAGAGTTAGGGGTATATCCTAAGGGAAATTATGCAACTGTTACATATATCTACCTCGATAACTAATTTTATTCAAAATAAAAAGTGCTTTCTTTCTATTATATAATTGATATAATATGTTATATATTAATTAGTTAATTTAATTATAAGTACATTTAATAGAAAAACCAAAAGTGGTATGTTTTGTGATAGTAGTTACAATACGTTGTTACTATGAGTGATTTATCATAATAAAATAAACATACCGTTTTATATATTCCAAGTCAAGATGTATCGAGACTGAATATTGATGCATCCTTTGATACTAACGCTCTTTGAATGTTAAGTAGTGTAGTACTCATGGTTATTGGCAATGCCAAGTGGTTATATACTGATAGTTCTTGGATAACTATTGAATGACTCACTTGATAGATTTTTGTTGGTTAATATAACTAAGGTCGAACAGAAAAAATCAATGTTGCAAAATTGCACAGTTCTCCCGGCTTAAGAATACTGTTGATCTTCTATATGGAAACATCGCTTGGATTATGGTTAAATCATGGTGCACGTCCATCTAACAACTATAGTTGGGTCGAGTGGAAGCATTAGAAGTGAAACAGTATTCAAGAAAGGATTCGTCTGTTTGGTTATATGAGGTTACTATCACGATCAACCATAGTCAACTCAAAGTCAAAGCCTTTGGCCAAAGCATTTCAGTTAACAATAATTGTTACTATTAAATTAACGACTTTGTATTGGATTATAGAGTTGAATATGGACGATCTTGGAATTTTATTCATTACAAAATTCCATAGGTTTAAAGTGATATAGTTTTGATGAAGAGAATTGGTGTAATAATTGTCACAATCGGATAATGATTAATAAAGTAAAATCGGATTTTACCGAAACCAAATAAGCGATAAATTTAGCCAAAATGTCACATCACCTGCTAAGTGACGTGTGAGCATTGATATTCGAATTGTTCGATATTAATCGCTGACCAAATTTACACCTAGGAGTCACTCAACCGAAATGATGAATACTCATTTTATGACCTAATTTAATTAATTTGTAATTGTTATGATTAATTTAAGGGGCTTTTCACAGAAGGTCCCTATTTCTGATGCTGTTATATGAAAAGTCCTTGTAGCAATGTGTTTGTAAATCATGTCCCTGTTTTTCTAAATAAGAAAGCGCAAACTAGCTTGCACTTTCCTAATAGAAAGTGCAAGTTAACTTGTGCTTTTAAAAAAATTCAAAATTTTCAAAAAAATTTCAAAATCAGTAAGCACAAACTAGCTTAAGCTTTTCAACATTTTCAAAAAAAAATTCTAATTTGAAAAGTGCTAGTTGCTTTGCATTTTTCATTAGAAAAGTGTAAGGCAACTTGCGTTTTCTATTTTTCAAAAATAGGGACCAAATTTACATATATATTTCTATAGGGACTTTTCTTATAACAACATTAAAAATTGGGATCTGTAGCATTTTTCTTGTTAATTTAATTAACTAATATTTATGAAATATTAATTGAAAAATTTGTATTTGATGTGTTGAACAATGTTAAACAATCATTTATAATAGTTAAAAATATATTAAAAGATATACGATATCGGTATACATTTAAATTTAGATCTAAATGCAACAGACATTGCTTCGACTAGAATTAGGTTTGAAGCACATATAGGGCATGCAAATTTCAATAAAAATAACATGGATAGGCTAGCCAAATGTTGGCAAAATAGGGAGGCTTTTGGATGGTTTAAAAGAGTGGAAATGGTTAGAGAAAGATATGGATAAAATACACTTTTCTCTCCATTTGACTTCCTATTTATATGCCATTCTCTACATAGTTATTCATGGGTATTTTTTCTCCCTTCTTCCTATGCCACTTTCTACCAACATACCCCATTTAAACCCAAAAGATATCCAAGCTCAAATCACATCAAATTCTTCGATTCAATCTTCGGTAGCAAAGCAGTTCGGGAGCCAGCAAATCTAAAACTTGAAATTTGATTCAAGGATCCATTTCATCATTTTAATGTGAGATCTCATGGCCATGGTTAAAGGTATTCAACATGTTTGATAATTTTCTTAGTATTATTATTATCTATTATTATAATATATTGTAGGCTATTAGATTATATTATGAATCTAGTGTATCAATGTTCTATCACATGAATATATTAGTACATCTACATATATGTTAATTTAAAAAATTGTATACATATTAGCATTAAACTCATGGGCTAAAATTCAAAAATAATCATCTTTTAATTAAATAATATTATATATTCCATTTTATTAATTAATATATTTTATCTTAAAGGTAAAAATCATAAGATAAAAATATTTTAAAATTTTCTTGTGTATAATATTTATTTGGCAGTAATGAATTTTCAGTTCTAATATATTTTATATTTAATTAATGATATAACTATTTATTTAACTAGAAGTTGATTATGTATATAAATATAAATACATATACACATACACATTTAATATAGTTTGAAATGAATTATAAAATATTACATAAAAATATCACATAATTTTTAGATCTTAAAAATGTATTTTTATAATTTTAATTAATTTAACTAAATTTTTTTAAAATTATTCTATAATTTTTAATTAAAAAATCATTTTAAAATTCGAATAAAATTACATATAAAGGTAATTTTATACCTTGACCTTATAGTTAGCAATTATAAAAAAATTGTTTGTATTTTTATTTATTTATGTATGTACACAAAAGTGTGTGTGTATATAAATTTAAATTTAAAAAAAATTGTACATAACTTTGCAGCAACAATTCGAATAAAAATTTGAAAATTATTTTATACTATTTTTAATAATTTGTTATTTAATATAAATGAACATTTGTTCAAATATATTTTAAAATATTATATATAAATTATTATAATTGTTATTTCTATATATTTTTGTGTGTATATGATTATATTTTACATAAATATGTATAATTTTGGACGCATATATAGATATTCACTTAAATAGCTCATAGAATACTAGAGGGGCTAAGATGTCTGTAGAAGTGTAAATGTCTACACTTATACACGGGAATGTCAAACCATGTACACTTGATACGTACACACATATGTGTATATGATACAATATTCAAATATAATACAAAACAATATAAAGTATAAATTTATTTGTAAAATTAAATAAAATAATGATTTTATTTAAAAGAAGTTTAGAAATAAATGTATTAAGTTTCATCGATCCTATAATGGTCAAAAATGGTAAAATTTTTGAAATTCACCCATTTCTTTCATTGCAGGGTGGTACAGGTCCAATATGAACTCCACCTTCCAGCTCTAGTCTTAGCTTAGATTCACAAAAAATAGAAACATTGGAAGAATTAGTGGATGCTAAACAAACCTAGGAAAAAGGCATTATAATCATAAGTGCGAAGGCCTTTGATGACAATATCACCATGGCGGCCATGCTAAAGCTCGATTTTGAGAAACTTAAAGTCAAGAATGAGCGAGGAACTAAAAACTCCACTAGCTCAAGAAAACTAAGCCCTATCCCAAAGCTTCCCGTACTCAAATTCAAGCCTCCAAAAGGTTGTGGTGCTGGCAATTCATCGAAATCTTTTGACCTTGCCATTGGCAAGCCTGAGCTGCACCCTTCGAGGGGAGCACTTAAGGTAAGGGGAAGGCTAAGGATGGAAAGGGTTCAAAGAAGCGCTAAGCGAAGAATGATACCAAGACCAGCAAGCGAGGGAAGAAGAAATAGATTTTAGCTTGGGTTTTTATAAACTTAATTTATTTTTCCTTTTAAATATACTATAGTTTTTCTTTGCACATAGGCTTACATTGTGCAAGAGAGCCTCACGACTCTTGTATAAAAAATTTGTATAGACTGATTTTCTACACAATCTTTATCACATTTACATTTTTGTACTTTTTTTACTTTATCTGCCTATATACCATTGCCTGCATATTGTAACATCCCGTAAAATTAGATAAGAAATTAAGTAATTAGAATAAGGATAAAAATGAAAATTTTGTAAATGTCGAAATTTGGTCACGAAAGTTGCACCATTATGTTCGTGGTGATTTTCAAATGAATTTTCGTATATAATATGTTGAAATCAGAGTTCAAATGGAGAAGTTGTGAACGTTTGATGTTTTTGAATTTGAAATTTAAATATTTGAATTCGAATTTCAAAGTTTGAAAATTTGAACGTTTGGATTTGAAAAGTTAACATACGGAGCATAAGGGTTAAGCAGGATTAAATGTTAATGTGTGATTGATTGGTTAATTAGGGTAATAAATATGCAATTAACAAAAATAAAACGGAAACAAATTTTATACGGTCGTGAAGCAAAGGCCGGTCGACCGCTTAGAGGTAGAGGTCGACGGTTATTGTAGTTAGCGGCTAGGGTTTGGTGAAAATGAAATGGTCCAAATTTTTTTTATTTTAATCCAACGGTTCTGGTTTCTTCTAACCTCTATAAATAGACCACATACTTTTACTTTACTTTATAAAAAAAATTGGAAACGCTAGAGAAGCTCTGTCAAAATCTTTCCCCTTAGGTTTTCAGAAACAATAAACTTTGTGGTAAGTAATTTTGATTCTAATCTCTAATTTAAGTTAAATTCCCAATCTTTCTTCTCTCTACTCTCTAAATTCTAAAATCTAATCTATATATTTATGCAATCTATTTGCTGTATATTCAAAATGGGGAAAGATCTAATAGAGAATTAGGAGCGATATAAATCAGATCTCATTTTCCTCTTCTTTAGGTTCTAGAGTCCATTAGGATTTTCAAGTAAAAGGTGTAGATGTTTAATTATTTTGATTCCTGATTCTATTCCTTTAGTTTCTAATTCTAAATCTAATTTCTATATATAATTCACTTTGTTGTATATTCCAGAAGTGGGAGATATGAAAGAGAATTAAGCGTGGTGATGCCAAACCCAGGTAGGAAGCAAATAATTCTCTGTGAGTGGAAATATAAAGTTTTTCACATTTTTGTAATTGAATAGTATTTATTTGGATTTTCTGTATGCCTTAGGAAATTTTGATAAACGAAAATATAACACCTAAAACCCCGAGAATTTCCCTAGATAAATATCAATCATTGTATATGTTGGAATTATGGTTGCTTTTGGTATTAATATATTAGAATCTAATTATTATTTTTGAATTAGATAATCTATGGTCCATTCAACCTATTTCCACTA
This sequence comes from Allium cepa, assembly GCA_030765085.1. Classification (NCBI taxonomy): domain Eukaryota; kingdom Viridiplantae; phylum Streptophyta; class Magnoliopsida; order Asparagales; family Amaryllidaceae; genus Allium; species Allium cepa. The sequence continues at coordinate 40,026,774 of CM060935.1, read as the reverse complement.
TTTTAAATTGGAGTGTTAAAGGGTCCAAAAGAAAATAAATTAGAAATAGTGTGTAAAGTATGAATTGAATTGTTTGTAGTTTGCACCGTCTATTTCTATCACTTGAATAAATAAGAAACTCCTTTCTCATTTCCAAAATGATAAGGTTGATTGAACATAGGCGATCTAATTTGTGAAGAACTATTCTTTAAAAAAAGTAGGGATTCTAATTTATTTGTATTAAACAAGTTATAGGTATTCCATATTTGTATGAATTTATTTTATTTGGCTATGGTAGTAGCAGTACTAGTTGGAACTGTAGATTCGTATGAGATTGATATTTTAAAATGCCTTGTAAATGTATTATTTTTGAATTACTGTAACGTAATGATCAGACCTAAAATTCTGTGCGTAGAACTATACGTATATAATGTTAACGTATTAAATATTAAAACCAATAGCCTATTGATTATAGCATATTGAGCATGATAATTAGTAGTATTAGAGTAGTTATGTAATATTAATTTGTAGGAAGGAAGTTAGTGTAAATTAGGGAGTTAATCCCTAAATAGAGGCGTAATAAAGGGATACGTTATATGGCCTTAATTATTATTCGGGTAGGATGATGTATGTATATAGTGGATATACATATAAGTTATGACTAGGTTAAAGGGATGCGAGGTTAATCCAAAGCTACATGGAAGTCTGCTCAGTTAAATCTAGCTACCAGCGGTGTGGGTTGCGGATTAATTTAAGATATCTCCTATAATAAATAACCACAGCAGATGCAAGGTTAATCCCAATTCTGTAGGATAAACTGTCCATTTAATCTGGTTATCAATACGTACGAATAATCGGACAAATATAAGACGACACAAATGGGTTTATAGTCATAAATTGCATTTTGGATAAGGTGGTGAAATCCTTCGGAGAGGTTTACATCGGGTTTAAGGTATTATATGGCTATGTTAGGGTCCTCGCTTTCTTGGGATAAGTATTAAGTGACCTAATGAGGTTTCTTACGGTGTCAACAAGTGAGAGCTATGTAGGGACTAGCCTTGTGTTTGGTATTAAATGATGGGGACCTACCTATTTTATAGGTCTTAAACAATCAGAGTCTTCCTATTCCCTAATAAAAAGGTATTAAGTGGTTTGGAGTTTCTCTCTCTAGCATTATTAACAATAGTTGCATTAGAATTTAGGGATGGGTTAGGTATTAAATTATGGAAACCTGCCTATTTTATAGGTATTAAATGGTTAGAGTCTGCCCGATCCTCAATAAAGTGTATTTATTGGTTCGGGTATTTCCTCCTAGCTCATAAACGCTAGCTACGTTAGAGTTGTATAGTCAGGTTGGAAGAGCCTTCGGGTATATGGTTTACTTTTGTATTGTTGGACTAGGAGAGTCTTTGGGATTATAGTTGAATTTATACATATGTTATGTAGTTGGACTGGAAGGGCATTCAGGCTTATAGTTGACTTTATACATATGTTATGATTTTAATACGTAAGACATATTTCTTATTTAAATAATACTACGCAAATACAATTATGATAAAGCTTGAGATTTCCATTTCACTAGAAATCTATTATTCTAACCCACTCCTCATTATAATACAGGTTAGAGAGACTAATGCTGATTTAGGAGACGAAAATGGAGGTGAAGACTTGTAGCAGTTATATATATATATATATATATATATATATATATATATATATATATTCTTTTTAAGTGTTTTTATTGAAGCTTGTTCAGACAGTTATGTTATTTTGAGATATTTTACCATGGAGGCTTTATGCAAACATGTTGTAATATTTAACATGCTATGTTTCTGAAATGATTTTGTTTATGAAATGGGAACTTGTTCTGATATTATATCATATCCATTCCACTATGAGCTTTTGAAAGTATAGATAGATAGCTTTGTGTACCGTGTACTGTTTTAATTTTTATCAATCTAAAAACTCACCTCGAGATAGGATGGTTGGATGGGTTTTTATTGGGTCAAAATTAGATCCATTTTAGGGCGGGTTATCATGTACATATAATATAATCATTTATGATGTTATTCCATTTATATTATATGTGCCGATATCTGTACAGTGCCATTACTTTTTGTAGCTCCATACATATAAGTAAATTTCTACGATTTCTTAGCAATATTTTATTATTCAGTTATGTTTATCATTGACAAATCATTTCTTTCTTCACTAAACAAAACTTATTATTCATTCAGCCAACTTTTTGGCAAGCCTTGTTGATTATGGGTCGTGTTTTGTTTGACCGTAAATAAGGTTATGATTGGAGAAGCATCCAGCTTTGTATTGTTTCCTGTCTCTTTGACATTATATGTGTCTATTTCTGGACATCGAAATTCGATGTTGCCTATCTTTTGGTGTTGAATGAATTCATTCTCTAAACTTCTTCACTTGTCTTTGCCCGAATGTGGTTCGTTAGGCCATAAGTTTGGTCATGGTTATAGATAATTCAAGGTCATAGTTATAGATAATTCAACCATTCATTGACCCCTATATCTAGGGATCGACATTTCTAATGCTTAACTCTGAGCATCAATTTTCGATTTCATCTATCCTTGGCATTAATCTAATTACTTACCGACTATTATTGTTTATTTTTGATCAAGCTTGTCTTGTCGGGCCATAAACGTAGTCGTGAAAGCTTCGATTGCATACTAGTTCCTATCTTTAGCAACCGATGTTTCGGCTGCCTAATTCTGAGCTTCCCTCATTTATTATGCCTATCTTCGGGCATTAGTCAATGATCGAAGGGGTATAGGAAAATCGTCTGATCGACCCCAGTGTGATTATAATCCCTTAACCCGATCATGGATCAAAGGAGACAGTCGGTAACTGTCTTCGAGTACCTGATTGTGCTGCTAACCACATAGCATAAAGTTTGGCTTATAAGAACTTGGTTCCATTGGTTCCTAAAAATAACTTTATTTATATAAAGGAAATAGAAAGTCTTGCTTTATTACATTTGCTTGTTCAATAGGGTGGCTTATTTGTAGAAAATAAATCTAAGTGAAATAGCATTGTAAGTATTTGCTATTTCATGCCTACGGAATAGAGATCCCATCAACAATCGATAGCATGAAAGTTCCATCTCTAAGCTTCTGTCAATCACATAGGGACCTTTCTAGTTTGGACAAGTTCCCATGTACTAGGCAGGACTCATTACGAAACGAGGTCCTCTATCTCAAAGGTACAGTACCTGACCCTGGCATTGAAGTGTTAGGCTACTCTTTTCTAGCGAGCAGTTACCCTTAGTTTAGCCTCTTCCTATTTCTCATTGACTAAGTAGAAGGACTCAAGCAAGAGTTCCTCTTTCATCTTGGGATCACTATGTTTTCTTGGGTGGGGAGGGATTTTCAGTTCTATCAGAATCACGGCCTCAGCTAAGTAGGCCAAAGCTAATGGAATGTGCGCATTCACTAACTTATGAGTCATTCTTAATCCCGCAATACCAATGGCAACTCATAATCCAGTTGCCCTTGGCTTTCATCGGCTATTTCTTTAAGATGGATTTGATGATCTTTTTCACCACCTCTACTTGTCCATTTGCTTACAGGTATGCTAGTACCGAGAAGTTCTTGGTAATTCGGTGCCGGTTACAGAAGTCTTTAAACTTGGTACTCTCGAATTGAGTTCCGTTATTAGTATTGATTTTCTGTGGAACTCCATATGTACATATGATGTTCTTCACTACAAAGTTGATCTCTTTCTTCATCATGATCATGGCCCGGAATTCCACTTCAGCACACTTTGTGAAGTAGTCCATAGCTACAATATCATACTTAGCTCTACCTTTTGACATCGATTGCACACCTATTATATCAATTCCCTAAAATGCAAACTGGCATGAGCTAACCACTTGTGTAAGCTCTATTAATGAGGCTCTTGGTATTTTTGCAATTTTTTGGCACCTATCACATTATTTGGTATAATCGACAGAATCTCGACTAGTTGTTTGCCAAAAGTGCCCATAACAATGTAACTTCTTTTCTAGTGTCTGCCTCTACTATGATCACTATAGCTTCCTTTGTGTACATCCAAAAGGACTTTTTTGCTTCATCTTTAGTGACACACCGCAGTAGGGGGATGAGAACGTCTCTTATACAACACTCCTTGGATTATAAATCATAGCACTTTATGAAGAAACTTTAGCTGTTCATTCCTTCCATTTAGAAGAGTTTCCTTCAGCAAATAATTTTTAGTTAGAGTTATCCATGACAACTTTTCTTCCTCAGTCTCCACGATCCAATCAATATCCATTTATTTATTGCTCGAAGTCGGCAAATTTCCATAGGAACAATTTCCATAAGCTTTGCATCCTAGAGCTTGCTAGCATGACCAATAAATCAGCTTTCATATTCTCTTTTCTAAGGATGTGCTGACTGTATAATGCTCGATATCATTCAATAGTTCTAGTGTATTTGTCAGGTAAAGGGAAATTCTCGCTCCCTTAGCCTGAAATTCCTTCTTGACTTGGAAGACCACCAAATGTGAGTCAATGAATATATATAGTGTTTTGACCCTTAGTTCTTTCGCTATCTTAAGCCCCACAATCAATGCCTTATATTTGGCTTCGCTATTCGTTGTCAAGAACTCTAGCTTTTGTGTGTAGCATATTATTCATCCTTCCAAGGTCACAAGAATCACTCTTAACTTGGAATTTCATTCACTAGAAGCTCTGTCTATGCATAACTTCCAATAGGAAATTCAGACTATATCATCTTCTTCTTTACTCTGAACAATGAATTCAATGATGAAATCAGCCAACACCTGTATTCATATCATCTTTCTAGGATGGTAGGTTATGTCATATTAGGTCAATTCGATATTCCACTTCAATAATCTCCTCGAGGTCTTAGGTCAATGTAGTACTTGCCTTAGCAACTTATCGGTCAGAACCTTTATCGAGTGAGCTTGGAATTATGTACGTAGTTTCCTTGAAGCAATCAACAAGCAGTATGCCAGCTTCTCCAACTTTGGAAAGTTCGTTATTGCTTCAATAAACCGCATGCTTATATAGTATACAAGCCATTAGAACTTTGATTCCTCATGTACTAAGGCTACGCTCAGTGCTATGAGCCGGTATCGCCGTATAAATGAACATGCCTTCACCTTACAAAGGCTTCTACCAGATTGGTGGTCTCTCCATATGTTCTAGAAATCTCTAGAAATCTTCCTAGCATTCCTTAGTCCAAACAAACTTTCATTTTTCTTTCTTAAAGGCATCAAAGAATGGTGTGCACACTTATCCATCAGTTTTGACATAAATCGACTCAATGCGACAACTTTCACATCCAAGCCCTATGTTTCCCTCCTTATTTTTAAGGTAGCAACGTCTTTCATTGCCTAAATCTACTCTGGGTTAGCTTCAATTCTCCTTGAGTTTACAATGAAACCCATAAACTTGTCAGATACAACTAAGAAGAGCAATTCAATGGATTGATCTTCATTTCATATTTCCGAAACAAATCAAACATCTTAACGAGGTCATCCATGAGATTTATCGATCATTGTGACTTCATAAATATATCATCCATACAAACTTCCACTGCCTATCCAATTTGATCATTGAACATCGTATTCACCAGTCGCTGGTAGGTAGCTCCAGCATTCTTCCAATTGAACGGCATCACTCTATAACATTATATCCCAAATCAGTGATGAAACTAATATGCTACTGATCTGGAACGTGCATTTCTATTTGATTGTAGCTGAAATATGGATCCATGAAAAATAACAATTCATGTTCGGCCGTTGAGTCTATGAGCTGGTCCATCTCGGGCAGCGAGAAGCCATCCTACGGGCATGCATTATGAAGGCAGAATAGTCGATGAATGTACGCCATTTTCCATTTGGATTTTTAACCAACACAGGGTTCGATACCTATTCAAGGTACAAGGCATCATGGACAAAGTCATTTTCCTTCAGCTTATCCAACTCTTCTTTCAGTGCAACGGATCACTTCAAGCATATAGTGCAGATCTTCTCTTTATAAGATGGCATCTTGAGTCCATATTCAATGCACGACACACTATCTTCAATGATATTCCCACATATCAGAATGTATCCAGGTAAACACACCCTAGTTTGCTACCGGTTCTTTTCTCATCTTTCTATCGAGCTAAGAACCAACCTAGAGCACCCTAGCAGGGTCATGGTATCGATCGTCAACTCTACTTCTACCGCCATCATGTCCTCTTGATAGCTCCAACCCCACTCTCAATGGGGAACTTCATCACGAGGCACCATGGGCCATCGTTATTCTGAAACTAGCACGGGCCGGTTGGCCTAAAATAACGTTATTAGTAGAAAACTCATCAATTATCATGAAGCTCAACACCCGCATAATCCTACAGTCACCTTTACCCAACTTCACTGACAAGTCAATGTATCTGATACGCTCTTTGGCAAATCATTGAATGTGGGATTTACAAGGCTTTATGTCCTTCAGACCGATATTCATCTGGTCAAACATTTTCTTAAACTGAATATTAACCGGGATTCCATAGTCAATCAGAACTCGGTGCATAGTTGCTAGTCGGACCACGACCGTAATTGCCATAGGGTCAAACATCGTCGCTTGTGCCCAGTTGGCATCTCTATTTCTAAAAACAAAGCCATCACTCATTGTCTCGGTTGTTTTTCCGAAGCTTTATCTTTGATGCAAAATATCTCCCCTACGGCATGTACTTTTACGAAGCTCCATAATGCTCCACCTCAATCTAGTTCTTCACTACTAGATGAGGTCTCTGGTTAATCTACTAAACACAATCCTACCATCCGATCACCTAAGCCCTTTTTCGTCGGAGCCAGGTCAATCCCTCCTAGCATTCTTCCCTTGAGGTCTAGTATTCTACCCGCTATCTTATATGTCTCTCACATATTACAACAACTTCTTATTATATAGCAAATCTTCAATCACATCCCTTAAATGACAGCACTCATTGGTATTGTTCCCATGAGTGTTGTGGAAGCAACGATACTTTCCTGAGCATCAATTAGCTTCGGTCGCCTCCCTCTGATGCAGCTTCTTGTAGCTTCTCTTTCCTCACATAGCAAGGTATGTATTTTCCACCATATCATTCAACGGAGTATAATCCTCTGGCTTCAAGTACGTCGAATGTATTTTCACTCATCTTACCTTTAACGCATCAATTTCTTCTTTTTTGGTTATTGTTATTATTTCTCATATTCATCGCAACATTATCGATGCTCTCATTTCAGTTTTCTTCATAGAAAAATTGTTATGCAAAACTTCATTTGACAATCTACTGCCACCTTTTCCAATGGCCAAGCTTTCCTCTTCCAAGCATGGAAACTGGGATGCATTGCGATATACTCTTCCATGGTAAGTGTATGTTTACTCTTTAACCATCTACAAAGCTTTATGTTTGAGTGTATCCTCTGGATTACGGCCATTAGCATAATATCCTCTTTTGGATTGCTCATTTCAATCACAGAAGTGTTAAATTGACTTAGAAAATCCTTTAAGGTTTCTCCGATGCTTGGTGAATACTCGACAAGGACATCACAACCTTTGGTTGAGTGATATGGTGCTTGAATCGCTCTATAAACTTTCTCGCCAATTAATCAAATAAAGATATGGACTTAGACACGAGCTGAGTGAACGATATTATAGCCAACCCATCGAGGAATATAGGGAAACACCTACACCTCACTGTGCTGGTTTCTATGGCACCATCCACGTGCTACTCATATTTCAATAAATGTTGTCTAGGGTCTATTATGATGTTGATGGCATCATTAGCATAACAAACTTTCTAGGATGCTCCTTCCATAAAATATCGTTAGTAATGGGGTCTTGCTAGACATTGAGCCCTAGTCTTTATTCTTTCTCCATTGATTCCCATTCATTGATATCCTTGCCGTATCCATGTGCCACTCGCCCAGATCTTCTATAAGGCATGGCTGGTTTCGTGGCATTCATTTCAGCACCAGCATTCTACATACTAACGTCCTGCCCAACCATTTCCAGTATCCTGCAAATCATCTTCACTATTAGACAAATCAATGGCCTTATGTAGTTTTGCTCTAGAACCTCCAAAGATCTGCTCGATACTAACCATATCGGCCCTGGCCAAATTTTGACCACTCCCTCCTTTGCTCTTCTTCGATGTCCCTACAACTTGTCCCTTTACCTTTTGCTTGCTATCTCTCCCATTTTGATCTGATGAAAATGAACTATCTTTTTCAAAACTTGAAGGCAATCAATTCCTACATCTCTTCGTATGCCTTTGTGTCCGTTGGGCTGGCAAAGCGGAACTTTCTTTCACCTTATCAAAGGGATATTTCTGAGTATCAAGCATTCTTTAGTTGATTTCCGCCATCATTCTATCAAGTTCAATCTTTGACACCATCTCCTATGGGAAAGATGATCCTGATAGAGTATTCAATGGATAAACAGTTTCACCATTATGGTAAGAAGCTTCATCTTTCCATCAGTGGCTCCAAATCTCGCAGAAGGATCTCTAGGGGTCATTTCTTCAGATCTACAATAATTATCCTTCAGATCTAACTTCTAGATGCTTATAATCCATGATACCGAGCTATATCTACTACTAAGAAGCTCTATTCTTAATGAGAGCAAAAAAAATGTTGAACTAAAAGATGGCACAACATCTCTAATCAATCACAAATGAGATAGATCTAAGTTGTATGAACAAAAATAGTAAGAACACAGCAAATTTTATAGCGGTTGGCCAAGATTCGTGCCTACGTCCACTTTAATGTTATTAGATTCAAATTCATTACAAGTACAAAAGCTTTAAAATTGATTTTAGATCTATAAAGGCAAGAATACAGCCCCCTTAATCCCAAAGATCGTGTATAGAAGAACAAATGAAGAGTACAGAGGCCAAAATCTCCTTAATTCATTGCTTTAGCCTTCCTATTTATAGCAGAACGCCTACATAGTCGCTAGATCACGGAAGACCATGTTACAGTTCAGATCTAGGAGAATAGGGAGGAAGAACAAGTCAATCTAAGAAGGAAAATCATGTTGGTACCGACCATAATGCCCTTCATAACAATGTGGACTGCACTATATTTTTTGTAAGCTTTGAATCTTCAAGCTTTGTTCATAACTTTTCCCATCTCTAAATAGTGCCAATATGATTTTTCTTATATAGGACTTATCCTTGTTGGAAAAGATTTGGAGTACTAATGAGATCCCTCAAGTACAATCGACTTACCATCGATATGGTTGACTTTTTATTTTCATTCCATAATCATGTTTGCAAGCTATCCGAGAGACATGAAGATCCCATCTGAAAAACATCTCGGTACAGATCAAAATCTCTTTGCTCCTTTGGACTTCAAATCCTTTGAGAAACCTACTATGGAAATTCAAGCTTACCCCAAGATCTCGAACCATTATGTCCTTATCTCGACATCCAAAATCATTTAGAAGCTGCTCGGTTCAAACATTGGATAATATTTCAAATCTAAAAAATTTAATGCTAAATAATATTGATTATGGATAACTATGGAATCATGTTTTCCATTTTTATGTAAAGATTAAATCTTGATTTAATTAGAAGTTTGTAAAGGAGAAAGTGGTGGATCCATTCCATTTTCTCTTCAAATACCAAATCTTCAAATATATTTAAATGTATCTGATTTAGTTACTTAGATTCAATTTCAAAATTATGTGCGTACATAAAAAGATGGCAATACATAATACACACACAAATATATATATATATATATATATATATATATATGTCTAAAATATACATATTTTACTACTAATATGTGCATACAAATGTCCACATGCAAAGCTTAGTTGGTTAGGGCTGCCTAGCGACCATGGAACAAAGTTCCTCAAGGTCACGGGGTTAAGCTCTTACACGCTGTGTTATGCATCCCTTAAGGCTTGGAGCTGTTATCCTTGGTAAAAGCAAACAAAAATGTTAAGGGATTAATGCTTTGACTTGGGCTAGCTGAGAAGAGGGATGGGTGTGGCGGGCAGCCGAATTCCTCAGCTCTACTCTCTAGAGTATGCTTTTTTTATAAAAAAATGTGCATATAAACCATACGCATATGTTGTAGTGTATTTAACATATGTACATACTTAGGCATGTATATATGCATAGCAATTTATCATATGTATATGTAAGTACATTATATATGTATATACAACAGACATAACTTCCAATATCTATATGTATATATATAGCTATACACATGCTAATATGTTGTTATGTTACCATGTTATGTTATGAATGTATATGATATATTCAAAAAGAATTTGAACTAATTCAGTTAATATGATTAATTAAATGAATACAAAATATTTAGAGTAAAATATCATTTTATTTTAATGTACAAATTGGATCCCATGCTAATTAATACATTACATACGCCCATTAAGATCCAAACATGGATTATTTTGGAATTTATTCATTTCACCCATTTTAAAAAGGGCCAGACCCAATAACGGTATTAAAGGACGTATATCATGCACGAACTAGCTAGCCAGCATTTAGAACCAACTAACAAACTTTTCTATCTCATGGGTGTCTAGAATAGTAGTATATATGCTTATAGTTGGATAATAAGTATTCTCCACTCCCTGGTTACTAGCTTGACCCGATAGGTTAGTAAGTCCAAAAAGTTTGCTTAGATGCAATGTCAAGAGTATTTTGGTCCTTGAGCTAATTTCCAAATTAGGATTTGACGAATTAAAACATATTTTAAATTTAAACGTTAAGTTCAAAATATAAGAGGAAATTTTGCAAATGTAATAAAATTAATTTTAAATTTTTTCAATTTTTTTGAGAAATTAATTTAATTTTCTTTGAATTTTTTATAAATATTCAATTGATATAACTAATTAAATAATTAATTACTAAAAGTCAATTAATTAATTTATATATGAAGGTTATAGTTGAAATTTTACCTTAAAATTGTTGAAGGCAAACTAAATAATTTTTTTTCAAAATTCATCAAAATATTTTGTTAAATAAATATTGGTTTGATATTAATTAATTAAATCTTAATTAATGTGTATGGAAATAAAAAATATAAAGCATATAGTTTAATAAATTATAATTTTTTCGTTTTTTCAAAATTATTTTGAGAAATTAAACTAAATGAATTTTTTAAAAATGGTCATTAAATATATAATTAAATTGTTTAATTACATAATTAATCCATTAAATAGTTAATTAATTAACATATACATATATTTGATACACACACACGTATATATATATATATATATATATATATAAACCACAATATATAGTTGAATATTCTTCCTAAACTCTTTAAGATGGATTACATAAAATTTGAAATTCTAAATTAAAAGTTGCTTAAATTAGGCAATTAAACTAACAATCAAAACTAATTAAATATGATTTAATTGATAAGACACATGTAAGAATTATGTAAATTAATAAAGTTGTAACAATTATAAATAAATTAAACTTATATAATCATACATGTATGAATATATTATATATGGAATTATAAGATACCCAAATAGATTTTTGTGATAAATACATACGTATGATACGTTCCCGTGAGTTCAGATGTGTTTGACACTTAAATCACAAGGGTATTTCTTATGAAATACATTATTACTTAATCTATATCACTCTAAATATATTAAAAATCTTTAGTATAGTTTCCCTCTATCATTTATATATTGATAGATCAGTTGCATACACATTAATTATTGAAAACTCAAGCCAGAGCTGTTATGTGTTGTACTATTAATGTGTTGCTTAGACGAGGTATGGTACATGCATACATATATATATATATATATATATATATATATATATATTGAGCAAACTCAAGGTATATGCATTATACTTAGGCCATTGAGAAATGATGGGTTAGAGTGAATAGTCTCTCTTGATTTGTTGAGAAAGCTTAAGGTCAAGGTCGAAATTAAGGAATAGACCACGGTTATGAGTTGTATATAATACAACCGATAAAAGAGATATCCATCGATTGTGGGCCTATTATATGTTGAGCAAACTCAAGGTCGTTATCCCATGGCAAATGAGTCTTGATACTCACTAGAGAAATTGATTAACTTTTGTATTTTTCTCAGGGTTTAACGAATATAAAAGTCTAGTAGGAGCTTTATTAGAAAATAAGACAATTACATTTAACCTTATTAATTTTATGAGAATATATGGTATATAAAATTCAAATAAGCTACAATAACGAATCTGAGCAGCTGATGAAATTGATAAAATTGTCTATCAATTAAAGTAGAAAAGTGAACCGAATTAAGATTGGTAAAAAATATAAAATATACATATTAAAAAATCCTTGGTCTTGGGTTCAAGATCCATGCAAGAGATAAATTATGTAACTACCAAATATATTTGTATCATAGTCATTTAAGTGTCTATTTGACAGAGACTATGCATTATTTTCTATTAGTTCTTAATCTAAGGTGATACTGGAATATTAATACTTATCCATATTCGAGCACATGCAAAAGTTGTATGGTGAACTATCACATTTGTAAGATTCAAAATCTAAATGAAATTGGTTCACTTTAAATGAATAGTAAACCATAATGCAAGATTATATATTCAATAGGACCGAATTAATTGAGAATCTTGTTGTGTTAAAAACAATACCAGACCAAGAAGTAAAGACCGACCTAAGAGTTCAATCACTAGAATGTTAGTTTTTTCAGTTTATTTGAGTGAAATTATTTATCCTTAAATTGTTAAGGATATCCAAATCCACTTTTGTAAAGGATTCGATATAATCTTGTAGCCAAGGTTTCCTTTGAATGGTTTGACCATTTGGAAAGGAAAGCGAATGATGGAGAGAGAGAAATGGTCACCTTTGCTTCATGAAAAGAAATTAAAATGGGAATTGGATAAAATATTAGCAGATGCTTAAAATAGAACGAGAAATGTAATTTCTATTCCAAATGTATATTTCTTAGAGATAATTTCTTTCTACGAGAGTTATTTCTTTGAGTTCAATATATTTGATCTAAAACATTCAACTCTAAACTAGTTACAGTGGATAATATAAAAAACATACAAAAGTGGTTGCATGGAGCTTCCTATTTCATGTGCTGTTATTAAATGGCAGAAATAGTGGAAGCACGCTGTGTAGCACTTATCAATGGAAGCATCAAGTTATGAAAGATACTTACATATATATACCAAATATTATTTATGAAATAATAAATGTTTTCAACATTGACTAAAATAGATATAGTTTAATTTTAAAGTGGATATTACAAATATTTTGTTTAAAATAAATCTATTATGATGATGGTATTTGTTTCACAACTAAAATGATGCATTTATTATAGAAAATACATACGTATCCAAAAAAATTACAATTATTTTTTAACTATAGACCAAGCAATATCTTTGAGAAATAATTTTTCAGCCTTATGATTATTAATCATATGGTATTGGTGAAGTGTATCTCAATGATTAAATACAAAGCCCCACTCAATGTGAAAGATAAAAGAGTTAATGAACTATTCAGATTGATATATATATATGTATGTATGTATGTATGTATGTATGTATGTATGTATGTATGTATGTATGTATGTATGTATGTATTTATGTATGTAGTATGTGTAGTTTAAGGTTTAATGATTCTAAAATAGATACACTTACACCATTAAATACATATTTGAATTATCATAGACATGAACATGTATATTTGATACAAAAGAAATATATCTATGATAAGTTCATTGAATATAAAATGGAAGTAAAAAACATAACATACAAACGAAATAAAATAATTCAATTTGATCGAATTGGCGAGTATATTGGAAAAGAGTTCCAAACGTAGCTCCAAAAAAATAAGATTCATTCTCAAAGTCACTCATCCCTGTAATACATAATGACATATCGATCAGGAGTGATCGGTCTTTGTTGGATAAAGTATGATTAATGATGAGTGATGTTGAGTTAACCTCTTTCTATAAGGATATTTATTTAAGAGTAAGTATATATAATGGATATTATTTCATCTAAATCTCAATATACTAGATCATATAAGATGAGTTGGTAGGAAACCTCGATTTTAAATAGTTTAATATGTATGGTTGTCTAATTGATGTTATGGACATAGGTTCATAAACTCAAAACCAAATCAGTTTTTTGTATGTGAAATGGCAGTTCATAAAATGTTTTGAATGCCTATTCTATTGAATTAATAAACATTTGTTTTTTTATGAAATAAAACATTTTGTGACTTGAGAGGCTGCATGTAAGATTCGCGTCAAGGATCCTAGTTCGATCACCCTAAAGGATTTTGGGACTGACCAACAATAGAAATTAATAGCAATATACTGGACTTGGGTATGATCCAAAGACAATGAGATGGAAATTGATATAGTAAGATGAAATGAACTAAGCCTGAAACATACACAATTCATTGGAATGTCTAATAATAATTTTCATTCATTAAAAGAGAAACTATGAGTTTTTTATCATTGTCCCAAAAAAGAATTATTAGTAATAATAATTTCTTTATTTGTCAGGAAGCCATGAATGGCATTGGCTCTACCATATGACACGATGTTTAATCTGGAATAGATTCTAAGTACAATACTGAGATATGATTTTGATGGTTGTACCCGAAGATATATGATCCATCGGTCGCAAGTATGTCTTAAAGTAGAGGATCGATTTAATTGGAATATAGTAAGCCATGATGATGAGAATAGCCTTGTAAATTTTGATTGTTCGAATTAGCATAATGGATTCGTTAATCAATGTGTCTAAGTTAATTCAAATACTAATCGCTGAATTATCACATAATATGACTTTGAGTTTTTGGTACATCATTGAAATAGAAGTTCTAAATAGTGATTTAGAATATGATGTTTGCACATAATAACCAAAATATCATGAATTTAATGGTAGTGATAACTGAGTTAGTACGAATCGGATTGGATCCAAGAATTGATTAGATGGTATCATTCGATAAGCATCAAAATTAAGCAAATATTTGGATAGAGAAATCTAATAGTTTGATTTTTGGCCAAATGCAAAGGAAGCGTGTGTATGTAAGAAAGAATATTAAAAGGTACTAAGATATTTATAAAACTATAAGTAAATAACATACCACTGATTTGTTAACAATGTACCTATGTTAAAAATAGTTTTTAGTTTTCCTATTTAATTCTCAATAAAAGATTTTAAAATGACGTCTTTTTAGTTGATATAAAAGGTTGCTGGAATTTTCTTAAATGATATGCAAAACACCACATTAAAATGTTTAACATGTAGCATATAAGGTGGATTTCTTATGCATCGATATAAGAAATTATCATACATGTTATGCTATTTACTATATCGCATTTCGCTTATGCACTTGGTGCATTAGACGCGTATATAATCTGAAATAAGATCACTAAATGGTATTTGTAAGTATTCTCAAATATTAGTATTTTTGAGTATTTTTGAGTATTTATAAAATACTAGAGAATTATTTATAAAAACAACGAACTCCTTATAAAGAAGTGATCGAGCTCTACCTACATAAGTAATATCGAATGTAGTATGTCAATCCTAAATTTATAATCAATCTTAATTATGGAGCTTTGATTTGGAAATGTTCCAAATGAGTGGTTGTGTATAATTCAACCGAAAGGCTAACATCATCTTGAATAGTGCCATAATTAAAATAGTGTACATACATGCACAAATTAATTACTAAGCTAGGGATGATTCCAATTGTTGAGAATCCTATGACATTGTTTTGTAAAACCAATGTCATGATACAAATCGGGAAAGAACCTAGAGCACACAAGATGTCTAAACACATGTTTCAAAAGTTCAACATGATAAAGGCAGTTTATCAATAATGACTAAATGTTGGCTGATAGAGTAGATAGTAAAGCAATAGAGCAGATTCGTTCACTACTGGAATAACTTGACAAGTTCGGAGAAAACTGATTAAAGGAATGGGATTAAGTTTCCATAATCGATCTAAAGTGTAACGATCCCGGATTTTTACTAAGTTTAAATTGATAATTAATTTAATTTTTGAATAAAAATTGTGAAATTAATTGGTAAACTGATTTGAGTTTCTCCAAATTCGAATAAAAATATGTGTGTTTATTTTATTAAAGTATAATTAAGTTTTAAAAACGATTTCTTTAAAAGTTAAATATCTATATATAGGAATGCAAATGTAAAATAAGACAATAAGCATTTAAGTTAGAAATACATATTTAAATTAGAAATAGAAATAGATATATATAAGATAAATTAAAATATAAAGTGAATACATTAGAAAAATTATAACAACATATTAACTATAGAAATTCATTTATATTATAAAGCCATAAGACAAGAAAAATTTATACATTCAACTACATTCAAACAGAATAGGATATGTATGTAAACATGTATATGAAAGTATTCCAAAAGAAGACACTAATGTATATATTAAAATATGAACAAATAAAGAAAAGTATGAACAAAAGGAAATCTAAATATCTATGTGCAAACAAATAAAAGAAGATAAGAATAAGCTTATAAAACAAGATAATTGTCATTAGTGCTAGCACACATTTTATCTTATCAGCCTCCTTAGCTAAAGAAATCTCTGACCAAAAAAAAGAAAATAAAGAAGCTTCAACCTGAAAACAACACATCAGCTAAACCTATTACCATCAACAAAACAAGAAAGTACATGCAAATAGGATATACTGTAACTAAGAAAGGGAAACATGCATTTATTTCCATCATCTCAGCAGCACAAATAGGTCATTTCAAATGGTTTTAAAAAAAATCATTTCAGCTGGAATCTTGCCTTAGTCAAAGTAAGGAAAGAAAAAAAATCCGACTAGAAGAGAAAATAACTTTACTAGATAACACCTATATAACCCTGTACAAACATATAATCACCTGTAAACTTCTTTTATTTATACCAACTTCTCATTCCTATTCGTCCATCAAAACTGAGTAGCATCTAAAGGAAGCATCATCTACAATTTAAATAAAATTCAACTTTAAACAACAATACAATCAATACAAACCAGAGAATCAAGAAAGGGCTTCAGCTTGCAATTTCAAGCCTGTGTCAAAGAGCTCTGTTCATCTTCTCAAAGCAACGGTGAGTAACTTTTAAAAAAATTTAAAAAAATATTTGTTTGCATGCTAGTATGGTTGAAATGAATAAGTATTTGCAGGAGTATATAAGTGAAAATCTGGTGTGAATATTTAGTTGTGTGTATGCTGTATATATATGTATTGTGCTCTGTTTTGATTCCAGGCTTAAATACTCATCAAAAATTCTATTGCTCTTAATCCAAGCTTTGATAAGACTTAAGTTTTGAACATAAAATGTTTGTTATAACATAGACTTAAGTTTAAAAATTTGTTTAAAAGAAAAACAATTTGTGTTGGTTCTGGAAATATAAAACAACAGAGAAAACTTAAATAAGTTAAAAATTAATTTTCATAATTCATGGATTCAGGAATACGATTGCTAAAACTAAAACTTGATTTTTGAAGCCAAAATTACTATTTTTAGTTAAGTTTTGAGGGTGCAGTTTGGGTTTAAACTGGAAGAAGAATATTGGGTTTTTCTGGTGATCTCTATGATTGGAGGGGTCGGGATTCTTCTTGTTGATGGAGGAGTGATCATAGTAACTAGGAAAAATACTTGATTGTGGTGCATTTCATCGAGGAGGTACCGGTGGAAAAATTTCTTTTGGAACCCTAGTTTTTGCTATGTTTAATTAATTGATCACCATGGCTTGTATAGTTGATCGAGTGTTTCGGGGCTTCGGGTGATGGTAGCTTGGTCGTAGACGAAGTCGTGGCCGGAGTTGTATGGATTCTGTGGTCGGAGCTGCGAGAACGAGGCGATGACAGGTTTTGGTTGTGGTGGGTCTTGCTGTTTCCAGGTTTGGGGTTTAACTCAAATTCGATTTCGAGGGGATGATGGAGTTTCTGATGGTCGAGGAGTGGAGCATGGAGGATTGTCGACTTGTTCGACGATGCAGCGTCGACTGGAGGTGCATGACGGCGATGTGCATGTGCACGGTGCTCTTTATTTTCTTATGATCTGGGTTGAAGCAGGAAAAGTTGCTCGAGTAAATTTAAGTGAAGGCTCGAAGTAATGGGTTGGTTGGCTCGAAGATTTGTTAGGTTGAACTCAAAGCAGATTTATGATGGCTCGAGTCATATGTTATGTTACAGTTTTTAAGTCTGTAGCATTTTAAAATTTAAATCTGGGTTTTAAATTGAAAAGCAGGGATTTAATTAAGTTTAAATCCAAGTTGATTTTGATTCAAATCTAGTTTGAATCTGAGTTTTGAAAATAAAGTTTTAAAAATTTAAATTTGTTTAACCACCTAAAATATTAGGTGGGTTGAATTTTAAGGATAAAAATTTAAATTTATAAGTAAGAGTTTAATCTAGATTCAAATACAGATTTGAATTCTTGTGTTGAAATAAAAGAAGTTTTTTCTAAATTTAAAATTGTTTTAAATAGTTTGAATGATAAAGTAAACTTTTAAATTGATTTGAATTTAAAATGAAATTAGGCTTTAAATTCTTTTAAACTTCTATATTAAGGTAAATAATTCTTTAACTTGTGAAATAAAAGGGTTTTTGAAGTTGTTTTAAACTTTGTTAAAGTTAATTTGTTTCCATTTTAAATCTTAAATTTAAAATGAAATTTTAAAAGTAAAATTTTGAAAGTAAACTGTTTTTAAATACCTTGTTAATGATAATTTGATCATTAATAAGAGAAATGTTTTTTTATCTTTAAAATAAATGAAGATTTAATGATTTGTAATTATTAAATTAATTAAAATGGATAATTAATGATTTGGATTAATTAATTTAATAATTAAAAGTTTAAATCAATCAATTAAGATTTGAGATAATTAATTTAGGATAAATAAATTGGTAATCAAGGATCATTAATTAAATAAGATTTGAATTTTTAATTAATGATTAGTAATTAATTAATTAAGAACTAATTATGTTACAGTTAACACTTAATTAATTAACTAATTATGATTAATTAATGAGTTATTAATGGTTAATCAATTTTAATTAATGATGATTAATGTAAGTAATTTCTTTAGCAAAGTAATTAAAGAATTGTTATTAGTTAATGAAGGTCATTAACTAAGATTATTTAAATAATTAATTTATGTGACTAATTTTAACAATTAATTAGATTAAATTAATTAATGATAATCATTTATGAAATTGTGTAAGTGTAATTACTTTATGAAAATAATTAAGAAATTAATTACTCATTGTAATTAATTGAGTTTAATTTGATTAATTTAAGTTAATTGTCAAATATTGTGTACTGGATTGACATTCTGATATGTGATTGTGATGCTATGTAATGTGAATTGCTTTGTGCTGAACTGTGTATGTGAAAACCCCTTTTGCCCGTAAAACGACATTTGAATTTCGATGCGACAGGGAGTCGGATTCCAGTTGGTTATCCGAAACCCACATCGAATCGCGATGGTAAATCTTTGTGATTGATAAATTTACTTTGTCTATGAATCTGTGAATGAAAATAAGCGTTATGGATTATACCGCTTATCGAGATTGATATGATTGAAATCTGTGATGAGGTTGCACTATTGTGTGAAACCCTTGGACTACACCATACACACACAAATATGGATTGCACGTGGAAATTGGTTAAGTCGCAGATTTTTGAAATAGTCTTGAATTTGAATTTTGAATTCAAATAGTTTTGGAAATGGATTGGGATTAAAGTAAAAAGTTTTTGAAAAGGAATTTTAAAGATAAAAATTTATGTTTGAATAACTTGATTACGCCTTGAAGTTTAAATAATTTGATTTAAATTTAAATTCAAAATTTGAAACCGAATTCTATGATTTGAAAATAGGGATTAAAGATGTTATACAAGTTTATATGGGTTAAACCATTTTAAATGTATTGATTTAGGAATTTGAATTTAATTCGATGGCTTTAACTCATGCAAATATAATTGGATTCTTCCGAAACAAAAACTATGTGTTTTCAAATAATAAAAGCTTTCACATAAGAATGAACTTCCAATTTGTGTTAAAAGGAATTTCAAGTCTAAGATGAAAATGATTTCCAAGTTATGGAAACGGTTTGAAAGCTATAAGTTAAATCTTTAATTTAAAGATTTAATGAGTTAATCCAATTGAAATGGAAATTGTTTTGAAGTCCGTAAATGAATCTTTATGAAACTGGGTGAACTTTGTGAAACGAATCTTTTTGTTTAAAGATTTGAAATGGTAATTTGTTTAAACTATTTGAAGAAAGGTTTTGGTTTTCTTTGAATTTGTGACTTAACCGAAATCCCATATCCATATGTTTTTAAATATTACGCTCATTATTCGGTTTAGCCGGGAGAGGAACTTGTGTCATATAACCCATTCCCAATAGTGATCCAACGTTATGGATTGCATTGAAGACCGGTGTTGAAGACCGGATATTTGCAAGAACGATAGGATAAACTATCGATTGTCTCTGCACCGAGTAGCTACGGTATAGAGATTCCCTAAGTGATGGGAAGTCCGATCGGGATTGTGGATACCCGAATTTGCAAGGGTTTCTTCGGAAGTGCCTTCGGTTGTGTTCGAACCCGGAACAGACTTGTATGGTTGTATGTCTGCCACTACACTTTGAGATATAAAGCAGATTTCTTTCAAATACATATCTATTGGTGGCGGACAATCTATTCTCTTATATTAACACCCTTCTCTAAGACGTACGAGCTCAGAGGCTATGTATTTGAAGGTTATCAGTGATATACTCCCAATTTGGTAGTGTGGCATGCTAAGTGCTGCTGTGTGTTGATGATCATTTGTTGATCATTTCTTATCAAAGCATGGCTTTTGTATAAAGCGTAGCTTTGTGGACGAGACTGCATCATGACCTCACACCCCAAAAATGGTCGAAACAGGAAAGATGCTTAAAGGATATGAGGGTCGTGCCCTTTAGGGTGTGTCATTCCCTTCTGGAAAAGAGTGATATCATGTTATGGAGCCCAGATACTTAACTTATGTGGTCACTACAAATCTATTACTTTGTGATTGCTTTGTGGTTATTGGTTGAGAGGCGCCTCGGATAAAGGTCCCAAAGGACCGGGGGATGGCATGCTCGAGTAGTAGTTACCTTGTTACAGAGTAACCCGGCCTTGTGTTGGCAGAGATCCGGTTAGGTTCTCGGAACGTCCAGCCAGAGGCATACCCATTGGCAGTAGGAAGTTCCTTAGCCTGACCATTTGTTGGAAATCTAAACAAAACAATATGCGCCTTGTACGGTTTTAGTTGTATAACCTGCCATGGAATGTGGTGGTAACCTGCTATTGAACATGGTAGCTATAGTGGGCATAAGTGTGAAATGCCTATGCTGGCTAAGATTTATATTATACTTTCGAATGTTTTTACACTATGCACTAATAATAATATCAAAGAAATTTTCTCGTATCAAGCATGTTTGACTATCATAAGGAGAAATCTCCTCCAATTTTGCGTTTGCATTGTGCGTGTGGCGGGAGGCCTTATGGTAGTTTCATTTTCTAAAAAGCATTACGGATTTCTTTTAAATTCTTTTATTGTCTGTTTTTAAAGATAAACCGTTTTTTTACTCATACCAGTCCCACGACTGACCTAGAGTTTATTGTTCCTTTCCTAAACTCTGGGTGCCCATAATTTTTCCACACAGGCAGTCTAGAGTTGGGTTTTTCAGATAGTCAGGTTTAGTAGATTATCTGGAGTTAGTCCAGTCTTTGGATCACGACTGCACTTGCTTATCTTTGTGAAACGTGATGTTGGTTCGAGCTAGCTGTGGATTGGAGCATTGGATTTGGAGATGCATTCTTTTGAGGATATTCCTTCCGCTGTGTCTTGTATCTCTGATAGTATTGATATCTATTGTATCATTCTGTTGTATCATATTATACCAGATATTGTATCTGTCATTGTATCAATGTTATATATATATTGATATTCTTTTACTTCCGCTGTGTTGTGATACTCAATGTGTTATAAGCACCGGCGAACCAAATTCGACGTTTGGATCTGCGGCATTTGAATACGAGTGTCGTATTCGGTGCCGATTTTTGAAGGTCGAGTCAGGGTCGTCCCACGAGCAGCCTAGAAGCAGGTTATCCATGTTTTGGAGCTAGCTTGGATTTTGAAGTCTTCTGGAAGCTTTGGATTTGGAAATCTTTTGAAGTTTTGGAGTTTTTGAAGACCTTGTTGAAGTTGAAGTATATTGTAAACTTGTTGAAGTTTTTGTTGTCGTATTATTGTTGTATCATATTTGTATCACTCTGATATCTGTGATAGATGTTTTATTGGATATTGTATCATGTTGTATCTGTGTTGATGTATAATTTTCATTTTGTTTCCGCTGTTTATATTCATTTAATGTTGTTATAAGCTCCATCCGACTGGAGTTTGATGTTTGAATCTTTGGCAGTCGAATACAAGTGAGGTATTTAGTGTCAATTTTTGAACACTGGATTCCGGATCGTGACAAAGTGGAAAGTGCAAGTGGAAGATTGAAAGAGTTAGTGGTATGTTATTGGGGCTTCTACCTACGTAATCAATCTTGTTTGTAATAAAGTTATTTTTTTTTATTTTATAAACTTTTTTATATCATGATATGATTAGTTAAGCAATTAATTTAAAGTATATACCTAGAAAATTCTTAAATGAAATATTATGTGATTGTAGTTGCAGTTGCAATTATGAGTAACTAATCATGAAATGAAATAACATTTTGTTTTAGATATTTCAAATCAAGGTGTTTCGATAAAGTATACTTATTCATCCATTGAGACTGGAGTACACAATGTTCTCCAATTGTTAGATATTGTATTACTCATAGCTATTGAGGACACCAAGGGATTACGTGCTTATAGTTATTGGATAACAATGGAATGACTCATCTAAGATTTTCCTACTGGTTGATAATAACTAGATCAAACAAGAAATCACAGTAGGATGATGTTACACAGTTCCCCAGACTTAAGAATACTATGGAACTTGAATATAGATGGTAACAATCTACCATTCTTACACCTAAAGACGACACTTAATACATTCTCGGTATTCGTGTGCCAATCATTTAAGTGTCCAAAAGATAGGTCATTAGGGGTTAAAGAAAGAAAACACATAATAAAATCTCACATCGTGACGAGAAATATATAGCACACACAAATTTTGATAAAGAGAAATTAACTTTATTATATACACAACATTAGATTACACTAACCTTTTATAATCCTGAATAGTTATAACAACTCATCCTTACAAATGCTGATAAATACAAATAGGAAAAATTAGAACAAAACAACAGAAGAATATAAGATACATGAATACATTTTAGAAAATCCGACTCGACGCCTGAAAGCTCCAAAGCATCCAGCTAGATCTTGAAAATATGTTAGGGATGACCCGAGCATTATAAGAAATAAAACAGATTAGCCTGATAAACCAGCGTGAGAAAGCTCAATTAAATTAATCATATTGATTTCTACATTTGAAAACCCTTTTTCAAAATAAATGGTATCTCGTAAGACCATGCCGCATACAAACACAGACGGCTTTTTATCTTACGATAACCAAACCATTTTTATTATAAAATCCAACGATGTTAAAATAATGTCATTTAGTTTAAAATACCAATAATAAAGTACCTACGACGTATGTGCATCACAATAATAATTGGTATGTAATCAAAAACTACTAACGCACATATATGGAAAACGGATTCCAACAAATGGTAAGGTAAGGGACTACCTTTCGAAAATGGTACACCACTAGATATATTGTACCTAAGGACAAAAACCTTTCAACCTCTGCCAACACAAAATTGACCTACCCCTGATTGAATAGTATCAAATATAATCACATCACGGTTGACCAACAACCATAATGGGCCTCGAAGCATACATAGATATCGACTCTAAATAAGGGATGATCATACCCTAATGGGAGCGACCACATATCCCTATCATATCTAATAATTTTTATCCATTACTATGGTGTGAGGATCTACCTTCCTTTAGCAGTTCACACTTAGAATGTTAACACTGCCCTCCAAGCTGAATTGCAATGCCAACATTCATCCATACAAGTTCGTTCTGGGTCTAAACGAAACCAAAGATACTACCTCTATTACACCCATTTGGAATCACCCTCAAGATTAGTAGCAAGTAGCCATTGCACTTCAAAGAACTCTGTCTTAGATCATCTTCAAGATATCTTCTATTCGAGTACCCATGTCGGTTATTTAACTATTAAATGAATAAACAATAACAATCCAAAGATTTAATTACCCATAACACCCACTAAGCCTCAAAATATATCATTTATTTATTAAATATTTTTCTAGAATATTTATTAATATATTCAAATAATGATCCCACCAGTATAAGTATATTCATAAAACATTATGAAAGATTTTTTATTTCAAAATCAAATTAAAGGATCAAACAAAAGTTATTTAAAAAGAAATAGAGTTAAGGATAACCCTAAATACTATTCCTTCAGTGTTAAAAGTGTGGACAATGTTCCATACCACCATAATTAAGAAAGTTGGCTTAAGGAAATCAAATCTCAATTTCTTTTGTAAACTTCTTCTATAAATTCTTTTTAAATAAATCTCTTTCATTTTTTGAAATCTCCTTTATTTAAAATCTAAATCCATTCATAAAAACTCTTTATAAATCTTCAAATTTATTTTTAAAACTCTTTTATAAATATCATAACTATTTATCAAACCCTTTTATAAATATCCAAAATCATATAAAATACTCTTTTATAAATATCCAAATTATTTATAAAACTCTTTTCCAAATTTCAAGATCTCTTTTCAATTTATAAAATTACTTTTATTAACTTCCTTATTTAAGAAAAACTTCTTTAATAAACTTTAACCAATAAAGTTCCTTTAATAAAATCAATTATTTAAAGCACCATGAAGTAAACAAGTTATTATTCAAACCTTCTTCATTTAGTTATTTATAAACCACATTAGCAGAATAATTATTTTAAACGATCATTCAAAAAGTATTAAATTACTTCAAAAGTCTTTAATAAAATAATTGCTTAATTATCTTTTAAATATCTTATTTAAAATGGTAATAAACTTTAAACCATTTTTAAAAGTATAAAATTTGAGTACTTGACTTTACAAGTTTAGATGGAGGCCCAGTAACCACAATGGTTCTTACTTAAATGAGTTTATATTTCTAAGTTATGACATGGGTATCTACATAATAAGTAGGTATAAAAAAGGGAAACAACCAATAATAATCAATCAAAATATAGGTAAATGTCCAAGTTACCAAAATAGTAGAAGTGAGTTTTATTCTGCTTAAATAGATGTCAACATAATCTACTTGGTGAATTATGGTAGAACTGTGATTTATTCTATGTGTCCAACATAACTTAATTAGCAGAACATTGTTTTATTCTGCTAAATAGTTGTCATTGGGTTTTATATTCAATTGAGGTTACCTTTAGGTAATCGATAAAGAAATCCCTTGGATTTAAAAATATTCTTTTAAAAAAGTGTTACTTTAGAAACAAAACTGATCTTTAGAAATAAAGTGTAATGACCCATATTTATGTACAGTTTAAGTGGACATTCAACCACATATAACCCACTCAAATTGAATGGAAAGACAAATAGTTAGGAGATATAAAAAAGAAGGAAGAAGAAAACTTAACACAGAATCTCACAATGCACGGAATAATATATAATATGAACACAGATCTTTGCAAAAACAAAACAATAATATATATGCAAACATCAATCAAAGAACACTAGACTATTTTAGCGTGGGCAGTTATAACAGCATGCCTTTACAATTGTTGATAAATACAACTAACAAACAACAACACGGAACAGAAAGAATACGTGGATACGTCTTGGACCTCCAGCTCCTCTCCTGGACTGCAATGTATCAAAAGCAAACTGTAAATATGCTTGGTCAGACCCAAGCATTATAATAAAATAATACCCGAGTCAGTCTGGAAAATCAACATGAGAAAATACACACCCAACTTGATTTTAAAGTTATAAAAACCTTTGAAATCAAAAGTATCTCGTAAGATCACGTCGCACATAAACACGAATGGGTTTTTACCTTACGATAACCAAACCATTTCATGTGAAGTTCTTTGATATTATAATGGTGTCTAAGATATAAATACTAATTAATCATAACCGAAATTTTACATTAATTAAATTCTAGGATAATAGGTATACAACTAAAGCTGTAAAGGTACGTATTGGAGAATAGATTCCATACCATGACAAGGTAAGAAAATACCTTCCAATGGTACATCTTTAGATAAAATGCATCGGGATTTGATAAGAACATCTTATGCCCCTACTACGTGGGACTGGCCTACCACTTAACTAGTAGTATCGAATATGATCGCCGCTTATTTAATAGTCCCCGAAGAATACATGAGTAGATAGTAATCGATCTAGATTTGGGATGACCATACTGAAAGGGAAAACAGATTAAGGTATCTTAAGGCTAATTTAACACTAAAGGGGGGGGGTGAATAATGTTTAATCAATTCTAAGACTTATATGAACTAAATTAAAATTATGACACAAACAAATGCAGAACTTAATCATAGTACAATTACATAATCAAACACAGATGCAGAAAATAGATAAAAAGCAGTAAAGGGAAAGAACATACCGGATATTATTCTGGTTCGGAGTTACCCTACATCCAGTCCTGTACCAAGGCAAACCACCTCATACAGATTTTTATTCAACCAGTGTCGAGATTACACTCCTCAATTTATATAGGCCTTGAGGTACCCTTCTGTCTCATGAGTCCGGGGCAAACTCTCTTGATTGACGGGCCATAGGATTACCTAATTGATTTCCAGGCACAACCACACCTTACAGAGAGACTCGATAAACTTTTGATTACAAATTGATCCTATAACTCTGAAGAGCACTTTGATCTTCGAGAAGAACAGAGAATCAAACAAGAATGAAATTCTAATTGATTCACTTGAGAATTTGGCAGAATTTTGGCACGATCTTAAAAATATGATAATTATTGAACATGGATTTTTGAAGAAGAAGAAGTGAAGAAAATATGAGAATTGTATATCAAAAATTCGTTTGAGAAGTCTATTTATAGATTATCAACTGTCACAGCCATTCGTGAAGAGATTTAAATGAATAGACACTTCTTTTGAAAATTTAAAATTTTGAAATCAACGGCCACCATGTCGACATGTGGTATCCTATGATGTCAACATCTTCTTGTTAAAAAATATAAATTTTGTTTTGGAAATGGTATTGAAATGAAAACATGATGAAATGAAGCTGGAGTAAAATAAACTAATTTTACTATGTTTTAAAACACAAAAACAAAGAATATTTTAAGGCTAAACATCCTTTTGAAAATCATTTGAAAAGATAATTTTAAGGCTAAAATATTTTGAAAAGCAATTTTGAAATTGCTTTGAAAAACCATTTTGAAGTAGTTTTGCATGGTTCTTCCTGCAGAATATCTCATCACATCAGAACTCGAGAACTTATACAAAACCAGGATGTTCATGGGTTTGTAAGCCACTTATCGTAGGTTTGTAAGCTACTTGTCGTGGGTTTGTAAGCCATTAAGAAGGTAGAAATGGGTTCCATCCCAAATAAAATTCGAATGAAGATTTCCATGTTATTATGAAGTTTTAACAAAAACTAGACACATATCCTGAAATCTTGATCTTGATACTCTAGAGTGTTCAATCTTGAGTCTTGAGTCTTTATACTTATCAGTCTTCAGTAATCAATACCTACATATCTATATATCCTGCGTATACATATTTATCTAGATTATAGTGTTAGTATATATAGTGTTAGTATATATTTTACAGTAAGATAGTTAAAAAGGTTGTTGTCATCAAAACCAACATTTGAGTTCCTAACAATCTCCCCCTTTTTGATGACGACAACCTGTATTTATAAATATACTTACTGTACCATAACTCCTATCATAACTCCTCTTTTCCCCATGACCCACCATAACTCCTATCATAACTCCTTCTTTCTCCATGATTCCCACTTACTCCAAGACTCCCCCTTACTCCAAGCCAACTACTATTTTATAACTTCTTCCCCTTTATCATCAAAAAAAACTTCTAACTAATAAAATCCCTGAACTTGTTATAAGATAATCCATAATAAAATAGATTAAACCATATATAAGTGTAATAAGTGCTATGTGACGACTCGGAATTTTCAGATATTTCAAATTGAAATATTTAATTAATTTTAAAAGTTTGAAAGTTAGTTTAACTTGAATTTCAAATATCACTATTTATTTGGTAATCAAATTATTTAATTTAATTATTAGAGTTGGGTAAATTATTTGAATCTTCAGTTTATGATTGTTAAAAATATTTTTTAAAGGCATAAAAATTCATACTGATAATACTGAAGGTAATAGAACTTTTAAAATTGAATTTGAAAGTGATTTGTTCAGTTTTTAGTTTATATCGTTTAAATTGATAATTGAAAATAGCATTTCGAGACACAGTCTCGGAATTCGACGAAACCAGTTCCATTGGATCCATAATAGTGTATTATTATTGGATTTCAATTTTTGTAGTGTTTGGAGTTATCATGTGATCGTACGGTATGTAAACGCACTGTAATTTCATATCGAAAATCAATATAATAACTGGGTCCAAAAAGCTATCTTCTCCATACGACCGAGTTAGGACTCGAAACCTTTTCTAGTGCATTCAAAATAGGGGTATAACATTATGAACGCCTGATGGCATGCCTCAGTTAAAGATTGAGATTTTGAGTTGCGGAAATCAAGACGATTTGAATTTAAATTTAAAAATACTATATACAGTATTTAATATAATACTATTTTCACAAGGAAAATTACATGTTTCTTTTCACTTCCAAAACTTGGCAAATTTTTGACATGCGTTGAGAAAAAAAGAGAGATAATCGGCCAGCTGAGATAATATAATCAAATTCCTTTGCAACGAAAACAATTATTTTCGTTCAAAATCAAACAGTGGCATCTAAATCAAAATGGCAGAGGATTTGCCTCCCTGAATCATGTTTCGATCAACTTCATTCTTTCTTAAATCCATAAGAATATGGTGAATCGAATCGACCCGCAACCACAGAGAGAGCTCGATTCGAAGGAAGCAGCGACCTCTTGGAGATGTTCACGATGGCGATTTAAGGCTTTGGCGACGGCGTATGAGGTTCGAACAGGGTAGAAAGAGTGATGGGAAGCGCGCGTGTGGCCGATGGCAAACTAGCGACGTTGATCAAGGGTTCGGCAGTTTGAAAGTTGCGATGGTCGACTTAGGTGATGGCATTGCAAATCATTGAAGGATGGAGGCTGTTCGATTTTGGGCAACTGTGTGATGATTCGAGACGAAGGCTAGGCAGAGCAGGTCGATTTCTGAGAGGTGAGATAATTCTGTTTTAAGTATAAATACATATATAATTCAATTTAATTTGGACAGTCATGAAATAAATGTATATAGATTTTTAGTATATGCAGTTTTAGAAATAAAATAAAGATAAATATATATGGAATTTTAAAATGTTTGGAAATCTTAAATGTTAAATAGTCTTCTGAATTTTTTTTAAGTTGTTCATAATTTAATCTAAATGCATATAGGGAATCAGAAAACAAATATATATTCATCTATATAGATATACACATAAAATTTAATATGCAAATATAGGTAAAGTTTTTGGAAAATAAATAGGAATTTTAATGTGTTGGAAGTTCATTTTTGTAATCTATATTTTATTTTTATGAAAAAATTATTTATGGTTTAAATTTAAAGGATACATATGTGTATATATAACAGAAATTTTTAAGGGTTTGAAGTTATAAAAAATTAGATTTTTAGATCTATAAATTATTTTTATAAACATACATATATGGGTTGTTTCAAAAGGAAATAAATATACTTATACGCATTTTTAATTTACTAGTTATAAACAATGGATTTGGTGATTAAATTGTTAAATTAACTTATTTGAATTACTTTAGTTACTAAAAGGTTTCTAAAAGAAAATGTTAGTTTAAAAGTAAATTATTAGTTTAAAATAAATTTATTAAACAGGAATTGATTATTTGATTTGTTTTTTTTTTAGCAAAGCCAGCCTGTTTTTATAGTGGACAGTCCACTTTAATTAAACCAGAATCAACTTACAAAGAAGAATGTAAATGATGAGTCACGATACAACAAGAAATCAATTACAGAACAGCATAACCACGCACAAACTAATAAAAGACGCGTTAGCTACAGGGGAATTTTCAAAAGAAGTTGAGAAAGAGAAGAAGAAGACCGCGCAAATCTTCTCAAATTCCTTTCGTCCCATATCACAGCTATCGTAAGCTTGAGGTAGGAGAGAATTCGTTTGGTCGATATCGTCTTCCATCTAGTTAAATGGAAAATCCTAATCCATTCCAGCTTAAAATCTCGATGCGGAGGCCTCTCGTGAATTCTATGAAGGACTTCCTTCCATAACTGAAAAGAAAAGTGGCAATTGAAGAATAAATGCCCAACATTTTCCGCAGCTCTGTTGCAAAGAATGCATAGCGAGTGATCGATTAATTGCCTTCTAACCAGATTGTCTTGAGTGTGTATTGCATTCATCAAGCATTTCCAAAGCAGCAGATTATGCTTTTGTTTAGATCCAGACTTCCATATACGAGTGTGCCAAGGAAAAGTGGAATCATGTTGAATTTGGATTATAG
Source organism: Allium cepa (assembly GCA_030765085.1). NCBI lineage: Eukaryota > Viridiplantae > Streptophyta > Magnoliopsida > Asparagales > Amaryllidaceae > Allium > Allium cepa. Next base: position 39,995,997 of record CM060935.1, on the reverse strand, counting down.
TTCTGTAAACAATGGATATGCTGTGATGAATTCCATTCCAGCTGATCCCACCATGATCCACATGCTTATAAGCATCAGTAATAGTAGACCATAGATTAATTAGCTCAGTCGAACTGACATGAGGTAATTGCAACACACCATCTATAAAAAAATCATTAGCATTAGCATTGATGGGTATTCCAGAGTTAATTAAAAGGATATAATCAATATGATGAGATAGAATCATTCCTGGAGCACACCAAGGGGAGTACCAAAAAGAGTTCACAGTGTTGCACTGCACCATAGGCAAGTAATAACTTCTATTAGCCAATAGTTTTTTCCATAAAAAGCTATCAGAATTTTTAGCTTCCATAGTCCAATAATTTCCACCCCTAAGATTGTAATGCCTATTCCATTTTTCCCACATCCCCATGCTACTACTGAGCAATTTGTTAACAAGCTGAGATGTAGTCGCAATATTCCAAAGTTTTAGGTTAATAATTCCCAGGCCTCCCTTATTTAAAGGAACAATAATTTTCTTGTAGGCAATAGGAATGAGTTTAGTGGAAAAAATATTTCCATGCCATAGGAAATGATTAAAAGCTCTATTTAGCATATTAATGAGTTTATAAGGAATTATGAATAGTTTAAAAAAATAAGCACACATAGCAGAGGCAACACTCTGGATGATGACAAGTCTTCCAGCTTGCGAGATTTTAGTACCATTATAATTATTAAGCTTATTAGTTATTTTTTCATATAAAGGAAGGCATTGAGCATTGGTAATTCTAGCCTTACACATAGGAGCACCAAGGTGCATAGCATTTTGGTCAATAGCTTGAAGACCAGAAACATGAAGGATATTCTGAAAAATGACATTTGAAACCCCTGCAATACTTATTTGAGATTTACTTTTATTTATATTTAGGCCTGTCATTTGGTTAAAAATTTGGAAGGTAGTAAAAACATTTGTAACAGATTTAATGTTTGGTTTAGTGAAAAGAAGGAGATCATCAGCAAACATTAAAGTAGATATAAGAAATTTTTGACACTTAGGGTGATAATCAATTTTTTTTTTATGGCATTCAACACCAATTAATTGAGTAAGTACCTCCATAACTAAAATAAATAGAGAAGAGGATATAGGATCCCCTTGCCTAATTCCTTTATGCATTTTAAAATAACCAAATGACTCACCATTTATAGATAAGGAGACATTAACAGTAGATATGCATGTATATATCCAAGCTAAGAAAGGCAAAGGAAAGTTCATCTTGGACATAATGGATATGATAGCCTCCCAACTAACAGAATCATAAGCTTTATGGATATCCAACTTCATAAAACATCTAGGAGAAATATTTTTCCTATTGTAGCCTTTAATTAGCTCCTGGGAGAGTAAAATATTATCTATAATTGATCTTCCAGCAACAAAACCATTTTGATTAGGGGATATTAGTCCAGCAAGGCAATTTTTCATTCTAGAAGATAAAATTTTAGCAATACATTTATATATTACATTACAACAGGCAATGGGCCTGAACTCAGAAACTGACTGAGGCATGTTAACTTTTGGAATAAGGGCTAGTTTGGTATGGTTTATGCCTTTCAGCAGAGTATTAGTTTTAAAAAAATGTTGGATAGCTTTACAAAAGTCATGTTTAATAATATGCCAACATTTTTGAAAAAACAAAGCAGAAAACCCACCAGGACCAGGAGAACTAGTAGTTTTCATATTGAAGATGGAATCATGAATTTCTTCTGGGGTAATGAGCTTAATTAAATTATTAGCTTGATCATTAGATATATTACTTATAGGTAATTCATTAATGACATGAATGTTAGTAGCTTCTTCAGTTTTAGAAAAAAGAAATTGGTAATAATTAAGGAAAGATTGCTTTATACTTGAATGGGTGTTTACTTCAAAACCATGTCTATCTTTAATCCTATGAATTAAAGCAGCAGCCTTCTTAATTTTCAGAGAGTTGTGGAATATTTTAGTGTTTCTATCTCCTCCTTTATCCCAATTAGTTTTGTTTTTTTCCCGGAGCATTTTAAGTTCAGTTTTGATAGCTATTTTCAGATTTTTAGTAAGTTCACTAACTTTATTTGATATAGCTATATTACTAGGGTCAGATTGCAGTTGGATATGAGTATCACTAAGCACAGAGCTTATTTTGGTGGAGAGAAGACTACCAGACCCATATTTATCTAAAGACCAACTTTTAATGGAGACTTTACAATCTTTAAGCTTCGATTGAAGAATGTACATAGGATTTCCAAATTTTGGTGTGTCCCAAGCCTGTTCAATTAGTGGAAAAAATTCAGGGTCATCAATCCAACTATTAAAAAAGTTAAAGGAAGAAGGACCTTTATTACTTCTGTTTCCCCAGTCCAAAATGATAGGACTATGATCAGATAAGGAAGAAGAAGGGAAAATAGAAATTAAAGAAGGCCAAGCATTGAAAGCAGCAATATTAAAATAAGAACGATCTAATTTGCAAAAAGTTCTAATACCTGTTCTGCTACAATTATTCCAAGTGTAAAACATACCAGATTTAGGAATCTCATGAAGGTGAGCAAGAATAATAGCATTATTAAGAGGAGCAACATCCACCAGAGTCAATGGTAATCCTCCCATCTTATCCTCTGAATGTTGCATACAATTAAAATCTCCAAGGCACAACCAGGGTAATACAGTGTGCAAGGAAGGAAGAATATCAAGAAACAACTGCCTATTAGCTTTTAAATTATCTGCATAGATAAATGTAGAGTTAAAATTAAAGTTAGTAGGAATGTGATTTATATTGCAGTGAATGAATTGTCTGTGAGTTTCAGTAACACTAATAGTGTATAGCTGTGGATTCCATAAGATCAGCAGTCTCCCAAAAGGAGCAACTGAATGATTGTGTATAACATCCCATCCAGGAGCAATTCTTTTAGCAAATACGGAAGTGTCTGCCCCAGAGTATTTGGTTTCACTAATGCATATCATTCCTAGGTTGTTGCCTTTAATAAGCATTTTAATTTCATAAACTTTGGCTTCATCATGTCCTCCTCTTATATTCCAGTATCCAATATTGTCTAGCATCATAATTATTTATATTTATTGGCAGATTGCCGAGTGAATCTTTGTGGCCCTTTAAGCATAGCAGAGGAATTTTTATTTTTATTTTTTTTTGAATTTTTTGTAGTGAGCCTAGCCATAATTTGTTCTTGATTGAAATCATATCCTTCATTCATGTCATCTTCTGAGCAAAAATCAGCATCTGATGAAGAACTCATGTTGTCTTCAAGAATGTCATCCTTTGAAGGAGTAAAGAGAGGTATATTTTGTGGAGGCTTTAATTTTGCATATGGGCTAACATAATTGTTAGCAATAGAGTTTAAACCAGATGAATCATCTGCATTAGTAATTCTATTCTGAGACACTGGAATGGAATTAAGAGTTGATGCCTCCGTTTCCTTATGATTGCTTTTATTAGTGTCTTGCTGATGTTTACCTAATTCAGTTCCTTTTTGAAATTGGGACTTTTGAGATATGTTGTTAATTTCAGTGATATCTCTCTGTTGATAAACAATATTATCAGGATCTACCCGCAAATTACTTGATGTTCCCGTTTCCTTTTCTATTAATTCTCCTTCTTCTATTTCTGAAAGAATTGCAAAAGCATTACATGTTTCAATTTGAGTAACACTTTGTAACTGTGATTCTTTAGGTGCCTGCATTGTGTCTGTACTAATAGTGTTCATAACATTATTCTTTTTTGTTATGTCTGATTCCACTCCTTTGTTGTTCACTTGAATAGTCTTAGGCTTCCAACTTTGTTGTCTATTTTTCACATTATCACCAATAATGTTTCTATGCCTTGAAGTTTTATTTTTATTTGTTGGATCAGAATCATTTGCCTTGACACCTTTTTCACTGCTTACTTTCTCTTCACTAATACTTTTGTCCATATCACAATTATTGGTAGAGTGACCAAAAACTTTACAAGCAGTGCATATCAAAGGCCTCCAATTATACTCAATGTATACTTTTTGACTTGTCTCTACTCCATCTCCTATTAATAAGAGATCTGGCAACTCTTTGTCCGGAGTTATTTCAACCAAACACTTTGCATATTCCATTCTTTCCCTCTTTTCAGTAGCTTCATTGAAACAGATAAGCTTCCCCAAATGACAGGCAATCCAATTAATTCCAATTAGTGTCCATGCAATATGGGGAATATTATAAAGTTGTATCCATATAGGAACAGATTTTACTTGAGATTGCACTGAACCAAATGCAGGTTTCCACGTAGTTATTACAAACATTTGACCTCTAATAAATGAAGGATCTGCACGAAGTACAGTTTGTTTGTCCTCAGGACAAGAAAACTTAATGAAATAATTTGCACCGTCTGATTTGATGTCATATGAACCTTTCAGTTTCCATGTTTTTTTAAAATGTGATACCACTGCCATATAATTCACTGGCACACCCAAGAAAAACCCCACTAGATAACCCTCCCAAAAATTCATACCTTCAGACATCAAGACATCAGAGGGAGGAAGCGGCGATCCACGATAATCAATATTGAACTCTAATGGAGTATACGATCCCGCATTCCTAGGCTTCGAAGCAAACAGAGAAGACCACGACTTCAACAGTGGATCAGAATGAGCAATTGAGAGAGGATTAGAAGATCCTGGGTCAGGAGGAATAGGAGGAGGAGGGTCAAGAACAGGAGATAAGGAGACGGAATTAGACGAGAGGAGCGGGGGAGAAGAAGAAGAAGGTAACTGGATGTCAGAACTAGCCGTTACAGTAGAAGCCATTATTAGAATTGAAATACCTTCTTACATCAAAAAAAGATTATTTTGTAGATTATTTGATTTGTTTGAATATTAATAAATCGTATGATGTTTATACAAGGTCCAAAATTTGTGGAGAAATAATCAAGATGGAAATGGAGTGCAAACAAAAATCAAAGGTGAGTTAATCTCACTCATCTCGGATTTCTAGTTAATTTAAATAGTTAATTTAAATCATTGGTTGATGGATTGAATTGACTGGATGTGATATTATATGTATATAATATATATTGGAGTGATTGATTTCCCTCATTTTATAGCGGATGAGACCTATGCGCCCCGCATAATAGCGGATGATCTCATATACCGCGATATTCCACCTCAAAGTGGAATTGGTATTTTTATATTGTGCTAACTTCTGTGGATGCATGGAAATGGGTTGGAGGGATCCAACTGGATTCCTCAAAATATTAAGATTGTTTTAATATTCTGTGATATGATTTATTTGATAATCTGAGATAGATTATATGGGCGATTGAAAATATTGAATGCTATGGTTTGATTGAATATATTTGGGTATACTGACTTATCAAAGATAAAGATTGAATTTTGAAAGGAAAATAAAATAGGGAATTTTAAGTAAAATAATTATAGAGAATTTTGATAAATTAAAGAATGAATTGGAAATGGATAAAAGTTGATTTTTTTTAAATTCTAATAAATAAATTCCAAGTGTGGGAAAGGAAATTTTTGAATAATTGGGAATAAATGGATTTTTAAACTTAAGTGATATTATTCAAAGGAATAAAGAATTTATTTTTAAAATTTAGTATGAGATTAATATTTCAGATTTTAAATAAGATTTCGAATCTAAATAAAGGAGTGAATATGGAATTAATGGGTTTTGAAATAAATTTAGATAAGTAAATGAATTCGTTTTAAGAAGGATTAAATTTTGGAAATCGATTTGAAAAATTAATTAGTATTTGAAACTATGTTTTAAGAAAAAAAATGAGATTATGAAATTTATAAACTGGATTTATAAAGTGAAATAAGGTATCAGTGGATATTTAGAAGTATAAATTCACGGTGGGAATTTACAAAGGAATGGGTAATTTGTTTTAAAAATGAATAGTGGTTTATTTTTAAAGGTATGGAAGAAAAGTATATATCCCTGAAAAGCCAAGTAAGTTTTCAAAGCAGATTTTTAAGTATAAGTTAAAAAGTTTAAAGTTGTTTATTGAAATGTTTTATAGAAATTTATTTAATTTGTTTAGTATTTTATAGGTAAATATTTATTAAATTAGTTATAGTAGTAATTATTTTAAAAGGTTAATTGGTATTATGATTTGAAAAGAAAATTATTAATATTTATATTTTATAAAGTAATTTTATTTTTAAAGGTAGTTTGGCTTAAAAAATTATTTGAAAAATTAGTATAGTATTTCATAACTTCTATTTTAAATTAGTTTTTTTTTAAGTTTTGCATGGAAATTATTATGAGATTTCATAACTAGTATTTTAAATAAGTTTTTTTAAATAGTTTATTTTCAATGTTTTAAAGTATATATATATATATATATATATATATATGAATAAAGTGATTTAAATTATTTTAAAATCTAAGTGTTAAGACTTGGTGAATTTCAGTGGAAATAAACAATTTTGGAAAGTTATCCCACGAGAGAAAAGTGACTTGAAATTGTTTTCAAAAGATTGAAATGTAGAAGATATCTTGTGAAGATATTTCAAATAATAAATAATTTGGAAAATCATTAAGGCTGATGGTTGTTGTGGATGTTATATGATAGTTGAATAACCATCTATCTATATTGGCCAATGTGCTGATCATTTCGAAGAGTTCGGGATCGGGATCAAATTCCCAAAAACCACTTCGTTCTGGTTTAAACATTTTCGTGAAGAAGACAAGAGCTTGGAGTTGAAGATGGAGCAGTGAAGTGAAAGGGCTAATCGCTAATCCTGAGGGTGATTCCAAAATGGATATAGTAGGAGTAGTGCCTTCTGTTCCGTTCGGACCCAGAACGGACTTGTATGGACGAATGCTTTCAGAACATCGTCAGGAGGATGATGAGCGTTCTAAGTGAATGTGTGCTAAAAAGGTAACTAATAACCTCGAGCCTCATCAACCGGGAATGGCTAAAACAAGGGAGGTGCACACAAGGCTAAGTGGCTAGCAACCAATTAGGGTAAGGTCACCTCTGTCTAGAGGTCCCTTTATTTTGGCTGTCTGGGCGGTTGCTGAACCCAACTGCGGGGTGATCTTATTCGGACTATCCAGTAAGGGGTAGCTCCAGTCTTGTGATGTAGGGGATCAGGGTGGATCCTAGCTACGGTGATCTAGACCACATACCGTGACGGACGGTACCCCAGTAGCCCTGCCATCGATGGAAATCCATTCTCCCTACGTGCCTTTATGGTTTTGTTTGTAGAATCCACTTTGTGGCTAGTAGCTGGAATTTAATAATGTAACAATTTTGGCTATTTGAATAAGTATTTGTATATAGGCACTACTTAATATCAGAGGATTTTATAAGAAATGTTTTGGTTATCGTAAGGTAAAATCCCGACATGTTTATTTATGGTGTGGCCTTACGAGATACCTTTGATTTCAAATGATTTTGAAACTTTAATAATCCAACCGAGTGTGTTTTCTCACGTTGGTTTTCTAGACTGACTCGGGTGTTATTTAACTATAATGCTCAGGTCAGACCGAGTATTATAGAGTACAGATTCTGGATGGACTGCTTTGGAGCTCAGGAGACGAGTTAGATGGCGAAACGTATCACACGTACTTGATGTATTATCCGCGGTGCAGTATAAGTTGTGTATAGTCAGTTTCTGTAGGGACAAGTTATTATAACTGTCTTGAATTGTGTTATTGATTTTGTTGTACTCTGATAATGTAATGTTTAAACAGATATAATTCTTTTGTTTTAAAGATTAGTCATTTTTCTATTATATATTGTTCCGCTGCGTTGGTAAGATTTTGATATTGTTTTTGTCTCTTCTTCTACCACCTTCTTCTTTAACGCTAATGGTTTAGTTTTTCGGCATTCGATTGTTCGGCATTTGATGCAGTGGACGTATTGATGTCAATTTTCGGGCGTCGAAAAATTAGGTCGTTACACTGGTACCAGAGCTGAAGGTTAAGCGAGAACCTTGGTTCTGGTAGGAATTACTCATTAGAAATAGAGTCCGTAGTACTCTAGAATGAGTTTGAAAGTATTAATAGATATGAGCGTGTATTTGTTAGTAAATATAAAAATTGTTTTTATATTGTGTTGGCTTATCGGTTGGGTGTTTATGGATCTGGTCGATACGTGGGACGCCATGTCGACACGGTATTATTTTAAAAAAGGGTAAATGAAATAATTTTGCCCAAATCATTTTTATATATAAAAGAAATAAATTTGTAAATTATTATAATATATGGTTGCTTGATTATTAGGAAGTGTAATATTAAAATATTATCATTGTTGTGTGGAAATTGAAAATAATGTTATGACCAAAGTTAAGAAATAATTTATATAACAGAATGAGATTTGTAAATGTGAATTATAAATATGATTTATAATTGAAATGAGATAAAATTCCGGAGTAATGATTGAATATAGATTGGAAGGATTTGAAATTTTGAGATTTTGAAAAAGGTTTAAATTCCTTTGGGTTTGAAAATGATTTTTCAAAGGTAGTGGAGGAATAATGGTGATATTGTTTTAGAAATATTTTTGAATTGGATTTGAAATCTGGTGAGATTTGGAATTTAATTTTTTTTGAAATGTTTCTAAGAGATAAAAGCATTGAACTCTTTTCGGTCGCTGGAAAATAAATCCGATGATGATCGCAACATTATCGGTGTTCATTTTCGAGTTTCCAAGAAAGTAATTGCTTCCAAATTGTTTTAAATGGGAGTGTTTGCAAAACTGAGTTTGGTTTTAAAATTCAAGAGATAATTTGATACCAAAGGATTTTGGATATTATTGATTTTAAAAGAATTTTGAAATACTTAAGTGCTTGTTGAAAACTCTGGAATTGGTTTAAAATGTTTTTGGAATATTTAAGCAATTGTTTAAAACTCTGGAAGTAAATTGGAAATTTTTGTGGAAATGTAAATGGGTTTGACAACTAGCAAAATTTGGAAATTTTCTAGAAAAGAAAAATTTAACTTAAAGAATCAAATTAAAGTAAAATGTGATAATACAATAAGTTAGCAAACTAAGTCAAATAAATGAAGTAAAAAGACTAGTAAATGAAATGTAATTAAATTTGGAAAACTTATAGATGTTTAAAATTGAATTTAATTGGAATGTAATTGTATCTAGTTAAATAAAAGTGAATTTGGGTATTGAAATAAAATTATTTAAGTTAAAATAAATTTATGAAGGAACAAGTTAATTTAAAATTCGTAAATAATTGGAAAATTAGTCAAGTGGACTAAACAAGACAATGAAAATAAAATTAGTAAGCAAACTAATTAATTTAAATGGGTGAGCAAACGATTTGAAATTGGATATTGGGATGATACTTAGTTTAGATTGTGTAAAGTGAAGTGTAGAACTGGTTCGTAGTAGATTAAAAATAATTTAAAGTTTAGAAATAAAATCCATTGAGATTTAAATAAATTAGTAAGTGGAACTGATTAGAGAAATGGTTAATTAAGTATGGGTCGAGATAATGTGCATAGAATTAAATATTTAAAATGAAAGGAAAATTGAATTCAAATAGATATGAAATGAAAATTTGAATAAAAGTATAGATAAACCAAATTGGTGAAGTGAAAATAGTTATAAAACGTATATAAATATTTAAGATGAATAGAATTCAGCATGCTAAAATTTGTAAGTAAATTGGATTCAAAATGGAATTGAAAATTTAAGGTGAATGAAAATAGATATAGGAGCTTAAGTGGTAAAGTGAAAATAAATAAATGAAGTGTATAAAATATTTATATTGAATTTAAAAGTGAATGGTGAAATTCTTAAGTAAATGTGAATTGAAAAATATTCTGAGTTAATACGTGAATGAAGGTTTAATGAGGGTGTGTGATATGATAAATGAAAATAAGAGAACAGAAATCAAAATAAAATACGAATAAAATAAAATTGATATAGCTAATAATCAATTGGGATTAAAATGTAAGATGTATGTATATTATTTTATTCGCATAATGATTTCATCCAGATTCGAGCACGGAATTTCGAGATAGTTACATCAATCCAAGTGGGGATTTTTCACTCGATTTTCGACGGCGAACTCTGGATGTGGATTTTGATTGATTCTGGAAATTCTCTATCATAGTTTGTAGCTATGCAAGGAGAATGATGGTTTCTGATCGAGAAGCCAGATCTGAATCCGCACTAGGAAATCGGGTGGACGATACTAGTTCGAAGTGAAATTTTATGATCGACTGAGCGATCGAATTTGGTATTGCGTACGGATGATATATGCGCATCGTACGGATTTGAATGAATTAGATATTGAAACTTTGGTAAAGAAATGTATAAAATGATTTTTGAATTCTGTAATTGGATACTATTGCTAAGTAGGATTTACAAGTATTTGGAGAGCAAAAGGAAACTTAGTGTTTTGGATTTCAGAAGATAAATTTGAATCGATCAACAAAGAGGTATGTGTTTAAATTTTTGTATGAAATTTGATGATTTTCTAATCTAGCCACTTGGTATTTTGTTTTCTTTTGAATTTGGGGGCCCGTAGAGGCATTTTGTAGTCGTACCGAGCTAGCCGCGCAAAGGAGATGCTGGCAAAAAATTTCAAAAATTTAGGGTGTTAGAAAAATTTTGGGAAAATTTTGATAATTAAAAATTTGGTTTTAAATTAAAGTTTGAAATGGTAGAGTAGTGATATTCTTCGGGAGTTATGGATGAGTTTAGGAAGCTAGTAAGAGTGATAATGTCTTTAATAAAAAAGATTGTTTTGGGTGTTGTTAAAAACTATTGGATTGGAAAAATAGTTAACGGGTTCAGGTCATTCTTCTCAACTAGCAATTTCGGGAACGAAATTCTTTTAAGAGGGAGGAATGTGGCGATCTGAAATTTCTGGATATTTGAAATTGAAATATTTAATTGATTTTAAATATTTTAAAGTTAGTTTAACTTGAATTTCAAATATCACTATTTATTTGGCAATTAAATTATTGAATTTAATTATTGGAGTTGGGTAAATTATTTGAATCTTCAGTTTATGATTGTTAAAAATATTTTAAGGGCTTATAAAATTCATATTTATAATACTGAAGGTAATAGAACATTTAAAATTGAATTTGAAAGTGATTTGTTCAGTTTTGAATTTGTATCGTTTAAATTGATAACTAAAAATAGCCTTTCGAGACACGGTCTCGGAATTCGACAAAACTAGTTTCATTGTATCCGTAATAGTGTATTATTATCGGATTTCAATTTTCGTAGTGTTTGGAGTTATAGTGTGATCGTACGGTATGTAAACACGCTGTGATTTCATATCGAAAATCAATATAATAACTGGGTCCAAAAAGCTATCTTTTTCATACGATCGAGTTAGCCTCGAAACCTTTTTCAGTGTGTTCGAAATAGGGGTATAAAATTATAAACGCCTGGCGGCATGCCTCGATTGGAGATCGAGATTTTGAGTTGCGGAAATCGAGAGATTTGAATTTTAATTTAAAAATAATATATACAGTATTTAATATAATATTGTTTTCACAAGGCAAATTACACGTTTCTTTTTTCTTACAACACTTGGCAAATTTTTGACACGTGTTGAAAAAAAAGAGAGATAATCGACCAGCCAAGATAAATAATCAAATTCCTTTGCAATGAAAACAATTATTTTCGTTCAAAATCAAACAGTGGCGTCTAAATCAAAATGGCAGACGTTAGCCTCCCTGAATCTCGTTTCGATCAACTTCGTTCTTTCTCAAATCCATAGGAATATGGTGAATCGAATAGACCTGAAACCAAAGAGAGAGCTCGACTCGAAGGGAGCAGTGACCTCTTGGAGACGTTTGCGATGGCGATTTGAGGCTTCAGCGATGGCGTGTGAGGTTCGAGCAGGGTAGAATGAGTGATGGGAAGTGCGTGTGTGGCCGAGGGCAAACTAGCGACGTTGATCTAGGGTTCGGCATTTTGGAAGTCACGATGGTCGATTTAGGTAATGGCGTCGCAAATCGTTGAAGGATGGAGCCTGTTCGATTTTGGGCAGCTGCATGATGATTCGGGACGACGGCTAGGCAGAGCAGGTCGATTTCTAAGAGGTGATATAATTCTGTTTTAAGTATACATACATATATAATTTAATTTAATTTGGACAGTCATGAAATATATGTATATAGATTTTTAGTATATGCAGTTTCAGAAATAAAATAAAGATAAATGAATATAGAATTTTAAAATGTTTGGAAATCTTAAATGTTAAATAGTCTTCTGAATTTTTTTAAGCTGTTCGCAATTTAATTTAAATGTATATAGAAAATCAGAAAATAAATACATATGCATCTATATAGATATACACATAAAATTTAATATTTAAATATAGGTAAAATTTTTGGAAAATAAATAGGAATTTTAAGTGTTGGAAGTTCATTTTTGTAATCTATAGTTTATTTTTATAAAAAAATATTTGTGGTTTCAATTTGAAGAATATATATATATGTGTGTGTGTGTGTGTGTGTGTGTGTGTGTGTGTATGAGAAATTTTTAAGGGTTTGAAGTTATATAAAATTGGATTTTTAGATCTATAAATTATTATAATAAGCGTATATACATATGGGTTGTTTCAAAAGGAAATATATACTTATACGCATTTTTAATTTACTACTTATAAACAATGGATTTGGTGATTAAATTGTTAAATTAACTTATTTGAATTACTTTAGTTACTAAGAGGTTTTTGAAAGAAAATGTTAGTTTAAAAGTAAATTATTATTATAAAATAAATTTATTAAGAGGGTTTTGGGCCGATGGACGAGCGCGGTGTTCGTCTCTGGCGATAGTGGTCGGGGTTTCGTTTCCAGTAAGGTATTTTATTTTGAATTATTTAGTTAAATTTTATATATGTATATATATTATAGAGAAAAAGAAAAAAAATTATAACAGCAAAATATGTATATTGATGGAAGTCAGTTTTTAATGCAAAGTAAATTATTATTGTGTTTTTACAGAAAAATATATACAGAAAAAAAATGATAGACAAATACATGTATAAATTCACATACCCATTTTAATTTATATATGTATATAGATATAAGGTTTTGGAAAATATAAAAGAAAAATAAATATACGAATATCCATTTTTAGTTACTAGTTTATTTTTAAAATAATGGATTAGGTGATAAATTTGTTCAATTAACCTATTTATTTAATTTAGCTACTAAAAGATTTTTTAGAGGAAAATTATCGGTTTACAATAAATTATTAGTTGATTTAATTTATTAATATGATAATTGATTAGTTCAAAAAAAATATTAAATAAATAAATGGTAATTGATTTTTCAATTGTTCAAAATATTGATTAACTTTATAAATGTTCGTTGCAAGGTTTAAAAATCGTGAAAACGAGCTGGAATGGAATGGTTTGCATGCGTAGTCAAATGTGAGATCTTCTCACTCAATTGAAAAAATTAGAATTTTAGTTATTGGTTGACTATCTGATTGTGATAATATATATAGTAGTGTGTGTGTATGTATTGGAGTGATTGATTTTCCGCATTATATAGCGGATGAGACCTATGCACCGCATAATAGCGGATGATATTATATAATCCTATATACCATGATATTCCATCTCAAAGTGGAATTGGTATTTAATTGTTGTGCTAACATCTGTGGATGCAGGGAAACAGGTTGGAGGGATCCAACTGGGTTACTCAAATATTTGAATTTGTTTCATATATTGTGTGTTGATTTATTAATAATCTGTGAATGGTTATATTTGTGATTGAAATCATTGAAGGCTATAGTTTAGTTGAATATATTTTTGGTATCGTAGGATACCAGAAATATAAAAATTGGATTTTTGGAAGTTTAAGTAGAAAATTTTAAGTAAATTCATTCTAGAGAATTGGATAAATTTAAAAGAAGGAATTTCAAAAAAGGGTAAAGATTGATTTTTGAAATCATATTGAATAAATTCCAAAATATGTGGAAAGGATTTTAATAAAAGGATTTTGGGTAATATTGTTTAAAGTTGGGGAATTTATCCAAAACTCGGATTTTAAACAGTTTAGGAGCTAAAGGAATTTATTTTAAAATATAATAAATTTAGAAATCAATTTGGACTTTGATTTGGTGTTTGAAATAAATTTTGGAAATCAATTTGAAATTGATTTGGTGCTTGAAAATAAATTTGGAAACCAATTTGGAATTTGATTTGATGTTTGAAAGTGAATATTTGGAAATCGATTTAAAAATCATACATAAGTGGATATTTGGAAATTTAAATTCACAATGGGAATTTATAAAGAAAGGAAATTTTGTTTTAAAAACAAATAATGGTTTGTTTTTAAGTGTGGAAAGAAATTTACAGATTTGGAATGTAAATTAAAATAAATCGAGAAGGATTTATTAATTGATTTAAATGGACCATTTTAAAGGAAGGTGTATTTTCCCTGGAAAGCCGAGTATGTTTTCAAAGTAGCTTATAAATATAAATTGAAAGTTTAAAGGATGGTTTTAAAAAGGATGCTTTGGAGAAACTATTTTCTTAAATTGTTTTAAATCTTCAAAGTAAAGATTTATTAAGTTGATTATAGAACTGGTTATTTTAAATATTGAATTGGTAATTGATTTAGAAAGTGGTTATTTTAATAATTACACTTTGTCTAATAATTTTATTTTAAAATTAGTCTCGACTTGAGTTTTATATGAGCTATTGATATAAAATTTCATAACTAATATTTTTAATTAAAGTGTTTAAAGATAGTTTTTATTTTAAATGTTTCCACACATATATATTTGGATAAGTGCTTTAAATTTTTAAAGTTTTCGGACTCCGTAGATTTTCAGTGGAAAAAAATAAATATTTGCAAATTTATTCCACATGAGGAAAGTGATCTGAAATTTGTTTTCAAAGGGTTGAAGTGTAAAAATATATCTTGCGAAGATATTTTGAAAAATAAATAATTGGGGGAAAATTATTTAAAATCTGATGATTGTTGTGAATATTGATTGATAGTTAAATAACCGACTATCAATATTGGCCTTTAAATGGCATTTGAATTTCAATGCGACCGAGGGTCGGATTCCAAATAATTATCCGAAAACCACATCGATCCTTTGTGATGGAACTATTGCTTAAATGATCAAAGTGGAAATTTGTTGTGATTTACTTGAAATCTGAATGTAAGACTTATTTTTAAAAATAAGCACTCATTATTCAGATTAGCCGGGAGAGAACTTTGTGTTATAAAACCCATTCTGAATAATGATACGACGAAATGGGATTGCATTTGAAGATTGTGTTGAAGACCGGGTATTTTCGAAAACGAAAGGATTACCTGTCGAATGTCTCTGCACTGAGTTGCTCCGGTATATAGATTATATCACCCTTTGTGATGGGGAGTCCGGACGTTAGTAGTGAATATCCGGATTGCAAGGATTTCTTTTCTTAATTGGAGGAAGTGCCTTCGGTTCCGTTCGAACCCAAGATGGACTTGTATGGATG
Source organism: Allium cepa (assembly GCA_030765085.1). Taxonomy (NCBI): domain Eukaryota; kingdom Viridiplantae; phylum Streptophyta; class Magnoliopsida; order Asparagales; family Amaryllidaceae; genus Allium; species Allium cepa. Next base: position 39,980,544 of record CM060935.1, on the reverse strand, counting down.
TGTATCTGACGTTACACGTTGAGATGTAAAGCTGGTTTCTTTCAAATACATTTCTGTTGGTGGCGGATAATTTATTCTCTTAGCTTAACACCCTTCTCTGAGATGTACGAGCTCAGAGGTTATGTAGTTGATTGTTACTAGTAATATATTCCCAGTTTGGTAATGTGGCATGCTAAGTGTTGCTGATCATTTGTTGATCAAAGCATGCCTTTTGTGAAAAGCGTAGCTTTGTGGACGAGATTTCGTCGGACCTCACACCTCGAAAATGGTCGAAACAGGAAGGTTGCAGCAAGGTCATGGGGGTCGTGTCCCTCAGGGTATGTATATTTCCTTCTGGATAAAAAGTGGTATCTGGTATGGAGCCCAGATATTTAACTTGTGTGGATAATTAAAAGTGATATTCTGGTATGGAGCCTAGATTATTTACTGTGTGGTTGTAGGTTGATGAGGCGCTTCGCATAATGGTCGGTCAAGACCGGGAGGTGGCATACTCGTGTCAGTAGTTACCTAGTTATAGAGGTAACCCGGCCTTGTGTTGGCAGAGATCCAGTTAGGTTCTCCGGGGTATCCCTCCAGAGGCGTCCCATTCGGTAAGGAATTTCCTTAGCCTGACCATTTGTTAGAAATCCAAAGAAACAATACGAGCCCTGTACGGCTTTAGTTGTATAACCTACCTTTTACTTATGGTGGTGACCTTCCGTTTAATTGGTAGCTATAGTAGGTATACCATAATGGTGGTATGCTGGCTAAGATTAATATTATACTTTCAAAAGGTTTTCCACACTATGCACTAATGATAATATTAAAAAGATTTGCGTATCAAGCATGTTTGACAATCATAAGGAGAAATCTCCTCCAATTATGCGCTTGCATTGTGTGTGGCGGGAGGCCTTATTGTAGTTTCATTTTCCAAAATTATAGCTGATTTCTTTTCCTTTTCTTTGTGCAAATAACTATTTTAAGATCTCACACCAGTTCCATGACTGGCCTGTAGTTTATTGTTCCCTTTCTAAACTCTGGGTGCCTATAATTTTCCACACGGGCAGCCTTGAGTCAGGTTATCAGTTGTTCTGGAGCGAAGTCAGAAAAATAAGTTACGGAGATCTGGAGGAAAGCTGGATGGCGAAGCATATCACTTATTCAATGTATTATCTGTTGCGCATGGGTTGGTGCAAGTGCAGTTTCGTGTGAGCAAGTTATAATGACTGCCATTGTTGTATTATGTTGTTGTAAACTGTGATGATGTTTTGGAATAACAGATATAGTTCTTTGTTTTAAAGATTATTCATTTATCTATTATATATTGTTCCGCTGCGAAATGTGAGATTCTGATATTGTTTCTGTTTCTTCTTCTATTTTCTTCTTCTTAAACCCTAACGGTTCGGCTTTTTGCCATTCGACTGTTCGGTATTTGATACCGTGGACATATTAATGTCGACTTTCAGGCGTCGAAAAATTGGGTCGTTACAATTTGGTATCAAAGCAATTGGTTAAGTGACAACCTTGGCTCTTGTGGGGATTACACATTAGAGATAAAGTCAGTAGCACTCTAGAATGAGTTTGAGTGTAATAATAGATATGAGCGCGTATTTGTTAGTGAATATAAAAATTGTTTTATATTGTGTTGACTTATCGATTGATTGTTTATAGATTCTGGTCGGTGCAGTTTGGCCAACTGTATCGATCGGGGTTTCTAAACTCTTAAACAAGATAACCGACATAGTATTGATTTAAAATCAGGTAAATGAAATAATTCTGTCCAAATTATTTTTGTTTATAAAAGAAATAATTTTCTGTAAATTATTATAGTATATGGTTGCCTGATTGTTAGAGAACGGTAACATTAAACTATTATCATTGTTGAATAAGAAATCATAAGTAAGAAATAAAATTCAAATACAAAAAGGATTTGTAAATATAAATTGTAAAAGTGATTTATAATTTGACATGGAATTCCAGAGTAATATTTGAAAATAAAGTTGAAGGATTTGAAATTTGAAATTTAGTGAAAAGTTTAAATTCTTTTGAGTTTGAAAATGATTTTCAAAATGTTTATAAAAAATGTTTTTGAAGGGATGAATGCACTAAACTCTTTTCGGTCGCTGGAAAATAATTTCGGTGATGACTGTAGCATCATCGATGTTCATTTTCAGCTTTCCAGGAGAGGAATTTCTGCCAAAATGTTTTAAAATGGAACTGTATACAAAAGTTGAATTTGATTTTAGAAATGCAAAGGATTTTGGATAAAATTGATTTCAAAATGATTTTGAAATATTTTAAAAGATTCTGGAATCTTATTTAAAATGGTACGGAATATAAATAAGTTTGATAACTTATTAAAATTTGAAATTTGTTGTAATAAGATTCAACTTGAAAGAAGTTAAATTAAAAATAAGTGTGAAATGTAAATAAGTTGGGAAACTTATATAGAAATTTAAAATTTTGAATTTAATTGGAAAATAATTGAATTACGTTAAATTAAGGAAATGAAATTCATGCTGAATATTGGAAATTGAATTTGATTTGTGATAAACAAAGTAAAGTGGAAATTTGTCAAGTTGAACCCAATGAAGCAAAGTATTGAAATAAAATTAGTAAATGAAACTAATTAAAGGAATGACAAATTAAAATATGGTTGGAAATGAATTGAATTCAATATTATAAATGAAGGTAAATTGAATTCATATGAAAATTTGAAATCCAGTTTAAATATAAGTAGACATAAACCAAAGTGGTGAATTAAAATAAATATAAGAAGTATGTAGAATATTTATATTGAACTTAAGAATGGGATAATGGAATCCTTAAGTAAATTTTGAATTGAGGGAATCTTCTAAGTTAATATTTGATTGGAGATTATGGCGTGGAATGATAAATGTGGATAAGTAAATAAAAGTGTAGGAAATGAAAATTTTGATAAAAATCAAAATAAAACATGAATAAAAGAAAAGAAAATTGATACAGCTAATAAACAATAGAAATAAATACGTGGGATGTACGTATATTATTTTATTCGCATAACGATTTGATCCAGAAATTCGAGCACAGAATTTCGAGATAGTTATATCGATCCGAGTTGGAATTTTTCACTCGATTTTCGACGACGAACATGGATATGGATTTTTGGTTGATTCTAGAAATTCACTATCATAGTTTACGGCTATGCAAGAAGAATGACGGTTTCTGATCAAGAAATCAGATCTGGGTCCGCACTAGGAAGTTGGGTGGACAATACTAGTTCGGAAGTGAAATTGTATGATCGAGTGATCGATCGGATTTGGTATTGCATACGAATGATATAAGTACATCACACGGATTTGAATGAAATAAATATTCAAACTTTTGTAAAGAAATGTGCAAAATGATAAGTAGGATATACAGGTGTCGTAAAGGAAAATGGAATTGGGATTTGATTTCGAAGATAAAAATGAAATTGCTCGTCAAAAATGTATGTATTTAAATTTCTATATGAAATTTGATGATTTTCTTATCTAGCCACTTGGCCTTTTGTTTTCTTTTGAAATCTTTGGGGGCTGTGGTGGCATTTTGTTGTCGTACCGAGCTAGCCGCGCAAAGGAGCCGCTGGCAAAAAAATTCAAAAATTTAGGGAGTTAAAAAAATTTTGAGAAAATTTAGATAATTTGAAATTTGAATTTAAATTTAAATTTGAATTGACTAAGAAAACAATGTTGTTTGGAAACTATGGAAGATTTTGCAAAGCTAGTTAAAGTGATAATGGGTCTTTAATAAAAAGATTTGTTTTGGCAAGTTGATAAAACTGTTGAGTTTTGGGAAAATGATAAACGGGTCATGGATCATTCTTCTTAACTAGTAATTTCGGGACGAAATTCTTTTAAGGGGGGAAGAATGTGACGACCAGAATTTTGAACTTTTGAAATAGAATATTTAATTGATTTTAAATATTTGGAATTTAATTCAACTTGAATTTCAAATGTTAATGTTTATATGGCAATTAAATTATTGAATTTGATTAATGGAAAATGGGTAAAAATATTGAATCTTCAGTTTTACGCTTGTTAAAAATATTTTCAAGGCTTAGAAAATTTATATTGATAATATTGAAGATAATGGAAGCTTCAGAATTGGATTTGGAAATGTTTTGTTCAGTTTGAATTATATTGTTTAAATCGATATTTAAAAATAGCTTTCTGGTGCACAGTCTCGTAATTCGACGAAACTAATTCCATTGGATCCATAATATTGTATTATTATCGTATTTCAATTTTCGTGGTATTCGGAGTTTTTGTATGGTCATACGGTAGATAAATGTGCTGAAATTATATTGAAAATTCAATTTAATAACTGGTCCAAAAAGCTATCTTCTCCATACGATCGAGTTAGGCCTTGGAACCTTTTCCAATGCGTTCGGAATAGGGGTATAATCTTATGAACGTCTTGCGGCACGCTTCGATAGGAGTTTGAAATTTGGAGTTGCGTAATTCAGGACGATTTAAATTTGACTTTAAATTTAAACATAACTAATATAATCAAAGTACTGTGCCAAGCTTAGACACGTACTGGAATGTTGAACACATGTTTTATTTTTTCTAAAATTTCACACGCGTGTTCTCCTAAAAATAAAACTCAAAGCCAGATAACAAAATAAATAAAACGATAACATTTGTTCTCGTTCAAAAATTTATCGTTCTAAAGCAAACAATGGCCGAAGCAAGGAGAAATCAAATTCTTCTTTCGTGCCAAAAATTAAAAAAAATGGCGACAAGCGAACCGAAACCAATTCAAAAATTGTCTCTTCTTTCTGCTCAATAATCGAACCCAGGAGCCAAGTCGAGTTCGTTTGTAAAATCCCAATTGGGTTCGTCGATTCGCGAATTCGAATCTTAAGGAACGAAATTGATTTTCGTTCAAATTGAATTTTGGGAAGGGTCACGAGCAGGCTCTGGTCGGCAGAGAAAAAGAAGAAAAAAAATTATAACAGCAAATTATGTATATTGATGGAAGGCAGTTTTTACTGCAAAGTAAATTATTATTGTGTTTTTACAGAAAAATATATACTGAAAAAAATGATAGATAAATAAATTTATAAATGCACATACCCGTTTTAACTTATATATGTATATAGATATAAGGTTTTGGAAAATATTAAAGAAAAATAAATGTACGAATATCCATTATTAAGTACTAGTTTATTTTTAAAATAATGGATTAGGTGATAAATTTGTTCAATTAACCGATTTATTTAATTTAGCTACTAAAAGATTTTTTAGAGGAAAATTATTGGTTTAAAATAAATTAATAGTTAATTTAACTTATTAATATGATAATTGATTAGTTCAAAAAAATTAAATAAATAAATGGTAATTTATTTTCCAATTGTTCAAAATATTAATCAATTGTATAAATGTTTGTTACAAGGTCTAAAAATCATGAAAACGAGCTGGAATGAAAATGGGTTGCATGCGTAGTCAAAGGTGAGATCTTCTCACTTAATTGAAAAAAAATAGAATTTCAGTTATTGACTGATTGTCTGATTTTGATAGTATATAGTAGTGTGTGTATATATTGGAGTGATTGATTTCCCGCATTATATAGAGGATGAGACCCTATGCGCCGCATAATAGCGGATGATATTATATAATCCCATATACCGCGATATTCCACCTTGAAGTGGAATTGGTATTTAATTGTTGTGCTAACATCTGTGGATGCAGGGCAACAGGTTGGAGGGTTCCAACTGGATTACTCAAATATTTGAATTTGTTTCATATGTTGTGTGTTGATTTATTAACAATCTGTGAATGATTATATTTGTGATTGAAATCATTGAAGGCTATAGTTTAACCAAAAATATTTTTGGTATCGTAGGTTACCAGAAATACAAAAATTGGATTTTTAGAAGTTCAAGTAGAAAATTTTAAGTAAATTCATTTTAGAGAATTGGATAAATTAAAAGTAGGAATTTCAAAAAAAAGGTAAAGATTGTTTTTTGAAATCCTATTGAATAAATTCCAAAATACGGGGAACGGATTTTAATAAAAAGATTTTGAGTAATATTGTTTAAAAGTTGGAGAATTTATTTAAAACTCGGATTTTAATAGTTTGGGAGAAATAAAGGAATTTATTTAAAAGTATAATAAATTTATAAATCAATTTGGAATTCGATTTGGTGTTTGAAATAAATTTTGGAAATCAATTTGAAATTGATTTGGTGTTTGAAAATAAATTTGGAAACCAATTTGGAATTTGATTTGGTGTTTGGAAGTAAATATTTAGAAATCGATTTGAAAATCGATTTGAAAATCGTACATAAGTGGATATTTGAAAATTTAAATTCATAATGGGAATTTATAAAGGAAAGGAATTTTTTTTTTAAAATATATATTGGTTTATTTTTAAGTGTGGAAAGAAATTTACAGATTTGGAATGTAAATTAAAATAAATCGAGAAGGATTTATTAATTGATTTAAATGGACCATTTTAAAGGAAGGTGTATTTTCCCTGGAAAGCCGAGTATGTTTTCAAAGTAGCTTATAAATATAAATTGAAAGTTTTAAGGATGATTTTAAAAAGGATGCTTTAGAGAAACAATTTTCTTAAGTTGTTTTAAATCTTCAAAGTAAAGATTTATTAAGTTGATTATAGAACTGGTTATTTTAAATATTGAATTGGCAATTGATTTAGAAAGTGGTTATTTTAATAATTACACTTTGTCTAATAATTTTATTTTAAAATTAGTTTGGACTTGAGTTTTATATGAGATATTGATATATAATTTCATAACTAATATTTTTAAATAATGTGTTTAAAAATAGTTTATATTTTAAATTTTTCCAAGTATATATATTTGGATAAGTGCTTAAAAATTTTAAAGTATTCGGACTCGGCAGATTTTCAGTGGAAACAAATAAATATTTGGAAATTTATGCGAGGAAAGTAATTTGAAATTTGTTTTCAAAGGGTTGAAGTATGAAAATATGTCTTGCAAAGGTATTTTGAAAATTAAATAATTGAGGGAAATTTTTTTAAAATCTGGCGATTGTTGTGAATATTGATTGATAGTTAAATAACCGACTATCAATATTGGCCTTTAAATGGCATTTGAATTTCGATGCGAACGGGGGTCTGATTCCAAATAATTATCCGAAAACCACATCGAATCTTTGTGATGGATCTTTTGTTTAAACGATCAAAGTAGAAATTTGTTATGATTTACTTGAAATCTGAATGTAACACTTATTTTTTTAAAATAAGCGCACATTATTTAGATTAGCCGGGAGAGGACTTTGTGTCATAAAACCCATTCTGAATAATGATACGACGAAATGGGATTGCATTTGAAGATCGTATTGAAGACAGGGTATTTTCGAAAACGAAAGGATTACCTATCGAATGTCTTTGCACTGACTTGATCCGGTATAGAGATTATATCACCCTTTGTAATGGGGAGTCCGGACGTGATTAGTGAATATCCATATTGCAAGGGCTTCGTTCCTTAATTGGACGAAGTGCCTTCGGTTCCGTTCGAACCCGGGACAGACTTGTATGGACGTACGTCTAATGTTACACTTTGAGATGTAAAGCTGGTTTCTTTCAAATACATTTCTGTTGCGAACGGAGAATTTATTCTCTTAGCTTAACACCCTTCTCTGAGACGTTCGAGCTCAGAGGTTATGTAGTTGATTGTTACTAGTAATATATTCTCAATTTGGTAATGTGACATGCTAAGTGTTGCTGATCATTTTTTGATCGAAGCATGGATTTTGTGAAAAGCGTAGCTTTGTGGACGAGACTTCGTCGGACCTCACACTCCGAAAATGGTCGAAACAGGAAGGTTGCAGCAAGGTCATGGGGGCGCGCCCCTCAGGGCATGTACATTTCCTTATGGATAAAAAGTGGTATCTGGTACGGAGCCTAGATATTTAACTTGTGTGGATTACTAAAAGTGATATTCAGGTATGGAGCCCAGATTATTTACTGTGTGGTTGTTGGTTGATGAGGCGCCTTAGATAAAGGTCAGTCTAGACCGGGAGGTGGCATACTCGTGTCAGTAGTTACCTAGTTACAGAGGTAACCCGGCCTTGTATTGGCAAAGATCCAGTTAGGTTCTCGGGGGCGTCCCTCCAGCGGCATCCCATTGTGTAAGGAAGTTCCTTAGCCTGACCATTTGTTGGAAATCCAAAGAAACAATACGAGCCCTGTGCGGTTTTAGTTGCATAACCTGCCTTTTACTTATGGTGGTGACCTGCCGTTTAATTGGTAGCTATAGTAGGTATACCATAATGGTGGTATGCTGGCTAAGATTAATATTATACTTTCAAAATGTTTTCCACACTATGCACTAATGATAATATTAAAAAGATTTTGTGTATCGAGCATGTTTGACTATCATAAGGAGAAATCCCCTCCAATTGTGCGCTTGCATTGTGTGTGTGGTGAGAGGCCTTATGGTAGTTTCATTTTCCAAAAGCATAGCGGATTTCTTTTCCTTTCCTTTGTGCAAATAACTGTTTTAAGATCTCACACCAGTCCCATGACTGACTGGAGTTTATTGTTCCCTTTCCAAACTCTGGGCGTCCATAATTTTGCACACGGGCAGCTTAGAGTCAGGTTATCAGTTGTTCTGGAGCAAAGTCAGAAATATGCTATGGAGATCTGGAGGCAAGCTGGATGACGAAGCGTATAACTTATTCTATGTATTATCCGTTGCATATGGGTTGGTGCAAGTGCAGTTTCGTGTGAGCAAGTTATAATGAGTGCCAGTGTTGTTGTAAACTCTGATGATGTATTGTAATAACAAATATAGTTCTTTGTTTTAAAGATTATTTATCTATTATATATTTTTCCGCCGCGAAATATGAGATTTTGACATTGTTTCTGTTTCTTCTTCTGTTTTCTTCTTCTTAAACCCTAACGGTTCGGTTTTTCGGCATTCGACTGTTCGACATTTGATATGTGGAGGTATTGATGTCGACTTTCGGGCGTCGAAAAATTGGGTCGTTACAAGAGACGAGCTGGATGGCGAGACGTATCACACATACTTGATGTAATATCCGCTGTGCAGTATAAGCTGTGTATAATCAGTTTCTATGGGGACAAGTTATTATAATTGTCCTGAATTGTGTTGTTGATTTTGTTGTACTATGATGATGTAATGTTTAAATAGCTATAATTCTTTTGTTTTAAACATTAGTCATTTATCTATTATATATTGTTCCGCTGTGTTGGTAAGATTCTGATATTGTTTCTATTTCTTTTTCTACCGCCTTCTTCTTTAGCCCCAATGGTTTGGTTTTTTGGTATTCGATTGTTCGGCATTTGATGCAGTGGACGTATTGATGTCGATTTTCGGACGTCGAAAAATCGGGTTGTTACACGCTAAGTGTGATCATAAGTGTAATCAAATAAATCAATCAACAGCCAATCATATTTACAGTAATTATTCAATCCAAACATATATACAAACCATATCAAATAAGTTAAGTCAATCAAGTTTTAAAAGACACCAATCAAATCAAACAAATAACATACAGAATGACTAGACATTCTTTGGTACTTCCACCCATACATCTTCTCTAAAGATAGGGTCTGCTTTAATGGCATCCCATTCTTCTTTATCTTTGTTGAGAGTGACTGGTGGAATTCCTTCGAGATCGTCCTTGTTAAGGGATGAGATCATCCAACTAAGGGCGTCGAAATGTTTCCCTTGCTTCTTGATCAACTGTATTTGACTTAATTCTAAGTGGCGCTGATTAAGAAGTATGAGTATTCTTGAAGGAAGTGAGAGTTTCTTCAAGATTATCACTTAGATTCTTAATCGGAGAAGCCATAATTCAAGAAATAGAAAGAACTATGAATGAGAGTGATTAAGATAAAGTTTGACAATTTATTCTGGAAGAAATAGATATAAATAGGGATAGAAAGTCGTTTGAAGTGAATAGACATAAGTTAGTTACATGAATTTTAAAATTTAAAAATGTAACTAGTTTCTGCTTGTTGGAGACATAGGGGATGGTGTATGTTGACATGCCTCTGCCTAAAGTGACATTTTGTTTGTTTTGAATATTATTAACAAATCTATTAAACTAAAATTTGTATAATATAAAAACAATCAATTATAGAGATAAATGAACAAGAATAACAGGAAATGAACGATTTCATTAATAATTCTAGTTAACATTACATAAGATAATATAATATTAACTAAAATAAATAAACTACAAAGATAGAGCTTAAGATAAAATGAACAAAAACCAGTTAGATGAAGATTAAGAAGATGATAGTCCAAGCTTTCTACTTACTTCTTAAAGAACTTGTCGATTTTAGTGGAAATCTTATCCGTTTTCTTACTCGTTGATCTTTAAAGTGTCTTTTGATTTTCTACCATAATTCTTTGATTATTGAGAATGGTCTTATTGGATGGATTAGAGGGATTAGTAGGATATTCTATACTTTCTAAGGAGGTTTCTTGATCTTCCTCTACCTCCTCAATTTCCATTCCTTTCTCTTCTTCTTCTTCCTCCATCGCTTCCATTTCGTCATGAGCAAGCCTTTCTTCCTTTTACGTAAGTGTTTAATATGGTTGAAACACTAATGGAATTTGTATAAGGGAAATGTTTCCATGGTTGAACACTTTTCTAGTTATAAATTCTTCCCTTTCAAAATCAACTCCAAAGTAATTGAAAATCCGAGTAAGGTAAATTCCATGGTATAATACGTTTTCACCCATGGTAAAATTCTTGGACCTTAGCTCATCCAAAATAACTTGAGCCCAATTGATATCATAATTTCCAAAGATTGCAAAAAGAGCTTTGCAAACTTTCAAAGTCGGGTTGTTGTAGTTTCCCGATCTTGGTATAAAATTGTGTTGGAAAACAAGATTAACAATTATTTCTTTTGGATGAAAATACCGATTTTTGAATTCGAAATTGTCACCCCCTTCAAAAATGTGATGAAATGTCTCTCGATCATTTTCATTGATTTGAAATTCCAAGAGATTCATTCTGGTATACTTGCATTCTAAAATATTTCCCAAGATTTCACTGTCCAAAACAATTTGTGTTCCTTTAACACTACTCCAAATTTATCCTTCTTCCCCATCATAAAAACCGCAATTCGAATTCGCATAAAACATCTTAACATTGTTTGGATAACATTCAAAATCATTTTGTTTTTTATCAACTAAAATAAGAATAGAACATTGTTGAAAAAGATTTTCAATTTCATAAGAAGGAAAATCTTCAAAAATAGCAAATTTTCCCGTATGAATTTTACCAAAATTTACATAGTTGATATAAGCTTTGATAGCCTCTGGGTCAAAAAGAAAGTTTTTGACAGACTTTGGAAGCCTAATGGTGTTTGAAGTGCTTGAAGTGGCCATTGAAGAAGTTTGAGAGGAGTTGAAGATAATGAATATAAGTTTTAAATTTGAAATGAAAGTGAAAAGTGATGATAAAGAGAGTGAGATAAATAGAGATTCTATAGTCATGTTCTCTGGTCAAGAGGTATCTTTCCAGAGCATTGAAATTGGTGAAAAGGTGGAGGGAAATTAGAAAGTTTGAATTTAAATTTCAAAATCAAATTCTAAAGGGCATGTCGACATAGGGTATCCGGGTATGTCGACATGTGCCCGGGTATGTCGACATGTGCCTATTGATTCAAAGGACAAGTGTATAATCCTATTTTCTAATAACTATATATATTATATCCTATGTTCTAAATATATAATTCCTATGATAACATTAAAAATAATAATACTTAAATATTAATAATTTAATATTTAAAATAATATTAAAATAATATTATTTTTGAATTTAAAATTCAAATTTTAATGGATAAATTTGAATTTAAAATTCAAGGAATTTAATAAAATCAAACAAACAAGCATCCATTCAACCAAGAAAAAATAAAAATAATGTAAATGCGTACCTATTTTTAGATCCATACTCCCATCGTCGTCTGATTCGTGAATCGCAGTGAAACACAAATTTGAATTTTCCGCATTCTTTTCATCGTCACTGGATGATGAGTCTGAGTCATCAAGAGTTGTTGTGTATGCTTTCTTTCTTTTCCTTGACGAATCATTGTTTGGAGGGAATAACTATTTATCTTGATACGGACAGCCTTTTCTATAATGTCGGACTTTATTGCAATTGTAGCATCCATCATTGTTGACGTTCTCTGCATTTTTTTCTTGAATTCCTTTGATCATTTCTTTTGTAATTATTCATTTTTCTACATTTTAGGAAGTTCTAGAAGCTTCTTGTCATGAAAGAAATCTCCTCATCACTGTCTAGTTCTGAATCTTCAGATGTTGCATTGAATGCTAATGACTTCTTTTATGTAGCCTTGTTTTCTCTTCTTCCTTGCAGTTGAACTTCAAAAGACATCAGATTCTTAATCAATTCTTCTATTTTCATTAGGATGATATCATTTGCTTCTTCGATTGCAAGCGCCTTTTGATCCCATTCCGGAGTGAGTGAATTTAGAATTTTGCTGACTTGGTCTTCCTCTGAAAAGCTTTTTCACAATGCAATTAGTGAATGAACAATATCTTGAAATCAACAGTACATGTCGAAAATGGACTCATTTGCATGCATTTTAAACAAATGAAATTGATTAGTTAATATGGAAATTTTAGTCTATTTAACTTTGCTTGTTCTTTCATGAGTAACTTGCAAAGTATTCCAGATTTCAAATGCAGACTTACAAACAGACACACTATTAAACTCATTCCTACCTAACGAACAAAATAATATATTCATGGCATTTGAGTTATTTTGTGCAACACCCTTTTGCTCAGTAGTCCAATGGGAAAAATTGGTAGTTGGTTCAACATACTCAGTTTGTGTGATATTTCAAGTATCTAATCCTACCGACTGTAAATAAATTTTCATTCTACAAGCCCAATATGCATAATTACTGCCATTGAAAAATGGTGGTCTGACAGTAGACTGGCCTTCTAAGAATGAACTAGTGTTAGGGATAACAGAACTAGTGCCAGAGTTGACATTTCCAGTGTTGGTAGCCATTAAAACAATTTTAAGTTTCAGATTATGAAAACTATGAAAACCAATGCTCTAATACCAATTGAAAGGGGCAGCGGATTAAGGATCTTAAGGCTAATTTAACACTAGAGGGGGGTGAATAGTGTTCAACGAATTCTAAAATTTATATGAACTAAATTGAAATTATGACACAAACAAATGCAGAACTTAATCACAGAACAATCACAAAATCACACACAGATTCAAAAAGTAAATAAAAAGCAGTAAAGGGAAAGAACACACTGGATTTTATAGTGGTTCGGAGTTACCCTGCATCCAGTCCTGTACCAAGGCAAATCACCTCATAAAGATTTTTATTCAACCAGTGTCAAGATTACACTCCTCAATTTATAAAGGCCTTGAGGTACCCTCCTGTCTCATGAGTCCGGGGCAAACACTCTTGATTTACGGGCCATAAGATTACCCAATTAATTTCTAGACACAAACACACCTTATAGAGAGATTCGATAAACTTTTGATTACAAATTGATCATATAACTCTGAATAGCACTTTGATCTTCGAGAGAGAATAGAGAATCAAACAAGAATGAAATTATAATTTGATTGACTTGAGAATTTGGTAGAATTTCGGCACGATCTTAAAAATATGATAACTATAGAACATGGATTTGTGGAGAAGAAAAAGTGAAGAAAATATGAGAATCGTAGATCAAAAATTCATTTGAGAGGGCTATTTATAAAGTACAAGCTGTCATAACCATTCGTGAAGAGATTTAAATGAATAGATACTTCTTTTGAAAATTGAAAATTTTGAAGTTAACGGCCACCATGTCGACATGGGCATAATATGATATCGACATCCCCTCGTTAAAAAAATTGTAAAATTTGTTTTGAAAATGGTATTGAAATGAAAATAAGATGAAATGATTTTGGAGTAAAATAAACTAATTTTACTACGTTTTAAAACACAAAAACAAAGAATATTTTAAGGCTAAAACATCTTTTTGAAAATCATTTGAAAAGATAATTTTCAGGCTAAAATATTTTGAAAAGCATTTTTTAAAAGCGTTTTGAAAAACCATTTTGAAGTAGTTTTGCAAGCTTCTTCCTGCAGAATATCTCATCACATCAGGACTCGAGAATTTTTACAAAACCAGGATGTTCATGGGTTTGTAAGCCACTTATCGTAGGTTTGTAAGCTACTTGTCGTGGTTTTGTAAGCCACTAAGAAGGTGGAAATGGGTTCCATCCCAAATTAAATTTGGAATGAATATTTCCATGCTATTATGAAGTTTTAACAAAAACTAGACACATATCTTGAAATCTTGATCTCGATACTCTAGAGTCTTCAATCTTAAATCTTGAGTCTTTATACTGATCAGTCTTCAGTAATCAATATCTGCATATCTATATATCCTGCATATACATATCTATCTAGATTATAGTGGTAATATATATAGTGTTAGTATATTATTTATAATAAGATAGTTAAAAAAGTTGCTGTCATCAAAACCAACACCTCGGTTCCTAACACATACCTGATGGGAGTGACCCAAATGGCCCTGTTGCATGCCCGATTTTTATCATTTCCTCGTCGATGAGGCTTGAGGCTACTTTTTACCTTTATTTAGAACTTCTTACTTGGAATGCTACATTGCCTTCCAACTGAAGACACAATGTCTGCGTTCATCCATACAAGTCATTCGGGAGATGAATGAACCAAAGGAACTACTTCTACTCATCCATTTTGAAATCACTCTTAGGATGAGTAGCAAGCAGCCTTGAATTCAAAGAGCTCCGTCTTTAAATTCCATCATCGTCAAGATGTCTTCACATTGACATGCTTGAGTTGGATCGAAGTGGTTTTCAAATAATATACCGATCTTGATCTCTTCGAAACAAATTTCGATAATTTCTGGTAAACTCTACCTCGGTTCTTTAGGAATAAACAGTCAAAAATAAAAGCGAAGAACACCTCCTAACCGTTAGTGGGCGGATTTCCTTATCGTTTGTCCTGGGAGTACGAAACAAAATTTATACACATAGTACAGCATCATCGAAAATGACTGTGCCATATAACTCACGTGTTTTTCCTAGATATTTCCAAAGCATTTTAGGTCCATATTTCGATAGTCAGTTATTTAACTATCCACAAACACATCCAAATCGGGGATTTGTTTCCAAAGGAAAACACACATTGGTTGAACACATAACCAACCACTAGCCTCCTTAATTAATCTTTTTGTTAATTAAATTCATCTTGTAAATTGCTTGTATGTAAATACCTTTACAAGAATATACCCATAAACCCCAATATTTTCAATACTTGAAAAATATCTACATAGTTATCTCAATGGTATAAGTATATTCACAAACATTACACTTCACAACTTAGAAAATGTACTTATATACTTATCTCAATGGCATAAGTATATTTACAAAAATGAGAAATATTTTCTTTTTATTCAATTTTTAAAATCATTTTTAACTGCTTTATAAATCTCTAAAAATCATTTATACACTATTTATAAATCTTCGAAACTATTTATAAACTTATATAGATCATTTCTCAAATCATTTATAAGCTCTTTATAAATCCATAAAACTAATTATAAAATTCTACTTATAAATTTATAAATAATTTCTAAAATTCGTTTATAAATTCTAACCATTTATAAAACTCCTTCACTCCCTTTAAGTCTTCAAACCATTTTATACAACTTCCCTTATAAAACTCAAGCCCATTTACAAACTCTATTTATAAGTCTCAAAAACATTTATAAATAAATAAAAATCAATTTCTTCAAAATGCTATTATATAATAATTATTAATAATAAACATTGTAAATAAATATAATTACTAACTCCAAAACATCTTTAAAAAATAATTAATAATTTCAAACATTATTAAATAAACTATAATAATTGATCTTTACCATTATTATAAATAGTAATAATTTATTTCCAAAACATTATTAGCAAGTCATTATTATCAATTTCAAACCATGCTAATTATTTAAATTATTAACTTTCCAAATATTAAAATATTGATAAATTACTTTAAATACAATATTAAATATAAACAAATAACTTTAAGACGATATTAAATATAAACAAATAAATTTAAAAAAAATATTATATATAAATTAATAAATTAAAAACAATATTAAATATAAATAAATAATCTTTAAAACAATATTATATATAAATAAATAACTGTAATACCCATAATTTTTTTAACATTATTCAGGCGATTTAATTAGATTAATTAAACATAATAATATGTGGCATGAAAAGGAGATGAGATTTGATAATTAATTGGGTTAGGCCTTAACTAATCAACATATAAGGTTGTTTAATTTAAACACAAGTAGGAGGATTTATGAGAGGGGCGAAATAGGAATAAGCTTCTTTTCCTAAACATAAGCCCTTCCAGCCTCATATCCTCATCCATTTTTGCATCCACACAAAACGCAAACATATTAAAGGCTATTGCTAAAGCTTTTAACGGAAGAAAAGTTAGAGAATCAAGTTAAAGCTATGGGGAATCAAATCAACAACTCAAATTTCAATCTTTTTCTCAAAACAAGGGGAATAATAGTATCCATCTCATTCATATGTATTAAATTTCAAATTTTTAATGTATTCCATAATACTTGATGATGATATGGTTGATTTTAACATTGTTTGCACGAATGGTGATTTATTGAAATTTTTATGAAATTTTTATGATAGTTTCAAAGAAAAAACACTAACGAATGACCTAAAAACAACTTGATTTTTGGGTATGTTGTGTATTACATAATTTTGGGGATTCTTTTTTAATTTCATAATTTTCATAATTAATAGAAATATTTTATGAATTTCCTAATGTGAGAATGGCATTTATTTCGGGTTTTAATAATTAAAAATAATAAAATTATCAATTTGCCCCAAAAATTTTATATAGTAAAAAAAAAAATCTTATTTCATATTTTTGGTGATTTTTTGAGATTTTTCCCAAGTATTTTTTATTTTTTATGAATTTTCTAATCTTGAAAGGCTTAATAATTATATTAAAATATTAATATATTATAATGGTTTGAAAATAATTTTGGAAATTATGAAATCTGATTATAGCAGATTTTTGCAAAGAAATTGATAAAGTATATCTCTATCTAATAAGAATTTGACAAACAATAAGAGTTGGTGAAAAGAATATACTTTATTTTGCAAAATAACAGTTTTTACGTTAATTACGAGTCTGGTACTATACCCTTCATCACCTTTGCTTTCATATTGCTATAGTAGTCATTTGCTTTCGTGTTGCTATAGTACCACGCTTTCGTAGCCTTGCTGCAGTAACTTTAGCTTTCGAAGCCATTATACAGTGCCAAATTCTTTCGAAGCCATGCTAAAGTGCCAATGCTTTCATAGCCATGCTATAGTAACTTCGGCTTTCGAAGCCATGCTAGAGTGCCAATGCTTTCGTATCCATGTTACGGTAAGTTTAGCTTTCGAAGCCAAGCTATGGTGTCAAATGCTTTCGTAGCCATGCTACGGTAACTTTAGCTTTCGAAGCCATGCTACAATAACTTTAACTTTCCAAGCCATTGCGTCAATGCTTTCATAGCCATGCTATAGTAAGTTTAGCTTTCGAAGCGATGCTACAGCGGCAATGCTTTCGTAACCATGCTATAGTACCTTAGTTTTCGAAGCCATGCTATAGTGCCAATGCTTTTGAAGCCATGCTTAAGTAACTTTAGCTTTCGTAGCCATGCTATAGTAACATCAGCCTTCGTTAATGTTGCTTCCACCAGTTTTGTTTTAAGAATTTAAAACATGTATAAATTTTCAACCGTAAGACCATTTCTCCATAATGACCACTCTAAGGAAAGTGAAATTATCATTTGGAAGCAATGGAATAGGTAAGAGATCTTAATTATACACCTATAAAAAGTAATATCCCATGATATCTATGTCTTAAGAAATGTTATTGGCAGGGGCCACTAGATTCTTAGCGATCACATGAAAACTATGTCCGGAATAAGTTATTGATGGATATCAATAGGTTGATGTTATTGAAGAATCCAGCAGGTTCATAGTTAGCCTATGAAAACTATGATTAGATAATGTTATTGGTAGACACCAATAGATTTTTAGTAAGCCCATGAAAACTATGTAACCGAATAGAAAGTCTGTAAGCTTGGGACACGTTGTTAGTTAGCTCATGAAAACAATAAGGTAATACTGAACCTCAAAACTATAACTTGAGACAGATAGTCAGATGAATGTGGATGGAAAATCCAAGATATATTGCATAATTACATATCATCACACTATGTTATGTTTTAACCATTGTGGATGCAGATGCACAGTATATGGTTAATTAGTTTTTGGTTAAGGTACTAATGAGGGGAAAACCTATTCCATTCAGCGACATGGTCTCGCTAGATATCTATTTGGTTCAAGATGGTATATTATTATTCACATTAGACTTTTTGTCTGACTTGAAGTTTATGTTTTCCCTCTTAAACTCCCGGGTACTCAAAATTAATTTGAGTAGGTTGAGGGTAAGGGTTTTTCTGGTTATTAGTTGACGAATAGGCTTCCAGAGATGTGCAGGAGGCAAGCTTGCTATGTAGAAGATTCTATCTATTGTCCGCTATGTCATTTGGATCTAAGGGTATATTTATTTATTTTTCTATATTTAGACTCCTATCAACCAATGGAGCTTCTTCAAATGTCACTCTTTGTGTATTTTGTAATAAATTATAATTTCTCTGAACGTGGCTTACGTATGAGATTGTGTAATGAATTTAAAATGCTATTTATAATGAAATGAGAAATTTGTTTTAAATTAAGTTTGAATTTTTTTCATATTCATGTGTTTCTAGTATATCAATGTATCAATTATTACCGCATTTGGTAACCGAAAATTAATAATTATAGATGACTGTAGCATCTGTAGTAGCTAGTTTTGGGCCTCCAAATGGAGATGTTACAAGTTGGCATTAGAGCATAGGTTTATGTAAATTTAAAAGAAATTTGAACCTAAAAGATTTTCAAAACATAACCCAATGAATCAGAGAATGAGATCGAGGTTTGGGTTAACGCTATAATAACGTACTTGCATTTGTTATATATATATATATACACAAATATATATATATATATACATATATGTATATTTGTATATATATATAAGTACGTATTCCCCTTTTCTCTTAGACCATTCTTGGTATCTTAGTATCGTTCGTATATAGATATAAGAGAAAGGAAGATATGGAGGCAGGAAATGGAAAAGGAAATCTAGGTGGAGGAAGCATTTAACCTATAAATTTATTTATTTGAAATTAGAATATTTAATTAGTTTTAATTATTAAAACGTTAATTTTATAGATTAAATAACTCGAATTTCAAATATAGTGATTTATTAGAAAGTTAAGTGTTAAATTTAATAACTGAAATTGTGTAAATAATTGGATCTTGGATTTTTAAGTGGATAAAAATAATTTAATGTTATTTAATTTCTATTTAATAAGAATGAAGGTGATAAAACTTTTAAATTGGATTTAAAAGCAATTTAACTAATTTTAAAAAGTACTCGTTTTAATTAAGATATAGAAATAGCCTTCTGGGCACAGCCTTGGATTTCGATGAAACTGGTGTCATTGGGTCCGTAATATTGAATTATTTTATGCCGTCAAATGTCGTAGCGATCAGACATATCGTTTGGTCGCACGAGATAGAAACGCGTTGAATTAATATTGAAAATTTAATATAATAATTGGGTTCAAAAAGCTATCTTCTACATACAATCGAATTAGGTTCCAAGACTTGTTTCATTGCGTTCGGAACAGGGGTATAAAATTAGAAACGCCAAGCGGTATGCCTCGATCAAGGTTCGGAATTAAATATCAAGATATTTTGAATTTTAAATAAATATTTTCTTCGATTTAACTTTACAACGCATCTCCATCAGCCCACAACACATCCCATCATCCCACCTTTCCCATGTTCATACTCATGCCATCCTTCCTATATATCGCGTCTTCATTATTCAGCCTTACGATATCTTCCATTTTCAAATTTTTAAATCAACCATACTACGGCCCGCATCCACTGGGACCACCACGGCCACCTTTAGGCGAGGCGATGAACTGGAGAAACAGGCATGACATCAAGACGAGGCGAATGGACGGTGGTGATTTTCGCCGATGGCCTGTGGCGGTGGTAGGAGGTGGATGAACGGCGAAATCGCTTTTGAATTATTGCGGCGTTTCGGTAAGGTTTGGGGCAATGGCGTTTGAAGGGAAAATGTTCGTGGAAAGGAGAGCTACCTTCGGCCAGATTTTTGTGGGTTATCTTCACCTGTAGCGGCAGCCAGAGGGGTTTTAACGGAGTTATTTGGATTGTTTCGGGTGGTATGGTCGGTGGCGTGAGCTGTAGTGGGGGCACGGCTTTCATCCTAGCAAGGGTAGCGATGTTTGGTCGAAGGGAAAGACGTTCATGGGTGGCATGGATAGATCGTGGGTTGCAATGTCGAGCAACCTAGAGATGTGTACACGGAAGTAATAATTTGAGAAGATGATAATTTTGTAATTAAAGTAAGTTATAAAAATATTAGTTAATTTTATTATCAATTTAAAAATCAATAACTTAATTTTTTATAACTTTTGCATGCGAGATCCGATTAGGATGTGAATTTTTGCATTGCGTTCATAACAACATAAGCTTCACAATGGAATGGTCTGTATGAGTTTTGAGACTGTTGAAATTTAGGCTAAAAGTGGACATCTTTTGGTTATAGTTCCAAACCGGAACGCTTCGGCGACAACAGAAAATTTCGGTGAGTTAATTTCACCTTTTTGGATCACTAGTATGATTTATAGTTGATAGAAATTATAGAATGAATGTTCGAAAAAATTCTTATATTTATTAATTGGATATATTCCCGCCTATTGGAGTGGATGAGACGCAATTACGTTCCCGTGTAAGAGCGGACGACCCTTTGCATACGAATCCCCCTCGAAGCGGTTGATTTATATTTCATGATTTATAACATTTATGATGCATGGAGAAACAAGTTAAAGGGATCCAACAAGATTCCTCGCTATTGTTGAATTGTTTCAATAATATATTTTATATGGATTATTGAAAATAAATATGATTGTGGACATTGTGGTTATAACATCATTATATGTTTGGAAATAAAACCCAGTAGTGATAAGAAAAATCAATATTGACATTGGATAAGTGTTGGATGACTATTGGCCTCAGATTAGTATTTTTAACATACTATTAATTTTCGTAAATATCGAAATTGATTTTTAAGACAAGAAACAATTTTAAAATCTGAAATTAGATTTCAAAAATATTTAAGAATTATCTAATTAAATATATTAATATGGCTTAAGTTAATTAAATATATTAGTATTGGTTTAAGTTAATGAAGCATATTAATATTATTAGGTCACTAAATTACAATATTAATTTAAGGTTATTTAATTATAATAATATTCTGTTAAAAATTATTTTATATAATAAAATTGTTTTGAAGTTATATTATCATATTAGTATTATTTTAAAATTATTTAATCAATTTAATATTGTCTAAAGGATATTTGTTTATGGATAATATGTTTTAAGAATTTATAAGAAGTTAGTAAGTTGAAAGATTAATTATTTAGGAATAATTATGGTTTGAAAATTTATAATAAGGATTATCAATAAGTTTTGGAAATAAGTTATTATTATTTCTAAAAAAGGTAAAGATACATTATTATTATTTGTTTAACAATATTTTGGAATTATTAGTTATTATTAAGATGTTAAAGTTAATAATTTATCATTAATTTAAATGTCTAGTGTTAATAATTATTATTATAAAATAGTATTTTGGAGTAATAGATTTTAATTGTTTATGAATGCTTCCGAAACCTATGAATAGAATCGATAGATCAGAATTTTATAAAAGATCTTATGAAATGGTTTGGTGACGGAAGGAAGCTTATTTACAAGGAGAAAGAGTTTATAAATAGTCAGATATTTATAAATGGATTTTAGAAACATGTTTATAGATTTATTAAAAAACTTTTTACAAATGGTTTATGAAGTCATAAAGGATATAAGTGATTTGAAATGTATAAGAAGATTATAAGGGGTAGAACTTTTATAAATGAATTATAATGATTTTTGGAAGGTTTATAAAATGATTTCTGAAATGGTTTGGAGCATTGTAAGGAAGTTTATAAATGATTTAAGAGTAGAATGAAAAGAGAATCTTTCACAGTTTTGTAACTACAATGTTAAGATAGGTATATAGATATTTTCTAAAGTATTGAAAATATAGAAATTAGTGGATATATGTAACAACCATGGTTTTGATGATTAACTATATATTAAAGTGGTTATAGTTTAATATTGAGAAATATATTAAATTGGAGATTTAATATTGTTTATTTTAAATAAACAATGGATTTAAAATGTAAAATGTTGAAATAAAGTTTTAGAAACTTTATTTTGGTTGTTTGTGATAAAAATAAACATATTATGGTTTTAATTTAGTGAAATGCGATAATTTCAGTGATCATTGCCAAATGTGATCTTTTATTGATTTTTAAATGAAGTATCTGATTTAGTATGTTGTTTATTAGAAATAAAAACATAAAATTTTGGTTAAAACTAATTTTTGGATGCAAAGTGATGTTAGAATGGTTTACTGCATTTAATTACACAATAAAATAATTTTATTGCAATTTTTGGAGTTGAAAATAGTGCTTTGTGTAAATTATAGTGTAAATTGTGTATTTAATTAAAAATAAGAGATTTTATTCATGAAAAATATTTTTAGAACAAAATAATCTTTTTATTTTTTGTAAAATGTTTTATTAAACATAAAAATATGTTAGTACAATTTATAGAGATGAAATCATGTAAATACACATCGTTGTAATTATGTAAATAAGAATGCTAGCGTTATCATGGATAATTAGGTTAATATGCTAATTATTTTGTTATTGGGTCTAATCCCATTACCATTCCAACCAAAAGAACAGTAAACTTCTTCCTTCTCATTCTTGTACGTACTGTAAAACTTACAACCAAAAGAAATTTAAGATAAAGCTTCCTCTTTCAAAACCTAGGCTCCAAATCTCCAAATTAATCCACTTATTTGTTGAAATTAGTCAAATTGAAGTTAATAAACTCGAGTAATCACTCTAAAACCAAAGCTATCTCCAACAAATTCTAATTTTAAAATATTTGATTGTCTGTATATTGAGTTTTGTTGCTGCATGCCTGTATACTATCATATTATAGGTTCCTAAAGCTAGCTTTGGCCAAAAGCTCTCTGCTTTTTCTAGTTTTATCCAAATTTGTTCTTCGATTTGCAAAGATGAGTGTTAAACTCACGTCTTCTAGCTAAAAAAAGCCCTACTTGCTGAAAAAATTGTGAATTTTGTTTATAGTAAACGTTCCAGTTCATTTTCTAGTTTACAGTATATTTCTTATTTGAGTTGCTTCTTTGAGTGATAATATCTCCTTGTTCCTATGTCTAAATGTTGTCGGTATTGTTCCGGATTGTAGTTTAGAGGCTGTAGTTCATGCATGCAATCTTTCATAGCTTAATTCATTTATTTGCTGCCTGAAAACATCACTTGAAAATCAGTTCGAAGCCTGGAAACATCCTGCACAAGTTCACATAACCTTGGTCAACCCAAAGAAATTGCAGGTCGACCTAAGGTCGACCATAAGGTCACATAGGTCTAAGGTCGACCTATAGGGCGACCTCGACCTTCCGTAGCCTTTTTCCTATGCTTGCTTTCTTGTGTTCTTCCTATTGTTTCCAGCTTGTTTCTCCTCCTTTGTTACTTGATTTTGGAAAGTTTTTGATTGTTTTTAATGGCCATGAAGCCTAGCCAAGCCAAAATTATAGTGAATTTGGATTCAAATCAAATTGTTTTTGAGATGATTTTCAATGTCAGTTTTTGGAAAATTTCGGTGATTTTCCTTGATTTCGAGCATAGATTTTTCTACATAATTTTGAAACGACTTTTAAAATAAAAAGGGCTTCCAAAATAAATATTATATAATATTTATAAATTAGTTTAAAGCTATATAATTATATCTTCTCTATAATAAGAGAATTTCAAAGATTTGTTTTCCAAAACGATTTCGAAAATTGCTTTAAAAACTAGTTTTTCCAAATAAATTATTTTTTATATAAAATACACGTTTTTGCATTCTTCGAGAAGATGAGAAGGAGAATTAAACGGTTTAGTAACACATGTGGTATGGGACATGTGCGTTTACTTTATCAGTTAATTTCCAACTTGTCCATTTGAACGTTTTGACCTTCGGGTCGTATTTTCCGATGAGATGAGGCAAATATTTTTACCGCTTTCTGGTGTGGCATTGACTAGTGGTTAGTAAACCGATTAGCGAGAACATATGGTATGGGACACACTGTTAGCACTTTTTGGATTCCTGTCTAAGAGTTTGTGACACATTTATCTATCTGCCAGTACTGGACCTTCGGGTCATTTGTCCTTGGGATGTTTGTCTAAGAGACGTATTTGTCCTTGGGGATGTTGTCCTTCGGGATGTTTGTCTAAGAGACATATTTATTTGTCCGTCAGGATGTTGTCATTTGGGACGTTTGTCTAAAAGACATGGTGCCTTATTTTGTGAGAACATTACTTGGCGGGCTTCTGCCATTTTTATAAGCACGTGCTATCTTTGAGATGATTTCATCGATTTACTTGTGATTTTCCTGGTGTATCGCCTTTTTACGTTATTGGGCATTTGAGTCGTTCGAGACATTATATATGGTTATTACCTCTTTGGAATTTGAATTCTTTATCGAGTTCTATATATTGAGATTTGAGATTGCCAATATTTGGCGTTTATTTTGAGATTTATAATCTCCCTTTTAGAGATATATGTATTGCATTATTTGGCGCATTTTGAGTTTCGGGATTTCTCTATTTTGATAACATATTTGTGATTTCCATTTTGGCAAGATTTATGATTTGGGATTTCTTCTATTTCGGAGATATGGTTTAGAGAAACCATTATAGTTGCTTTTGAGATTATGTCGATGATATGAGGCATTTCTTATACTTTATGGATTGTATTATTGAGTTACCTCTTTCGAGGATATATGTACTTGGTGTCACCACCTCACTTGAAATAAGGTTATGTACCTTGGATTACTTATTCTCCTTCGAGAAGAACTATCACCCCTTTACCTTATGCTTCATATTATCATCTATCTATTATGTTTTAGCTAGAATGACCAATGTATTTTTAAATACTCGGGTCATACCGAATTGTTTCAGGCTAGATACCTGCCATAGGACTTTGCTTTACTGCTTCCGCCAGGAATGTACGCTTATCACTTTTTGTAGTTTTATGGTCACTTTATATGACTCTGATATGTATTATTGTATTGATTCTTTGTATATATCGTGGTCCTTGTACCACGTCTGTTGTATCATTTGTATTGTATGGGATGTATCTATATGTATGTGTGTGAGTGTGTGTTTGGCTATTGTTCTGTGATATGTTGGATATATTATTGTTTTATTTTGTTCTGATTAATCCATTAGCCACTGCAGTTTTGTATTAAGCATTTATTGAATATGTCGACCCACTTGAGAAAGGAAAAGAAACTAGAGCATTAAATTGACATATTTAATTGATGTTTAAGACAAAGCTATGGATGGTCGCTCCTAACCAGCTCTACTCTCCACATTAGAAGACAGTATTATCCAATAATACTCTTTTTTAATGTGGGTCTCGGGTGGGGCGTCACAGCTTTGTATCAGAGTTGAGTTCAGAACAAAATATCATAAACACAGAACAGAACATATATTACGGTACATCAAAGTATAGTATAAGTGTTACATTTCCCTTAATCATCGTATCCTTAACCATTTTCGAGTCCTTTAGGATAGGTATGAGTTGGGAATACGTTAAGGAATGCATTTTAATTTCGTAGTATTCCACAATTAAATTAATGATATCTTATCCTGTGAAGAATCCTTATCATGATTATTTTATTCTAGTTCTCTTCGATGTGGGTGCTTGACACTCATTCATATTGAAGGAGCTTGTTGATACCATTGTATGTTTCTTGTCTTAGTACTTCTTTGAGGATTGCGAACCCCTTTAAGGGATCTGCAACACTTAGCATGTTGTGTGGGAATATTTAGATTGTTCTTGTAGTTTCTCTTTTCATGCAAATCTGAACGTTAGTCATTACCTTAGGTTTAATGTGATTGGGGGATGGATTAGCTTGCTTGTTATCAAGCCCAATCCTATGCTCTGAAAGGATCCTATATTTAGGCATCCTAATTCAGCTGATTAGTTGTCTCTTATCCTACGGAATGTTGATGATAATTCCGAAGTATCTTTATTTACTCTTGAGTTTCGAGATCGATGGTGTATTTCGAATTCCAGTCATTTGTGATTTTGTTGATGTATGTGAGTCCATTTCGGGTTTGTCACCCAATTAGACAATTGAGTTTTTTATTGACCTCATTCCTAGTTCTTAGCCTGTTAGTCATCCTCTCATAAGGATGTCCACAGAGGAAATGAGGAACTCAAAAGAAATTAATGAAGCTTAAAGCCAACTAATATTCTCAGCCCAGTTCTTTATCATGGGGTGCCACGTTCATCTTTGTTAAGAAATTTGATAGCACTCTTAGGCTCTGCATCCACTTTCGCAAGCTTAATGAGTTAACCATTTAGAACGAGTATTCATTTCCTAGGATCAATGACGTGTTCGATCAATTGAATGGTGCTGGTATCTTTCCTCATTTTAACCTTGCACTAGTTTTCATTAAATACGAGTTGCAGAGGATAGCGTTCCTCTTACCGCATTCCGCATTTGTTACGAGTCTGATGTGTAGCTCTTTATATCGTTCGATTTGACGAACGCTCCAACTTATTTCGTCAATCTTGTGAATCGAGTATTTTTGGAATATCTCGACGAGTTCTTCTTGTGTTCTTTGATTTTGAGTGTAAGCAACTATTTGAATTTTCTAATCTTTCAAATTGAAGATATGTTTTTAAGTGAAATTAGATTTTTTTTATCGGGATAAGCAAATAATATTTTTTAAAATTATATGAGAGACATGTTTATCATTGAAAAATGATTTTGTGTTGGGTTTTCCATCAAGTGCTTTAAGAATCCTAATCAATGTGCCTGATCAACATTATCGATAAGAATTTACTAAACATTATGATAAGACAGTCAGACACATTAAATTGAGTTTTAGTAAGTAAAGTTTGAAAATAATTAATATGAGGGAGTATTAATTTTTATTTTAAATGTTTAATAAAACCATTGTACCATAGTAAGTATTGGATGAGTGGTGAGGCAGTTTTGATCATTTGATCAACTCTACAGCCAATCGATGGGGTCATTCACTATAAATCAATGGCGAGGCAATACTTTTATATTATTTGAAATTTGTAAAATTGAATATGGTAAATTGGGTAAGTAAAGTGAATAAATCTAATTAAGGGGGAATCATAATTAGAAAATATCATTTGATGCTTCGATTAACAAAATGATGTATTTAAGGTAAAAGAATACTTTGGTTTGAAAAATTAAAATATTAGTTGAATATTTTAGTACAAGTTATTAATGATGACTACAAAATTTGTTTTGACACTTATTTATTTGAGTAATAGTAGAAGATAGATATAAAACTCCATCTTTAAAAAAATGCTAATTTTAATCTTTTAGCATGAAGTTATGAGCAAGTTTTGTTTGTTAAAAATTGGTTGGGGTGAATTTTTAAAATTCTTTTTAAAACAAGTTTGAATTAATTATCAACTTTAATAAGTTTTATGTTGATAATTAGATGGAAATTTAATTTTGTGACAAGTGAAAATGTGAATTTGAACTGTTTTTAATAAATGAACAATTCATGTAGTATAATCATTTTAAATTGTGAGAAAAAAATTAAACTATATATATAAATATATATATCCCCAAAATTTATTTTGAGGGATAATCAATAATCATCTCTTGATAATGGAAGAGATTAGTTATCTCTTCCAAAATTAGTTTTCATAGTTAATTGTTTTAAAGTTAGATTTTGAAAAGTAATGAAAATATTTCCACTTAATGAAATGTTTTTTTATGATGATTACATAAAGTTGATCATAATTTTGTATGTCTTAGCTTTTCAGGGAAAAATAAGATCATTTAATAAATGATTTAGCAAAAATCCTGTTTGAAAATATAGTTTGAAATCAAAATGGTTTGGGAAAATTTTAAATTTTAAGTTGATTTAAAAGCTGAAATTTTATTTGTAAAAAAGTGTTGTACTAAAAAAACGATAACTTCATATTTAAAACTCCAAATGAGCTCAATCTTTTTATAAATGAAAGAAATTTCAGT
Organism: Allium cepa; assembly: GCA_030765085.1. Classification (NCBI taxonomy): domain Eukaryota; kingdom Viridiplantae; phylum Streptophyta; class Magnoliopsida; order Asparagales; family Amaryllidaceae; genus Allium; species Allium cepa. The sequence goes on along the minus strand of CM060935.1, from coordinate 39,952,158 downwards.
AATCTATAAATTTTCATTTTACCACTTTGGAAGATTTTGCATTTTATTAAGGTTAAAATGGGTTTGAAAGTGGATAGGCATTTCTGCCCTATTACAAAATTCTCTAAGATTTAAGCTGAAAGTAAATTTAACATAACTTTCAAATATTAAATCTAATTTGATGATCTTTATATTGCTAGAAAGCTTAGACGTAGTAGAAAAAATTTCATTTTATAAAAGTTTTCTGATTTTGTTTTTTTTCTGTGTCAAAACTTGTCTCCTTTACAGCAGGTCTGAAATGAAATTGATCTATTTCCCTTAATAGTGAAGTGTAGTACTTATTATTTATGAACATGAACTAATATCATCTATTTGAGTTAAGTACAGATGAAAGAGGACTGTTGGACTATATTTTGAGCAAAAAGGATATATATAAGATTGTGCAAACTCTCTTTTAAATGCTAAAAGGAAAGATATGTTTTCAGATTAATTTTAAGAGTTAAATGATGATATATTTTGTGTTTCCGACCTAATGATCGATGTATAGTGCATAACTCATTTTTGTAATATTGCATACAGCCCTCCTTATAGAGAAGACTCCGTCGATTTTTTCGAAAATTTCTAACACTTAGATAATTTAAGAAACATATGTGAAAATATATGTTACCAATTAAAATTTATGGAAGAATTAGAGATTGACAACTCAAAAATTTTATTTACTCTAAATAAAAGTAACGAGTTTAAATTAAAAACCTAAGTAAGAAACTTTATAAATTTTCAAATGTTGAAAATTAAGAATTTAGTTATTTTGAAGATAATGGATTTGTGAACTCTAAGAATATTCGATTAGTAAAAGAAGTATAAAAATCTATTCCTTGAGTTTATTTTGCCTTTGTGCAATTATTTTACGACTTGCATTTATGCAGTCGTATGAGTTTGGTGGTATTGAGGGAAACTACCTACCTTGTATTGGTATTGGGTTTTCTTTCTATAATAGTTGTCAATCTAAGTATATCGGTATGACTCCCTTCGTAGTGTTATACGGAAAGTCATATCGATTAACATCTTATGGGTTGGAGTTCGGGATAAAGTTATGACAAAATCTTGACTCTGCTTACGAAACTTCCAAGGAATCGATCCCACCCGATTTGTCTATTGTGTAATGTACTATTTGTGTTTTCCTTTGAAGGTGAGAGCCTTCGAAATGACGATATTCTGCTCATAAAATTCAATGGTCCGTTAATCCTAATGCTTATACTTGAGAAACCATAGAATTTATTGAGCTATCTTATTCAAGTTTTCTGTTTTCTTATGATGAGGGTGATAATTATAAACTCTAGCTTATCTATCTTCCTTTGCTTAATGAAATAATTCGTGTTGAATATAGCTCTTCTCTTGAAATTGGGAGGACGTAATTTTTTTATAAGGGAGGAGTCTTTAACAACCTTGGTTTTGGTGAATTCATGTATATTAAATTATAACGGTGGTTATAGTCTAATATTGAGAAATAAATTAATTTGGAGATTTAAATTTGTTTATTTTAAACAAACAATGGATTTAAAACTTAATATGTTGAAATAAAGTTTTTGTAACATTATTTTGGTTGTTTGTGTTAAAAATAAACATTTTATGGCTTTAATTTAATGAAATGCGATAATTTCAATGATTATTGCCAAATGTGATCTTCTATTGATTTTTAAATGAAGTATTTGATTTAATATTGTTGTTTATTGGAAATGAAAAAATAGAATTTTGGTTAAAAATAATTTTTGGATGCATAGTGATGTTAGAATGGTTTATTACATTTAATTACACAAGAAAATAATTTTTATGTAATTTTTGGAGTTGAAAATAGTGCTTTGTGTAAATTATAGTGTAAAGTGTGTATTTAATTAAAAGTAAGAGATTTTAATAATGAAAATTATTTTTGTAATTAAATTATCTTTTTATTTGTTATAAAATATGTTATTAAACATAAAAATATGTTAGTACAATTTATAGAGATGAAATCATGTAAATACACATGTTGTAATTATGTAAATAAGAATGTTAGTGTTATCATGGGATAATTAGGTTAATATGCTAATTATTTTGTTATTGGGTCTAAGCCCATTACCATTCTAACCAAAACAAGAGTAAACTTCTTCCTTCTCATTCTGTTACATACTGTAAAACTTACAACTAGAAGAAATTTAAGAGAAAGCTTCCTCTTTCAAAACCTAGGCTCCAAATCTCCAAATTAATCCACTTATCTATTGAAAATTAATTAAATAGAAGTTAATAAACTTAGGTAATCACTCTAAAACAAAAGCTAGCTCCATCAAATTTTGATTTTGAAATGTTTGATTGTCTGTATATTGAGTTTTGTTGCTGCATGCCTGTATATTGTCAGATTACAGGTTCATGAAGCTTGCCTTGGTCAAAAGCTCTCTGCTTTCTCTGTTTTAATCCAAGTTTGATCTTCAATTTGCAAAAGTTAGTGTTAAGCTTGCATGTTCTAGCCAAACAAAGCTCTACTTGCTGAAAAAACTATAAATAATTGTTTATAGTAAACGTTCCAGTTCATTTACTAGTTTATAGTATATTTCTTGTTTGAGTTGCTTCTTTGAGTGACAATATCCCTTTGTTCCTTTTTCAAAATACTGCAGAAATAGTTTTGGATTTTATTTTAGATGTCGTAGTTCATGCATGCAATTTTTATAGCTTAATTCATTTATTTGCTACTTGAAAACATCACTTAAAAATCAGTTCGAAGTCTGTAAACATTCTGCATAAGTTCATGCAACCTAGGTCAACTCAATGATATTGCAGGTCGGCCTAGAGGTCGGTCATAAGGTCACATAGGTCGACCGTACGGTCGACCTAAGGTCCTCTAAGGTCAACCTATAGGTCGATCTCGACTTGGTGGAGCTTTTTGTTGAGACTTGGTTTTGATTCATGACACAGAGCTTTCATCTACAACACATAGATTTGACGACTGCTGCAAAAGGAGAATATATACTACAAGGAAACGAGACTTCAAAACTGGTGCATCAATTTTATATTTTGATTGTTTGAGTCTTAGATCAATATTGTTAAAATCTCTCCTCGGTTAAAAGTATATATATTAGTTTATATAAGCATATAATTAATAAAAATTTAAAAGTAATATATATATACACACACACAAAACTGTGCATATTGCACAAATTATACCAGGTCAGTCGACTGACCCTGTAGGCCCAGTCGACTGACATTGGGTAAAATGTGCAACATGCACGGTGCACGTATATTTAAATTTGAATATTTAAATACGTTTGAATATTCAGTCGATTGACCTTGTCGTCCAGTCGACTGAATTTCTATAACAGCAATATTTTTGAAAAGACACAACTTTTGTGAAGGGTTGTGAACATTCAACGAAAGGATTCAGGCGCAACACTTCGATCGAAACTCTTCACCAATAGTGGTAGCTTTCTATCACCTATAAATACGAACTCCAAACTCATTTCAAATCACCGAATTACAATCGATTTCTCTTATTCTCTGAGCTAACTTCCTGAAATCTATTAGCAATCATACTCTCGATTATTCTGCATAAAAGTAATTTATACATTTCTATTCTTCATACACTTCAAATATAAACATTTATACTCGAGGAGAAGATTATAGGAAGGGTGTACTACAAGTGACAAATCCGTGTTATCAGAACACATCAGTCAAACTATTTTCTATAAATTGTTAAAGTCCTATTCTGCTGCTCAAGGAAGTAAAGTCCTCTTCGGCTGTTGAGGCGAAATCCTGTTCTGTTGCTCAGGTCCCTGTTCGGCTGCTCAGGGTTTGTATAGACCTGTTCCTCCGGGTTAAGTGAGGTTTGTTGTTTTAGTGAAATTCTAGAAGGAGTCTGGGACTGGACGTAGAATGGTGCTCCGAACCAGTATAAAAATCTCTGGTGTCATTTTACTATACTGCTTTTTATTCCGCACTATTTACAGTATTATTATAATTAGTATACTGTGCATTGTCATATATCCATATTACACGATCCACCCAGCATAGCTTCCCCTTTCAATTGGTATCAGAGCAAGGTCATCTTATGACCGTTACACAATTATCTGATATCTTGTTAATATGGAAAACAACACCAACACTATCACTAACACTAGAACATGTTATTTTGTGCACTAGATAGAAATGAATTTAATCGTGTTAGCATGTGGCAAGCTGCTTATGAAATATGGAGAACACTTAAAATCACTCATGAAGGAACTAACAAAGTCAAACAAAGCAAAATTTCCATGCTCAAAAATCAATTTCAAAACTTTGGAATGAAACAAGATGAATCCATCAATGATATGTACTCTAGATTTCAAGATATCTATCATTCGCTATTAGGATTAGGAGAAAAGTACACTGATTTTGATATTGTATCAAAAATTCTAAAATCATTAACGGATGAATGGGAAAGAAAAGTCTTGGCTATTGAAGAAGCTAATGACCTCTCTACCATAAAACCAGAAGAGTTAATCAGAAATCTAATGTCCTATGAAGTGAATTTGCAGGCTAAAAGAGTTCAGGCTCAAGATAAAAAGAATATAGCATTTCACACAAAACAAGAAGAATCGGATTCGGATAAAGACGATCTATCCTTTATTGCCAAGAACTTCAAGAAAATTTCGAAATATAGAAAAGGAAACAGAAAAAATGGGAAGAGAAGTTTAAACAACAATAAACCACCGTCTTTATCAGTTTGGAATGTTATAACTGTCACAAAAAGGGACACATGCAGAAAGATTGTCCAGATCAAAAGAAAGAACATCGAAATAAAAGGAAGGACAAATTCAAAAAATAAGCCTTTTCAGTCACTTGGGATGATTCAGATTCCTCGTCATCTTCTTCAGGAAGTGAAGTGAAAGCGATAATGAACAAGCTAACGTATGTTTTATGGCTAAAGCTAATGAGGTTAATGATTTTACTTTTGATGATATGATAGAAATAAACTCTGAATTATTAGACACCTTAAGAAGTCTTAAAAAGAAATATAAAGAAGCTATAGAAAATCAGAAAAAGGCTGATTCGAAAGAGATATGTTCAAAGATGAGAAGAAAATATTGGAAGAAGAACTTGAGAAAACTCAAGAATCTCTCTCTAATGTTAATTCTCAACTTATATTATTAAGTCAAGAAATTGAAACTCAAAAAGAAAAGAATGGTATTCTTGTTTCTGAGAATCATGTTTTAAAAACTAATATTAAAACGGTAGAACTAGAAAATTCAAGTCTAAAGACTGAACTAGATGGAATCACTAAGAATGTTTCAAATTTTAATAAAGGCAGAGAAAATTTATCTAGAATTATTGAGAATTCACAATCTGTTAATAATTAACATGGTTTAGGATATAAGAAGGTAGTTAAAAAGTCTCAAGCTAGTAATTTGAACAAAGTTAAATCTAATAAAGCATCCATGTCTTTAAGTATACCAATTTCAAAAACCATAAGTATATGGATACCTAAAATCAATAACCAACTAATAAGAAAGAAATATATTAGTTCATTCATAGAAGATGTACATAATAAAAAAATTATATTTATAAAAGGATACTAAACCCTCCTGGGTTTGGTTTCCTGAGATCTAACTCTTAGGACCCTATTAAAAAGTGGGTACCAACGATAATCTCAAACTTTTTTACAGGTCCCACTCAAGGAAAGAGGAAAATGGATACTCGATAGTGGTTGCTCAAAACATATGACAGGAGATAAGGACTGTGATAACCTGAATTTTGAGTATCAGTAAATTGATAATTAACCGGGTTAGTTAATAGAAATACTAATTTTAACTATTTAAATACTGATTGTTAAGAATGAAACAAATAAATTTAAAAATCAATATTCATATCTGGGAAAATAAATATTTAATAATCTCTTAATATGATTATTTAAAATAGACAGAAACTTATTATCTTCAACATAAATTTAATAATATGTTTGTTTAAATCAATATATATATATATATATTTGAATTGATTTTTACGTTGGATTTTAAATTAAATTTGAATTTGAATTTGGATTTAAAAATTTGAACTCAAAGAATATATATCTTAAAATATTTTAGATATATAATATATAAATAAGATTTTATTATAATAGGATTTGTTTTATAATATTTTCTTAAAAAGGAATTTATCTACATAAATTAAGAAAGTATTTATTTATAGAAAATAAATATAAAAGCTTTTATTAACATTTTAAAATAATTGCATAAGTACAAGTGTAAGGGGGTTAACACATACAATAACAAATGTAGGGTGATTAACTAATATTAATGACAAATGTTAGGATTTGTTACAAGTGTCACTTTCTTTTTAATATTCTTTTCATCTTTGAATATTAAGAAAGACAAAACAAATTCACACTCTTTTCAATTTTATTCAAGCATTCAAAACAAGAGGAAAAAAAAAACAAAGTATAGTTCAAAAATCTGGAAGCTAAACAAAGTCAGTAAGCAAATCACATTAGGCAACTTCAGATTTCAACTAGGCAAAAATTCAGGCTTTATTCAAAAATGAGCAAGATCAAAATCAGGTGCAGACTTCATTTTTGCTCAGAGCCTGTTCTTTGTTCATCATCAAAGCAGGTGAGTAGTCCTAACCCAAAAATCAGTTTTAATTGTTGTATGTGACATGATTGATGTGAATTTCGTGATACATGATTAACTTTCTGTATGCATGTTTGTTTAAAACTGGATACATGATTGTATGCCTGTACATATTGGTATGCAAGTTGGTGTTTAACCCTGTTATTTCCTAACAGACTCAATAAGAAGAATTTATATAATGTTTTCTTCATGTGATCTTTGTTATGCTAAAGCAATCAAACTAATATTGTTTGTTTTATACGTAATTAAGTTTTAGAATTTTATTTACAAGAAATAAGTTGAAATTTTTTCTAGAAATTGCTAGAACAGTAAAAAATTTAAAGGTCAGGTAAAGAAAATTTAAAGTTTATACAATTAAGCTTCAAGATCAAAATTCAGATCAAGCAAAGTAATTGAAAATCAGATCCAGATCAATTTGGCAAAAAATGTGGTATGATGCTTGCATGTTTGTAAATGTGTACAGGATGATTTGAATGTCAGTGTTTAGATATATATACAGAGTTTTGTTCCAGGATTTATAGGATTCAAAGTTGTTATAAAAATAAAATAAAAATTTTAACTTTCCCTTTAATCACTTGAGGCTCTAAATTTCACCCAAATAAACTTAGTAGATCTCCATCTCGATTTTGAAAGCAAGTTTATGAATTGTAAGTTTGGAAATTTTACCTATAATCAAGAAACACAGGGGAGACTCAAATAATGTGATAAATGGAATGTTGAATTATGTTGATTTAAGCATATATCTCGAATCATCTATAGGAGTTAGGATTTTTAAAACAAAAATCCAGATTTCTAATATTGAATTGAATGTACACTTTGACATTTTCTAGAAATTGGATCCTGGTCATCTTCTGGTGATCGGCGATATTCAAGCGGCCGAGCTTCTGACTAAAGCGAGATTGATGGTCAGGAAGCTTGGTAAAAATAGCGATTGAGGGGATAGTGGGCGGTGATGTCGCCGGTGATCGAAAACGGGTATTTAACCCTAGTTTTGTCTCGGTTGGGGATTGAGTCACCACGTGGGCTCTGGTTGATCGAGTGCTTTGAGATTCGGAGGGATGATTGCGGGTGGGGTCAGCGAGACGTGGCCAGACTTGTCTGACCGCCGGTGGTCGGATGAGCGTGGTCGTGACGATTTCAGGATGGAGGGGTGTTCCAGTTTTTACTTCAGGTTTGGCTTAGACCACTTGAACTCGAACTCGATTTCGAGTTGATGATCACTATCCGATGATCGTGATGGGTTGCGCGGGTGATTATGGATTTGTTGAGACCATCGGAGGCGACCAGAGAAGGTCGGAGCCTCCGTGCATATGCACAGATAAATGGCTGTATCTGAAAATGTTTGGGAAGAAGGAGTTGGCCTAGTTTTCTCAAAGCGGTGCTCGTGATGATTTCAGGGGAGACTCGGGTTATTGGTCACGGGAGTGGTGCTCGTGAATTTTGAAGTGATAGTCGCGTTTTTGTCTCGTGTAAACTGGATCCAGGATTTTGAAATTTTGTTCTGTTTTTAATCTAAAATGAATTCAAGTGAAGTGTTGCTCGAGTTACCCGAGTTATTTTAGTGTTTAGCTCAAGTTAGTTTGTTCAAGTTTGAAACTTGTCCTATTTCAAAATTTAAACAAAATTTCAAAACATTAAGCAAAGATTTAAAGAGTTTAAATCTAGTTTTAATTATGGATTCAGGTTTAAATTAAATCATAGCTGGAAATAAATAAGTTATTAAATTCCAATTTGTTTAAATAATTTTAAAAAGGGGTTAAGTGTTTTTTTTTCAAAAAAAAGGAAAAAAGGAAATTTGAATTTAAATCGGAATATGAAACATAAAAGAATGTCAAACAAAGTCTAAACTGATTCAAATCTAAATTTGAATCTTTGTTTTAAAATAAATTTAAGTTTTATAATTTGTAATTAATTAAAGTAATTAGTTAAAGATAATTAAACTATGGATAATTACTTGCTAAAAGTAATTAGAGGTTAATTACTTAAGAGAAGTAATTAAGAATTATTACTTAGTGTAATTAAATTTAAGGATTTATTGATTAATTAAGGGGTTAATTAATTACTGTAAGTAATTAAGAATAATTAATTTCTGAATGTGATCAATCAAGGTTGATTAATAAATGGGTAAATTAATTAAAGGCTAATTACCGAATGTAACTAGAAAAGATAATTAGGGGGTGATTAATTAATGGTTAGTAATAAATTATTGTTATGTAAGCAAGATTAAAAGTGATTAAGAAAATTAATTTGATTTAATTATGAATGGGTGACTTATCAATCTTGCTTATGAATGATTGGTTGATATTTCTGGTATAAATGTTTGCGATATGATCTGTTGTCTTGTATAGTGATTGTGTGGTTATCTGTCGTTGATAAGTTGCTATATTAAAAGTGACATCTTGTATTAAAGGTTGAATTGTGTTTCACTTAATCTATGGGGGTTAAGATGGAAATTGAATTCGAAGAGACCGGAGTCGGGTATTAGTAAATACCTGAAACCACTTCGATTTGTAATCTATAATAACTCTGTTCAGATTTGATATGTGAAATCTATATATTGGACTGAATGATTTAAGTGAAACGGATCATTTAATCTAAGTTTGGTACTTAGAAAATTGATGGGTGGATTAAATGATGTATATAACAATGTGTGAAGTTGTAAATTGATATAAGTTACCCGGATTTTATATGAGTTGTATGTTTTGTATTTCATGATGTATGTGTTTACTCATGCGGGTTTCTAGCCTAACCCGGGTGTTACTTTGATGTAATGTTCGGGTCAGACCGAGTATTACAGATTTTCAGGTAGGGACGTTCTGGAGCTCAGGAGGCGACCTGGATGGCTGGAACGTATGGAGTGTTTACCGCTGTGATTATATTATTGTATATATCTGAGACATGTTAAATTGTATCTGTCCAATGTTGTATAAAATCGTTGTACCTCTGATATATCGATGTAAATTGATAGATACAGTTTTCTTTGGTATAACTATTATTATTGATATTAAATTTTATCCGCTGCGAATGTGCGATTGTGTGTTTCTTTTCTGTTCTTCTTCTATCTCTTTCTTCTTTTCTCTAACTATCTGAAATTTTCAGGATCGAAAATTTAGGGTCGTTTCATTTGGTATCAGAGCTGAAGGTTAAGCGAGAACCTTGGCTCTGTTGGGATTACTCATTATGGAAAGGGTCAATACCCTAGGATGAGTTGAGTGTGTGTGTGTGTCTATATATATATATAAGAGAGCGTACTTGTTATTTCCTTATATAAAGATTTTAAATGATTTTATATAAGAATATATTTTGATGTATAAGGCAATATTTCTTTGTAATAAATATTAAGGTAATGGGATGCTAAATTATTGAAATTAAATAAGAATTTAAGTGGTAAATTTGTGTATTCGAGTAGTAATTGAATAGAATGTACCATTCATACAAGGAACATTAGAAATTAAATTTGGTTTCAAATTGTTAAAGGGAATGATAAATAATATTATTCGGAATAGTTTTGAAAGTAATCTTATGTTGAAATAAGATGTTGTTTGAAACTTTGTTTGAAAATTTAAACCAAAGGTGGTTTAAATTTTAAAGTATAGCCTGGTTGGTTAAGGAATAAATATGTTTATGTATGGATATGCATAATATCAAAGCTGGTTTGAAATAAACTCTAAATGGTGAGTTTTGAATTTGGAATGAGATGTGAAAACCGAAAGTGATAAGTTTTTGAACTTATAGATGGGAAAGAATTTTGAAATTTGAATAGGAATTCAAAATTGTGTGAATTTGACTGAATTAAGTGAATTGAATTTAACTTGGAAGAAGTTAAATAAGTTGGAATGATCAACCTGATTTGGAAATTTGAAGATAAAATTAGGATTTAACTTGGAAAGTTTAATGGTTAATTTGAATTAGGGAATTTGAGTGATCTCAAATTGGGATTGAGATCAGAAAATTGGAAATGGATGGATGTTTTGAAATAATTGGATGATATCATCCTATTGTTATTAAAATCTTTAAATTGCAAATTGGACTTGTTTAAATGAATAAGAAATGAAGTATGGTGATATATCCATTATTGAGATAAAAGAAAACTCTAACTTTAATTTGAAATTAGGGGTATGGAATTACTTTGAATTGAAAATATAAATGATTGAATTTGTAAATTAAACTTGTTTAAGAATTGATTCAAATTAGAAGATAAAATTTGGGTGATAAGTTGAATTTTTAAGATAGAAATTGTTTTGAACTCTTATGTAAATTTGAAATGAGTAAGTAAAGATAATTTAAAATGAAAATTCTAGAGTTTGAGCTCTGAAATTAAATTGTTTAAAAGCTTTAATAAAGGTTAACTTGGTTTAAAGTGTTAAACCAACCTTAGTGGATTTAACTCGAATTTATATAATTCGAGATGATTTAAAGTGAGATTGATTTTGAAATTAGTTCAAATTGAAATTTGATTTAAAATAATATGGATTTGTGATTTAAGTTGAATAGTTTTAAATTCAAATGGAAAATTTGAATTGGATTGTTTTGAAATGAAACTGAAGTTGAATAAGATCAAATTCAAATAGGAATTAGGATTTATTCAAACTGGAGTTGAGATGGATTAGAATTGAAGTGGGTTCAATTGAATGGATATTAGTCCAAAGTGATTGGAATAACTTGGGATTGTAACTAAAGTTGAATTTGTTTAAAATCAAATGGAATTTGATTTAAATTTGAAAAGGAATTGAGAATTAATTCAACTTGAATTGGGAAAAAATCAAGTCTAATGGAAATTGGAGTTATCTAAAATTGGAATTGGGTCAATTTAAATGGAAGTGGAAATTTAAATTGAATTGATAAGAATGGAGATTGGGAAGTGAGCAGTTTTGACTCTGGACTATTTTTAATATAAATTGTTTTAATATAAACCTATTTTTCCAAAGCTATTCATTATATATACAACCTTTCTTTGAAAAGCCAAACTATCTTATACTTATTTTACAATTATTTTTGAAACTGTTTAACAATTTTCTAACTGTTTTATAAACTAATTACTATCTTTCTATTATTTTGCAATTATCTAAAATCTCTATAATTATTTTAACTATTTTCTAAATATTTTACACCTATTTTACAAACTAGTAATTATTTTCCGACTACTTATCTATTTTTAACTTTTCAAGCTATTTCCTAAATTTAAACTGGACAGAGTTTAAAATGTTATTGGTTAAATACCCAATCGTGATAAGAATAAAGGTGATAATTCAAATGGATTGAAGCAATTGTGAGTAAGTGAATGAAAATCAAAGTAAATGTGAATAGAAATGGAATTGATTTGGCTAATAACCAATAAAGATAAATACGTAGGGTATACGTATGTTATTCTATTCGCATAATGATTTGATCCAGATTCAAGCACAGAATTTCGAGATAGTATGTCGATCCGAGTTGGGATTTTTCACTTGATTTTCGACGGCGAACCTGGATATGGATTGTCAATTGGTTCTGGATATTCTCTATCATAGTTATGGCTATGCAAGGAGAATAACAGTTTCTGATCAAGAAACCAGATCTGTGTCCGCACTAGGAAGTCGGGTGGACGATACTAGTTCGAAAGTGATATTGTGTGGTTGAGTGAGCGATAAGATCGGTATAGCGTACGGATGATATGGTACATCGTACGGATTTGAATGAAATTGATATTGAAAAGAGTAATCAAATTTGAATATTTGATTTTGGATAAATAAAGTTATATATCTTTGTTATATAAGATAAAACTCCCCTTGATGAATCTTTTGCTAGAAGAAAAGGGTTTTTGAAAATGTTTGAAGTATAAAAAGGAGTTTTATACAAGTTTGAAATGATCCAAAGTTTTAAAAATTATATATATCTGCATATATATATATATATATATATATATAAAGGATCTTATGAAGATTTTAGAAAAGGTTTTGGGAACCTTTGGATTTGGAAAGGCTTTTGATTTTTGGGTAAAATCAATATGAGAATTTGGAAAGCCTAGTTTGAGAATAATCGATTTTGGAATAATCGATTTTGTGTAAAGGAGTTTTATATGAGATCATACCAGGTGTATGATTTGAAGATACTATATGTATAATATAAAATGTTTTGATGATGGCTCTAGGGAAAAAGGCGCTCCCTTGAAATGAACTTCTCAGGAGTACCACCGGTGGTGCTGCCTTGAGCCCCAAGGGGGGTTCTAAAGTTGATCCTGTGAGGAGTCCGGACAAAACTAGTTCCTGGGGATTATGAGTAGAGTATACCATAGCGGAAGTCGTGTGTGCCGCTGAGAGCCAACAGTCTGCGTTTGATTTTATATCGGTAGACTGCGACCTATGGCATAACATAGCGAAAAGTCGTGTGTGCCGCTGAGAGCCAACACTCTGCGTTTGATTTTATATCGGTAGACTGCGTCCTATGTAGGAGTGGAGAAGTTTCATTTTGACAGCGAAAATCAGAGGCCGCAGAGAGCCTACAGTTACATGGACTTTTGCTGCGATGACAACGTAACCCTGGAATGTAACTGTGATCTGTTGTGGGTTCTATGGCGTAATCGAGAGGCCGCAGAGAGCCTACAGTTACGTGGACTTTTGCTGTGACGACAACGTAACCCTGGAATGTAACTGCGACCATGGATGGGGGTGATGATTTTCAGAGCATTCTCACCAAAGATATTTCCTCGATTTCAAAATTGTATTCTATATTTTCAATAAAATTATTTTAAAATATTTTCACTGGATGTTGAAAACGGGTCTACCAAGCACTTGTAGATTTTCAGTCATACGCCTGATCAACGTACGACCAAATTTCTAGGAGAACAAGGATAGACTGGTTGAGACATCGAGTTATAAAAAGTATTTTTATAAAACCATTTTATAATATTATATAGATTTAAAAAGTGTTTTAAAATGATCAAAGAAAATTTGTATGATTTTAAGTATTTTAGTAGATTCTGACTTCGTTCCTTTTCGAGGACGAAAAGATTCAACGGGGGGAGGAATGTGATAACCTGAATTTTGAGTATCTGTAAATTGATAATTAACTGGGTTAGTTAATAGAAATACTAATTTTAACTATTTAAATACTGATTGTTAAGAATGAAACAAATAAATTTAAAAATCAATATTCATATCTGGGAAAATAATTATTTAATAATCTCCTAATATGATTATTTAAAATAGACAGAAACTTATTATCTTCAACATAAATTTAATAATATGTTTGTTTAAATCAATATATATTTATTTATTAATTTGATATGATTTTTAAGTTGGATTTTAAATTAAATTTGAATTTAAATTTGGATTTAGAAATTTGAACTCAAAGAATATATATCTTAAAATATTTTAGATATATAATACATAAATGAGATTTTATTAGAGCGGGATTTGTTTTATAATATTTTCTTAAAATGGAATTTATCTACATAAATTGAGAAAGTGTTTATTTATAGAAAATAAATATAAAAGCTTTTATTAACATTTTAAAATAATTGCATAAGTACAAGTGTAAGGGGGTTAATACATACAATAACAAATGTAGGGTGATTAACTAATATTAATGACAAGTGTTAGGATTTGTTACAAGTGTCATTTTCTTTTTAATATTCTTTTCATCTTTGAATATTAAGAAAGACAAAAAAAATTCACACTCTTTTCAATTTTATTCAAGCATTCAAAACAAGAGGAAAAAAAAGTATAGTTCAAAAATATGGAAGCTAAACAAAGTCAGTAAGCAAATCACATTAGGCAACTTCAGATTTCAACTAGGCAAAAATTCAGGCTTTATTCAAAAATGAGCAAGATCAAAATCAGGTGCAGATTTCATTTTTGCTCAGAGCCTGTTCTTTGTTCATCATCAAAACAGGTGAGTAGTCCTAACCCAAAAATCAGTTTTAATTGTTGTATGTGACATGATTGATGTGAATTTTGTGATACATGTTTAAATTTCTGTATGCATGTTTGTTTAAAACTGGATACATGATTATATGCCTGCACATATTGGTATGCAAGTTGGTGTTTAACCCTGTTATTTCCTAACAGACTCAATAAGAAGAATTTATATAAAGTTTTCTTCATGTGATCTTTGTTAGGCTAAAGCAATCTAACTAATATTGTTTGTTTTATACGTAATTAATTTTTCAAATTTTATTTACAAGAAATAAGTTGAAAATTTTTCTGGAAATTGCTAGAACAGTAAAAAAACTGAAGGTCAGGTAAAGAAAATTTAAAGTTTATACAACTAAGCTTCAAGATCAAAATTCAGATCAAGCAAAGTAAATGAAAATCAGATCCAGATCAATCTGGAAAAAATGTGGTATGATGCTTGCATGTTTGTAAATGTGTACAGGATGGTTTGCATGTCAGTGTTTAGATACATACAGAGTTTTGTTCCAGGATTTATAGGATTCAGAGTTGTTATATAAATTTTTTTTTAAACTTTCCCTTTAATCACTTGAGGCTCTAAATTTCACCCAAATAAACTTAGTAGATCTCCATCTCGATTTTGAAAGCAAGTTTATGAATTGTAAGTTTGGAAATTTTGCCTATAATCAAGAAACACAAGGGAGACTCAAATAATGTGATAAATGGAATGTTGAATTATGTTGATTTAAGCATATATCTCGAATCATCTATAGGAGTTAGGATTTTTAAAACAAAAATCCAAATTTCTAATATTGAATTGAATGTACACTTTGACATTTTCTAGAAATTGGATCATGGTCATCTTCTGGTGATCGGCGATATTCAAGCGGTCGGGCTTCTGACTGAAGCGAGATTGATGGTCAGGAAGCTTGGTAAAAATGGGGGTTGCAGGGATAGTGGGCGGTGACGTGGGCTCTGGTTGATCGAGTGCTTTGAGATTCGGAGGGATGATTGAGGGTGGGGTCAACGAGACATGGCCAGAATTGTCTGACCGTCGGTGGTCGGATGAGCGTGGTCGTGACGATTTCAGGATGGAGGGGTGTTCCAGTTTTTACTTCAGGTTTGGGCTAGACCACTCGAACTCGATTTCGAGTTGATGATCACGATTCGATGATCGTGATGGGTTGCGTGGGTGATTATGGATATGTTGAGACCATCGGAGGCGACCAGAGAAGGTTGTTGCCTCCGTGCATATGCACGGATAAATGGCTGTATCTGAAAACGTTTGGGAAGAAGGAGTTGGCCTAGTTTTCTCGAGGCGGTGCTCGTGATGATTTCGGGAGAGACTATAGCTATTGGTCACGCAAGTGGTTCTCGTGAATTTTGAAGTGATAGTCGCGTGTTTGTCTCGTGTAAACTGGATCCAGGATTTTGAAATTTTGTTCTGTTTTTAATCTAAAATGAATTCAAGTGAAGTGTTGCTCGAGTTACCCGAGTTATTTTAGTGTTTAGCTCAAGTTAGTTTGTTCAAGTTTGAAACTTGTCCTATTTCAAAATTTAAACAAAATTTCAAAACATTAATCAAAGATTTAAAATGAGTTTAAATCTAGTTTTAATTATGGATTCAGGTTTAAATTAAATCATAGTTGGAAATGAATAAGTTATTAAATTCAAATTTGTTTAAATAATTTTAAAAAGGGGTTAAGTGTTTTTTTTTTAAAAAAAGAAAAAAAAGGAAATTTGAATTCAAATTGGAATTTGAAATATAAAAGAATGTTAAACAAAGTCTAAACTAATTCAAATCTAAATTTGAATCTTTGTTTTAAAATAAATTTAAGTTTTATAATTTGTAATTAATTAAAGTAATTAGTTAAAGATAATTAAGCTATGGATAATTACTTGCTAAAAGTAATTAGAGGTTAATTACTTAAGAGAAGTAATTAAGAATTATTACTTAGTGTAATTAAATTTAAGGATTTATTAATTAATTAAGAGGTTAATTAATTACTGTAAGTAATTAAGAATAATTAATTTCTGAATGTGATTAATCAAGGTTGATTAATAAATGTGGTAAATTAATTAAAGGCTAATTACTGAATGTAATTAGAAAAGATAATTAGGGGGTGATTAATTAATGATTAGTAATCAATTATTCTTAAGTAAGCAAGATTAAAAGTGATTAAAAAATTTATTTGATTTAATTATGAATGGGTGACTTATCAATCTTGCTTATGAATGATTGGTTGATATTTCTGGTATAAATGTTTGTGATATGATCTGTTGTCTTGTATAGTGATTGTGTGGTTATCTGTCATTGATATGTTGCTATATTAAAAGTAACATCTTGTATTAAAGGTTGAATTGTGTTTCACTTAATCTATGGGGGTAAGATGGAAATTGAATTCGAAGAGACCGGAGTCGGGTATTAGTAAATACCCGAAACCACTTCGATTTGTAATCTATAATAACTCTATTCAGATTTGATATGTGAAATCTATATATTGGACTGAATGATTTAAGTGAACTGGATCATTTAATCTAAGTTTGGTACTTAGAAAATTGATGGGTGGATTAAATGATGTATATAACAACGTGTGAAGTTGTAAATTGATATAAGTTACCTGGGTTTTATATGAGTTGTATGTTTTGTATTTCATGATGTATGGGTTTACTCACACTGGTTTCCAGCCTGACCCAGGTGTTACTTTGATGTAATGCTCGGGTCAGACCGAGTATTACATATTTTCAGGTAGGGACGTTCTGGAGCTCAGGAGGCGAGCTAGATGGCTGGAACGTATGGAGTGTTTACCGCTGTGATTATATTATTATATATATCTGAGACATGTTAAATTGTATCTGTCCAATATTGTATAAAATCGTTGTACCTTCGATATATCGATGTAAATTGATAGATACAGTTTTCTTTGGTAGAACTATTATTATTGATATTAAATTTTATCCGTTGCGAATGTGAGATTGTGTGTTTCTTTTCTGTTCTTCTTCTATCTCTTTCTTCTTTTCTCTAACTATCTGAAATTTTCGGGATTGAAAATTTAGGTTCGTTTCAAGGACATGTTGATAAATATTACATATTCAAATGGAGGTTCTGTCACTTTTGGAGACAACACCAAGGGTATATCATCGGCAAAGGTGATGTGAGCAATTACGGTGCATCTAATTTTCCTCTTATTACAAATGTTTTATTAGATAGGAATTTAAAACATAACTTATTAAGTATAAGTCAACTATATGATAAAGGTTTGAAAATTTCATTTTCTGAAAATAAGTGTAGTATTCTTGATCAGAATCAAAATCTTATTTTCGAAGGAAATAGAGTAAAAATATTTATGTTTTAAATATGAAAGTTAATCATAACTCAGATTTATGTTTAATAGCTAAAGAAAATGATCCATGGATATGGCATAAACGATTTTGTCATATCAATTTCAAAAATACAAACAAAATTTCTAAAAATAATCTTGTAAAAGGATAACCTAATATGAATTTTAAAATCGATCATATCTGTGACTCATGTCAATTAGCTAAACTAACCAAATCCTCGTTTAAATCTAAGAAATTTATCTCGACATTACAACCGCTCGAATTACTTCATGTGGATTTATTTGGCCCTACCTAAATTCAATCCATAAATCATAATAAATACGTATTCGCAATCGTTGATGATTTTTCTAGATATACTGGACTATTTTTATGAAAAATAAAAGTGATACTTTTGAAAGTTTTAAAATTTTCGTTAAACAAATTCAAAACTTAAAAGGTATTAAAATTAAAAATATTAGAAGTGATCACGGAGGAGAATTCGAAAATATACAATTTGATAACTATTGTAAAAAGAAAGGAATTTTTCATAATTTTTCATTTCCTAGAACTCCACAACAAAATGGAGTTGTAGAATGAAAGAATAGGACTCTACAAGAATGTGCAAGAACTTTATTAAATGAAAGCACGTTACCAAAACAATTTTGGGCAGAAGTTGTTGCAACTGCTTGTTATGTTTTGAATCATGTTTCTATTAGACCTCTCACCGAAAATACTCCTTACGAACTTTTTAACGGTAGAAAACCAACCATATCTTATTTTAAAATATTTGGATCAAAATGCTTTATTTTAAATACTAAAGATTAGCTTGGAAAATTCAATTCAAAGTGTGACGAAGGAATATTTCTTGGATATTCAATTAGAAGTAAAGCTTATCGAATTTTTAAAACGAACAAATTCTATCGAAGAATCACTCCATGTATCTTTTGATGAAAATACTTCTACTAAAATTAATAACAATGAATTACTCAATAAAAAAAACAATTATAAACAATTTAAACGATGACGACGATATCATTTTGTCTAGAGAAGATGAAAACATTTTTTATAATTTAGAAAATAGAAATACTGCTAATACAATAAGATCTCCACGACGTGTGTTACGAAATCATCCTATAGAAATATAATTGGAGAAATAAATTCGAACGTTCGAACTAGAAGTCAATTAAACTTAATCAGTAATGTAGCATTTATATCTACTATAGAACCTAAAAACACTAAAGAAGCATCATCCGATGAAAATTGGATTATCGCTATGGAAGAAGAATTAAATCAGTTTGAACGAAATGAAGTTTGGTAACTTATACCCAGACCAACCGATCAGACAGTTATAGGAACTAAATGGGTTTATAAAAATAAAGCGGAAAATTAGGAAATATAACTAGAAATAAAGCAAGACTAGTAGCACAAGGATATATCCAAGAAGAAGGAATAGACTACGGAGAAACGTTTGCTCCGGCTGCTAGACTAGAAGCAATACGAATCTTATTGGCATATGCGTGTCTTAATAATTTTAAACATTATCAAATGGATGTTAAAAGTGCAATTTTAAATGGTTATATTAAAGAAAATGTCTATGTTGAACAACCTCCCTTATTTATTCATGAAAAATATCCAGATCATGTATATAAACTTAAGAAAGCTTTATATGGATTAAAATAAGCACCACGTGCTTGGTATGAAGGTCTTAAAAGATATTTAATTAATTCTGGATTCGAAATAGGAAAAGTAGATCAAATACTATTTATAAAACAATCTAAAAATGTTATATTAATAGTTCAAATATATGTCGATGACATTATATTTGGCTCAACTAATAATGAATTATGTAAAGAATTTTTGAAAATAATGACTAAAGAATTTGAAATATCTCATATAGGAGAATTATCATATTTTTTAGGACTACAAATTAAACAAGTTTCGAATGGAATATTTATTAATCAAGAAAAGTACTTAATAATCTTATTATACGTTTCGGAATGGAAAACACTTCTGCCAAACCAACTCCTATGAGTACAACAACACATCTTGACAAAGATGAAAAAGCAAAAGTGTAGACCAAAAATTATACCGTAGTATGATAAGGTCATTACTACATTTAACTGCAAGTAGACCAGATATCATGATGAGTGTATGCTTATGCATTCGATTTCAAGCAGACCCGAAAGAATCACATCTACGTGCTATAAAACGAATACTACGTTATCTTAGGAAAACTACAAATTTCGGACTGTTCTATCCAAAAGACTTTCTTCGAATTAGTATCGTACAGCGATGCTGATTTCGAAGGATCACGAATAGAGAGAAAAGGCACAAGTGGTACGTGTCATCTCATCGGTAAATCATTAATTTCATGGTTCAGTAAGAAACAAAACTGTGTCTCATTATCAACTTGTGAAGCAGAATATATTTGTGCAGCACTAGCTTGCATACAATTGATTTATATGCAACAGACACTTAAAGATTTTGAAATAAATCTATCAAAATCAACAATTTACTGTGATAATTCTAGTGCAATAAATTTATCTAAAAATCCTTTAAATCACTCGAGAACTAAACATATAAATATTAGACATCGCTTTTTACGCGATAATATAGAAAAAGATATAACAAATCTTGACTACGTACCTTCTGAAAATCAGTTAGCAGATATCTTTACTAAACCATTATTAGAAAATTCATTTATAAAATTGCGACGTGAACTCGGAATAATCTCAAGTAAAGATATATAAATAAAAATATAAACTAAAAAATCAAAAAATCAAAAAAATAAATCAAAAATTTCGAAATTCTGACCATGCCAAGACTCGAACTCGTGACCTGTTATGAATAACCCAGGTGTCTTAACCACCTGAGCTATTAATGTTTTCTGTTCTAGTCTCTTTTGGCCATACTATTGAATAATTACGTGTATTTTATACTACTCTATATGTAACAGTTATCTTTATACTATAGTATTTTCTGTATTATTAACTTTATACATATTATAACTGCTCAAATAACCACAGCCAACAGAACTCCACTGACTCTACATACATTTAGCCTAAAATTAATAAGATTCATTTATCCAAATCCTATTTTTTCTAGATATACAACTATAAATAGCAACATTCTCCTACTGCTAAGCACTCAAAAATTACACTTCTCCATTCTCTGAAATATAAAATCCATCAACTTCAGCCTTTACAAAAATGTCTACATCATCCACAACCGATTCCATTGAAATCCTTGCCATACCAAACTCCCCAAAAACACTACAACACCAAGGTTCGCCATCATCAACTTACCATATCGGATACACACCTGAAAAGAAAAAAGGGAAAAAGACAATTGATATCTCACCAAACACGAAGCAAAAAATCGATGATCTTCATCACTATCAACAGGAGTCTCTAATGCTTCAACGGGAGATGTATTATGAGCAGAAAATTAACTCCAGACGTATTGGTATAATCGAACATGTTGCAATGAAATTTTGCGGGGCTTCGTCACACCCAATTGACGAAAATGTTGTTTCACCGATTCGACGTCCTCGACTTCATCTCCTATGCGACCTCTATACTTTTCAAACTCATGGGATCGCAACGAAGCATCGAACATTCGTCGAAAACAACTACAATATTTCAAGACATCAAGCCCAAAGAAATAAATTTTTTATAATCTCCTTCATTGTATGCTTAATAAATTTCTTTTACTATGTACGTTTATATATCTTTGCAATAAAATTGTTTCCCGTCTAATAAATAAACCTTTTAAAAATAAATTTATTCACACAAAACTACAAATTAAAATTATATTAGTAAAATAAATAGAATATACATATTTTTAGTATAAAATAAATTTCTTATTCAAGATTTGTACAGGTCAGTCGACTGGTGCAGGCTCCCAGTCGACTGGACCAGTAGTTGAGAATATTCAATCTTCTGCATCAGTCGACTGAGTGCCTGCACCAGTCGACTGACGTTGAAACATTGAAAAATATAACAATGGCCATTCGACTGCTGCAGGCCCTCAGTCGACTGGAATAGAAGGACAAAAATTAACATCCTTCGGCTTTAGTCGACTGAAAGCCTGTACCAGTCGACTGAGCCGTAGATCTGAAAAGTTTTTACTTTTCCACCTACCCTTTCACCCCTTTTTATATTCACTTTACCTTCTTCTTCTACTTCCCAATTTAGTTTTTCAAACTACTCCAAACCCTAAGCTCTACAAAAAAAAATTCTCCTTCAAACAATAAATAAATGGCACCAAAACGAAAAGGCCAAGCCTCCTCCTCATCTCAACCACCTTCAAATGAACAAATTCATTAATGGTTGTTTGACGAAACCACAATAAAGCGATGGAGAAGGATGCAAGATTCTAGAATTTTCGAAGATTCATTCGTCAACTTTCCTGATTTCTCACCTTGTCATATACAAGAATTAGAACGCCGTAGCAACATACAATCGTTAATTGATATTAACGACAATAAACACAAAATAAACCAAATTTTGGTTAAATTATTCTTCGCTAATCTCAATTTGGGTCATCAAGATGTTCCGAACCAAGAAGATTGCATATGGAGCCTAGTATGTGGTAAGCCCGTCTTCTTTTCTTTAGATCGTATGGCTCATATGCTAAAAAAAGACAATGATGGAGTTGAATTGTCTACTATTGATGTCGATTTGGTGGTTAGAGACCGTGTTAGCCATTTATTTCTTGAAGATGATTTGCGTCAATTAAAATCAATGACTTTAAAACCAAAAGCCAGAATAATTCATCGTGCCTTAATGAAAACCGTAACTTCTAGAACCGGGAGTTATGAACTTGTCTATGAGCATAATTTTAGAGCCTTGTATGCTATATTTGGAAACATCAAAATCAATTGGCTTCGTTTAATACTTGACGACCTTTTAAGCTTTAACAAAGGTAAAATGAATATAATTTATCTTGGAGAATATATTTTGCGTCTACTCAAAGCTTGCGAAGTCCCCGGAACCGGATTCACCAGTTTCTACAGTTAGATGCTTAAATGCTCGGACACTAGCTTTAATGAAGTTACCTGTTGCCCGACCCCCTCCTATAATTTCCTTTGAAGAATGGACGCAACGTCAAACTCTCAAGTTCAACCACAACAAGGCGAGTCCTCTCAACGACCATCTCATCAAACTTCCACTCGATATCAGCAAGAAGAAATTACAATTTTGGATGAAGGACATCAACCTCGTGTCGCCATCAGTATCATGTGCCGTAATCAACAAATCCTTCAATCCAACATTCAAAAAGTGGATAAGAAGCTTGATAAAGTGAAAGGATTTTTCACAAAATTATGGCAAGCAATATCGTGCTCTTCCGGCACTTCTACATCTACTTTGGGCGATCCGGGAAAGCAACCCATATTCACATGGTCTTCTACTTCTTCTTCTGGAGACGATCAAGCTACTACTGATGAATGAGATGATGGAAATGAAGGATATGGTGGTAGTGGTAAGGGTCTGATGGTATAAGAAGTTTATTTATTTCCTTTTCTTTTAATTCAAGGCAATTGTTTAAATTCATATGGCTTGTACTTATGTGGCCATTCTACTTTATTTGATTTTAAACACTATTGTCTATGGATATTAAATGTGCGAATGTTTGTTTCTTGTTCCATTTCATATTACAATATCATATTGCTTATTCCTTTTTGTCTATGACAAAAGGGGGAGAATTATTATTGCCACTAATAAAAATGCAGGATATAGAGCGTCAGAGATTCAGGGGGAGTAAGTATTTATGTTGTTTTATATATTCAGTCGAAATCTATATCTATTTACAGGTTGTCATCAATCGAAAGGGGAGAATGTTGAGACTTGGTTTTGATTCAAGACACAGAGCTTTCATCTACAACACATAGATTTGACGACTGCTACAAAAAGAGAATATATACTACAAGGAAACGAGACTTCAAAACTAGTGCATCAATTTTATATTTTGATTGTTTGAGTCTTAGATCAATATTGTTAAAATCTAGCCTTAGTTAAAAGTGTATATATTAGTTTATATAAGCATATAATTAATAAAAGTTTAAAAGTAATATATATACAAAATTGTGCATGATGCACAAATTATACCAGGTCAGTCGACTGACCCTGTAGGCCCAGTCGACTGACACTGGGTAAAATGTGCAACATGCACAGTGCACGTATATTTAAATTTGAATATTTAAATTCGTTTGAATATTCAGTCGACTGACCTTGTCGTCCAGTCGACTGAATTTCTATAATAAAAATATTTTTGAAAAGACACAACATTTGTGAAGGGTTGTGAACATTCAACGAAAGGATTCAGGTGCAACACTTCGATCGAAACTCTTCAACAACAGTTGTACCTTTCTATCACCTATAAATACAAACTCCAAACTCATTTCAAATCACCGAATTACAATCGATTTCTCTTATTCTCTGATCTAACTTTCTGAAATCTATTTGCAATCATACTCTCGATTATTCTGCATAAAAGTAATTTATACCTTTCTATTCTTCATATACTTCAAATATAAACATTTATACTTGAGGAGAAGATTATAGAACGGGTGTACTACAAGTGACAAATCCGTGTTATCAGAACACATCAGTCAAACTATTTTCTGTAAAATTTTAAAGTCCTCTTCTGCTGCTCAGGCGAGTAAAGTCCTCTTTGACTGTTGAGGCGAAATCCTGTTTCGCTGCTCAGGTCCCTGTTCGGCTGCTCAGGGGTTGTATAGACCTGTTCCTCTGGGTTAAGTGAGGTTTGTTATTTTAGTAAAATTCCAGAAGGAGTCTGGGACTGGACGTAGGACGGTGCTCCGAACCAGTATAAAAATCTCTAGTGTCATTTTACTATACTGCTTTTTATTCCGCACTATTTACAGTATAATTATCATTAGTATACTCTGCATTGTCATATATCCATATTACACGATACACACTGCATAGCTTCCCCTTCACTTTTTCCTGTGCTTGCTTTTTTGTGTTCTGCCTGTTGTTTCCAGCTAGTTTCTCCTACTTAGCTACTTGATTTTGAGAAGGTTTTGATTGTTTTTAATGGCCATGAAGCCTAGAAATAGGCGAGCCAAAATTATAGTGAATTTGGATTCAAATCGAATTGTTTTGAGATGATTTTGAATGTCGGTTTTTGGAAATTTCGTTGATTTTCCTTGATTTCGAGCACGGGTTTTTCTAAATAATTTTGAAATGACTTTTAAAATAGAAAGGGCTTCTGAAATAAATATTATATAATACTTATAAAATTATTTTAAAGCTACAAAATTATGTCTTCCCTGTAATAAGAGAATTTTAAATATTTGCTTTCCAAAACGATTTCGAAAATTGTTTTAAAAACTAGTTTTCCCAAATAAATTAGTTTCTATATAAAATATGTCTTTTTGCACTCTTTGAGTGGATGAGAAGGACGATTAAACGGTTTAGTAAAATACGTGGTATGGGACACGTGCGTTTACTTTGTCGGTTAGTTCTAGACTTTTCCATTTGAACGTTTTCACCATTGGGTCGTATTTGCCGAGGAGATGAGGCAAATATTTTTTCTGCTTTCTGGTGTGGCATTGGTTAGCAGTAAGTAAATCGATTGGAGAGAACGTGTGGTATGGGACACACTGTTAACACTTTTTTTATTCCTATCTAAGCGTTTGTAACACATTTGTCTAAGAGACCTATGTGCCAGTATTGGACCTTCGGGTCATTTGTCCTTGGGGATGTTTGTCTAAGATACGTATTTGTCCTTCAGAATGTTGTCCTTTGGGATGTTTGTCTAAGAGATGTGTTTATTTATCCTTTGGGATGTCATCATTTGGGACATTTGTCTAAGAGACGTGGCGCCTTATTTTGAGAGAACAGTACTTGGCCGGCTTCAGCCATTTTTATAAGCATGTGCTACCTTTGAGATGATTTCATTAATTTATTTGTGATTTTCCAAGTGTATTGCCTTTTTACATTATTGGCCATTTGAGACGTTCGAGACATTATATATATTCAGAATTTGACCTCTTTATCGAGTTCTATATATTGAGATAAATTGCCAATATTTGGCGTTTATTTTGAGATTTAAAATCTCCTTTTGGAGATATATGTGTTGCCAATATTTGGCGTTTATTTTGAGATTTAAAATCTCCTTTTGGAGATATATGTGTTGCCATCATTTGGAGTTTTGAGTTTCGGGATTTCTCTATTTTGGGAACATATTTGTTTATTGCCATTTTGGCGAGATTTATGATTTGGGATTTCTCCTATTTAGGATATATGGTTTAGAGAATCCATTATAGTTGCTTTTGGGATGACGCCGATGATATGAGGCATTTCTTATACTTTGTGGATTATATTATTGAGTTACCTCTTTTGAGGATATATGCACTTGGTTTCACTACCTCACTTAAAATAAGGATGTGTACCTTGAATTACTTCTTCTCCTTCGAGAAGAATTGTCACCCCTTTACCTTATGCTTCATATTATCATTTATCTATTGCTAATCAAATATTTTAGCTAGACTGACCTATGTATTTTTATATACTCGGGTTAGACCGAGTTGTTTCAAGCTAGATACCTGCCATAGGACTTTGCTTTACTGCTTCCACCATGGATACGTGCTTATCAATTTTTGTAGTTCTATAGTCGGTTTGTAAGACTCTGATATGTATTTATTGTATTGACTCATTGTATATATTGTGGTCCTTGTACAAGAAACACATCACACCCCTTAAAATACCCAAAAGGACACATTAAAAGGCGTGATGCGTTGTAGGTATAACTGAAACTAACAGAGACTAAGATTCACAAGACAAAAATAGGTAAAAAAAAGGAAAACTAAAATAATAACTTAACTAAAACAAAGCTTCATAATTACTTCAAAATAAGTCAAATATCATATACAACATCCATATCTCAAAACCCATCATGTCTTATGAAATAAAAATTCAGTCTTAAAATCAGAGTACATAATATCCCTCATAATAAGCCAGTACACAAAAAACTAAAGCTGAAATAAAAGAAATACATAGTAGAGAACTCCTCCAAGAAACCGCCAAGCAACAGCAATCTACCGACTTCTCCCTTGATTGCCTATAGGGGAAAGGGGAAAATAGAGGAGTGCTTCGGACTAAAATTCTGGTCAATGATAGTAATTACTAGATTCTTTAAGCAAGATAATAGTAATAGACTCTACAATAGTTCAAGCATAAATAAGGATAAGAAAGGAAATAGGAAAGAGATAAACTAAAAATAAGTACGATTAAATATAGCACCCAATTTATAAGATAGGTTAATTCTGATTGCTTGCAATTGTCATTAATTTCTGCTTTGATTAAGCTAAATTCCTAATCCTATAATTAGGATGTAACCGTAATTCAACCCTTTTTGATCGATCTGCTACTCCATGGTACGTCTCTATGGACCAGCTGCTATATAAATCCCTACACAAAATATTACTGTGGACTAGACGACATATATAGCTCCATACATAGAAGGCATTTATTTACTATGGACCAGACACTACATATAACTCCCTACACAGAATGTAACTATGGACCAGACAACATGTATAGCTCTGTACACAGAAGGCAATGGTGTCTACGGAAGACACCCATACTAAGCCCTTGGAACTCGTAGCTATTACTGAGCACCCGAATGGAAGTCGCATGCGTAATTGCCACCTTGCCCATGCTACCTTTTGCTCCACCTATTGGTTCTTCTTATTACCTCCAACTCCAGTATAAGCATACCTCTCATCCCACTTCATGATAACGTGAGATCACCGTGTGTCCATAGAATCTATAGGAGAAATGCTATTGGTACTAGCTCTTCATCCAAATAATATCTAGTTGCACCCCTTATCAAATCCCACATGATTTGGATTTCTATTTGACCAATTACTACCATTCTTAGCATAAGCATGCCCAAGGCTCACCGTTTTGTCTAGTAAGGAATGCTTTTTGGTACAGGTCCTACTTTCATCTTTTCTTATTAACTTAGCCAAATTATTTAAATAAGCCTTTACATTTTTCTCTTTTATCTGTACTTATTAATTTCTCCTAAGTCTTAAAATATGCCTTATTTTGTTCTTTTTCTTATTATAACCTACATTATTATCATACTTATTTCTTAATCCAAGGTCTAAGTGTTAAAATAAGCTTCTTTCATCTTTTACGCTTTTTAGTTATAATTCTGACTTATAACTAGGCCAATCTTTTAATTCAGTCCAATTAACGTCATAATTAGGTGTAATTTGATTCCAATTCCATTTATATTACAGTCTTTGAAATTTACATCTTATATTCCGTTATTTTATTTTTCTTACAATTTAATCCATATTCACATTAATCTTATTCTAATCCATACGCGAAGAAGAAGAAGAAATAAATGAAAACTGAAGAAAATCCAAAACGTAGAAAGATGTATAAATAATAGTAAATAAACTAAATACTATAAATGAATTGTAAATAAATGAAAAACCTATAATTAACAGAAATGAATTAAAATTACTGAAATGATGAATAGATGAAAGGAAATAGACTGAAAATAATTCTATAAACCGTAAATAAACTACTTAAAAGGCTATTCCAAAAATCGTAGTAAAACTACAACTATTGAAAACCCTATTATTTTAAATTACCTAAAAAAATTTAAATAATTACAATCACTCATCTTCGCTCCTAAGCTCTTCCTTTGGTATTTCGAGATCCACTTGGAGTTGTATAATAATTTAATTTATAATATTTTCTCCTTTGGAAACATTATTCGTTTAGGGTCCTTCCTAGAAAGGTGAACCAAATGGATAAAACCTAGAATGAGAAAAAGTCATAGGTCTAAGGGTCTATTTATAGGTGTAGAATGGATCTCGGACCATTGGATTTGGAGATTGAATACGATGCAACCACGTCATAGGCTGAATAGGGGGCGATCAGATGCAGAAACGGAGGGACTGGATCAGTTAAAACGATGCAAAATATGTGTTCAATCGCTGCTGATTCGTTCGAACGAATGAACGTCCGTTCGCTTTCCAAAAGGAAAGGCGGGTCGATCGAGTGGTAGATCGCCCACCTTGCCAAGGTCTACCGGCCGGTCGACCTATATATATATATATATATATATATATATATATATATATATATATATATTTCGTTTCGTTGATTATTTCATTCTTAGCTCATATTAACTCGGATTCTGACGTTCTATATATGGAAATTGACCAGAAAATTACTGCAGACACAATGGTGAAACTTCCGTGACTTGATTATGATAATTTCACAAAGTTATTTTATTATCTAATTAATTATGAAAATAATTATTATGATTAAATTTCGGGTTGTTATTCTCCCCCCTTAAGGGATTTTGTCCCCGAAATCTCTAAGGATGAAAGTATGTACTAAATGTTTTCATCCAATTCTACAACCAACTACTCAATCATCAACCATTCATCCATTGTCCCGAAGTTTTTCTAATGTAATTTGTGATACTTATGCAATTAGTGTAGTGTGAATGTCCCTAACTAATGCAAAAGATTAGGCAGTCCACTGATTCAATTGACCTCCTTTTACGCAACCATGTCCATGCCATGTATCCAAATGAATACAAAAATTTCCTAATGATACTAATAATTTTATATGCATGCTACAAACATCATCCAAATGCAATAATCATGTGAAAAACATCCATTTATAGCAATCACGGAAACAATAAAAATATGCACACATCCATATGCATATGCTCTGGTGTCCTACTTAGGTCGATCTCTAAGGAATAATAGTGCCTAATGTACCAATATGCATCCATTGCATCCACTAGCAAACACTTGCAACTACTAGCATACATCATTCATAACATGTTCTGTTAACATGTTTACATCAAATCCTACCATCCATAGGTTTAATCCTATGCTCTACCCTTCTAAAGGATTATAAAGAAAAGAGCCTATTCAAATCTAAAGATGGAAAAGGAATTCTAGAACTTACTATAAAAAAGATGAGGATAGGAAGTATGAATCTTCTCTTCTACTTCTCAAGTGGCATTTGCAACATCGTCTCTCCATTGCACCTTCACCACTGGAACCTCC
Source organism: Allium cepa (assembly GCA_030765085.1). Lineage (NCBI taxonomy): Eukaryota > Viridiplantae > Streptophyta > Magnoliopsida > Asparagales > Amaryllidaceae > Allium > Allium cepa. The sequence continues at coordinate 39,922,276 of CM060935.1, read as the reverse complement.
TTATTCCTTAGCCTCTTCATGTCTCTTCCAACAATTTTCATGGGGATATGCCGAACAGAAGCTTCCCTTTCTACCTCCACCTCCTCTAACTGACTAGGCTCTACAACCTCCGTCGATTCATGTGTGTGAGAAATGCGGATTACAGATCTTAAGGATGGAATCACACTAGAGGGTGTGAATAGTGTTTAAGTGCTTTCAAGAAGTTTTAACATAATTCTAGACTCAATACTTATCTTGTACTCTTGAAATCTTGAACTCTTGATATCTTTATACTCATGAGTCTTCAATCTTGATATCTTCGGTCTTCTATCTTGATATCTTCAGTCTTCAATCTCTATACTGTACAGTCTTCATTCTTGGTACCTGCATGGTTATATCTTGCATATACATATATATCTAAACTATAATGTTAGTATTTATATTTCATAACAAGTCCTAAGGTTGTTGTCATCAAAACCATTATCTCAAGGACTAACAATCTCCCCCTTTTTGATGATGACAACCTATGTTTATAAAATATACTTCACCTTCAATATAACTCCCCCTAAAACTAATAACTCTCCCTTAATCTAAACCAAACTACTCTAACTACTCTATTTTATATTTTTCCCTCCTTTGTCACCAACAAATACTAATCCTAAACTGATATAACTCCTCCCTGATCTTATACTATCCAAATTAAATCCTAATAAGGAAGTATAATAAGTGAAACAAATATTTTATTACATACGATGTTATATTTACATGTATATATGGAAAATAAACATACAAATATATTTGTACATATATTATAGAATAACAATACTAACGAGAGTTTTTGACAATTGGATATTTGTGAATCGAACAATTTGGATAATGAAAACAAAAGTTTCCACATTGTTCAACCAAATTCCCATCTTTGTCAAAGCAGACCTCGCCCACGCAGATCACGTTGTCGTCTTCTTCCATAAATGCTTCTTCTTCTTCTTCCTCTTCTTCTTTTTCCTCTTCGTTGTGCTCTAAGGGGTTATGCACTTGAATGTTGGGAGAATCTTCTTCAATCACAATAGGATTTGCATGATTATCCATTAGGAACTTTTGCACATTCTGAAGAATTTTGCCCTGATTTTCTTGTTCTTTTGCCATCCTTATTTGCACAACTTGAAGTTCAGTCAACATTTGCATGGCATCCTTCATAGACTCTTCAATCTTTGTCACACATGCCAGTGTAGTGCGTTGAAATGGATCAGAATGAGGAGAAGGGAAAGAAATGGTGTCATTTTGGTTTGATTTAGTGGAGGAGGCCATTAGTCTTAATTTTCAAAAGTTTAATACAAAGAAAGAGAAGCGAGAAGACAGAAAAATTCAAAATACATAGGTTTATATAACTACCAAACTAATTTTAGAGGGAAAATCAAATTTTCAAATTTTGCCGTTGTATGTTGACATGGGTGGTAGGAGTATGTCGACATCCCTATGAAAGATTTGATTTTCGTGTATATCTCTATTTATCAAAACATTTGTTACTATATCTATATTATATATCTCAGTTATTGAAAAAATGCCTACTTCTCTTCTTAACTTATTAAATATAGATTGATTTAACGGTTTGGTTAAAATATCAGCAATTTGATTTTCGGAGTTGATAAATTCAAGAGAAATATTCTCTTTAATTTTATTATCTTTGAGAAAATGATGTTTGATATCAATATGCTTATTCCTAGCATGATGAGTGGGATTTTTAGATAAATTTACTACACTAATATTATCACAATAAATTGGTAATTTTGAAATTGTTAATCCAAAATCTTTTAGGTTTTGTTGCATATAAATGACTTGAGAGCAAGCCAAAGTAGTAGAGATATATTATGCTTCAGTTGTTGATAAAGAAACAGTGTTTTGCTTTTTACTAAACCATGAAACCAGAGAATGCTCCAAAAAGTGGCAAGTTCCACTTGTACTTTATCGGTCAGATTTGTAACCAGCATAGTCAGCATCACAATAAGAGATTAAATCAAATGAATCATTTTTAGGTTAAAATAAACCATAGTCAAAAGTATGTTTAGCATATCTTATGATACGTTGCACAGCTTTTAAGTGAGTCTCTTTGGGTTGAGATTGGTATCTTGCACAAAGACAAACACTATGCATGATATCAGGTCTACTCGCAGTGATCCAATCATTCCCTAAATAGTTTTTGATTTAGATCTTTTGAAAGATCTTCTTTATTTAAAGCTTCATTGGTTGCCATGTGAGTGGGTTTTCCATTCGCAGTAGTCATACAAATTTACTAACTAAATCCCTAACATGTTTTTCTTGAGTAATAAAAATACCATTATCTAATTGTTTTATTTGTAAACCTAAAAAGAAAGTAAGTTCATCCATATGACTCATCTCAAACTCTTTTGCCATTATTTCAGAAAATTCTTTATTCATTTCATGATTAGTTGAACCAAAAATAATATCACCTACATAAACTTGTACTAGTTGGATATCATTTTTATTTATTTTAATGAAAAGAGTATTATCTACTTTACCAATTTTAAAATTTGATTATAATAAAAAAAGATCTTAGTCTGCCATACCATGCTTTAGGAGTTTGTTTCAGACCATACAGAGCTTTCTTAAGTTTGAAAACATGGTTTGGGAATTTTTCATCTTCAAAGAGTGAAGGTTGTTCAACATAAACTTCCTCTTTCACAAATCCATTTATAAAAGAACTTTTAACATCCTTTTGAAATAATTTAAACTTATTATAGTTTGCAAAAGAAAGTAGAATTCTAATGCTTCTAATCTTGCTACGGGTGCAAAGGTTTCATCAAAATCTATTCCTTCTTCTTGACAATAACCTTGTGCGACTAATCGAGCTTTATTTCTAACGACCTCACCTAGTTCATTCATTTAATTTTTATAAACCCATTTAGTTTCTTTTATAGTTTTATCCTTAGGTCTAGGAACAAGTTCCCAAACATCATTTCTGGTGAATTGATTCGGTTCTTATTGCATAGCCAGAGTCCATGAATCATCAGACAATGCTTCCTTTGGATTTTTAGGTCCAGCCGATGATGTAAAAGCTATATTACTCATGTTATTTAGTTGATTTCTAGTTCTAACAACAGATTCAATATCTCCTAGTATATTTTCTATAGGATGATCTTTTAAAAGCTTAACCTTTTTATTTGGATGAATAAGTTTATTATTTGTTTCAATGATTCATTATTTAGAGTAGCAAAATCTTCTTCATCATTAATTTGTTCAACATCTTTGAAATTTTCATCAAACGAAACATGCATTGCTTCTTCAATGGTATTAGTTCTTAAATTGAAAAATCTGTATGCTTTACTTCTATTAGAATATTCGATAAAGATTCCTTTGTCGGATTTAGGATCAAATTTATCTAAATTGTCTTTTGTATTTAGAATAAATCATTTACTTCCAAAATTTATAAAATAAGATACCTTTAGTTTCTTCTTGTAAAGAAGTTCATAAGGTGTTTTATCAGTTAACGGACTAATTAATATTCTAATCAAAATGTAGCAAGTAGTAGAGACTGTTTCAGACCAAATATGTTTTGGTAAATTACTATCTAAAAGCATTGTTCTAGCACACTCTTGAATCATACTATTTTTACGCTCTACCACTCCATTTTGTTGTAGAGTTCTTGGAAAAGAGAAATTACGAGTTATTCCCTTTTTATTGTAGAATCTCTCAAAATTTTCATTTTCAAATTCCCCGCTTTGATACTACGAATAGTTATAATTTTTAAAGAGAGTTGGTTTTGAAGTCTTTTTGTAAAAAAATTAGATGAATCAAAAGTATCACTTTTATGTTTCATAAAAATTGTCCATGTAACCTAGAGTAATCTTCTATAATTACAAAGACATATTTATTATGATTTACTGATTGAATTTGAGATGGACCAAACAAATTTAGATGAAGTAACTCAATAGGTTTTGAACTTGAAATCATATCTTTTAATTTGAAAGAACTCTTCTTAAGTTTTCCTAATTGACAAGTATCACATATACTATCTATTTTAAAATTTAGTTTAGGGAGACCTCTTACTAGATCATGTTTAGAAAGTCTATATAAGAGTTTAAAATTCAAATGCCCAAATATTTTATGCCAAGACCATGGGTCACTTGTTTTAGCCGAAAGACATAGATTATCATTTGAGATTTTCATACTAAAAATATAATATTTTTCTTTTTAATTCCTTCAAATATAATATTTGAATTATTATCTTCGATGCGACACTTATCGTTTTCAAATTTAATTTTGTATCCTTTACCGCAAAGTTGACTATTGCTAAGAACATTGTGTTTCAGATTCTTAACTGATAAAACATTAGAAATAATAGGAGTTTTAGAATTAATGACATTGCCGATGCCAATCAAATATCCTTTTGATTTGTCTCCAAAATTAACCAATCCTCCATCTTTATAGATAATATCATTCAACATATCTGGATTACCAGTCATGTTTCTTGAACATCTACTATCAAGTATCCACTTATTCTTCTTTATTTGCACAATTTGTCCATTAAGTGTTGATTCTTTAAAGGCCATATAACATTTTCCTTTCTGCAAAGAATACAAACTCGTTAGATAACATGATTTTCTATAATAACTATATGCAGACTTATGAGACAATGATGATTTGAACATTTGTAAATTACTGTTAACAAAATCCCCAAAAATAGCCATTTTAAAAACTTTTTCCAAATTCAGAATATGAAAACATTGAAAACCTTACTCTGATACCAAATTTGAGAAATGCGGATTACAGATCTTAAGGCTAGAATAACACTAGAGGAGGGGGGAATAGTGTTTATGGTTTTTCTAAATCTTTTTGAGACCTATGTAATTTAATTTCCAACAAATGCAATTCACGGACACAGATATAATAACAGAATCAGATACATATGCAAATAATAAATAAAAGCATTAAAGGAAAGAACACACCAGGATTTTATACTATTTTGGAGTTACCCTACATCCAGTCCCGTACAAGCGTATGGATTTCTTTTCAAAATAATCTCCCATATTACACCCTTGGTTTCAAGGCTATGAGGTACACCCTCCTATATTTGAGTTTAGGGAAACTAGCTTGATTTAACTAGGCTACATGATCACCTAATTGATTTCCAGGGCTACAATCACACCCAATTGATTTCAAGGCTCAACCGCACCTTTTACTCAATAGTTTGAGTTACAAAAGATTCTATAACTCTGAATAGCACTGAGATCTTATGGAAAGAATGGCAGAGAATCAAATAAGAGATAATTGAGTTTGATTCACTTGGTATGTCGGTAAAGTATAGTTTAGGATTCTTTAGAATAAATGTGGAAGATGAAGAGGAAAGAAAACAAGTGAAATCGGATTAAAAATTCATTTAGAACTACTGATATTTATAAGAGATCAACAACCATATCTATTCGTGAAAGGATATAACGAATAGACACTTCTTTTGAAAATTTGAATTTTGAATTTAACGGGCACCATGTCGACATAGGGGTTGAGACATGCTCAAGGAAAAATTGGTGATTTTTATTTTCTTATTAAAATTGGTTTCTATAATTTGTCAAAACAATTTCTAAACTTTTAAATATATTTGATTATAGTTTAAACATATAAAAGAGTTTAGAAAGTGATTTTTAATATATATAATCTTAATCTATGAAGTGATTTAAAGTCTAAGTATATAAATATTTTAAAGCTAATTATTTAAAACAAGAGATAGTTTAAAATCAAGAATAATTTTGAAACCAAAATATTAAAAATGATAAAGATAAATTTGAGGCTAAAACATTTCAAACAAGGGAGATGTCTTTTTAAAAAGAAGGTTTTGAAAACATTGAAAATAAGAGATGCATTTTTGAAAAGCATTTTCATAAAATTAGTGAACATCAAAATAGGACCACTATATGTTCCAATAGATATTGTCGTGGGTTCCATCCCACCAGCGTTCCATCCCTTTGACAGGCTCGAAGTAGATTCCATTCCATGAATAAATTTCAAATAAAGATGTAAGTTCTTTCAAGAAGTTTTAACTTAATTCTAGACTCAATACTTTTCTTGTACTCTTGAAATCTTGAACTTTTGGTATCTTGGTATTCATGAGCCTTCAATCTTGATATCTTCAGTCTTGAATCTCTATACTGTACAGTCTTCATTCTTGGTACCTGCATGGTTATGTCCTGCATATACATATATATCTAAACTATCATGTTAGTATTTATATTTTATAACAAGTCCTAAGGTTGTTGTCATCAAAACCATCGTCTCAAAGACTAATAATGTAATCATTTTCGCAAGTGCGAAACATGGAAAATGTTGTGCACTCCTGCGAGCCTCTTTGGTAGCTTCACTCGGTAAGCCATCTTCCCAAAACTCTCTATGATAGGAAATGGTCCAACAAATCTAGGGGCTAACTTTCCATTAGATCCGAATCTTACCACCTTCCTAAGTGAGGATACTTTGATAAAAACTAAGTATCCAACCTCCAACTCCAAGTCTCTCCTCCGCTTGTCTGCATACGACTTATGTCTGTCTTGAGCCATCTTCATCCTTTGCTGAATCAAACCATCCTCCCAGAGGTCTCCCTAACCATATCAGGTCCCAAGTAATAACTTCTCCATTGACTCTACCAAACAGGATGGGGACTTGCAAGGTCTCCCACATGAAGCCTCAAATGGCGCCATTCCTATACTTGTTTGGTAAATATTATTGAACGCGAACTCAACCTATGGAAGTTGCTCTTCCCAAGTACCTCCAAAGTCCAAAATGCACATCCGTAGCAAATCCTCAAGCACCCTATTTACCCTCTCCATTTGGCTATCAGTCTGGGGTTGATAGGCCATACTCAACCAAAGTTGCATCCCTAGCGCCTCCTGTAAGATTCTCTAAAACTCACTAGTGAGAATGGGATCTCTATCACTAACAACGCTAGAAGAAACTCCGTGCAGACGAACTATCTCTCAAATATATAAAGATGCCAAATATGAAGCTGTACGCTTACTCTTAACTGGAATGAAATGAGCACTCTTGGTCAATCTATCAACAACCGCCAAAATGCTAATGTTCCCTTTCCTAGAATTAGGTAGAACATCAATGAAATCCCTATAAATATTGTTCCACTTCCACTCCGGCACATCTAAGGGTTGAAGTAATCCACCGGGTTATGCTGCTCTACTTTTACCCTTTGGCATATGGGACACTATGCTACGAATTCCACAACGTCCTTTTTCATTCCACCCCAATAGAACATCATCTTTTTATTTTGATACATATTGTCACCACCCGGATGAATAGTCAGACAGGAATGGTGCGCCTCTTCCAAAACTGCTCTCAACAAGTCGCTGGCGGGTAGAACACAAAGCCTCCCATCTCTCCTAAGCCACTCTCTACTATCAAAGGAATAGCGCTGGAGATGTCTCGAGACCTCTCCTCGGATAATCCTATCCATAATGTCCATGAGCTCCGAATCCTCCTGCTGCCTTGAGCCAATCTTATCCATAAAGGTAGGCCTCACCTCTAATGTTGCCAACAATCCGGGAGTAATGTTCGTAGAGGGCTTAAACTCAAAAATAGAAATAAACTCCAAGCTCCTCCACTCTACGAACAAAGGACTAAGGTTTGTTTTCTTTCTACTTGATGCATCCGCAACCACATTACCCTTGCCAGGGGTATAAGCTATCTCAAAATCGTACAAGGCTAAAAACTCCATCCACTTATGTTGCCTTAAGTTCAAGTCCTTATGCGAAAATAGGTACTTTAGTGACTTGTGGTCGGTAAAAATCTCGAATCTCTCTCCAAACAAATAGTGCCTCTAAGACTTAAGTGCAAAAACTATGGCAGCCAACTCCAAATTGTGGGTAGGGTAGTTCTTCTCATGAGTCCACAACTGCCTACTATCATAACACACTACCCTCCCTCCTTACATCAACATCGCTCATAGACCCATTCCTGATGCATCAGTGTATACAGTGAAAGGTTTAGCTCCGTCGGGTAGAACTAACGCCGGTGCACTAGTAAGGGCTCTCTTAAGCTTCGTGAAGGAAACTTCACGATCCATGTCCCACATGAAAGCTTTATTCTTCTTAGTAAGGTGTGTGAGTGGCGCCGAAATCTTGGCAATGTCTCTAATGAACTTCCTATAGTAGCCAGTCAATCCTAGGAAGCTCCTAACCATGATAACGTTCTTGGAGGCCTTCCAATCTTGCACTGCAATGACCTTGGCAGGGTCAACAGCCAAACCTTCCTTCGAGACTACATGCCCTAAGAAACTAACTTCCTCTTTCCAAAAATGACACTTTGAAAACTTAGCTCTCAATGATGACTACCCAAAGTGTGCGAAGAACTTCTTCCAAATGGATAACATGCTCCTCCATGTTCTTGGAAAATACCAAGCTATCATCCATGAATACCCCCACAAACTTATTTAGAACATCACCAAAGATGTGGCTCACCAAAATCAATGAAATAGGATAGAGCATTGGTTAGCCCAAAAAGGCATAACGAACCACTCGAAGAATCTGTCCGGTGTCCTAAAGGCGGTTTTATCTATGCTGTCATCAACGACCCTAAGATGTTAGAATCACGTGGCTAGATCAAGCTGAGAGAAAACTGAAGAACCTACTAACTGGTCAAACAGATCATCAATCCTAGGGAGTGGATATCGATACTTCTTGGTGAGCTTATTTAATTCCCTATAGCCTATGCAAATTCAGAGAGAACCATCCGCCTCAGTGGCGAAGACGACTGGTGCTCCCCACTTCGATATGCTCCTTCTTATGAATCCCTTCTCCAAAAGCTCATGAATCTACTTGCTCAATTCTTTCCACTACCTAGGTGTAATTCGCCTCATAGGTAATGCTACTGGCTCGGTTCTCGGTCAACTAAATCCTGAAGTCAATCTCTCTCTTAGGGAGTAGTCCCCTAACGTCCTCAAAGATGTCTACAAAATCCCTGACGATAGGAAGCGAATGCAACTCTGACGACAATGAATCGAGGGAATATAGAAAACTCAAAATGATTGACCCTTGTGGGTCATAGGGTTCCTCTAGAGTACTACCACTGCAAGTCTCAAGTATAATGAATCTCCTCTCACGGTCTAATATAGCTCCATATGTGGATAGCCAATCCATCCCTAAGTTCATCCCATACCCCGAGAATCCCAAAACACAAGCATCGTAGTCAAATTCTATGCTTAAGATAACAATTTTCAAACCCCTACAAAACATAGATAAGTGTGCACATCCTCCGATGGGGTTTGAAATCATAATGGGGGTCTACTAGTCCAAGTGCAAAAAATCTATTAGAGAACTAGAGATAAAAGAATGTGATGCTCCAGAATCAAATAAAGTTCAAATGGGAAAATCAGATATAGAAATCAAACTTAAAACTATGACTTTCCTACCTCCATCTAGAATGCTACTGGAAGGTGTTGCGTCTAACATCTGAATCTATGCAACTGGTGCACTCGTTCCATAGGGACAACTCCTACTCATGCGATTAAGCTTCCCATAAGTATTGTATTTACCCTTCTTCTTCTCCTTCCAAAAATCACTGGCCATATGTCCGACCTTCCTACAACTATGGCACTTTATTCCTTTCTTAATCTGCTTTTGAGGACCATCACCTTTATTCTTCTTCTTATTCTTTTACCACCACTTCCACTTTGAACCTTATGACTTAACCTCCTCTTTAGACTCTCCCTCCTTGGCTGTAACCGACATTAGTGCCATCTCGACCAATGACTCATAAGTAGCTCCCATCGATACATGAGTCAGCAATAATCCCTGAAGGGGTTGATTCAATCCCTTTGCAAACTTCATAGCTATCTTGTGATGTGTGTTCACCAAATCCATACCAAATCGCGATAGCTCATTGAATTGATTTATGTATTCCTTAACAGACAAACTCCCTTGCTTCAAATTGATAAACCTCTCTAGTTGAACACTCTCTTCCATCCAAGATAGAAGTTTCCAATCGAATCGCTCTCAGAATCCATTCCAAGTAACATTTCTAGCCTCTAACTCGATCATCTTCCACCAATAAGATGCCTCCTCCTTTAGCGGCCAAGCGGCTAGCTGAAATCGTTGCTGACCATTTAATCCCAAAAGACCAAAAATCCTCTTTGCGTCCCAAAGCCATGCTCTCGCCTCCATAGAAGTCTCCTTGCCTGAAAAATTCTTCCCATCCAAACTCGCAAAATCTTTACAAAGCTTAGAGAAATTGATGGTGACAAGTGGGTTGATGGGATTCCCATCCACTGGTGCAGGATTAGATGCTGGCTTGTGCACCTCTGGAGTCATGTCTTGTAAGTACCTACAAAACCAGGCCGGGACTGGAATGCCCTCGGAAAGGTTCGGGGCATCAACCATTCTACAAAAAGAAAAGGATAGTTTAGGAAAGAGTCAAGGGAGAACGAACTGGACTTATGAGGGGATTTTTACAAAAATTCCTTTTATACTAAAAAAATCACTTCTAAAAGTTCTTTCTTGAAAAATACTTTTAAAACAAGTTATTTTGAAAAATACTTTACTTTCAAAAGAAATTTTTTAAGAATTGTAACCTTAGACTCTGATACCAAGTGAAACACACCAAACACCTTAAGATAACCAAAAGGACACATTAAAAGGCGTGGTGCATTGTAGGTATAACTGAAACTAATAGAGACTAAGATTCATAAGTCAAAAACAGGTAAAAACAGTAGAAACTAAAATAATAATTTAATCAAAAAAAGCTTCATAATTACGTCATAAATAAGTCAAATACCAAATACAACATCCATATCTCAAAGCCCTTCATGTCTTATGAAATAAAAATTCATAGTCTCAAAATCGAAGTACATAATATCCCTCATAATAAGTCAATACACAAAAATAACTAAAGTCAAAATAGAAGATACACACCGTAGAGAACTCCACCAAGAAATTGCCAAGCCACAGCAATCTACCGACTTCTCCCTTGATTCCTATAGGGTGAAAGGGGAAAATAGAGGAGTGGGTCAGACTAAAATTCTGGTGAATGATTGTTATTGCTAGAGTGTTTAAGCAAGAAAAAGTAATAGACTCTGCAACAGTTCTAGCATAAATAAGGATAATAAGGAAAATAGGAAAGAGATAAACTGAAAGTAAGTACGATTAAATATTGCTCAATTTATAAGATAGGTTTACTTTGATTGCTTGCCATTGTCCTTGATTTCTGCTTGGATTAGGCTAAATTCTTGATCCTATAATTAGGATGTAACTCTAATTCTATCATTTTTTATCGACCTACTACTCCGTGGTACCTTTCGACGGACCAACTGCTATATAAATCTCTAAACAAAATGTTACTATAGACTAGACGACATATATAGCTCCCCACACAGATGGCATTTATTTACTGTGGACCAGACACTATATATAACTCCCTACACAGAATGTTACCGTGGACCAGTCGATATATATAGCTCCCTACACAGAAGGCATTTATTCATTGTGGTCCAGACACTATGTATAACTTCCTACATAGAATGTTACTATGGACCATACGACTTATATAGCTCCTTACACAAAAGGCGATGGTGTCTACAGAAGATACCCATACTAAGCGCTTAGAACTCAGAGCTATTATTGAGCACCAGAATGGATGTCACACGCGTAACTGCCACCATGCCCAAGCTACCTTTTGCTCCACCTATTGGGTCTTCTTATTACCTCCAACTCCAGCATAAGCATGCCCCTCATCCTACTTTAGGCTAACATGACATCACCGTGTATCCATATAATCTATAGGGGAAATGTCGTTGGTAATGGTCCTTCATCCAAACAATATCTAGTTGCGCCCCTTATCCAAATCATCCATGATTTGGATTTCTATTTGACCAATTACTACCATTCTTAGCATAAGTGTGCCATAGGCTCGCTGTGGTCTAATATGGAATGTTATTCGGTGCAGGTCCTACTTTCATCTTTGCTTATTAACTTTGGTAAATTATATTAAATAAGCCTTTACATTTTTCTCTGCTATCTATGCTTATTAATTTCTCCTAAGTCTTAAAATAAGCCTTATTCTATTCTTTTTCTTATTGTAACCTAAGTTGTAATCATGCTTATTACTTAACCAAGGTCTAAGTGTGAAAATAAGCTTCTTTCATCTTTTACGCTTTTTAGTTATAATTCTAAGTTATAACTAGGCCAATCTTTTAATTCAGTCCAACTAACATCATAATTAGGCGTAATTTCAGTCCGTGATTCCATTTATTTATAGTCTTTTAAATTTACATGTTGTATTCCTTTATTTTAGTTTTCTTATAATTTAATCCATATTTGCATTGATCCTATTCTATCCATGCGCGAAGAAAAAGGAGGAATAAAAGAATACTAAAGAAAATCCAAAGCACAGAAAGATGTATAAATAACAATAAATAAACTAAAATACTGTAAATGAACTGTAAATAAACAGAAAAGCTATAATTAATAGAAATGAATCGAAATTGCTAAAAAAGAATAGATGAAAGGAAATAAACTGAAAATAATTTTAAAACTGTAAATAAACTACTAAAAAGGCTATTCCAAAAATCGTAGTAAAACTACAACTATTCGAAACCCTATTATTTTAAACTACTTAAAGTAATCTTAAAATAATTACAATCACACATCTTCGGTTCTAATCTCTTTCTTCGGTCTTCTCGGATCCACTTGGAGTTGTAAAATAATTTAATATATAACGATTTTCTCCTTTGGAAAAATTATTCCGTTTAGGGTCCTTCCTAGAAAGATGAACCCAAAGTGGAGAAAACCTAGAATGAGAAAAAGTGACAGGTCTAGGGGTCTATTTATAGGTGTAGAAATGGATCTCGGACCGCTGGATTTGGAGATTGAATAGGACGCAACCACGTCATAGGCAGAATAAGGGCCATCGTATGTAGAAATGGAGGGATCAGATTAGTTAAAACGATCCAAAAAACGTGTTCAATCGCTACTGATTCGTTCAAACGAACGTCCGTACGCTTGCCAAAAGGCAAGGAGGGTCGACCGAACGGTCGATCTGCCCCTTGCCCAGGTCGACCGACTGGTCGACCTGTGTGTATGTGTGTGTGTGTGTGTGTATATTCGTTTTAGCTTATATTAACTCGAATTCTGGCGTTCTATATATGGAAATCGACCAGAAAATTACCACAGACACAATGGTGCAACTTCCATGGCTTAATTCTGATATTTTCATAAATTTATTTTATTATCTAATTAATTAACAAAATAATTATTATGGGTTAAATTTTGGGTTGCTACAGTACCATTTATGTTGTATCATTTGTATTGTATGGGATGTATCTGTGTGTATATATATATATTGCTATTGTTCAGTGATAGTTGTATATATTATTGTATTTTGTTCTAATAGATCCATTAACCACTATAGTTTTGTATTAAGCATTTATTGAATATGTCGATCCACTTGAGAAAGAAAAAAAATTAGAGCATTAAATTGACATATTTAATAGATGTTTAAGACAAACCTATGGATGGTCGCTCCTAACCAGCCCTATTCTCTACATTAGTAGACGATATTATCCAGTAATACTCTTTGTTAATGTGGGTCTCGGGGTAGGGCATCACTGTAAAAGTATTCATGTACAGGAAATTTACAAAGTGGTTATTATTCAAAAAAATAAAACGAGGCTAGGGGTCGCGTATATGCTTAACCAATGTTGGTTTTCCTTATGAAATAAAATCCTTATTGAATGATTATTATTCGAAAGTTAAATAATAGACTATCAAAAATAGACCTAACATAACTTTGAAAATATCTAAGAGAAACACATGAGTTATATGGCACAGTCATCTCCGATGATGCTGCACCATGTGTGTAAATCTTGTTTCATTCTATTTGGACGATGATAACGAAATCCGTCCACCAACGATTAGGAGGTGATATCCGATCTTATCTTTGTCTGTTTATTTTCTAAAGAACTGGGGTTGAATTTATCGAAATTATCGAACGTTGTTTCGAAGAGACCGGGATCAGATATGTTATTCAAAAACAATTTCGATCCGACGAATGCGTTTCGAAGTGAATACATCATGAAGAGCATGAAATCAAAGATAGAGATGTGAAGTGCAAGGGCTAATCCCTATTAATCTTGAGGGTGGTTCTAAAATGGATGTACTAGGAATAGTGCCTTCGGTTTCGTTCAGACCCAGAACGGACTTGTATGGATGAATGCTATCAGCACATTGTCATTGGAGGGCAATAAGCATTCCAAGTGTAAATTTATTAAAAGCTATTCACAGCCTCAAGTATTATCAACCGGAAAATGACTAAAACAGGGCATGCAGCAGATCTAAGTGGGTCGCCCCCATTACGGTATGTTATCATCTGTCTAGACTACCCTATTTTTATGGATATGGTTGTGCATGAGAGATCTCGTTTAAGGTTGGAAGATCGGGATGATAACATATTCGATACTACTAGTCAAGTGGTAGGCTGGTTCTGTGTGGCAGGTATAAGATGTTCTTGTCAAACCTGGGTGCATTGATCTAGAGATGCACCCATTAGAGGTAGTTCCTTACCTAGTCATAGTATAGAATTCATTCTCCAATACGTGCATTTACGGTTTTGATTGTAGAGCCTAGTATGCTGGAATTTAGTTAATGTAACAATTTCGGCTATTTTGATAAGTATTTGTACTTAGACACTATTATAATATCAAAGGATTTTCTATAAAAGTGTTTCGGTTATCGTAAGGTAAAAACCTATTCTATTTATGTGTGTCGTGGTCTTATTAGATACCTTTTGATTTCAAAGGTTTTCTTATAACTTTAAATCTAATTGATGTGTTTTCTCATGCTGGTTTTCCAAACTGACTCGGGTGTCATTTTATTATAATGCTCGGGTCAGACCGAGCATATTACAGATTAGATTAGATGCTTGGAGCTTCGAGAGACGAGGTGGAGGCCCACAGACGTATTCACGTAGATAGTTATTTTTCCGTTGTATTCATGGTAAGTTATCAATAATTGTGAGGGCAGACTGTTATAACTGTTCAGGCTGAAATATGTTAGTATACTCTGATTGATGTTCATATAACATATTACGTTTTTGCTTTTGTGTAAAGATTTGTGATATATTATAGTTTATTCATTCCACTGTGAGATTCTGTGTTGTTTAGTTTTCTTCTTATCTTCTTCCCTCTTTCTTTTTTCCCTAACAATTGGGTTTTCGACATTCGATTTCTTGGCATATGATACAGTGGATGTATTAGTGTCGATTTTCGATGATCGAAAATCTTGGTTTGTTACAAAGCACCACAACTAATGAAAATGCTCGACCTAATACCAGGACGAATTCGAGTCTTTGCTAATCCGAATGAAAATGCCAATGTAGTTGCTGGAACCCCGCATGTAGATATGGGGACAACATATCAGTTCTTTATCAATCTAATGCAAGTTGGAGCAGCTACTGGAGTAGCAGGGGAAATACTGTGAATGCTGGGGGAGCAAATTTTACGGCCCCAATTAGCAGTAACTATGCCAAGCAGAGAAGGGATTACACCAGTCTTGGTGGGAAACCGTTTTTGGGAACAGAGGATACCGTCGAAGTAGGAAACTAGTTATTGCATTGTGGAAGAAATTTCACCGACTAGGGATTAGATGATGAACAGAAGAGGAAGATCTGACTTGCTTCAGACAGTTGCATGAAGCAACATTATACTGGTGGAACCGGGTTATTGTTAGAGTACCTATAAAAGAATTAACTATGGCCAAGTTTCGAAGGAGCTTCGAAGAAAGGTTTCTATCTGAAGTGCCAAGTCGGCATTGATGAGGAAGTTTATGGATATAGAGCGGAGGAAATGTTGGTAATTGAATATGCCATGAAATTTGATGAGCTGTCCAGACACGAATATGCCATGATTGACACCATTATTAAGAGAAATGAAAAGTTTATTCGAGGACTGAAGCTAGAGATTCCCAAGGCAACTATGCCACACCTCCATGACCCTAGCAATGTTGTAGTGGAGATGGTCATCAGGAACGAAGATATGCTCTCTACGTTTAGTAATGGAAAGTCAGTTGAAATTCAAGATCCTTAGGGAAAGAAGAGAAAGTTCTTTAAACGGAAAGGAGCTAAGAAAGAAGGAGTGGCCAACAAAGGAAAGGCCGATGTAGTTTGCTACAAGTGCGACATGAAAGGGCGTTTTGCTCATGAATGTCAAAATAGAAAAGGAAAGAAGGTTGTGGATAAGAAATGAGTAAAGTGCTTCAACCGTGACTAGATCAGGCATTACAAAATCAGTGTCCAGAACCGGTTGGCGTAGACAAGGAATTTTTTTTGCCTCGGAAACATCTTCTTCCAGACCAACAACAGCAAAGAAGGAGAAATATTTGATGGAAAATATGCTTTTTATTCATAGTATACCGGTTAGGGTACTATTTGATACCGGTGCATCCCATTCATTTATATCTAAGTGTTTGGTAGATAAATTATGTTTAGAACCATCACACCTACTTACTTCCAAAATCATTCCATCATATTTTACTTAAGTTTATTATAAACATTTTATATAACCACTTCTCATGTTTATATTTACTTTACAACTAAAGTTCATATCCATTTCAAATCAAATTCAATTTCATCTAACCCATTTCATTGTTCAATTTAAATATTCAATTCTATCAAACGACATTCTAAACCATATTCAATACACTAATTTATTCAATTAGTTTATTTCATTAATTCATTTCAAATCATATTCAATTTCGTTTGAAAAATCATTTCATTTAACTTAAATTTCATTTCAAATTTTCTTTCCTTAATATTCATATTTAACAATTTATAACATTTTTTTAACTTATTATTCTTCAAAAGCTGCAAACTATTTCTTATAATTTTCAAAAAATACTTGGATAAAAAATTTCAGAAATTAAACACTCAGTTTTATTTTAACTCTATTTTGAAATAATACATAATATAATATAAATTTATTTTTGTATAATGAATCATATTTGGGATTTAAATCAAAACTTGTTTTACCAAAAGAAATCTTCTATAGTAGTAATTCCTCTCTTGGAAACCCAAAAACGAACGTCGATGACGCGGTAATCATCATCAAAATTATTTTCCAGCAACCGAAGTGAGTTCAATGCTTTCTACTTCCTTTAAATCCTTTTAAAATATTTCTAATCAAAATATTTTTAAAATAATACTATTATTATTCTTCCAAAATATTGAAAAACAATTTCCAAATCAACGGGATTTAAATTCTCAAATTCACATCTTTTAATCCTTTTTATTTACAAATCATAGTTATAATTTCCCTTATTAATTTCACTATAGATATATAAAACCATTTCTTAATTGTTTATCTTTATTTACATTATAATAACAACAACTTTTATTAGAACAAAAACAATAGACAACAAATCATAGTAATTGTAGCGACCCGAAAATTTCAATAATTGAATTGGTTAATTTAAGTAGATTTTGTAATTAAATTTAGAAAGAAATAAAAAATTTATAATTTATAATGAAGTGAATATTAAAAATGAAATGTAGCAATGGTAATTAAAACTAATTATTGACAATTGAAATGAAATCCTAATAATGAAATAGTGAAAATTGTTGCATTTGGGTATAAAAATTGAATGTAAGTAAATAAATGTAAGTGTTGTATGAACAAATGAATTAGTGTATAATTTATGGTAATTGAATGAGTTTAACATTATGTAAGCAATTGTGATAATTAGTGAAAATGATAAACTTGAGCGTAATAAAGATAATGGTAACAACTATTGTAAGTTGTCTATTTAGTCTATAAAATGAATTGGAAATCAACTGTAACGACCCAGAATTTTGAACAATTTAATTTGAAAATATTTAATTAATTTTAAATATTTGAATGATGGTTTGACTTGAATTTTAAATTTCAGAATGAATTTGGCGATTTAATTATAGAATTTAATCTATAGAAAGTTGAATAAAAATTCGAATCTTCAATTTTAAGCCGATTTAAAAATATTTCAAAGGATTGTAAAATTCATATTGATAATATTGAAGATTATAGAAGCTTCAGAATTTAATTTGAAAGTGATTTGTTCAGTTTTGAAATTATATCGTTTGAATCGATATTCAAAAATAGCCGTCCGAGGCACAGTCTCAGAATTCGACGAAACCAGTTCCATTGGGTCCGTAATATTGAATTATTCTCGTATTTCAAATTTTGTATTTTTCCGAGTTGTTATGTGAGCACACGGTGAGTAAACGCGTTGAAATTTTCAACGAATTCAATTTAAATTTAAATTTAAATTTAGTCAACAACACACCACGTTCTTCCTTTATAACGCGCCCTTTTGTTTCAGCCTTGTATCGCGCCTGAAATCGCGATATGAAATCGTGAAAGCACGATCTTTTCTCTGTTAAAAGCACGACATTTTCTTTCAGTTGAATTCAAAGAAAAAAAAATCGAAGAAATCATGGCCGAATAAATTATTTCTCGTTCGAAGGCAAATCCATCTCTCTCTCAATCGAAAACAAAATGGCCGAAGCCTTCTTAAATCCCAAATCGAGTCCCCCCCCCCCAAATCAACATTCACGGCCGCAGCCGAGCTCTGTAGCGTGAGCTTGTAACCAAGTGGCGGCGACGATCTGCAGGGGGCGCGCGCTCGAGGCGCAGTGAGGATCGCGACTAGGGTTCGAGGCATTCGAGCGGCGATTTTGGGGTCGCGATCGACAATGGTGGCTTGGTCAGTGAAGTCGCGTAGGCCGTGGTAGGTGGAGCGGCACGGCGACTCGCGTGGAGATGGCGACGACCTGGGATAGCGGTGGCGGCAGCAGCGAGTCAGGGGGGGTCGATCGCGTGAACGAAGCTGGGTTCGTCGATTTCCAGTGAGGTATAATTGCTAGTTATTTTGATTTCATTTTGATAAAAGTAATAATAATATGTAATCAGTATTTAAATTTTTACAGTAAGGTATAATTTTTGTTTGATTTAAATTGGTAGATATATAATTTAAGAGTGATTACAGAAAGGTGATTTAAATCACTAGTTAACTGAGTTTGAAAATATTTGAAAGATATGGAAAAAAAATTAATTAAATATATATTTGTAATTTAAAATATTGAAAAGTTTTAAGTTATTAAAATAAAAAGAGAAGTTAATTTGAAATAAATATTTAAATATTTAAATGTTTAAAACAAGGTTTAAACTTAAAGTAGATTTTAAAATAATGAAATTGGTTCTCAAACAATTCTTTAATATGATAAGTGATAAATGTTCTTTACATTGATTTAAAAAAAAAAGATTATAAATTTAATTTAAATTTGATTGATGTTTAAATGGTCAATCATTTTGAATCTTAAATTCAAATGGATTTAAATTTAAACATAAAAGTGTAAAAAAATACACTTAAATGATGAATGAAATCATTAATGAAGAAATTTGTTATCTTAGAGATAATTAAGGTAATAAAATGACTAAATTAATATGGTAATTAAAGAATGATTTATTTAACTTATAAACAAATAAGTCATTAGCTAGAAATTTAAAATAATGTATTTAATAAACTTATTAGATTTACCTTGGTTACTGAAAATAATTTATTTTTGGAAAAATGGGTTAAGAATAAATTATTAAGATGTTCAATTAACTTAGTCAATTCTTTTGGTTACTAAAGAAAATTAGTTTAAATTTAATCTTTGGTTAAATCAATTATTAAAGGAAAAATATTGGTTTAAATAAAACTATTGATTAATTTAACAATCAAAACGAAAATTTATTATTCGATTATTTCGAATATTAATCAGTTGTATAAAAATATTTATACAAGGTATAACTCAAGGAAATCGAGACAAGATGGAAATGGATTGCAAAATAAAAGCTAAGGTGAGAACTTCTCACTCAAAAATTTAATGTTGGATTTGCAGTTATTGATTGATTGCTATTTGGTTGTGATATTAGATATAGTAGGATATATCTATATATATAGCAATATATATATATATATTGGCATATGTATATATTGAAGTTGATTGATTTCCCGCATTGTATAGCGGATGAGACCCTATTACGCCGCCTATTAAGCGGATAATATTTTATAAATCCCATATACCGCGATATTCCACCTCGAAGTGGAATGGGTATTGTGCTAATGTCTGTGGATGCAGGGAAACAGGTTGGAGGGATCCAACTGGATTCCTCACAAATATTTATTGTGATGTTTGATTGATTATCATATCGATATATGATTTTGGAAAGTCGTGATTGACTATTTGATGTGTTGTGATATCCCGGAAATTTTAGCAATATCAATTTAATAATCTGTATTTAAAATTAAATTGATTTGATAAAATTTTAATAAAAATTTATTTGATTTAATAATCCAATTAAATAAATGTTTAATTGGTAAATCTTACCTTTTAAAAGCTAATAATTGTTTTCCTATTTATAATGTATGTATATATATTTATATATATATGTTGTAAATAGATAAGTTTAATTTGAAGTTAAATGAACAAATAAAATATGTGTTTTTAAATTTCTAATATTCATTTGATAATCTGAAGATTTTTATTTTTATTTAATAAATAACTAATTGTTTAATATACTTAAAGTAATTATTTTAAATTGTATAATTGTATTTCCATAAGATAAACAAGAATTTATTTTATTTCTTTTTAAATATAGCTTAATAATTATAAATTGGAATTATTTGAAATTTAAAATACAAATTGTTTACTAAAACATTAATGTAATTAAATATGTTTAATAGGCTATGTAATTTGTAATTTCTTTTATAAGTTATTTAAATTTGTTAATTGTGTTTTTATTTATTTTAATAAATATAGATATGTTTTAAAAAGACAATGTTATTATTCTAAAATTTAAAATATGTTGATAAACTAGGTTTTTAAATTGGATTTTAAATGTATAAATAGCATTTGAATTTGAATTCATTTTGAAATT
Source organism: Allium cepa (assembly GCA_030765085.1). Lineage (NCBI taxonomy): Eukaryota > Viridiplantae > Streptophyta > Magnoliopsida > Asparagales > Amaryllidaceae > Allium > Allium cepa. The sequence goes on along the minus strand of CM060935.1, from coordinate 39,901,344 downwards.
CAAATGAATAAACATATATGAATAACCATATTTAAATTTTGTAAGTAAGTTTTCATGTTTATAAATTGTTTTAGTTCATTAAAAAGAAATACATATTCATTAATTTGTGTAAAACTACTTATATGTATATTTAATAAAGTAAAGAGGATTTTTATTTATCTTTAAATTAAAAATTTGTAAGTAATATATGTATTAAACAAGTGTTGATATTCTAAGTAATTAGTTAGACAAGTGTGCAAAGTTTATTTACTTAATTTGACAAGTGTCTTCTATTTTTATTTTTCTTTTATATTTTTAAATAAATCATTCATACACTTATATAAAACATGTTTTTTCTCCATCCTCAATTTTCTTCTAATGTTCATTTTTTTCTAAGATAAGAAAAACTTCTCAGCTGAAAACAAGTTTGCTTTCAAACTCTCAAAACAAAATTTAAATCATGTTCAAAACCAGATTTTTCATATAACCTTCTCTGAAAATCAAATCTATAACCTTTCCAAATGCAAAGAAATGGCCTGCACCTGAATTTCTCTCCTCTGTAAATCTTGTTTTAAAATGCAAGTCAGTTTAAATAGCAAGCAAATCCTCAAATTCAAATTGCAAAAGCATTTTTTTCCAACCTGCAAATTCCATCAACCTGAAATCTTTTCAATAACAAATGAAGGCCTGCATTTCATTCTCCTTCAACCTGTTCAAAACCATCACAGTTTTCCACCTGCAGAAGCAACAAGTAGCCTCTACATCTCTTTTAAAATATGGATATAAAGTGAAAATCTGCATGCAAGTTTTAACAGAGAAAAACTCATACTTCTTTAACCTGCATGCAAGTATTGAGCAACAGTAAAACATGCAAGTTGAATTTAAAAGTAAAGAGTAGTCTGAATTTGTTCAAGCCTGCAACATTCAAATTTCTTCAAGCCTGCATACAAGTTTTCACAGCAGCACTGTTTTTAATTCAAAACTAAAGCTCTATTCCATCTCTACTGCAGGTGAGTAACACTTTTTAAAATATAAAAATAAGTTGGTTGCTTAAATAAGTATGTTGTGTATGTTACCTGAATTGCATGTTGATTGGTATGTTTGTGAGAACTTTTTCTTTTCAAAAATTCAAGTATAAACCTGTAGCATGATTTCCCCTGAATTAAATATGTTGTGTGAATATTTATTGATACATTTCTGTGTATTTTGGATGTGCATATATGTGAATGTCTGTAACATTCTCTGTTACAGTTTTTAAGAGAGAAAGATTCAAGCTTTGTCTCAAACTTTTTATCTCTGGATTTAGATATTATTAGGATATAAGCTGTAAACAAGAATTGTATGTTTAATCTAAAATAAGGTTTGAAAGTTTATTTAAATCAAATTAACTTGGATATTGCACAGGAGAACAAAATAAACAGGGGATGAGTTAGTTTTGGGTAAATTCAAACATTTGAAATCATTTATTCAGGATTAACATCTGAATGTTTATACAAATTTATGATTTTTTTTAAAAAAATTAAATCAAAAATTTTAATGGTGAATTAAAGGAGCAGTTTTGGTTTTAATGGAATGGGCATTTGGGGTTTTCTGATGCTTCCAAGGGGCAGGGTGGCCATAGTTGCTACTGGTGATAGATTAGAGGTCAGAGATGATATTAAGATTGGTGGTGGTAGTGGTATTGTACTGTGGTGAAGGTGATGATCAAGATTTGTTCTTAAACCTAGTTTTGGGATGATATTACAGTTTTGATCGGCATTGATTCCCTAGTGGATCGAGTTCTCTGGTACGCTAGCTAAGGGAGGTTAAGGGATGGACGAAGACATGGCCGTAGTTATAGAATCTCCGATGGCCGGAGAAGGGGAAGGTGAGGGTTCCAGGTTTGGGGGTGAATAAGGAGTGTCAGGGGAAGTTTGGTATTGTAGAATTTTTGACTCGGGTTAAAACTCGAGTAATTCGCGTTGTGACTCGAAGCAGAGCAAGGGTTTACTCGAAGTAAATCAGAGGGAAACTCGGCATTTTCTGATGTTAACAGGTTTCTTTGAAAACCTGCATAAGTTCCATATTCAATTTAGTTTGAATCTGAAGCAGCTTTAAAATAAGAAATTTAAAATTTAAATTTAAAAAGGTAATTTAAATTTTATAAATTAAAATATTCAAACAATTTTCAAGAGGATTTAAATAGTTTAAGTTTAAAGTAAAGTTTTAAAGAAAGAAGAGATTTAACTTTAGTTTGAATCTAGATTCAAATTCAGATTTGAATCATAATTTAGAAATAAGGGAAGTTTCTAAAATTTAAATTGTTTAAATACAACTTTGAATGTTAAAGCTAATTTGAATATGATTTGTTTTTCAACTGAAATATGGATTTATATTTCTTTTAACTTCTTTTTAATAAGGAATTCTTTAGTATAGTTTTAAAAAGGTTTTAAAAATGATTTTAAAACATTGATAAAGTTAAGTTTGGTTTTCATTTTAAATTTAAATTTTAAAATGAAATTTGGAAACAAATTTTAAAAGTAAGTTGTTTTTAAATTACTTTGTCAATAGTAATGTAATCATTAATAAGAGATGTTTCATTTTAAAGTAAATCAAAGATTTAATGATTTTGATTCTTTAAATTAATAAGGTAAATTAAATAAGATAATTAATTAATTTATTTAATTAATTAAGAATTGGAATAAATTAATTAAGTTTAATTAAACTTGAAATTAATATTAATTAATTTTAGTTTATTACTTAAGGAAGGTAATTAAGAATTTTTTTTTTCATAAGTCATTAACTTGTGATTATTTATTAATTAATGTAATTAATTTTGATAATTAATTGGATTAATTAATTTAAATAATCAATTATGAAACTTAATTAAGTATGATTACTTTTTGGAAATAATTAAAGATATTAATTACTCTTTGTAATTAATTTATTAATTGGATTAATTTAAATTAATTAATTAAGTTTAATTAATTTAGAATAATCATTTGATTGATAAGTAATCAATGAAGTATAATTACTTAGAGAAGTAATTAAGATAAGTAAATTACTGAAGATAATTAATTGAAGCATGGTATTTTGGGATTAATTACTTTGTGTAATTAATGTGAAGATAATTTCTTTATGAAGTGATTAATAATTAATTACTTAATGTAATTAATTTAAGCATTAATGGATTAAGTCATTTAAAAATGATTAAGTAGTGTAATTAATTAAGAGTAATTAATTACTGATGAGATTAATCAAGAATTATTAATCAAAATAATTGATGACTGAATGTAATTAATTTAGAAGTAATTAATTCAATTTTGATTAAGGATCATTAATTAATTAATTAATGATGTAATTAAGGATTAATTAATTAGGATTAATTAATCTAATGGCAAGTGATTAAGGAAGTAATTAATTAATGTAATTAATTAATAAATGAAGTAATTAAAGGTTAATTACTGATTGTGGTTAGGGATAATTAATTTGTGAAATTAATTAAAGATAATTACTTGAATGTAATTAAGGGATAATTAATCAAGGTGATTAATTAAAGTGATTAATTTGAGAATAATGATTTAATTGATTGATAATCAATTAATGGTTAAGTAAGCAAGTTTTAAATGGTGAAGTAATTAATTTAATTCATTTTAAATTAATTAAAGATAGCTAATTAATTTAATTCATTTTAAATTAATTAGAGAAGTAATTAATTTAATTCATTTTAAATTAATTTTAGTTGATGTGATTATAGACCTTTGCTTATGAATGGATGATTTGGTTTGACTTGAATGGTTTGAATCTCAGATATGAGATTAGTATTGTGTGATATGGATGCATTGGTTGCATTGTGATGGTGATATGAGTTATCTATGGATGATGATAATGTAGATTATCAAGTTATGATGATAATTTAGATTACCTGCTTATGATAATATTGTTGATTATCTGTTATGATGATGTGAAGTATCTATCTGTGTGTGTATAGATAGTTTAAATTGAATTGTTTTAAACTTAAAACAACTTGGACCTAAAAGACACGCTTTGGATTTCGATGAGACCGGGATCGGATTTGCTACACTACAGCGTGATAGGGGGTTCTCGCTTTGCGTTAGGTGGCGAACGGGAGACTCTTACCCCTACATGCCCCCGGGGATAGTATAAGGTCTTGCGGGGTTGGTTGCGACTCGAGAGGGTGGCCGTAAAAGCAAATTCGAGGTATCACTGTGAGCCACAGCGGGGCTGGGATGGTTGAAAAGCCTACCGGTCGTGAGCCGTTGCTGATGGTTGAAAAGCCTAGGACGTTACAGTGGTATCAGAGCGTTAGGTTGAGTGAATACCTAGGCTCTGTAGTGGTGTCTTCTTGAGAGAGCGTATTTGTAGTTTTGATATATATCTATATATATTTATTATTTCTACCTATCTGTTGGGTTACCTGTTCAGGTATTCCAATATAAGTTATAAAGGTAGATAAGGTAGTGGTGTGTGTAACACGATGACTACCATTGGTTGGAGTTTGAATGTTTGAGGTTGGAAGTGTATTTGTTGAGACTGTAGACCTAATACCGTCTCAAGTGAGTTGTGCAGAGTATAGAGATTTCATCGATCCCTGAAGGTAACCTGTTAAGGTTCAGAGTTCATCTTTGAAGATGGATGAGTAGAGTTTGGATCGATTGGTTGGCAGAAGTGTGTGATGGTATTTTGATAACTCAGGAAGTGGTAGCTGCGTGATGAGATGCAGTGACATTGGATTGTATCCGAAGATGTTTTCTTTGGAACAAGTTAAGAAGGTGTGTCTGCTTTGGTGATGTGGCTGAGTTCAGCTAGATGTTTGTGTTTGGCTTTGAGGTCTGAGTTTCTCAAAGAGCTTTGATTAGGAAGTTTTGGCTTTGGTGTCAGCGGTGCAACTCGGAGTGTCTTTGTTGGCAGAAGTTGACTGGCTGAGTAGTTTCTGAAGGTGGAATTCAGAAGCAGCAGAGTGAACCCAATACTTTATTGGATTGACTAATTAAGAGTAAGCTGTTCTGTTTGGTAAAGAGAGAACAGTTTTCTTTGGGAATTGGTCTTTATTGATCGCAAAAGTGACTTGCGATAGTTTGAGTGTTCTTTTGAGTATTGAAGAATTTTCTGGTTGTCTTCTAAGAAGGCAGAGGCTTTTCTACTTCTGAAGATTTAGTTTTCTTATCATCTGGATTACAGGAGTGCTACCGGTGATTCAGCTAGTAGAAGGAGGATTTCTCGAGATAGGTTTGGTGAGGCAGATCAGGATTGGGGAAACATCTGAGTTTTCTTTGGGTATGTTGAGCAATATTTTTGGGAAGGGATGTCCAGCTTGTGCTCATCAGCAGTGTCTTCTGTGCCAGATCAGAGTTGTGCAGCGGAAGCAGTTTGGGAATGCTTCTGTTTTATCTTTACTGGATAGAAGAAGTGAGTTTGTTCTTCTGATGTTTGAAGAGTGGAGTTGGTGATCTCAGTCTTGGTTGATCTTGAGGAGATCGTTGTGTTGTTTTTGGTCTAGATAGTTTAGAGGAACCAGCAAGAGTTAAGCTGATCAGTTTGGATATAAGCAGCCCAGGATCATCCGAAGAGTTTTGGAGATAAGAGACGAAGGAAATTGGATTCCGGAGTCGGAATTTTGTTTTGGATCTCTTCTGTGTTTTGGTTGGATTGGTGTTTGGTTTTCAAGAGTTGAATTGCCGGTTTGGACAACTGGGATTCAGTGAGTTTCACGTATCTCTGAGGGAGTACGTGTATGAGTTATCTCTGGAAATGGAACCAGCTGTTCAGGAGGGTTTGGTTGTTGGGTCAGACTCGTTCGTAGTCTGATATCTTGTCTAGTTTTGTAGATCTAGATGAGTTGAAGCTCTGTAGCTTCGTAGTTTAGATGGTTTGTATTGTATAGGGCGAGTATCCCGGTGTATATATATATATACCGGGGAAACTCGAGAAATTTTTATCCGGAATTTTATCTAGATAATTAAATTTGTTTGATTAGATAAATTGGTTGCCATGGTTGTTAGCATTTGATTGATATGTGATTGTGATTTAAAATCTATAATTCTAAATGGGTTATTAAATTACTTTTGCTTTTAAATTTCGGGGACGAAATTCTTTTAAGGGGGAAGGAATGTGATATCCCGGAAATTTTAGCAATATCAATTTAATAATCTGTATTTAAAATTAAATTGATTTGATAAAATTTTAATAAAAATTTATTTGATTTAATAATCCAATTAAATAAATGTTTAATTGGTAAATCTTACCTTTTAAAAGCTAATAATTGTTTTCCTATTTATAATGTATGTATATATATTTATATATATATGTTGTAAATAGATAAGTTTAATTTGAAGTTAAATGAACAAATAAAATATGTGTTTTTAAATTTCTAATATTCATTTGATAATCTGAAGATTTTTATTTTTATTTAATAAATAACTAATTGTTTAATATACTTAAAGTAATTATTTTAAATTGTATAATTGTATTTCCATAAGATAAACAAGAATTTATTTTATTTCTTTTTAAATATAGCTTAATAATTATAAATTGGAATTATTTGAAATTTAAAATACAAATTGTTTACTAAAACATTAATGTAATTAAATATGTTTAATAGGCTATGTAATTTGTAATTTCTTTTATAAGTTATTTAAATTTGTTAATTGTGTTTTTATTTATTTTAATAAATATAGATATGTTTTAAAAAGACAATGTTATTATTCTAAAATTTAAAATATGTTGATAAACTAGGTTTTTAAATTGGATTTTAAATGTATAAATAGCATTTGAATTTGAATTCATTTTGAAATTCAAATGAATAAACATATATGAATAACCATATTTAAATTTTGTAAGTAAGTTTTCATGTTTATAAATTGTTTTAGTTCATTAAAAAGAAATACATATTCATTAATTTGTGTAAAACTACTTATATGTATATTTAATAAAGTAAAGAGGATTTTTATTTATCTTTAAATTAAAAATTTGTAAGTAATATATGTATTAAACAAGTGTTGATATTCTAAGTAATTAGTTAGACAAGTGTGCAAAGTTTATTTACTTAATTTGACAAGTGTCTTCTATTTTTATTTTTCTTTTATATTTTTAAATAAATCATTCATACACTTATATAAAACATGTTTTTTCTCCATCCTCAATTTTCTTCTAATGTTCATTTTTTTCTAAGATAAGAAAAACTTCTCAGCTGAAAACAAGTTTGCTTTCAAACTCTCAAAACAAAATTTAAATCATGTTCAAAACCAGATTTTTCATATAACCTTCTCTGAAAATCAAATCTATAACCTTTCCAAATGCAAAGAAATGGCCTGCACCTGAATTTCTCTCCTCTGTAAATCTTGTTTTAAAATGCAAGTCAGTTTAAATAGCAAGCAAATCCTCAAATTCAAATTGCAAAAGCATTTTTTTCCAACCTGCAAATTCCATCAACCTGAAATCTTTTCAATAACAAATGAAGGCCTGCATTTCATTCTCCTTCAACCTGTTCAAAACCATCACAGTTTTCCACCTGCAGAAGCAACAAGTAGCCTCTACATCTCTTTTAAAATATGGATATAAAGTGAAAATCTGCATGCAAGTTTTAACAGAGAAAAACTCATACTTCTTTAACCTGCATGCAAGTATTGAGCAACAGTAAAACATGCAAGTTGAATTTAAAAGTAAAGAGTAGTCTGAATTTGTTCAAGCCTGCAACATTCAAATTTCTTCAAGCCTGCATACAAGTTTTCACAGCAGCACTGTTTTTAATTCAAAACTAAAGCTCTATTCCATCTCTACTGCAGGTGAGTAACACTTTTTAAAATATAAAAATAAGTTGGTTGCTTAAATAAGTATGTTGTGTATGTTACCTGAATTGCATGTTGATTGGTATGTTTGTGAGAACTTTTTCTTTTCAAAAATTCAAGTATAAACCTGTAGCATGATTTCCCCTGAATTAAATATGTTGTGTGAATATTTATTGATACATTTCTGTGTATTTTGGATGTGCATATATGTGAATGTCTGTAACATTCTCTGTTACAGTTTTTAAGAGAGAAAGATTCAAGCTTTGTCTCAAACTTTTTATCTCTGGATTTAGATATTATTAGGATATAAGCTGTAAACAAGAATTGTATGTTTAATCTAAAATAAGGTTTGAAAGTTTATTTAAATCAAATTAACTTGGATATTGCACAGGAGAACAAAATAAACAGGGGATGAGTTAGTTTTGGGTAAATTCAAACATTTGAAATCATTTATTCAGGATTAACATCTGAATGTTTATACAAATTTATGATTTTTTTTAAAAAAATTAAATCAAAAATTTTAATGGTGAATTAAAGGAGCAGTTTTGGTTTTAATGGAATGGGCATTTGGGGTTTTCTGATGCTTCCAAGGGGCAGGGTGGCCATAGTTGCTACTGGTGATAGATTAGAGGTCAGAGATGATATTAAGATTGGTGGTGGTAGTGGTATTGTACTGTGGTGAAGGTGATGATCAAGATTTGTTCTTAAACCTAGTTTTGGGATGATATTACAGTTTTGATCGGCATTGATTCCCTAGTGGATCGAGTTCTCTGGTACGCTAGCTAAGGGAGGTTAAGGGATGGACGAAGACATGGCCGTAGTTATAGAATCTCCGATGGCCGGAGAAGGGGAAGGTGAGGGTTCCAGGTTTGGGGGTGAATAAGGAGTGTCAGGGGAAGTTTGGTATTGTAGAATTTTTGACTCGGGTTAAAACTCGAGTAATTCGCGTTGTGACTCGAAGCAGAGCAAGGGTTTACTCGAAGTAAATCAGAGGGAAACTCGGCATTTTCTGATGTTAACAGGTTTCTTTGAAAACCTGCATAAGTTCCATATTCAATTTAGTTTGAATCTGAAGCAGCTTTAAAATAAGAAATTTAAAATTTAAATTTAAAAAGGTAATTTAAATTTTATAAATTAAAATATTCAAACAATTTTCAAGAGGATTTAAATAGTTTAAGTTTAAAGTAAAGTTTTAAAGAAAGAAGAGATTTAACTTTAGTTTGAATCTAGATTCAAATTCAGATTTGAATCATAATTTAGAAATAAGGGAAGTTTCTAAAATTTAAATTGTTTAAATACAACTTTGAATGTTAAAGCTAATTTGAATATGATTTGTTTTTCAACTGAAATATGGATTTATATTTCTTTTAACTTCTTTTTAATAAGGAATTCTTTAGTATAGTTTTAAAAAGGTTTTAAAAATGATTTTAAAACATTGATAAAGTTAAGTTTGGTTTTCATTTTAAATTTAAATTTTAAAATGAAATTTGGAAACAAATTTTAAAAGTAAGTTGTTTTTAAATTACTTTGTCAATAGTAATGTAATCATTAATAAGAGATGTTTCATTTTAAAGTAAATCAAAGATTTAATGATTTTGATTCTTTAAATTAATAAGGTAAATTAAATAAGATAATTAATTAATTTATTTAATTAATTAAGAATTGGAATAAATTAATTAAGTTTAATTAAACTTGAAATTAATATTAATTAATTTTAGTTTATTACTTAAGGAAGGTAATTAAGAATTTTTTTTTTCATAAGTCATTAACTTGTGATTATTTATTAATTAATGTAATTAATTTTGATAATTAATTGGATTAATTAATTTAAATAATCAATTATGAAACTTAATTAAGTATGATTACTTTTTGGAAATAATTAAAGATATTAATTACTCTTTGTAATTAATTTATTAATTGGATTAATTTAAATTAATTAATTAAGTTTAATTAATTTAGAATAATCATTTGATTGATAAGTAATCAATGAAGTATAATTACTTAGAGAAGTAATTAAGATAAGTAAATTACTGAAGATAATTAATTGAAGCATGGTATTTTGGGATTAATTACTTTGTGTAATTAATGTGAAGATAATTTCTTTATGAAGTGATTAATAATTAATTACTTAATGTAATTAATTTAAGCATTAATGGATTAAGTCATTTAAAAATGATTAAGTAGTGTAATTAATTAAGAGTAATTAATTACTGATGAGATTAATCAAGAATTATTAATCAAAATAATTGATGACTGAATGTAATTAATTTAGAAGTAATTAATTCAATTTTGATTAAGGATCATTAATTAATTAATTAATGATGTAATTAAGGATTAATTAATTAGGATTAATTAATCTAATGGCAAGTGATTAAGGAAGTAATTAATTAATGTAATTAATTAATAAATGAAGTAATTAAAGGTTAATTACTGATTGTGGTTAGGGATAATTAATTTGTGAAATTAATTAAAGATAATTACTTGAATGTAATTAAGGGATAATTAATCAAGGTGATTAATTAAAGTGATTAATTTGAGAATAATGATTTAATTGATTGATAATCAATTAATGGTTAAGTAAGCAAGTTTTAAATGGTGAAGTAATTAATTTAATTCATTTTAAATTAATTAAAGATAGCTAATTAATTTAATTCATTTTAAATTAATTAGAGAAGTAATTAATTTAATTCATTTTAAATTAATTTTAGTTGATGTGATTATAGACCTTTGCTTATGAATGGATGATTTGGTTTGACTTGAATGGTTTGAATCTCAGATATGAGATTAGTATTGTGTGATATGGATGCATTGGTTGCATTGTGATGGTGATATGAGTTATCTATGGATGATGATAATGTAGATTATCAAGTTATGATGATAATTTAGATTACCTGCTTATGATAATATTGTTGATTATCTGTTATGATGATGTGAAGTATCTATCTGTGTGTGTATAGATAGTTTAAATTGAATTGTTTTAAACTTAAAACAACTTGGACCTAAAAGACACGCTTTGGATTTCGATGAGACCGGGATCGGGTTTCCATATTTGGATATCCGAAAACCACATCGATTCCAATTAACGTTAGGTCGTGAATCTAAGTGGAGCAAGTGAAGACTCGAGGTGTAAGGGCTATACGTCAGTATAACTCTGTGGGTGATTCCGTAATGAGTTTGACGGAATAGTGCTTATAGATTCGAGATGGTGAATCAGAGTGCAAGGGCTATGGTCGTTGACTCTGAGGGTGATTCCAATAATGAGTGCAACGAGATAGTGCCTTCGGTTTCGTTCGAACCCGGAACGAACTTGTATGGATTGAATGCTTTCAGAACATCGTCAGGTGGACGATGAGCATTCTAAGATTTGATGTCCTATAAAGGTAATCGTAGCCTCAAGCCTCATCAACCGGGAATGGCTAAAACAGGGGAGGTGCAGCAAGGCTTCGTGGGTAGCCCCCACTTGAGAGCAAGATTTACCCCTGTCTAGAGGTCCCTTTTATTTCGGCTGTGTGGGGCGGTTGAATCGCGACAACTGCCGGGGTTGTCTTGTTCGGAACTGTTCAGTAAGGAACGGGTCCGGCCTTGTGTTGCAGGGGAGTTAGGGTGGCTCCTCGGTACGGTGATCTAGGCCACGTACTGTGACGGGCGGTACCCCAGTAGCCCTGCCATTGTATGGAATCCAAAATCCAATAAGTGCCGTACGTATTAGTTGTGCCCAACTATGTTGGAATGTGAGATGTAAGCATTTCAGCTATTTCTGTATTTTATTTGAAAACCCTAGACACTATTATAATATCATCGGATTTCCTATCAAATGTTTTGGTTAGCGTAAGGTAAAAACTTTTCCATGTTTATGTGTGGGAAGTCTTACGTGATACCTTTCTTTTTAAAGGATTTTGAAAGTTAAGCAACTTTAACCTGTTACTCACACCAGACCCATGTCTGACCCGGAGTTTATTTTTGTTTTTCATAAACTCTTGGGTACTCAAATTTTTACGAGTAGCCAAGGGATTCAGGTTAGGATTCAGGATTAACTTTGACGAATAATGGAGGAGCAATGGAGCAGGAGGCTTCCGCGTTGTAGATATTTAGTCCGTTGTGTTTTGTATCTCTGAGTTAATTGTGATGTTGTATTGAGTTGTAAATACTAGACAGGTGTTTATAACTGTCTAGTATATGTGTTGTGTATGCTGTGTATTTCTGATAGATACTGTATATTGTGTAAATACTTTTGATTATTAATATAATTTATTCGTTCCGCTGTTTAGATTCTGACGTGTTGTTTCTTCTTTCTTCTCTTTCTTTCTATTCTCTATCCCTTTCTTTCTTATTAACGATGCGACTTCCTGGAGTTAGGGAGTTGGGTCGTTACATGTGTTGCATCATCGGATCCAATTTTGAAGTTTAAAAATAACGATTTTGATTTTTAAGGGATTTCTAAAGTGATTTTTGAAAGTATACGTTTATAAAATAGTTTTGGAATTGATTTGTTTTAAATAGATAAACGTTATAATTTTAATAGTATAAAAATTATGATTTTTGAGAAATACAGTTAAAAGTTGATTTTTGAAAATAGGGGATTAATGATTTTATAAAATAGTTTAAACTGGGATTTCTGAATTTATTATAAAAAGTTTAAATATAGGATTTATGAAATTTGATTATTTTATGAATCAAAATGATGAAATTATAAAGAAGTTTAAAGACGTTTAAAAAGAATAATATAAATTGATCCATATAAAAGATTTATAAATTGATATTTATAAATTAAAATATTTGAATTATAAAACGAGTTTTTATAAGTGTTAGAATGGATTGTAAATGAATTTCATAAATGAATGAAATTTATAGGATTATAACGGTGAAGTTATAAATGGAATTTTATAAACAGTAGGTTTATAAAATTTGTAAAGTTACCAAAAGAATAAATTTTGGATAAATAAATAAATCTTATAAGTTATAAGATTTATAAATTTGGGAAGTTTAAAAGAACGTTTTTGTAAACGAATAAATTATAAGTATTTAACTTATAATATGAACTTTTAGTATATCATTTAGATATGAAATTGAATAGGTTAATAAAGGAAATTTATAAGAGGAAGTGTTATACAATAAATAGAAATGGAATTTATGAACATTGTTTTATAAATCCGCAACGACTTATTTTGATAAGTAAATAGTTGTAATTTATTAATGGAGATATTCACGTTTTAGACAGTGAATAATCCTGTAAAACAAAATGAATAGAAATGATAAAATTTGTTAACGAAGTATATTCATGTTTTTGAATAGTGAATAATATGTTAAAGAAATGGTTTTGAATGTGATGTTTTAAATAGAATTAAAACGATCTAACGATATTTTTAAATATGTTAAGATCGAAACCATAGATTTCAACATTCATTGTTGAAATAGACATTTTCGAGAAATAGAAGGAAATGGTAGACTATAACACTGTTGTTATAGTAAATGATTTCCGAAAGGAAATGTTTTGTATAGTATTGGGATTTATATATCTATTTTAATTTCGAATCCCTATACTAGTGATTTTGGGTTGTCGTAACGATGTTTTACGCAACATTCGTTTTGTCCCAAGTAAATATGTTTAAGAGAATGATTTCCTTAAAGAATGAAATCTATACTTAATTTCGATTTAAGTATATTGAATATTTTCCAAGTATAGAAAATAAAAAGACTTGTGAATTACTTATAAATAAATAAGTATGGAAATGTTTTTTTCAATATAAAGTGAATGTTTTGAATTTATCTTTTTGAAGATAAATTGAAAATGAATATTAGAAATCGAATGGAAGTCGTATATTTATAAATATTTTGGAATGTAAATTCAATATGGAATTTAAAAATGAAATTGGGAAAATGGGTTTAAAAAAAAAAAAATATTGATTTTATTTTTGAAGTATTGAAAATTTATATCTTGTAAAGATATTTTTGGGAAATAAATAATTTGGAAAATTATTTGGAATCTGGTGATGTTGGCATGTCCATTGATAGTTCAATAACCGACTATCAATATTTACCTTTGAATAGGTATTTGTTGTGATTTGCTTGAATTTGAACGCCGCACTTAATTTTTTTTTTTAAATAAGCGCTCACTATTCGGGTTAACCGAGAAAGGACCTTGGGGTCGTATAACCCATTCCGAATATGTGATACGTCGTTATGAATTGCATTCGAAGATCGGTGTTGAAGACCGGATATCTTCGAAAACGAAAGGATTTCTTGTTGATTGTCTCTGCACTGCCTGATCCTCGGTATAGAGATCTCCATATGTGATGGGAAATTCGGACATGATTAGAGATTATCCGGATTGCAAGGACTTCTTTGTAAGTGCCTTCGGTTCTGTTCGATCCCGGAACAGACTTGTATGGATAGTATGTCTGACATTACAAATTGAGATATAAATCCGATTTCTTTCAAATATATTTCTGTTGGTGGCGGAGAATTTATTCTCTTAGCTTAACACCCTTCTCTGAGACGTACGAGCTCAGAGGTTATATAGTTGAAGGTCATCAGCAATATATTCCCAATTTGGTAATGTGACATGCTGATTGTTGCTGTGAAATGATCATTGTGTTGATTATTTGTGATAGGATCATTTGTTTGATCATTTATCTTTGTGATCATTTCTATGATCATTTGTTGACCCAAAGCACGGCTTTTGTATAAAGCGTGTTTTTGTGGACGTGACTTCGTCGAGCCTCACACCCCGGAATGGTCAAAACAGGAAAGATGCAGCAAGGTTATGAGGGGTAGCTCCCTTTAGGGTATGTGCATTTCCTTCTGGAAAAGGGTGGTATCATGTTATGGAGCCCAGATACTTACTCATGTTGAAACACTTATTATTATGGTGTGATGTTGATGACGAGCGCTCGGTTAAAGGTCCCAAAGGACCGGGGGATGGCATACTCGTGTCAGTTGTTACCCAGTTAGGGGTAACCCGGCCTTGTGTTGGTAGAGATCCGGTTTGGTTCTCGGGGACGTCCTTCCAGAGGCGTTCTCATGTGGCAATGGGAAGTTCCTTGGCCTGACCATTCGTTGGAAATCCAATTCCCAATACGAACCCTGTACGGTTTTAGTTGTAGGACCTGCCATTTACTTATGGTGGTCACCACTGTTTAGATGGTAGCTATAGTAGGCATACGATAATGGTCGTATGTTGGCTAAGATTTATATCTTTATTTTCGAAATGAATTTTTCCTACACTATGCACTAGTAATAATATCAAATGTTCTTTTAATGCGTATCAAGCATCTTTGACTATCATAAGGAGAAATCTCCTTCGATTCTGCGTTTGCATGTGTGTGTGTGCGGGAGGCCTTATGGTAGTCTCATTTTTAAAAGCATTGCGAATTGACTTTAAAAATATTCCTCTATTTTGATTTTAAAGATAAATAAACTGTTTTGAGTTCCCACACCAGTCACATGACTGACTCGGAGTTTATTGTTTTCCTTCCTAAACTCTGGGTGCCCCCCAATTTCCACACGGGCAGTCAAGAGTTAGGTTTATCAGGATATTCTGGAATTCAGAAGTTGCCGGAGGCAAGATGGATGGCATAGCGTATTACTAGTATATAGTACTCCTTTTTCCGCTGCATTGTTGTTGTTGTTTGATGTTGTACACTCTGATGTAATGTGATGAAATGTAATGTAATAACTGATATAGTTCTTTGTTAAAGATTATTCATTTATCTATTATATGTTGTTCCGCTGCGAATTATGAGATTCTGATGTTGTTTTGTTGTTTCTTTCTGTTCTATTTTCTATCTTCTCTCTCTCTTCTACCTCTTTCTTCTTCTTTAAACCCTAATGGTTCGTATTTCCGTTCATCTTGAGTTAATCAATGGAGATTAGTGTATATTCAAGGGGTACGGAAAAGCGGATTATTACATCAACTGTATTCAAATGTAAATAAATGTTCATTAATGTGAGTAAGAACCGTAATTGTAAAGTATGAATGTAATAAATGAACAGAAAAGTATATTTTATTCATAAGATAAAATAAAAGAACGAAACCGATTTGAATGAATTAATTAAGGTTTTAATTATAATAAATGTATACATTTGACAAATTCAATATAATTAAATACGTAAGGAAAGATGGATATTTGAATATATATTAATGTGAGGAAAGATAAATGAATATTAACGAGGTTTATAGGGTAATATAGACTTAATAAACTGGGATTTGAATTGAATCAAATCAGTTTATTTGAAATTAATTATAATTAATGGGAATTAAATCATAACAAATAGATTTATGGAGACAATGAAATTTATTACTTTGCTAATTGGAAATATAATGAATTGGGAAATATTAACGCAATAAACATAAACCTATGATGATTATACCTATAAGGTGATAATTGATTCAATAACAAGATCTAAAAATCAAATATATGGATTAATTGGGAGTTTAAAACTTATAATTTCTAAATTAAATGAAATTGAAATTAAATGTTGTAAATTGTGAAATGTCTAATAATAAGTTAATAAGAGAATTTGCTTTAAAGGATTTTAAATTACTGAATAATCCGAAGTGATAGAAATTGGAAATAACGATAATTGAATTGAAAAGTGACTTAATTAATTTAATATTAATTTATTCAATTAACTGAAATATAGCCATTTTGGCCACTGACTCAGATTTCGACGAAATCAATTTCATTGGATTCATAATGGTGAATTATTGTAGGATTTCAAGTTTCATAATAATCGGGCTTGTCGTTTGATCGTACGGGCTTGAAACGCCTAGAAATCAATTAAATTGAAATCAATTTGAAATATGCTGATTTTAACGTAACTCCTTCATACGATGGAATTTGGACCTGAAACATGTTCCATTGATTTTTAAATATTCAAAAACAAATATTTTGATATATGGGTTGACTCATTTCCGTTCCGGAATCGAAACGGGCTTTTCGAGTCAATTATTGTTCAAAACCCTAATCAATCGTATCTGCTTCTCTATTTTCAGATCTACCTATATATATCCAGTTATAAACCATAGCAGCCTTTCTATTTCTCATTTGTGTACATACATAAACTTCTATTGCTCCTCTTCTCAATGGCTGAAAACTATAAATATTCCAATTCATTTCCAATTCAAAATCCAACAACAAAAATTCAAACTCCCTAAAACCTATCAAATTTTATATGAATTCGAAGCTCTCGAAGAGCGCATGTCAATTCAGCTATCCGTTTTTTAATATGGATTTTTCTGTGGCCGGAATTCGAGGAATAAATCTCAGCCATTCATCGCTTGTAGATCGACATCATCTGATAGTCAAATAAATGGTATAGTGGTGTAGAGATCGACGTGTGGAGTGCATCTGTGCAGTTTGTTTGACGAATCGACGGCTGGATCTAGCGTTAAAATTCGATTTGGGTTATAAGCTGAGGTGGCGGCTGTACGTTTCTGGGAGGTGTCAACATGCCATGGGGATGCGAGCGAGTTCGTGGCCAGCTCGGAGGGGATTCACGAGGTGTGTAGCTGGTCCGCGTTCGTTGGAGCAACGACGGCGGCTTGAGGATCGTCGCACACGAGCAGGATTGTGCGATTTTGGGTTCTCATGTTCCAGATGATAGAGGGTGACGTGGCGAGATTTGTGAGGTGGTCTCTTTTTATTTATTTAAAATTTTGCTCTAAATCGTTCTAACTTGAATAATTTCTTCATACGGCGCGGTTTTCTCCGCTAGGATCGTATTAAAATTTTAGACATTTTGACACTGGTTTGGAAAGATTCGGAGGCTGTTTGAATTTTGAGTTTAAATTGGATTTAAATTCAATTTAAATTCAAAAGGTGAGTGTCTTAACCCACTCATAACTTCTAAAATTTCTTATGTTTGTTAAATTAATTTACGATGTGATTAAAAATCTATTCATGACTGTTTGCCATATTTTAAATCATCATCTCAGTTAATTGAATTTATTTGGATAAAATAGTTATTTAATTTATTATTGAATATAAACTGCCAGTTAAATACCTGTTATTTATTATCAGTTTCTATATTGATGGATTGTTTTGGACGATGATTGTGATGGATGTCGATTGTGGATATTGGTTGAATGGATGTTTAGTTTATATTGTTATAAACTCCAAGTTTGTTATGGATTTTTAATAATTCGGGATTGCGTTTGAAATGATATACAACCGTAAAATATTAAATTGCGGATTGAAGTGATAAATATCTGTATCACTTGACCATAGGATAGAAAGTTATATACAGACACCGTGGTCTACATATATAAAAATATTTTGAAATGATTTCTATGGTTTTGTAAAGAAAAATATGGTTTTATATAAGTATTGATTTCAGATATTATGTAAATGTTACTTTATATATATAGTTAAATCCTTGATTTTAAGCTATGTATAAATTTGTTCGATATAAAACAAGTTTATTGATAAAGATTGATTTTATTAAAAATATAATATGGTTAAGTATTTATATAAATTATATTTTAATATAGAGTTTATAATGATCTAAAAAAATTAAGGTTGAGAAGATTGATTTGAAATTGATTTGAAATTTTATTTAGTGTAGAAACTAAATTAATGAAACTGATTTGGAACGTAAGGAATTTGAGATTTGTAAAGGATATGATTTATAACTTGATTTTGATTTAAGGTGAATTAAATAAATATCTCAAATATAAATAAATTGAAGGAAACATTTAGTTATTTGTAATTTGGGTTTTATTTAAATGATAATGGATTTATTAAGTAAATGTTTCAAAACTAAATAACAGAAAATTGATTTGATATATATATATGAAATTATCAAACTTAGTTTTGCAATTGTTGAATACTTAAAGTTTGAAATATACTGAATTTGAAATGGTTTATATTGTGGATCAAATTTGTTTTTTTTTAAATCAATATAATTTGGAATGGTTTATTTGGAAACTGAATTGAATTGAAATTTATGATTTGAGATTTGGTTAAATCTAAAATTATGGAATTTGAGTTGTTTGGAATTGATTTGTGAAATTGAAGAAGCTATTTATTATATAAAGTGTTTTAATATTTAAACCATTTAAGTGGTGGAAATATGTTCCAAAGTTATGAGTTTCAAAGTATTATGATTTGAAAGTGTTATAATTTAAAGTGTTTTGGTTTCGAAGCATATGACTTTGAAAGTTCTATGATTTTAGAAAAGGATATATTTGGAATGAAAATGATATCGTATTGATTTGGTTTTGAAAAGGCAATGATATTTGGTTTTAAGTATAAACTATTTTGAAAATGACCATGGTGTTATGGTAACGTTTGGTTGTTAAAGAGACTGGGATCGAAAGTTGTCATACTCTCTGCCAACTCCGAAAACCATTTTAACAACCGTGTACGCGGTGGAGATTCCAAAATGAAGTAGGATGGTGGCGGCATTCCTTTGAGGTATATACGTGGAACCGACTCCCGTAAGTTGGCTTAAGATGGCTAAAATAGGAGCGATTGACGGGTTAAGGAGGTAGCACCTTTTATCGGACACACTCCTTCGATACCATTCTATTACTTTGTGATTGATTGGGGCCCCTTTAATTTTGGAGGTGTGGCTCGAGGTGGGCGGTAGTAGCTGCTACGCACTACCACTGGTCCGGAAGCGTAATTGGTATATCTACCCTGGCATTGCCTAGTTGTGCCGTGTCACCTACGCTAGCGCGCCTTGTACGAGTTTGGTTGTCTCCCCTAGCCCATGGAGTATTCTCTGGTGGCTTCCCGATCAGGAGGGCTGGATGGACTACTGGGACTGTTACGTGTTAAGGTGGAAAATGTAAAGCCTTAACGCTATTTAAAAGTAAGTTTATTTTACTAATAGACATTATTATAATAGCGTATATTACTACATAGTAAATAGTTTAACGAATCCTTAGGAGATGTGAATCCCGAACATCTCTTAACTTACTGCACTCATGTTAGACACTGGATAGGAGATGTCAAATACCGTAAACATCTATGACGCCGTTCCACTCATACTATTTACCGTTGATTTAACTTACATAAGATCTTTTAGTTCTGACTCGACTGTTTTGTCTTTTCAATTCGCTCGAGTTAGCCTAAGCATTTCAGGGTTTGAAGACCTTACTTCTGGAGGACGAAGACGAAGATCATATTACTATTATTTACTATAGTGTTCCACTGCATCACATTGTTCTGCTGTATTGTTATTTATTATTCTTTGGTATGTGGAACTCTGATTCTGTGTTGTATAAGTATAATCAAATGTTTTGTAAAACAACTTCATGAACTGTTTATTTGATTATTATATTTTGTCGTTCCGCTGCAAGATTCTATTTTGCTTTTTCTTTCTCTGCTTTTTCTTATTCACTCCAATAATAATCCGCCCTTCTATGTGGCTTGAGTCTGATGTGTGGGTTTATCGTCGATTTAAAGCGTATAAAAAGGAGGGATGTTACATTTGGTCTCAGAGCTTTGGTTTAGCAATAAACCTTACCTTTGTGGGGTTTGACTATTTATTAACAGGGTAGTAATACCCTATGATAGGTCGCTGAGTGTGTGTGTGTATATATATATATATATGAGAGAGCATATTTGTTAGTGTTATAAAAGGTTTTTATATTGTGTTAATTTATTCCGTTTTGTATTTATAAATTTTGGTTGATGCGTAGAGCGCTATGACATCAATAGGGATTTTTAAACACTTAATAGGACAAACCGACACAATTTTGTTTTGAATATAGGTGGATGAAATAATTTTGCCTATTATATTTTCTATATATTAAATAAATTTTTATAAATGATATATATTTGGTTGTAATATAATTGTTGTTTGGTAGTGAAATTTATGAATATGGGCTGGAAATAAGATTTCAAAAGTAAAATAAATAAGAATACACTGGAAATTTAGAACTTAAGTTTCAGGGCTTTGAAAATTTCATTCGAATGATTTGGAATGTAGTAATAATATTATTAAAGTATTTTCTGCTATAAATATTTCAATATGTTTTGAAAGAATTGTTTTAATGAAATTTTGGGAAAGAAATAATTTCTGTACTCCCCTCTCTGTCGCTGGAAAATAATTTCGGTGATGAGTGCACGCATCATCGACATTCATTTTCGAGTTTCTAACAGCAAAGACCACTGTAGTAGTTTTACTGTAGATTTATTTTGATGTACAAATATAAATTCAAATTGTTTTAAATATAATTGGATATATAAATTATAAGTGTATACATCTATCTATTATTTTTAATGATTTGAAATTAAACCCGGTATTTAGTTATTAAGTTTCTGTTAATTAATATTTTCAATTATTGTAGTGAAATGGAATGTAACTAATTAATAATTGAAACCTCTAAATGAAATAAGAGATTTAATGCTAGGTTATGAACGAAATTACAAGCAAGTTGAAATTTGTAACTTATAAAACAAAAGATATAATTATTGAACATTAAATTAATTCAAAGAAATGGGACAAACTTGTATGATTTTCAATTGCATTCTTAAAAGCATATATATATATATATATATATATAACTTACCAAATAGTAAAGGTTGCAATGTTTAATAAAAAAATGTAATATGATATTATACAAGCAAGAAATTTAGTGTTATAACTGCTATAAACTTAAGTTATAATTGAAATGTTACTACAATAAAATGAGATAGAAAGTAAGTATTGTAAATGAGTAATTAGAAACTTAAGTAAATATATTGAAATGCTAAATAACTGAACTTAATTTATGCTTGGGGTTATTGTTTATTTGGTTTATGGTTGTTTGGGCAAGGATACTTTGAAATTGTTTGGATGTATGAATAATCTATCTAGTTTCATCTAAGACTATTGAGTAAATGGTGCATTTAGTAGTTTATTTTCATTCTGTACAATTTAAATTCTTTGAACCCAAATAACCATTTGTTTTGTTGATATGAATGGATAATTGATTTGTGTTGATTTTATATGATGATTGTATATTGGTTGCAAGTGATTATTGTTTATATGGATTTGTTTGTCAGTGGTTGAAACAACTTTAAATATTTCATTTTATATAATTATTAACCCTTTTGGATTATATAAGTGAAACACAGATTATGGAAGCAATTGCTACTACTTTTAGTTTCATAAAAATAGCGTTAATTGCCTGCTAAATAGGTACATTCTCGGATTATGGTTTTATAGCGTTATTATGTTATTTTCCCGTGTTGGGATATATTATTTTGGAAAATATATGTTTGACATTGTTATATTTGATATTATAATTTCTGCCAAGCGTCTTCGTACAAAGCAGACTCTGCTGAAATTTTCCGTAAATTTTGGACTTAGAAAATTTTATGAAATATTTTCCAAAAATTTTGTTACTTGAATACAAAAGGATTTAATGGCTATAAATTGATATATTTTATTCAAATTATTAAATTTTGTGAATTTATCTGTTTATAAATTTAATATTTTTGAATAAGATATATGGATTACTTAATTCCTTCTTTCCCTCCTATTTCCTTTTCGAGGACGAAAAGTTTTGAGTGGGGGAGAGTGTAACGACCCGAAAATTTCGATAATTAAACTGGTTAATTTATAAGATTTTGTAATTAAATTTAGAAAGAAATAAAAACTTTATAATTTATAATGAAGTGAATGTTAAAAATGAAATGTAGCAGTGGTAATTAAAACTAATTACTGACAATTGAAGTGAAATCCCAATAATGAAATAGTGAAAATTGTTGCATTTGGGTATAAAAATTGAATATAAGTTAATAAATGTAAGTGCTGCATGAACAAATGAATTATTGTATAATTTATGGTAATTGAATGAATTTAACATTATGTAAGCAATTGTGATAATTAGTGAAAATGATAAACTTGAGTGTAATAAAGATAATGGTAACAACTATTGTAAGTTGTCTATTTAGTCTATAAAATGAATTGGAAATCAATTGTATTCGAATGTAAATAAATGTTCATTAATGTGAGTAAGAACTGTAATTGTAAAGTGTGAATGTAATAAATGAATAGAAAAGTATATTTTATGTAACAACCCGATTTTTCGACGCCCGAAAGTCGACGTCAATACGTCCACTGTATCATATGCCGAACAGTCGAATGCCGGAAAACCGAACCGTTAGGGTTTAAGAAGAAGAAGATAGAAGAAGAAACAGAAACAATAATAGAATCTCACATATTGCAGCGGAACAAATAAAATAGATAATAAATATCTTTAAACAGAATCACTATATCAGTTATTACATTACATCACATTACATTATCAAACTGTACAACAACAAACAGTGGAAGGAAATATTACATATATAAGTGATACGCCTTGCCATCCAACTCCAGCTCTTGATTTCCACAGCAACTTCTTGACTTTGCTCCCGAATAATTGCTAACCTGACTCTAGGCTGCCCGTGTGGAAAATTGTTGACACCCAGAGTTTAGGAAGGGAATAATAAACTCCAAGTCAGTCATGGAACTGTGTGAGATCTTAAAAAAATTATTTTCACAAAAAAAATAAAAAGAAATCTGCTATGCTTTTGGAGAATGAAACTACCATAAGGCCTCCCGCCACACACATAATGCAAACGCAGAATTGGAGAAGATTTCTCCTTATGATAGTCAGACATGCTTAATACGCAAAATTCTTTTGATATTACCATTATTAGCGCATAGTGTGGAAAACTTTTCGAAAGTATAATATAAATCTTAGCCAGCATAGGAATTTCGCACTTATGCCTACCATAGCTACCATGTCCAATAGCAGGTTACCGTCACATTCCATGGCAGGTTATACAACTAAAACCGTACAGTGCGCGTATTGTTTCTTTGGATTTCCAATAAATGGTCAGGCTAAGGAACTTCCTACTGCCACGTGGGTAAGCCTCTGGAGAGACGTCCTGAGAACCTAACCGGATCTCTGCCAACACAAGGCCGGGTTACCTCTGTAACTAGGTAACTCCTACTCGAGTATGCCATCCCCCGGTCCTTTGGGACCTTTATCCGAGGATCCTCTACACCAACAACCACAAAGAAAAGTATTTGCAGTATCCACAAAGGTTAAATATCAGGGCTCCATACCTGACACCACCCTTTTCCAAAAGGAAATGACATACCCTAAAGGGCGCAACCCCTCATAACCTTGCCGCATCTTTCCTATTTTGACCATTTCCGGAGTGTGAGGTCCGACGAAGTCTCGTCCACAAAGCTGCACTTTTCACAAAGTCATGCTTTGATCAGCAACACTTTGTATGCCGCATTACCAGTTTGGGAATATATCACTAGTAACCATCAACTACATGACATCTGAGCTCGTACGTCTCAGAGAAGGGCTTTAAGCTAAGAGAATAAGTTCTCCGCCACCAACGAATGTATTTGATAGAAACCAGCTTTATATCTCAAAGTGTAATGTCAGACACACATCCATACAAGTCCGTTCCGGGATCGAACGGAACCAAAGGCACTTCCAAAGAACCCTTGCAAATCCGGATATTCACTAATCACGTCTAGAATCCCCATCACAAAGGGTGATGAAATCTCTTTACCGGAGCAACCCGGTGTAGAGACATTCGACAGGTAATCCTTTCACTTTTGAAAGTACACGGTCTTCAACACCGTCTTCAAATGCAATCCCATTTCGCCGTATCGTTATTCGGAATGGGTTTTATGACACAAGGTCCTCTCTCGGCTAAACCGAATAACGAGCGCTTATTTTTAAAAATAAGTGTTCAATCAGATTTCAACAAATCACAACAATTTCCACTTTGATCATTTAAATAAAAGATGTATCACAAATTACAAAGGTTCGATGTGGTTTTCGGACATCCACTTGGAATCCGACTCCCGGTCGCATCGAAATTCTAATGCCATTAAAAAAAGCCAATATTGATAGTCGGTTATTTAATTATCAATCAACATTCACAATAATCACTGGATTCCAAATAATTTTTCCCCAATTATTATTTTCAAAATATCTTTGCAATATACAATTTTACACTTCAACCATTTGAAAACAAATTTCAAATTACTTTTCACCCTTCAATCCTTTGGAAAAAAATTCAAATCATTTTTCACTTGCGGAATAAGATTCCCGATATTATTTGTTTCCACTGAAGGTCTGCCGAGTTAAAATACGTTAAAATAATTTAAATTACTCATCCAAACATATATAGTTGGAAATATTTAAAATAAAACTATTTTAAAACACTTACTTAAATATTAGTTATGAAAATATTATATAAAAATATCGTATAAAAATTCAAGGCCAAAATAATTTTAAAATAAAATTAGTAGATAGGACATAACTATTTAAATATCCGTTTTCTAAAACAAATATCAATTTAATCTTTAAATAATTACTTCTATAATAAATTAAAATAAACCTTTACTTTAAAGATTTTCAAAATAACCCAAGTAAATAATTTCTCCAAAATAATCTTTCCTTAAAACCATCTTTACAACTTCAATTTCATATTTATAGACTCTGTTGAAAAACATACTCGGCTTTCTAGGGAAAGTACACCTTCCATTCTAAAATGGTTCATTCAAATCAATTTATAAATCCTTCTGGATTTACTTTAAATTTACATTCCAAATCCGTAATTCATTTCCACACTTTGTTTTTAAAACAAATTCCCCTTTCTTTTATAAAATTCCATTATGAATTTAAACTTCTAAATATCCCTTGATATACGATTTTCAAATGGATTTCTAAATATTCATTTTCAGCACCGAATTAAATTCTAAATTGATTTCTACATTTATTTTCAAGTACCAAATCAATTTCCAAAATTGATTTCTAAATTGATTTCAACGCCAATTTATTATCTTTTAAAACAAATTCCTTCTTTTAAATTTATTCAATTTTCTAAAATTAATTTACTATAAATTTTCTACTAAATTTCAAAAATCCAATTTTATTTATTTCTGGTATCCTGCGATACCAAAAATAAATTTGGCTAAATTATAGCCCTCAACAGTTTCAATCACAAATAATCACACACAGATTATAAATAATCAACATACAACATACGAAACAAATTAAATATTTGAGGAATCCAGTTGGATCCCTCCAACCTATTTTCCCTGCATCCACAGATGTTAGCACACAATTAAATACCAATTCCACTTCGAGGTGGAATATCGCGATATGTGGGATTTATAAAATATCATCCGCTATTATGCGGCGCATAGGGTCTCATCCGCTATATAATGCGGGAAATAAATCACCCAATATATACTATATACTACTATATATTATAACAACATCCAGTGAATAATTATTATAAATCAATCATCCAAGCACACAGTCAACCAATTTTAAATCTAACTATTTAAAATGTAAATCAGGACAATACTAATTGAGTGAGAAGATCTCACCTTTGCTTATGCATGCAATCCATTTTCATCCCAACTTGATTTCTTTCAGACATTGACCTTGTATAAATAATTTATACAATTGACTAATATTCGAAATAAATCGAATAACTAAACTCTTATTGGATAAATTTAATTAACCAATGTTTTTATAAATTTAATTTTTTTTAAACTAAAATTCTTCTTTTTTTAAGTCTTTTAATTAATATCTTAGAATAATAAAATATGTAGAGGTAAATTTTAAATCAACCAATAAATTTCCATTTATACAATTCAGCAGTAAAAACATAAGGTATTATACTTTATAATTTTTAATCTCGTAAGAATGTTATTCACTCGTATAAGCATTCATCTTAAATAAATAAATTATTTTCAAATTAATCCAGACTATTAGAGAAGGAAAAAATTAATTACCTTCCCCTTCATGGATTGAAACTAAAATCACCTCATCCCAAGCTCGTCCATCAGTCTTTTATTACCGTGAACTGCAAACGAGGTTGAATAATGCTTGCTTACGCAATTCCAAAAACCACCCTTGCGACCACCGAGATCCCATCGCCACGTCTCCAGATCGCGCCAAACGTGAGCTGTCATTGCTCGCGAATCGAACCTCTCTCTTTCAAGCTTCGCGACCATCAGTCGCCTCCATCTGAACGCGCCGCCCCAATAAGCGCAGACGCCTTCGCGTGCACGAACCATTAGCCACTACGACAATGCCGACCACGATTGACTCGCCATAAAGTTTCCGTGCTTTTCCCCCTTGATCGATCGCTCGATCGATTGCTTTGAACTATTTTTGAATCGGTCGGCTCCGCGATTTAGGGATTGGAAGTCGCGGCCATGGATTTTAACAGAGGGAAGTTTGATTTCGAATCGGCGTTCAACGAAGAAAAGGGGTTCGCGAGATTTTTAAATGGAAGGAGGGGAGACCATGATTTAACTGAAAGGAGATGGGCGTGTTTTTCATCTATATTGAATGCCTGCTACTGGGGATGCAAAAAGTAGCGATAGTGAAAGGAGCAGGCTGATGGGAAAAGAATTTCGACTGGAGTTGATTAAGCAATATAAATTTTTATATATTAATTTTAAATCCAAATTCAAATTGTCCCGATAATTGCAACTTAAAATTTCGAACTCCTATCGAGGCGTGCCGCTAGGCGTTTATAGTGTTATACCCCTATTCCGAACCCAATAGAACAAATTATGGGCTCCAATTTGATCATATGGAGAAGATAGCATTTTGAGCCCAGCTATTAAATTAAATTTCGATTAAATTTTCAAGGCGTTTGCTAATCGTACGGCCAAACAACAACTCCAAACATTACGAAAATTGAAATCCGATAATAATACAATATTATGGATCCAATAGAACTAATTTTGTCGAAATCCGAGACTGTGCATCGGAAGGCTATTTTTAAAATATCGATTTAGACGATAAAATCTCAATACTGAACAGAACATTTCCAGAACCAATTCTGAAGCTTTCATTATCTTCAGTATCATCAATATAAATTTTCTAAGCCTTAAAAAATATTTTTAGTCGGCTTAAAACTGAAGATTCAAATTTTTACCCAACTTTAATAAATTAAATTCAATAATTTAATTGCTAAACCCATAGTTATATTTGAAATTCAAGTTAAAATATCATTCAAATATTTAAAATCAATTAAATATTGCAAATTTCAAATGTTGAAATTCCCGGTTCGTCACATCCTTCCACCCTTAAAAGAATTTCGTCCCGAAATTTCTAGTTAGTAAGAATGATCCTTAACCCGTTTGACATTTTCCAAACCAAGCAGTTTTATCAACTTTTCAAAACAAATCTTTTTATTGAAAACCCATTATTAATTCAATTAACATTCCAAATTCCTCCATAGTTTCCAAACGGCATTGTTTTCTCAACAACGCAAATCTGAATTTAAATTTAAATTTGAAATTATCAAAATTTCTCAAAAATTTTCTAACACCCTGAATTTTCGAAAAATTTCGCTAACGTCTCCTTTGCGCGGCTAGCTCGGTACAACTACAAAATGCCTTTACGGGCTCCCAAATTCCAAAAGAAAACAAAAAGCCAAGCGGCTGGGCAAGAAAATCACCAAATTTCATATAGAAATTTATATACGTACCTTTTTGTCGAGTAATTCAATTTTATCTTCGAAAATCAAAACCAATTTTCCTTTCTCTTTATAATACCTGTATATCCTACTTAGCAATAAATCAATCATGTTATTTCGGACTATTCAAATTGACAATCATTCATTCATGTTATACTTGAATTGCTCAAAACAATATATTGTTAATTTATATTTGGCAAAACTCTGCATATACGGTAATTAAATCAATCACATAATCACAGACATAAAGTAATACAACAATCAGTAGTGGAATAGATAAATAGTAGTTCATAAAGCTACTATATAAACATCAGAGTTGGAAACAAATAAAACAAATATCTCGAATACACAGAAGTTACTAATACAAATGTAAATGACAAGTCAGAACAAAACAAGTGGAATAAACTGAAGTAACTGGAAAGCTGAATAGACAAAGACCAATCTTCAAGCGAAGCTCCAAACTTTAAAGGTGAGTCAAATGTTGTAACGCTCAATCTGACCTGAGCATAAAGCAAAACACAAACACTCGAATCAGGATTAACATTCTTATACTAATAAATTCAACTCAAGTGGAATGTCAACTGAAATACAATATAACTTAAAGGATGTTTGAGATTCCCATCCTCTAAGGATCTGTTAAACTATCTACATACATAGTACAATACGCTACATATATAATGTTTGTAGTAAAGAGAACTATTTAAATAGCGTTAAGGACTTAACCATAACCCCCTTAACACATTTAATGTAATGTCGTAGTCTATACATATTGTATACTCCACTAAAACGATGGGCTATCAAGAAGCCCTCCTAAGGTACGACAGAAACCCGAGTCGTAGAAGGCGCGATAAGGCATGTGAAAAGGCATATGGCAATGCCCATGGTAGGATTCTACCATTTTACAAATCCAAACTGGTGGTAAAACATAGCAGCTACTATAGCCCACCTCGAGACACACTCCTAAATCAAAGGTGCACCTAATCAAATCACAAAGTAATAGAATGATATCGAAGAAATGTGCCTGATTGGAGGTGCGACCTAACTTGGCCCGGCATGACACCAATTTTAGCAACATCAAGCCGACTTGTGGGAGTTAGGGCTGCGTTAATACCTCATACAGAATCGTCGTTAAACCATCCTACTTCGTTCTGGACTCTCCATCACATATATAGTTTTTAAAACGGTTATCGGTATTGGCAAAGAGTATGATAATATTCGATCCCGTTCTCTTTAACAACCAAACGCTTATTTCACATCGTGGTCATTTTATATTCAAACAGTTTATACTTCATATCAAAATATCATATTCATTTCAAAAATCATCTCTTTCGAAATCATATAGACTTCGAAATCATATCAGTTTTGAAACAATAACCACAGAATAGTTTAAACCATCATATCAAAGTATTCGCATTTAAATCCATTAAATCCAAATCATAACAGTTCCAACTTAAACAGTTCAAATATTGAAAATAGTAGGGGTGGGCATTTAACCGACCTAACCGACTTAACCGACCTTAACCGAACCGTTTTAATCGAAAAAATCGGTTAACCGAATGTTCGGTTAACCGACCGATGTTAACCGACCAAAATCGGGTCGGTTAACGGTTAACCACGGTTTATATATCGGTTAACCGTTAACCGAAACTATTTTTAAAATTGTTAAAAAGCCCAAATCTACTTATATTCGCAACCCGGCCCACCTTTTTTTCCCTAAACCCTAGATCTAATCGTGTGCTTTCAGTCGCTGTTTCAAAATTCGTTCCCAAAACTATCTCGCTCATTTTCATTCCTGAGTAAAAAAAAGAAACCTACAGAATTCTCGCTGTTAATTTTTAAACATTCGAATCTAAATACAAAGAGACCTCCACAAATTCACTGCCTTTTTGATCGTCGATTTGAATTCTGAGCAATGGCGAGCGGGAAGAGGAAAAACGTGGGTACAATTTATTTTGGGTAGTTTTAGTAGTATTTTTCTGTTTTATTTAAATTCTATTGAGCATTTAAATCGTTTATGTTTAATTTAAATTTATTTTGGGTAGTTTTAGTGTAGTTTATTCACAAATTTGTGATATCAAGTGAAGACATCATCTTTACGCCATTGACAAAGTGAAAACAGTCATTATAGCTTTCGTAGAATTGTTAGATGTGTATGTAAACATTTACAGTCAAAATCCCTTTTCTTTCTTGGACTTGAGATATTTTTAAGATGTGAACTAAAACCACCAAAGGGATTATTCATGCATAAGGATTGACCGAACTATTGTATTTTTGTCAATTTTTGTATTTGTCTACTGTATTTGTCAATTTTTGTATTATTCATGCATAGGGATTATATCTACTGTATTTGTCAATTTTTGTCTATAGTATTTTTGTCAAAAATATACCTATCTACTGTATTTCTGTCAATTGTAGATAAGTAGATAGGTATATTCAAACGTCATAGATAGGTAGATAGGTATATTTACAGTAAAAATGGTTGTCCTGTAAATATCATATCTACTATTTTTTTCATTTACTAAATATACCATATTTAATAGTTATTTGTCAATTTGCAGTAGATTACTAAAATATATCATTACTAAATATACCATATTTGCAGTAAAAAGGTATTTGTCAATTTGCAGTAGATTACTAAAATATACCTATATACTGTATAAAATATTTCTCTAATTTGTCAATTTGCAGTAGATTCATATGGTATAAAATATGAAATATGAACTATTTTTAATTTTTTATAGTAGATAGTTTAATTTTCTTATACTCGGTATTTTTTATAAATACTTAAGTATGAACTTAAATCGGTTTTTCATGCACTATAACAGGTACAAATAGGCAGTTCTAGAGAAACAAGAAATGACGATGAGCTTTTGGAAGAAGCGGATGATGAGGAAACCGGCGAAGAAGACATCAATATTAGAAAACCTCCTCCACATCCGGTGCGTAGGCCTTCTTCTAGAAAGCCTTCTCCGGTATGGGAACATTTTACTAAAGATGCTAATTTCAATTTTCATAAATGTGTATGCAACTATTGTGGTCAACAATTTGCATGTGATTCTAAATCAAATGGCACTACACATTTAAATTACCATATAAAACATTCGTGTAAGTCCATTTCACGTGATAGTGATAAGAGACAAAAAACTTTAGCTTTTAGAACAAATGCCGATAGTGAAGGTAGTTGCAATCTTATCGCATGGTCATTCAATAAAGAGGAAGCTTGTTTAATCTCATCCATAGTGATCATAGCATTCACTTTTTTTTCTAGCCTGCTCAGTTAGAACTTACAGATATATAATATTAGGAAAGTTGGGGATGACCATGTCAGTCAATTTAGGTTGATTTCTATTTTATCTAATTATTTATGGTTTAATTTCGCTTTATGCCTATTTTATGGATGCATTTAATTTAGGTTGATGTAAAAATGGTTGCAGTAGGATTTGGTTAGCTGAAGAAGGTTTTCTGTTCTTTAATGAGACATGTTAGGATAACCACATTTTTATATAGTGGTTGCACTTCATTTCTTCCAATCAATATACAAATGCCTAGTTAAAGTATTATTGGGGAAAAAGCATTACAAGCTCAAAATTTATTCCTCTAATATATAGAGATTGCAGATTTCTTTTTTCTTATTTCGTCTTCACTTGGGGGAGCTTGTAAAGACTTTACATGTAGTAATTTAGCATTTAATGAAACATTGTTGTTTAGATGAGTTTCACAGTGCAATAAAGTTAACACTTACATTTTATTTATGAAGAATAACTTATATTTATGAAATAAATTCATTACCATTTTATTGTCTTGGTTCAGTTCATATATATATTTAAGAATAGCTTGTATTATGAAAGAATTTTATTAGCAGTTTAACATCTTGATTCAGTTCATGTGAAATTTGATTAGTGGATACTGCTGACATCTAAACAAAACAATTACATAGTTAAGATTGTTATGGTGTAGTTTATAGTTTAGAGTTTATTGTATTACCTTGGTATTAACAAGTATTTATCAGAGGAACGATTTTATGTACTGTTTGAAAATTTAGTTATTGATGACGATTCCTATATGAAAGAAGTTGCATTTTAAATTAAAATTGATTGAAGACAAGGTACTAGTAGCTTACTAGTTTGTTGTTTCAATGGAAAGCATGATAAATAAGTTGTATAAAATGATATAGACTTAACTCGTTGTTTATGTATAAAATTAAATGGGAAGAACTTGAGGAAAAAGAGGAATTTACAGGCACAAAAGATATTGCTGTTACAGGCACAAATGTATAAAACTCGTTATTTACACATGCAAATGACAATTCAACAGTTGTCTACCTTATAAATTTACAGGCCACTTGCCATTACATATACTTTCACCCATTTTTATCTTGCATTCATTGAAACCCATATACTATATAGTAAAGAATATACTCATCATGTTTCATATGCCAATGCTTCATTTCAGTTCGGCTAAACCGGCTAACCTGTATTCTTTTACCTTTGGACAGAACTTGGAGATTGGAGACCGAAGTCACAATATGTTTTACAGTCAATTCTACTATTCTATTTATTTTATATTATTTGATTTCGACACTTTATTGTAGTTACATTAATGTATTCCTGTTTATGTTTGTAAAACTTTGAATTGTGATATATTGTATTGTGCAGACTGTAGTTGTGTAATGATATTGCTGTAATGCTGCTGCGATTTGCCTTTGCTATAATGGTTGATTACTATAATGATGTGATATGGGTTTTCAGTTTTCATTTTACAGTTTATGACTTGATACAATGATGTATATAAATTGTAATGCCAATAACTTGGTTGCAGATGTTCAGTTAACCGGTTAAGTTAATCGGTTAACCATCCAACGGTTAACCGGTTAAGTTGACCGGTTAACCGGTTAATTTAACCGATTAACCACGGTTTAAATTAACCGGTTCGGTCGGTAGTTAGATGGCTACCTTAACCGACCACCGGTTAACTGAACCGTGTAGTATTTTCGGTTAACCGAAAAAATTACCCGATTTCGTCGGTTAACCGACCGTGCCCACCCCTAGAAAATAGTTTTTATATATTGAAATAGTTATGAATAAAGGTAGTTTATATATTTAAAAATAGGTTATAAATTAGTATAGTATATATATTAAAGTAGTTTATATATTAAAATATATATACTTAATTTTTTTTATAAATTTAAAATAATATATATTAAAATAGTTTATACATCAAAAATGGTTTCAAATTAGAATTGTTTTTTCCAATTTCACAAATCAATTCAAATCAACCTTAGTTCCAAAATTAAATCTAAATCAATCCCAGTTCCACAATTTGAATTAAAGAGTTAAAGGTTCAATTCAAATTCTCATTAAAAATCATTTAATTTATATCGAGTTCAAATCCAGGCTTGAACGACAAATCTAAACCACCTCCAATTCAATAGGTTTAAAAGTTTAAATATCCAAACAATTTACAATAACCCAATTCGTCACATTTCATTTGTATTTCATAATTCAACTTTAATTTTATTTAAATTTGGAAAATCCACTTAATCATTTTTAATAACATTTAAACAAAATCTCAAATTACAAATTTAAATAAAATCAATAATTAAATACTCAGTTTTAATTTATTTAGACTTGAAAATATTCATTTAATCACCTTTAATAAAAATTTAGTTATCAAGTCATAAAAATCATATCTTTAAAATCTCAAGATTAATAAGTTCAAATCAATTCTTATTAAATACAATTGTTAAACAAATTAAATTTTCAAATCAATTTCAATTCATCATTCCAACCATAAGTTATTAAAGTTATTACAAAATCTATTTTACAAATATTAATATTAATATAAATTAAAATTTTGTTATATTAAATATTATTAAATTAAATCTGATTTTTTAAATCTATATTATTTTATATTAAACTATATTTTATATATAAAAAAACAATAATAATAAAATTATAAGAAAAATCTTTAAAAATTTCCAAACTTAACTTATAAATTTAAAATTTCCAAACATATAATTTAAAAAAATCTAAATTTTACACATATATTAGAATAAAATCTTTATTTTATATTTTTAAATCGATATTTACTAAACCCATCTATTTCCTTTCAAAACATTGGAAATCATTTCTCAAAATAGAACAACGGTGTCCGTATATAATTCTCTATCCAATTGTCAAGTGATACCGATATTTATCATTTCAATCCGCAATTTAATATTTATGGTTTTATATCATTTCAATCCACGGTCCCAAATTTAAAAAATCAATAAAAATGCTTGGGTTTATCATCTCAACCCATAACGATTTTCCCTAATCTATAATATCGTTTGGATATGTATCGTTTCAACCTATAGGGATTTGTAATTAACAGATAACATGGAGAGAGAGAGAGAGAGAACAACAAATAAATGGCATTCATATCAATGATAAGCATATATCATAAATAACAATTCAAATATAATATATATTCAACAGGTTATTGGTGTCATACATCAAATAGCATAGGTGAACAGTTGCAGGTAATAACGTATCATTTTTTAACAATTAAATTACTAACTAATTCAAATTTAACAACAAATTTCAATTGTCATTTCAAGTGAAATCAATTTAATAAACATAAGAATGTTAATCATGAGTGATAGCTCACCTTTCGAGGCTAGAGAACAACAGAATTGAGAAGCAACACACATAAATATGCACGCGGATAAGCGACAAATCAAAGCAACTGAATGCTGCGATCAATTCTAGACCACGGTGAAACCAAAAGCAAATCATGACGGACCCGAATCGATGAATTCGAAAATCAAAAATAGCTTGATATAAATGGACATTATGATTTATTTTAAAGTCAATAGTTATTCAAGCCCATATTTTCAAATTCAACCACATATTTAATTAAACATAATATACATAAAAGTAATTTCAAAAATCTTTTTTTACGATATTAATGCAGATCTAAATAGATATCTTTAAACATATAATATATATATATATATATTCTTTTGAAAGCAAAAAAACCTACAGTATATGTAAAATCATTACAAATATTTTTTTTAAAAATCCATATCCTTTGACACATGCATTTAAAACAAAATCTTCATATATAATTTAACGATTTATATTTATCAAAACAATATAAAGAAAAACCAGTTTGAATATAAGGCCAAGAAGTGTAAACTCTTTTTTTTTAGTAGAATGGGATCTTTTGTTCAATAGTAGGTGGACAGACAAAATACATGATAGCAACAAGTACAATAGGAAATTTATACCTACAACGCTAATGATTCAAAATAACCAAAAATACCAAAAATAACCAAGTCGTATAATTTACAACCAAAGATTATTAGAGCGTAGCATTGAATGCTAAGGTGAAGCATCAAAATATTTTTTGAACTATAGTTATCATATAGAAGTAAGCTATTTTGATTTAACTATTATATGGAATTTGTATCCAATAGAAAAACAATGGTAGAAGCAACAAAAGTGTAAAATATAACTTTATCATGTAGCTAGTTTAAATTTATATATATACTTACAATAGAAGATATACAATTTAATATATATATATATATAATAACAGAATATGTAAACCTTACATAACTTATATATATAATATACAAAGTGAATTGATAAAACTGTCATATATGTATATATATATATATATATATATATATATAGAGAGAGAGAGTATATATAAAAGCGAAGTGGAGGAAATAGCAAGGTGGAGCAAGGCATGGGAAAGTGGCAGACGTCACTGGGAAGCTTGGGTGCTAGGCTGCAGTCTTGTGCTCGGCCAGGGGATGATGTACGGTGGAAGATGGGGAGGTGGAGATGGTCACGCACTGTTAAGGGATGAGGTCGGCTGCTGGTGGTCGAAATAGAGGGCGATGTTCGTGGCTTTGGCTATCATGTGATGTTTTGCTGCTTACATGTGGTCAGGGGGATCATGTTAGGGAAGATATGGAGGGGTTTACATGAGTTTAGATGCAGCTACAGGGTGGAGTGAGCGGCATTTGTGGGTGATGGATCAATGAGACATAAGTGAGGAGAATGGGACGAGGCCGAAGGCGATCTAGGCAAATTGTGGGCTTTTTGGCCATGGTAGATCGAGCTCAATAATGAAGGGGGTGGATGCTTGGAAAGGTGGTGACTGTCTGGACATGGGTGGTTGGAAAGGATAAGGGGATGCATCAGTCTTCGATGAAAGGGTCATGTGGATTTGAGAGGTGATTCGAATGGAATGATGTGGATTCAAACGAGATGAGCAGATCTCCAATAAGTAAAATATATGTGAAACCTTAGTATAATATATAATTAATTTTTTTCAAGAGTTTAGAACAAGGATGAAGGAAAGAGAAGAAAGTATATGAGCGAACAAGAATTTAAAAATGAAATAGCAAATAGTGAAAGTATGAATTAAAATAAGTAACCACCAAAATTCATGCGTTGGATCCTATAATCATTAATAGCCAGTGGAAGTTTGGTTTTACACGACAGATAA
The DNA here is from genome assembly GCA_030765085.1 of Allium cepa. Taxonomy (NCBI): domain Eukaryota; kingdom Viridiplantae; phylum Streptophyta; class Magnoliopsida; order Asparagales; family Amaryllidaceae; genus Allium; species Allium cepa. The sequence goes on along the minus strand of CM060935.1, from coordinate 39,864,614 downwards.
CGAAAGGACATATGGAAACCAAAAAGCTCAAAGCAGATACCGATATGGCTAACCGTTTTACAGATTTCGATGCGTACCGCTTGCCTAAATGCACAAATGAATATACCTTGGAGATCAGCACGATGAGGCGAACAAAACGGTACACAGATATCAACGATACGATCATCCTATCAAAACTCTAATTTCGCTGCCAAACTGCTACCGATTTGCCAAAAATAAAATAAATGGGGCTAGAGAAATACAAATTTGAAGAAATGAAATATGGCGGCTTACTTTGAAAATGATTTACATTTTTATTATAAAAAAATATTCAGATTTCAAAAGTATTTCATTTTCGTCAAATTAACTGATTTTAAATTTAATTAAAATTACACAACAAAATAAACTTCTATAACCTCTGATGAAAATATGACATTTTCTACGCTTAAATAGATGTATTCCAAATATCAAATTTTCATTGCAAAATTTTATTGCTTAATTTCAAGCAAAATTTAGTCAATAATGTTATTTAAAATGATTAAAATAATCGGGTTATTACACTCTTCACCACTTAAAAAATTTCATCCCCGAAAAGGAACGAGATAGGAGAATAGAAACAACAAAAAAGATAGATTTGAAATACCACATACAACAATTAATTCAAAATCATATAAATTTTGGATGTCTTATTACCTACATTTATATTGTATATTCTTCAATTACATATTCATATTAACATTTTAACTTTTTAAATATTTCAGGCAAGTTATTTATATGTTTTAGAATGCAATTGAGTATTATACAAATAAGCTTTATCCTGGTTCAACTATTTCAAGTTGTTCCAATTCCATTTCTTATTTTAGACTATCCAGTTATTCAAAAAAATTGTTTCATTTCAAAATTTTGAAATCCATCACTTAACATAAAGCTCAAGTGTTAAGTTTTCGGTTCACTTCAAAACATTTTGAAATAAATATACATACATATATATACATATAAATATAAATATATATATATATGTATGTGTATATATATAGTGCATCAAATAATACTCAAGAAATTCAAATCAAATCCATTTTCCAAAACAGAAGTGTAGCGAAGCTACTAATTGATTTCCCCACTTTGAGACTCGAAAATGAACGTCGATGATGCTGCAGTCACCAGCGAAATTATTTTCCAGCGACAAAAGAGGAGAGTACTAACTTACTTCTTTTAAAAATCTTTGGAAATAATTTCCATTTGAAAATACTTTCAAATAGTTTTTTTTTTCAAAACTTTGAAAGCAACCTCGTTTTTTCTTGAAAATCACCAGAAATTGATTTCTCAAATCCTTAATTCAAATTCATTTCATATTCAAATCAAATTTGTAATCCATGTTTTAAAAAATTTCAACTCCATATAACATACAACATAATTAATGGTTTAGGAATGTTGACAAAACAATAAATGATAACCTAGTATTATCATTTCTAACAACCAATCCATTTAACTATCTAATTTCAGAAAATTATACTTTTATATATAAAATATAACCATACATAAAATTATATCATTTACCAATTTCGAAAACAGTATTGTGTCAGTTTGCTATATCCAAGTGTTTTGGAATTTCTATCGATAGCATTGTCCAAACAAATCGATCGAAACCCCAAATCAAACTTAACAAATCAAACTTAACACAATATAAAACATTTTATATTAAATACAAAATCACTCCCTCACTCAATTCAAGAGTGGATTAAAACAAGGATAGAGATCCAATTTTAAAGGGACCCTAATAAAAAAGAATTTTAACAAAGAAGACATGCTCGAAAGGAAGATGAAATAATTAAATTACAAAATAGGAAAGATTGATAGACTTATATTAATCGTGGGTCACCTTTACCGGGTCAATTGAGACATAGAAAAAACGAGAATGTCATCAACGAAAGTGGGGACAAGCTTGTTGAGAACATCATGGAAAATGCGATTCATGATATCGACGAAGAAGACAGTAGTACTGGTAACCCAAAAGGCATGACTGACCATTCACAAAAATCATTTGTTGGGAGGAAAGATGTCTTGGGAATGCTCTCCTCGGCCACATGAAGCTAATAAAACCGGCAGCAAAATCCAGCTTCAGGAATACAATCGATGTGGAATTCAATTTCCCACATGGGTGGGAGAGATGTGACTTCACCAAAGACATCCGGAAAAAGTTGGACATCGGGGTGGAGTCAAGATTAGTAGGCTAAAAAAATCAAGCGAAAAGATGAGACTACCTGTATAAACCTAAGGCAATCGATGTTAGATTTTAAGGGAATTGCCCTGGTTGTCTATTAGAGAACGGTTTGGGCTTTGCAAAAGATAACAACATCAAAACCGAGGATTTGGAAATCTCCGGTGAACCGATGCTTGTTGTAAAGGAGTTTCACCCCTTTACAAATCATATTGAGGTTGGCGGGATAGAATTGGAAGTAGACATAGATAAGGATAAAGTTGACCGTTGAGGTTGGAGCTATGGGATGCTCCAATATCAAATAAGCACGAACAAGAAAGGACAAGAATGGATTTCAGAACAAAGGGAAAGTTCCAAAGTTTCAAAATTCCAAGGAAACCCTAATCCAGGTGGATCATAACGAAGAAATTTCAAGCTTGAACGAAGATGATTCTATAATTATTTTACTCCATATGTTAAGTTTTGCCGAACCAGAGCTCTGATACCAACTATAATGACCTGTTATTTCGAACCATTCAATTGACAATCATCCACATATGTCAGACTTGAATAGCTTAAAACAATAGATTGTTAATTTATATTTGGCAAAACTCTGCATATACAGTAAATAAATCAATCACAGAATCATAAACACAGAGTAATACAACAATAAGCAGCGAAATAGACAAATAGTAGTTCATGAAGCTACTATATAAACATCAGAGTCGAAAACAAATACAACAATTATCTCGAATATACAGAAGTTACTAAAATAAATGCAAATGAAAAGTTAGAACAAAACAACCGGAATAAACTGAAGTAACTGGAAAGATGAATAGACAAAGATCGATCTTCAAGTGAAGCTCCAAACTCCAAAGGTGAGTCAAATGTCGTGACACGCAATCTGTCCCGAGCATAAAACATAACACAAACACTCGAGTCAAGATTAACATTCTTATACCAGTAAATTCAACTCAAGTGAAATGTCAACTGAAATACAATATAACTTAAAGGATGTTTGGGAATCCTATCCTCTAAGGATCCGTTAAACTATCTACATACATAGTACAATACGCTACATATATAATATCTATAGTAAAGTAAACTATTAAAATAGCATTAAGGTATTATCCATATCCCCCTAAACACATTTTATATAATGTCATAGTGTATACAGTGTAGTCAAATCCACCAAACCGATAGGCTATCAGGGAGCACTCCATAGGTATAACACAAACCAAAGTCATAGAAGGTGTGATAAGGCAGGCACACGAGGCAATGTCCATGGTAGGATTCTACCATTTTGCAAATCCTGACTAGTGGTAACGCACAGCAGCTACTACTGCCCACCTTGAGACACACTCCCAAATCAAAATTGCACCCAATCAAATTACAAAGTAATAGAATGATATGAAAGATATGTGTCTGATCGAAGGTGCGAACTCACTTGGCCTGGCCCTGTTTTAGCCACATCAAGCTGACTCGTGGGAGTTAGGGCTGCGTTAATACCTCATACAGAATTGTCGTCAAACCATCCTACTTTGTTTTGGAATCTCCACCACGTATACAGTTGTTAAAGTGATTTTCGGTATTGGCAGAGAGTATGGCAATATCTAATCCCGATCTCTTTAACAACCAAACACATATTTCACACCGTGGTCATTTTATATTTCAAATAGTATATATTTCATATCAAAATATCATATTTATTTCAAAAATCATGTCTCTTTCGAAATCATATACACTTCAAAACCATATCACTTTTGAAATCATATAGTCTAAACCATCATATCAAAATATTCGCATTTAAATCCATTAAATTCAAATCATAACAGTTCCAACTTCAACCGTTTAAATATTGAAAATAGCTTTTATATATTGAAATAGTTATGAATTAAAGTAGTTTATATATTTAAAAATAGATTATAAATGAACATAGTATATACATTAAAGTAGTTTATATATTAAAATATATATACTTAAAATTGTTTATGAATTTTAAATAATATATATTAAATAGTTTATACATCAAAAATAGTTTCAAAATAGAATTGTTTCTTCCACAAATCAATTCAAATCAACCTTAGTTCCAAATTCAATTTAAATCAGTCTCAGTTCCACAATTTCAATTAAAGAGTTAAAGGTTCAATTCAAATTCTCATTAAAAATCATTTAATTTATATCGATTTCAAATCCAAGTTTGAACTACAAATTTAAACCACCTTCAATTCAGTAGATTTAAAAGTTTAAATATCCAAACAATTCACAGTAACTCAATTTGACACATTTCATTTATATTTCATAATTCAACTTTAATTTTATTTAAATTTGAAAATATCCAATTAATAATTTTTAATAACATTTAAACAAAATCTCAAATTACAAATTTAAATAAAATCGATAATTAAATATTTAGTTTTAATTTTATTTAGATTTGAAAATATTCATTTAATCACCTTTAATCAAAATCTAGTTCTCAAGTCATAAAAATCTTATCTTTGAAATCTCAAGATTAATAAGTTCAAATCAATTCTTATTACATACAATTATTAAACAAATAAAAATTTCAAATCAGTTTCAATTCCTCTTTCCAACCTTAATTTATTAAAGTTATTACAAAATCTATTTTCAAAATATTAATATAAATTTTAAATAAATATATTAAATACAATATATATACTTATCCAATTAAATTTTATTAAACTAATTTTCATTATATTAAATTTTATTAAATTAAATCTGATTTTATTAAATCTATATTATATTATATTAAACTATATTTTATGTATAAAAAAAATTTAAAATTTACACTTTCAGAACTTAACTTATAAGTTTAAAATTTCCAAACATATAATTTAAAAAAATATAAATTTTACGCATATATTAAAATAAAATCTTTATATTATATTTTTAAAATTAATATTTATTAAACCCATATATTTCATTCCAAAACTTTGGAAATCATTTCTCACAATAGACCAATGGTGCCCGTATATAATTCTCTACCCTACGGTCAAGTGATACAGATATTTATCATTTCAATCCGCAATTTAATATTTTCGGATATATGTCATTTCAACCCGCAATCCAAAAATTCAAAAATCAATAAAATCGCTTGGATTTATCATTTCAACCCATAACGATTTTCCCTAATCTATAATATTGTTCGGGTATCATTTCAACCTATAGGGATTTCTAACTAACAGGGAACTTGCAGAGTGAGAACAATAAAATAATAATATAAATGGCATCCATATTAATGATAAGAATATGTCATAAATAATAATTCAAATATAATATATATTTAATAGGTTATTGGTGTCATATGTCAAGTAGCATAGGTGAATAATTGCAGGTAATAACATATCATATTTTAACAATTAAATTACTAACTAATTCAAATTTAATAACATATTTTCAATCGTCATTTCAAGTGAAATCAATTTACTATACATAAGAATGTTAGTTGTGAGTGACCGCTTAACTTTCAAGGCTGGAGAACAATAGAATTGAGAAGCAACATGCACAGATACGTAACGGATAAGCGACAAATCAAACAACTGACTGCTACAATCAATTCTAGACAGCAATAATACCAAAAGCAAAGCACGATGGACCCGAATTGATGAATTCGAAAATCAAAATTAGCATGATATAAATGAAAAATATAATTTATATTTTAACGTCAATAGTTATTAAATCCCATGTTTTCAAATTCAACCACATATTTAATTAAACATAATATACATAGAAGTTATTTCAAAAATCTATTTCTACGATATTAATATAGATGTTAGCACCAAAATTGGTCACTAACACCCTTAGAAAGATTGTGTAGAGAGATTAATGAAGAAAGTAAATGAAAATAGAGAACAATATATAAATTTAAACGCAGAGGACAAGAACGCAAAATTTATAGTGGCTCGGCGTAACTGCCTACGTCCACTTTGAAGTTAATCTTTATTGGTTTCTCCATCACTTGAATACAGATACAATCCGTAAATAAATCTCTTGAGTACAAGTTTGAATCAAAAAAGGAGAGTATAAAAAATGGCAGAGTCTTCCCAGTGTTCTCCAAAAAAGGATCCATTTCACTATGCCCCTGCCTCTCCATTTATAGATAAAGGTGGGTTGGACTTCCATGGTGGGCCTGGTAGCTGAATATCTCGGCGCAAATAGTGCAATCTCCGTGTGCCGAACCATAAACGCCGAGCGTTCTTTGAATGCCGAACAGGGTGTGAATGCCGACCGATCTCCATAGGCCGAACGAGATGAGGCCGAATGCTCTGAATGTTGTGGGAAGCACTTGTGCCGAACGATACTGGAAGCCAAACCAGTGTCTTGGCCGAAAGATGGCTGGGCCGAACGATGGCTGGGCCGAACGATGGCTAGGCCGAACGAGGCTAGAATGCTGAATAGTCTAGGAATGCCGAGTGAAGTGGAGCCGAACATTCCGAATGCCGGGCACCCTGTCTACCAAACACTTCCTAATGCCGAACGCTACTAAGTGCCGAGCGCTCCTCTCTGCCGAGTGTCCCCTTATGCCGAGCGCTACTAAATGCCGAGTACTTGCTAAATGCCGGCCGTGATGATATGCCGAACAATCCAGAGGGGCCGAGTACCGAGTTTCTTGGTCAAATCTCCAGGAAACACTTGCCCCCCAAAGCTATCGCGTGGCCAAACGTGATGCGCTTTATACTACGTGTCCTTTGTGCGTTGCTACGAACCATGGCCCATCAAACTTGGGGGTTGTTTTTCTTGTGAATACTAGTTATGGGGGTGTGTGCCGAACGTAGTGTGAAGGTCGAACGATACAACCGAAGCCAAACGATCCACGTATGCCGAACAAACTGATGCCGAACGATAGTTTTGACCGGTTCTACCGGTCATCGTCGTTTCGCCTTCTTCTTCCTCCCTTTAAAGGCCAGCGTCATCCCCCTTTTTCTCTTTTCACATTTTACCTCCGCTACACTATACATGCAAACTTCGCATGTTAATCAGATACTAAAGACTTAATCGGTCCTTCCAAAGTCTTGATCTAACAACTAGGTATTGTCTCCTCTATCTAAGTCCTTTCCATGATTAAAAAGTTTCAATAAGAGGCTTAAGTTTGTAAATTAGGACCGTAGCCGATAGGGTTACGTGGATGGAGGAATCAAACTTCGATTAGGATATCTTTAGGGCTGGATGATGTGAGGTAAGGAGAAGTAACCGGGGATGATCACACGTAGGAGTTGTTGGGTGATGTGTTATGGTTCGGCTTGGTTTCTTTGTGTCGAACGAGACTGGAAGAAAAGAAAGAATAAAGGAGGAGTAGGAGGTGGTTAGGATGCCGAACGGCATGACCTGGAATGACTCGCCGAGCGATCTGCTCTTGTTGTTCGGCGTGGATGGAGGAGGAGAGGAAAAACTGGAATTGTAGTCAAGGGCGGAGTGCCGAGTGTTAAGGCTCGGCATAACCTTGGTTCGGTGTGACTCACCATTTGCCAAATAGTGGAATGGAAGGTTAGGGAGGAAGCATGAATTAGTGGGGATGTCGAACGTTACTTTGGCCGAGCAGGACTAAGGTCGGGCGTTATTTAGGCCGAACGATAGCTTGCCCGGTCGACAGTTAAGCCGAACGTCCTTTAGGCCGAACGATCATGAATGCCGACCCATATCAAGGCCGAACCGAACTTAGGCCGAACGACCAATTGCCTTGCCTAATTACATAACAAAACAAGGACAGAAACTTCAGCATACTTGTGTATCGAACTGACTTGGACCGATAACCTCCTAATTTCAACAGACATAAACCTGAACTCAAATTGACATAATCAAATAACTTCTTCTAACGTTTTCTGAATCCGAAACTGTAAACACCATAAGGCAGGCTTTCGGAGACGGTCAGCGATGACAGTCTTCGAAGGCGATGATTCAGAGCTCAATTTCATATTATTAACTCTGTGACTTTCAATTTTTCAGCGCTTACACACGATTGATCGCACTATTTCACACACCACATGAGGAGAATATTTGTATTGTTAATTCTAACGTTGAACATTTTTCAAGTATAGTTCACACAGGTGCTTAGCCGAATTCACTATTTATTGAAGATGTCTAAAAAATCCAGCTCTGCTACGATTTCTGACAAACCGGGGGAATCCTCCCGACAGGAAGTCGCAGATGTCTCAAATCCATCAACCTCCCCTGCACATAACTTAGCCTCCGATGCCCTGGAGGCATCGATTCTCTTGGACGACCCTGTCGATTCACAAGCTTCAAAAATCAATGAAGTAGCGCTCCAGCGAATATGTTCCATTCACGGAATACCTTTTGATGACGTTTTGGTCCCATCGGGGCACGATCGGCCACACCTCCCCCTAGTCGGATACACAGCGTGTAATAAATTCATGTGCTGGGTTGGCAGCGTGCCACCGTTCAATCTATTTCTTCGGGACGTGCTGCAATACATCGACATCGCCCCGTCGCAGCTGCACCCAAACGGTCACACCTTCCTCTATGGCACTTACATACTCTTCATGACCGTCTTCTCTAGGCTTCCAACTCTTGGCGACATCAGATACATATATATATGATCAAGAAGCGAGGAGATAGCTCCTCTTACATGTTCCTCGAGCCATATCGTAAATGTCAAATCTTAACCGGGGCTTGGAGCAAATTTCCCTGTACAAACAGGAATGGTTCTATGTGCGTTGCCCCCTGGTTTTGCGAGGAGATGGGTTGAAGGAAGTAAGTTCCTTCTCTGGACCGCTATTCGTGCCTGGTCAAAGCCTTGCCTTTTCTAATTCTCTCTTTTTATCTTCTCAGGTATCAACCCACACCCTAATGGTCGCGGGTATTCTGAAGCCGTTGAGGCCATTAGAGCGCTTCCTGCCGAGGAACGGGACATCCAAACTCTCATTTCAAATGAGTCAATCGCAAGGTTCGGGATACCGGCGGAAGGCCGGCGGATAAGCCTTCCCGAAGGCGTTACAGTACCCAGGTCGGTCTCTGGCAAAGGGAAAAAATTAGCTGAGTCATCAGCACGCCACACCCCTGATGTACAAGAAGAGGGGGAAATCAAGGAGGGTGAAAAACCGAAGCACAAGGTGAGAATTTGGGTCCCGCTCAAGATCCTATAGTCGAAGTGCACGATATCAAAACGTCATCATCTCCTTCGTAGAGGAAAAAGGGATTGACGTACAAGATTAGAAAGGGGAAGGTTGGCGGAACTTCGAAAGTTACGCTTATTCCGAGGGAGAAAGAGGCTTCTTCGCAACACGTAGAAAGTTCTTTAAAGGGCCTATCAATCCTCTCCATTCCGGATGACCTGCTCAATTGTGACTTTGACGATCCGGAGGCATTCCAACTTCATTCGCCGATTAGAGGCGATGTGGGCGCTCTAACCCAGAGACAGAGAGAGAAAACTCCTATTAGCAAAGCGACCGGTCCGTTGGGGGGAAACACTAGGACACACACGAACACTTGCACTTCAATTTTTGCTTAGATTTTGTCATCACACTACTCTTTGCTAATTAACTGTTATTCGAATTCTGTACAGGTAGTATGGGGCGTTCGCATGGATTTGATCGCCTTCGTGGTTCGTCTGTTCTTCATCACTCTGGACGGGACTCGGGTTTTGATAGATGACGAGATAGGGATGGTGACGGCGATAAAGACTATCATTCCCGGGACTCGTCATCTCGGAGGAAGACTTATTATCGGCCAAAATACCACCAGGATACCTCTTCTCACGCGGAGCAAAATAAAGACAAGCGCGGCCACAAGTGGTCGCAACCTGATGCTCCCCGGGACCAATACTCCGATTCCTCCTCCACTCGACAGTCCCGAGATTCTCATAGGAGAGCCGAACTTTCAAAGTCGTCTCCTCCCGCTCCTGCAACGGACCCATCAGTACCGGAGAGACTGGCCGAGCTTAAAGATAAATTTCCAAAAATCAGTACCTGTACAAACGACGTCTATGTTCAACATGACGCAGTTGTTCACTTGGCTGAAAAACTTTTCGAAGTCTCCATGGAGTGCCAACATGAAATCGATCGCCTGAAGCTTGAGGCTATCTACGACAAAGACATCATTAAGGTTCAGGATGAAGAAATCGCAACTTAAAAGTCCGAACTTGAGGTCGCCCGTCAGAGCGCCAAGGACACTGCTGAGGCCGTCACTCGTCTGGAATCGACTCATAAGAAAGAACTCGACGAGGCGGTTCAACGATGTGGGGCTTTGGCTCTAGAGAAGGACTCCGTTCAAAAGGAGAGGGATGCAATCAGCCTCCGAGTCAAGAAGCTAGAGGAGAAGCTTTGGAGGGAGAGAGAAGAGAAAGCAACCGCCCAAGAAGAGTCACAATGATACTGTGACGAGATCGTTGCCACTCGACTTTTAAAAGAAAAACTTGAGGCCGAGCTTTCCAAAGTTGAGGCGATAAAGAGTGAGGCCCGAGAAGAGGGCAAGAGGATAGCGTCCATGGATTTTGACTCGCGTCTCGAGGCGGCTAGAGAAGAAGGCAGGGAAGAGGTCAAAAGCATGTTTGACCCGCTAATCGCTGAATTCAACGCCCGCGTTCTCATGCATCGAGACTTGACTTTTTTGTGCGAGGGCTATCTTGAATCTTTAGCTGAGGCATGGGAGGCTTTAATAGAAATCAGGAAGGCCAAGCATGGAACTGAAGAGATTGATGAGGGGGCATTGATAAAAGAATATCTCAAGGGAAATGAGCCTTCGGACTTGTCGGCGGCCAAAGCTATCTATTGCAAAGGCTCCTCCTTAAAGAAAGGGAAAGAAGTTATTACCGGTCCATCCGGGGTCGTGCCTCCGGCTCATGCGCCTACTCGATCGGCCGATCAGCCGATACTCGATCCATTTGAGCAGCATATTGGTTACAATCCAGAGGACCCCGGCCTCGGCGTCCATATTCTGTCTCCCATTCCGGAGGGCGAGACCCCCTTGACGGCTAAGAGCCTTCCGCAAGCTGGTAGATAACTCTTCACTTTGAGATTCCAAATGTCGTCATTCTAGGAATACTGTATTCTAATGCTTGTTTTCCATGCTTTCGCGCAGGTCGTTCTGATCCCGGGCCCACTCCGAGGAGCGATGTCGTCAAGGAGGTGGGGGAAAAGATAGGTGAGGCTAGTCAGGCAGGAGAAGCTCCCGGGCCAGATGCTTAGGTGATTGGGGCGCTAGATGAAGACAAATCTGAGACTTCTTCTCCCATCAAGGGGAGCTATGAAGTAGAGAACACAGGCGCCTTCGAACACACATCTGAGCTGAGTATGAAGGAGCGTCTGGAGGAAGAGAAGAGAGAAGCGACCAAGATCAAGGTCGAACCTCAAGCCGTGGACCCCAACGATCCTATTAATAAGCCGCTGAAGATCATTCTCCCTGGAAGGTCTAAACCCATGGATGTCCCTCACACTTCTTCGGCTGTCACTCCTCCATCGAAGAAGGGTACCAAGGGTAAAGGCGGAGGAGAGGAGTCGTCTGAGAAGACAACGGAGGTGAAGAAGGCGAAGAAGCACAAGAAGTAATCATTACTCTCGTTCAATGAGAGTCAGTTTAGATTAGGCAAGTACTTTTGTTTTCTTAGTTTATGTAAATAAACTTTTGATTCTGAGCTTCAAAGGAGTTATAATGGAAACTTATCTTTGATGAATAAAACTTAGTTTTTCTGTCTTTCCATGGCCCTTGTCGTTCAATTTTCTTTGTGATTGTGATTCAAATCCAAGCTGTTGTGAATATAATAGACCCCTCGGTTCATCTTCATACAGCTATTAAATTCTTTGAGAGCTATCTGTTTTTTCTTTCGCGCTCCAAGCACTTTAGAATATTTTATAATACGCACGCCAAAGGCTCGACGACTTCAAGTCATTTATATCCAGTCCGTCTTCAGCGGACCTGGTCATTTAAATCGTTTATACTTGAGTCCGCGCTCCGGGGACTTAGAGTACTCCAGTCTGCACTCCGGGGACTTGGAGATTTTAAGTCGTTTATATTCGAGTCCGCGCTCCGAGGACTTAGAGTACTTTAGTCTGCACTACTGGGACTTGGAGATTTGGAATCGTTTATAATCGAGTCCGCACTCTGGGGACTTAGAGTACTCCAGTCCGCACTCAGGGGACTTGGAGATTTTAAGTTGTTTATACTCGAGTCCGCGCTCCGGGGACCTAGAGTACTCTAGTCCGCACTCCGGGGATTTGAAGATTTTAAGTCGTTTATATCCGAGTCCGCGCTCCGGGGACTTAGAGTACCCCAGTCCACACTCCAGGGACTTGGAGATTTGGAATCGTTTATACTCGAGTCCACACTCCGGGGACTTAGAGTACTCCAGTCCGCACTTTGGGGACTTAAAGATTTTAAGTCGTTTATACTCGAGTCCGCGCTCCGGGGACTTAGAGTACTCCAGTCCGCACTACGGGGACTTGGAGATTTTATGTCGTTTATATTAGAGTCCGCGCTCCGGGGACTTAGAGTACTCCAGTCCGCACTCCGGGGACTTGGAGATTTGGAATCGTTTATATTCGAGTCCGCGCTCTGGGGACTTAGAGTACTCCAGTCCACACTCCGGAGACTTGGAGATTTTAAGTCATTTATACTCGAGTCAGCGCTCCGGGACTTAGAGTACTCCAGTCCGCACTCCGAGGACTTAGAGATTTTAAATCGTTTATACTCGAGTCCGCGCTCCGGGGACTTAGAGTACTCCAGTCCGCACTTCGAGGACTTGGAGATTTTAAACCGTTTATACTCGAGTCCACGCTCCGGGGACTTAGAGTACTCCAGTCCGCACTCTGGGGACTTGGAGATTTGGAATCGTTTATAATCGAGTCCGCACTCCATGGACTTAGAGTACTACAGTCCGCACTCCGAGGACTTGGAGATTTGGCATCGTTTATACTCGAGTCCGCACTCCGGGGACTTAGAGTACTCCAGTCCGCACTCCAGGGACTTGGAGATTTGGAATCGTTTATACTCGTTCGTACGTCAGCCAGAATAATACGGTTTCGTTTGCCTGTCACAGGATTATCATACGCAGAAACATTAGTCATTCATGGAAAAGATGGCTTCAAGCCTTTATTAATGAGAGCAAGCTGAATTGTCTTACTACATGCCAAGAAATAGAAATAAAAGCATATGGAAATAAATGCAGCTAATACATGAAAGAAATAGACTAAGTATAATAATGCCGCAAGTGCTCGATGTTCCATGCTTGGTGGAGCGTCGCACCATCGACGGTCGATAGCATGAAAGTTCCTTCTCTAAGCTTCCGTTCGATGACGTATGGACCCTCCCATGCGGGATTCATATGAGATGGGACCGGAAAAACTCGTTTCAAAACGAGGTCTCCCACACCAAAAATTCTTGGTCGGACCTTTTCGTTATAATATTTAACTCTATGTTTGTATGCGGCCGCTCTCAAATTGGATTCTTCGCGTTTTTCGTTAATGAAGTCCAATGATTCTAATAAAAGATTCTGGTTCGACTCGGGGTCGTAATGAGTTACCTAATGTGATGGAACTTCAAGTTCCACGGGTATGACTGCTTCCGTTCCATATGCCAATGCGAAGGGAGTGTGGCCAGTCGCGGTCTTGTGGGTGCTCCTATAGGCCCAAAGCGTCGTTGGAAGTTCATCCACCCACTTGCCTCTCGCCTTTTCCAGACGTTTTTTCAATATGGACTTGATTATCTTGTTTACGGCTTCCACTTGTCCGTTGGCTTTCGGGTGAGCAACCGCTGCAAACTTCTTCTCAATGCCATATCTCAAACAAAAATCTTTGAACTCCTTGCTCTTGAATTGAGTCCCGTTGTCTGTAATGATGGTCCGTGGAAGGCCAAAACGGCATATGATATTTCGTACGACGAAATTAGTAACCTTCTTGGTGGTTATTGTGGCCAGAGGCTCTGCTTCTGCCCATTTGGTGAAGTAGTCGACCGCAACTATTGCATATTTCGCTCCACCTTTGGATATGGGTAAAGAGCCGACTAGGTCAATCCCCCACATCGCAAATGGCCAGGGGCTAACCATCTGCGTGAGCTCCGTCGGTGGGGCTCTTGGGATTTTTGCATATATCTGGCACTTGTCACATCTTCTCACATAGTCTGCGGCATCCCGATTCACAGTTGGCCAGTAGCATCCATAACGGAGGACTTTCTTCGCTAATGTCTCCCCCAGTATGGTCACCGCACTCTCCTTCATGGACTTCCTTCAGGACTCGTTTTATCTCATCATGGGTAATGCATCGGAGTAATGGGGTTGAGAATCCCCTTCGATACATTATTCCGTCCTACATTACATAGCGAGAAGCCTTACGAAGGACTTGTCGTCTTTCGCTCCTTTCTTCAGGTATGATTTCGAATAGCAGGTACTGCTTGATTGGGGTCATCCACGATTCCTTATCGATTTCTGTTTCTAACACGAAATCTACCTCCATCATATCTATACTTGGAGCATGGAGGGTCTCAACAGGAAATAATCCCATCTGTTGCGCATCACCAGTGCTTGTGAATTTTGCCAATGAATCAGCTGCTCTGTTTTGCTCGCGCAGGACATGTGAAATATCATAGTAATCGAGATTCGTTAGCATCTCCTGGACTCGGACCAAATATGGGGCAAGTCTCTGCCCCCTCGCTTGGTAGTCTCCTCGCACTTGGTATATCACCAGCTGAGAGTCGCTAAAGATCTCAACCGGTTTTACTCCCAATTCTTTAATAAGTCTTAAGCCGGTGATCAATGCCTCGTATTCGGCTTCATTATTCGTCGTTGTGAATTCGAGCTTCAGAGCATAGCAAACCGATCGGTTTTCAGGAGTTACAAGAACTATGCCAACCCCCGAACAACGGTCGTTAGATGCCTCATCGGTGTACATCTTCCATCGAACGGGAGGTATGACATTATGATCGTTTGATTCGTCTGTCATAGCGAATTCAGCAATGAAGTCAGCTAGTACCTGTCCTTGTATGGCCCTTCGCGGCAGGTAGGTAATGTCAAACTGACTTAGCTCAATATTCCATTTTAACATCCTTCCTAAAGTTTCGGGTCGTTGGAGTATCTGTCGCAAGGGTTGATCGGTATAGACACTGATTGAGTGTGCCTGAAAATACGGACGAAGCTTGCGTGAGACAATCACCAAGCAATAAGCTAGTTTTTCAATCTTTGGATAATTTCTTTCTGCCCCCGTTAAGCGTTTATTAACATAGTAAACTGGCTTCTGAACCCGGTCTTCCTCGCGAACCAGGGCTGTGCTGATAGCGTGCTAGGATACAACCAAGTATACGTACAATATTTCGTAGTCTATTGGTTTTGATAATATCGGGGGACTTTCGAAGTACCTTACAAGAGCTCGGAATGCTTCTTCACAGTCGAATGTCCACTCGAAATTCCTCTTTCCTTTCTTTATGACATCGAAGAAAGGAATACACATGTCTGTGGCCCTGGATATGAACCGGCTCAGCGCGGCCACCTTTCCATTCAAGCTTTGCAACTGTTTTATGGTTCGGGGCACTTGTATATCTCGGATAACCTGGATCTTCTCCGGGTTAGCCTCGATTCCCCGTGCATTCACAATGAAACCCAGAAACTTTCCTGATGCTATACCGAACGTACACTTCAAAGGATTGATCTTCATTTCATAATGCCTAAGTATGTCAAACATTTCCGCTAAGTCTCGGATGTGGTCGTTTGACTGCTGTGACTTTACGAGCATGTCATCCACATAAACTTCCATTGTTTTACCAATCTGGTCTTTGAACATCCAATTTACCAGACGCTGATAAGTTGCTCCTGCGTTTTTCAATCCAAAGGGCATCACTACATAGCAATACAACCCAACGCTTGTGACAAAACTGGTGTGTTCTTGGTCTGGGAGGTGCATCCGGATTTGGTTATATCCAGAGTACGCATCCATAAATGATAGTAATTCGTGTCCGGCGGTAGAGTCGACGAGCTGGTCGATTCTAGGTAAAGGGAAACTATCCTTCGGGCATGCCTTATTCAGATCGGAGTAATCAACATAATTCCTCCACTTTCCATTTGCTTTCTTCACCTACACTGGGTTAGATACCCATTCGGGATAGAGGGCGTCGCGGACGAACCCTTTGGCCTTGAGTTTTTTCACCTCCTCTTTGAGAGTTGCGGACCTCTTCGGGTCCATGCCTCTCCTTTTCTTCTTTATAGGAACGTAGTTGGGGTCTATGTTCAACATATGACTCGCAACTGTTGGAGAAATCCCGCACATATCAGAGTGAGTCCAAGCGAAAACATCAAGATTCGCTCGGAGGAAGTCAGTGAGGTTCTCGGCCATCATAGGGTCGAGTTGTGATCCAATTTTAAGAATTTGTGACGGGTCATCCCAGCTGACTGGGATGTCAATTGTGAGTTCAACCGGTGCTGCATTGGTTTCCCTGGATCCCCTATCATCGTCTCTCGGATCTATGTCTCTATAGATCCGAGAATGTTGTTCGAGCCAGGGCTCGGGCGCTATTTGTCAATCATCAGCATTTCAGATGCGGACGGAGCGGCACGCAACCTTTCCTTTCTTTCTACGCTGAGCCTCTCTCAGCTCAGCCACATAGCAGGCACGTCCGGTCACCTGATCGCCGTGTACCACTCGAACACCACTGTTTGTGGGAAATTTTAACGTCGGACACCAAGAGGCCAATGCTGCCCTAAATTCTGCCAAGGATGGACACCCTAGAAATACGTTATATGGAGAGTCAACGTCCAACACTATGAATGGTAGGATTCGCACCCTCCTACGCTTGCCTTGCCCCAGTTCAACTGGTAACTCCACATATCCCACTGCATCCGTTGCTGCGCCATTAAAGCCATGGATTCTAGCATTAGATGGTTTCAAATCCGTAGCTTCCATCTTCATTTGGTCATATGCCTTCTTGAATATGATGTTGATGGAGCTTCCACAATCAATTAGAATTCTCTTCACAAGCGCCGGCCTGATTGTCGCAGATATGACCATCGGGTCGATGGTCGGGGCCTCCACCTTGTCCGCATCTCGGCTTCTGAATACAATATCATCATCCATCGTTCGCTGCTGCTTTGCAGGAGTCCCATCCTCCACATTCGAACATCACTCATATTCCGCATGTCTTAAAGAGTTAGCTTATCGCTCCATCTCCTACCAATTCTTATCTGCAGGATGAGGTCCGCCCCCAATCGTGTTGATAACCAATCTACCCATAATTCGAGCAGGTTGTTCTAGTTGGCGTGGAGCTGGCCCACATCCGGGCTCCGACATCTCTTGTCGTCCGTCTTGTGGATCTTTGACGAACTCCTGTAGCTTCTTCTGTCTAATCAACTTTTCAATAGCGTCACGGAGGTGCCTGCACTCCTCTATGTTGTGCCCATAAGACTCATGAAAGCGGCAGTACTTTCCTGTCCGCTTCTGTTCCTTCGTTGATTCCTTTGGGCGTGGTTTTCTATACTGGAAAGTGTTGCAAGTTGACAAATAGATGTTCTCAAGTGATGCGTTGAGCGGGGTGTATTCATTGTAGGTGGAGATCCTTGACTTCCATTTCCCCGTCTCTCTTTTCTTCCCGGGATTTCCACCTTTGGATCCTTTAGGCTGTCCAGGCTTGTTTTCGACGTTGGCTTGATCTTTTCCCAAATTGTCACCAGCTTGTTTCATGGCGACGGTATTTTTCACAGTCTCCTGAGCAGCCCCTGGTGCCTTGTCTCGTCTCGTCCATCAAGCTTCTTTCCTTCTTATGAACTGATGAGCTTTCGAATAAAAATGCTCTAGCGTGGCTAGGGGCTTTCCTGCCAACCAATCTCCAAATTCAGAGTCTGGATCCATTCCACGCATTGCCGCCACCAAAATTGCATGGTCGTTTGGATTGCTCACTTCGGTAGCAGCAACATGAAATCTCTACAAGTATGTTTTCAATGGCTCTCCCGGGGCTTGGATTACGCTTGATAAGGACATCACATCCTTTGGACGAGCGATGTGTATCCTGAACTACTCTATGAATTTCGTTGCCAATTCGTCAAAGCTAGATATAGATCGTGGGGGAAGTCGAGTAAACCACATGGTGGAAATTCCGGACAGAGTGATTGGGAAGCACCTACACTTGGTTGCATCATTAGCTCTTGCAGAATCCATCATCCATCTGTACCTCTTCACATGCTGCCTGGGATTAGTCTTCCTTTCGTAGGCTGGGATAGTCGGCATATTGAACTTCTTGGGGTGCTCAGCCTGCAAGATACCATCCGTAAAGGGGGTATGGCTTCTGGACACTCCCCAATCTTCATTGGTCAAGCCTGGTTTTCTCTCATCAACTGCCTGACCATAGCTATTAAGTCTGGAGTTTGTATGAAGGATGGAAGGTTGGGTTCCGTTCCACGGGACCGTGCGGGTTGATGTCCCGCCTGACTTGGGTCTTGGAGATTCGGGTTTTCGGTCTCTTCGCGGGCTTGATTCCCAACGCCATCTTGTGCACCTTCATCCTTACGACATCTGTGCCTAGGGGGTTCGTCAGCTAAGGTTGAGCTATCAGATTCAGAATAAAGGGCAGGTTTACTTCCAGCATTCTGGGGCTGTTGCTAAGCGAGCTGAATCATAAGGTTAGTGTTGGCTTGAATCTGCTCAGCCAGTTGCCTTCTACTTTCCTTGAGTTCTCTTATCAAGTCGTTGAACTCTGTTCGGGAAACAATTTCCACTTGGTTTTGGGTGGAGGGCTCTGCACCTCTTGTTGCTTGCTGATTTGTAGGTCCAACTTGTTGTACGCTAGCAGTTTCATGGACATCTGCGTTATGGGAAGCCGATCTGGTTCGTGGTCTTTCCATGGTAGAGTTGTTGGTTATAACTCTGAATAGAACCAACAGATGCCTTGTCAAATATCTTGGATCTCCTCTAGGGGATTTATGCAATCCAGTAGCTACAAAGCAGATCCTAACAACCTGAGAATTCAACTCTCAATGAAAGCACCAAAATGTTAGCACCAAAATTGGTCACTAACACCCTTAGAAAGATTTTGTAGAGAGATTAATGAAGAAAGTAAATGAAAATAGAGGACAATATATAAATTTAAACGCAGAGGACAAGAACACAAAATTTATAGTGGTTCGGTGTAACTGCCTACGTCCACTTTGAAGTTAATCTTTATTAGTTTCTCCATCACTTGAATACAGATACAATCTGTAAATAAATCCCTTGAGTACAAGTTTGAATCAAAAAGAGGAGAGTATAAAAAATGGCAGAGTCTTCCCAGTGTTCTCCCAAAAAGGATCCATTTCACTGTGCCCCTGCCTCCCTATTTATAGACAAAGGTGGGTTAGATTTCCATGGTGGGTCTGGTAGCTGAATATCTCGGTCCAAACACTGCAATCTCCGTGTGTCGAACCATAGACGCCGAGCGTTCTTTGAATGCCGAACAGGGTGTGAATGCCGATCGATCTCCTTAGGCCGAACGAGATAAGGCCGAACGCTCTGAATGCCGTGGGAAGCACTTGTGCCGAACGATACTGGAAGTCGAACCAGTGTCTTGGCCAAACGAGGCTAGAATGCTAAATAGTCCAGGAATGCCGAGTGAAGTGGGGCCGAATGTTCCGAATGTCGGGCACCCTGTCTGCCGAACACTTCCCAATGCTGAACGCTACTAAGTGTTGAGCGCTCCTTTCTGCCGAGTGTCCCCTTATGCCGAGCGCTACTAAATGCCGAGTACTTGCTGGATGCCGATCGTGATGATATGCCGAACAATCTAGAGGGGCCGAGTACCGAGTTGCATGGTCAAATCTCCAAGAAACAATAGACCCAAACAAATATCATTAAACATATAACATATATATTTTGCTCTTTTTGAAAGCAAAGCAACCTCTAGTATATGTAAAATCTTACTTTACAAATATATTTTTTAAATCCATATCCTTTAAAATACATATTTAAAACAAAATCTTCATATATAATTTAACAATTTATGTTTATCGAAATAATATAAAGAAAACTTGTTTTGAATATAAGGCCAAGAGGTGTAAACTCTCTCTTTTTTATAGTAGAATGGGATCTTTTTTTCAATAATAGGTCGCCAGTCAAAATACACAATGGTAGAAAGTACAATAGGAAATTTTTACCTACAATGCTAGTGATTCAAAATAACCAAAAAGACCAAAAATAACCAAGTCAAATAATTTACAAGCAAAGATTATTAGAGCGTAGCATTGGATGCTTAGGTGAAGCATCAAAATATTTTCCCAACTATTGCTATCATATAGAAGTAAGCTATTTTTTTAACTGTTATATGGAATCTATTTCCAATAGAAAAACAATAGTAAAACCATCAAAAGTGTAAATATATAACTTTATCATGTAGCTTGTTTAAACTTATATATATATATATATACTTACAACAGATGATATTCAACTTATATAACATATATATATATAATAATAGAATATGTACAACTTACATAACTTATATATTTAAAAAGTGAATTAATAAAACTGTCATATATCCATGTATATATATAAAGTATATATAAAAGAGAAGTAAAGGGAGAAGCAAGGTGGAGCAAGGCATGGGAAAGCGGTAGACATGGCTGGAAAGCTTAGGTGGTGGGCTGCAGTCTTGTGCTCGGCCAGGGAATGATGTATGGTGGAAGATGGCGAGGTGGAGATGGTTGTGAACTGTCAGGGGATGAGGTTGGCTGCTGGTGGTCGAAATGGAGGGCGGTGTTAGTGGATTTGGCTGTCAGGTGACGTTTTTCTTCTTCTAGGCGGTCAGCGGAATCACGTCAGGGTTGATACGGAGGGGTTGACATGATTGAGATGCGGCTACAGGGGTGGAGTGAGCAGCGGTTGCGGGTGATTGATCAGTGAGACATAGGTAAGGAGAAGGGGACAAGGCTGGAGGCAATCTAGGCAGCAGTGGGGTTTTCGGCTATGGTGGATCGAGCTCAAAAATGAAGGGGGAGGATCCGTGGAAAGTTGGTAACTGTCTGGACATGGGTGGTTGGCAAGGATAAAGGGACGTGGCAGTCTTCGGTGATAGGTCACGTGGGTTGAGAAGTAATTAGAATGGAATGATGTGGATTCAAACGAGATGAGCTGGTCCCTAGTAAGCAAAATATATATGAAAGCTTAGTATAATATATAATTATTATTTTTTTCAGAGTTCAAAACACGGACGAAGGAAAGAGAAGAAAGTATATGAACGAACAAAAATTTAAAAACGGAATAGAAAATAGTGGATGCCAGCACATATGAATTGAAATAAGTAACAAGCAAAAAGTCATGCGTTCAATCGTAGAATCATTAATAGCTAGTGGTTGTTTGTTTTACATGGCAGATAATGAAAGGACATATGGCAACCAAAATGCTCAAAATGGATGCCGATACGGCTAACCGTTTTGCAAATTTCGGCACGTACCGCGTGGTGAAATGCATGAATGAATATATTGCGGAGATTAGCACGACGAGGTGAATCGAACGGTATAGAGATATCAGCGATACGATCATTTTATCGAAACATGATATTTCGCTGCAAAACTGCTGCTAATTCGCTGAAAATAAAATAAACAAGGCTAGAGCAATCCAAATTTGGCGAAACGAAATATGACGTCTCATTCAAAAAATGATTTACGTTTTAATTATATAAAATATTTGGATTTTAAAAATATTTTATTTTCATCAAATTTACTGATTTTAAATTTAATTAAAATTACACAACAAAATAAACTTCTATAATCTCTGATGAAAATCTAGCATTTTCTTTTTTTAAATATCCATTGCAAAATTTTATTATTCAATGTGAAGCAAAATTTAGTTAATGACGTTATTTAAAACCACTAAAATCACCGAGTCATTATTGAAAATGTTGGTGGCAAGTACCCTAATGCCCTTATATTTATTTAGCTAACACTTAACCATTTATAAGTTCATTTAATTTAAATAAGCACTGTCACTTTATATTTATCAATCTACCTCTATCTCCTTATCTACATTATTCAATTTAATTATTCTAATTAAAACTTCTGAATTATGTTGTTATTACAAATTAAGGGTGTTGCAGGCTCCTCTCCTTAAAGAATTTCGTCCTCAAAATTCAGTAAGGACTATATAGCAAACATATCAATCATCTATAACATCTCCAAACAACCATACTAGCCTACTCGACCAACAACTAATCTACATAAATCTAATATAGACATACCATCAAAGCAGACCAGGATATGCATCTCGAATCATGTCCTCTGTCTCCCAAGTATAATCCTTCTCATTATCGCTCCACTGAACTTTCTTCCACTTAACTGTGTTGATCCTCAATCTCTTCTCATCTCTCGCTATAACCCGAACTGGTTGTCTAAAAAAAGTTAAATTAGACTCTACTACTAATTCCTCCAACTCTGTCTGAGGAATAGTAGCCTTTGGATCATGCACAAACTTGCAAAAATGAGACACGTGGAATACATTATGGACACCTGCGAAACTACTAGGCAACTCTACTCTGTACGCAAGCTTTCCAATCCTTTCTATAATCTGGAATGATCCAACATATCTCGGGGCTAATTTTCGTGATTTTTCAAATCATACCACATCCTTCATCGGTGATACTTTAATGATAACCCTGTCTCCTACTGAGGATTCTAGGTCATTATGACTCTCATCTGCATAACTCTTTTGTCTGGATTGAGCCTCCTTCATCTATTCTCGGATTAACTCAATCTTTTCTGACGCCTCCCTTACCAAATCTAGAACTAAGACAAATCTATCTCCAGTCTCAAACCAACATGTAGGGGATTTCAATGGTCTTTCATACAAAGCTCCAAAAGGCACCATTCCTATACTAGTCTGATAACTATTATTATAGGAAAACTCAATCAAATGTAGGTGATCTTCCCAAGATCCACCGAAGTCCAATACACAAGCTCTTAATAAATCCTCGAGTACCTTATTGACTCTCTCTGTCCGCCCATCAGTATGTGGGTGATATATTATACTCATCTTGAACTTGGTACCTAATACCACTTGTACACTCCTCCAAACTCTCTAGTGAATAATGCATCTTTGTCACTGACTATGCTACTAGAAATCCCATGAAGTCTAACTATGTTCCTCATGAATGACTTAGCCAAAATAGGTGTTTTCATGGTTGACTTGACTGGGATGAAATGGGCACTTTTGGTCAACCTGCCCACTATAACCATATTCATTTCCTCTACTTGACCTTGGCAACTTGTCTATAAAATCCATGGATATCGAATCCCATTTTCATATGGGAATATCTAAGGGCTGAAGTAACCCACTCGACTTCTGATGTTTGGCCTTCACTTGTTAACAATTTACACATTGCCTAACCCACAAGACAACATCTCTCTTTATGCCTTCCCAACAGAAGCTCTACTTCATATCTTGATACATCTTGGTCCCACTAGGATAAATCGTAAATCTCGATCGATGACATTCCTCCAGAACTTCCCTTCTTAAGTTCTCTACATTCGAAACGCATAATCATCCCTTCTTTCTCAACCATCCTCTTTGGTCAAGACTAAAATCCTTTAGGTCATCAATTTCTTATCCTGCCTCAAGCCTTTTAATCCATTTAGCTAAAATTGGGTCTTCTTTCTACTTAGAAGATATCCTTTCGATCAATACTAGTCAAACATCTAAACAGGACAACATCTAGTACTCTGACTAGAACTAGCAGTAGATCTTAACTACGCATCGCAACTAGCCAAGGCTTCTAGATCCTTCCATTCTGCCAACATTGCTAACACACATTATAATGTTTACTTTTGAGAGCATCTGCTACTTTATTTCCTTTCCTAGGTGTATACTCTATACCAAAATCATAAGAAGACAAAAATTCTAGCCACTTCTACTGTCACATATTCAATTCCTTATGAGAGAATAGATATTTTAAAGATTTATGATCGGTATACGACTCGAATCTCTCCCCGAAGAAATAATGCCTCTAAATATTCAAGGAAAAAATCAGTGCAGCCAACTCCAAGTCATGAGTAGGATATCTTACCTTGTACGGTCTAAGCTACCTAGATGCATAAGCAATGACTTAGCCCTTCTGCATCAACAATGCTCACAATCCAGTCCCACATGCATCAATGTATACTCCTTGGTTTCCATCTGTAACTACAACACTGGAGCATTGGTCAATAAATGCTTTAACATAAAAAATGCTTCTTCACATTTGTCAGACCAAACAAACTTCACTTCCTTGCTGGTAAGCTCAGTCAAAGGTGCTGCTATCCATGAGAAATCCTTGATGAATCTTCGGTAATAGCCAGCAAGTCCAAGAAAACTTCTGATCATGGCCACCATCTTTGATTTCTTCCAATTGTTCACAGCTTCGATCTTATCCAGATCGACTGACAGTGCTTTCTCTGAAACTATATGACCAAGAAACTTAACCTCTTTCTTCCAAAAATGACACTAGGAAAACTTCGCCATTAGCTAATTTTGCCTCAGCGTCTCCAGTACAACTCTAAGATGATCTTTGTGCTCTTTTTCATCCTAGGAGTATACCAAAATGTCATCTATGAACACCAATATGAATCTATCCAAATACTTTCGAAAGACTTGATTCATCAAATCCACAAACAAAGCAGGTGCATTCGTTAACCCGAATGGCATCACTAACCATTCATACGAACCATATCTAGTTCAAAATGTAGTCAAAGGAATATTGTCCTCCGCCACCCGCAACTGATGGAACCCCGTCGCCAAATCCAACCGGGATAGCACTTTGGCTCCACTTAACTGATCAAATAGATCATCAATTCTCGACATAGGATACTTATTCTTTATCGTCCTTTCATTTAGCATATGATAGTCGATACACATCCTTAACGACCCATTTGGTTACTTCACGAAAACCACGGCCGCTCCCCAAGGTGAACTGCTTGATCTAATAAATTTTCTTCCCTCCTGATCCACTAGATGCACCTTCCATTTCTTCGTCTCTGACGATGTCATCCTGCTAGGTGGTTTACTGACAGGTTCAGCACCCAGTACAAGATCTATCTGAAATTCAACAGCTTATTTCAGTGGTAATCCAGTAACTGGCACAAAGGCATCTGCAAATTCTCTTACCACTCGAACCTGACTTAACTCTTCTCCAACCTCCATAGCACTTAACAAAGCATAAACACTCTTACTGGAATTCTCCATTGAGAAGATGCTTCGGTTATGACTATCTTTGTGCCTCAATGATATTTCCTTATCCTTGCAAAATATACTAGCCTTATACCTACCCAAACAATCCATACCCAAAATGATTCTGATATCTACGAAATCAATAACACACAACTGCATGCAAACTTATGACCTAACAAATCAAGTTCTAACTTGTCATATCTCATCTTTAGAGTTGCATACCCTCCTATTGGATTCCAAACCCTCGAGGAAGTAATAAGATATGTGGGTTCTATACATAACCTATTAAACAAATACGGTGATATAAATGAATGTGATGTACCGATATCAAATAGTACCCTAACTAATATACTCTGAATCAAAAGCGTACCTTCCATCATAACTTTCCCTTTCTCTGTTGTAGTAGGTCTAGAAAATGGTGGTCCAATAGCAAACACCTTCTCTCTGTCCGCCCTGACTGGCTCTGAACACTGGTTTTTATAATGCCCAACTTGGTCACAGTGGAAGCACTTCACTTTCTTCTTCTCTGTAGGCTTCTTTCCCTTTCCCATCTGGCACTCATGAGCATAATGGACCTTCTTATCACACTTATAACACACCAAATCAGCCTTTGCCTTCTTGGCAGTATCTCATTTCCGGGCTCCTTTCTTCTTGAAGAATTTCCTTTCCTTTCCCTAAGGACCCTGGGACTCAACTGGCTTCTCTCTAGCTGAAACATCAAGCATCTCCTCATTGCAAATGACCATCGCCACCACCACATTACAAGGCTCTCAGACATGAGTCATAGCATTCTATCTAGTTCTATCCTTAGTCCACGAATAAATCTCTCATTCCTCCTGATATCAATGTCAAACAAAGCATAACAATATCGAGACAACTCATCTAACTTAGCAATGTACTCGATACCTAACATGTCTCCTTGAACCAGATCCACAAACTTCCTCATCAATGCCGACTTAGCAACCTCAGATAAGAGCCTTTGCTCAAACCTTCTTCTAAAATCAGCCCATGTCAGCTCTTCCTTCGGAACTCCGGTTGTCACACTGTTCCACCAATGAAGCGCTATCCCTTGCAACTGTCTAGAGGTTAGCCTACTCTTTTCTTCATCATCCAAGCCTAAGTCAGTAAAGATCCTCTCACGGTTAAAAAGTCAATTCTCAACTTCAATAGCATTTTATGTTCCAACAAACGGCTTTCCACCCAGACTGGTGTAGTCTCTGCTCAGCCTAGCATAATTATATCCAACTGGAACTATAGGATTAACTCCACCAACATTACCAGCATCTCCTGCTTGTAAGAGATTAGCCAACAACTGACACACCGTCCCTGCATCTACTGGCGGATTTCCAGCACCTACATAGGCTTTAATATTTTGGTTAGCACTAGCCTGTCGATCTTGGTTTCTCCGGGTACTAGATCGAGCATTTTCGTTGGTTGTGGTGCTTCCTCTACCTGGATTTCCTCTTCTGTTTCTTGCTTCCATGTAATCTTTCTAGTAAATCTACATAGGAGCCTTAGTAAGATACATAAGAACGGTCTAAGAGAGAGGTAAACACATACTTATATATATACATATACACTATAGCGTTAACTTAAACCTAGATCATATTTTCAAATTCATTGGATTATGTTTTAAAAATCTTTTAGGTTTAACTTTCTTTTAAGCTTTCACAAACCTATGCTCTGATACCAACTTGTAACATCCCCCTACTTGAAGGCCGAAAACTAATGGCTACGGATACTACAGCCATCCATAGTTATTAATCTTCGACAACCAAATACGATGGTGCTAGATTCATTATACACAGATCACAAGAACATGGAAAAAATTTAACAAATCAAAAACACATTTACACATTCCATTCAAAATATTTGATGTTCATTACATAATCATAAAAACGTTAACCACGTTCAGCAAAATATAATTATTACATATATGCCAAGAGCAACATATGAAGATGCCCTCTTGATTGATCAGAGTATATAATAAGGCTAATAAATCTTCCTTTACATCCAAATACACAACGGAAAAAGATAACTCTAAATAACTAACTGCCTCCTACATTCCTACGAAAGCTTTATTCAACCAAGAAGAGAACTTGAAACCTTAAATCTCAAACTACTCCAAGGCAATTGAGTACCCGAGAGTTTAGGGGGAAAATAAAAACTTCGAGTCTGACATAAAGCCTAGTATGAATAATAATCTAAGATCTCAATCCTTTTAAATATCTAGTGAGACCACGTCGCTTAGCGGAACGAGTTTTCTCCTCACTATTATCCTAAAACCTTCATAAAACTATATATTGTGCTCCTGCATCCATAATGGTTAAAACATAAATTTCAAAATATTATGATGATATGCATATATAAAAACATTTATGATTTCCCATCCCCAGTTTAAATTGACACCCTGTCATAAGTATAGTTTCTAGGGCCACTATTAACCTATTAGTTTTCATGGGTTTACTAATAACCTTTTTCATTATACATGGACAACCTGTATTCAAAGTCTTTATGGGATCACTAAGAACCTACAAGCCTCTGTCAATTAACTTGATTAATTCATGGGTCC
This sequence comes from Allium cepa, assembly GCA_030765085.1. Taxonomy (NCBI): domain Eukaryota; kingdom Viridiplantae; phylum Streptophyta; class Magnoliopsida; order Asparagales; family Amaryllidaceae; genus Allium; species Allium cepa. The sequence goes on along the minus strand of CM060935.1, from coordinate 39,836,755 downwards.
CCTTGAACCTATTAGTCATTCTAGTAACTAATCCCTTATCTTAGTTTTCATGAATTGACTAGGAACCTATAGGTTTATCTAATAACCCACTTCTCGTTCTATTTTTCATGGGTTGACTAAGAACCAACTGATGCTTCAATGAACTTCTTTCTTATCCTAGTTTTCATAAGTTGAATAGGAACCTATTGACTGATGTCAATTCTTAGTCCGGATACAGTTTTAATTGGTTCACTACAAACCAATTAGCCTCTGCCAACCTACCTTAATACATAGTTTTCATGGGTTTACTATGAATCTGTTGGCTAGCATTAATAACTACTTAATCATAGTTTTCATGGGTTTACTATGAATACGGACAACTTCAAGGTTTAGGCATCATATACTTTGATCTCCTTGACTCCCTGGATACAATTCTACTCATTCAGGAGTTTAATCAAATTATATTCACTACTCGGATAACCTAGCTGGTTCTTCTACCTCTTTATTCCCAAATTACAGTTATGGGTTCTTTATCATGTGAATATACTTATATTTGAAGAAGCAAACATAACAATTTACCTATACCACTCATGTGGGTTTAAGGTCCTTGAAATACATTTTATATAGTTAATCCCTTTAACTTATATTTTTATCAAAGCAATACTTCTTCAAATTTACATACTAAAAGTCATTTCAAAACTCCTTTATTTAACCATAGCTTTTTCCTTTAAAATATGAGTTTGGGTTTTAAAACCTTTCGACATCTTCGAAACCTTGCTTTCGATCTCATAGGATGACCTCCTTTGAAAGCATCAAAATCTATCTTTAAACCATCAGGCCCATGCATTTCAAATACTTTAAAACATCTCTTTCGAAACTTTTCGGCCATGATAAAGTATTATCATTTAAGTATAGAAGCATAGCTTCAAAACCATTTGAAAGTACCCTTTCGAAACCAATGAAGGTTATCCTTCGAAATCATTGAAAGTCCTCCTTTCGAAAGCACTGGGTTTATACTTATAACATCATTTTGGATCAAAGTGAACATAGGCGAAAGTACCTCTTTTGAAACCATTCTTTATTTCAAAAAGTATTGGGAAAGTTTAATGGTGTCGAAACCATCTTTCAAAAGCTTTAAAATGTCTGGGTATAATAATTGAAGGTTGGCTTCGAAACCCCTTTCGAAACCATTGCCTTCGAAACCCCTAACCCCTTTGGAAAGCATTAGAAAGTGGCTTGTATTTATAAAAATAATAGCACCTTTCGACAGCATTGATGTCTTCAATGCCATCAAAAGGTCATTAATTCACAAAAGGGTTTCGACTTGGTCGAAACAAGCCCTTTCGAAAGCTTTAATAAAACTCAAAGTAACTCCTTCGAAGCTACTTCTTTAAAACATAGACGGCGGCTCTTTTTCGAAAGCCTCTTTTGAAAATACCTTTCGCAACCATAGGTTTTGACCATGTCATAACCATTTTATAAATAGGCAAACGCTTATCTTTCAAAACCAAATAAAATAAAGGAACCAACCCCTTCGAAAGCTACCTTTCGACATCCTCCCTTCCGCCTTTCTCCAATCCACTAAATACCATTGAAATGATACCATGTGTATTGGTTTACTAGTTTCGACCTAGAAGGTTTTGACTAGGTTGGAGGCAGAAGCTTTAAGTCGAAGGGTCCTTTTAAAGAAGGCGGAACCCCTTTTTCTAAGCAAAAAGGTTGTTTTTACCAAATAAAGTAAACTTTTTGTAACTAACTTGCCCACTTGTAAACATCTGATTAGCTATCTTAAACTTTCAAATTATTTAACTAAAATTTGCTACATTTACTCAGATCTAAAACTAAGGAACATTTAACAAATAAGCCCTTCCTACTAACATAACAATCAAATCATTTAGGTCCTCCTTTTAAAACAATTTAATTTTCATACTAAATCACTCAGTAAAAATTCCCAAAAATAAATCCAAAAATTCACTTTAATTATGTTATCAAACATATCAAAATTTTAAACCTAAATTTTCAATAAATTTTCCAAAATAAATTTATAAACCCAAATAACTATATTTTCCTTTGAAAATTCATAATAATCTTTCCATAGCTTGGAAAATTCTTAAAATTGAAACCCAACTCCAAAATCATGTTTCTCATAACATAAAATTTTCTCATGGCATTTAAAGATCATAGGATCTCGGTATTGACCTAAAATCGTATAAAAACTCAATTAAACAATCTTGTTTAAATCAAATAAATCATAAATCAAACATATCATCATTCAATATATCATAAAAACGAATTTACCCATTAAATTTGATGTCGTGTGATTGTAAAACCAAAAATAGCACTACAACAAAAAGACTCTATTACAACTGTAATTTTACAACTGTCTTGAAATGCCAGTTGTAATAAACGTTTTTTACAACTCCTTTTTTCAGAAAGTTGTAATAAACTTATTTTCAACAACTCTTTTATTTTGACAGTTGTAATAGATGTCTATTACAACCTTCCTTTTTTTCCAGTTGTAATATATGACTATTTTTAATAACTTTTTTATTTTGCAAGTTGTAATGGATGCCTATTGCAACCTTTTCCGTTTGCCAGTTGTAATAGATGTCTACTTTTAATAACTCTTCTTTTTTACCAGTTGTAATAAATGCATGATACAACCTTTTTCCTTTGCATGTTGTAATAATCAATTAATAATTATAATTAAATAATAATACCTAATAATTAATAATCATATAATTAATAAAAAATTAGTAATAATTGATAATTACTATTAAATAATAGTAATTAATAATTAATTTGAAAATATGAAATAATTAATATTAATAATCACTAATTAATAATTAATGAATAACAAATAATAATTATCATTAAATATTTAATAATTAATAAATATGAATTAATTTTAATAACAAATAACTAATATTAATAATTAATAATTAACACATAATAACTAATATTAATATTAAGAAATAAAAATTAAGAAGTAAATTTAATATTTAGTAATTAACTTTTGATAATTAATAACTAATAATTATGATTTTTTCTAAAAGTTGTATAAACTTATTTTCAACGGCTCTTTTTTTACTAGTTGTAATGTGGCCTAACTAATATTAATTAATTAATATTTAATAATAAAATATTAATAATATTAATATTTAAGAATATTTAATAATAACCTTACAAATTGATACTAATTAATATTTATTATTTAATAATTATTATTAAATAATTAAGAAATAATAAGTGATAATTAAGACGAATTTTTAATATTTAATAACTATTAAATAATTACTTATAATAATTAAGCATTATTTAATAATAATTAATAATAGTTATTTAATAATTAACAATTATTATTAAGTAATTATAAGGTATTAATAATATAAAGTATTATTCCCACATTATTTTTTAGTAGACCCTATTCACCCTACCCTAGGGTGAAAAATGATCCTACATTTATTATTTAGTATTTGGTACTTAATATTTGATAAGTGTACTTGATAATTATATTTAGCAACTAAAATTTTAAAATTCGAAAGATATAAACATTACGCTGAAAATTATTACTTCCATATGCATTTAAAGGTTTTTTTATATAATATCTTCTTTAACATATACATGTTCTTTTTCCCTCCAATCTGAAAATTTTAGCTCCACTAATGCAAATATTTTGGCTCTGATCTAAATATTTTTGGTTCCAAACCAAAATTTCCCTCCCACATGCCCTTATTTCCGCCTTCCTCCAAAAAACACTTATCCTTCACGCCTCCATATTCTGCCGCACAATAGCCCTCCCTTTTCAAAAACTCTAATTCAACCTTTCTTCCCAATTGGCCATCGAATCGCTAATCTCCTCCTCTTTATGATACCCTCTGCTACTTCACACCTACCGCCCCTACCAAAAAAGCGAATTTCCCAAACCCGCTTCGAGCCCACGACATCGCATTACCCAAAACAAGGTCGGACCCTCCAAAATGTGGCCAAAGCAGCTCCTCCTCGCCATGAATCCATTGCATCCCATGGCAACACCCAACTCCAACCACGAAGCTCAAATCTAGGAACTTTAGTTTTCACTAACGCTGCTACTAACTTTCGAGTACTTTAAATGTTGCCCCAGCCTCTACTGTTTCTCCTACATGAAGATCCAAGCCTATAGAACCCAAAGATCCAATTCTTCCAATTTTGTATATTTTCTTTTATGAATTATGGCCTAATTTAGTTTGGCATTAAAATAAAAGATGGGTTCGTAACCATGCTCAAATGGGGGTTTTGGGATTTAATGGTGATGAGTTGGGTCAAGCTGGTACGTTAGGACAGAGCAATGTTGATAGGAGGTCGATTGAATCAAGTCAGGAGTATGTGAATGGTCCGATTCAGTCTATTTTGAAGCCAACTCTTCATCGTAAGTTTTCTTTCGTTCATGCATTTTGTAATTTTTTTTCTTCCGTTGTTGTTAGCTTGATTTTATGTTAGGAGACATGTACTTTGTTATATAGAATTTGATCTGAATTTGTATTCATCCAATAGAAGACATGTACTTTGCTGAAAGGCATTTCTTACATGTATCACAGTTACAGTAGTTGGAAATCTTGTTTGAAATATTAAGAACTAATACTGATAAATGTTTCTGAATTCAGTTTGAATAACTATGTGTTTTAACTTCTATGCGCCAATGAGAACACATGCCGATCAAGTTTGATTTATACTTCTTTAAGCAAATACATTTTTTTTAAAAAAAATTTGTTTATGGGGTTGCAAGTGACGTATTAACAATGAAAACGAAAGGGAATCAAAGTGCTTAAGAAACCTCAGTTGGTTTGTTGGTAGTGTAAACTATAAGACGATAAGTTAATGAATAGTGTCGTTGTGTTCTATTTTATGCGTTTTTTTTAAGTAAAAATTTAGCTATGATTCATTTGAATGCCATTATAGCTTAAGTAGTCGAAAATGATTCATGAGCAATCCAAAATTGATTATATTCTCTTATATTTCCACTTAGTTCCCAGATTCTAATTACACATCCAAACTCTTATATGCTTCCAATGCTATAAAGAAATGGTTAACTAGTAATCAATTAATCATTTTAATTTGATGTAAATTAAGCAATTAACATAAGTCTTATTTGAAAGTGCGGTGTGTATACAATTATATGTGCTAATATAGTATACACGGATCGTGTAATATGGATTACAATACAAATGCGGAAATAGATGATAATAGCATTGTAAATAGAAAAATCACACCAGAGATTTTTATACTGGTTCGGAGCACTGTCCTACGTCCAGTCCCAGACTTCTATCTGGATTTTCACTATTAACTACCTCGCTTCACCCGGAGGAACAGGTTTACAACACCCGAACAACCGAACGGGATTTCACGCCTCTAATACACTGAGGACTTCAACACTTGCCTCTTACAACACAGAGGACTTCAACAAAAGAACAAATACAATTGTTGTTGACAACTTGTGTTCTTGAAAACACGGATTTGTCACTAGCAGTACACCCTTCCTATAATCTTATCCTCAAAGTATGCGATATGATTTTTTGAAAAGATTAAGGAAAGTATATTATTGAATCAAAGGATATGAAATAGTTTCAAAGATTCAATAAATAATTTAGAGCTTTTATAATACAGAATTGAGATCAGAGATTAGAATAAAAGAATATATGAAATCGTTATTTTTTAATCAACGAATTGGATGAGTTTATATAGATAAGAATGGTTGCAACTCTTTGCCATTAAGAGATATGATCTTTGGTGAAAGGTTAAGAGATGCAACCGTTGGAGAAGAGAAGTGTCTTTTGGAAAAATTGTTTTCTGTTCAAAAACGGTCGACAGGTTAAAAAGTGACCAGTAGACAGGAATTTAAAATATATATACGTTATGTGCATGTGTGCACGTTCATTGTGTATTTTAAACAGAAACGGTCGACCGTATGATTATTAACCGGTCGACCGGTTCCTGTTAATTTGCACAATGAATGTGCAATGCTATAAAATGTATATATATCGATTATATCGAGGTGCATGATTATTTGAGGATAGATTTTAACAAGTTTTTAACTATTACAATATCAAATAATCAACCTATAATCTATAGTAACATAACCTTGTTTTGTCGATCGCCTTATTTGTCAGAAATCAAAACTTTCATAAAACTTGTGACTCAACATTCTCCCCCTTTTTGATTGATGACAATATATATCTGCAAAATCTGAATCTCCCCCTGAGTACGTGATCTCTTTCTCTTTGAATTCTTATAAATGTATGTTTCTGCAAGCAATTGTTAGCCCTTTCTCCCCCTTTGTCATCGACAAAAAGGAGTAACAGATACTAGAATATGATATGCATAGAATGAATATGATATGAATAGAAAGATAAATTACAAACACATCAAAAGCATAACAGAGTTTACTACAGAACATAATGTCAATTGAAAATCATAAATAACGACACTATTTAGTACAAGTGTCGATGAATGTTTTTAAAGAGCTAAAACATAATAGAATCTAGGATGAAGCAGATCGTATCTCCTCTTCATCATCATCATCGTCATCGTCATCATCATCTTCTTCTTCCTCATCATTGTGCCCTCTAGATGATTCACCGTGTCCATGACCACTCATTCCTGTAGATTCGTCAGATGATGTCCAGGTGAAAACTGGAGCAGCAGGATGTTTTCCTGGGTCTTGTGCTTGAACAGAGGTGGATGTGGAACAAGATATAGCATCCCATAGCATACCAAAGAATGACTTGACCTTATTGAAGCGCTTATCGATTTTTGAGTCCATGCGCTTGAGACGTGATTCAAGCAAAAATTGGTTACGCGCGATTGTTTCAAGTGATTCTTTTGTTGATGACTTTGATTTTAAAAGTTTTACTTCACCGGAATGAGGACGAGATGAAGTTGCTCGTTGTTTCCTTGGTCCTCTTTGTTTCCATTCTTCGAAAGGCATAATTTCAAGATAAGGTGGAGGAAGCTTCATTCGCTTGATGGTGATGGAATCAATGCATTTTGGTTTTGAGGTTGCAGAATCAGGAGGATTGACCCCACAAGCTAACAAAAGTCTCATGATATATTCATTGTAAAAGAAATGAGGCCGGGTTGAGTTATTTACCTTGAGAATTTCATCAAAAAGCATGTGAACCCAATTGATTTCGATTTCACCATAGATAGCATAGAGTGCCTTGAAGTTTTCTTTGTACACTGCATCATAATTTCCAAGTCTAGGAAAAAGAGAATGCATCAAGACCCGATGAAGTAACCTGGCTGTCGGGCGAAGTCCAATAGACTTAGTGCCATCGCTATTGTCTTCTATAAACTGATGACTGGTACTATTTCGAGTGAAAACTTCGCAGAAGGTAGATGAAAACTCTTCGCCTCGATTTGGTATACCAAGTATAGAGGCAATTCTAGCATGAGTAAGAAAAATTTGCTTTCCACAGACCATAGACCAGATGACGCCGTTTGGATTATCAGGTTGATATTCATCAAGATTCATGTTGGCGTAAAATAATTTAATCATTAAATGATTTATCTCCACACTATTTGCCGAAAAATCTATCAATGGAGTAATGTTGGCATTATCGGCTAACCTCCGAACTCCGTAAGCCGTGAAATCATCAAATTTGATGAAAGAGCCTGGATGAAACTTGTAATTTGTCATTTGATTCCATCTTGTTACAGCAATTGGAGTTTGAAGCCATTTTTTGACGGAGATGGTAAGAGATGAAGTTTCAGAGGTTGCTCCTTTCTTTGATTTCTTTTGAGGAGGAGCCATTGTTGGAGGATTTGATGATTTGGGAATTGAAGAATGGGAACTAGGGTTTGTGATTTGGGGTAAGAGAATAGTTTGAGTAGAGAGTGAATGAGGGTAGAGGGAAAAGTAACGTATAGGGTTATATAAAAAAACTGAAAATACGACAACCGGTCGACCTAATGTTTTTGGCCGGTCGACCGTTTTCAACCAGAGAGCAAACGGTCGACCGGCTATAAAAGGGGCGGTCGACCGGTCGTGGTCTGTTGTGATATTTCAGTTTATATTTAGAGTTTTTATCATATATCAACCTATATTATTTATATTTTATACGAAATACAAAATATAACCTTCATTACACAAGAGATAGATAAAGATAAAAACTATATATATATAAGTCTAATGAGAAAGTTCGTCATTAGAATTATCGTTGTTTCCTTCAATACGTTTCGACCATGGACTCCATTATTTCTGAGCTCCTTCATTCTTCTCATAGTTCCGATCCCATGAGTTAGGACTTTTGGATGTTGATGGCCTAGACGGCATTGGTTCATGCACGTCATGTTTGTTGGAACCGCAGAAAAATGTTGCCAACTTTTCTAAAACAGACAATCGGGCCGACGTCCGTTGTTGCTCGTGATAAAGTTGACTTTGCCCATAATGGAGTTGTCTCTGAAGGTCTATCTGATGTTTCTGGTAGTGGTGTATCTCATCGATTTGAGCTTTGGTACGAGGAGAATAGAATAGTGTCCGCTTCACTCGTTTTGAATTTGGAGTTTTATCAGACATACAAGAGCATTGATGATGACAACTTGATTTTTGTTTTGGAGTTGTAGGAGAATAAAACTCCTCCGATTCAGAACTCGTAATTGAAATGTATGTTTCTTGAGCACATTTGTCACAAATGTGAGCCATAGTGTACGTTGTATAGAATATTATGGTTTGATAAAAAGAAAGGATGAACAAAATATAAAATGTTTGCAAATTTATATATAAGTTTGTTATGTATAACCTATGGATGTGAGTTACTGAGAAATTTTAACCAAGAAAATATAAGCAGAAATTTTTTTTTTTTGTAAGTCTAAAAATAGATTTCTTTTTAAAACTGAATTTATAAGATAAGAAAGTAAAGAATGATCACAAAAAAAATAAGTAAAGTGAATTTAACCATTAAATAAAGCAGTGGCTTATATTTAATGTAAAAAATATAGTTTATGTAATAGTTGTAGTTAAAGGATAACTAAAGAGAATAACTAAAGAATAACTAACAAGAAGATGCTCTTTTAGAAATTTCTTAGTCAAGATTTTTTCTTGAAATTAAACCAAGCTCTCTTCGTAATCTAATAAAATTAGATTCGAGCAGAGGCTTAGTAAAAATGTCTGCTAATTGATTGTCAGTATGAACATATTCAAGACATATATTTCCTTTGTCAATATTATCTCGAAGGAAATGATGACGGATATCAATGTGTTTGGTTCTGGAGTGATTTACTGGATTTTTAGAGAGATTTATAGCACTAGTGTTATCACAGTATATAATAGAATTTGATAAATGAATATCAAAATCTTGAAGTGTTTGTTGCATATATAGTACTTGAGTACAAGCAAGAGCTGCTGATATATATTCAGCTTCACATGTTGATAGTGAAACACAATTCTGTTTCTTACTGAACCAAGAGACAAGTGATTTTCCAATAAAATGGCACGTACCACTTGTACTTTTTCTATCCGTTCGTGAGCCACCGAAATCAGCATCACTATATGATACTAATTCAAATGGACATTCTTTTGGATAAAAAAGACCGAAATCCTTGGTATTATTAAGATAACGAATTATACGTTTTACTGCTCGTAGATGTGATTCCTTTGGATCGGCTTGAAAACGAGCACATAAACAAACACTCATTATTATATCTGGACGACTAGCTGTAAGATAAGAGAACCAATCATGCTTCGATACAATTTCTGGTCAACATTCTTACCACTTTCATCTTTGTCAAGATGTGTAGTTGTACTCATAGGAGTTGGTTTACCAGATGTATTTTCTAATCCGAAGCGTTTGATAAGGTTTTCACAGTATTTTTCTTGATTAATAAAAATGCCGTTTGAAAGTTGCTTTATTTGAAGTCCAAGAAAATAAGATAGTTCTCCCATATGAGACATTTCGAATTCTTTGGTCATAATATTTGCAAATTCTTTTCAAAGTTTATCGTTTGTTGAACCAAAGATGATATCGTCTACATATATCTGGATAACTAGAATATCTTTTCGAGAATGTTTAATAAACAAAGTTTGATCGACTTTGCCTATTTGAAATCCTGAGTTAATAAGATAGCTACGTAGTCGTTCATACCAAGCACGAGGTGCTTGTTTTAACCCATACAGAGCTTTCTTAAGTTTGAACACATGGTCAGGATATTTTTCATGTACGAACAGAGGAGGTTGTTCGACATAGACATTCTCTTTGATAAATCCATTGAGAAAAGCACTTTTGACATCCATCTGATAAAGTTTGAAATTATGGTGACAAGCAAAAGATAATAGAATTCTAATAGCTTCTAGTCGAGCAACTGGTGCAAAAGTTTCTTCATAATCGATACCTTCTTCCTGATTATATCCTTGTGCTACTAATCTTGCTTTATTTTTGGTGATATTGCCTTGTTCGTCAGCCTTATTTTTATAGACCCATTTAGTACCAATTACTGACTGATTAGTTGGTCTTGGAACAAGTTCCCAAACGTTATTGCGCTCAAACTGATTTAGTTCTTCCTGCATGGCAATGATCCAGTAATCATCTGTAGCAGCTTCTTTTGGATTCTTAGGTTCGATATTTGAGAGAAAAGCGACATGACCCATTTGATTGAGTTGACTCCTTGTTCTGACATGTGATGTTATTTCACCGATTATATTTTGAGGCGGATGGTCTCTTAATATTCTTGGTGGTGATTGTAACTCACATATTTGAGGACTATTCTCAATAACTATTTCTGAGTCAGAATCAATATTTGTGATGATTTGATTGTCAGTGACTATTGATTCGTCATCATCTGATATAGTGTGAGGGTGCTGATAGATTTCATCAAAAGAGACATGAAGTGATTCTTCAATAGTTTTGGTTCGTTTATTAAATATCCGATAGGCCTTACTTCGTTCCGAATAACCGACAAATATTCCTTCATTGGCCTTTGGATCAAATTTGCCAAGCTAGTCTTTTGTATTTAAAATAAAGCACTTCGATCCAAAAACTTTGAAGTATGAGATTTTAGGCTTTCTTTTGTTAAATAACTCATAAGGAGTATTCTTGGTAAGAGGTCTTATGGATACACGATTTAAAACATAACAGGCAGTTGCCACAGCTTCTGCCCAAAAATGTTTTGGTAAGGTGGTTCCATTCAATAATGTTCTTGCACATTCTTGTAAAGTTCGGTTTTTCCGTTCTACAACTCCGTTCTGTTGTGGAGTTCCGGGAAACGAAAAATTATGATATATACCTTTCTTTGTACAAAATTGTTCAAATTCATTATTTTCAAACTCTCCGCCATGATCACTTCTTATATTTTTAACTTTAATCCCTTTTGATTTTTGAATTCTTTTGACGAAAGATTTGAAATGATCGAAAGTGTCACTTTTATTTTTTAAGAAAATTGTCCATGTATAACGAGAGAAATCATCAACAATTACAAGCACATATTGATTGTGATTTATTGATTGAACTCTAGTAGGTCCAAATAAATCCATGTGTAGTAACTCAAGTGGTTGTAATGTTGATATGACTTTCTTGGATTTAAAAGATGATTTGGTCAATTTTCCTACTTGACATGCGTCACAAATGTTGTCAACTTTAAAACTCATTTTGGGTAGTCCTCTAACTAGATTGTTTTGGCTTGCTTGTCAATAGTTCTGAAGTTTATATGACAGAAGCGTTTGTGCCATAGCCATGGATCATTGTCATTAGCCACAAGACACATATCTGAATTATGATTAATGTTCATATTCAAAATATATATATTTCTGTCTCTATAACCTTCGAAAACCAAATTATGGTCTTTATCTAGAATACTACACTTATTATTTGAAAATGAAATAATAAAACCCTTGTCACATAACTGACTAATACTTAGCAAATTGTGTTTCAAATTTCTAACTAGCATGGCATTAGTAATAAGAGGTAAGTTAGATGTACCGCAATTGCTCACATCGCCTTTGCCGATGATATAGCCTTTTGAATTGTCTCCAAAAGTGACGGAGCCACCATCTGAATATGTAATATTTGTTAATAAACTCTTGTCTCCTGTCATGTGCTTTGAGCAACCACTGTCCAATATCCACTTTCCTCTTTTCTTAAGTGGGACCTGCAAAAAATAGAATTAAGTCCATGGTACCCACTTTTTATAGGGTCCTAAGAGTTAGGTCTTAGGAGTCCAAACCCATATGGGTCCGGTATCCCCTTTATATATATAATTATTATTAAAATGCACAGTATTCATGAATTGCTGAATGTATTTGTTCCTAATCAAATTGTTATTTGTTTTAGGAACCCATATTTTGATAGTCTTGACATTTTTCTTTTGAAATTTCACAACTGGTTTTGGTTTGGAATATAATAAACTAAGATTTTTCTTAGCTTCAGTTTTTTGTACTTTCTTCTTCCTTTTATTTCCAAGATGTTTCTTGGTTTCTTGTTTGTTATATCCCAATCCTTGTTTGTCTGAAATAGATTGTGAACTTTCAATGATTTTTGTCAAATTTTCTCGACCTTTGTTAAAGTTAGAAACATTTTGAGTAATGTCATCAAACTTTGTTTGTAAGCTAGCTTTTTCTAGGTCTAGAATTTTGACTTTTGCTTTAAGCTCATGATTTTCAGTAGTTAGAGCATTATTTTTCTCTTTTTGAGCTTCTATTTCTTGACTCAAAAGAGATATTTGAGAGTCAACATTAGATGATGATTCTTGAATATTTTCAAGTTCCTCTTCTAATATTTTCTTCTCATCTTTTAACATATCTCGTTCAAACTCTGCTCTACTTAAATCTGCTTTGACTATTTTTAATTGACGTTTTAAGTCTTTATATTTGACTATCAATTCAGCATTAATATCAAGTAATTCATCAAATGTAGGAATTTGTACCTCATCTTCTGTTGCCATAAAACAAACATTAGCTTGTTCATTCTCTGAATCACTTTCACTTTCTGATGAAGATGACTCTGAATCATCCCATGTTACTGAGAAAGCTCGTTTCTTAGATTTGTCCTTCTTATATTTGAATTTGTCATTTTCTGACTTCTTCTTTTGTTCTGGACAATCCTTCTGCATGTGTCCCTTTTTGTGGCAATTGAAACATTCTATAGCAGATGAAGATGGTTTGTTTGATCCATGTTTCCTTTTATTGTAACGACTGGCTTTTCGATATTTTAGGAATTTTTTGAATCCTTTCGCAATGAATGCCAAATCTTCATCTTCAGAATCTGATTCATTTTTATCTTTCTCAACATGAAATGCTACATTTTTCTTTTCTTCTTTCTGTTCTTTTCTAGCCTGCAAATTTGCTTCATAGGACATTAAATTTCCTATCAATTCATCTGGCTTCATGACGGAAAGATCATTAGCTTCTTCGATTGCTAATACTTTTCCTTCCCATTCACTAGTCAGAGAATGTAGGACTGTTGAAACAACATCGAAATCAGAATACTTTTGTCCTAAGCCAATAAGTGCATGGTGAATAGTTTGAAACCGTGAATACATGTCATTGATTGTCTCATTTGGTTTCATTTTGGAATTTTGAAATTGACTTTTTAGCATGGCTATTTTGGCTTGTTTAACCTTGTTAGTACCTTCATGAGTGATTTTTAGTGTTTGCCAAATTTGATATGCAGTAGTGCAGATACTAACACGGTTATATTCATTTTGGTCTAATGCACAGAACAACATATTTATTGCTCTTGCATTTACGGCTGCTGCCGTTTTCTCAGCTGTAGTCCATTCTGAATAATCAGTTGTTGGATTCACTATTTCTCTTTGAGTGGCATTCCAAGCATCATAGCTATTTGATTGCATAAAGAATGACATACGTGTTGCCCAATAACTATAGTTAAGACCATTGAAAAATGGAGGTCTTTGTGTCGATTGACCCTCCGTGTAAGTGGTGTTTTGAGTGCTAGTACTTACGTTATTTGCCATATTACTATAATATATCAAATAACTGTGTTACGGTTATATGATGACCGTGCTCTGATACCAAATGAAAGTGCGGTGTGTATACAATTATATGTGCTAATATAGTATACACGGATCGTGTAATATGGATTACAATACAAATGCGGAAATAGATGATAATAGCATTGTAAATAGAAAAATCACACCAGAGATTTTTATACTGGTTCGGAGCACTGTCCTACGTCCAGTCCCAGACTTCTATCTGGATTTTCACTATTAACTACCTCGCTTCACTCGGAGGAACAGGTTTACAACACCCGAACAACCGAACGGGATTTCACGCCTCTAATACACTGAGGACTTCAACACTTGCCTCTTACAACACAGAGGACTTCAACAAAAGAACAAATACAATTGTTGTTGACAACTTGTGTTGTTGAAAACACGGATTTGTCACTAGCAGTACACCCTTCCTATAATCTTATCCTCAAAGTATGCGATATGATGTTTTGAAAAGATTAAGGAAAGTATATTATTGAATCAAAGGATATGAAATAGTTTCAAAGATTCAATAAATAATTTAGAGCTTTTATAATACAGAATTGAGATCAGAGACTAGATTAAAAGAATATATGAAATCGTTGTTTTTTAATCAACGAATTGGATGAGTTTATATAGATAAGAATGGTTGCAACTCTTTGCCATTAAGAGATATGATCTTTGGTGAAAGGTTAAGAGATGCAACCGTTGGAGAAGAGAAGTGTCTTTTGGAAAAATTGTTTTCTGTTCAAAAACGGTCGACAGGTTAAAAAGTGACCAGTAGACAGGAATTTAAAATATATATACGTTATGTGCATGTGTGCACGTTCATTGTGCATTTTAAACAGAAACGGTCAACCGTATGATTATTAACCGGTCGACCGGTTCCTGTTAATTTGCACAATAAATGTGCAATGCTATAAAATGTATATATATCGATTATATTGAGGTGCATGATTATTTGAGGATAGATTTTAACAAGTTTTTAACTATTACAATATCAAATAATCAACCTATAATCTATAGTAACATAACCTTGTTTTGTCGATCGCCTTATTTGTCAGAAATCAAAACTTTCATAAAACTTGTGACTCAACATTATTCTATAGTTGTACATCCAAACATTAAAAATAATATGGTTTTGCAGAGATTATACTAAATTTAGTTACTTTGTGGTAGGTTATATGAAATCTGGTGGAGGAAACAGTCACGTAATAATTTTCTTCGAACATAATCATGATAGATTTGTTTAATTAAGTTTATATAAGCTTACCAGACAATTAAACAGTACGTTGTGTCAGATTTGATTGCAAAAGTAGGACCTAATGCTAGTTAACAGATAAAGAATAAATCCTTTTGTTGTCAGATTTGAGTTACATTACTGTTTGAATAACTATAAGTGTCATGTAAACGACTTCCCTGATACTATTTGTAAATTTTTATCCTCTATCCTTTTCCTTTTTCCCCTTGCAGAATGTATCACTGTTTTCTCATTTAGCAATCAAATAAAAATTGTATCACTGTCCTTACATTTGTTTCTTTCATTCTATGCACTTGGATGCTATATATTTATCTCTTACTTTCTTTTTTAATTTGTTTGTTTTATATATATATTTGCGTGATGTTATTCCAAGCTTTAGGTAATCGTTGTTTGTGCTTTGTTTCAGATTTGAAATCTGAGTACTTGGTGGATGGTTTGGAGGATCAAGCGAGGAAATTTCTGAAGCTGTGAAGCACGGATTTGGAAAAGGTAATGACGGTGCTCATGGAGTTGGTGTTCACCTTTCTTCTCCTCGTTTCCCTTCCAAAAGGTAATTCCTATTTTGTTCCGTGGTTAAATCATATATCTTTAATGTAACTTATGTTCCAACTATCTAAAACAAATTCAGCATGATAGGTTGTGTCGAAAACTACTTCAATAGGGACAACAATGCTGAAAGAAGTTGGGTATCATATCATAAGTTGCAAGGCTATAGATGCGTTCTTAATGCAAAGGCATCTGAAGACTCATTGGTACATTTAAAATATTTTGAAATAGTTTATCTAACTTTCAAATGGTCAACAAGTATGATTTAAATTGTAAATTATTTGTCATGAATAGACTAACCTGGCAAAATGGGAGCCTGCTCATGGAGGATTCGGCATTCGACATCCGTGGACGAAGTACCAAAAGATTGTAGCAGCTATGAGATATTGCGCTTACTGCATAGAAACACTAAATGGATGCATCAACTCGAATATCCAAGTAATTCCTCTTCGCTAAAAGATATTAGCTACTTTATTTCCATATAACCTATAACATAATAAATAATCAAATATCCATGCAGGCTCCTGAATCCATAAAGAACAATCTCAATGATGTATGCATCAACTTAAGTGCAGAATGTTCTAAAGTTCTTAGAGAATCGAGAAGCTCAATAATTTCTATGCAGAGATCGAGCATACTAGTTATCTACGTAGAAGAAATCAACAATGCTGCTCTGGTTAGTGGGAGTCGAAGTTTGTGGATATGGCAGAGCAGGCAAGAAGGGCAGGGGAACTGTTTTGTGCTGGTGACTGTTGATAGTTTGTTGATATGGCAGTGGTGGGCTGGTGATGTAGCAGTTACCTTTGGTTGAGGAAATGATGATGGCAGGTAAGATGATATGTAGACGTGCAGGTGGTTGTGTAGTGAATGTTAGGGGCTGCTGTGATGGACAGAGAGGGGTTGCAGGCAGTGATGTTGAGAAGTTTGGTGGAAGTGAAGTAGAGGCAACTGTTTGCAAAAGGGGATGATGACTGATATGGTGGTGTTTGAAGGTGATAAGGTACAGTTTGATGAATATGTTGTAGTATGGTTGTGGTGAACTGTTTGAAAAGGTTGTGAAGTAATTGCAGGAAAGGTTGTGGGGTAATGTGCTGATGAGGTAGGAGTTGTGAAATTGTGTTGAAGGCAAGTAAAGGAGGATGTTAGAAGTTGCAGTAGTTTGTATCTTGGCAGAAGTTTGTTTGTTGATGTAGCAATGTAGTTGTGACAGTGAAAAACTTGTTGAGACAGAAGTATGCACTGGTGTGTGCAATGGTATGCAAGGGGCAGAGGCAGTTCAATGGTTGTGGCAAGGTATGTGATGGCTGGCAGTTTGGTTTGTGTGTTGCACAGTAGAAAGAATTTTTGATGGCAGTATATGGTTGTAGTGATGGTGAAGTTGGGATGTTTGCAGTGAATGTTTGACAGTTGATGTTTAAGCTTGAATTCAAAAATGGTGTAAAATTATGAATTTAGTTATATTTTGTAATAAAATTATGAATTCAAAAATGGTGTAAAATTGAATTGTTTTAGCTTTTATTAAATGTGAGGAATGTTACAATCTATAATTGCTATCAACTGTTGTAAAAAGATTAATTGCAACTGTGAATAACAGTTGTAGTAGATAACTACAACAGTTATCCAGCAGTTGTCATACCTGCTACAGCACGAAATGTTACATATCTACCAGAGTTACAAACAGTTGTAAAATGGTTATTTGCAAGGGTAAGAAACAGTTGTAATATACAATATCACAACGATTATATGCAACTAAAGAACACAGTTGTAAAAAATTGATAGTCTTTTACAACTTCTTAAAATACGACTGTTGTTCCACCATTGTAATATGCCTCTTTTGTTGTAGTGCAGAGATGTAGTAATTATTATTCAACTTAGATTGGATAAGAAAATTGAAGATTGATTGAGATTGATTTCTTTTAGCATGAATCATAAGCTTTGCTTCAATTTTATCTTATCTCCTTCCTAATGGCCGGCATGCTCTTCTTCTTACGTTTTAAAATTTTACTTGTGATAAAAATGAATGTGTATGGCCTAAAGAAAATGGTATAAGGGCAGAGAATGTGGGGCGGCAATTACCCTAATGCCCTTATATTTATTTAGCTAACACTTAACTATTTATAAGTTCATTTAATTTAAACAAGCACGACCACTATATATTTATTAATCAACCTCAATCTCCTTATTTACATTATTGTATTTAATTTATTCTAATTAAATATTTTGAATAATGTTGTTATTAAAAATTAGGAGTGTTACACAACAGCAGGGTCTCCACTTGGTTGATGAAAATCAAGAAATGCTAATATTCTTTTCCAAAGATTATGCACATATATGCAAGAGAAGTATAAGTGTGCAATATTCAGTACCTCTGCTACACATCCCACATCTGGAACTGTTCAAAATACACATTCTCATGGGTCTATCCTGAGTTAGTAACGCATCGTTAAGCACCCTCCAAAGCATAACATTACGTTTAGGAAAACAACCACTCCATACTCTTTTGTACCATGGGAAGGCATGCTATTGATGATTCCTACACAATGCCATATATACATATGAAATAGTATGAGTGCTTTTGGAGTTCCAAACTATTTTCCTCTATGTACTTACTAAACTGCTGCCTCATACTCTCCCATGCCTTCCTTATAATAACCTGGCTAGTATTAGGGAGGGATAGCTTCCCCTCTACTATATAATTCAAAGCAAGGTCATGCTCATGAATTCCCATAAGAGCGCGATGATTATAATTAATATTCTCTAAAAGAATCATAACCTGACCACACCAAGGAGAGTGCTAAAAAGGATGAAATGGTGAGCACCTGACTATTGGTAGAAGGATTTTATGCAAGATAAGAAAACTCTGCCAAAACCGAACAACATCAGAAGGTATCTCCATGGTCCAAAAGTTTTTCCCTTCAATTTATATTGTATGTTCCACTGAGCCCATAGACTGTCAGACATGTTGAGAACAAGGTTTATTTAATACGATGCTGCAACTATATTCACATTCTAATATCTAAAATACCAAGGCCACCACATTTTATAGCTCTCTGTGTCTTAGATGTAGCCATTGGAATTATTTTTCTAGAGTAAGGATTAACATGCCAAATGAATTTACTAAAAGCTGAATTCGGCATGAATATTAACTTCTTAGGCAAGATATATATGCATGAGCAGTAAGTAGTCATTGCTGAAGCTATGGCTTTGTTAGTAACTATCCTCCATGTAATTGATAACATAGAGTTGGATCAACCATTCAATCTGTTGATAATGTTTTCATATAAAGTTAGGCAATGTGTTGCTGAAGGTTTTAAATCCGTAGTGGGAGCTCCTAGATATGCTGTAGAGACAGGAAATGGGAGTAGACCAGAAGCTTGACAAATTCTATCAGCATTACTTTGTGAAAAACCTGTTATCCTGATGTGAGACTTAGTTTTATTTATCATCAATCCAATAATCATAATGTTTGCGCCAAAATTGGCCACAAACCCCAAATACCGTGAAAGCACCAGTGTATGAATACAAATCAGCAATATTCAAACACAAATCACAGATCTCAACAAATAACCCAAATATGTTTGCACAAAAAATGGGCAAACACCTCCAAGTCGTATGATTTAGTTGATTTTATGTTGTTCGTAGTGATTTGGATGGTTTATGCAAATACGTAAAAAACAGGGACTAAACTGTAAAAGACACACAGATTTATAGTGGTTCGGCCAGAATGTGCCTACGTCCACTTTATATGTTATTCTCCTTTTCTATCCAGATTACAAGTACAAAGCTTGTAGTACAAGTGTATGAAAGTTGTTTGAAAGTTCCTTCCAGGCTTGAGCTCTCAAACTTGTCCGCCATTGTTGTACCCCTGCCCCTCTATTTATAGAGTGAGGTTGGGGCAGGGGTCTAGGATGTTTATAGCTGCTGGTGGGCCTGGGCTGATGCAATCTGGACCGGCAACTTTGGTTCGGCATGCTCTGGTTCGGTCGTTGCTTGGTGGAGTTTGATTCGGTGGTGTGTAGAGGGTTGGTCAGGTCTTGGTTTGGTTCGGTGGGACTTGGTTCAGTGGGGAGACATCCGGTGATGGTTGGTCCGGTGCTTGATTCTGTGAGGCTTGGATCGGTGGGAAGCCATCCGGTGAGGGTGGTCCGGTGCTTGATTCTGTGGGGCTCGGCTCGGCATTGATTTAGTGGAGATGTTGGACCGGTAGTGGGTGGTGAAAGATGGAGCTTCGGTGAGAATGCCGAATGATCCCTTGTGTTGGGAATGCCGAATGAGCCTTCATATCTGAGAATGCCGAATGAGCCATGGGGAGTTCGAATACCGAACGAACTCAAACACTTGAACTACCAGACGAAAGCGAGGGGTTTTAAGTACCAGATGACGCTTATTGCCGGATGAACTCGGGGAGTGTAGTGTCGAACGAACTCTTGCCTTGCTTTACCGAATGAACCTTTGTACTTGAATCATGAGTGAAATCCCAGACTTATATACGCTTGCTTGCTTCTTCTTGTTCCGGTCGTGGTGGAAACGCACACAACATTGATATTCCAGTTTTGACCAAAAATGGGATAACACTTTGCCCCCCAAAACATGCCTTGTGATAATAAGGCGTGTTTTGAATGGTTCCGAATCCATTATCCAAAGTCCATAGCCATATTGCCAGAGTATATCATCCTTGACTGCTCCGAGTCGATGTCCAATTCCAAATCCAATAACCAAAGCCTGAGCCAATTCCGTATCCATCCGAACTCGACAACCGAGTCCCAATCGATCCTTATCCAATAGCCAATAACCGAATCCAGGACCTCTTTGGGTCGATATCCAAATCCATAACCTCTCCGGGTTCTTACCAAGCGTGATCCACATCTGATGATTGTGGTCCAGTGTCCCTGGACGTTGAGCTAACCTCTTTGGGTTCTTGCCAAGCGTAATGCACACTTGACGACCTTGGTTCAGTGTCCCTGGACGTTAAGCTAACCTCTCCGGGTTCTTGCCAAGCGTAATCCACACTTGACGACCTTGGTCCAGTGTCCCTGGACGCTGTGTTAACCTCTCCGGGTTCTTGCCAAGCGTAATCCACACTTGAAGACCTTGGTCCAGTGTCCCTCGACGCTGTGTTAACCTCTCCGGGTTCTTGCCAAGCGTAATCCACACTTGACGACCTTGGTCCAGTGTCCCTGGACGTTGAGCTAACCTCTTCGGGTTCTTGCCAAGCGTAATCCACACTTGACGACCTTGGTCCAGTGTCCCTGGACGCTGTGTTAACCTCTCCGGGTTCTTGCCAAGCGTAATCCACACTTGACGACCTTGGTCCAGTGTCCCTGGACGTTGAGCTAACCTCTTCGGGTTCTTGCCAAGCGTAATCCACACTTGACGACCTTGGTCCAGTGTCCCTGGACGCTGTGTTAACCTCTCCGGGTTCTTGCCAAGCGTAATCCACACTTGACGACCTTGGTCCAGTGTCCATGGACGCTGTGTTAACCTCTCCGGGTTCTTGTCAAGCGTAATCCACACTTGACGACCTTGGTCCAGTGTCCCTGGACGCTGTGTAATGCCATGGCTTATGTCCTAAGCCGAATCCTGGTCTCTCCGGACCCTTGTGGAGCATAGTCCATACTCAACGACCTGAAAATAACAATTGATAATACAGGGCCTAAGTCCTAGGCCGAATCCTGGTCACTCCGGACCCTTGCCGAGCATAGTCTATACTCGACGACCTGAAAATAACAATTGATAATACAGGGCCTAAGTCCTAGGCCGAATCCTGGTCACTCCGGACCCTTGCCGAGCATAGTTCATACTCGACGACCTGAATGAGTCAATTTACCATGTTCGGGCGAAGCGACTCACCCCTTGCCAGGCATAATCCATACCTGACGACCGTTTATCAAAAATCAGATAAAAATCCAATCGAAATCCAATCCAAAATCCACATCCAAAATTCAAATCAAAGCCAGAAAACCAGAATAAAAATCCAATCAAAATCCAATCCAAAATCCACATCCAAAATCCAAATCAAAACCAGAAAACCAGAAATCCAAACCAGCATCCAAAACCAAAAACAATCATTCAAAGGAAAATCCAAATCAAAAAGCAAGAAAAACCAGGAGCTCAATCCAAGCTCCAAAACCGAAAACCAAAAACAAAAGCAGCGTCCAATCCAAAAGCAAAAGATAAATTTCACAAACCATAGCATTGCAGTTTATCATCATTCAGAGCATGCCTAGGGGCTATCTCCATCCCCGACATGTGTAAATGACTTGGTTTCTTGCCAATAGTTCGCTACTTATTTCATAATAACCTGGTCAATGGATGATCAACCGACCATCATTCCTGGGCCTCCCACCATCGTAGCTTGAGGTAGGCGGCGGTTGCTCCTGCCCCGCCGTTGCATTCCGAGGTCCAACATATTGTAGCAGCTGTCCATTCCTTACATGCTCCTCAATTATGTCCTTTAGGTGCCTGCAGCTGTTGGTGTCGTGTCCATCCAAATCATGGAAGAGACAGTGCCTTCCTGATGTTCTTTCCCGTTCTGTTGGTTCTCTCCCAGCCGGCCTCCGGTAGGGAAGGCGATTCCGAGTATCCAGGTATATCCGCTCCAGCGTCTTGTTCAATCCTGTGCATGTGGGAAACTTTGGATCCTTCCATTGCTTCCTAGCATTTCTAGAATCATCTTCCAACTTCCTTTTTCCTTTGTTTTTATCCAAACCTTTGCTGGATGGTCCTCCAACCTCAATTGCATTAACCTTTTTTAACTTTAAATCCGTACTCGCATCTTCTTGCCGAAGGAACCTTTCTGCCTCGTGAAAGAATTCGTCGAGATCCCGTGGGGGATCTCGTATCATAGATACCTTGAAATCCGAGTTCTCCCTGACTCCTGATACTGCTGCCATTAAAACCATCGATGGATCGGGCCGATCCACCGAAGCAACCGCGGCACTGAATCGAGTTAGAAAGGTTCTAAGCGATTCATCGATCCTTTACTTTACCGATGTTAATGTCATCACGTTCTTCGGTCTCTTGACATGAACTCGAAACTGTCCCAAAAACCTTTCCACCAATTCCCTCCAAGTCCTGATAGATCCTTCTCCCAGCTGCCTAAACCACATTGCAGCTAAGTCCGTTAAGTACAAAGGGAAGCATCGATCCATCACTTCCTCCGATGCCCCCAGCACCTCCATGTGTCTGGTGTACCTCATCAAGTGATCCGTAGGGTCTGCCTTGCCATCGTATACCTCCACGCTAGGTAGCTTGAACTTAGGTGGATTCTGAGCCATCCTTATTTCCCGAGCGAACGGACTCCTGTTTACCCCTTCCAATTCTCCGCTGGTCAAACCACCTCGCACAGTCTTCCTGATTATATCTACCAATACAACGTTGTCTGTCGGGGGTTGCCCCCGAGGGAATTCCGGTACATACTCTTCATGTGGCTCGCTAGCAGCAACGTCGGTTCTAGCCTGTTGAACTCCTTCCAAAGGTCCTCCTGTGTTGGATCCTGCGGGCCTGCCCCCAAGCCCTTGTCGATTGCCCTCTGGCTCTGCATCTTGTCCTCCATTGGGTTCCATAACCCTAGCTCCTTGTCCTGCATCCACCGCCGCTGTAGCTGTTCCTAAGTTCTGGGTCCCTACAGCTCTCATTTGCTCCAAGAAAGTCTGCATCATCTCCTGTTGACTCTTCAACAAACTCTCTTGCAGTGAATTTGTTATGGCTTCCATTTCGTCCCGGGTTATGTAGATCGAAGCCGGTCCTTCCTCAGCTCCGGAGGATGCTTGCTAACTTCCTTCCGGTTGGCTTCAATCAGCCCTTTGCCTTCTACTATTTAGCCTAGCCATTGTCTCTCAAATCCAAACTTCTATCCGATATAACGGGCGCTAGTTCTTCTCAGTGAAAACACCAAAATGTTTGCGCCAAAATTGGCCACAAACCCCAAATACCGTGAAAGCACCAGTGTATGAATACAAATCAGCAATATTCAAACACAAATCACAGATCTCAGAAAATAACCCAAATATGTTTGCACAAAAAATGGGCAAACACCTCCAAGTCGTATGATTTAGTTGATTTTATGTTGTTCGTAGTGATTTGGATGGTTTATGCAAATACATAAAAAACAGGGACTAAACTGTAAAAGACACACAGATTTATAGTGGTTCGGCCAGAATGTGCCTACGTCCACTTTATATGTTATTCTCCTTTTCTATCCAGATTACAAGTACAAAGCTTGTAGTACAAGTGTATGAAAGTTGTTTGAAAGTTCCTTCCAGGCTTGAGCTCTCAAATTTGTCCGCCATTGTTGTACCCCTGTCCCTCTATTTATAGAGTGAGGTTGGGGGCAGGGGTTTAGGATGTTTATAGCTGCTGGTGGGCCTGGGCTGATGCAATCTGGACCGGCAACTTTGGATCGGCATGCTCTGGTTCGGTCGTTGCTTGGTGGAGTTTGATTCGGTGGTGTGTAGAGGGTTGGTCCGGTCTTGGTTTGGTTCGGTGGGACTTGGTTCGGTGGGGAGACATCCGGTGATGGTTGGTCCGGTGCTTGATTCTGTGAGGCTTGGATCGGTGGGAAGCCATCCGGTGAGGGTGGTCCGGTGCTTGATTCTGTGGGGCTCGGCTCGGCATTGGTTTAGTGGAGATGTTGGACCGGTAGTGGGTGGTGAAAGATGGAGCTTCGGTGAGAATGCCGAATGATCCATTGTGTTGGGAATGCCGAATGAGCCTTCATATCTGAGAATGCCGAATGAGCCATGGGGAGTTCGAATACCGAACGAACTCAAACACTTGAACTACCGGACGAAAGCGAGGGGTTTTAAGTACCAGATGACGCTTATTGCCGGATGAACTCGGGGAGTGTAGTGTCGAACGAACTCTTGCCTTGCTTTACCGAATGAATCTTTGTACTTGAATCATGAGTGAAATCCCAGACTTATATACGCTTTCTTGCTTCTTCTTGTTCCGGTCGTGGTGGAAATGCACACAACATTGATATTCCAGTTTTGACCAAAAATGGGATAACACATAATGCTTTGGATGACAGCATTGATAGAAGAAATAGACGGTTTCGTGAATAACATCAATTCATCTGTAAACATCAGGGTAGATATATTCTGCTTTAGGCACTTAGGGTGTCTATCAATCTGTCTATTATTTATCCACTGATTGATTATAGCAGTGAAACATTCCATCACATATAAAGAGGTATGAAGATATAGGATCACCCTGTCTAGTCCCCTTTTCCGAAGAGAAGTAACCTAGGCATAAACCATTAATGGCTATAGATAATTTGGGAGTCAAAATGCATGAATAAATCCATAGTAGGAACGGTATAGGAAAGTTCATTTTGATAAGATTGATATTACAGCTTCCCAATTGACAGTATCACAGGCTTTTTGTATATCTAATTCCAATGCATGCCTTGGAGATATAGGATTTCTACTATATCCCTTCATTCGCTCTTAGCTAGTGTAATAGTTTCTATACTAGATCTTTTAGGAAGAAAGGCTACCTGATTTTTTGATATAATACTAGACAAACACTCCTTCATTCTAGTTGTAATTATTTTAGCAATGCACTCATCGATAACATGCAACATTCAATCGGTCTAAATTGTATTACATCTTGGGGCATTTCTGTTTTGAGAATCAAGCATAACTTGGTGTGATTGACATCTTTTAATAGAACTCCTATTTGGAAAAACTGTAGAATTCCTTTTATAAAATCATTACCTACAATAATCCACGCTTTTTGGAAGAAAAGAGCAGTTAAGCCATCTGGGCTAGGAGTACTAGATGCTTTCATACTGAATATTGCATAACTGATTTCTTCATATCTTACTTGGCAGATTAAGTCACCAGCTTGAGCCTGGGATATATACGGAATGTTCAATTCTGCTAGTAGATTTATGTTAAGATTAGGGCTCCCTAAGTCTAAAAACAGGTCTGTGTAGTAGGACATAAAAACATGATTTACAGAGGTAGGAGTGTCTTGAGTGATTCCATTTAGATCCATAATAGCATGAATAATTTTGTTGGCTTTGATATATTTGAGAGAATCATGAAATAGTTTTGTATTCTTATCTCCATTAGCTTCTTATTGATCCCTATTCTTTTGTTTCTGCATTGCAAGCTCGGTATTGATAGCATCAGATAAGTCCTTCCTGAGCTTTTGTTCTTCAGCAAATAGAAGTTGATCATTTGGATGACTTCTCACTATTTCTTGATGAAGACTAAGATTATCCCCAGCTGCTGATGATTGAGTAGTACCTGAACCGAATTTACCTCTTGACCATTCCTTAAGGGCATTTTTAACAGGCTTAAGTTTGACTTGAAGTATAAACATTGAGTTTCCAAACACTTATGTTCTCCAAACCTGTTGAATAATAGGTAAAAATTCAATGTCATTAGTCCAATAATTAAAAAAAAAATGAAAATTGACGGTCCCTTTATGTTTGCCATTCCCTACGAAAGGATAATTGGGCTGTCATCTGAAAGATTTGGAGGAGAGAAATCAGCTACAAGGTTAGGACATATTGAAAAGGCAGTTGTATTAATGTAAGCTCTATCCAATTTACAGAAAGTCCTACCATTGTTCCAAGTGTAGTAAAAACCAGATGAAGCAATCATTTATAGAGAAGATTGTATTATAAAATTATTAAGAGGCTGATTGTCATTTAAATGAAGAGGATTCCCACCATATTTTTCTGAATATGATTGCATGCTATTGAAATCACCATAACATATCCAAGGCGATTGGGTAGAGGAATGAAGTGTGGGAAGAACATCAAATAGGGATTGCCTAGAAGCTTTTGAATTATCAGGGTAAACTGCTGTAAGATTAAAGGAAGTTTTGGTAGGAAGATGAATAGCTAAAGAATGTATGAATTGTCTAGTCGAATTAACAATGGTAAGATCAAAAAATTTGATGATTCCATAGAATAAGAGTGCAGCCATAAAGTGCATGATGCAAATTATCTGCAAAAAACCAATCATGGTTTATCATCTTAGCAGTTTTAGCTGTTAGCTCGACATTGAGTTTAGTTTCACTTATTGATATGATACCGAGGCTATGTAGCTTGATGAGATGCTTTATTTCATGAACTTTAGTAACTAAGTGCACACCTCGAACATTCCAATATCCTATGTTATTCATTATTAATCAGATTTATTTTTTATGGCAGACTTCCTTGTCACCCTTGAGCTGCTAGCATTCATGCTGTTATTACTTCTTTTGGCTATATTCTAAGAAGTTTTTGAAGGTTTGTAAATTCCTCATCAAAATTCATGTCTTCTTCATCTGAGATTGATAGCCTTCCTTTTTCTTTTTCTTATTTTACTTCCTTCTATTTTTCTTTTTGCTAGTACTGGAGCCATGGGTATGAAGAACTAAGTTTTTCTTGAATGAGAAGTAGTTGGAGCGGATTATAGGTTTGGAGTGAGAAGCTGGATATTATCTGGTGCCGTGAGATTTAGATATAGGCTGGAAAAGTTTTCAGGAGACAGAGGGAGGGGTTCAAAGACAGGAACTGGAGGATTGGAGTATAGATTATTTAAATTTTCCTAAGAATTGAAATTCTTGATTCATAGTGACTTGATTATTTGGAGGAAGGTTCGAGTCTAAGATCGTAGGATGTTGTATATTCACATTGGATAGGGATTGTTGTTGGTTGGATAGGGATTGAGTTTGTATGCATCCATTTGCATGTCTGATACCATGTGCACATTTATCTCACTGTCTCTCAATTGATCATTTTCAAGCCCTATATCTTCCCTACCACTACTAATTTCATATTCGCCTTCTTCTAAGTCCTGCAACATTGAATATCAATTTGCCTTATCATTTGATATATTCTCTTCACCTTTATTTTCAGATCCAAAGGCATCTGTCTTTTTATTTCCCGAACCTAATAATAAAGCTTTATTTATAATCCCTCTATTCGCTGATTGGTTGTTTCACACAACTTATTCACTGTTGCATCTAATCTTTCCTTTCTTATCCACATCTTGTTGCTAACCTTTGGTTTATTAGGTTGAAGTAGCTCCATTCTTTCTTTAGGATTAGGAGTTGTCTTTTGATGATTGATACCTTGTGTATTTTCTTTTATTATATCCAGCACCTCACTGGATCTTGCTTAGCCATCGTGCAGCTATGTATAGAATGACCAAAAACATGACACAATGTGCATATGATTGGTTTCCATGTATATTCAGGATATACCTTATGACATTCGCCTTCTCCCAACATGATATATTCCAAAATTTCTTTTTTTGCATTAACTTCTATTAGACACTTCCCATGCTCAAGTCTCTGCTGTTTTTCTGTCGCTTCATTAAAACACACTAATTTTCCAATATGACATGCCAACCAATTTTTATACCCAGTAATGTCCAAGCTGTATGTGGTATATTATAAAAGTGCACCCATACTGGAACAGTCTTTATTTGAGCCTGAACAGTAACGAAAGCTGGTTTCCATGTAGTTATAACGAACATCTGCCACTTAATAAACATGGGATCCAAGTGCAATACTTTTATCCTATCTTTTTTTTTCTTTTTTTTTTGAAAACCCAGAAGAACCCGGCGGGCCGGTAAACTCCTGAGGAGGGTATAGTAAAGCCGTCCACTGATCCAATCCCCCATACCCCGGGTAAATTTATATAGGATAGGGAAGCGCATGGTAGTAATCGAACCTGCGTCTTTTTACCAGAACCCAAGCCTCCTTTCCACTGCCCCGCACCCGCAGACACTTTTATCCTATCTTCTTCATTAGAAAACTTGAAAAAGTAATTTGATCCATCAAATTTGACATCGTAATCTCCTTTCAATTTCCGCGTTTTCTTAATTTACTTAATCACTGGCATATAATTAGGTTTTTCGCCAAGAAAAAATCCAACTAAATAATCCTTCCAAAAGCGTATACCTTTATTAATTACCTCTTTTGGAGGAGGCAGAGAAACACCTTTGTAAGACAGATTAAACTCCTTTGGAACATAATTTCCAGCATTCCTGGAAAGGGATTTGAATAATGCCAACCAAGGCTTAACTACAGGAGTTGTAAGATAATTCAATAGCACGTTGCACCTAACTAATATTATATAGATAAAACGTCAGAGAAGGGAAAGCCGGAGGAGACATTGAAGAAGGCCCAAATGGACCAGAATATAAAAGAAGAGTTGGAGAAGGATAGGAAGGAAGAGGTGGCAGGGATGGCATGACACGAGTAAGATCGAAGAGAGAGACAGGAGAATGTGCTACCTCTGAAGGAGGAGCAGCAGCGCAGGAAGGAATAGGAGGAACAAGGGCAGTGGTTGGGACAACTAGAGGAGAGATGGATGCGCACGGAAGGGCTGGAAAAGATGGCGAGTCAAGAGGAGGAAGAATGGTAGGAGATAGGACATGAAAGTCATCGGGTATGGGAAAGGGAGGTTATGGGATAGATTATAGATGGAGTGAACATCTGAAGGAGGGATGGGCACGAAAGAAATGGAGGAGAAGGATGAAGTGACACCAGGAGAGAAGGTGGCAAAAAGGTCAACGAAATGGGGATGGCAGACGTCAAAGGAGCAGTGAAATTTTTTTGAGGGGGCAATGTTGTCAAGCCATGCTAATTATTAATAATCAAAACATTATTAATAAGTCATACTAATTATTTCAATAATTAACTTTTTCAAATATTAAAATATTGATAAATAACTTTAAAAACAATATTAAACATAAACAAATAACTTTAAATAGATATTAAATATAAATAAATAAATTTAAAATAATATTATATATACATCAATAACTTTAAAATATATTAAATAAATAATCTTTAAAACAATATTACATATAAATAAATAATATTAAAAAGAAAGATAAAAAGGTTGCAATAAAATAGAAGTTAAATCATTTAAAACAAAATAATTTCGAAATCAAATTTCAGATTTAAAAATCATTTCCTATCTCAAAACCATTCCCAACCCCAAATGGCAATTTATAGTATTTCAAAATACCAATTTAAGGCCAATAACTACCAAATGCTTAACCAATATCTATATTGATTTTCTATCACTACAGGGTATATGTTTGAGTATATAATGATGTCATAATCAATAAAGCCAACGATCAAGTTTAATGTCTAAGAATTCATATGACATGAATATTATTCAAATTAAAATCAACAATGGCAAGAATCTCATTGGATCACTCCAACCTGTCCCACTATATCACAACTCATATATATATATATATATATATATATATATATATATATATCAGCATAAATATATGTAAACAAAATCAACAATGGTGAGGAATCCTGTCGAATACCTCCAACATGTCCCCCTATATAATACATATTAGCACATATATGTAAAATAAATCAATAGTGGTGAGGAATCCTGTTGGATCCCTCCAACATGTCCCCCTGCATTGCAAACAGTATATAATCATATAATATGAGTCGTCTGCTACTTGGCGGGTACACATATAAGGTCATTCGCTCCAGGGGCATGAATAAAACCAAACCAACTGATAAAATAGTAAATCATTCATACATTCAATCAACAATTTTTATCAACTATATAACATGCTGGCTAACTAAGATAGTGAGTTTAATTCAACGAAATTTCAATTGTCGCCGAAGCATTCTGGTTTTGTCCGAATTTGAACGACGTTCAAATTCAGCGTAAAATTCAACAAGCTCCATTCGTCATCAAACCAACTCCATTGCGAAGTTTTCATCATTATGAGCGCAATGCAAAAATATTCGTCTCGATTGGACCTCGTACGGAAGAGTTACGCATTTTATAAGTTATCGAATAAATTAATTAAACAATAAATCTCTAGTTGCATTTTATATTTAAATTATTACCCATATTAAAGTATAATCCTTCTTCCCTAAATACGTTTCCCTTATTTTGGAAAAATATCTAGGCCACATGAATGAAACACACCACTTTGTCACGCCACCAGACGCCACGCCCTGCCCCCTCATCCCTGCCAAAGCATCGTCTCCTCGTTCCCGACCCAACGATGCATGCCTCGTCACTTAAAGCGCCTCTGCCATCACGAAAAACCCAAAACTTCGAATGACAATAATCATCAAATTATGCCACCTTAGGTCACCGATGAAGCAAAACTCTGCCAGCACGTAGACCACGACCCTCTCTACCACTTTGCTTCAGATCCCATCATCAAACTATCACCCAAATCGTCGAAATCCCCTGAGAATGCCGCTGCCGTTATAGCCAATTTCCAATCACCTCATCACGCCATAGGCGACCATCACCGTACAATTCCTACGTCATATCCCTACGAACCTTTCTGCAGTTGATGACGAGCCCCGATATCCCTTCTGGTGGCGCCAGTTTTTGTGAGCCATTGGATTAGGCTGTTGTTCTGATTCTGTTTTAAATTTGAAAATGGGCAACGTTTCTTTGGTTAGGTCGCTTACATATGAATAAGGGGCGGGATGGGTTGAGACATAGGCAGTATGGTTTAAATGGTGGAGGGGAATGGTATGGGTATGGCTAATGCATGGTGAATATATATATTATTATTATAATCTTCTGTCTAAACATACCGAAAAATCCTGAACTCCAATCGAGGCATGCCGCCTGACATTCTATATATAATACCGCTATTTCGAACACAATGTAACTAGTATCGAGACCCAATTTCATCTTATACAGAAGTTAGGTTTTACAAAATCGAATTATTAATTTAAATTCCATTAATAAATTTCTATGCGTTTCGAACTCGCACGACAAAAAAATACGTCCACTCGTCATGAAATTCGACGGCATACTATAATTTTCTATTACAAATTCAAAGAAACTGGTTTGGTTAAAATCCTAGACAGTGCCTTAGAAGGCTATTTTCGCCCGTTGATTAAAACAATTATTATTAAGCCTAGTTTATTCACTTTTAATTCAAATTTAAAAGTTTACTATCTTCACTCTTATTCAAATAGAATTTAAATCAACTTTTGAAATCATTTTTATTCACATAAAATTCAAGATTTAATTATTTATACAATTTCATATATTCAAATAACCATTATATTTGAAATTCAAGTTATTTAACTTATAAAATTACTTTTTCAACGTTAAAAAATCAATTAAATATCTCAAATTCGAATGATTGAAATTCTGGGTCGTTGCATAAAGTGAACTAACATCAAAAGCTTTCATTCCATAATTAAATAACATTTAAAACTCATTATTTAATAATAGTTAAACCTTTAGTTAATAATTAACTAATAATTAACTATTAGATAAATAATTAAATAATACTCAATCTTTAAAGAAATGATTAAATCATAATTAATCTTTATTAAATAATAATTTAAACCTTCATTTAATAAAAATTTAATCTTAAGTAACTCCTTTATTAAATCTTAACTTAATTATTAATTTAATAAATATTTATACCCTTCCTTAAATAATAATTAAATAATAATTAACCCTTAATTAATAGTAAAATAAAAATTAATCATTAAGCATTAATTAATAATTAATAATTAATCTTTAATTAACTAACTAACTATAATTTAATTTATAATTAGGTACTAATTTCCTTTATTAACTAATGACTAAGTACTAATTACCTTGCTTAATTTATTAATTTAATAATCATTAATTAAATAATTAATTAATTACTTTTTATTACTTATAGATTATTTTGAAAACCCTTTACAAAAAGATATTTAAGTGAAAACACTTTTAAATTCAAAAAGATTTCGTTTTTACGAACTGCATCCATACCGACTATCGATATATGACTCATAGTTTGCAAACTTAATTTTTTATTCCAAATAGTCTTCAAAACTTTAACTTTTGAACTTTAAATACTTTTATAAACTTTATAATATAGTTTTGAAAACAAAGGTGAGAGTTTTGAAGCTTTATTAAAAACATTCAAGGAAGTAAAGTTGGAAAACATGTTTTTGACCAAAGGACTTCGAAGTCGCAAATTAACCACTATAAATACTAACTTTCTTAGCTTAGCACATCATAAGCAAGAGTATGAATGTTCATGTCATAATCAACATATACAAGCAAGTGTCATAACTTGTTAACTAACTAACTTTAACTTCCATTTTCCAATTTTATGCAACATCACATGCAAGCACATACACATACATGCAAATCAACATTTATCTCATACAAACAAGCAATGATTTAACAATCATGAATACAACATGCTTAAAGTTAGAAACTTTAAATAAAAAGTTAGCTTTACACACCAAAACTAACAAAACCAAAGCAACTGACGCCTAAATTTTTGGCATGACCTAGATCCTAGCCTTACATTTGGATAAACGAAATTTTAGAGACCTTAAGTGTACAAAAATGGTTCCACCATGGGTCTATAAATTCGGCCATGAGGTGGTTGAGGATAGCGTGGCTTGTTTTGGTAAGGAGGATGTAAAAATAGTAGGAAAGTTTCTTATTTGAATTTAAAGACATAAGAATTAGAAAAGATCATGGTTTTTAAATCTCAAAACAAGGGAAGCCATGGAATGTTTTAAGGACTGTGGAAGAAGGTTTTAAAATGTGAGAATGAAATGGAAAAATGAGTGAAAGAAATTAAGAAATTGCTTTTATATAAAATGCATTTGGTAAATTACCAAAATGGCCTTAAGTACATGCCCTCCTTTCTTTTTGTTGCCACCTCACCATGCTTGTCTCCTCCCACATGCAACTCCCATTTTTTATTTTTCTATTTTTGTAAATAAATTTGAAAAACTATTTCACCATCATTAGCTATTATTTAAAAGAGTTTTATTTTAATTATAAATCCTCTTTCTCGATCCGAGAAGTTCATTGTTGGAACTGGGCTGGACGTCAAATGGCTCTAGATTGAAGGGTGTCTGTTATAGCTGAACGGAAAGGAAAGATCCATTATTTGAATATTTAAAATTAGTTAAACATTCACAAATCAAAGTGGCGAAATTCTAGGTAGTTACATAGATATTCCATTGTTATAATTAAATCATGACATGATGTCCATTAAACGACTATAATTAGGTTTGAGTTGAAACATTGGGAGTGTAGAACTATTCAAAAAGGAATTGTCTCATTGATAATATCAAGTCAGTATCACAATCAATTATAGTCAACTCAAAGTCCAAATCTCTATCCAGAGTAGAACAGCTAATAATAAATGTTATTATTGAACCAAAGACTTTGTTTGTGGACTGATAAAGTTAAATGAGAATAATATTGGACTAATTACCTATACCAAATTCAACGTCCTAAAGTGATATAATGTTTCAAAGAGTATGTGTGAAATTATTGTCACTATCGGTACCGCTTAAAATAATGTAAAATACGATTTTACCATAAAAATGTGTAATCGATGAATTTGGTCAAACCCTCACACTACTGACTAAGGTGACATATGCTGTTTGAATTATTCAATATTAATCACTGACTGAATTCACACCACCAAGCCACACAACCATATTTGTGAATTCTCCGGAATACAACAGATTTAATTAGTTTATAAAGTGTTATCAATGTATTAAATTAACAGATGTTTAAAAGATATTAATTATTAATGTATTTAAAGGGTTATTAGCAAGCTGGGTAGCTCCTAGGATAATATTAGTAATTATTTGGGTGTGTATATAAAGTTATATATGCACAATATGCGAAATATATAAGGGCTTTAAATATATTTAATTACTTAAATGGAATTTATGGTAATTTTTATCTGTATAAGCCATTAGGTATGACCTACCACAATAAAAACAAATGGTCTATATATTTGATTTAGATTTAATAGGGAAATAAAAGGTAGTTTTTAGAGAGAGGAATGGAAATGGTTTTCATTCTCTCCATATAAAAAAATCTTCCTCATTAGTTCATTTTATTTTATTTTCTCCTTCTTTCTCCATCCATGGCCTCCCCTTCTTTCTCTTCTTTGCATTGCCAACTTAAATCTCACATAAAAACATCAAATAAATTTTATTCAAATCGTTTCATTCGATTCTAGTAAGATCGGGTAGTGATTCAAGCAATCTGGGAGGCTATTTACAAATCAAGGTATCACAAAAGGTTGGATCTGTTGAAGTAAATATTCATGTTTTATTTTCAATATTTCTCCAACCTTGATACATATTTGTATTTCCAAATACATATTTGTGTGATTTTCAATTATTGAAATATAATTTTTACCTTCTCATTTTTTTTAAGTTGTAAATAAATGAAATTACAAATGAACTAAGTATATATATTTGTGTATATGTATGTATGTAGTTCTGTGTGTGTGTTTGTGTGTGTATATATAATGGGGTTGGATATTGGTGCAAAAAAAAACACAAAATGGGAGATAATATATATTAACCATTAGATCTTAACATTAGTTAAATTCAAGGGGAAACCTAATGGTTGACATCTGTTGCGTCACCACTTATGTCCAAATCAATTTTCCTACAAATAGTATTTGAATTTGGCCATAATTTTATTGTAAACTTAGATCTTAATTATTTTTTATACTAGTCTGAAAAATAATTAATTAGATTAATTTATACGCATATATTTAATGTATACATATTTATATATTTGTAATATGATATGTCATGTTATGTTATGTTATAATTAAATTATAATGATGTTAAATTATACACACACACATGTTTTGATTTGAAATATTTAATGTTTTGATCTTATTCCTTACTTTAATTATAATTCATCGATTGCTTGGTACATAGGTGAAAAACGTTAAAGTTAAATGTGGACATAAACATGAAATTCACAATTGTTGGAATAATCTTAATTGTGACATTGTTTTAAAAGTGATTTGATTTATATTTATGTGATATTTCAAATCAAGAAATTTAATACCAAACAACTTTGATTTTGGATAACTGTGGAATCATATTTTCCATCTTTGTATGATGATTGGACCTTGATTTAGTTAGAAGTTTGTAAATGAGGAAGGTGGTAGATCCTTTCCATTTTCCCTTCAAATACCAAAATTTCATATATATACTTAAAGATACCTAATTTAATTTCAAAATTATATACGTACATAAATAAATTGCAACATAATATATATATATATATATATATATATATATATATATATATATATATGTCTAAGCAGTATATATGGTGCTAGGATCAATAGCCTTTTATTTAGCACCATTTGTAGCCCTCTAACATCAACCACAAGTTTATATTTAAATGTTTGGTCCACGTGGCAGGGGAGAGAGAAAGAACAAGTATTTAAATAGAAACTTGTGGTTGATAAGGAGGCCACAAAATGGTGCCAAATAAACAGGGCTATTGATCCTAGCTCATATACATACATACATGCATACATACATACTGTAACGACTCGCCCTTTCAACCTTTAAAAATCAACACAATTATGCTTATTGTATGACATGCCGAATGATCGAGTACCGAAAGGACAGATTGTTGAGGGAAAAGAAAGTAGGTAGAAGAAGAAGAAACTAAACAAAACAGAATCTCGCAGCAGACTGAATAATATATTATATCAATAGCTCTTTACACAAATCAAAACTGTAATATATATATTTCACATCAGAGTACACAATTCAATAATTACCAGCCTAGACAGTTATAACAACCCGCCCCCACATTTTGCTGGTAATTTCAAACAAACACTGCAGCAGAATAAAACAAGTACGAGAATACGTCTCGGCCTCCAGCTCGTCTCCTGAGCATCATTGCATCCTAACCTGAACCTGTAATACTCGGTTTGACCTGAGCATTATAATAAAATAATGCCCGAGTCAGTCTGGAAAACTAGCATGAAAAAACACACCCAATTTGAATTATTAAAGTTTCAAAATTCTTTGATAATCAAAGGTATCTCCTAAGACCACGCCACAAATAAACACGATGATTTTTACCTTACGATAACCAAAATATTTCATATCAAAATCCTATGGTATTATGATATGTTTAAGTACAAATACTTATTCAAATAGCTGAAATTGTTACATTAATTAAATTCCAGCATATTAGGCTCTACAATCAAAACCGTAAAGGTACGTATTGGAGAATGTATTTCGTACGAATGACTAGGCACTGGGATACCACGTGTCACAGTACACGTCTGGAACAGCATAACGAGGGCCACGTTGGGATCCCCTACAACATAAGACCAGACTATCCCTCGCCTGGACTCCGGGTGTTCCCACCCTTTTCCGAGCTCATTCCACAAATCATAGTAATAATATCCGAGGATATCTAGAAAGGTGATAAACATACCCTACTTAGGTGTGACCCACTTAGCCTTGCTGCATTCCCCGTGATTTCAGTAATTCCCTATTGGTGAGGCTAGAGGCTACTATTACCTTTTTATAAATATTCACTTAGATTGCTCGTTGTCCTCCAATGATAATGTACGGATAGCATTCATCCATACAAGTCCGTTGCGGGTCCGAACGGAACTTAAGGCACTATTCCTACAACATCCATTTTGGAATAACCCTCAGGATTAGTAGTGATTAGCCCTTGCATTTCACTGCTCCATCTTCGACTACATGTCCTTTTTTTCATTTCAAAAATATACTCGTTGGATCGAAGTGGTTTTCGGATAACAAATCCAATTTCGGTCTTTTCGAAACAATGTCGCTATTTTCGGTAAACTCAACCTCGGTTCTTTAGGAAATAAACAGACGAAGATAAGATCGAAGATCACCTCCTAACCGTTAGTGGATGAATTTTCTTATAAATGTCCTGAAAGAAAAAAACGGGTTTATACATACAGTATAGCACCTCGAACGGTAATTGTACCATATAAATTCCTGTATTTCTTCTAAATATTTCTAAAGTTATATTATGGTCCAGATTTGATAGTCGGTTATTTAACTATCAAATAAACAATCAATTCAACCAACTTCATTTTCACTGAAAAACACCATGTCTCTTTTAATTTATTTTAAATAAATAAATTCCTTTATCTAAATTATACATACTTACCTTATCGAATTTAGTAAATTTACAAACCATCTTTTCAAAAATATTCAAAAGAAACCTTTTAAAATGATATGGAAAGTACCACTACAGTATCAAACCATGGATCATAGCTCAATGGTTACGTCTCTATCCCAGATAAATCCAAAACTTAACTGCAGGCACCCACTGCCTCTGATTCTTGCCATGCGAGTATACCATTACTCACCAAAACTTTATTTAAAAATTATCTCAAAATAATGCTTATAAGTTCGAAAATGAATTTCCAAGTTAAATCTAGTCAAATATACTTAAATAAAAGTTATTATACAAAGCTATATTAATATTTAATAATTTATCCTTTAAAAATGCCGACTAGTTCTTAACTAATAATAAATCTTTAAAAATCATTATAGAGTAACTATTAATAAATTAATATGCTTTAAACAATTTAAAATACTTAAATAACTAATTTCTAGAGTATTTTTAACACTTTTAAAATCACCCATTTAATAATTAAAAATCCTTTTTTAAAACAAGTCAAATTCCTCGATTCCAATTCCATCTCGTAAATTTGGAAATCTCACTTGAACTCCAGTTTAACCAATTTTATTCTTATTTCCAAAATTCACTTCTATCTTGAAAATATTTAAAATCTCGATTTTAAAACCTTTATATTTTAAACAAGTACCATTTACGGATATATTATTTAAAAATCCTTTTTATATACTCTTATTCCAAAATCCTACCCACAATATCCCAATTTAGTTAAGTACCAATTTCAAAACCATTTATTTTATCCAATTGATTAACCGAAAATTCTTTATAAAACATTTTGCTTCAAAACCCTTTTAATTTTCTTTTCCAATTTAAAATATATATACTGGTATTTAAAAATACAAAAATCTAGGTCAAAACCCGCCATAGCATCCAATCAATACAAATCACACAACAATCTATCATAGATTATCCAGATAAATCATATACAGATAAATATGAAATTTAATTCCACATTTTTGTGGAATCCAGTTGGATCCCTCCAACCTATTTTCCTGCATCTACAGATGTTAGCACAACATAAAAACACCAATTCCGCTTCGAGGCGGAATATCGCGGTATTTAGTGTCATCCAGGGTGTATTGGGTTTCATCCACTATATGTGTGGGAGAATATCAATCACTCCAATGTATAAATACTACTATGTATAATATCACTTCCAATTGATAATAATTTATCAATCTAACCAATCAATCACTCCAATATATAAATACTATTATGTACTAGTATAAGGCCTGTTCTTTGTACACGGGTAGATATTATGTTGTGTTTGTTGAAGAACATATGCTAGGAAAGTATCCATGTACATATAGTACTATGTATAATATAAATAGTGAGAATCTGTATTGATATCCTAATTTTTTTTGTAAATCACGTTGTAAACAAAGCTACAGTGTAATTCTTTTACAAACTTTGAAAAGAAAAATAAAATAGAAAACGAATGGAATGAAAAAAGTTATAGCCAAAACTGCAATGCAAACAAAGAAGGTATATTGTTCAAGCTTCCTTCTTTTGTTTCTTATCTGAATTCTTTACAAGGATGTTGGTGTTTTCCAGTTCTTCACATCCTAAGAACAATGATTCATAGTGTTATAGAAAATGTGTATGAATTATTACTACTATCGTAACTAGAATTGGCCCGCTCTTCGCACACGGGCTGTTTATATTATTGTAAACGGAAAGCAAGGGCATTTTCGAAATTTCAAAAAGCCGCCGAGTAAATTAATTCAATGAATTTTTTTATTAGTATTAGTGATAATATCACATCCAATTGATAATAATTTATCAACCTAACCGATCGATTCCAAATCTGTTCCACATTGTAGTGCTCGTCGCTGCGATTACGGCGCCGCTTGTTTCGTCCGATTCTGACAACGTATGACAGAGTTACGCCATTTTAAAGATTTCATAAATTTAAGTATAATATATTTTACAAATTTTTTAAATTTTATTTTTCTCGACATATATCTGGCCGTCGATTGGCATAGAAAAATCAAGCCTGTGACTTTAGGTTCTTTTCATGCGAATACAGGCACCACGAAACCCATCACTATCCCTTAACAAACCATCGCCACGACCTCCACGACCCCTTTGAACGCGATCAGGGACCGCCACGTCGAATAGCACCGCAACCCCCACCTTCGGCCGGAGTTATGTGAAACTCAGTTCCACCATGCTCCCAGAAAACGCGATCGAACCGTACATCGATCATGGCGATTTGCCGCCGCCTCGAGCCACCATAGCCAAGATCCACCATTGGATGTGCTCGCCTCGAAGAGCTCTACAACTTTTGTTTAGAAAGTTCTGGAAAATATTGCGAGGATGGAGAGAAAAAATAAGGGGGAAGATCGTTGCATTTCGGCCATTAAATCGATAACGGCGGCTATGAAACCCTCTTTAGGGTTTACTGTTCCTACAATATATATGCAAGCGAATAAATAAAATATTTTAATATTAATTTTACAATTTACATGATTTTTCGGACAAACTCCAAAGTAGATGTGCCGCTTGGCGTTTATAATGCTTTTCCTAAATTCTGAACACAATGGAACATATTTCGGGGCCTAATTCGATCGTATGCGGAAGATGGCTTCTTGAATCGAATTAAAATATTAAATTTTCGATATTTATTCCAACGTGTTTCTATCCCTTACGACCAAACGATAACTCCAAATGCTACAAAATTTGAAATCCGATAATAATAAACTATTACGGATCCAATGGAACTTGTTTCGTCGAATTCCAAGACTGTGCCCCGAAAGGCTATTTTAACGCGTCGATTAAATCGAGCGATTTTCAAAATCGTCGAAATCGTTGAAAATTTCAATTTTTAAAACTTACTAGCTCGTTTATAAATGAAACAGAATTTTTATCCATATTAGAAATCATTCTGATTCATTTTAAATCAAAGTTCAATTATTTACACTATTATTATATATTGATTTCACCATTAAATTAGTA
Organism: Allium cepa; assembly: GCA_030765085.1. NCBI lineage: Eukaryota > Viridiplantae > Streptophyta > Magnoliopsida > Asparagales > Amaryllidaceae > Allium > Allium cepa. Next base: position 39,796,085 of record CM060935.1, on the reverse strand, counting down.
TATAAATTTAAATTTTGAATTCATCAGCTTTTTTTAAAATCCCATTAAAAAGTCTACATTATATTTCTAATCCAAATAGAATTTAAATAAATCTTTAGAAATCATTTCCATGTCCATTCATTTCCAAATTCACATATTACCCCAATTTCAAATATTAAATTTATATGTACCCAAACCCAATTAATCGCTATGTCTGAAATGTTAAACTATTTTACATATTTTTACATATTCAAAATCAATTAATACTTCAACATTTAAAATAAATCAAATGTTCAAAACTAACGACCAGAATTTCGGGTCGTTACACATACATACATATATACATATAATACTATTAATATGTGTATACAAATCGTATATATTATAGTATACTTAAACATATTATGTACTTAGGTCATTTCTTCCTAATATGCATATGAATTTATCATATGTGTATATAAGTATAATACAAACACAATAATATATATCTCAATATGTATATGTGTGTGTGTATAGTTATACATATGCTCATATAATTTATGTTACCATGTCATATTATGAATATATATGATATATTCAAAAACGGAATTAAATTAATTTTGTTACAATGATTAATTAAATGAATACAAAATATTTTTGAATAAAATATGACTTTATTTTAATAAATAGATTAGATCTAGTGCTAGTTAATAGATTATAAAATCTTACCGAGATCCAAATAATGATTTTTTTTTAAATTTACTATTTCACTCATTACTAAAACAAATTGGATCCAATAACAATAACAATAACCCTGCTACGGTCAATAAGATGTCAAGTGTAATGAATTATTGTAAATTTAACATCACAATTTGAATTGTTTAGTACTATAACTATTTGTATACAAGCATGAAATAATTTTTTATTCGCCCATTTAATTTTTTTGAATAATATTTAAATTTAAGAAGATATTAGGATCCATGCCTTATTTAACTTAATACCGGAAAAAAGTTTCACAAAACATCGCTACTAATATTTCTAGTGAAAATATAGTCTTAACTACAAATATTTGTAGTGTAGACAGCAAATAGTTGAAGTGTATGCTACTAATAATTGCATTATTTGCAGTTCTAACTACACAATTTTGTTAAACAAATATTGCAGTGTAGACTACAAATATTTAAATTATAGACTATAAATAATTATAGTGTATGCTGCAGTATTTGTAGTTTTAAATTCATATTTTTTTAGAAAAATATTTGTAGTGTAGAGTGCAAATTTTAGAACTACAGTTGCAGTGTAGAATGTAGATATTTGCATTATAGGATCCACATTTTTGTTGAATATGTTTACGGTGGGTTTTTCATTAAACCTATTTTCGACAGGGGTGGAGGCGAATTTTGAAACTTATAATGGGTGTTTGAAAAAACAACCCTAAATTTAAAACACACACACACACACACACACACACACACACACACATATATATATATATATGTGCATGTATGTATGTATTAAATATATATATATATATATATATCTGTGAGTGTGCGTATAAATAAAAAATATATTAAAATCAAACTATTTGATGTAAGGTTTATTTTGAATAAATTTTGTATCAAATATATATATATAGTGTATATTATTATATTAATTTTTGGCTATTAATAAAATAGTTTAAATTAAAATTTAAATATTTAACCTATTCTAAACAAAAAATTCTCGCTTTATTATTGTTATATCCACTGGGAAGATTATAAAAAATATTTTTTTAATTTAATTTATTTCTATCGAATATATAAATGTTTTGAAAAATGAAAATTTTTAATTGTAAAATAGTTTGACTTTGTAATAAATTGATATATATATATATATATATATATATATATATATATATATTATTAATGTTTTAGGAGATTTGAAATTTCATTTTGAATAAATATTCGTACGGATATTCATATGTGTTTATATGTATATGTGTATCCTTTTTTTATTACTAAACCGAAAACGGTAAAACAAAATTATAAATTTTAAACTGAAAGTATTATTTTGAAAATAGTTTCTTTAAATATATTTATATATGTATATATAATAAACCTTTTCAAATATGGAAATCTTTTAAATATGCTAAAAAATAATTGGAAGCAAATTATAGACACACACATGTATACACACGTACACACACATACATACATATATATTAGTTAATAAAACAAATATTAAATAATTATATATAAATAAAAATTAATTTTTATAAAATATCATGACAGAATATTTAATTAGGTAAGTAAAGTAGTATTAAATAAACATATACATACACATACATACATACATACATACATACATACATATATACATATATACATATATATATATATATATATATATATATACAGCATATACAATTGTTCTGAATGTATTCCTTTCACCAAAGTAGTCCAACCGAGAGCCTAACACGTTCTCTACTGATTACTTCCTCTTAAACATTCATAGTCCCCTCCTTTTTTTGTTTGTAAGGATGATATTATTTCACTAATGGGGTAAGAATGGGGTAGGCGACAATAAGCTAAAGCGTATAAAATCCGTCCTAAAATAGAGTGGAGGCTATATAGTTTATAACCCAAGGCTTGCACCCTTTTCTCAACCATTTGCTCTGTTCCCTGAAGACCTAGTAAAGCACTATATTACCCTCAAATGTGGTTAGCCATATTGTTTACTAGGCCAGTTCATTGACCCATTTGACTCCCATTTGAATCACGATTTAATTAATTAATTTCCACCCCTTAAATCATTCAAATTGTCGTATAAATTTCATACATCGTCTTGTCTGATTTTAAGCTCAACATTTTTATAAATTTATTATTAGTTTATTTGGTCGAACATGAAAATAATTAACAACGTCATTATGTTGACTCTACGATGTGAACTCTATCCATAAACAATATTTAAATAATTTATATAATGAAGAATGTTTGGACTTTGCTGAAGCAAAGTATAAGGCCAAGTTCAATGTTTTTAGATCATTTACGAGAAATCATATTTTTGTTCTACATAAGCTCTCCTAGTAATGACAATTTATGCTCGTGTTCTTTTCTTTATAACTATATCACTTTGGTATCTAGAGTTTGGTCTATGGTCAAAAACTCATCCATATTTAATTACGTAAATCACTTTAAAGTCTTTGGTGCAATCTAATAACATTTATCGATTAACCGATTTGCTCTGGATATGGATTTTGAATTTCAGTTGACTTACCAATTACGATCATACACCTTCTATAATGAAGGAGACAAAGCCTCTCTCGGGTAGTGTTTCACCTCAAGTATTTCAACGTATCAATTATGGTCGTAACAAAGTTGCCATGCCAAATATTTAACTATAATTAAATAATAACTGAACTACTTAAGATCAACATTACCCTCAAGTCCAAAGACTACCATATCTTATTACCTATTCTATTTTGACTTAGTTATATTAACCTCTAAAAGACTCTTTTCGAGTAGTTATATGATCGTTCCGAACAACCGTAAGTACAAAACCCATTAATACCCTTAACAGCCATGAGTAGATCATTTTCCATCATACAAACAGTGTTACGTACATTTGTCTCAACAGGTGTATCCATAACCTTTTCTTGATATATTTTGACTAGGAACATGTAAGGAGTAAATATTGTTAATACCTTGGTTATTGATTTTAATAATAACAACCTTGGTAACAATAACATATTCATATGAAATATGGATGCTAATGTTTTTGCCAAGTTATACAGTATATGGTGCGTGATATTACGCAGGTATTGATTCAAAGACTGTACATTATAAAAACTCAAGAAATGGACATGAAGACTCATGAGCATATAGATCTAGATATGAAGATCTCAAGACTATGGTGCAGTACATAAAATCATAGAATATTGTGAAAGTACATGGTAGCAGTCTTTGATCTCTGTCTTTTCATTTTCTTATTCTTTATTTCTAAAACAAAGTATATTTTTAAACTATATTTAAAAATATTTATGAATGTTTTTTGAAGTTTAAAATGTTTATAAACGATATTTATATATTATTTTACAAAGCATCAAATATTTTACAAATCATAAGATTTTCAAAACATTTCTAAAATAATTAGGTTTTCAAAATACACTAGCCTATGTCGACATATAAGCAGATGATATGTCGACATATATGCTGCTAATTTGAAATTCAATTTTTGAAATGAATTTTCTATTCATCGCAACTCTTCATAAATGGACGTGTCTGTTTATTCTCTATATACAGGGGGTTTCAAATGAATTTTTGAACAACTAATTTCTTATTATCTTCTCTCCTCTTACTCTGCCAAAATTTGTAGTGAAAATTTATTCAAGTCGAATTCAAACCAGAATCAACTCAACATTCACTATATTGATTCTCTACTATTTACTCTCTGATTTCAATCATCTCTCCCTCAATCAAAGATCAAAGAGCTATCCAAGATGCTATAGGATCAATTGTAACCAAATACCAAGAAGCTGTCTTTGGAAAAACCATCAAACTGTAGTTGTATTTGCGTGGGTGTGATGTAGCCCGTTCAAATCAATTAGGCATGCTTGTATCCCACCCAAATAAAGTAAATGTACCCAGAGCTTGGAAAATCTGGTGGGTGTGTCTTTAGCCATGAAATCGAGATTGTATTAGGTTTGCCTTATGGCCATTTAAAGATTGACATTTGAAAAGAAATATGTGCAAGCAATTGTACGGGACTGGATGTTGGGTAACTCCGAACCAATATAAAAATCCTTATTGTGGCCTCTCTATTTCTCTACTTTTTACCTTACTGCATTTATACTAATCTATGTTTGCATATGTGATTATTCATTATGTATTGATTAATAATAATCTTGAAAGAATCTTAAGAATATTCTTAAAAGTTAGAAAACACTATTCGCCCCTCTCTTGTGTTTAATTAGCCTTAAAATCCATAATTCTGCAACCCACGAGTATTTTTTTATGTATTAGTATATATTTATTGATTCAATACTCATGGCTACGAACATATTCATAATTGCATCAATAAAATACCTCTCCTAAGGATTTTTTTACTTACGTATGTTTAATGTATTTGATTCATTATTTATATCTCTATGTAATAACATATGTAAACGAAAAATAAACCAGATGCATACATCATTTCGAACAAGATTCTTATATAAGATTTAAGTTACGAATAAATTACATAATTGCTCTTAAGGAACACCCTTAACTCTATCAATCTCCCACTTGCACTTGGGACAAGTTATGATGCCTCATGCCCATACCTTTGATCAGTCAACCTAAATTAGACTGATAAGGAGCCTTTAGTGAATGTATATATGATATTGTTATTCTGTATCTACTATTCGATTATGCTTACATGTTACTAATAAACTCTTTTATCACGTACTCATTATGAAGAACATATATCGATTTATTATAAGGCTATCTATTTTCATTGCAATCTATATTGCATTACTGAAATCGAAATACATAACTGAATTTTCCATGGTGGAAGCCACTCCTAGTTCTCTTATAAATTTGTGTGTGTGTATACACACACACACACTGCTTTCATTACGGCATTATTCAAGGTCATGCACTTAGCCTTTATAATTGAATTTTCCTTAACTTCTCATTTGGAACACTTCAAATTTAAAGCTTCTTATCCAAGGTCAAACATGAATTTAAGATTGACTCATTATTTTTTATATCACTTATAACGTTAGAATTCGATTTTACCTTAGATTTTATATTCGTAAACACTTAAGAATAATCTTAACTTCCATTTATTGATATTACCTTAGATTTTATATTTGTTGAATGCACTAAGTGCTTAAGCAAGATCTTATATACCACATTACATAACATACATGATGATCACTATATTGCTGATGCATAAGGGATATGTCATATGTTCTATATTAAACATTTTAATATGCTATTTTTGTATACATATTAAGACCATCCCAACATCCTCTTATACCAAGTATAAAAGATGTCTCTATCAAACATTCATCAAGAATCAAACAATCGTACTTTAATTGATTTTAACACGATTATATCTTTAACAATCAATAGTTTGTTGTTTATTTATAGTATTATAAATGTTTTAGTACCTTTTAATTTTCATTCTTAAAGAAATATGCTTCTTCTGCATTTTGATTGAAAATCAAACTATTTGATAACACTGTCAAAACACTCATCAACCTTAATACTTATTGGATGCCACTATTGTATCAACTCTTAGATCATTTCCAAAACACAAAATCCATGTTATGTATAACATCCCCCTCTTCGAGATCTGAAAATGAATACCAATGATGCTGTAGTCATCATAAGAAGTATTTTCAAGCAACAAAGTGAGTTCAATATAAAATATTTTCACGACATTAAGTAAATAGAACATCTAAATATTTTCATTACATCGAAATGTTTCATAAAAGTCGTTAAATCATCATTAACCCATTCGTGACGACCCGTTCTTTTAACCTTTGAAAATCAACACTAACACTTTCACGGTATTCACGTGTTGCAAATTTAAGTGCCCAAGAGGCAAATTATCAAGGGTAAAAAAATAAAGTTATAAACATAGATTTTCATGTCATATTGAATTAACTTAATTTTTTTAAATATAGATAGTACATACAATCACTCTCAAAATGATGTATTAGAGTTATGGGAAGTATTAACCCAGCTAGGGACAGTTATAACTGCATGTACCTACATAAGTGTCGGTATTAAACTTGTACATAATACAATGAAAATAGAAATGAATTATTATCTACAGAGGAATCTTCTGCTCCATGCTGCAAGCTCCTCCAAAAGGCCCCAAGTTATACCTAACTACTAGATGCCTGGAAAAATAGGGCACTTAGAGTTTAAGGAAAAAGAAAATAAACACCGCGCGGTCATGGGATTGGTGTGAGAAAACTCAAAATACTGATATTTTTTAAAACAAAGCGTATCTCATAAGACTACATTGCACATTAACATGGATGGGTTTTTACCTTGTGATAACCAAAATATTGCTATGTGAAATTCAATGATATTATAATAGTGTCTAGATTACAAATAAATATTAATCATAGCTGGTATTGTTACAATAATTAAATTCCAGCATAATAAGTATACAACTAAGTCCAAAGGCACTTATGGGAGAATGGATTTAATACTAGGTAAGGGACTACCTTCCAGATAGTACATCTCTAAAGGAATGTACCGAGGCCACATTGACAGTCCTCTGCTTCTGGCAAGACCAGCTTACCCCTTTCCGATGACCAACACAATAGTCCAGGATAGTACCGAACATGGCATCACCCCAATTGTTACTAACCTTTACCGAGATCCCTTAGCATACACCACATAGTTGACATGTAGAGAGTAATTTAGAAAGGTGATGATCATATCGTAATGCGTGCGACCTACAAAGCCTTACGACGTATCCTATTTTAACCATTTTCAGGTGTCAGGCCAGAGGAAATGTACTACCTTTCACAGAAAGAATTCTACTTTGAATGCCACATTACCATTTTATCAACACGCTATTGATTTCCACAAAAATACAACCTCCGAGCTCATACATATCAAAGAAGGGTGTTGAGTATAAGAGGGGTTACCTCCAACATAACCAAACAGATGTACGTTTGTAAAAATCAAGGTACATGGTCTTAGATATGCAATATCAGACATTCATCCATACCAATTGTCCAGGAACAGGAAAAACCGAAGGAACTGCTCCTACTACATCCTATTTGAGAATCACCCTAGGATTAGTAGCAAGCATCTCATACAATATGAAGATTCCAGAATGAAGACATTACTACCACCATATATATACTGGGAATCACCCTAAAGATTAATGGCAAGTAGCCCTACATTATGGAGATCTCTGGTCTTCAAAATCATTGTCTCTAACATGTCTTCACTTTCGAATGCGTTTATTGGTTCGAAGCGGTTTTTGGATAAGAATCACCCAAATCTGATCTTGGTTTCTATGAACTAGTTATCGATAAAAAGATGTCAAGTTATCGATTATGGACAAATCACTATCAGGTGTAAATATTTGTATATGGAAATCTAACTTTGAATACTTAACATCACTTTTCAATTTCAGACTTAAACTATTCCTCAATTAACAATGGGGTCGGCCAAGTTAAGGTATTACTACCACTCAACCTATGACTCAACGGACATTCTTAATCTTCAGAATAGTTGGGGTCCCCATACCTAGAAATTTAGTATCAAGTATATTATGAAAACATTTTTCATATAGCTTAATTAATCATGATTGATTTATGCAAATTAACTCTCTCATACTTAACCGTTTTCGACATTTCGACCTTATCTATCCCTTGTCCAGGAAAGAGGCCAGGTGAGCCAGGGCAATGGCTGCTCCTAAAAATCTCCTTTCTTTAAGCACCTCACATCCGGATCTACGAATAGAAGGATCAGTCTACTCGTCGTCTTTTAGTGTTAAATATAAAATAACTTACTTACCACAAACATGCCACCATTTTAATACTAATTAATCTAGTTTGTGTGGTTACTTAATGGTAAAGACAAAGAAATCCCTTTTTTAAAAATAAGGTTTTTATAAAACAATTTGGAAAACTAACCCCTTTTAAAAGTCTTTTGAAAAATCCTTAATTTATAAACAAGTTTGTTACAAAAACCAAAGTCCTTTCTATAAAATAAAACACTTCTTTTATTAAATAAATTATAAACCATATTTAAAAATACTTTGCAAAAGATTGAAAATCAAACCAAGTTCAAAAACTCTTTTTAAAACATTTATAAAAAGAGAAGGTCAGGATTCCAAATGTCACTTTAAACAATTTCAATCAAAAGATAAAATCACATGCTTAACAACATAAGCAACCTCCACATAGGCATATAAACATATACACGTTCATCATAATCAAGGAACTCCTTTAGAGTTCATTATCACATAAGCTTTTCAAAGTGCGTCATTGCGACTTATTCGCTATGACCACTTTGATCTCATATTCTAGTCCCCTGCAAAAAGTGGTTATTTATGCAATTCGCCTTAGTGGGAAATCAAATCCAAACAACCAATATAGTCATCACATACACACATATACATCATTCAGGTGATAATAATAAATAGATATATCACAAAATATCACTAGTTTTAAATTTATTTAAAGTGAGCTTTACTCACATATTTATTAACCAAAATTCCAAAAACGAGGTACCGCTTCTTCGCTAAAATCTATGACAACACATGGATGGAACTTCCTCTAGGAAAAGTGGGTCGAAGGGGTGGTAGGAGTGAGGAGTTGGTTCAGCCATGGTAGAGGAGGGAGGAGTTGCTTCAAAGTTCATGTCTTTTCGATGGAGGAGGTGATGGCTGTGATTTAAAAGGCTAGTTTAATATTTTAAGACAGGAAAAGAGGTGTTTGTTTATGGTTTATTATGGATTAATGGAGGTAAGGAAGAGGAGGAAGAACAAGTATTAGAAATAGAAAATGAAAGTGAGAAATGGCATAAGAAAGGGGGTATTTATACAAGTAGCAAAAGGTGGTAAAAGACTTTTTTATCCTCAAACCAGATTACTAATATATCCTTAGATTTTTTTTTAAACCCGTCTCTTCGCTTCAGATCATCATATGAAAGTATCACTTCATTGGCAACATACTTGAGTTCACATCAAATAAAAACCAAAAACATCAAATCATAATGAAAATATCCTTTTATTTTAATAATAAACCTAAAAGTATCTTTCTTATAATTATAACCGACAAAAGTAAACTTACTTTGTCTTTTAGTGTTAAAAGTAAATGGTTTCAAATGTTTAAGTATATATGTTTAAAAATGTAAATAAGGTTGCAATAACGTGGTACAAATATCGTTAGATGAAAAGTGGAAAATCCGAAAAACACTTTTTGGTCACATTTTTCGTTTTTCGACGAACTTCATATCTATGTAAATAGATTTTCAAAACAAGCTTTCCATAATTACTTAATAATTAAATGAAATTTATTAAGGCTATAAAAATCATAATTATGAAATTTAATAAGTTCCTAAAACTTATATTTTTGAACTATAAAAAACACGACGCCGAACTGTAAAAACGCGATCAAAATTATTTTCTTTCAAAATGAGTTTATATCTTTATAAAAACATTAAAAATGATTTATTAGCATTATAAAAATAATTATAATGAATTATTTAGCATTTAAAATTAATTATTTGAATATTAAAAATTAATTAAATATTACAACTATAGAGACAAAATCCCAGGCTGTTACACCATCTCAATGCCACATAGGGATAAAGATATAAATAGATTATCATGCCCAACACATGAGGATTCTGACATGGATGCTTAACAAGTTATAATATGTGGTTTTATATAGTGGAATTTCAAAATAGCTTTTATTTGCAAAATAAGCCTTATGCTTCATCTTCGAAGTCTTTATTCATCTTTTCTAAAAGCTACTTGTGACAGCCCGCAAATCCGTACCCCTTGAATCAATACTATTCTACGTCAATTAACTCAAGTGGAACAGAAAAACGAACCATTAGGGATTAAAGAAGAAGAGATAGAAGAAGATGAAACTAAACAATATCAGAATCTCACAATCGCAGCGGAATAAAATATAATATTAAATAACAGATCTTTACACAAAATGAAACTATATCTGTTTTACACATCATATCATCAGAGTTTCTCATACAAACAACATTTACCAGTCAGACAATTCCATACAATCATAGCAGCGGATATATAAATACACACACACACACAAAAGTACGAAGAATACGTCTCGGCTCCAGCTCCTCTCCTGCTCCAAAGCATCCTGTCCTGAACATATAATACTCGGTCTAACCTGAGCATTATAATGAAATAACACCCGAGTCAGTCTGGAATACCAGCTGATAATAATGCATCCAATTTGATTATTAAAGTTTCAAAAATCCTTTTGAAATCAAAAGCATCTCGTAAGACCACGCCACAAATAAACATGTCGGGTTTTTACCTTACGATAGCTAAAACACTTTTTATAGAAATCCTCTGATATTATAATAGGGTCTATATACAAATACTTATAAAATAGCCGAAATTGTTACATGATTAAATTCCAGCTACTAGCCACAAAGTGGGTAATACAAACAAAACTCGTAAAAGCTCGTAGGGGAAATGGATTTCCAACAATGACTAGGCACTGGGGTACCACCTGTCACAGTACGTGGTCTAGATCACGGTACCGAGGAGTACGCCCGCTCCTCTGCAACACAAGACCAGAACCATCCCTTACTGGACTGTTTCGAATAAGATCACCCCACGGTTGAGATCAGCAACCGCACCACTAAGCCGAAATAAAAAGGGACATCTAGACAGGGACGACCTTACTCTCAAGTGGGGGCTACCCACGAAGCCTTGCTGCATAACCCCTGATTTTCAGTCATTCTCATTTGATGAGGTTTGAAGCTAAGCGTTACCTTTTAGAACGTTTTACTTAGAATGGCCATCGCCCACCTGACGATGTTCCGAAAGCATTCGTCCATACAAGTCCGTCCCGGGTTCAAATGGAACCGAAGGCACTACTCCTACTACATCCATTTTGGAAATATCCTTAGAATTAGCAGCGACTAGACCTTGCACTTCACTGCTCCATCTTCGACTCCGAACACATTTTTCCACGAAACGTACAAACCAGATCGAAGTGGTTTTCGAGAAATAAATCTCGATCTCGATCTCTTCGAAACGATCAACGCATTTGTCCAATATTGATAGTCGGTGATTTAACTATCAATTAACATTCACAAACATCCATCATACTATAAATAATTTCCCACATTATTTATTTCCTCAAAATATCTTTACAAGATATGTTTCCATTTTCAAATCCTTTTAAAACACTTTTCAAACCCAATTTCCTCGTGGAATAGATTCCCAAATCTTTACTTCCTCTGAAACATCCGAGTACCCATATTTAAGGTTTAAAATAATTTAAATATTTTATCCCTCAAAATACATTAAAACCATTTATATCAAATCTACTTACATACTTAATTTAAAATATACATATACTTTTAAAAATATTTCAAATAAAACTGCTTTATAAAATATAAACAATTAACTTTAAAGTAAGTTAAATCATATCAGTTTTAAACATAAAGTTATGAATCGTTATAAAATTTCAAATAAAGCCTTAATTGATTTTCTTTAAAATAGAACCAGTTATAAAGTATAAATGATAATAATATTCTTTAAAACATGATTCTCATTACCCTTTAAAAATAGTTACTTTTATAACTACTTTAATATATATTCACTTCAAAATTTCTTATAACTTAAATAATTTTTCTTAAAACCATTCTTTAAATAAAACTCAAAACTCCTAACCTTTCAAAAATCAACTTTAAAAACATACTTGGCATCTCAGGGAAATATACTTTCTATTTAGGATAACCCAAAAATTTTCTTTATCAATCCATTCATAATTTACTCAATTTGATTTTACGTTCATCCCATAAAATTCCTTTCCAAGCTTTAAAAATAGCTCCTTTTATTTCAAACACATTGCTATTTCCTGGAAATCACTTTCAAATATACGTTTAAAATATTTAAAATAAGCTTTGAAAATTATTTGACTGAAAATAATACTTAAAGAAATATACATGGGTTTCCAAAGTATTTTTAAATAAAATTTAACTATAAAAATAAGGTTATTAAATCAAATATTCATATAATTTTTTTTTAAAAAAAACTTAGTACTACTTTACCCTTTTATATTTAAATAAAATTAAAGACCATAATTACTTAATCAAATATTTGCTTTTACTTAAAACATTTTAAAATAATACTTCTTTATAAAAATATTCTAAACATATTTAACTGCAAATTTATATTTGAAAACTTTTCTTGGAAACAAAATAAAATTTCCAGGAGAAAGCACCCTTCCCATCCTTTAAAATAAATCTCGCTATTATTTTAACTATTGTAACAACCTAGAGTTTTACACCAGTTAGTTATCGTCATTAGACGATTAAAAATTGCTAACAAATTGATATTGGAATTTTTAAACGGGTTGAAATTCTTTTGAAAATTTGTTAAAAGGGTATGGGCTTTATAAATAATTTTGGGCCATGTTTTAATTGATACTGTGATAATTGTCTCCAGCATATACCCGTCCCCTTTTTTTTCCCTTTTTCATTCGAAACCCTAAAATAAGAAACCAAAAGAAATGGCGGCTCGATTTTTCCATCGTTCGAATCAATTAGGGTTCTGAGAAAATTCAAAGACGCGACTTCAAACGCTCGATTCAACTCGGTTTCCTTGCTTCGTTTGTCGATCGTCTCGAGATACCTTCGGCCGCTTGATGAGTTCGTTCTGCTTCCATTTGGGTTGCTCGTCGATCGATTGCCCTGCTCGTCGAGTCGAGGTGAGTGAACTATCACTCACATCTAATCCATTCTCAATGTTGTGCCTAAGTTGTTCGATTTTGTTTGTTGTTGATGTTTTTCTCTGATTTCAATAAATTCGAATAAATTTGACACTGGATGCTCTCGGTTTTGATTTGAGCTGTATATTTCATTTTTGCATTTCCCCTTGTATCTGATTTATGTCACTATGCATGCTTCGGCCTTGGCTTGAATCATTTAAGTCTCGGCTGTAGTTGCATTGAGCTTGTATCACGCACATCTAGTTCTATACTGTGTTTGGTCATTCGATTTAGTTCGAATGTTGATGATTTCTCTGACACTATCGAGTTCCTATAATTTGTTGACTTTTGCTTTGAATTCGACGATGTTGTTTTGTTCGACCTTGGCCATATTGTTCACCGTCACTGGTTGTACTTTCGTCCTTGATCGATTTTACTTGCTGATTTGGGTTGGAACTACCTTCGGCCTTATTTTGATTTTTGTTTATTGACTTTCTGGCTTGACTTGTTCGACTCCTTGTTTGCCACGGCTTCGGCCCCGAGCATTTTTTGTTGTCTTTGGTAAAAGAAAATTTACTTTGATTTGTTTTCACTTCGTCACTGACTTTGATGAAGATTGTCCTCTGGATTGAATTGTTTGACTTTGCAATTCCAGCTTTGATTTTGTGGCCCCTGTGTGCTTCGGCTCTGGCCATCTTTGTGTTCATTCCTTACCTTTCGCACTTGCAGTGTATTGATATTTTTTAGTTGAACACTTATATGTGGTCTTGCTTCACTGTTTGGTCAATGCATATTTGAATTTGGTGTTAGCTTTGAGCATTGTAGTTTGATGTCTCGTCTCTGGCCATTCTTGGGTCAAAACTGGAAATATGTTTTGATAGTTTGTTCATGTTGTATTTGGTATTGGTTGATGCTGAGGCTTTCTCAGTTCTGAACTACTTTGTTCTGAATTGCTTTGACACGGCTTTATACTTGTTTTTGAAGTTGTCATTGGGGTTGCAGTGTAGTGATTCTCTGATCATATATTGTTCCTGTGCATATTTGTGGTGAGTTACACTTGAGTACTTAAGTTTGCATTGGAGATGTACAAATTCGCATACATCCATATGGTTACAGTATCATGTATGTTATAGCTTGCATTTGAGATGTACTAATTCGCATACATCCATATGATCACAGTATCATGTATGATATAGTTTGCATTTGAGATGTACTACTGCCTTTGTTCACTAGTCTGCATTTGCTAGTGAAGTTGAACTTGTTCCAGTTTTATTTAGTTGTTCACTGGTCACTGCACACTTGTACATCATGTAGTTCATTTGTGTTGGGCATTGAGATGAACTGTGCTGCATCCGCAGTGTGGTTTCATCGAGTTTGATCATTCATTTCAGCTGTCTTGACCATTTGAGACAGCTAGCATACCTGTTTCATGTAGTATTTTGGGGTGCTTCATGTTGTTGGCATTGATTTGTGTCAATTAATTCACTTCCACTCGAGTCCGTGCCTTTATGCTCGAGTCTGATACTTGTATTTATCCAATTTTCACAGTTCCATAATGCATGTCGCCATTCCGGCTGTCACAGTTCCATTTGGTTCAATTGAGTTGAGTAATGACAGCAGTGACTTGACCTTTGCATTTTGCTTGTTTTTCGAATTACACTTGAGTTGAATCTGGTAATTCGGGTTTGACCTTGTGCCCGTTTGTGTACATCATCACTGTAGTGGCAAGGCAGTGCACGCAAGCATGTACTGCAGCCACACGGTATTGAGCTTTTGTGTACATCGTCACTGTAGTGGCAAGGTAGTGCACGCAAGTGTGTACTGCAGCCACACGGTATTGCTTTTATTGATATTCTATTGCTTTTGAATTATTGATCTTTTGTGTATTTAATTACTGTAGTGACGAGGCAGTACACGCGTGCGTGTACTGCAGCCCTACCCGAATTGACATTTTAATTGATATTTTAATATTTTGTGTCGTATTCTGATTTGGTTTAATTTGATGGTTTTGTTGATATCTAATTATCTTTTTGATAATTAGATTATGAGTTTCTAATTATTTATTTAATAATTAGAATTTGTCGTTAATTGTCGTTTAGGCAATTCTGTTGTTTTCTAAATTACCTTCATTGATAATCTTTTTAATTTATCTTCATTGATAATTTGGGTTTGCTGATTTGTTGTTTAACACTGTTACGTGTTATATTTATCGCTATCCGATTTCTTTATTTAAGGATCGGATAGACGAGATTTATTGCGACTGTCGTCTATTTGTTACTTAATTATTATTGCTTCTGTGCACTAATAACTGAGTTTGAATTAGACTGACCCGTGTATTATTTTCTTTTGAATTTAATACTCGGGTCAGACCGAGTTATTACAGGTTGTAGATATCTTGCTTTGGGTTGCTGCTTGAGCTATGAAGTCTTTTCATATTTTTGGAGTAGTCATCATCATTTATAGTAGTCAGTGTATTTGTATTGGAAGATATGTATTCATGTATATTATATACGTTAATGTACTTGTATATGTAACTTCCAGGGTCAACAGTTGTAGTTGTATCATATGTACTGTATCACATGTATTGTAACTGACATCAGTTATTATATATATGAGACTTCTTGTTTTATCTGTGTTCCGCATTTATATTATCTGTGTTATTATATTTATTGTCCCAAACTATTATGAACCATCGTAGTTCGTTTTATACTGGAATTGGGTATGTCGATGGGAGTAAATAAATAAGAAGTAACCAATACTAGTGTAAGGCCTAACTACGGATGGCCGCTCCTATCCAGCCTTATTGTTCGTGATAATAGACAGTATTTCCTTTAATACTCTTTGTTATTGTGATCATAGAGGTGGGGTGTCGCAGTTGGTATCAGAGCTTGGGGTTTATGGACATAATATAAAACATAACTTAGATGGAACATCGGTTACAACTATTTGTCGATATTTTATTGTGCTTTGAGTCGAAACTAAAGTTTTGAAAGTATGATGGAATTTTTAAATATCTTTATTTAAAAATAAAAGTGAAAACTGTGTTTTGATGATTAAGTAATTTGTGTCGGTTTATCAGAGTGCGCAGCGGAAACAGTGAATGTCTTCGCTGAGTACAGCTGATAACCTTTTTGTTTTAAAAATCAAAATATGAAATTGAAATAAATTTCATTTGTTGTTCACATAGCTGTGTTTAATTTGTTTTCTTTGAAAATTTCGAATCCGATTTGAGGATCCGAAGCGATTGCAGTTATGTGATTTTGTTGAGATTTTTTTGCTGTTTTGAATTATCTTCGTTGAAGATATATTTAAATGATTTGTTTGTTTATTTTGTGGTATACGTGCAAATTTATGTTGCACGTTACTACATTAATTTTACGTTAAACCGATGTTTGGTTTTAAACGTATTTTGTTGTCGTTATTTTTATAACGGGATTTTTACGCCGTTGCTAAATTTTGAAGCGCGGTGTTTTGTTGACCTTTTCAATGAGTGAAAATTCACTGATATTATATTTTGATGAGACTTTGACGTATGAATATTACTGTCGCTTTGGCTTCAGTAACCGTCAATTTTAAAGTGGATTTTCAAGCGGTTATCCCGCAATGCTGATTTTGTTGTCTGTTTTTACGGTATTTTGAAAAGTGCAATTTCCTTGTCGAAGTTGCTACTGATGTTACTGTTTTAATCACGTGTTTTAAAAATGGTTTCAGAATAAAATTGTTTTCAAAAATTTTACAATTTACGCTTTCAAAAGAATGAGGAAGCGATTTAAACGTTTCAGCAAAATCTAGGACTATGACCCCTTTCTTTTACTGATTCGCTCAATTCCGGACTTGTTCATTTGAGAATGTAAATTATTACTTTTATAAAATAAATGAAATTGTTTTCAGAAGTTTTGCAGTTTGCATTTTCAAAAGAACGAGAAAGCGATTTAAACGTTTCAGCAAAATCGAGGACTATGACCCCTTTCTTTTACTGATTCGTTTAATTCCGGACTTGTCCGTTTGAGAATGTGAAATGTTATTTTTGGAATACACAATTTTACACTTTCAAGGAAACGATGAAGAGAATTAAACGATTTAGTAAAACTCGTGGTTATGGGACATGTGCGTTTGCTATTTTAGTTAATTCCGGACTCGTTAATTGAAATATTTGCTGTTTTGATGATTTTGATGATTTTCGTGTGCTTTCGAGCCACTATGTTGGACCTTCGGGTCATATGTTGGACCTTCGGGTCATATGTTGGACCTTCGGGTCAATACCAGTACTAGATCTTGGGTCATTTGTTGGACCTCCGGTTCATTTGTTGGGCGCCAAAATTATGTTGATAGTACTTGGTAGGCTTCGGCCATTTGTTGATGCACGTGCGGCGTAGCTTAAAAACTCGTCATCTGATGGGATCGATCCAACCTTTTATGTTGATTTTCTAGTCATCTTAATTGATTTATAGATATTTGTTGTTTCCAATTATCTGCAGGTAATTGGATATTTGTTGATATGTGTTGTTATTATCGTTTTTGATAATTAGACATTTGTTGATTCTGATTATCGTTTTTGATAATTAGATATTTGTTGATTTGAGATTTGATTATCATTTTTGATAATTGAATATTTGTTGATTTGAGATTTGATTATCGTTTTTGATAATTGAATATTTGTTGATTTGAGATTTGATTATCGTTTTTGATAATTGAATATTTATTGATTTGAGATTTCATTATCGTTTTTGGTAATTGAATATTTGTTGATTTGAGATTTCACTATCGTTTTTTATAATTGAATATTTGTTGATTTGAGATTTGACTATCGTTTTTGATAATTGAATATTTGTTGATTTGAGATTTGATTATCGTTTTTGATAATTGAATATCTGTTGATTTGAGATTTGATTATCGTTTTTGATAATTGAATATCTGTTGATTTGAGATTTGATTATCGTTTTTGATAATTGAATATTGTTGATAATTGCATTTATTCAGTTTTGCTGTTTTCTAATTATCTACTTGAAAATTGGATTTTGTTGAGAATTTATGAATTTCTTTTATGAAATTAAAAGATTTCTTTGGTGTTTATATTCTCAATTTTTATTTTTTTAGCTTAACCAGTTTATGTTAGAGAAATAATTGTTATTGACGACTTTAATTATGAAAATTGCGGGGACGCAATTTTTATAAGGAAGGGAGTCTGTAACAACCCGGAGTTTTACACTAGTTAGTTATCGTCATTAGACGATTATAAATTGCTAACAAATTGATATTGGAATTTTTAAACGGGTTGAAATTCTTTTGAAAATTTGTTAAAAGGGTATGGGCTTTATAAATAATTTTGGGCCATGTTTTAATTGGTACTGTGATAATTGTCTCTAGTATATACCCGTCCCCCCTTTTTTCCCTTTTTCATTCGAAACCCTAAAATAAGAAAACGAAAGAAATGGCGGCTCGATTTTTCCCTCGTTCGAATCAATTAGGGTTCTGAGAAAATTCGAAGACGCGACTTCAAACGCTCGATTCAACTAGGTTTCCTTGCTTCGTTTGTCGACCGTCTCGAGATACCTTCGGCCGCTAGATGAGTTCGTTCTGCTTCGGTTTAGGTTGCTCGCCGATCGATTGTCCTGCTCGTCGAGTCGAGGTGAGTGAACTATCACTCACATCTAATCCATTCTCAATGCTGTGCCTAAGTTGTTCGATTTTGTTTGTTGTTGATGTTTTTCTCTGATTTCAATAAATTCGAATAAATTTGACACTGGATGCTTTCGGTTTTGATTTGAGCTGTATATTTCATTTTTGCATTTCCCCTTGTATCTGATTTATGTCACTATGAGTGCTTCGGCCTTGGCTTGAATCATTTAAGTCTCGGCTGTAGTTGCATTGAGCTTGTATCACTCACATCTAGTTCTATACTGTGTTTGGTCATTCGATTTAGTTCGGATGTTGATGATTTCTCTGACACTATCGAGTTCGTATAATTTGTTGACTTTTGCTTTGAATTCGACGATGTTGTTTTGTTCGACCTTGGCCATATTGTTCACCGTCACTGGTTGTACTTTCGTCCTTGATCGATTTTACTTGCTGATTTGGGTTGGAACTACCTTCGGCCTTATTTTGATTTTTGTTTAATGACTTTCTGGCTTGACTTGTTCGACTCCTTGTTTTCCACGGCTTCGGCCCCGAGCATTTTTTGTTGTCTTTGGTAAAAGAAAATTTACTTTGATTTGTTTTCACTTCTTCACTGACTTTGGCGAAGATTGTCCTCTGGATTGAATTGTTTGACTTTGTAATTCCAGCTTTGATTTTGTGGCCCCTGTGTACTTCGGCTCTGGCCATCTTTGTGTTCATCCCTTACCTGTCGCACTTGCAGTGTATTGATATTTTGTAGTTGAACACTTATATGTGGTCTTGCTTCACTGTTTGGTCAATGCATATTTGAATTTGGTGTTAGCTTTGAGCATTGTAGTTTGATGTCTCATCTCTGGCCATTCTTGGGTCAAAACTGGAAATATGTTTTGATAGTTTGTTCATGTTGTATTTGGTATTGGTTGATGCTGAGGCTTTCTCAGTTCTGAACTACTTTATTCTGAATTGCTTTGACACGGCTTTATACTTGTTTTTGAAGTTGTCATTGGGGTTGCAGTGTAGTGATTCTCTGATCATATATTGTTCCTGTGCATATTTGTGGTGAGTTACACTTGAGTACTTAAGTTTGCATTGGAGATGTACAAATTCGCATACATCCATATGGTTACAGTATCATGTATGTTATAGCTTGCATTTGAGATGTACTAATTCGCATACATCCATATGATCACAGTATCATGTATGATATAGTTTGCATTTGAGATGTACTACTGCCTTTGTTCACTAGTCTGCATTTGCTAGTGAAGTTGAACTTGGTCCACTTTTATTTAGTTGTTCACTGGTCACTGCACACTTGTACATCATGTAGTTCATTTGTGTTGGACATTGAGATGAACTGTGCTGCATCCGAAGTATGGTTTCATCGAGTTTGATCATTCATTTCAGCTGTCTTGACCATTTGAGACAGTTAGCATACTCGTTTCATGTAGTATTTTGGGGTTCCTTCATGTTGTTGGCATTGATTTGTGTCAATTAATTCACTTCCACTCGAGTCCGTGCCTTTATGCTCGAGTCTGATACTTGCATTTATCCAATTTTCACAGTTCCATAATGCATGTCGCCATTCCGGCTGTCACAGTTCCATTTGGTTCAATTGAGTTGAGTCATGACAGCAGTGACTTGACCTCTGCATTTTGCTTTTTTTTCGAATTACACTTGAGTTGAATCCGGTAATTCGGGTTTGACCTTGTGCCCGTTTGTGTACATCATCACTGTAGTGGCAAGGCAGTGCACGCAAGCGTGTACTGCAGCCACACGGTATTGAGCTTTTGTGTACATCATCACTGTAGTGGCAAGGCAGTGCACGCAAGCGTGTACTGCAGCCACACGGTATTGCTTTTATTGATATTCTGTTGCTTTTGAATTATTGATCTTTTGTGTATTTAATTACTGTAGTGGCGAGGCAGTACACGCATGCGTGTACTGCAGCTCTACCCGAATTGACATTTTTATTGATATTTCAATATTTTGTGTCGTATTCTGATTTGGTTTAATTTGATGGTTTTGTTGATATCTAATTATCTTTTTGATAATTAGATTATGAGTTTCTAATTATTTATTTAATAATTAGAATTTGTCGTTAATTACCGTTTAGGCAATCTGTTCGTTTCTAAATTATCTTCATTGATCATCTTTTTAATTTATCTTCGTTGATAATTTGGGTTTGCTGATTTGTTTTTAACACTGTTACGTGTTATATTTATCGTTATCTGATTTCTTTATTTAAGGATCGGATAGACGAGATTTATTGTGACTGTCGTCTATTTGTTACTTAATTATTATTTCTTCTGTGCACTAATAACTGAGTTTGAATTAGACTGACCCGTGTATTATTTTCTTTTGAATTTAATACTCGGGTCAGACCGAGTTATTACAGGTTGTAGATATCTTGCTTTAGGTTGCTGCTTGAGCTATGAAGTCTTTTCATATTTTCGAAGTAGTCGTCGTCATTTATAGTAGTCAGTGTATTTGTATTGGAAGATATGTATTCATGTATATTATATACGTTAATGTACTTGTACATGTAACTTGCAGAGTCGACAGTTGTAGTTGTATCATATGTACAGTATCACATGTATTGTAACTGACATCAGTTATTATATATATGAGACTTCTTGTTTTATCTGTGTTCCGCATTTATATTATCTGTGCTATTATATTTATTGTCCCAAACTATTATGAACCATTGTAGTTCGTTTTATACTCGAATTGGGTATGTCAATGGGAGTAAATAAATAAGAGATGAAAAATAAAAATACATACCACTCCTATCGAAATAACCAATACTAGTGTAAGGCCTAACAACGGATGGCCGCTCCTATCCAGCCATATTCTCCGTGATAACAGACAGTATTTCCTTTAATACTCTTTGTTATTGTGAGCATAGAGGTGGGGCATCACAACAATTCTCAATTCCCTTTCCAAACCAAAAATTCAAATACTTCATATCATCAACAAATACCTTGAATTTAATTCTTTTTTAAATTCTTTACTTGGGAATTTCTTTTATATCCTTTAAACCCAATCCAACTATTTACATTTAAAGTTTTCAGGATGTATTTATCCAATCACGGCCCAACACAATTTAAATTTCAATTTAATTCATCACAGTATATAAATAAAACACAGCATATCAAGATCTAAACAATTTATCACAGAATAATAAATATGATATATCACAGAATATAAATTAATTTCTATTTGTGAGGGATCCAATTGGATCCCTCCAACCTGTTTTCCCTGCATCCACAGATATTAGCACAACAATATATCAATTCAACTTAATAATAATTATTATATTCAACCAATCATGCAACCATTTAATTATTGACTATTAATTTAACTAATATTCCAGATGTGAGTGAGTTAAACTCACCTTGAGTTTTTGACGAGCGTTTGAATTTTAAATTAAACCAAATCGTTCGATTTAATCAAAATTTCCGCTTACTCCGATCGTCTCTGGACCTGCTCTAGCACGTAGAGCACGTCACTGCGATTCTTGTTCCGTTTGAATCTGATAACGTATGTCCAAATTACGGATTATTAAAGTTTGAATAAAAATTTAAAACAAACTTCTCCTTCTTATTTAAATTTATTTTACCCAAACATTCACAAGGCGTTAGATCCTGGAAACCAAATCAAAGCCGTATACTATCATCTTCCTCTCACGCACGTTCCAGGTTCAACAAACCAATCATCGGCAAACAAAATCAGAGCGTCGCTCCACCGTCGATCACCCAGACGTCGATCAATACCCATCACATCCAAGTCCATTGCCGCCTCCATCATCGCCCCAGATGCGGCGAAGCTCGGTCACGTCAAAAGCCATGAAAACGGAGACGAACGGCGAATGAATCCAGCGCCACAGCTCCCACCTTGGTGCACGTTAGGCGATCTCCACTATTAGATGACAAGATCTCAGGCTACTCTTGAATTTTGTTTTAGGATTTCTTGGATAATATCGAGTGGTTTGAGAGATCTAAAGGGATGAATATCGAAGTATTGTGGCCATTGATGTATAAGGAGACGGCGGCTCAGGAAATAATTAGGGTTAGGGTTCGGCTGCGTAAATATATATGTTTATCTAATTAAATTAATATTTAATTCACTTTAAAGAACTTTCTCAAACGATCTCCAAAAAACGCATGTCAACAGGCGTTCCTAGGGTTTTACCCACGTTTCGAACACAATGGAACGTGTTTCAGTGGCTAATTCGATCATATACACGAGTTACGAAATTAAACGATCAATTTAAAATTAAATCGACTAAAGTATTTTCTATGCGTTTTAAGCTACCGGGGTCAAATGACAACTCCGATTACTTCGAAAATTGAAATCCGATAATAACTAACTATTACAGATCCAATTGAACTGGTTTCATCGAATTCTGAGACTGTGCCCCGGAAGGCTATTTAACTCGTCGATTAAATTGAGCGATTTTTGAAATTATCGAAATCACTTCAAAATTTCACTTTTAAAATTTTTCTAACTCTATTATAACTCGTATAAAATTTATACTCACATCAAAAATCATTCCAATTCAGTTTAAATCAAAATCTGATTATTTCATTATTATATTAATAAATTCCATTATTAAATTAATATAAAATCTCAAATTCAATCTATCGACTTCTAATTTAATCCAACAGTCCAATGTTATAATTCAAATCCAAACAAACTTAAAATAAATTTTAGAATCTATTTTCATATCTATTTACACCCAGAATCACCAATTATCCCATCCTAATACTAAATTATTATTATCCAAATTTTCAATTGAATTACCGTATTTGAAATTTAACCAATTTTATAAATTTAACCAGAGTCTTTTATTTCAAAATTCAAATTATAGCACATATTCAACATTTAAAATGAATTACATGTTCAAATCTAGCGACCTAAAATTCCGGGTCGTTGCATTCCTCCCCCCTTAATAAAATTTCGTCCCCGAAATTTGCTAAGGTAGAAGATTGTTCCAAATCCAATAGCAAAACTTACTTAGTGAAAATCTCAATTTCACTTTTCCTACATTCATGTTTCAAATCGAAACTGCTAGTTTCAACTCCTATACCAAAATCTTTTTTATTTTCAATTGTTATTTGAAATCAACTTTGTCATTAATGAAACATTTCAAATTTTCCCAAAAATTTTCTAACTCCTAAAATTTTCAAACCCCTGCACGGAGGAGCTTTCGCGATACAAATAAATATATATACATCGACCCACATGGTCGGAAACCAAAATATATCACAACAAATATATCATTTCCCAATTATATTAGCGAAGGCGTACCTTTTTAGCAAATTTAAAAAGCAAGCGGCTAATATATAATGCATATACGCGCTCCAACTCTATCGATCACCTCCCGTACCTGTACTATACTCAACAAACTCATCAGTTTTCAAGGATATGAACATTCATTAACATTTACAATATTAATCTAAGCCAAACATATCAATTTCATAATCCAATCAACAATTTGCATGATTTCATAAGTAAATCATATTTTATAGCATGTACAAAGTTTCTTTTCTAATTCCAAGCTCCATTTTATTTCACACAAATGATTTACATACAAGTTTACCATTCTCAATTCATAATTACTACCACCAATTCATATTCAGTTCAATATTATGAACATATGCTTCACTATTTTCAATTTACTTCAATTTAAATTCAAATTGATTCACACTCCAATGTACTTCCAATTTGATTTATTTGCATTTCTTTTCCAAATTCAAACTTCATTATATTCCACTCGAATGACTTACATCCTAGATGAAAATGTTAGATTCACATTCACTTCAATAAGAGTAATAATAGCTTTTGATTCATTTACCTTTCTTTTTAATTAACCCGCATTTACATACAAACCCATTAAATAGATTCCAATCAATTTCCCATTATTCAAATATCAATTTCATGTACTTCCTTTAATTCATTCACTTAAGTTTAACGACTAATTTCTATGCAGGTTGTGGTTATTCAAACAAATATCCAATTCTTAAGCTTATAAAATTAATTTCCAACTTGGATTCATATTAATTTTGTTCAATTCTGCATGGTTCACAATCCAAGCATTCTTATCACATTACAATTATTCAATTTCATTAACCAATTCAAGTTTATATTAATATCATTCCATTCTGGATTATTTACAACTCATACAACCTTATTTTATCACAATAATTAATTAAAATTCTCTTCCACAATATTTTCATTATCTTCTTATATCAATTTTTATTTTATTTTCATTTGATTCTCATCCAAATCAATTCCAATCCATTTACAAATTTTAATGCACTTTGTTTATTTATTCAATCCATTTTAGATTTATTTTATTAACAAAGAGACCATTTTAAATTATTTTACTCATTGGAATTTATTTACAATTCAAACCATCATTATTATAATCTAATTCCATTATTCATTCACACTCTCAAATTTTTATTGCCAAAATTCAAATTCCATACTAGAACTGGGTTTTTAATTATTTTTCTTTTCAAAATTTTCTTAACAAACCATTAAAATTTCATCCATACCAATACAAATTCCATTTAATTTAGTTTACACTAAATTCATCTTCAAGCTTCTTTTTATTTAATTCAGCTTATGCTAAATTCATTCTCAAACAATTTCTTTGAATTTAGTTAAGCTAAAATTTTATTCACATAATATCATTTTAATTAAATTAATCTTTCCTTCAACTCAATTCTTTTTTCCTAAATTTAACTCAAGTCTAACTAAATTTATTTAGCCAACTTGGATTCATTTCATTTCTTTAACTATTTTAAATAAAAATTAATTCCATTCAATATTATTCATAACTCAGTTGAATTTTGATTTTGATTAAATCCAAATTCAACTCAATTCCATTAAATCAAAGTTAAGTCCAATTCAATTCAATTTTAATTCTCCATATACAAGTTCAAATTTTATTTACTGATTTAAGTTCATCCGCATCCTTTATATTTTCATCATCTTATTTCAATTCACATTTCATTTGAGATTAGGTATGAATTCACCATACCATTCAACTATTTCCCATTTGTGATCATAATTCCATTTTCTATTTATAAGTTCACCAAATTATTTGCTTCAAAGTTTATATTGCTCATTTTAATTCATTTACATCTTATAATCGTCAAATTTCAAATTATATATGTGTGTGTGTGTGTGTGTGTGTGTGTGTGTGTATCACTGATTTCTTAAGGATACAAATTTTCTTCAATTTAATTCTTTTGCGCCATTCTAAATTCACAATTTTAGATTATAAGTATAACACTTAATAGCTTGTGGGTATAATTCATTACATAATGACTCACAATTACAAAGTCGTTTTACATTTCAATTTAACCCAAATCAATTTTATTCTAGGTCCAATTTATTTTACTTATTCCAAATTAAATTCAAATTTTCTATTCACTTCAATATATTTCATTCACTTCCATTTTACTCAAGTTAAAATCTAATTCCAAGATTAAAACTTTCATTCCTTCCTTATTAATGTCAACTTTACTTAATAAGGTCAATAGTTGATTCATTTTAACTTTCACATTATCTAAATAGAATTTACCAGAATTCAATTACCTGGTTTTATCCTAAAACCATTTTGAAATAATAATCTACTCATACCTACATGGTATACCAAATCAAATCTCCAGATTTCCAAAACAACTTGGTTGTACCAAAACGATTTCCCCATTTGAAATTTCCAAAACAACTGTTATACCCAACAACTCCAAACAATATCATAAAAAACCATTTTGGTAGCAATCCATCACTTTAGAAACTCGAAAATGAATTCTAATGATGTGGCCAGCATCATCAGGATTATTTTCCAGCGACTGAAGTGAGTTCAGTGCTTCCTTACTTCCCAAATTCATTTCAAAACAGTTTCCATTCAAAAATACTTCCCAAAATAATATTCCACTATTGCCTTCAAACACTTTGGAAAACATTCCAACATTCCCAAGATTTTAAATTTCCAAACTTTTATTTTCATTACATTTAAAATCCTTTCCAAAACTTCCAGGATTTAAATTCTGGTTTAATTCAAATTTAGTTATTCTTCTTTTTGTATTATTTATACTCATCGAATTTTATTTGATTATAACCAATTCAAACTTTAGATTAAATTTTAGATTCTTATTTAATTATGGCGTTAACAACCAATCAACCAGATATATATATAATAATTTTAGAAAATTATTTCTTTTATATCAAAATATAATTTTGGGTAAAATTATTTCATTTACCCACTTTAAAAACAATACTACATCGGTTTATCTTGTTTAAGAGTTTAGAAATCCCTATCGATATGGTTGTACTTCCCGCACCGACCAAAATTCATAAACACTCAACCGATAAGTCAACACAGTATAAAAACAATTTTATATTCACTAACAAGTATGCTCTCATATCTATTAATACAGTCAACTCATTATAGAGTATTATTGACTCTGTTCAATGAGTAATTTCCCCACCAAAGCCTAGGTTGTCGCCAACCTACGCTCTGATACCAAGTGTGACAGCCCGCAAATCCGTACCCCTTAAATCAATACTATTCTACTTCAATTAACTTAAGTGGAACAGAAAAACGAACCATTAGGGATTAAAGAAGAAGAGATAGAAGAAGAAGAAACTAAACAATATCAGAATCTCACAATCGCAGCGGAATAAAATATAATATTAAATAATAGATCTTTACACAAAATGAAACTATATCTGTTTTACACATCATATCATCAGAGTTTCTCATACAAACAACATTTACCAGTCAGACAATTCCATACAATCATAGCAGCGGATATATATATATATGTATGTATACACACACACGAAGAATACGTCTCGGCTCCAGCTCCTCTCCTGCTCCAAAGCATCATGTCTTGAACATATAATACTCGGTCTGACCCGAGCATTATAATGAAATAACACCCGAGTCAGTCTGAAATACCAGCTGATAATAATGCATCCAATTTAATTATTAAAGTTTCAAAAATCCTTTTGAAATCAAAAGCATCTCGTAAGACCACGCCACAAATAAACATGTCTGGTTTTTACCTTACGATAGCTAAAACACTTTTTATAGAAATCCTCTGATATTATAATAGGGTCTATATACAAATACTTATAAAATAGCCGAAATTGTTACATGATTAAATTCCAGCTACTAGCCACAAAGTGGGCAATACAAACAAAACTCGTAAAAGCTCGTAGGGGAAATGGATTTCCAACAATGACTAGGCACTTGGGTACCACCTGTCACAGTACATCGTCTAGATCACAGTACCGAGGAGTATGCCTGCTCCCCTGCAACACAAGACCAGAACCATCCCTTACTGGACAGTTCCGAATAAGATCACCCCGCGGTTGGGATCAGCAACCGCACCACTAAGCCGAAATAAAAAGTGACATCTAGACATGGATGACCTTACTCTCGAGTGCGGGCTACCCACGAAGCCTTGCTGCATAACCCCTGATTTTCAGTCATTCCCATTTGATGAGGCCTGAAGCTAAGCGTTACCTTTTAGAACGTTTCACTTAGAATGCCCATCGCCCACCTGACGATGTTCCGAAAGCATTCGTCCATACAAGTCCATCCCGGGTTCGAACGTAACCGAAGGCACTACTCCTACTACATCCATTTTGGAAATATCCCCAGGATTAGTAGCGACTAGCCCTTGCACTTCACTGCTCCATCTTCGACTCCGAACACGTTTTTCCACGAAACGTACAAACCGGATCGAAGTGTCGACAAATAAATCTCGATCCCGGTCTCTTCGAAACGATCAATGCATTTGTCCAACATTGATAGTCGGTGATTTAACTATCAATCAACATTCACAAACATCCATCATACTATAAATAATTTCCCACATTATTTATTTCCTCAAAATATCTTTACAAGATATGTTTCCATTTTCAAATCCTTTTGAAACACTTTTCAAACCCAATTTCCTCATGGAATAGATTACTAAATCTTTACTTCCTATGAAACATCCGAGTACCCATATTTAAGGTTTAAAATAATTTAAATATTTTATCCCTCAAAATACATTAAAACCATTTATATCAAATCTACTTACATACTTAATTTAAAATATACATATACTTTTAAAAATATTTCAAATAAAACTGCTTTATAAAATATAAACAATTAACTTTAAAGTAAGTTAAATCATATCAGTTTTAAACATAAAGTTATGAATCCTTATAAAATTTCAAATAAAGCCTTAATTGATTTTCTTTAAAATAGAACCAGTTATAAAGTATAAATGATAATAATATTCTTTAAAACATGATTCTCATTACCCTTTAAAAATAGTTACTTTTATAACTACTTTAATATATATTCACTTCAAAAATTCTTATAACTTAAATAATTTTTCTTAAAACCATTCTTTAAATAAAACTCAAAACTCCTAACCTTTCAAAAATCAACTTTAAAAACGTACTTGGCATCTCAGGGAAATATACTTTCTTTTTATGATAACCCAAAAATTTTCTTTATCAATCCAATCACAATTTACTCAATTCAATTTTACGTTCATCCCGTAAAATTCCTTTCCATACTTTAAAAATAGATCCTTTTATTTTAAACACATTGCTATTTCTTGGAAATCACTTTCAAATATACGTTTAAAATATTTAAAATAAGCTTTGAAAATTATTTAACTGAAAATAATACTTAAAGAAATATACATGGGTTTCCAAAGTATTTTTAAATAAAATTTAACTTTAAAAATAAGGTTACTAAATCAAATATTCATATAAAAAAATTTAAAAAAAAATTAATACTACTTTACCCTTTTATATTTAAATAAAATTAAAGACCATAATTACTTAATCAAATATTTGCTTTTACTTAAAACATTTTAAAATAATATTTCTTTCTAAAAATATTCTAAACATATTTAACTGCAAATTTATATTTGAAAACTTTTCTTGGAAATAAAATAAAATTTCCAGGAGAAAGCACCCTTCTCCTCCTTTAAAATAAATCTCGCTATTGTTTTAACAATTCTCAACTCCCTTTCCAAACCACAAATTCAAATACTTCATATTATTAACAAATTCCTTGAATTTAATTCTTTTTTAAATTCTTTGCTTGGGAATTTCTTTTATATCCTTTAAACCCAATCCATCTATTTACATTAAAACTTTTCAGGATGTATTTACCCAATCACAGCCCAACACAATTTAAATTTCAATTTAATTCATCATAGTATATAAATAAAACACAGCATATCAAGATCTAAACAATTTATCACAGAATAATAAATATGATATATCACAGAATATAAATTAATTTCTATTTGTGAAGGATCCAGTCGGATCCCTCCAACTGTTTTCCCTGCCTCCACAGATATTAGCACAACAATATATCAATTCAACTTGATAATAATTATCATATGCAACCAATCATGCAACCTTTCAATTATTGACTATTAATTTAACTAATATTCCAGATGTGAGTGAGTTAAACTCACCTTGATTTTTTGACAAGCGTTTGAATTTTAAATTAAACCAAATCGTTCGATTCAATCAAAATTTCCGCTTGCTCCGATCGTCTCCGGACCTGCTTTGCACGTAGAGAATGTCACTGCGATTCCGGCGCTTCTTGTTCCGTTTGAATCTGATAACGTATGTCCAAATTACGGATTATTAAAGTTTGAATAAAAATTTAAAACAAACTTCTCCTTCTTATTTAAATTTATTTTACCCAAACATTCACAAGGTGTTAGATCCTGGAAACCAAATCAAAGCCATTTACTATCATCTTCCTCTCGCGCACATTCCAGGTTCAACAAACCCATCATCGGCAAACAAAATCCCACCGCCGCTCCACCGTTGATCACCCAGACGTCGATCAATACCCATCACAACGAAGTCCATTGCCGCCTCCATCATCGCCCCAGATGTGGCGAAGCTCGGTCACGTCAAAAGCCATGAAAACGGAGACGAACGGCGAATGAATCCAGCGTCATAGCTCCCACCTTGGTGCATGTTAGGCGATCTCTACCGTTAGATGACGAGATCTCAGGCTACTCTTGAATATTGTTTTAGGATTTCTTGGATATTATCGAGTGGTTTGAGAGATCTAAAGGGATGTATATCGAAGTGTTGCGGCCATTGATGTATAAGGAGACGGCGGCTCTGGAAATAATTAGGGTTAGGGTTCGGCTGCGTAAATATATACGTTTATCCAATTAAATTAATATTTAATTCACTTTAAAGAACTTTCTCAAACGATCTCCAAACAACGCGTGCCGACAGGCGTTTCTAGGGTTTTACCCATGTTTCGAACACAATGGAACGTGTTTCAGTGGCTAATTCGATCATATACGTGAGTTACGGAATTAAACGATCAATTTAAAATTAAATCGATTAAAGTATTTTCTATGCGTTTTAAGCTGCCGGAGTCAAACAACAACTCCAATTGCTTCAAAAATTGAAATCCGATAATAAATAACTATTACGGATCCAATGGAACTAGTTTCGTTGAATTCCGAGACTGTGCCCCGGAAGGCTATTTAACTTGTCGATTAAATCGAGCGATTTTTGAAATTGTCGAAATCACTTCAAAATTTCACTTTTAAAATTTTACTAACTCTATTATAACTCGTATAAAATTTATACTCACATCAGAAATCATTCCGATTCAGTTTAAATCAAAATTTGATAATTTCATTATTATATTAATAAATTCCATTATTAAATTAATATAAAATCTCAAATTCAATCTATCGACTTCTAATTTAATCCAACTGTCCAATATTATAATTCAAATCCAAACAGACTTAAAATAAATTTTAGAATCTATTTTTATATCTATTTACACCCAGAATCACCAATTATCCCATCCTAATACTAAATTATTATTATCCAAATTTTCAATTAAATTACCGTATTTGAAATTTAACCAATTTTATAAATTTAACCAGAGTCTTTTATTTCAAAATTCAAATTATAACACATATTCAACATTTAAAATGAATTACATGTTCAAATCTAGCGACCTAAAATTCCGGGTCGTTACACTACTTGTCTATACCATAAACTTAGCCTACTCAAATGAGTAACCGTAAGTTTGTGGAAAAAATAAAAACATGGGATGCACATAAAGCTTGGTATGAGTAATACTTTACCCTAAGCTAACAATCACATAACGAGACTATGCTGCTAAAGCACGGAACAAGTTTTCCCTTACCATTCCAACTTCATCAGTTACATCATATAAAGTGATAATATCAAACCATGATCAAACAAAAACCATCAATTTTTACATAAGGGTGAGACTCTCTTCACAGCATTTTTGACTAATTTTTATAGTCAGTTCATTATTAGATTTGCCACCAAGGGCAACTCTTATTAGTTTGACCGGTTGTTATTTAGGTGTTTTATCTGACTTTCCATCTAATGTATCGCGAATAGTTTATTAGGTTGCGCTAAGGCCTTACACCACCTATTATCGAATATGATATTGCATTCAGGCAAGCAGTTGTCACAAAAGCCTTACATCACCAATCATCAAATATGAAGTTTAGACGAGTGGTTGTTAGGCCTTACACCATCAAGTATAATGTCATGTTAGATCAACAACTGCCATACACGTCTTACGTCATCAATCATCAAAAATAAGGTTGTGTATAGACAAATGATTGCCACATATGCCTCATGCCAAGAATCATCAAATGTAATGTCGTGGGTAGACGTATTAGTGCCACAAAGGCCAACTAATAACATTTTCATTCTTTAAATAAGTATTTCATTTTAACAAAAAAAAAATTATGACTAATTCATCTTTATGAAATTCTCGACCATCACTTAGGAAAGATGGCTTCCCGAGTGTTACAAATGTTTATCTATTTACTTAGAATTTTTAGCACCTTTAGCTATTGTAGGTTGTCAGTGCATTGCTATCTTAGGTTAAATACTAACACAAGTTGATAAATTCTATAGTTATCTCAAGTTGAAATTTAACTATAGTAAATTGTAAGTTTTATAGTTATCCCAAGTTGGCATAAGCTATCTCCAATTTATATCTCTAGTTGATATTAAGCTATATCTTGTTGATATCTCTTGTTTATGTTAGCTATCTCAGTTGATATCTCTATTTTATATTAGCTATCTATAGTTGACGTTAAGTTATAACAACTTGATATTGAGCTATAGCAAGTTGAGATTTAACCCATAGCAAGTTGAGATTTAGCTATCGCAAGTTGAAATTTAAGTTATAGCAAGTTGAGATTTAACTATGGCAAGTTGAGATTTGAGCTATAACGACTTAAAATTTAGATATCGCAATTTTAGATTTGAGCTATAGCAAGTTGAGATTTAGCTATCACAAGGTGAGATTTGAGCTATAACAAGTAGAATTTTAAGCCATAGCAAGTTGAGATTTAGCTATTGCAAGTTGAGATCGAGTTATAACAAGTTGAGATTTAGCGAACACAAGTTGAGATTTGAACTATTAGCAAGTTGAAATTTAGCTATCGCAAGTTGAGATTGAGCTATAGCAATTTAAGATTTAATTATCGCAAGTTAAGATTTAAATTATAGCAAGTTGAGATTTAGCTATTGCGGTTTGGATTTGAGTTATAGCAAGTTGAGGTCTAGCTATCGCAACTTTAGACTGAGCTATAAAAATTGAGATTTAGTTATCGCTAGTTGAGATTTGAGCTATAGCAAGTTGAAATTAAGCTATAGCATATTGAGATTTAGCTATTGCAGTTTTAGAACTAAGATATAGTAAGTTGGTATTTAGCTTTTGTAAGTTAAAATTTGAGCTATAACAAGTTGAATTTAGATATCAAAAGTTGAGATCGAGCTATAACAAGTTGAGATTTAGCTATCGCCCGTTGAGATTTAAGCAACAGAAAGTTGAGATTTATCTATTGTAAGTTAAAGTTTGAGCTATAGCAAGTTGAAGTTTAGCTATTGCATGTTGAGTTTGAGCTATAGCAAGTTGAGGTTTAGCTTTCGCAAGTTGAGATTTGAGCTATAGCAAGCCTAGATTCAGCCATCGCAAGTTGAGTATTAAGATATAGCAAGTTGAGATGGCAATTTGGTAATTAACTTAAAAACTGATGGATTTCCAAATAAAGAATTAATTTTTACCTAACCCGGTTGTATGTCAAAATATCATTGATGTACCAGGGCTTTATGTAATTTTCTTTTCAGAAATTATTAATTACTTTCTAAGTTAATTAACTATCCTTTCGCAATTAGTTCTTCGTTTGCCAAATAATTCATATAAATTTGATCATGCATGGAAGAAATCCCAAAAGCTCAACAAAAATCCTATTCATCATATCTTGAGTCATATAAAATTTTCAAGCCAAAATAATTTTTTAATAATAAATTTTTGAAATTAGGCATTTTTTCCAACTTAGAAAATTCATATAACCTCCAAATAATTTTAGAAAATTATGTAGTTACAAACCCACCTCATCGTTATTATTGTACACATCATATAAAAATTTCAAATGATTTGAAGAAGATTTGGTTCATATTGGTTCTTGAACACTTCATAAATCATCATCTTTAAATGCCCAAACATGAACACTTTTTTAATCATCCTAAACTTGTTCATTAACATTCAAAACATCACAAATACATATAATCCAAAACCATATTGGTTTGAAAGGTTTTTAGATAAAGAATTACTCATGTTTGGTTTGTTTAAACTTGTTTAAAGCATTTATTTTCTTATGAATTGAATGCTCCTTCTCTTTTTTAGAACTTTCTCTTTTCTCCCTTAGAGTATGGCTAGCCTTGGTTTTAATTTTTTTTCTTTGTTTCGTTTTGAGTAAGTAGAGAATGAATGGAGAGTTAGAATCTTAAGGTGGTTAGTAATTTGGGATTTATGCTAAAACCCCTTTCTACCTTACTCTTACTAACCCCCTAGCTTCTTATTCTAAATTCATTTCTCATTAAACAACTTGTCTTCAATTTTTTTCATCTCATAGTCTAATTTGGTAAATCGTTTGTTTAATTATTTCTCATATTATGGTACTCCAAAATATTGAAAGTTATAGTCTCCCTTCCTTATAAGAATTTCATCCTTAAAATTCAGACAAGGAATGGTAAAAATCATCTTTGTCAAATCAGTGTAGACAATTACAAAAATTACACTAGTTCCTACATCTATCACCAATCATATTATGTTAGCATCACTACAAATAGATATCGATGTCATACCATATAATCACACAAGTGTCACTGCTATTCTATACAGTAAAGCACACATGTTTAATCATACATGTCAAAACAAATCAGGATAGATATTACTAATCTTATCCTCTAACACGAACAAGTTTAATAACTTTGTTCCTCAACTCTTTTGTATCACGACCTACTATTCCCTTCAGTCATCAAACATAAGTCAGATCTAGTTCAATAGATAAGTCTTCAACCCTCTCGGTTCCACCACTAAATTCAGGTCGTGCACACATTTCCTCAATCATGATATGTGAATGCTCGCTAAACTATATGGTAACTTGAGTAGATAAACAAGTTTATCAATCCTCTAAATCACTGGAAACGGTCCTAAATATCTAGGTGCCAGTTCTTCTACCTACCCAAAGCGCATAACTCTTCGCATCAGAGAAATTTTCACAAACACCCTAGTCACCTACCATAAATGCTCTACTATTTTTTTCTAACTTAAGTGGATCGACATATCCAACGAATACTTAATATAAAACTATAGGTGGCTAACGGATCTATCAGAACAAAATACAATAACTAAATGAACATCATATTACAGAACAATAAACAGATATACATATACACATATACAATCATACATCTCAATACAATACAAATGATACATCAAAATGGTATGACGACCGCTCTTACATAAGTCAATAAATATAAATATCAAGATACAACTCTAAAAAGACTATAATCACAAATAGTGATAAGAAGAAATCCAAGCGAAAGCTTTAGGAAAATCTAAGTCCAAAGGTAAATGCTTAACCCGAAACAACTAGGTCAGACCCGAGTACAAAATACACGGGTCAGTCTAGCCAAAACATCAGTTTAATAAAGGTAGACGACAATATGAAGCATAAATAAAGGGTAGAGTATCCTCACGAACAAGATGATACCATATCAAGAGCATGATACTAATTATCATAACGAAAGGATGATTGCTCTTCTCGAATGAAAAGAAATAATAAGGACGTGCTCATAACTCAAGTGGTCTAATATCACTTCAGTACATCTAATCTCAAAAGAAAAAGACTCGAAGATAATACTCTACTAGGAATCAAACATGCCTCATATCATCGGCGAAATCTCTATAATAATTATAATAGTTTCGATAAACCACATCTCCTGAATAGGAAAGATCATCGATACAAACTCTCACCAAAATAGCAAACACAAAACGTTCTCAAAATAAGATAATCCCTAAATTCAAATATGCCTCATCTCATCGGCATAAAAAATCTTAGAATGCCATGGAATGACAATATAAATCTCAAATATAGAAGAATCTCCAAACTCAATTATACCTCATCTCGTTGGTATAAATATATATAAAACTCAAATTCAACTCGCCAAAATGGAAAAACCCAGAATATCCTATAAAATCATGAAATCATCAAAACACATAACTCAAGGAACTCAATAAGAGTTCAAAACATTATAAATAAACTCACTATATATATATATATAACATCTCATATAGCTCCAGGCCATCGATGTAATAAAACATCTTAAAATGGTGAAATCATAATAAAACAGAAAACTCAGAAACCTGGATTGGCCAGATCCCGATTGCATGTCAAAGCAATGCTGTATATGCCACCTCTTGTCCAGTGCTGTATAATAGGTACCTCTCTCTTGGTGACCGAAGTCACATAAGCATCGTGATGACCAAAGTTGTAGAACATCGTGATGACCCGGAGGTCTACAGTACTGGCATGCATCGTGAAGGTGTCACGAACTCTCAGATAGGAACCCGAAAAGTGGTAACATGCATCCCATACCACATGTACTCACTAAATGGTTTACTAACCGCCAGTCAATGCCACACTAGAAAACATATCATAAAATCATAAATCTTAGAAAATCTTTCCTTGCCTCATTTCATCGGCAAGTATCAAAAGACATCGTAACTTGTCTCATCTCATTGACAAGTAAAAATATCATGATGGTTTCTCATAAACCATAAATCTTCAAATAGAAATCTCAAACTCAAGACTTGCCTCATATCATCGGCAAGTATGAAAATACACCGCGATGGTCCTCATCGACCATACTTCCAGAATAGAAGATCTCAAACCATAAAACTCAACAAATATTGGTCATCCCAAATAATTCCAAAAAATAGGAATGTATAAATCTCAAATCACGCCATAAGATGGCAAATCTCAAATACCATCCCAGAAGATTATAATCTTGAATAGCTTCGATCGTGCAAGTCCGGAATTAACCGAAAAAGCAAACGCACGTGTCCCATACCACGTGTTCTACTAAATCGTTTAATTCTCTTTCTCATACGTTCGAATACTGTAAAAATGTGTATTTTATATTTATAATAATTTATTAGAGAAAACTAGCTTTTAAACTATTTTTCGAAAATGATTTTTGAAACCAATATTTGAAATTCCCTTATTATAGAGAATAAATAGATTTTAAATCCTAAAATAATTTAAAAATATTGTATAATAATTATTTAAAATGCCTATTTATTTTAAAATTATTTCAAAATAGTTTAGAAAAATTCATGCTCGAAAACGAGGAAAAATGAAGAAATCACTCAAAACCGATAATTCAAATTCAATTCGAATTTGATTCATATTCAACTAAAAATAAATTCAAATTCCAAATTCTCCAAATATTAGCTAGCCTATTGATATGCATCGTCGCTCTCAAAACATCATAAAAACATCATCAAAATTAAGCAAGAAAGAGAGCAAAACAAGTTGGACAAGTCACAAGAACAAAGAGCAAAAAAAATACAGGCTATAGGTCGACCATTGTCACCCATAGGTCGATCGTACGGTCGACCTATGGGGCATGAAGGTCGACCACTTGGTCGACATCCCTGCCAACCTAGCTCACGCAATTTCGAGAACTTGTTTCCGGAACTTCGTATTCATTTTGTAGCAGCATTTTAAGATAGCAAATGAAGATGAAATGCTATAAAATTTTGCATGCACATAAAACAACACCTAAGCTATGATCCAGAAAAGATCCGGTGGCAATCCATCAAGATATCAAGAAGTTATCACTACTCAAAGAAGCAAAAAAAAACAAGATATAAACTATATATGAAAACTTAGTAGAATATTTTTACAGTAAACTATTTTCTTCCAGATCTTCGCACTAGCAGGCAAGTTTCAACTAGAATTGTGAGTTAACAAACTCACCTTGAATTAGAGAAGACAAAATCCCAAATTTTTGCTGAAAGAAGCAAGCTTTTAGGAGAAGAGAGTTTCCAATAACCTATAGAATTCCTTAAACATACATGCAAAAGAGAAAACTAAATAACAGACAAACACCTCTCAAATTTTAGATTTTTGATGAAATAACAATATTTTGGAATGATATTACCTTTTAATTTCATATTAGATTGATAAAAATCTCAGCTTGAATTGAAAGAATTGAAGTTTGAAGACTTGAAATTGAGAAAAGGCGAGTTGCTTTCTTTGTTTTCTATTCTCTGGTTAGAAGAAGAAGGTGAGGAAAATTGAACGTACAGGTAATTTCTCATCTCTTTTCTTATTAACAGGTAAGATAATAATGGCCCTTGGACCAAAATTAGAGAAAATATTAACTAACCTAGGACAAAAATTTACACTTAAACTAAAATGTATATATTTACCCATACGTAATTAATAAATGCCATTTTCTTTCAAATTTTCACACAACAAAAATATGTGAACTTCCACACATATGAAATAAATCATTTTCCACCATATAAAAAGGTAAATTTATATTTTTAAAACACTATTATTATTAAAACCTTTATTTTACAAAAAAAGCATTATTTTCGCAATTAAATGCCAAAAGTCTACATTTTTAACCATTAAAATTCTATAAAGTTTATTTTCTTACACAGAAAAATATTACAAACCATCTTAAACTCAAATTTACAATTAAAATACATTTTAAAACTTATTTAAAAAAACAACCTTTACAAATCACATACTTCCTTTAAAAAATAATAAAAGAAGTAATTGGCAATAATTAATACAATTATTGCGTTTCCTCCAAATAAAACCCATTTTCCAATCATTATTAACCCAAATAAAAAAAAGTTCAAAACTTTATTTTCTCATTTTATTCCCAAAATTTATTGTTTATTCCAAAGAAACAATTTAATTCTGAAATTTTATTTTGATTACAATATCAAAGTATAGCTACCGTTATAATTTAATATTAATAGGTAATCTCCAACCAGGGTTGTTACATACACGGTCTACCATATGATGCCTCAAACGAAGCCATCTCGATTCTCCACTGGTAATTATTATTATGTGAAACAGACATAAATGATTACCCTAAGATCCCTAAAATCTAAATTATAAGCTCTTAGCAAATCCTCGAGCATATGGTTCAACCTCTCTTTTTTTACCGTCGTTCTAAGGGTGGTAAGCATACTCATTCCTAACTCTGTACCTAATGCACTCTGCAAACTTCTCTAGAGTTCACTAGAATACAATCTATCTCTTATAATATTGCTTGGAACCCCATGCAACCTTACTAAATTCTTCATGTATAGTCTTGCCAAACTAGCTGACGTCCTTGCCAACTTTACCTAGATAAAGTGGGCACTCTGTCCATTGACTATCATCCAAATGCTTTCATTTTCCGTTCTAGACCTTGGCAATCCATTAATAAGATCCACGGAACCGATTCCAATTTTCAAGTCAGTACTTCCAAAGGTTGAAGTAATCTGCTCGGCTTTTACTAAATGAAGCACCTCTTCACACATTCACTAACATCCCTCTTCATCTCGTCACAAAAGTACTCTCTTCATGTCATGATACATCTTTATTCCCTTGGGACGAATGTTAAACATAGATCGATTATTTTTTCCAAGACTTCCTTCTAAAGATTTTCTACATTTTGAACACACGGTCTTCCTTCTTCCTAAGTCATCCCTTCGGGTCTATCTCAAACCCTTTTAGGACCTCAACATCTGCATCCATTCCCCAATGCCTAATTATTCCAGCTGACAATGGGACTTCTCTTTGCTTAGCACTAATTCTATCTACAAGGGTTGGATGTACATCCAAACATGCTACCATGCCCGAATATCAACATGATCCTGCATTTGTTCTTTAATACATCAGAAAAGGCTCTAATGTCTTTAACATCTTTCATTCCTCAACTATGGCTAACACTCCGCCTTCCACTCATAGGATTAGCAAATTTGTTCCCCTTTCCTAGCATATATTCTATACCGAAGTTGTATGTCTTTAAGAATTCTAGTCATCGCCGTTGCCTCATATTTAACTCTTTTTGAGAGAATAAATGTTTTAGGGATTTATGGTCCGTATACAACTTAAACCGCTTTCCAAAATGATAATGTCTCTAATTTTTCAGTGCTGAAACTACCACTACCAACTCTAAGTCATGAGTTGGATATCTAACTTCATGCAGCCTCAACTGCCTTGATGCATCAACACTGATCTTAAACAAATTCCACAAGCATCCATACACACTACGAAGTC
Organism: Allium cepa; assembly: GCA_030765085.1. Taxonomy (NCBI): domain Eukaryota; kingdom Viridiplantae; phylum Streptophyta; class Magnoliopsida; order Asparagales; family Amaryllidaceae; genus Allium; species Allium cepa. Next base: position 39,755,363 of record CM060935.1, on the reverse strand, counting down.
CTAATTCCCTTTAGGTATGATCAATACAGGTGTATTTGTCAATAATTTCTTTAACTTCTGAAACGACCCTTTACATTTATCCGTCCATAAGAACTTCTCATTCTTTCCGGTTAACTTAGTCAATGGTGTTGTTATACGCTGGAAGTCCTTAATGAATCTGCGACAATAGTTATCTAATCCAAATAAACTCCTTACTTCCATGACTATATATGGTTTCTTCCAACCATTAACGGTTTCTATCTTCAATGGATCCACTGCTAATCCATTCTCCCACATGCCTAAGTAACTTAGTTCCTCATTTTCAAAAGTGACACAAAGAAAACTTCGCCTCTAATTTATGCTGAATCAACATCTCCAACACCAACCTAAGATGGACTCCTTGGTCTCTCTCATTCTTAAAATACACCAAAATGTCATCAATGAAGACAAAAAAAAATCCAACTGATCACGAAAGATTCGGTTCATAAGATCTACGAAGAATGCAGGTGTCTTAGTCTATCCAAATGGCATCACCAACCACTCATATGAACCATATCCTATTCTGAATGTAGTCAATGGAACACTATACTCCATTACACTAAGTTGGTGAAACCCTATTGCCAAACCTAGCTGCAAGAATATTCTTGATTCACTCAACTGATTAAACAAGTCAACTATCCTAGGTAATGGATAACAGTTCTTCATAGTAAGCTCATTCAAGTCTCGATAATCAATACACATCGAATAAGTTCCATTCGACTTCTTTACGAATATCGCGGGCACTCCACACGCGATCTACTTGGCTTAATGAAACTTTTATGTTCACATTCTACCAACTGCTTCTTTAATTCTACCACTTCCTTGGGCGACATTCTACTAGGTGGTCCACGAATAGGTTTGCCCCCAGCATCAAGTACATACGAAGCTCAATTGCTCTCCTTGGTGGTAATCATGTTACTGGTTTAAAAACATTCTTAGACTCCCAAACTACCTGTACTCTACTTATTTCTTCCTCTATTGTACATAATGCAAATCTTGACTTTTCGTCCATCATATCTACTGTCACCTCCTTTTCCCATCATCTGGATTCCATAAAGTGATCACTCTATCAGCACAAAAGATCCTAGCATCATTATCCACTAACCAATCCATACCCAAAATTACCTTGTACCCCACGAAGTCAAACATATATGGGTTGAAAACAAACAAATGACCATACAAATTAAGCACAAGGTCGGTGCAACATAATTCGATAGTATCATACCCAGTGATTGGATTACCACACATAAAGATGTGACTAAATAGGTATTATCTAACTCCAACCTATCCATGATATCTTTCAAAATGAAAGAATGGGCAGCACTCACATCAAAAGGTGCCCTAACTGAAGTAGTAGAGATAGAGGTCATACCTCCTAGCATAATTTCTTCCTCTTTTCTTCAGCCATCGGTCTGATTGATGGTCCTTCCAAAGCGAAATTTTTGGTCACTTCAAGTTGGAATAATCTTCCTTCTTGTGACCTAGTGTGTCACATATAAAGCCTTTGACCTTCACCACCCCCAACTACTTTCAGACACTTATTTTCATAATGACTCTTTTGCATAAAACTTTATCATGTTACATTGGCATTGTCGTTTTGCTTCCATCCAGCCTTATCTTTTCCTCTCTGTTGTTGGCCTCTTTTGCCTTTTTTGATATGGAGCAAACTTCATTTTATTTTTATCAGTCTGAGCCATCTACCCCAGGCCTCGCCTTTTAGCATACATCAGTTTATACCTCCTCAATATATCTGTCACTTCATTAAATGGAAGTGTTAAATGAGCCATTGTCTAGTCACTCAATCTTGGCCTCAATCCCAAGATGAACTTCTCTACCTTCTTTCTCGAAGTCCTAATCAGATCGGCCCCATACTTAGATAATGCATTAAAATTTTGCACATACTCCGACACCATTAAATTCCCCTATTTCAACTCTACAAACCCCCAAAACATTTCCGATAACTCTCATCCTGAAATATATTATTCTTCAAACATCTCCCTAAACCTCTTCCAAGTGATATTTTTCTCGAGAATCTCTGCTCTCACAGTTCCCCACCAAAAACTTGCTAGTCACTTAATCTGTCATGATACAAGCTTCACCTTCTTAGCATCGACCAGCTCTAAGTCATCACATTTCCTTTCACACATCATCAACCAACCACTAGTTCCATCAAACATTTCTCCGCCCAGGCTTATGTAATCCTAATTCATTTTGTCAAAATCCCCTCTAATTGGATACATCGGGGCCTTTGGTACATTCTGGGCCTATGGTGGTACGTGCAACTGTGCTAAATTTGCTAAAAATGTTGAAGGAGTGTGTTCATATCCATAATCCCCATAGCTGAAGCAGTCATTTCATTACTACCTTCAGCACGGACTTCCAAGGCTGCCTTTCCTCCTTGGCCTTTAATTTGAGTACTAGTGGTTCCTCTAACGACACTTGTTCTTCCTCCTCCCAAATTCGCACATCTACTTCGCGGATCCATTCTCTTCCTGCATAAGCAAGTGTTCATAAGAGATGGAAGTAAAAGAGAGTGAAAGTAATAGTATAGGGATAGATATATCCACCCGTATATCTATATTAAATTAGATGTACATTATATAGATAGCATATACCCTTCCTAAGACATTCATTTTCCAGTTATCTAATTTATACTTAGCTCTATTTCACTTAAGGGTCCTCTAACCTAAGCTCTGATATCAAGTTGTAACATCTCCTACTTTGATATCCAAAAATGAACACCAATGATGCTGTAGTCATCATAAGAATTATTTTCAAGTGAGAAAGTGAGAATGGTATAAAAAATTCATAACATTGAATAAATAGAGTAGCTAAATAATTTTATTATATCGAAATGTTTTACAATAGTTATTGCATCATCATTGGACCATCTCATTCCCATGCATGGGTAAAGATACAAATAAGAAATAAATAGAATGTCATGCCCAACATATGACTATACTAACATAAACTTTTAACCATTTATAATATCTGTTTTACATAGTGGAATTTCAAAACAGATTTTATTTGCAAAATAAGCCTCTAGGTTCATCTTTGAAATTTTATTTCGTCTTTCCCAAAAGCTACATGTCTATACCATAAACTCAACCTACTCCAATGAGTATCAGAGAGTTCATGGCTTAGGTCAGGCATAAAGCCTGATATGAGCAATAATTTACCCTTGAAAGTGTCTAAGGATCATGTAATATGGATATTAAGTAAATTACTTATTTGTGCATAATATAAATATAAAAGTAAAAGCAGTAAAGTAAATAACACCAGAGATTTTTGTACTTGTTTGATCTTCCCGTTCTACATATAGTCTTATACTCCTTCTGCATTTAATTGAAATCCTCACTGAACCCAAAGGAATAGGTATTACACTACCCAAGCAACCGAACAGGACTTTAAGTGCTTAGACAACCGAATAGGACTTCAACTGCCTAAGGATACTACAACAGGACTTCCAGTACAAATAGTATAAATGTTTCTGACTGAGTATGCTCTTGAATAGCACTGATAAATCAATAAAGTACACCCTTCCTATAATCTTCTACTTTGTGGTGTATTGTGTAGTTTGTGAAGAAAGGAAATTTGTTTGATCACAAGAGTAGTAAACATTAATATACAAGTGATCAAAATAGAGTGTTTATGTATAGATTGCTTTAGAGTTAAATAACAAGAATAGATAGGATTAGGATTTTTTTTATTTAAGACGTTGAAATTCTTTACTATTTATAGAGATTAAAAGTTGTATACATCCATGAAAGAGAAGCACTTTTCCAAAAAACTAGTCGGTATAAATATTCAGCTGTCTGAACTAAACATTTCGGCCAGCTGAATCGAGTGAAAATCAAGCAGCGAGGAAATAGTACAAAGTAGTCCATATTCAACCGTCTGAATATTATACTTCAGTCGGCTGAATATTGTAAATTTTTTGTGCAAGCACATAGTATTCAGACGACTGAAAGTGCACATTCAGCTGGCTGATTATTCCGTTTAGAGCAATATTCTTTGTTTTGATGAATCTTATACTTTGTGTGTAGATGTATACCACTTTGGAGAGATTTTAATGTATTTCCACTTCTAGACTCGGACTCTATACTTAACAATACAATGTAGGTACAATTTGTATCTTGGTCTTTATATGTTTGTGATTATCTCTCTAATGATTTCTTCTCTTGGAAATTTGGTTAGTTCATAGAATATTTACTTATATAGTTGTTATAATCAAAACATCAAAATTCGAGGTTCTAACATTCTCCCCCATTTTGATGATGACAACCATGTAAGAATTAAATATAAGGATTTAATTATTATCCCTAGCTCGATACCCCCTATCAATATGACTACCTTACTCTCCCCTTTTGTCATTGACAAAAATGAAACAATTATTCGATAAGAGAACTGTCATAAATTGGTAAATATTTTTAATAATATTACATAGGTATGTTCTTGAAATAAGTAGTAGAAAAGATATAGTTATGTCTAGATGATAAATAAAAACATACCAAATCAATCCTCCCTTCCTTTTTCTTAATTGTTGCCTTGAGCGACTAATCTAGCTTTGTTTCGAGTGATATTTCCTTGCCTATTGGCTTTATTCTTGTAAACCCATTTAGTACCAATGACTATTTGAACACTAGTCTAGGAACCAAGTCCCAGACATCGTTTCGTTCAAATTGGTTTGGCTCTTCTTGCATAGCTATAATTCAATGGTCATCGGCTAAGGCTTCTTTAGTATTTTTAGATTCAATATTAGATAGGAAAGCTACATGGCCCATTTTGATCTAACTGATTTCTTGTCCCTACATTAGAATTTATTTCTCCAATAATATTTTCAATTGGGTGATGTCTTAATAATCCAGGTGGAGATCGTATTTCAGTTTCATTAAGTAAGTTGTTTTCAATTTCATTATTATTTTCAATAATATCATCTTCTATGATATTTGATTTTGAAATTATATCTTCACCTTCATTTTTATTACTAAGTTTGAAATTTTCATCCAATGACACATGAAGTGTTTCTTCGATTACTTTAGTTTTCTTATTATAAATTCTATATGTCTTGCTTCATTACAAGTATCCTAGGAATATTTCTTCATCGGATTTTGGAACGAATTTACCAAGTTGGTCTTTTGTAATTAATTGAAAACATTTTGAAGCGAAAATTTTAAAATATGTTTTGTTGGGTTTTCTTCCATTAAAAAGTTTACATGGAGTATGTTTCGTTAATGGTCTAACGGAGACTCGATTTAAAACATAACAAGTAGTTGCTACAGCTTCTTCCCAGAAATATTTATGTAACGACCCGAAATTTTCTAACCCGAAAATTCCAGATAGTTATGAAAAAGAAGAAAAAGATAGAAGAAGAAGAAGAAGAACATAACACCAAACATCTCTCATTCGCAGCGGATAAAATATAATAATAAATAATGACAGTTTACAAAGAATACTATATCTGTCGATTACATTTAATATACATCAGAGTTTCACATATATACACAGAACTGAATATTTACAATTATCATGACTGAGATTAACAATAATATAAATGCAGCGGAATACTCTATACGATATCGCCATCCAGCTCGCCTCCTGAGCTCCAGAACGTACCTACCTGAAAATCTGTAATACTCGGTCTGACCCGAGCATTACACCAAAGTAACACCCGGGACAGACTGGAAACCAGCGTGAGTAAACTACACAATTGCTTACATCCAACTCATTTTTAAGAGAAACGACCTCATATTCGCTTCAATTACTCTTAAAATCAATTTATTGGTTTTCGCTCGCTTTTCTTATCCTTGCATTCAATTTAAGTAATGTACAACTCACTTACTTACCTTCAATTCATTGATAATTCTAAACAAACTCATATTCATACCAATTGATTCAAAAATCAATTATATTTGCTTCCACTAATTCACAGAATTTAATTAAATCTCGTTTACGTTAAACGACAATCATTTCTACGGAATTTGGTGATATTTATGTGAATAAATAATTTCTTAAGTTTTATAACCAATTTAAATTGATTCCAACTCAATTTTATTTAATTCTATTCCATTTTGATTTATTCACACCCATTTTATTTAGCGCGACACATTCCATGTTTGTATACTATTAGCCACTCCCAAACTCATTCAATCCTTGCTTTTATCTAATGGGCTTTCACCCTTATTCGAAGCCAAGCTTCTATAAATTTTAAACTTAAGTTAATTACTTTAATTTGTTCCAACATCAACTTAAGTTCACTTCCATTCAATTCGATTCTCATCCCATCAAATTCCATTTAATTCAATTAGCCCATCTATTACATTTTAATTCACCCCCACAATTTATCAAAATAATATCCAAGCACATTTTTAACTCATCTATACTTCAAATTTATTTACCACCGAACTTAAGTTCAGTCTGATAAGCCAATTCCAATAACATCTTTGATTTAGTTTTTTATTCAATCACACTTCATCCATTTATTATTTAACTCAATTAACCCATTTTAAATTTAATTTACTTATTTAAGATTTTTGAATTCATCTTCTTAATTCATTTCCAAATTCACTTTATTTATACAAAACCATTCTCAATTTATTTTTATTCACTTGGGTTTTGATTGCAACTAAAACCATTTCTATTATTATTCACTTCCATTTCATATGACATCACTTCTTTTATATCCAATCTACTTGCAAATTCCATTAAATATTATTCAAATCACATTTGAATTTAATTTGCAGTTTATCTATCTCTACTTCGATCTCACTCTATTTTATTTTGTTGCACCATTTCTTCTTATTTAATCCATTATCAAACCTAAGTCGAATTCTATTTATAATTCGAATTCATTTCCAACTCCATTATCAACTTACAATCCACTTTATTTACCCAAGTTAAATTTTATCAAAATACTCCATTAAATAATTTATTTAGCTGATTAGCTTCCCTCCAACTTAATTTACAAAAATCACTTCATTAAATTTTTCCTGAGTTCAGTTTTGTTTTACAATTCCAGTTTGGATTCCCTTTTTACTTGAAGATTTAGAAATGCCTTAAATTCGGATAATACAATGAAAATAGCTTTTATAAAATATTTCTCATAACTCGATGTTTCAACCAGTCCATCCTTGTTCTCACAGAAATTCAATCATACGTTGATCAGGCGTAGGACTGAAAATCTATAAGTACTTGGTAAACCCGTTTTCAACACCCAGTGGAATATTTGGAAAACAGTTTTATTGAAATTACCGAAAACAGTTTTTTTTTTGAAAATAGAGGAAATATCTTTAGTGAGGATGCTCTGAAAATCATCACCCCCATTCCATGGTCACAGTTACATACCAGGGTTACGTTGCAGTCACAACAAAAGTCCATGTAACTGCAGGCTCTTCGCGGCCTCTCGATTTCGCCATGGAACCCACACAACAGATCACGGTTACATCCAGGGTTACGTTGCAGTCACAACAAAAGTCCATGTAACTGCAGGCTCTCCGCAGCCTCTGATCTCGCTATCAAAATGAAACTTCTCCACTCTTACATAGGTCGCAGTCTACCGAGATAAACTCAAACGCAGACTGTTGGCTCTCTGCGGCACACACGACTTTCGCTATGTTATACCATAGGTCGCAGTCTACCGATATAGAATCAAACGTAAACTGTTGGCTCTCCACGGCACACACGACTTCCGCTATGGTATACACTACTCATAATCCCCAGGAACTAGTTTTTCCGGACTCCTCACAGGATCAACTTTAGAACCCCCCCTCGGGCTCCAGGCAGCACCACCCAGTGGCACTCCTGAGAAGTTCATTTCAAGGGGACGCCTTTTTCCCCAGAGCCATCATCAAAATATTTTATACTATACACATATAGTATCTTCAAATCATACACCTAGTATGATATCATACAAAGCTCTTTTAGACAAAATCGATTATCCCAAAATCGATATTTCTCAAAATAGGCTTTCCAAAACTCAATATTGATTTTTCCCAAAAATCAAAAGCCTTTCCCAAAATCCTCATAAGATCCTTTATATATATTCGGATATATATATATATATATTTAAAACTTTGGATCCTTACTTTCTTGTATAAAACCCTTTTTATACTCCAAACACTCTCAAAAACCATAGAATATCCAATTTCCATCTTTATTCATTTCATATTTCTCAAAATATTCTTTCAGTTCAAAAGAACCATTTCACATTCCTTATTCACCTTTACATTAATCCCCATTTGGATTATTACTTCAATCCTTACCTCAGTTGGGTACTTTAATCAATAACAGTTTGAACTCCGACCAGTTTAGAAAAATAGCTTGAAAATTTTAAAAAAATAGGTAAGTAGTTGAAAAATAATTATTAGTTGCAAAATAATTGTAAAATAGTTAATTAATTGTAAAATAGTCGAAAAATAGTTGAATAGTTCCAGAGATTTTTAGACAATTGAAAGATAGTAATTTATTTGTAAGTGGTGGAAAAATAGTAAGTAGTTTAGGAAACAATTGAAAAATATTTAAATAGCTCCAAAAATAATGGTAAAACAAATATATAATAAATTAGCTTTAAAAAGAAAGGCTGTATATATTTAATAGCTTAGAAAATAAGTTTATATCAAAACAATTTATATTAAAAATAGTCGAGAGCCAACTGTTCACCTCCCCAACAATTCAATTTAAATCTCCATTTAAAGTGACCCAATTCCAATCCAAATAACTCCAAATTCCATTGGACTTGATTAATTCCCAATTCAAGTTGAATCAATCTTGATTCCTTCCCAAATTTAAATCAAATTCTAATTGATTTTAATCCTATTCAATTTTAACTATAGTTTCATATTATTCCAATCAATTTGAATTATTATCAATTTAATTTCAGAATCCAAATCACTTCAATTTAATCCATTCCAATTTCCCATTTAAAATTTTTAAACTTATATATTTTCAATCACCAATCCAATTACTTCAAACCAAATTAAATTTTGAACTAATTCAATTTCAATCTTGAATTTTAAACTACCTCGAATTATATAAATTCGAGTTAAATTCTCAAAGGTTGATTTAACCTTTTAAACCAAATTAACTTTTATTTAAAGTTTTTAAACAATCTCAAATTTCTGAGTCCAATTCTTCATTTCAACTTATCTCTACTTATATTTTTTTATTATTCCATAAACATTTTATCAGGATTCCAGAATTTCAAATTCAACCCCAGTTCACAGACAATTCCAATTAAAAACATTTTGGTAGCAATTTCTCTTTTAGAAACTCGAAAATAAACATCGATGATGCTGCAGTCATCACCGACGTTATTTTCCAGTGACCGAAAGAGTTCAATGCTTTTCTTTCTTCAAAAACATTACCAAATATTTTTGATCTCAAATCTTCCAGATTTCAAATTCATCACCAAATTTTTTTTTTTTTTTTGAAATAATACTATTATTTCTCCAAAACCTTTGGAAATAACTTTCAAATCCAAAGGGATTTTAAGTTTTCCCAATCCACCCAATTCATATTTAAACATTACTCTGGAATTTCCATCTTACTTTATTTTCAAATATCCTTTGGAATTCTATTTCGGAATTCTATTTCAAATTATAATTTCATTTATCTATAAAGTTTATTTCAACTTATAAATTTCTTTCCCAATCTATATTTAAAATTCCGGGATTAGATTTTGAATTTCATTTCCAATCACTTAAATTTTAATTTGGTTATTTTTTTTCCTACTTAATTCCAATTCTAATCTTCAGTTTCAGTTTGAATCCATTTCAAACTAATCTTTATTAAATTTCAGTTTGGTTGTATAATATTATTCCTTAATTTTAAGTCCAATAATTAACAACCAATCACCTAATATTTATTTGAAGGAAATATTGCTTTGTATATATCAAAATATATTTTACATAAAATCATTTAAAATCTTTCTATAAGAAAATAACAAGTACGCGCTCATATAGATACACTCAACTCATTCTAGAGTACTACAGACTCTATTAAATGAGTAATCCCCACCAGAGCCAAGGTTCTCGCTTAACCTTTCAGCTCTGATACCAAATGTAACGACCCGAAATTTTCTAACCCGAAAATTCCAGATAGTTATGAAAAAGAAGAAAAAGATAGAAGAAGAAGAAGAAGAACATAACACCAAACATCTCTCATTCGCAGCGGATAAAATATAATAATAAATAATGACAGTTTACAAAGAATACTATATCTGTCGATTACATTTAATATACATCAGAGTTTCACATATATACACAGAACTGAATATTTACAATTATCATGACTGAGATTAACAATAATATAAATGCAGCGGAATACTCTATACGATATCGCCATCCAGCTCGCCTCCTGAGCTCCAGAACGTACCTACTTGAAAATCTGTAATACTCGGTCTGACCCGAGCATTACACCAAAGTAACACCCGGGTCAGACTGGAAACCAGCGTGAGTAAACTCAACTAACATGGAATACCAAAGCAATCAACTTATATAAACCCGGGGTATCATATATTCATTTATCCAATTCACAATTTGCTATGGGCAACACTTATTTCACATACCAATTTCTAAGCACCAAACTTGGATAAAATAATCAAACTCACTTCATTCATTCTAGCCTATTGATTTTACAAGTCAACTTATAAAAATTCGAAGTGGTTTCGGGTATTTCCCAATACCCGATCCCGGCCTCTTCGAGTCTCATGCCATCCTAATCCAAGTTATCCAAATGAAATACACAACATTTCATATCAGAGATTTCAACTTATTCAAAACAACCAATACCAATCAATCATCCATAACAAAGCTTAATCACATAGAAATCAATTCAATTTGATTCTAATTGAATTTCAAACCTCAATCACTTCGGTTCCTTCATTTAACATTAATTAATTCCAAATCAATTAATTAGTCAACCCATCATTATTCATCTTAATTAATCACCCTAGATTAATTATCTTTCAATTGCATTCAAGTAATTTTCTTTAATTAACTTCTCGCTATTACTTATCCTTAATTCCCATAGATAAGTAATCCTAATTACTTCATAAAATAATTGATAATATTAATCACATTAATCCTTGTTTTCTTATATCACTTAACTTCCCATAAATTGCTTATTATTGATTTAATTCATCTTAATTAATCAATCTTTAATTACATCTTTAATTATAAAAATTTATAATTTCCAACTATATTTTAATTATCTAATATAAATTAATTACTAAAATTTAACCACACTATTAATCACTCTTAATTAATCTCATCCTATAATTAACTATCTTTTTATTTACTCTATTAATAAATTAATTATTCCTTAATTATTTCAATTAATCTCTTGATTAATTACCCAAAGTAATTCTATGTTATTAATGACATTAAGCAATTTCTTATTAAACCACCCAAAGATTATTCTAAATCAATTTAACTTCATTAATTAACTTAAACCTTCATTAATTAATTCAAATCCTTGATTACTATATTATTCGACCCAAATCATTGATTAACTGAATTAACAAATCATCCATTTTAATCACTCTTATATTTCTTCAAACTTCAATCTATATACTTCGGTAACTCAGGGTGCCGAAATATTCAAGCAAACCACAGCATTTAGCATTCCAATTTCCAAAAATATTCATCACAGAACATCGAGCATTCAGTACACACTAAGTAGTACATCAATCCAATTTCAACCACTCAACCAATCATTTAAATTTAACCATTTAAATTTAAATAAATAAAAAATCCAGAAGCGTGAGATTTACTCACCTTTGATTTTTGTTTGGCAATCCAATTCCATATTGCCTTGGTTTCCTCAACGTTTTTGACCTTGTGTAAATATTAATAAATTTTTATCAATATTCGAGATAATCTACAATGATTTACTATTTAATAAATTAAATTGGCCAACAATTTAATTTAAACTAAATATTTGGTTTTAAACTAAATTCCATTAATAATTTTATCTTAGTAATTAAAATAACCAATAATTTAATTTATCACTTATTCACCAACTCCATAAATTTTATTTTGAAATCTTATATAAGCTTTAAATATTTACAACCCTATTTCTCCTAAATCTTATATGAAAACAAAATAACCCGTCTAATAAAAACTTCTGTATTTAACTTTTTTTTTTTAACATAAACTAAAATTCAAAAATCAAAACATCACCTTTACCAAGAAAATCAGGCCGTGATATTAGTGAACCCTAAATCGCGACATCCTTCTGACCTACGGCGCCATCAACAAAGCCAACCCCTCCCTCCATCATGCGATTGTGCCATCGCTCGCACCTCCATCGATTCCAAGTCGAATCGAACAGCGCCCCGAATCGAATTGCCGCACTGACGAACCTCACACGTGCGCGTCTGACTCGAGCTCGCCACCTCGATTCAAGATTATTATAAGAACCCGAGAACCAAAGATCCAAATCCTCTCGTATGCTCGATTGCCTCCTCCACTGGATTCGAACTTGATTTTTTCCGCCTTCGTTTCGAACAGAGAGAAATGTTTTTGTTGAGGAGAAAGGAGGAACGCGGCTATTGATTTCGTTACGATCTGTAAAGAGGAAAGAAGGAGACTCGGTTTTTTTTTTTTTCAAATTCCTCTGGCTTCGGCCATTATTATTTTTATTTTTTTGTTCTAGATATTTTTGTTTGATCTTTCAGGGAACAACAAAGAGATATTTTTTCTTAAAGAGGCTTCGAGTATACGCCAGACCAACCACGTGACTAGGGTGATTAAATTTTAGACTTTGAATTTATTTTATAAAATCGAAAATTGAAAATATCTCGTGTTGCATACCGTAAAATCCCAAACCCCGAATCAGACTTGCCGACAGACGTTTATAAAGTTCTACCTGCATTCCGAACACAACGGAACATGTTTCGGAGGCTAATTTGATCGTATGTGCGATTTACAAAAGAAAACGATCAAATTTCAATTAAATCGATTGAAATAATTTCTATGCATTTTGAGTTGCCAGGGTCAAACTACAACCCTGATTGCTACGAAAATTGAAATCCGATAATAACTAACTATTACGGATCCAATGGAACTGGTTCCGTCGAATTCCGAGACTGTGCCTCGGAAGGCTATTTTTAAATATTGATTTAAACGATATATTATTTAAAATTGAACGAATCACCTTTAATTTAAATTTTAACCATTCAATTATCTTCAGAATCATCCTTATAAATTTTATAAGCCTTCAAATTATTTTAAACAGGCTTCGAAATCCCAGATTCAACAATTTATCCAATTTCAATTATTAAATTCATTTCTTAAACCATATAATTCAATGATTTCATTATCAAGTAAATATCGATATCTTAAATTCAAGTTAAAATTAACTTTTAAATATTTTAAAATCAATTAACAATTCTATTTTAAATTGTTGGAAAAATATGGGTCGTCACAATTTAGGTAGAGTGCTTCCCTTTAATAAGGTTCCAGTACATTCTAGAAGTGTTCTATTTTTCTTTTCTACAACTATGTTTTGTTATGGAGTTCTAGAAAATGAAAAATTTTGAAAAATTCCTTTCTTATGACAGTATTTTTCAAAAATATCATTATCGAATTCACCTTCATGATCGCTTCTAATGTTTTCAATTTTTACATGTTTAATATTTTGTGTTCTTTTAGCAAAGTTTTTAAAATTTTCAAAAGTATCGCTTTTATTTTTCATAAATATTGTTCAAGTATATCTCGAAAATCATCTACAGTTACAAAAACATATTTATAATGATTTATAGGTTGAACTTGTGTTGGTCCAAATATATCTTAATATAATAACTCAAGTGGCTGTAATGTAGAAATAATTTTCTTTGATTTCAAGGATGATTTAGTTAATTTTCCTAACTAACAAGCATGACAAATTCTATTTACTTTAAGTTCATCTTTGGTAAACCTTTTACTAAATTATTTTTAGATAATTTGCTTATAGCTTTGAAATTTATGTGACAACATCTCCTGTGTCATAACCAAGGATCATTTTCTTTTTCTATCAGACACATGTTTGTGTTATGATTAATATTCATATTTAGCATGTATATATTTCTTTCTCTAATACCTTCAAAAATTAAAATTTTATTTTGATCAAATATGTTGCATTTATTTATTGAAAACGATATATTAAATCCTTTATCGCAAAGTTGACTAATACTAAGAAAATTATGTTTTAAGATTTTAACTAATAAAACATTTGTAATAAGAGGTAAGTTAGATGTACCGTCATTGCTTACATCACCTTTGCCGATGATATATCCTTTGGAGTTATCTTCAAATGTGGCAAATTCTCCATCTAATTAGATAATTTTAGTCGGCATGTCTTTGTTTCCTGCCATGTGTTTTGAGCAACCACTATCAAGTATCCACTTTCGTCTTTTCTTAATCGGTACCTGCAAAAAATATAGAAATGAAGTTGGTACCCACTTTTGTTAGGGTCCTAAGAGTTAGGTCTTAGGAAGCTAAAACCAGGAGGGTTTAGAATTCCCTTTATAAGTAAAATTTTTATTTTTATTAATTGTATCTATATACTTATTTCTAATTAAATGGTTGTTTGTCTTTGGAACCTAAATTTTTAATAGATTGTGGTTGCACAATACTTTTTAAAACAGGTTTCACGAAAGTATTTTCTTTTTTTAAAGTTAGTATATAAAGAATCATTTTAGGATTTGTTTTTTTCATTTTCTTGTATCCTAAACCCTTTTTATTTGAGATAGCATGTGAATTTTCTATAGAACTAGAAAGATTTTCTCTTCCTTTATTAAAATAAGAAACTTTTTTTGTAATATTTTCTAATTTTGTTTTAAGACCAGAATTATCTAATTCTAAAATTTTAATAGTAGATTTTAACTCTTGATTCCCAATTGATAGAATGTCATTCTTTTCTTTTTGAGTTTCTACTTCACTACTTAACATAGTAAGCTGAGAAGTAATATTAGCATAGGATTCTTATATATTTACAAGTTATTCTTCTAAAATTTTCTTCTCGTCTCTTAGCATATCAACTTCAATTTCTATTATTTTTAATTTTTCTAGAGAATCTTTATATTTTCTTTTGAGATTCTTTAGATTATCTAGTAATTATGAGTTTATATCTACTAAATCATCAAAAGAGAGACCGCCTACACTGTCATTTGTGGCCATAAAGCATACATTGGCTTGTTCAGCATCTCATTTTCACTGTACGATAAGGAAGATGAATCTGAATCATCCCATGTAACAAAAAATGCTTGCTTCTTCTTATATCTGTCTCTTTTGTTCTTGTAGTTGTATTTGTCTTTCTTACGGTTAGGACAATCTTTCTTCAAGTGACCCTTTTTGTTTCATTCATAACATTCGAGAGTTGAAGATGATGGTTTTTTGTTGTCCTTGTTATTTCCAAACTTATTGCTCTTTCTAAATTTCAATTTTTTTTTGAAATTTTTAGTTATAAATGCCATATCATCTTCATCTGAATCTAACTCTTCTTTTTTGGCCTGGAATGCAATTGTCTTTTTATCGTGTGCCTGAATAAGTTTTGCTCGCAAATTAACTTCATATGACATTAAATTTCCTATCAACTCTTCTGGTATTAAAGTTGAAATGTAACTAGCTTCTTCAATTGCTAAGACTTTTCGTTCCCGTTGATCCGTTAAAGAGTTGGGGATTTTCGAAACGATATCAAAATCTATGTATTTTTCTTCTAATGCCAAAAGTTAATGATGTACATCTTAAAACCTAGGATGCATTTCATTATTGATTCATCTTGCTTCATTCTAAAGTTCTGGAAATGATTCTTAAGTATGGAAATCTTGCTTTGTTTAACTTTGATAACACCTTCATGTGTAACTTTAAGTGTACGCCAAATTTCATATGCAGAATTACACATACTAACTATGTTAAACTCATTTTTGTCTATTGACCGAAATAACATATTCATGGCTTTAGCATTTGCAGTAGCATCTAACTTTTGTGTGCTAGTCCATTGTGAATATGTGTAGCAGGTACAATGTATTCATCTTGAGTGATATTCCAAGTATTATATCTATTTGCGTGCATGTAAATTCTAATTCTAGTTGACCAATAATCATAAATTAATCTAATAAACAAAGGTTGTCGTGCAGTGGATTGGCCTTCAACAAAACTTTTGCTAATGTTATTATCCATATTATTTGAATATCGAACAACCATGTTACGGTTATATGATGACCTGCTCTGATACCAAATGAAAGTGAATAAGGATCATGTAATATGGATATTAACTAAATTATTTATTTGTGCATAATATATATAAAAAGGTAAAAGCAGTAAAGTAAATTACACCGTATATTTTTATACTGGTTCAAACTTCCCGTTTTACGTCCAGTCCTATACTCCTTCTGGATTTAATCGAAACCCTCACTGAACCCAAAGGAATTGGTATTACACGTCTGAGCAACCGAACATGACTTCAACTGCGTAGACAACCGAATAGGACTTCAACTGCCTGAGGATACAACAACAGGACTTCCAATACGAATCATAGGAATGTTTCTGACTGAGTATGCTTTTGAATAGCACTGATAAGTCTATAAATTACACCCTTCCTATAATCTTCTCTTTTGTGGTATATTGTGTAGTTCATGAAGAAAGGAAATTTATTTAATCACCAGAGTAGTAAACTTGAATATACAAGTGATCAAAATAGAGTTTTTATGTATATAATGCTTTAGAGTTAAAACAGCAAGAATATATAGAATTAAGAATGAGAAATATTTTATCTAAGACATTGAAATTCTTTGCTATTTATAGAGATTAAAAGTTGTATGCGTTCATAAAGTGTAGCCATGAAGGGATATGGAAGCTACTCTTGAATCAGGTGTTGTTTCTATTCATGAAAGAGAAGCACTTTTTCAAAAACTAGCCGTTATAAATATTCAACCATCTAAACTAAACGTTTCAAAACGGTGAATCGAGTGAAAATCAAGGCAGCAAGAAAATAGTACAAAATAGCCTTTATTCAGCCATCTGAATATTATACTTCATCCGGCTGAATATTGTAGATTTTATGTGCAAGTGCACAGCATTAAGACGGTTGAAAGTGCACAATTAGCCGCCTGAATGTGTTGTTTTGAGAAGTATTCTTTGTTTCAATGAACCTTATATTTTGTAAGTATGTCTATACCACTTCTGTAATGACTCGTTATTTTGAACCGTTCAAATCGACAATCATCCACTCATGCCAGACTTGAATTGCTCGGCAAAACTTAGCTTATGTAGTAATTATATCAATCACAGAATCATAGACACGGAGTATTACAACAATAAGCAGCGGAATAGATAAATAGTAGTTCACGAAACTACTATAAAACATCAGAGTCTGAAACAAAATACAATAGAATCTCAAATACAAACGAATCTCTAATACATAAGCAACTGACAAATCTGAACATAAATGACTAGAATAAACTGAAATAACTGAAGGCTGGATAGGTAGATCTTCAAGCAAAGCTCCATCTCCAAAGGTGAGTCTCAAATGTTATGACACTAAGCCTGACACGAGCATAAAGCAAAACACAAAACATTCGACTCAGGATTAACATTCTTATACCAGTAAATTCAACTCAAGTGAAATATCAATTGAAATACAAGTAACTTAAAGGATGTTTGGGATTTCCATCCTCTATGGATCTATGGAACTGTCTACTATGTAGTAATATACGCTATTTTAATATGTCTATCAGTAAAGTAAAGTATTAAAATAGCATTAAGGCATTATCCACATCCTTCTTAACACATTTTATATATTCCTGTAGTATATACAATACCTTAAGCTCCACCAAACCGGTGGTCTACACAGAGGGCACTCTATAGGTACGGTACAAAACAAACTTGTAGAAGGTGTGATAAGGCATGTGACAAGGCATGTGAGGCAATGCCAGGGAAGGATTCTACCAGTTGCACTCCTGGAATGGTGGCAACGCATAACAGCTACTACCACCCACCTCGAGACACACTCCCAAATCGAAGGTGCACCCAAATCAAATCACTAAAGCAATAGAATGGCATCAAAGAAATGTGGCCGATAGGGAGAGCGACCCCACTTGGCCTGGTATAGCTCCTATTATAGCCACATCAAGCTGACTCGTGAGAGTCAGTGCCGCGTTAGTACCTCATATAGAATCGTTGCCAAACTATCCTACTTCATTTTGGAATCTCCACCATGTACACAGTTGTTAAAGTGGTTTTCGTTATTGGCAGAGAGTATGACAATATCCGATCCTGGTCTCTTTAAAAATCAAATGCTTATTTCACACTGTGGTCATTGTTGTTTCAAACAGTTCATACTTCATATCAAAATATCATTTTCATTTCAAAATTATATCACTTTCGAAATCACATTCACTTTCGAAATCATATCACTTTCGAAATCATTATTCACTTTTAAATCATATTTATTTCCAAAATCTTAACCACAAAATTGGTTAAACCATTATATCAAAATATTCGCATTTAAATCCATTAAATCTAATCATAACATTCCAACTTAAGCAGTTTAATATATATTGAAATAGTATAAATTAGAAATAGTTTAGATATTTAAAAATAAGTTATAAATTAAAAATAGTTTATATATTAAAAAGAGTTTATACTAAAATAGTCTATATATTAAAAAGAGT
This sequence comes from Allium cepa, assembly GCA_030765085.1. Taxonomy (NCBI): domain Eukaryota; kingdom Viridiplantae; phylum Streptophyta; class Magnoliopsida; order Asparagales; family Amaryllidaceae; genus Allium; species Allium cepa. Next base: position 39,736,693 of record CM060935.1, on the reverse strand, counting down.
TTGTACTAAAATAGTTTATATATATATATATATTAATATGTACATCGACAATAGTTTCAAGTTAGAATTGTATCTTCCAATTTCACAAATCAATTCAAGTCGAATTTTAGTTCAAAAATTCAATTCAATTTAAATCAATCTCAATTTAAATTCTCAATAAAACCATTTTAATCGATTTCAAATCCAGGTTCGAACTACAAATTTAACCCACTTCAAATTCAGTAGGTTTTAAAGTATTATTATTCAAAATTTACAATAACTAAATATAATAAATTTCATTTATATTTCAAAATATTCACTTAATCATTTTTAACAACACTTACTAAAATCTCATATTACAAATTTAAGTTAATATTAAATATTCAATCTCAATTTTATTTAAAGTTGAGAATATTCAATTAATCATTTTTTATCAAATCAAGTTATAAAATCATACCCTTGAAAATCTCCAAAATCAATAAGTTTAAATCAATCCTTATTTAACTTCAATTCTAAACAAATTTAATTATAAATTAATTCTTTTTTAAATTCAAGTATTAATACACTTAGATCATAAATCAATTCTTATTTAATTTATCTTTCCAACCTTTATTTATTTAAAGTTATTACAAAATCTATTTAAATATTAATATTACATTTAAACATGTTATATATATACTAATTAAATTAAATTTTATTAAATTAAATCTTATTATTAAATTTATTTTATATCAAAACTTATTTTATATATTTAAAAATAATAAATTATAAGTAAAATCTTAAAATTTATATTTTCAAAACTAACTTATAATTTTAAAAATCTAAATTTTACACATATGTAAAATAATATATATATATATATATATATATAATGTTTTAAAAACCAACATCTATTAAAATCCATATAATTCCTTTCAAAAACATGGAAATCATTCTCAAAAATAGACCAATGGTGTCCGTATATAATTCTCCATCCTATGGTTAAGTGATATGGATATTTATCATTTCAATTCGCAATAATTTAATATTTACGGGCATATATCATTTCAACCTGCAATCCTAAAATTTAAATTCAACGCAAATCGCTTAGGTTTATCATTTCAACCCACAATGGTTTTTCCATAATCTATATGATCGTTTGGGTATGTATCATTTCAACAAATAGGAAATTTCTACACTAACTGGGAATTTGCAGAATGAGAACAAAAATGATAATAATATAACATATCAACAAAGGCATATATCATCAGTAACAAATTTAAATATAATATAGACAACATGTTCTGGTGTCATATGTCATAGGTAAACAATTGCAGATAATGGCATATCATATTTAATAATTAAATAATTTAACAATTCAAATTAACACAGTCGTCATTTCATGTGAATTAATTTACTGAATATAAGAACGTTAATCGTGGGTGATTGCTCACATTTCAAGGCTAGAGAACAATGATGGCGAAGAAGATGACACGGACACCTACGTGGATACTAGCACGAGCATAGCAAATCAAAAGCTACTGAGGTTTCCGAGCAGCGATGAATAAAAACAACTGGACTTTGACGAAGTAAGCAAGCGAACCACTTGAATTTGATCTGAATTTTTATATATATATATATATATATATATATATATATATATTATATTTAAAAAAATCAATATCCAGTTTAAAACGCATATGAAAATAAAACATCTTCATACCCTATTTGAAAATCAATACTTATTAAATACATATATTTTCCTTTCAAAATCCTCAAATATATATTTAGTCATAATATATTTAATCATAAAAATCTATAACTGTTTGCGCAAAAAATGGGCAAACACCCAATGTCGTATGAGTTGGTCGATTTTATGATGTTTTTAGTGATTTGGGTGATTTATGCAAATATATAAAAAGCAGGGACTAAACTGTAAAAGATACACGGATTTATAGTGGTTCGGCCCGAACGTGCCTACGTCCACTTTATATGTTATTCTCCTTTTTTTTCTTCAGATTACAAGTACAAAGCTTTGATTACAAGTATCTAAAGTTGTTTGAGAGTTCCTTCCAGGCTTGAGCTCTCAAACTTGTCTCCCATTGTTGTACCCCTGCCCCTCTATTTATAGAGTGAGGCTGGGGGCAGGGGTCTTGGATGTTTATAGCTGTTGGTGGGCTTGGGCTGAAGCAATCTGGACTGGCAATTATCTGATTCGGCGAGGCTTCATTCGGTGGTGAGGTATGTGTTTGGCTCGATGGTGTTGGTCCGGTTGTGTGTAGGCTTGGACCGATGGTGGAGGAGAAGAGGTCGGTCCGGTGGCATTCTGGTTCGGCATAGGGGTGTGAAGGTTGGTGGACTGGTAGTGAATGGACCGGTAAGGGAGTAGGCGAAGCCTGGTCCGGTGCTTGTTTGGACCGGTTGTGTAGAGGAGGCGTGTTGGTTCGGTATTGGAGGGTTTGGACCGGTAGGACTTTGGTCCGGTGTGGCTGGTTGCTTTGGCTCGGCCGTGGACGCTTGGTTCGGTGGCCGAATGGAAGCTTGTGGCCGGATGGCCTTATGCCGAACGAGCTTCTATATTAAGAATGCCGGATGGACTTCTATGCTTGTATTGGGCCTTGTGTTTGTCGAACGAAGTGGAGGTTGCGAACCCGGGTGAAACTGTCACTTCTTGGTCTCGAGATCTTCTGGGTGAGAATTCACCCAACAGCACCTATGCTTGAATTGCCGAATAAGGCTTTGCCGAATGAAACCTTAAACTTCTTAATACCGAATGAGCTTTTGCACTTGGGTTATGAATGAAATCTTCGACTTGTATACGCTTGCTGGCTGCTTCTTCGTGGTGGAAACGCGCACAACATTGATATTCCAGTTTTGACCAAAAATGGGATAACACTTTGCCCCCCAAAACATGTCTTGCGGTAGGAAGGCGTGTTTTGTAATGCCATGAGCTGGATGTTCGTATCCTGTCAACAACCTGTAAAGAGCTTGATAGTTTTATATGGCCCCAAATGACGACCGTTCGGGATCGAGCTATTTGGGATGAAGCGCGGCCATTCATGGTCAAGCGCCTAACTTCAAATGACGATCGTTCGTGATCAAGTCATTTGAGGTGAAGTGCGACCGTGCGCGGTCAAGCGCATAAATCCGTGCGTCGATCGTTCGGGATCGAGTCATCTGCAGTGAAATGTGACCGTTCAAGGTCAAGCGCTTTACTTCAAATGACGACCGTTCGGGATCGAGTCATCCGAGGTAAAGTGCGACAGTGCGCGGTTGAGTGGGGACCGTTCAAGGTCAAGCGCTTAACTTCAAATGACGATCGTTCGTGATCGAGTCATTCGAGGTAAAGTGCGACAGTGCGCGGTCAAGTGGTGGTCCTCAAATGACGACCGTACGCGATCAAGCCATTCGAGGTAAGGCGTAACAATCAGTGATCAGGTGGCGGACCTCAAATGACGACCGTTCGCGATCGAGCCATTTGAGGTAAGGTGAGTTGTGCCGTTCGAGGCGAGTTGTGCCGTTCGAGGCGAGTTGTGCCTGTTCGAAGTCGGGTGTCGTTCGAGGCGAATGAGTGTGCCCGGAGGGGACTTAATATTATCAGTGTTGGAGTCATTGTTTGGGGGAATTTTTCGAATCAAAGACTTCGGCAGTTCGTTGTCATGCAATAGGTGCTCGTGGACCGTTCGCGATCCAACGGGCATACAAGTAAATAATTTTTTCATAGAATTGTAAATGTTAAAGCAATAGTACCTTACAGCAGAAATGTCCAAACAGGAAGAATTCAAATGTTCAAATCGAAACAAAAGCAAAGCAAGGATGTCAAAGTGTAAGTTCCCACTCCGAAGCAGTCAATGATCATGCAGAGCATGCCTGGAGATCGTTCGCGATCTCGTGCATGTGTAAACGATTTAATTGCGTTAGTGGAAGCTTACGACCTGTTCATCGTTATTTTAATCAAGCAATCAATGGATAATCAAATGGTGCCTTGATCCAGGGTCACCTCTAGCTGACGTAGAGGGCGGTCGCTCTGGCTCCACCGCTGGAGTTCGCCTCCTCACATACTGAAGGAGCATACCGTTCCTGATATGCCCTTCTACCTCGTCCTTCAAATGCCTACAATCATTAGTGTTATGACCATTCAATTCATGAAATACACAAAACTTATCTGATTTTCTTTCGTCAGAGGTTGGATCCCTTCGCATTGGTCTACGATACGGAACCTGCCCCTTGGTATCCTGATAAATCCGTTCCAAACTCTCATTCAGCTCTGAATAGGTGGTGAAGCGTGGTTCTCTTCGTAGCCACTTTGTCCTGTCATCATTATCCTCAGCCTTTCTTTTTCCTTTGCTAGTCTCCGCACCCTTTCCAGGTGGGTTTCCGCTCTTGATTACGTAAACGTCATCTTCTTCCTCTCTTTCTGCACTAGCATCTTCCAAACGCAGAAACTTTTCAGCCTCATGATAGAACTCTCCCAGATTCATAGGTGGGTCCTTGGTTAATGAATTCTTGAACTCTGTATTACCAGCTATTCCAGATACAGCCGCCATCATGACCATAGATGGATCTGGTCGATCCACTGATGCTGCCGCCGCATTAAATCGCGTTAGAAAGCTCCTCAAAGTCTCTCCAGTTTTCTGTTTCAAGGTTGCCAAAGTCATCACATTCTTGGGTCTCGCAATATGAACCCTGAATTGCCTCATGAATCTCTCAGTTAAATCTGCCCATGTTCCTATGGAGCCGCTCTCCAGTTGCCTAAACCATAACGCTGCAATGTCCGTCAAATACAGTGGAAAGCACCGGGCCATAACCTCCTCTGATGCCCCCAGCACTTCCATATGTCTCATATACTTCGTTAGATGGACCGTAGGGTCCGTTTTTCCGTTGTACATGTCCAATGATGGTAGCTTGAATTCTGGTGGGTTCCTAGCCATCCTAATCGCAGAAGAAAAAGGACTCCTGTTTACATCTTCCAAGTCTCTGTTTACTAAACCGCCTCTCATAGCTCTTCTAACCATCTCTGCTAATCTGTCATTGTCTTCAAGTTGTAGTTCTCGTTCACTGTCTTCGACCTGCCACCCAAGTCCGCGGGAGTTTTCATGTGTATGCCTCCCTGGCTGAACGTTCATTCCTCTATTGCTACCAGGTGGTTCGGATGCCCCCATCTCACTTCCCGGGGTCGGATCAACATGCTCTGCGTGAGTGCCCCCTAGCTCTGGTGCTGCGCCAGATGGTCCTGCCCCGTTCTGAACCCCAGTTGCTCCTTGGATTTGTGCTCCAATTTGCCCAATTTGTTGAAGTAAGTTCTGGATCATCTCTTCTTGTCTTCTCATCATGGCCTCCATCTCATCCCTAGTGATGAAGATCGACGCTTGATTCCCTCCTGAGGAAGCCTCTTGACTTCCTTGGTGTTCACTTCTCTCTGGCCTTTGCCTTCTACTCGTTTGTCTCGTCATAACTCTTAGATCTGAACTCTTAGATTTTCAAATTCAACTTCTATCCGATGTAGCGGGAGCTGGTTCTTCTCAGTGAAAGCACCAAAATGTTTGCGCAAAAAATGGGCAAACACCCAATGTCGTATGAGTTGGTCGATTTTATGATGTTTTTAGTGATTTGGGTGATTTATGCAAATATATAAAAAGCAGGGACTAAACTGTAAAAGACACACGGATTTATAGTGGTTCGGCCCGAACGTGCCTACGTCCACTTTATATGTTATTCTCCTTTTTTTTCTTCAGATTACAAGTACAAAGCTTTGATTACAAGTATCTAAAGTTGTTTGAGAGTTCCTTCCAGGCTTGAGCTCTCAAACTTGTCTCCCATTGTTGTACCCCTGCCCCTCTATTTATAGAGTGAGGCAGGGGTCTTGGATGTTTATAGCTGTTGGTGGGCTTGGGCTGAAGCAATCTGGACTGGCAATTATCTGGTTCGGCGAGGCTTCATTCGGTGGTGAGGTATGTGTTTGGCTCGATGGTGTTGGTCCGGTTGTGTGTAGGCTTGGACCGGTGGTGGAGGAGAAGAGGTCGGTCCGGTGGCATTCTGGTTCGGCATAGGGGTGTGAAGGTTGGTGGACTGGTAGTGAATGGACCGGTAGGGGAGTAGGCGAAGCCTTGTCCGGTGCTTGTTTGGACCGGTTATGTAGAGGAGGCGTGTTGGTTCGGTATTGGAGGGTTTGGACCGGTAGGACTTTGGTCCGGTGTGGCTGGTTGCTTTGGCTCGGCCGTGGACGCTTGGTTCGGTGGCCGAATGGAAGCTTGTGACCGGATGGCCTTATGCCGAACGAGCTTCTATATTAAGAATGCCGGATGGACTTCTATGCTTGTATTGGGCCTTGTGTTTGTCGAACGAAGTGGAGGTTGCGAACCCGGGTGAAACTGTCACTTCTTGGTCTCGAGATCTTCTGGGTGAGAATTCACCCAACAGCACCTATGCTTGAATTGCCGAATAAGGCTTTGCCGAATGAAACCTTAAACTTCTTAATACCGAATGAGCTTTTGCACTTGGGTTATGAATGAAATCTTCGACTTGTATACGCTTGCTGGCTGCTTCTTCGTGGTGGAAACGCGCACAACATTGATATTCCAGTTTTGACCAAAAATGGGATAACAATAACAAAACATTCAAATATATGTATACTTTTTAAACATATAATATCTATATGTATATCAAATAAAACACATCGTCATTTATGTGTATATGTGTGTGTGTATATATGTATATATATGTGTGTGTGCGTGTGTGCGTGTGTGCGCGCGTGCGCGCGCGTACACACACCCCTGTATATACCTATGTAAACTTATATTTTATAACGATAGAGTATATACAAACTTTATATAACTTTATATACATACAACAGATTATAGTTCATATACTTTTTATAAACAGAACTTATACATTATAATCAATATATCAATATATAAAAATCAGTACTAAAACCGTATTCGTATACATACAGGCTAAGACATATATACATGGCATATATATTTTTTTTATACAACGGAGAAAACCAGGCAGGTCAGGAAACAAAGGGGTGGCTCGGCAGAATAGGCTGTGGAGAACTTTGGTTGTAGGTGATGGGGCGGAGGGCTCGGAGCATGGCGTATGGTTTTGAGGTGGCTGAAGGCGGGTCTCGAGTTGTTGTGAGTGATCTCGGCATGTGATCGTTGTGGTTCAGGCGGTTCAAGGAGGGCAGGGGCGATCGGGTCAGGAGTGGTTGCTCGGCGGAGATGACGCGGGCGTGGGGGGATGAAGGCGGAGGGGATTTGCTGCAGTTGGATGGTAGGAAGGTGGGCGAGGCTATTTGGGTGGGTTTTCTCAGCTGGCGCTCGTTAGTAGGTGGAGAGGAGGGCTGTTTAGTGGAGGCCAGTCAGGGCGGAGGGTGCTCGAGTGGCTGCTGGGAGGTGTTGCTGGTTGAAGCTCGGTTATGTGGCGCTACAGCAATGGCCTGGAGGATAAAGGTAGGCTTTGAGTGGTGGGTTAGTGGTTGCATGGCTGTGGAGGAGGCCAGGTCGGTGGTTGGTGGAGAGTGGCAACATACAAGCATGGGGAAAAACTGGTCGGAGCAGTGGTGAGGGTGTGCGGTTCAAGGAGGTGGAGGCCATGCGACTGGTGATATGGGCAAGGATGGAAAAAAAGGCTGCTCGCGAGGGATGGGTGCTGGAAGGTGATTCGGAAGGTGGAAGCGTCAAAATTGGAGATGCTGGTGGTGTTTGGTTATAGGTTGAAGGGGCAAAGCGGAGGTTGTTGCAGGAAAAGGGCGGATGGGTTGATGGGCGATAAGCAAGTTGACGGTGGGCACGAAGGGATAGTTGCGAAAATAATATAAGAGGAGAGAAGGTGGATAGGCAATAAGCAGTTTTCACAATGCAAATAAATTATAAGCTTTAGTTAAATTTATTATTTATTTATTCATTATTTTTTTATAAAGTAAGCAGGCACGAACATGAAAGAAGAGAAAACGAATCAATGAACCAGAATTTATATTAACCAAGGGAAATGGTGAAAGTCAAAATTGAATTCAGAGAATATTATTAAAGGTAAGTGGCTGTTGGCTGTCAGATGGCCAAATGAATGAACGTGGAAAACCCAAATGACCCAAATGCGAAACCGATACGGCTAACCGTTTTGCAGATTTCATTGTGCACCGGACGTCGAAATGCACAAATGAATATACTGCGAAAATCAGCACGGCGAGACGAATAGAATGGTACATGGATACAAGTGATACGACTATCATATTAGAAGTCAATACCCACTGCCGAAATGCAGTTAAAACTCTGAAAATAAGATAACGGGGGCTATAGCAGTCCAAATTTGACGAAATGATACGACGTCTCACTCAGAAAATGATTTGCATTTTTATTATGTAAAAATATTCAGATTTTAAAATGTTTTATTTTGCATGAAATCAACTGATTTTAAATTGAAATTACACAACAGAACTAACTTTCATATTTTCAAATGAAAATCTGCCATTTGCTACGTTTAAGTAGACATATTCCAAATATCAAATTTTTATCGCTAAATTTTAATTATTTCACGAAAAATTCAGTTAGTTACGATACATAAATCGTTAAAATTCCCGAGTCGTTACAACTTCGAAGTGATTTTAACATATTTCTACTTCTAGGCTTAGGCTTTATACTCAACAATACCATGCAGGTACAATTTGGAAACTGGTCTTCATATGTTCGTGATTATCTCTCTAACGATTTCTTCCTCTGCAAATTTGGTTAGTTCATATAATATTTACTTATATAGTTATCACAATCAAAACATCAAAATTCGAGATTCTAACTACCTTAAACATATAATCACATAGTGATCAGACCATGCCACTAAAGCATAAAATAGTTTTCCCTATATACTCCAACTTCACTAATTGCATCATATAACGTGATAATATCAAACCATAATAAAAAAACAAATCATCAATTTCATTATAAGGGTGAGATTCCCTTTATAACATTTCTGACTAATTTTTATAATTAGTTCATTATTAGATTACCACTCATTCCATACACTTATTAGTTTAACAAGGGTACTAGACTCTTATGGTTGTCACTTGGATGTTTTATTTGACTTTCCCTCAAATATATCACGAATATTTTATTAGTTTGCCACCAAGGCCTTACACCACCCATCATCAAATATCATGTCGCATTTGGACAAATAGTTTCCACAAAGGCTTTACACCAATCGCCAAATATAAAGTTTTGAAGAATGGTTGCCATGTAAGCCTTACATAACCAAACATCGAGTATAATGTCATGTTCAAACTAATGGTTACCACACATGACTTATGTAACCAATGATAAAAAATAAGTTTGTGTTTAGACAAAGGTGTAACGACTCGTATTTTTCGGTAACTAAAATATTAAATTTAATAAGATTTTGAAATATTAATATTATAAGAAATTAAATTTATGATTTGTAATGATAAAACAAATAGAATGTAATATAGTAATATTAATTATGTAATTGATAAATTTTTAATCCAATTTCAATCGGTGGATATAATTGTAAGGTATTTGGTCATAATTGTCAATAATGAAATAAATAAAATGATGCATTTAATGATGAGAATATATGTAATTGATTGGAAAAGGTTAATATAGAATACAAAATCACTTTGTTATAACCCTTGGTTGTAAATGGTAAGATAATGGATATGAACTATTATTATAAATGATGGTTGTAATTATCTTCTAATTAATTTGTCCGTTTGAATATTAAATGGGTAATCCATGGAACTAAGCCAATTAAATGTTGGAATTATATGTTGTTAATTGAAATTAAATATAATCAGTGATATGTAAATAGTCATAACATTTGTTGTAGATAATAAACTTATAAGTATGATTAAATTACTTAAAAGTAACAGTTGTTCATTTATCATCTCATTATTTAATATGTTTGGAATTAATTTGGAAATCAATGAAAATTTATGTAATTAATTATTGCAGTTAATATGGTAAAAGATGTTAACGGTAAAATAATGAATGTAATAAAATATAATCTTATGTTAATATGATAACATAGGTTTGAATGTAACTGGATGAGAATTGGATGCATAGTTAATGGCATTTAACCTTTGAAATATAATAAGAGGAAACAAATTAATATTACATTAATTGATATTACATCTTTTAATTAAGATAAAGTTTAATGATCCATAACTTTTAACAACATTAAAATGGCAGTATTTTGAATTTAAATATAAATTAAATAAAAAATAGAATTTGTGATGTTGAGTGTTTTATTTAACCAAATTTAATAGAATAAAAATTTTGTGAAATTTCAAATATTTTTCAAACTTAGTTAAAGTTAAACTTTTGGTTGAAAATTTTAAAACTGTATTCTTTTTATATGATACTAGACTGAATTTTAATCTTCCCTCCACTTTTCGTCTCATCAAAATAAAAATCCTATTGCTCTAAAAATTTGAATTACTATGAAAATTTAACATGAATTGATAGTGTTTAGTTGTGTTTTATTTGGCTAAGGCATATTGGGTTTGTTTGGTCTAATGGGTCTTGGTTAACCAAAAGACTCTAGTCAGTCATGTGACCATTCCTTTGCCTACGACCTTACTTTTTTTATGTGATAACGTCTACGTACATAATTTTTCTCCTGAGAAACTTTCTCTTCACACTTGTTCTTTTTCCTCAAAATCTATAGAGAACTCTAGATCTAAAACTCCAAAAACCTCACAAATAGAAATTCCTTTCCTTTTCTTCTATCCCCTATAGCTGCCGCCCTCTCCACCATCTCCAAGGCCATCTCCTTCCACCTTCCCTCTCATGTTCTTGCTCCTTTTTCCCCTCTTTTCCCCTTTCCTATATCTCGTCTTTCTTTCCGTTATTTCCATGGTTTTTATCTTTCATTAAACTACTCCAAATAAAATATATTTTTATGAAACCATGTATAATTTCAATGGCAACAACTTTTTTGTTGAACCCTTCTTCCCATTCTAAATATTTATATATCAAAAACTCCATCTTTCAAGTCCTTTCTCGGATCCAGTTTTGGCCGAAAATTCCCCATATCGTGTCAATCATATATCCTTCAGGAATGAACGAAATTATATGATTATTTTTCTCAAACCATTTATTTTTCCAGTGGCTTCAACTTTCTTTTAGATCGGTTCTTCTAATTCCTTAAGTTGATATGCCAAGAACACAAATCTTTTCGAAGTATTTTTGAACTCAGAGTTTCAACTCAGAAAACACTTCTGTTTGTTTTGACAATAACTTCCTCAAGATAGAAGCTATTTGAGTGATTCATTTTTTTATAGTGGAGAGAATAGAATTTGCAACAACTTTCTAGTTGGTAACTTTTACAGATTCAGTAATATTCTATCCGAATATTTTTTTAAAGATGACCTAGTTTCAGATTTGTCTGTAGTTTGGATCTATGGTTGTTTGGAAGATGGAAGTAGTTGGAACTTGTTTATTGATTCGTGTTCGTGTCTATGCTTTGTTGGATTTGCTTTGCATTTGGATCTTTGCTAGGAATCTTTATATTGCTCCATTTGTATCATCACCTCCGTAGCCATAAAAGGTGAGCAAACACTCACAACTACTAGATTTTCTTATGTTAGTTAAATTGAATTTATGATGTGATTAGAAATTGGTTAATTGTTGTTTACTATATTTTATATTGTCATTCCAGTTAAACCTGAATTTTATTGAACTTTATTGTCATTTAATTTAATATTGGAATTTAAACTGCCAGTTAAATACTTGTTGATGAAACTAGCAAATTGTTGGTAGTTATTGGTTGATTTCAATTATTATTGTGTTGTATGTTCAATTGTTGATATTTGGGTGATTGGATGGATGTTATTGGTTGACATTTTGGATAATTGGATGTTATTTATGTCTATATCACTGTTATTCCCATGGGTTGAAATGATACATACCCGAACGATCTTATAGGTTAGGGAAAAATCATTATGGGCTGAAATGATAACTCACAGCGGTTTTCATTGATTTAGAAATGTTTATTTTTGCTACTGGTTGAAATGACATATACCCATATAAGTTCTTGAATTTGGATTTTTATTTGGAATTGAATTATTTGAAGGGTTTAAGTTAATTCAAACTCCGGATTTACTTTGATTAGATGATTAAGATTGATATTTCAAATTATCTGAAACCTTTCAAATAATTATATTCACGTTGTACACTTGATAGGAGATGAAAATCCTGTAACATCTATGAAACCATTGCACTAATATTTCTATTTTTACTTATTTTGATCTGATTTACAGAAGATCTTTTAGTTCTGACTCAAATGTTTGTCTTTTCATTACGCTCGGGTCAGTCTGAGCTTTTCAGTGCATGAAGACTATTTTCTGAAGGACGAAGACGAAGATTTAGTATATTATTGCTATTTATTATTCCACTATATTCTGTGTTCCGCTGCATTGTTTGTTTATTTTTGATGTATGTATAACTCTGATTTGAATTGTAAAGTGTAACCAAATGCTATTTTGTAAAACAGCTTCATGAACTGTTTATTTGATTATTATATTTTGACATTTCGCTGTGAGATTCTGTGTTTTATTTTCTTTCTTTCTTTTATTTTCTTATTTACCCCATTAACAATCTTCCCTTTTGAATGGTTTGAATTAGACATGAGTGGTTTATTGTCGATTTAACCCATCCAAAAAGGTGGATCGTTACAGTTGGTATTGAGCCAGGTTTAGGCATACCTTAGCCTGTCGAGGTTAACTCATTAGTGATAGGGTAGTAATATCCTAAAATATGTTTATCAGAGTGTGTGTGTGTGTGTACACGAGAGCGCGTATTTGTTAGTGTTATAAAAATATTCTATATAAGCTTTGAAACGAAATAATTTTCCTAATATTGTATGTTATATATAAGGGAATTTTTATAACTATTACAGTTATTTGTAATGTGTTTGTTTTATGAAATGGTAATATTTATTTTTTATCATTTATCGTTGATTAGTTGAATTTTGTCAAGCATTGGCTAACCATTGTTGATTGAATTTATTGACTGAACACTAGTTTGATAATGGTGTATTAAAGAGAACAAAGTGAATAATTATGATATTTGGTTATGAAATTGAAGTGTTTGGTTATGAATATTGTTGTTTGTTAATTGGTAGTTTCAAATATTGAAATAAAATGGACTATCTGGATATTTTGGACAACGAAACCTTCTGAATTAATATATGAGTAGAAATATAGTAATTGTGATGAATTATAAAGTTGAATTTGATAACCTTAATTTGAAAGCAAGTGAAGCAAGATTTATTTTGTTATATCTATGTTTAGTAAATGAATAGAATTGTTGTATACACTCTTGGCATGTATGAAATAATATACAAATGTGAACTTTAAGCCTTGGAATATTTAAAATTGAAATTGTGACTAAAGAAATGCTGCAGTTGTGAACTTAGTTAACAATTTATGAAATGGGTCATAAATATATTTGGGAAGTAAACTTGAATACTAATTGAATAAACAAATATGAATTAAAATGAAATGAATATAAATAAAGTCATGACCTGTAAAATTGTTTATGAAATAAATGGAAGTTGCAATAAATAGTTATAATTAAAGTTGTGATAACTTTAAGCTCAAATAATGTTTTATAAAAGAAGTTAAGCTTTTATAAATTGGAAATGAACTGAAGGAGACTTCTTATGAAATGATTTGCAAATAAATATAGTATTAAATAAGAAATATTACATGTGAAATTGAATGTAATTTAAAAATGAAGAGAAATATAAGCAATGTATGAATATATATTTTTGTTAATTAGAGAAATTTCGTGAAACAAATATTAAAGTATGAAGTGATATTTGTGTTAATAAATGAGATTTATAATGAAGTTAAACTGAAAATAAAATTATGATGAAACAAGTTGGAATAGATATGTAAGTTGTATGTATATTGTTTTATTTGCATAATTAATTTGATCCAAATTTGAGTACACAAGTTCGAGGTGAATTGCAACATTTCGTGTTAGAATTTTTCATTAGATTCTTGATGGCGAATATTTGATATGGATTTTTTATTCGATTCTAGAATTCTCTATCATGGTATATGTCTATGCAAAGAGAATGATGGTTCCTAGTCAAGAAACCATATCGAAGTCCGCATTAGGGAAGTCGAATGGACAATACTAGTTCGAAAGCGAACTTTTGTGATCGAGCGAGCGATCGAATGTGATTTTGCGAAATGATGATATATGTACATCTTGTGTTCTAATATTATTGATATGCTTTGATGCTCAAATTGTAAGTTCTTGGGTTGGATATCTCTGTAATTTAAATTGGAATTTTTCTTTTATGCAAAACTACTATTAATTTAAAACCATTTTACAAAACTATTTTCTTTTATTTTTCTTATGCAAACTATTTTCTTTTCTTTTTATTATACAAACTATTTTATTCTATATTATGTATAGAACTATTTTATTTACAAACTATTTTACAAAACTATTTTATATACAAAACTATTTCACAAAACAATGTTATATACAAAACTATTCTAAATTCAAAACCTTTTATAAAGGAAAGATGTTCAGTCTCAAATGGCTTTTCATGCAGCGTAATTGATTTTGGAAAATTTTTGATTCTTGTAAAAGACGAACTTTGTATAAGGTGATTTTGAAAACTGTTGATTTTGGAATGTTTTTGATCTGAAGAAATAAATCTTATATATAACGGAGTTTATATAAGAATGATTTGATATATTCGAAATTATTGATTTTGGAAAGTACTCCATCTGAAAATGAAATCTTATATATAATAAAATTTATATTAGTTCGATAATTGAAGCTATGATTTTGAAACGATACTTTATATGGCATGATATATTTTGAAGTAAATGATATGGAAAGTACCTTCCATCAGACCCCTTTGGTGGGTCATTTGTCGGATCCCTTTGGTGGGTCATTTATCAGATCCCTTTGGTGGGTCACTTATTATATTCATCTAATATTGTTGGATCGCGTAAATCGAGGGGCGGGATGCCTCAGCTACAAGTGATTCCGTTGGGATGGCGGCATAAACATTGCATAGCTGCGATCTATCAACCATGGCATAAGTCGAGGGACGGGATGCCTACAGTTACAAGTGATTCCATTGGGATAGCAACGTAACCATTGCGTAACTGCGATACATGGGGGAATGTACTTTCCATATCTATTTTTAATGTTTTAATTATTTTCACTGGGTATTGAAACAGGTCTACTAAGTACTTGGAGAAGTCTAGCCTTGCGCTTGATCAACGCATGGCTAGGTCTACAAGAACGAGGATAAACTTGTTAAAAAATCGAGTTATAAAAGTATTTTGATAAATATAAAGGATATTTTGGTCATTTTTTTCTTTTTCTTTTATAAATACTTCTAATTGTTTAAAATATTGTTTATTTATATACAACTTGGTTTAATAGTTAATTATCAATGTTGTAAATATTGAGAGAAGTTATTAATTTAATAAAACATACTTAAGTTAATGATCACTGATTTATAAATGATGTTTGAAAAATATTTTAGATTTACAGCTAACAAAATTTAGAAATAATGGATTCAAGGTTTTCAATAACCCCTTTTAAATATAAGTAATGCTGTAAATAATTATTTTCAAATAGTTTACATATATTTATAAAGTGTTATTCAAGATTTTTAAAAATGGTATTTATAAATGAAGCAAGGAATTTTACGGATGAAATTTTTAAAAAGTGTTAAAGTATTAGAGATAACTGATTTGCAAATAAAGTTTTCAAATGAATATTTCATGTAAAATTTATGTAAGCTTCTTTGAATGTATAATTTTAAAGTTATTAAATGATTCGGGAATTTATTATAGTAATATGCTTGAAAAATAAAGTGGAATTGCTACTTTGAAGTACTGTTTGAAACAATTGCTTGATTTTGAAGTACTAATAGTTGTATGTGATATATTTGTTTGATAGTAAGAGAAATTTTATAAATATTGATATCAAAATCAGATTTATAAATAAAATAAATTTAATTGAAAATTTGAGAACTTAAGTTACGGGGTTGAAATTTGTTTTCAAGTGATTATTGGAATTTAATAATAATATTACTTGGAAGTATTTTGGATAAATGTTCACTAATGTGATTTGGGAAAAAATGTCTTAAAAGAATTTGTAAATGGAAATAAGTTCTGTACATCCCTTTTTTGTTCTGGAAAATAATTTCGGTGATGAGTGTACACATCATCGATGTTCATTTTCAAGTTTTAAAGTGGGAAGGCAACTGTAGTAGTTTTACTACACCTTTGTTTTTGTAAACAAATCTTAAATTAATTTAAAAATGTGATTGGATATATAAATTTATGAGTGTGTGTGTGTGTATTTTTCATATGATTTGAAATAAACCCAACATTTAGTTCTTAAGTTTCTATAAAATATAGAATTTAATTATGGTAATGAAAGAAATCTCGACTATATTAATAAATGGAAACTTCTAAAATGAGAAATAAGAAAATTAGATGCTAAGTGATTAATGAAATATATAAGAAATTGGAAATTTGTAACTAGTAAATCGAAAGATATGAGATATTGAACATTTTGTTAACTAAAATGAATAAGATAAACTTGTGTAATATTCAATTACGCTCTATAAACATAAATATAACTACCTGAAATGTTTAAAAAGTTGAAAAGTTAAATAAGAATGTGTAATAAAGTATTGTACAAGTAAAACTTAAGTAATGGAAGTGTTCGGTGAAATTATTCCTATAAATAAGTATTTTGATGTACAAGAAATGGTATAAACGTAAGAATAATGTGAAATAAACTGCAATAAAATGTATGTAATACTTAAATAATGAATCCATTGATTATTTTAGATAATAAATGTGAAATATTTGTGTAAGTGCATGAAAGAAAAAGAAAAAGGACATTGTATGAATGAATGAAAATAAATAAAAGGTAAATAATGATGTGAAAAGAAACCAATCGAATAAACTTAAATAATTTGTTGAAATTCTTGGTTGTTTTGGCTTATGGGATGTTTGAAAAAGGATACTTCTAGTTTTTTAAGGTTGTATGGAGAGTATATTTAGAAATTATCCACGGCTGTTGAGCGTAGGGTGCACTTGATAGTTTATTTATCACCTTGCACGATTAAAAGTTTTTAAACTAAATAAACCATTGGTTTTGGTTGCTACGGATGTATGATGGATTCTTTGGATACATATTGTTTGTTTGATTATGTTTTATATTGATTTGCTTTTGTTGCAAATTGAAACAACTTAAATATCTCTCTTATACATAATTCTTACTATATTGAATTTTATAAGTGAAATACAGGTTTATGGAAACAATAGTCATTGCTTTTGCTTTCGTAAATAAGCGTTGTTTGCCCGATAAATAGGTATATTTTCGGATTATGGTTTTCTAGGGATATTATATTGTTTTGCCATGTTTGGATATTTTATTTTGAAATATGATATATATATATATATATATATATATATGATTATTATTGTTTTCCCAGACTTCCGTACAAAAAAGACTCTGTCGAAATTTTTCCTTAAATTTTGCGAAAGTAAGATATTGGCTTAGAAATTTTTTGTGAAAGTATGATATTTTCAAACTTTTGTTTACTTGATTATATAGGATTTAATTGGTTATAATTTTTATATGGGGT
The DNA here is from genome assembly GCA_030765085.1 of Allium cepa. Lineage (NCBI taxonomy): Eukaryota > Viridiplantae > Streptophyta > Magnoliopsida > Asparagales > Amaryllidaceae > Allium > Allium cepa. The sequence continues at coordinate 39,719,077 of CM060935.1, read as the reverse complement.
TTTTAGGCAGAGGGAAGATATTGCAAAAAAAATTAGTCTCAGGGACAGCAAGTTTATTTTTTAGTCTGAAGGACACTTTGTAGTGTAAATCACAGAATGATAGATGTAGCTATCATTTCCTGTTTACACTATAAAGTGTCCTTCAGACTAAAAAACAAACTTACCGTCCCTGAGACTAAATTTTTTTGTAACTTTTTCCTTGTGCCTATTTTCCTGTTTTTATATTTTATTTAAAATACTTAATTATGTAAATTAATTATTTATAAATTGAATACTTTGAATAAAATATATTAATCACTTAATTCCTCCTTATTCATTTTCAAGGGCGAAAAGTTTTGAGTGGGAAAGAGTGTAACGACCTATATTTTTCAATAACTAAAATATTAAATTTAATAACATTTTGAAATATTAATATTGTAAGAAATTAAAATTTATGATTTGTAATGATAAAACAATTATAATGTAATATAATAAAGTTGATTTAATGTAACTGATAACCATTTTAATCCAATTTCAATCAACGGATATAATTGTAAGGTTATTTGGCTATAATTGTAAATAATGGAATAAATAAAAAGATGCATTTAATGATGAGATTGTATGTAACGATTGGAATAGATTCATATAGAATATAAAATAATTTTGTTATAACCATTGGTTTTAAATGGTAAGATAATGGATATGAACTACTATTATAAATGATGGTTGTAATTATCTTCTCATTAATTTTTCCGTTTGAATATTAAATGGGCAATTAATGAAATTACAGCAATTAAATGTTGGAATTACATGTTGTTAATTGAAAATGAATATAATTAGTGATATGCAAATAGTCATAACATTTATTGTAGATAATAAACTTATAAATATGATTAAATTACATAAAAGTAACAATTGTTCATTTATCATTTCATTATTTAATATGGTTGGAACTAATTTGGAAATCAATGAAATTTATGTAATTAATTATTGCAGTTAATATGGTAAAGGATGTTAACAGTAAAATAATGATGTAATAAAATGTAAATTTATGTTAATAGATAACATAGGTTTGAATGTAATTGGATAAGAATTAGATGCGTAGTTAATGGCATTTAACCTTTTAAATATAATAAGGGGAAACAAATTAATATTGCATTAATTGATATTACATCTTTTAACTAAGATAAAATGTAACGAGCCGTAACTTTTAACAACATTAAGATGGCAGTGTTTTGAATTTAAATAAAAATCAAATAAAAAAATGTGTTTGTGATGTTGAGTGTTTTATTTGACCAAACCTAATAGAATAAAAAATTTATGAAATTTCAAATTTCGGTCAAACTTAGTCAAAGTTTGACTTTTGGTTGAAAATTTTAAATTTAAATTTAAATTTTTATTCTTTTTATATGATACTAGACTGAATTTTAATCTTCCCTCCACTTTTCGTTTCGTCAAAATCAAATTCCTATTGCTCTAAAAATTTGAATTACTGTGAAAAATTAACATGAATTGGTAGTATTTAGTTGTGTTTTATTAAGCTAAATCATATTGGTTTTGTTTGGTCTAATGGGCCTTGTTTAACCAAGAGACTCTAGTCGGTTATGTGACCATTCCTTTGCTTACGACCTTATATTTCTTTTCTGATAACGTCTACGTACATAATTCTACTCCTGAGAAACTTTCTCTCCACACTTCTTCTTCTTCCTCAAAATCTACAGAGAACTCTAGATCTAAAACTCGAAAAACCTTAAACTCCTTTCCTCCTCTCCTTCAACCCTTCCTTCCTCCCCTATATCTACCCTCTCCACCATCTCAAAGGCCATCTCCTTCCACATTCCCTCTATTCTTCTTTCTCCCTTTTCCCTTCTTTTCCCCTTACCTATTTTCCCTCTTTCTTCCCCTTATTTTCATGGCTTCTATATTCCACTGAACTACTCCAAATAAAATAATTCTTTTTCTGAAACCATGTATAATTTCAATGGCAGCAACTTTATTGTTGAACCTTTCTTCCCATTCCGAACATTTATATATCAAAAACTCCATTTTTCAAGTCCTTTCTCGGGTCCAGTTTTGGCTGAAAATACCCCATATTGTATCAGCATATATCCTTTAGGAATGAACCAAATTACGTGATTTTTTTCAAACCATTTACTTTTCCAGTGCCTTCAACTTTATTTTAAATTAGTTCTTTAAATTTCCTTAATTTTCTATGCCAAAAACTCAAATCTTTTCGAAGTATTTTTTAACTCAGATTTTCAACTCAGAAAACACTTCTATTTGTTTTGACCATAAATTCCTCAAGACATAAGCTTTTTGAGTGATTATTTTCTTAAAAGTTGAGAGAAAAGAATTTGCAACAGCTTTATAGTTAAATTTTATTTTGTAATGAAATGTTTTGACTAGAGTTTTTTTTTTCATTACGCTCGGGTTTATTTGATTATTATATTTTGTCATTCCGCTGCGAGATTCTGTGTTTTGTTTCTTTCTTTCTTTTATTTTCTTATTTACCCTATTAACAATCCTCCATTTTGAATGGTTTGAATTAGACATGTGTTGTTTACTGTCGATTTAAACCATCCAAAAAGGTAGGTCGTTATAAAATGATTGCTACACAGCCTTACGCCAATGATCATCAAATATAATATCGTGAGAAGACCTATGAGTGCCACAAGAGCCACCTAATTATATTTTCAGCCTTTAAGTAAGTATTTCATTTTAACTTATAATATTTATGGTCATTTCATCTTTATGAAATTCTCAACCATTGGTTAGGAAAGATGGCTTCCCAAGAATTAGAAAAGTTCATTTATTTACTTATAATTTCATATCACCTTTAGCTATCATAGGTTGTTAGTGCATAGCCGTGGCTTGTTAAAGATTAATGCAAGCTGATAAGTTTTGTAGTTTTCTCAAGTTGACATTAAATTATAGCAAGTTGATAAGTTTTATAGTTGTTCCAAGTTGGCATAAGCTATTTCTAATTGATATCTCTAGTTGATATTAGTTATCTCTAATTAATATTAAGCTATCTCTAGTTGAAATCTCTAGTTTATATTAGCTATATGCAGTTGCTATCTCTAGTTTATATTAGCTATCTCCAGTTAACATTATGCTATAGCAAGTTGATATTTGAGCTACCACAAATTGAGATTCAGTTATCGCAAATATAGATTTGAGCTATAGTAAGTAGAGATTTGAGCTAATGCAATTTGATATTTGAGCTATCACAAGTTGAGATTTATCTATCGCAAATAAAGATTTGAGCTATAGCAAGTAGAGATTTGAGCTATAGCAAGTTGATATTTGAGCTATCACAAGTGGAGATTCAGCTATCGCAAATAGAGATTTGAGCTATAGCAAGTTGAGATTTAGCTATCGCAAGTTGAGATTTAGCCATTGCAAGTTGAGATTTAAGCTATAGCAACTTGAGGTTTAGCTATCGCAAGTTGAGATTCAGCTACATCAAGTTGATATTTCGCTACCACAAGTTGAGATTTGAGCTATAGCAAGTTGAGAGTTAGCTATCGCAAGTTTAGATTTGAGCTATATCAAGTTAAGATTTAGTTATCGCAGGTTCAGATTTGAGCTACAGCGAGTTAAGATTTAGCAATTATACGTTGAGATTTAGCTATCGCAAGTTGAGATCAAAGCATAGCAATTTGAGATTTAGCTATCGAAGTTGAATTTGAGCTGTAGCAAGTTGACATTTAGCGATCGTATGTTGAGATTGAATTGTAACAAGTTGAAATCTTGCTATCACAAGTTGAGATTTAAGCTGTAGCAAGTTAAGGTTTAGCCATTGCAAGCTGAGATTGAGTTGTAGCAAGTTGGGATTTAACCATCAAGTAGAGATTGAGCTGTAGCAAGTTGAGATTTAGCCATCGCAAGTTGAAAGTTGAGCTATAGAAAATTGAGATTTAGTTATCGCATGTTGAGATTAAGCTATAGCAAGTTGAGATTTAGCAATCACAAGTTGAGATTGAGCTATAGCAAGTTAAGATTTGACCATTGCAAGTTGAGATTTGAGCTATAGCAAGTTGACATCTAGCGATCGCATATTGAGAATGAGCTATAGCAAGTTGATATTGAACTATCATAGGTTGAGATTATAATAGTTGAGCTTTAGCTATCGCAAGTTGAGATTTGAGCTATAGAAAGTTGAAATTTCGCTATCGCAATTTGAGAATAAGCTATAGCAAGTTGAGATTTAGCTATCGCAAGTTGAGTTTTGAGCTATAGAAAGTTCAAATTTAGCTATCACATGTTGAAATTTGAGCTAAGAAATTTAGCTATCGCAAGTTAAGATTTGACAAGGTGAGATTTAATTATCGCAAGTTGAGATTTGAGCTATAGCAAATTGAGATGGAAATTTGGTAATTAACTTGAACACTGATTTATTTCCATTCAAAGGAATTACTTTTTTTCTAATTCAGTTATATAGCGAATTATCATGGGTTTATTAGGGTTTCATGTAGTTTTCTTTTTAAAATTTAATAATTACCTTCTTAATTAATTAATTAACTAACCTTTTGTAGTTAACCTTTCCCTTTATCAAATAATTCATATAAACCAGATAATGATGGAAGAAATCTAAAAAATTCACCAAAAATTCTAATCATCATATTTTGCCTTACATAAAATTTTCAAGCCAAACTAATTAATTTTATTATTTTGAATAATATTTTTGAAATTAGGCATTTTCCCAAAAAATTCATATAAATTCCAAATAATTTTACAAAAGTATAAAATTAAAAAACCACCTCCACATATTATTCCACACACCATATAAAAAATTTAAGTGATTTGGAGAAATTTTATTTCACATTTTTCCTTAAACACTTCATAAATCATAATCTTTAAATTTTCAAACATGAAAAAATATTTTCTAATCATCTTAAACTTGTTCGTTGACATTCAAAACGTCAGAAATATATATAATTCAAATCTATAAAAGTTTGGAAGGTTTGTACACAAAGAATTACTCACGTTTGGTTTATTTAAACTTGATTAAAGCCTTGGTTTCCTTAAGAAATGAATGCTCCTTCTCTTTCCCTTTAGATCTTCCTATTTTTTCCCTTAAGTTATTTTGGGCTTTAGGCTAAAAACTCATTCTAGCATATTCTTATTAATCTCCTAACTTCTCGTTCTAAATTTATTTCTCATTAAACAACTTGTCTTCATCTTTTTCATCCTGTATTTTAATTTGATTAATCATTTATTTAATTAATTATCATAATATGGCACTAAAAAAATATGAGGTGTTACATTATGGCTCCCATTGACTTTAGGACTTTTTGGCTATTATGTACAAACTATCTCTTCTAACTCATTCTTTAGAAGTTTTATTTCAACGCCAATATGCCCACCCAAAATCAAATTACGTGATAATTGCATGTAAAATCCGAATGGACTTAAGCATGTTGACTAGCGATATTACTTCACTAATAAAGAAGTTATTTCCTTTCAACATTTCTTTATACAACTATAATTGCATTGATCTTCTTCTAGAATTCTCAATTGTTGCTAATGGACCATATCCTTTTGTGTTCAACTAACAAATCATACTTTGTTAATTTCCTTCTAATCTATTTCAGGTTTAAAGCATTGTACCATATGGTAGAGTCTATACACTTCAAGCCTTGTCGAGAACCGAGGATATTATTATTTATAATAATTTATTTTCATGATATTTATAAGAAACGTATAGTTTCTCTTTGATGTGTGTGAATTTTCATCAGACATTCTAATATAACCATGTTTATCTTACACTTGGTTAAATTTACTTCAGCATAGATAATCTGTTACTATGTTAGACTCTTGGATCTTATCCAAGTTTGTCGCACAACCATAAATTTCTCCTCAAAGAAATTCTTTTGACAAGAAGTTGGTATGTCCTGAATTAATAATTTATTTCTCGAGGTGTCATAATAGGTGTTCAAAATGTTTTATGAGTTTCCTATAGACATACATAAAACACACCTGATTTGATTTTACAAAACTTACGTTCCTAACATAAATTGGATAATCACATATCTTAGATTATTTAAGATAGGAGTTTCATCGTAATTCATATATTATATGAAATTGCAAACTATACATTTAGGTGGAATTAAATTTAACATGTACTTACTCTTAAGTATATATACTTTTTCCAGTAGGATTTGATTACTCTTTAACGATACATCATCATGTAGCATAAGAAGGTGTGTGTAAAAAATTCTGATTTTCGATCCTCAAAAATCGACATCAATGCGTCCCTTGTGAAGATGCCGAGCAATCGAGTGTCGGAAACACTAGTTCATTTGGGGTGAAGAAGAAAAGGTAGAAAAGAAAATAGAAAACAACAACACAGAATCTCACAATTACAGCGAAACAAAATATAATATATAATAACAGATTTTAAATAAAAGAACTGTACTATTAATGTACATATCATTATCAGAGTACGATAGACAATAATCAATCTAGACAGTTTAATAACTTGTCCTCACACAATTGAATATAAGTCAAGTATGGGAATACGTCTCTGTTATCCAGCCCATCTCCTGAGCTCCATAGCAATTTATCCCGAGTCAGTAATACTCGGTCTAACCCGAGCAATATAATAAAATAACACCTAAGTCGGTCTGGAAAACCATCGTAAGAAAACACACCCGATCTGAATTATTACTGCTTTCAAAATCCTTTGAAAAACAAAGGTATCTCGTAAGACCATGTCACACATAAACATGATGGGTTTTTACCTTGCGATAACCAAAATATTTTTATCAAAATTGTCTGATATTATATTAGTGTCTAAACTAAGTAAATAGAAAATAGCTGAAATGCTTGCATCTCACGTTTTAGCATAGTTGGGCACAATCAAAACCGTACGACGCTTATTGGAGAACGGATTCCATACAATGACAAGGCACTGGGGTACCACCTATCATGGTACACATTTAGAAAATGTACCGAGGACCTCGTCGGGATCCCATACAACACATGACCGGCCTATCCCTAACCTGGATAGAACCGAATATGTTATCACAATTCCCACCCTTAAAATCGAGTTCTTTCGTGCACCGTAGTGGTAATATCTGAGGGTATCTAGAAAGGTGGTAACATAGCCTAATTAGGTGTGACCTACTTAGCCTTGCTGCATCTCTCCTATTTTCAGTCAGTTCGGTTGATGAGGCTTGAGGCTACGATTACCTTTTAGAACAATTTTCACTTTGAATGCTCATCATCCTCCAATGATGATGTTCTAATAGCATTCATCCATACAAGTTGTCTTGGGTCTACACAAACCTAATCACCGGCTTCTCTGTCTTCACGGTATCCATTCGTAATGTTCAAACTAGATCGAAGTGGTTTTCGGATAACTAAATCTGATCCCGGTCTCTTCGAAACGATTAATGAAATTGGCTAAAATTGATAGTTTTTTATTTAACTATCAATAAACATCCATAAGCATTCATCAAGTCTTATTATAAATTTTCCAAAATTTATTCTCAAAATATCTTTATAAGATATGTATTTAAACTACTTTCAGTATTCCAACATTTGAAACCATTTCAATCCTTATATTTCCAACGGAATATTCCAAATCATTCCAATACTTCGAATATTTTTTTCCAACTTCATTTTATGTTCAACACTTAGGAAGTATTCCATTTATTTCCTATTTAATATTTTCTTAAATCATTTATAATTTATTTGTAAACTCCTTGACTCGTTTATAACGAATTCTATAAGTTCCGAAATTCCTTAACTAATTCCCTTTAATATTTCCAAAGCCAAATATACTTGCTCATAATTTCAATTTCCCTTTCTACTTCTTTTATGAATTTTATTTTTCAAAGTTCACTTTTATTTAACTACTTCGGAAATTTTCTTACTTTTTCCTAATTCCATTTTGAGAATTTTCATATAAATCTCATATACTGAGTAACCCCATTTCCAAATTTCCGAGGATATTTATAAATAAATTTAAAACATTACAAAACTATATATATATATAATAAGTATTTTAAAGAATAATAATAATTTATTTTTAAGACATGTTCAAGTAATTATCTAAAATATTGAAATTCTTTTTATAACATCTCTTTTCAAAGCTGATTTTAAAGTTTAGGATTTATTTAAATAAATATTAAGTATTTGAAAAATTAACTTTTCGATGTATTACAATTCTACTAGTTCAAAATTGCATAGCTTGGTAAATAAAACTTCCCTTTTAAAAAACAACTTAATTTCTTAGTAATAAAATATATTTTTAAAAGCTCAATAACCAAATAATTTATAGATTCCTCTCGATTTCCATCATATCGCTTCCATTTCGATCTCCTTAACCATTTCCACTTTAAAAATAGTATCCATTATTTCTCCCTCACCCTATTTCCATATTCTAATATAAATTCTCCATGTAAATTTATATTCTCAATTTATCATCTGATATCGATTTCCTTTATCTGTAAACATTGTTTATAAATTTTATAACTCCTTGAGTTTCACTTTTTATAAAAATAATCCCATCTATAAAAATCCATTTTACAAATTCTATTCCTTGTAAATTCTATTCATTTCTGCCAATCTGTTTTTAATATCGATTTCAACTTCTTTCCATATTTTTCAGCATCATTTAAAAATTCGTCATTTAAAATCCTTTATATAATTTATTTTAAAATCTCTATTTAAAATATTTTTACGAATAGTTAAATACAACCCAAAATCAATTATTGTTTTATCCAAATCAATTTCTTAAAAATAATCCAAGTTTCCATATAAATATTTTTACTTTCAAATCTCCTTTTAAACACTTTAAAATCTCAAAAATAATATTTATGGTATTTAAAATGCCAAAAGTTAGGCAGTGCTACTATAGCATCCAATAATTCACATCATAACAATAATCTGTAACGGATTATTCTAACCCATCATACATTAATATATATGAAAAACAATCAATATAAAATTTGAGGAATCTAGTTGGATCCCTCCAACCTGTTTTTCCTGCATCCATGGATGTTAGACAACAATAAAAATAGCAATCCTACATCGAGGGAGATATCGCGGTATATAGGGTCATCCGCTATTATGCGGGCTCATGGGGTCTCATCCGCTAAAATATGCGGGAATATCAATCCAACTACTAGTATATATACTACTATATATATATATATATATATACACACATATATATATATATATATTATAACATTTAATTGATAAATATGTATCCATTCAACCAATCATCTACTAAATAATTTTAATTATTATAATTTAAACTAGTTAACCAAATCGAGTGAGATTTACTCACCTTGATTTTTAATTGCAATGTATTCCAATTTTAACTTTATTGCATAGATTTCACTACTATGAACCACACTCGCCTTGCTCATGATTTTTGGATATCGTATACAATTTTATTAAATTTAACTAGCTATTTCAAATTCAATTCTAACTTTAAAAAAAGAAAAACTATATAATTAAACCTAGTTTTCAATATTATGTATTCCATTTCAGTAGCCATTTGTGAATCCAGTAATTTCCAAAATCCTCTAACAAGAAATAGACTGCTAATTGAGATGTAACTTCTCATATCGATGGTGATGGCAACCCAGTCCTTACTCCCACGAACTTGATAGTAGGACGCGACAAAATAGGATTTTCATCCAGTCGTGGCCTCCTGCCACGGGATCGACAGAACGGATGGCCAATAGAGTTCGCGGCCTCCTTCCACCACATCGACATCGATCGGTGTCTGAACTGCCGCGTGCTGATGAATCAAACCAGCCCCCAAAAACTAGGTTGCATCTTCGATCAAATCGCGACATCCAGTCGTGATTCCTCCTCCTACAGCCGTTATAGTCGACGACGTTGCTGCCTTCTAATCGCAATCTCGTGCTACGACTCCCATTGTCGTTTTCCCCCTCCAGTCGCGAGTGCGCTTTGGCCCTCCTTTCTTTGTTTTTTTATTTTTTACTTTTTTCTTCTGTCGATTTTTTTTGAAATGGAAGAAGAAGGAATGAACACGGTTTTAATTTTTTTTTCATATGAGCAGACTTTCAATTTGGAATAAGGGAGGAGACGCGATTTTTAACAGAGAGAGAGTGGCATGTTTGGGAAGGAAAAGAACGGCGTATTGGAGAAGGTTTGACTTTTGATTTGATTTTGCTTTTATATATTTTCTTTTTTTCAAAATATCTCAAATTATATACTGTAAAAATTTGAACTCCTATTTAGATGTGCCGGATGGCGTATCTAATGTTATGCCGCTACTTCGAGTCCAATGGAACCAGCATCGAGCTCCATTTCGATCGTATGGAGAAGATAGCTTTTTAAATTGACCATTTTAAATTAAATTCAAATAAATAATTTTAGGCGTTTCCAAATCGTACGGCTCAACGGTACATCCAAACATTATGAAATTTGAAATCCTATAATAATATACTATAACGGATCCAATGGAACTAGTTTCGTCGAATCGCGAGACTGTGTCTCAGATCGCTATTTTAATGCGTCGATTAAATCGACGATTTCTAAAATTTACAAAATTGCTCAAAATCTCAGTTTTAAAATCTTTCTAACTAATTTCTAATTCAAATAGAATTTATACCAACATTAGAAATCTTTTTGATTCATAAATGACTCCAATTTCCAATTATTTAATGATTTTTAATCATAAATCCAACAATTAAATTTATTCAGTAAATCGCTATATTTGGAATTTAAATTCATTCCACTTATTTGATCTTTAAATTTCATATTAAAATTATATTCACATTTCAAAACTCAACATTTAAAATAAATTAAATGTTTAAAATAGCCACCAAAAATCCGGGTCGTTACGTTCCCCCTGCTTAAAAGAATTTCGTCCCCGAAATTTCAAAGGTAGGCAGATGCACCAAACCCATTAACTTAACAAAACCCACTTAGTCAAAACCTAACATTCACTTTTCTAAACCCTTTAGTCCCATCCAAAACATTTAGTTTTCATTTCTAAACCAAAATCTCTGATTTCAATTTCAATTTAAACATCAACTTTTTGGTCAGCAAAATTTTCAAATTTTTTTTTCTAACACCCTAAATTTCCAAAAGAATTTAACAGAGTCTCACTTGTATGGAGGGCCTATTGCAATATGACAAGAGAGATAAAAATGTATACGCTGACCCACATAGTTGAAAAACAAAATATATATATAAATATTTTATATTTTGCGATATTTAATCCAAAACGTACCTTATTTTAGCGTTTTTAAGCAAACGGCTTATCTTATATGAAATTTCTCAAACCAACTCTAGCCAAATAGCCTCCAGGTACCTGTACTTACTCAATTTAACCACGTAAGTACCTAAATATGAAATTCACAAACATTCCTTTCATTTCAACTCAACCATATAATTTTCCACTAACAACCATGTCATAGCATGAATTTATTAATAACCACAAGTTTCTAGCATTCGAATATTCATTTCAATCGATTTGTATACCATTTCATTCAATTTGAAATATTTACAACCCAATAATTTATTGCATTCAATTAATATTTATAACAAACAATTTCATTTTCAAATTGATTAAAAATCAACTTATTCACTTCTTATTAATTCATAGAATTTTATTTACTTCCATTTACGTCAAACGAAAAAAAATTCTATGCAAATTCGGAAAAATTTATTTAATAAAATAACCATTCCAGTTTATAGCTATAATTGATCCCAACTCAGTTTATATTCAATTCTATTCCATTTCAAATTGACTCTCAATCAATTTATTTACATTCCGTTCACATTCACATTCATTATATTCAAATCCATTCTATTTGGTTCGGAATCATTCCATGCTAATTTATAAAATAGTCATCTCACAAATTTATTTAAGCCAAGCTTCCATATTAACTTGAGTTAATTCATTTTATTGCAAATATTTCGACTCTATAACTTAAGTTTATTACTCCAAAATCCATTTTCATTTTCAGATTGATTCTCATCCAATCCCATTTCATTTCATTTCACTAATTAATTTAATTAGTTCATCCATCCAATCCACTTCAAATTTTAATTTCATGCTTGATCATTCTCGAATTTATTTAAAATAATATCCACAGCCATATTCAATTTATTTCCACTTAAGTTGAATTTATTTATAACTCTTGTCATCATTATTTCAATCCAATTCTATTTTATTCGATCACACTCAACATATATTTAATCAGCTTATATATAAGTCGAATTTTATTTATTATTCAAGTTCCATATTCAACTTCAGTTTCAGGCCACAATCCGTTCTATTTGATAAAGTTAAACTCTATTCCCATACTCAATTAACTAATTAATTTATCCTATTAGTTCACTTCCATTTTACAATTCAATATCCAATTTTTATTTCAAAAATTACTTCACTTAATTTACCTGAGCTCAACTAATCTTAAAATTCAAGTTTGGATTTTTATTTCTTTACTAGAATATCCAATTATTTTTATTTTGGTTTTTCTATTCCACTTTTCCAATTTTTATAAGTTACACAACTTATCTTCTCACGTTCCCCTCAATTTTATACTTGAGTATATTCACATTTTATTTTTAACTTAAGATTTACATCACTTTGCAGCTTAATATATGCTTATTCCATTAATTTCAATTTCTTGTAAGCTCTTCAAACTTATTATTCACAATTTCAACAATTTCCACTTAAATTTTTACTCCATTTAAATTCTATAGCTTACAGTTATATAGTCACTTACACTTCACACTTATATGTTTAATTCCATTCAATATGGTTTCAAATCCAATCCAATCCAATTCAATTAAATTAAATTTTCAATTCCTTTTAACCAATATTTCCGAACCATATTCGAATTATTCATACTTAAATTAATTTCATTCCAAACAATTTATTTCTAATTCATTCAATATAATCAAGTAAGAATTTAATTCCAATTTCAAATTTCAAATTTTTCCACACTTCCTTATTTATATTTATTTATTCCATTCACTTACACATTCATGTGCATTTTATACTTAGTTAATTCATTACATTATATTCATTTCATCTTATTCATTATAATCACTTCATTTAATTTATTTTCTTTAACTTTTTCTTAAGTTAAATTCAAATTCCTTAAAAAATTCTTTTACAAATCCAATTTATTTAACTTACAGAAGTTGAATTTTAAGTTTCATACCATTCATTTTAATTAATTTAAATAAGAATTCATTTTCGATTTTTTTAAAGCACCCGGTACATATTTAAAACCACTTGAAATCAAATATGTACATATATATATATAACTCTTTGTTTCAACAAACCATTCCTTTTAATTTTAAACTCAAATTCGGTTTTATCCAAAATAAATTCTCTTGGAATTTCTAGAACAATGTTTTCTTTCCAACAAAAATCTCCAAATCAATTATTTCAGTAGCAGTGCATCACTTAGAAACTCGAAAATAAATACTGATGATGCTGTAGTGATCACCGGGATTATTTTCCAGCGATTAAAGTGAGTTCAGTGCTATATCACTTCCAGAATCCATTTAAAACCATTTTTCTATTCAAAAATATTCCTACAAAAAATAATACTATTATTTACTTGCAAACACTTTGGAAAACATTTCGAAAAATCTCTGGAATTTCAAAATTTCCAAATACTTAATTGAACCCATCTTAATTATAATCCATTTGTATAATTTCTACATATAAAATTTTCATTTGGTTATATAAACCATTTTCAATTTTATAATCTTACTTTGATTATATAATAATAACCAAACACATCAATTCACTATATAATAATTTCAAAAATTATTTCTTTTGTATCAAAATATATCTTCGGGTAAACTTATTTCATTTACCCCATTTCAATACAATACGGTGTCGGTTTGCTCTATTCAAGTGTTTAGAAACCCTTGCCGATACAGTTGTATGGACTGTGTCGATCAGAATTCATAAGCCACTCAATAAATTAACCAACACGATTTAAACAGTTTATATTCACTAACAAATACGCGCTCATATCTGTCAATACACTCAAACTCATTCTAGGGTACTACTGACCCTATCCCTAGTGAGTAATTCCCACAAGAGCCAAGGCTCTCGTTTAACCTTCATCTCTGATACCAACTGTAACAAACCGGATTTTCGATCCTCGAAAATCGACGTCAGTGCGTCCCATTTAAAGATGTCGAGCAATTGAGTGCTGGAAACACCAGTTCATTTGGGGTGAAGAAGAAAATATAGAAGAAGAAAAAAACTAAAAACAACAACACATAATCTCACAATCGCAGCGGAAAAAAATATAATATATATAATAACATATTTTAAATATAAGAATTATACTGTTAATATACATACTATTATCAGAGTACAATAGACAACAATCAATCTGGATAGTATAATAACTTGTCCTCACACAGTTGAATATAAGTTAAGTACGGGAATACGTCACTTTCATCTAGTCCGTCTCTTGAGCTCCATAGCATTTTATCCTGAGTTTGTAATACTCGGTCTGACCTGAGAATTACAATAAAACAACACCCGAGTCAGTCTAGAAAACCAACGTGAGACATACTCAATTTGAATTATTACTATTTTTAAAATACTTTGAAAAACAAAGGTATCTCGTAAGACCACGTCACACATAAACAAGATGGGTTTTTACCTTACGATAACCCAATTTTTTTATCAGAATCGTATGATATTATAATAGTGTCCAAACCAAGTAAACAGAAAATAGCCGAAATGCTTGCATCTCATATTTAAGCATAGTTGGGCATAATCAAAACCGTACGGTGCTTATCGGAGAATGGATTACATACAATGACTATGCACTGGGGTACCACCACCTATCGCGGTACACATCTAGAAAATGTACCGAGGACCTTGTCGGGATCCCCTACAACACAAGACCGGCCTTATCCCTAACCTGGATAGAACCGAATATGTTATCATCCCGGGTGTTCCCACCCTTAAAATCGAGTTCTTCCGTGCACCATAGTGATAATATCCACGGGTATCTAGAAATGTGATAACATACCCTAATTGGGTGCGACCCACTTAACTTTGCTGCATCTCCCCTGATTTTCAGTCATTCTGGTTAATGAGGCTTTAAGCTACGATTACCTTTTAGAATAATTTTCACGTCGAATGTTCATCGTCCTCTGATGACGATGTTATGATAGCATTCGTCCATACAAGTTGTACTGGGTCTGGACAATCCGAATAACTGTCTTCTCTGTCTTCACGGTATTCATCGGTAACTTTCAAACTGGATCGAAGTGGTTTTCAGATAACTAAATCCAATCTCGATCTCTTCGAAACGATTAACGAATTGGCCAAAATTGATAGTCGGTTATTGAACTATTAATAAACATCCATCAGTAGTCATCAGGCCTTATTATAAATTTTCCAAAATTTATGATAATAATATCTTTATAAGATATGTATTTAAACTGCTTTCAGTATTCTAACATTTGAAACCATTTCAAATCCTTATATATCCAACGGAATATTTCCAACCATTCCAATACTTCGAATATTTTTTTCCAACTTCATTTTATGTTCAACACTTAGGAAGTATTCCATTTATTTCCAATTTTATATTTTCTCAAATCATTTATAATTTATTTGCAAACTCCTTGACTCGTTTATAATGAATTCTATAAGTTTCGAAATTCCTTAACTAATTCATTTTAATATTTCCAAAGCTAAATATACTTGCTTATAATTTCAGTTTCCCTTTCTACATCTTTTATGAATTTTATTTCATTTTTAGAAGTTCACTTTTATTTAACTACTTCGGTAATTTTCTTACTTTTCCCAATTCCATTTCGAGAATTTTCTTATAAATCCCATATACTGAATAACCCCATTTCCAGATTTCCGAGTAGATTTATAAATAAATTTAAAACATTACAAAACTATATATATATATATGTATATGTATGTATGTATGTATGTATATACAATAAGTATTTTAAAGAATAATGATAATTTATTTTTAAGACATGTTCAAGTAATTATCTAAAATGTTGAAACGCTTTTTATAACATCTTTTTTCAAAGCCGATATTAAAGTTTAGGATTTATTTAAATAAATATTAAGTATTTGAAAAATTAACTTTTCGATGTAATTTAATTCTAATAGTTCAACATTGCATAGTTTGGTAAATAAAACGTCCCCTTTTAAAAAAACAACTTAATTTCTTAGTTATATATTTAAAAACTCAATAACCAAATAATTTATAGATTCCTCTCGATTTCCATCACATCGCTTCCATTTCGATCTCCTTAACCATTTCTACTTCAAAAATAGTATCCATTATTTCTCTCTCACCCTATTTCCATATTCTAATATAAATTCTTCCTGTAAATTTATATTCCCAATTTATCATCTGATACCAATTTTCTTTATTTATAAACATCGTTTATGAATTTGATAACTCCTTGAGTTTCACTTTTTATAAAAATAATCCCATTTATAAAATTCCATTTTGTAAGTTCTATTCATTTCTGCCAATCTATTTTAATATCGATTTCATCTTCTTTCGATATTTTTCAGGCTATCATTTAAAAATCCATCGTTTAAAATCCTTTATATAATTTATTTTAAAATCTCTATTTAAAATATTTTTACAAATAGTTAAATACAACCCAAAATCAATTATTGTTTTATCCAAATCAATTTTTTAAAAATAAGCCAAGTTTCGATATAAATATTTTTACATTCAAATCTCCTTTTAAACCCTTTAAAATCCCAAAAATATTTATGGCATTTAAAATACCAAAAGTTAGGCTAGTGCTACTATATCATCCAATAATTCACATCATAACAATAATCTATAACAGATTATTCTAACCCAACATATGTTATTATATATGAAAAACAATCAATATAAATTTTGAGGAATCCAGTTGGATCCCTCCAACTTGTTTTCCCTACATCGACAGATGTTAAACAACAATAAAAATACCAATCCCACTTCGAGGGAGATATCGCGGTACATAGGGTTATCCGCTATTATGTGGGGCGCATAGGGTCGCATCCTCTAAAATATGTAGGATATCAATCCAACTACTAATATATACTACTGTATATATACATATGTGTGTGTGTGTATTATAACATTCAACTGATAAATATGTATCCATTCAACCAATCATCCAATTAATAATTTTAATTATTATAATTTAAACTAGTTAACCAAATCGATTGATATTTACTCATCTTGATTTTTAATTGCAATCCATTCCAATTTTAACTCTATTGCGTAGATTTCACCGCTACGAACCACACTCGCCTTGTTCATGATTTTTCGTCCTCATATGTAATTTTATTAAATTTAGTTAGCTATTTCAAATTCAATTTTAACTTTAAAAAAAGAAAACTAACTATAATTAAACCTAGTTTTCAATATTATACCTCCCATTTCCATGCAGCCATATGTGAATCCAGTAATTTCCAAAATCCTCTAACAAGAAGTACACTGCTAATTTAGATGTAACTTCCCATATCGATGGCGACGGCAACCCAGTTGTTATCCCATTTTTGGTCAAAACTGGAATATCAATGTTGTGTGCATTTCCACCACCACCGAGTCAAGGAGAAGAAGGCATCAGCGAACCAACCCTTGCTCCACTCCCTGCCGAACCAGCCCTTGCTCCACTCTCTGCCGAGCCAACCATTGCTCCAACCATCACCGAATCAAACCCAAAGCATCCACTACCGAACCAAAGTCAACCTCCACCGGCCCAAGGCCTCACCGGACCGACCAACTACCACTCCAACCATCACCGAATCAACCACACCGAACCAATCCCTCTCTCCTCTACTACCGGACCAAAGTACCACCGGACCGAGGTCTCAACTCCAACCATTTACCACCGAACCAAGGTGTTGCCGAACCAACTTTGCTAGGCCAGATTGCAGCAGCCCAGGCCCACCAGCAGCTATATACATCCAAGACCCCTGCCCCCAGCCTTACTCTATAAATAGAAGGGCAGGGGTACAACAATGAGGACAAGTTGGAGAGCTCAAGCTTGGAAGGAACTTTCCAACAACTTTCATACACATGTACAAAAAGCTTTGTACTTGTAATCTGAATAGAAAAGGAGAATAACATATAAAGTGGACGTAGGCACATTCTGGTCGAACAACTATAAATCTGTGTGTCTTTTACAGTTTAGTCCCTTTTTTTTTACGTATTTGCATAAACCACCCAAATCACTACGAACAATATAAAATCAACTAAATCATACGACTTGGAGGTGTTTGCTCATTTCTTGTGCAAACATTTTTGGGTTATTTGCTGAGATCTGTGATTTGTGTTTGAATATTGCTGAGTTGTATTCATACACTGGTGCTTTCACGGTATTTGGGGTTTGTGGCCAATTTTGGCGCAAACACCAGTCCTTACTCCCACGAACTTGACAGTAGGATACGACAGAATGGGATTTTTATCCAGTCGTGGCCTCCTACCATGGGATCAACAGAACTGATGGCCAATAGAGCTCGCAGCCTCCTTCTACCTCATCAACATCGATCGGTGTCTGAACTGCCGCATGCTTGTGAATCAAACCAGCCCCCAAAACCTAGGTTGCATTTTCGATCAAATCGCGACATCCAGTCGTGATTCCTCCTACTGCAACAACCCATAGTCGACGATGTTCCTGCCTTCAAATCGCCATCGCAATCTTGTGTTGCCGCTCCCATTGTCGTTTTCCCCTCTCCAATCACGAGCACGCTTTGCCCCTCCTTTCTTTGTTTTTTTTTAAATTTTTTTTCTGTCAATTTTATTGTTTTTTTTATATGGAAGAAGAAGGAATGAACGCGGTTTTAAATATTTTTTATACGAGCAGATTTTCGATTTGGGATAAGGGAGGAGATGCGATTTTTAACAGAGAGAAAGCGACGTGTTTGGGAAGGAAAGAAACGACGTATTGGAGAAGTTTTGACTGTTGATTTGATTTTGCTTTTATATATTTTCTTCTTTCAAAATATCTCAAATCATATACTGTAAAAATTTGAACTCCTATTTACGCATGCCGCTAGGCGTTTATAATGTTATGCCACTATTTGAGCCCAACGGAACCAGCCTCGAGCTCCAATTCGATCGTATGGAGAAGAGTTTTTTAAATCGATCATTTTAAATTAAATTAAATTAAATTATTTCTAGGCGTTTGCAGATCATACGACTCAACAGTTTATCCAAATGCTACGAAATTTAAAATTCAATAATAATACACTATTACGGACCTAGTGGAACTAGTTTTGTCGAATTTCGAAATGGTGCCCCGGATCGCTATTTTAACGCGTCAATTAAATCGACGATTTCTAAAATTTACGAAATCGCTCAAAATTTCAGTTTTAAAATCTTACTAACTAATTTCTAATTCAAATAGAATTTATACCAATATTAGAAATCTTTTCGATTCATAAACAACTCCAATTTCCAATTATTTAACGATTTCAATTATAAATCTAACAATCAAATGTCTTCGGTAAATCGCTACATTTGGAATTTAAATTCATTCCACTAGTTTGATCGTTACATTCCATATTAAAATTCTATTCACATTTCAAAACTTAGTATTTAAAACAAATTAAATGTTCAAAATCAACCACCAAAAATCTGGGTTGTTACAGTACGATTTTGATAGTGAATCGTAGTAGTTTTTAGATATTATTGAAACTCTTCCCGTATACACATCAATTTGATCAAATTAAATTGTTTTATTCCTTCTCATATGTTATTTTCTATTTACACTTTATGTGCTATGAAATTATCATGGATATCTATTATGAAAGTGAACCGTAGATAATTCATCGGTAGATTCAATGAAGTAAGTGGATCTGCTTTTGAAATCTTAGACTTTGGATTATATACATCTATATATGTATCAACCCAAAAAGTTCGTTAACTCTTTTGTTACTCTCATCGAATGGATGTTTTACCCTTAATTATTTGAGATACAATTCCCAAATACCATATGATTCGTAATCATATGATTAAGGAGTTATTTCTCAAATGTATGGCTTAGACTATAATTCCAAAATTATTTGTTAAATATTTTAGGTGTTTCTATAGCTTACATATCACTAATGGTATGGAAAAAAAAATCATAATCAAAAATGCCAAAAACGTGTTTACTTTGTAATGAATATTCATATCAAAATAATACTATATTTATATTCGGTTATAACCCAATATAGCTATTATTTCATAAATAATAGTTGGCATACATGTAAGATATTTCAAAACTTAATTTGCCCACTAGTAAATGTCATATGGTATGCTCCCACTTTTACCATTGTTATAATAGCGGCATATGAAATACCAAGCTCCATTCAACCACTTACTATGGGCTATTTATTTTCTTTTATTATAACTAATTTACAATCAAGACTTTTTAGACAAATATTTGAACTTAATAAATGGATCTTATAGGGAATAAATATTCTATAAGAAAATACGTCTGGAATAGAAATCATATTTCTTGTTCCATATTGAACGAACACACACACACACACACACACACATATTAACTTATTATGTTTCTGATGTCATTTCATGAAGTGGAAGGGCCCGTTCACTCTCTTAATCCCAACCGTGCTAATATTAGTATCATTTTCCAACTTTAGCTTTCTCTTTCGAAAGGTCGAATCAGTCAAAAATGAAATTCTTTACTGTAATGCACTAAATTCTTTATAGAAACAAATTTTGTCATTCTTAACATTTAAGGATATTGAGTAAGTGACACATGATAAACCAATCAAACCGATATTTTAATGATCGAATTCTCAGATCTGTTTTGTTGCTCTAAGTTTGTGTTGCTTCTAACATAAAAAGACCCTTATTCTATTTAATTGTATTGAACACATGATCGTGTACTATGATTTACTTGCTTATTTCAAGGGAAACATTTTCATCGAGATTTTGTATAATACAAACGCGATCGTTTATTATATAACTATGGAAGTTTGTGTATATTATCATATGTGTGTGTGTGTGTGTGTGTGTGTGTGCGCGCGTAGTTTTATTTAAATACATATGTATATAGTAGTATGTTGAATATGTTTATCTTTGGTATGTATGTACTCTTTTGATCATTTTATGCAAGTTACAATTTGGTAATATCAAATCTCTTACTAACTTATTTGTGTTACATAAAATATGGCATATATAAATGACAATATATTATTTAAATCTAATCTTAGGACTAGGTGTATATAAGAGAGGAAGGTTGAAGGACGTTCTCTTCTCTTTTAGATACTAGTCAGATATTTCCTTAGCCAAAGAATTAAATTTGAAATTTGTTTCATTGATTTTTCTTTGGTTACCATTTATCTATATTTAATTTATATGGCAATATAAGTATGTTACACAAAATATAAATGTCTGAATGATACATATGATACGATAAATATCAGTATGTATAGAGGCAGAAAACCCTGACTCTCCTCTTCAAAATCAACTGCCATCTTGTAACAACCCAAAATTAAAGAGAAATTAATAAATAATTATAAGTGAAAAGAAATAGTGTTTATAATTAGAATTCGTTGAAATTAGTATTGAAATTAATTGACAGTAGATTTATTGAAATGTTTCAATTAGAAAAGGAAAGAGGAATTAAATTGTAATGATTAAGTTTAATATAAAAACTTGCATTTGTGTCAAAATGAAATGAACATTTTAAATAGAAATAAATGAATGTTTTAAGATAAATGAAATAAACTTTTCATTTTTGAATATATGTATGATTTTATAAACTGGGAGTTTGTTTTGTTAAAGAAAAGGGGGAAAAAATATAACAGTATATTTAAAAAGAATACATCTACTTTTATAAATTTGAAAAGTGAAGATGACGATGTTCAAATGAGATGGGTTATTGTAAATGAGAGAAAATGTAACCATATATTTATAAAAAAAGAAGGCATTTAAAAAAATAAACGTTATATTTCGAAAAGAAAACGCAAGAGTGTATCATGGAAGGATTGCATTTCTTACAGAAAATATAAGGTATGTTATTTCTTTGTTAGTAAGTAATAACGAACCGGTTGGTTTTTGAACATACAAGCATTTATACCAATTAATTAATGTAATTGATTGCTCAATTTAAAGATAAAGAATAAGTTTACTAATTAATACACAACATATATACACGTTTGTGGACATATGTTATTTATCTAATTACAACAAATGTGAATATGGAAACAAAATGTAGATATAACAATTCACATGTTAATTTATTTGATTCAGATGTAAATGTGAAAACATTGATATGTTGTTTGTTTGTTTATTTTAGACGTAAACGTGTAAATTAAATAGGATGTTGAAACTGAAATGAAACATGCAAATAAAGAGAGACACATGGAAATTTAACCTGAAATAAAATGCACAAATGAGAAATTAATTGAGAAGAAGAAAACGTTATTTATAGTTTGTATATTATTGAGAGTGTAATTAATTGAATTAAATATAAGATAAGGCGTTGACAAGCGCATTGTAAGATTTGACACAACAATGAGTCGGTAGAAGTTTCATACGTTTTGCATTCTTTAATTCCATTTGGTCCTTCCGTGCTTCCATCCGATGGCTCCTATTCAGCATATGACGTGGTCGCATTCTGTTCAATCCCCAAATCCAATGGCCTGAGATCTACTTCTGCACCTATAAATAAGTCCCTAGGCTCAACATTTTTTCTCATTTTAGATTTTCTCCGCTTGGATTCACCTTTTTAGGAAGAACCCTAAAAGGAATAATTTTCCGAGGAGAGAATTTTTTTAATAAAAATATTTTAACAACCCCAAGTGAATCTGTGAAGGCCTAAAGGGAAGTACTAAGGATCAGAGGTGAGTGATTGTAATTATTTTAAGATTTCTTTAAGTAATTTAAAATAATAGGGTTTCCAATAGGTGTGATTTTACTATGATTTTTGAAATAGCCTCTTTTGTAGTTTATTTACGGTCTTAGAATTATTTTCAATCTATTTCCTTTCAGCTATTCTTTTCAGTAATTTTAATTTATTTCTGTTAATTACAGCTTTTTCAATCATTTACAGTTTATTTACAGTATTTTAGTTATTTACTGTTATTTATATACATCTTCTTTATACGTTTTGGATTCTCTTCTATTTTCAGTTTTCTTTTATTCCTCCTTCTTCTTCGCGTATGGATTAGAATAAGATTAATGTGAATATAGATTAAATTGTAAGAAAACTAAAATAATGGAATATAAGATGTAAATTATAGACATTGTAATAAAATGGAATTAAGACTGAAATTATGCGTAATTATGATATTAACTGGACTGAATTAAAGAGATTGGCCTATTTATAATTATGAGATGCAAATTATAAAACTGTAATATATATGTAATTGGTTCGAAATTATGCCTAATTATGATTAGAATTATATTAATTAATTGGCTTAGTTCTAACGTAGAATTATAACTAAAAAGAGTAAAAGATGAAAGAGCTTATTTTCACACTTAGACCTTGGGTTAAGTAATAAGAATGATTACAACGTAGTTTACAATAAAAAGAATAGAATGGGGCTTATTTTAAGACTTGAAATAAATTAATAAGCGTAGAAAGTAAAAATGATAATAAAGACTTATTTAAATAATTTATCCAAGTTAATAAGCAAAGATGAATGTAGGATCTGTACCAAACCCAAATAGCATTCCATATTAGACAAAACTTTGTCTCATATTAGACAACGTGGAAGGCGGTAACAGTGAAAGAAGAAATCCCATTCTTACCCTACTAAAATTTTATAATCCTATTGATTTCAGCCAACAAAGGTGTGCTAGAATGATGAATTCAGTGATTGGTTCTGCAAAAAGGTATCGAGAAAAATCGATTGTTATTTATATGGTAGGTACACATCCCTATTATTATTACTTTGTATATATACGCGTATATAAAAGAGTATGGAAAGCGACAGAGGAGTTCTACATTCATACTAAAGACGTGATTAAATTTGAAAATAAAGATGATTGTAAAATAATTGTGGAAGGAGACCCGTATTTTTATAATAGAAAAATGATGATGATAAAACCGTGGGTATCAGATCTCAATCTAACCAAGGAATCTTACAAACAGTTTCAACTTGGGTCCAGTTCTTAGGACTAAAATAGATTTCCATTTTGAGGAAGGGATCAATAGTATAGCGTTTGTGTTAGGCAACCCTATAAAGATGGATCAATTTAGTAAGGGATGATTAAAATCTCTTTTGTCAGCATGCTAGTTGAAATAAAAAACTACTTTAAATTTCCAAAAGAAGTAGCCATAGTTATTTAAAATAAGGTAGTATTCATGCGATGGGTTGAGTATGAGTGGAGATGAACAGTTTATCGAAACTACAATTGTTTTGGGCACCCGATAAAAAATTGCGCTTTTGAAAAAGTATGGATACCCAAAACAATGGTAGAAAATGAGGCTTCAAATGATTGCATGGATATGGATGATTTAATAGACGAAGCACAAACCAACAATGATGGTTCACATTGCGCATAGAATAGCCTAGAATCATGCAGGAAAAACTGAGATAAAGTCTCATATAACATCTTAAATGATCAGGCAATGGGTAAAAAATGGCCCAAAGTTGTTATGGCAAACAAACAAATGGAAATGGAGAGTTTGCAACAAGATAATGGAACTGGAATTCACAATGAAAATACTCAAATAGAACTAGAATGTCACGAAACAATTAGACGTTACACAAACGTTAAAACAAGAACAGATACCTAGCTCATTAGAAAACAAACTTTTAGAAAATAAAATTCAGCAAGTTGCTAATTTCATTATCAAAGACTGGGAATACAATTACAATAACAAACAACAAGCAAAGGGAAGGACAATGATGTTATGGGATAAATTACCATAGGAAGTGGATGTCATTCATAAGAATGATCAATATATAACATGTTTCTTTTAGAATAGATTAGGCATGGCTTTCGTCTGCACATTTGTGTATGCTCACGATCAACCAAAAAAGGAAATTCAAATGTGAAACTACCTGAGGAACGATAAAAGGGTACTAACTTTCTCCAGGTGATAGCAAGGGATTTTAATGTGATCCTATATTGCCATGGTAGAATCAACATCGGGTGCTACTCGTCTCAGACCGATGCGGATTTTGTTGATTGCATGTGGGAATCAAAATTCCTTGAATCCCCATGTATAGGAAACTACTTCACTTGGAGAGAATGGGTTAATATGTCAACTCACAGCAAACTAGACAGATATATTTATTAATAAGAAGTGTCATGACAAATTCCCTCAATTTTCTGTCTATTTTGCTAATCACTCCACTAGTGATCACGATTCAATTATTTCCAGTTTTGACCCTAAAGGGCTACCTCCTAACAATTATCCTTTTTGATACAACAATTCTTGGCACTTTAACCCGAGATATTTTGAAATAGATGAAAAGGAATGGGAAAATTCTTTCATAGGAAATCCTTTATTTCAGCTTTTATCCAAACCAAAGAAAACAAAAGAAAGACTCTAGTTACGGAATAAGGGGCTCTCTGCCAATAACAAACCATTTGGTATGAACAGACCATTTGATATGAACAAAGTTAAAGAGGTTATATTCCAAGTAGATGACAACAGCTCTTCAAAACCAGATGGATTCGATTCAAAATTCTTCAAGATTCATTAGGAACATATTAAGGACGACATCTTTCAAGCAATGGTGAGTATACAAACATCAGGTAAAATCATTAGAGAAATTAACCATACTTTCATTTGTTTAATTCCTAAAAAAAGGACCCACGGACCCTATCAGATTACAGACCAACATCATTATGTAATGTAATCTACAAAATCTTAGCAAACCTTTTATGCAATAGAATGAAACAGTACCTAGATCAATTAATTTCATTAATCAAAATGCTTTCATCCCAAATAGACTAATCTTAAAAAACTCAGTTCTTGCATATGAAATGGTGAGAGGGTTCAATATATAAACAACAAATAATTTATGCATGAAAGTGGATTTGCATAAAGCTCATGACAATATTAATACAGAATTCATATACCATATGATTCTATGATGGGATTTCCTGAAAAATTTGCACATGCATGTGTATGTATGTATGTTTGTGTGTGTGTGTAGATCTCTGTGTGTGTGTGTTCACCACTACTTTCTCGGTACCATTGGATGGCAGTTCTTTGGGCTCCTTTAATAGTAACAGGGATATATGACAAAGCAATCCACTATCCTCTTTTCTTTTAGCGATAGCAATGGAATATTTTACTATACTATTTGACATCGAATTTTATGAGGGCAACAATGACCCAATTTTTCCTATTGAACTAACTCTTACACATTTATTACATGCATATTACATTCCAGTATTTTCGAAAGTGACGCAAAAAGTGCCGAAAGCATCACTAAGGTCATTAACATCATTGAGGAATCTGCTGGTATAGAAATGAACGAATAGAAGACCATCTTGTTTTTTAGCAGAGGGGCCAAAGAAAGGAAATGAATTCAAAACATTTTACATGTCCAATTAGGGAATCTTCCAATTACTTATTTGGGAATCCCATTATCTCACAGTAAACTAAAATCTAGAGATCTTGGTGTACTGTTAGATAAAATAAATAAGAAATTCAACGAATGGAAAAATAGAATGTTGAATGTAGCTAGCATGATTGAACTAATCAAAATAGTGATATATCCAATGACCATGTTTTGGACTCAATTCGGTCAACTATAAATATTAATAATCCACAAAATCACTTCATTATGTTCAAATTTTGTATGGGAAAAATCAACATCACAACATGAGATGGCATGATTTGTGTTGTATAAAACATGGAGGAGGAGTGGGTTTAAGAAAGATATAGGACATCTTGGAGGCGATCTCCTGAAAACTTACATGGAGATATTTACAGAGTGGCTGTTTATGGGCGTAGTGGATGAGAAATAGTACAATAAAAGCAAAAGGAATTGGATAATAAATGAAGGTAGCAATGCATCATACACATGGAAGTTACTTCTTAAACCAGCTGGCAATGAAAAGGTTTTTTTTAAAGGAAAATTGTCAATTGAGATGGATCAATGGACATGATGGGATGACAAGCTATTTCTATCATTGGCGGTCCCAACAGAAGGTCTCTTCTCTCACGTCCAATGAACATTGGAAAGAAGATATCTCCAGTTTGCCTCCTCAAACTATCCATCAAATACAAGGCATCACTATTAATAAGTAGCAGAACAGGGATCACCGGTCATGGAAACTTCAGTCAAGTGATAAATTTTCCTTTAAACCAGCATGGAATCGGGTCTGGGAGAAACATGGTGAGATCGAATGGGCCAAACACATATGGACTACCTCATGCGCACCCAAGATGTCTTTGGGTGCATTAATTGCAGAATTTAACAAACTAAACACTAGAACATAATCTCTAATTGGAATTCAGAAATTGACAAGAGATGTATGCTATGCAGTCAATAGAACGAGTCAAAAAATTGTATCTTTTCCACTTCCATTACTCAAACATGCTACTGCAAAATATAAGTAACAGATTACAATGTTCATTCAGCAGCAATAATGAACTCCACGACATGTTTATAGAAATATTGTGTTCAAAGTCAAGCAACAAAGTATGTCAAACATTAAAAGACATAGCTTTCACAGTCTAATTCGGCACATATGGACGAAAAGAAATAGTAAGAATTTTTGGAGCTCGAAACCCCTCCACGGATTCGAATTGAGTAAACAACTAATAAAGCAAGCAAATATTAAAACAAAAAAAAAGCAAAGAAGTTAGAACTTATCTTGCATAGATTTGGCTTTGCAATCTCCATGCAAACCAACTCGATCGCAAATCAGAGCGGATAGGTTCTGCGTCAGACATTCAAGTTGTTTCCAGCAAGCTAAGCTACAATGGCCAAGCACAAAAATAGAAGAGTTATGTTGATGATAATTTGTTGGAGTGCTGCTTAGTAGATTTCGGTGTTGACCGTCCTAGAACTTGAACAAAATTGAAATTTATCAAGCAACCGTTACAAAGGTTTGCCTACTGTAATAGCCAGATTAAGTTTGTCTTAACCCAGAAAATTTCGCGCACTAGAGAAATATTTCCACGACAGTATGCTCCCCGCTTTATTCTGCCAGGCATCCGCTTAAATTTCTCAGTCTATTTTGACTTCAATGAATCCCTAATCTTTCTTCCTAAAATTACCACCATAAGCAGTAGCTTTAAATGAACGATCCATGCCAAGCTGTGCCGCCAGCCCCTCCGCCACTTGCGATTCTTCCTTCTTCCCCATCGGTCCTTCTTCACTTACCACCTCTTCGCACCTTTTTGCCATTTATACTTAACAGTAATCAATCAGAACACCACTCGCCCTATCAGCCCATCTGATCACTACTCGCCCTAATCGCCTTTCATAAGCACTGGATTATTCTTAGATGCGATTATTTCAGCCTAAGAATATAAGAATTTCAACATGGTAACTATATCCCTTCGATCGTCCGGACTGCCGTTTCGAACGTAATTCATTTCCCCGTTTAATCGCCGCTCCTACCCTTTGACTGCTGCTCCTTTCTTTTACATTTGAGCACAACTCTGGTAACATTTTCTGAGCAAAGTTCAGTTTCGAAAATGTTTTTATCTGTAAACTGGCTATTAGATTTATGTAATGTAAATTGGAACATTCTCTATTGGACTACGGAGCGGTTAAAGGTAATAATTTTATTTGTATGTATAAACAATTTCTTCTGCTTGTTTAATGATTTATTCCTACCATCGTTGAAGTAAAACTGAAACATACTCCGTCTTTACTTATCCAACAATGTTGTTTCACTAGCTTATATTACATCCCACTTCTCTATCATATTATGTTTAGATTGAAAAGTTCCATTCTTCCCATTTAAAGAAATATTTATATAATTATTACTTTAATAATTAAATTCTTAATATTATTCTAAATACGTTGGTAAATTTTGCGGTTCGAGCCGAATCCGAAGAATATAATGTCGTACTTCTGACTTTAAGAATCTATGCAATAGATTTTTTAAGACGATGGTTCAATCCACCAGGTACAAATGAGTTATCGAACTATCGACTTTCAAGATTCAATGAAGCCTTGAAATAGCGTAACCCGATTCAAAATTTGTACAGTTTGGATGTAGCCAAGAATACTGTTTAATTTCAGATGGTGCGAAATTCAGAGGCAGATAGATTGAAGAAGAGAAAGATGGAATCTATAACGCCATACAGATGTGACAGTCTGACTGAATTTGCAACACCTTATAGGCGTTACAAATTCGTTTGATACGAGAGCGTTCAGCAACACTCTAATGGCGTCGCAGATTGTGTTGGAAGAAGAAGGAGAACGGAGATAATTTTTCTGTGTGTATTGTCCTGGTCGTCTGTCCTTTATATAGAGTCCGAGAAGGGTTTTTTTCATCAAAGGTTGCATCCGTTCGGTTCAGAATCGTTTGAGGAGGTGTCTGTTCATCAAGGGTTGCGTCCAATGGTTCAGACCCGTTAACAACGGTCGTACGCTTTTAAATTTCAACGTCCCGCCTTATTTGAATTCTACGTCTATAACGGGCAGAAATCCGGCCCGTTGCTATTTTCAGATTTGCTCCAAAAATATCGTCATTTGACCCATACCTGTACCCGGCTCGGTTCGGACGGACGGTGGCGGAGGGGCGCACGTGTGGTGGTTATGCATGACTTCCCTCCTCTCAACAAAGCAAATATTTGGAAGCCCCAAAGCTCCAACTTCTTCATGAGAAACCCATACTTAAACAAGTATTGTCTCCAGTATCCAAGATGTGGGACTTTTGTGTTTCTTCTTTCTTCCCCCTTCCTTTCTTCTCTCTTCATGAAAACAAAAATGGAAGAACTTGAAATAATATAACATTCTCTCCCTATTTTTAAGTTTGGATAATTTAAAAACATTTTAAGGTTAAAATTGGAATAACTGCATCACTTGAGTGATTGCCTACATATTCAAGTGGAATCAAGTCAAACGTAGTTCTAAGATCAAAAATTGAACCATCGTGAAAACCAACACATAAATAAAAGGTATCTTTTGGATTTGAATATTTATTTAGTGTAAACCATTCTCAGCCTTATCGAAATTCTATGTTGACTGAATCTTGAACCAAGTATCCCTTATGATAAAATCGAAACAATCACACATGCTGATTTTCTTAGGTAAAATGTTATATATTGCTTAGCACGTTAATGACCATGTACTTTTAATCATGAGCTCGTGAGTCTACATTAGAAAGCGATCTTACTTTCTTAGGAAATGGCCTGATTTCTATACTCATATAGATAAGTCTCTTAAGGTGTTTATGCAATACACCTATGATATCTAGATTTATTAAGGATATTTTATCCATCCTTTGTTCTTGCAGAATCCAACATTAAATATTATGGGATTATTGATTTAATGTTCTATAATCAGTCTCTTAACTTGTTCTATAGCCATTGAACTTTGTCTATCCTTTTCAAAACATAAGTTGGGTTTCTGTTAAGGATGATCAACCTTCATTCATAGACCTTAGTCCCATTTCCTTTGATTTTATAGAAAGCATTGCCTTTGGAAAACTCTTTGTGAGTGGGTCGGCTAAGTTTTTCTTTGTTTCTATGTAATCAATAGTTATTACCCCACTTTTAAGTAACTGTTTTATCATTTGATGTCTTAGACTCACATGTCTAGACTTTCCATTATATGGCTTATTAGAGACATTGTATATTGTAGCCTGATTATCATAGTTAATCAAAACTGCTGGAGATGGCTTCTTCCATAATGAGATTTCTATTAATAAATTCCTAAGCCATTCTGGGTCTTTACATGCATTTGCAAATGCAATCAACTCTGACAATATTGTTGAGTCAGATATACAGGTCTGTTTCTTGGAAACCCAAGACACAGCAACACGTCCTAATGTAAAGATCTATGCAACCGTAGATTTGGATTTGGATTCAGTTTGCATCACTATATCCTACTATTACAGTAGGATATCCTTTATAAGATAAACCATAAGTAATGGTTCCTTTCAAGTAAGCTAAAACTCTGGAAATAGTTTTCCAATCTTCGAAACCTGGATTGCTCGTAAATTGACATAACATGCTTATAGCATGTGCTATGTCTAGTCTAGTGCAATGCATAGCATACATAAAACTCCCAATAATACTGGAATACTCAAGTTGAGAAATGGTACGTCCAGTGTTCTTTTCTAATTTAATACTGTGATCTAAAGAAGTTGGTGCTGGATTGCCATTATAATGACCATACTTTCGGAGGAACTTCTCAATGTAATGAGATTGAGTTAGTAACAACTCCCTCTCTTTCCTAATGATTTTAATTCTCAGAATTACGTCAACTTCTCCTAGATCTTTCATATCAAATTTAGAAGATAGAAACTTCTTAGTTTCATTCACACAGGATATATTGGAACCAAATATTAGCATGTCATCAGTGTATAAACATATTATAACATAATCGTTGTTGTCCGATTTGCTATAAATACATTTATCAGCATCGTTAACAATAAATCAATATGACAATGCTATTTTATCAAACTTCTCATGTCATTGCATGAGAGCTTGCTTCAGGCCATAAAGAGACTTTATTAATTTGCAAACTTTCTCTTCTTGTCCTAGGGTTTCAAAACCTTCAGGTTGTTCCATATATATATCTCTTCTTCTAAATCTCCTTTTAGAAAAGTAGTCTTTACATCCATTTGATGTATGACCAATTTATGAATTGATGCAAGTGTTATTAAACAGCATATAGAAGATATGCGAGCAACTATAGCATATGCAACAAAATAATCTACTCCATATATTTGCTTATATCCTTTAGCAACTAATCTAGCTTTAAAATTTTCAATGGATTCATTTGTATTCAACTTTTTCTTTAATATTCATCTACATCCTATAGGTTTAGCACCAGGAGGTAAATCGGTTAAAACCCAAGTTTGGTTTAATAGTATGGAATTCATTTCATCATTGACAGCTTCTTTCCAGAGTATTGAATCTCTGAAACTCATAGCCTCATAATAAGTTTTGGGGTCATCATCGATGTTTATGACATATCTAGTCACGTTAAGGACTTCGTTCTTACTGCCTTTTATAAGATATGTAATGAAGTTAGGACTATAGTCCTTCTCTATTCTTACGATTTTACTTCTATAGTCCTTCTCTATTCTTACGGTTTTACTTTCTTCTTTGTTCAGTACTATTATCTGGTACTGATACTTCCTTTCTATTTTGAGCAGAAGCAGAAGCATAGTCATCGTCATTGATACCATCAATCATATTAGGTTCTGGACCAGATGATCTCAATGGAATCTCAACAGTTTTATATTCAAAGAATTCTACATCTACGGATTCTGTAACTTCTAAGGTGTCAAGAATTAGGAACCTTAAGTTATACTATTAAGTGAATATCCAATGAGAACACATTTAAATGCCCTACTTCCTAATTTTGGTCGTTTAGGGGCTGGTTTTTTAACATATGATAAACAACGTTAAACTTTAAGTCTTGTAAGATTAGGTTTCCTATTAAAACATAATTCGTAAGAGGAAATATTATCCTTTTTAAGAGGTACTCTATTTAAAATATAACATGCAGATAACATAGCATCACCCCATAGGTTATAAGGTAAGTTTGAACTTATGAGCATGACATTAACCATTTCTACTAAAATCCTATTTTTCTTTTCAGCAACATCATTTTGTTGTGGTGTATATGGGGCATTGCATTGGTGAACTAAACCAGATTGTTTACAAAACAAGGTGAATTCTATTTTTCCTTACCAGTTGTCTAAAGAGCAGTGAAGTCAGCGCATTTAAGTGGACTTCTTGAAAAGTTGGCGGGTTGTTCGCATATTTTCTATTTATCCTACAAACGTACCTTGATGATTTAGCGGCATAGTAGGAACTAGTCATCTTATGAGGTGAATGTTGAGAAGGAGTTTAGAATACACTATGTGTGTTTTCATATCTTAGGGCTTGATATGTTGTAGCATAAGAAAGAGGAAATAATGTTGGTCCAAGTACAACAACGAAAAGTTTTGGGCAAGAGTATGTGGGAACTCGAGGAGAGAATCTGATTTTTCCATCATAAACTCTCTTCCAATAAGTTCCTCTCTTGTTTAATCTGTAGGTTAGTTTGATCGTTGTTATTTGCATGGTTTCTTTACCTAGCTAGTTCGTGGATGTATGAATGTTAGGATTTGTTTTATGTACATATGATGTGTTTTGGTTGCTATGGTTGTTTTTATGAGTTTTATCAGTTTAGCTTTTATAGTGTTAGCTTATATGTATATGTATTCCACGCTAGGATATAAACCTATAGTTAGGTGTTCTGATGTTTGTTAGATACGCACACATACTCATATGTGTGTGTGTTTATTTATTCTTTTTATGGACGTAGTTGTTTACTTGCACTTTGCCATGGATCTTACATATGGATATATGGATGTGCATATGTATGTATGTATGTATGTATATGTATATGTATATGTATGTATGTATATGTATGTTAGGATGTTTGCATACATATTGGTTGCACTGCATGTACATTCGTACAGGAGGCGGATTTAGTGATATTTGCACTCATATCGTACCATATCATTGTATTTTATCTATCATCTATATTATACAGTTTTGGTTGTGTTTTCGTTTTGTTGTATAATGGATGTTAATTATGTCTATTTTGTATGTTTGTACGATGTAAAGCGAGTTGCATTATCCATCTCTTGGAATTTCGAGAATAAAATTCTTTTAAGGGTGAAGAATGTAACATTCCATAATTTGACATAATTAAATAATTAAATTAAAAAGGGTAAAATCGTAATTTTAACGTAAAGGAAAAAATAGAAAATTTCTACAGGAGTTAGAATACGTCTTCGAGACCTATTTCATTGCGCTTGAAATGCTATTTCTAGTCAAAAAACATATATAACTTGCTGAATTTGGTTGAATGGGTTAGAAATTAAAAGAAGTCAAAACTAGTGGTACTTTAGTAGCATATTGGTTTTGAAAATATAGCTTATATTTTCAATCTATAAATATATCCTTAATCCTATTTCTTTATCATTATAAATCTTCCCTCTACTTATAAAACTCTGATCACTAAATAAATTTTAAATCCACCAAATTAAACCCAAATCAAACAAATTTATATATGAAACCGACCACTGCAAAAGGAGATAAACAAATAAATCAAAGCTATCGAGAAATTTGGCATTTTCAAGACGAGAGATTTCTGGACAACAAAGGAGGAGGATTCACCTTGAATCGGAGAAGATGCACAGCTAATCGGTTAGTGGTATTTATCATATTCTTGTATATACTAGTAAAATATAGTAATTCATCCCTTATGGTTGTCAATCATGTTGCAAATGATATAATTGAAACTTAAAAAGTGATCGTTTATATATATAAACATGAATGGCGTGTAGTACGACATGGCTAGATGGTTAAAAAGGAGAATTTTTATTGATTGTAATTAGCGGAAGTTAATCAACCATTAATCACAAAGTGTGAAATACAAAATTATTCCAAACTAGACATATTATATATCAAAATTATACTTCTCAATGATAAGAATCCACTGGTGGTACTCGTTCATCGATTTGCTATATGGATTGATAAAAAAACGATGGCAGTTCAGCAAATATGGACGGTCCATTTCGATCCAATGGCGAAACGATGGGGGTGCCATCGCGTAGAGGTAGTCGAGACGATCTTCAAACTAGTCATTGATCATGGTGAATGGTGGTACGGCATCCTAGAGCCGAGTTTAAAAGGTAGCGATGGTGGTGATTATCTGCACGGTCAGAGATGCAGTAATGGGTGGCGTTGGATGATGCAGTTATCGTGGAGGCTATTGTCGACGGTAGATTGGGGTGACGCTTCTCTGGCAGCGGTAATGCAGAAGTAAAGTTGACATTTGGATTTGGATAGTGAAGGCCGATGGTTTCTTATTCTTGTAGCTTACATGATCTAATAAATGAAATACTTAATTAAATATTTAATTTTGGACAAAATAATTAAATAATAACTCTTAACTTCAAACACTCATAACTCTCGCATATGGACTCTGTTTCACGCGTGATTCATTGCAACGGGATCGTGGTGAGACGAGAAATGCATTGATATATTGTTTTCTATATTATGAATTACTTCAAAATAATGTCTTATTTTGATAGATTCGTTATATAGAGAACTACTAGGACATTTCGGTACAGTATGAGAAAATTAGTCCTCGGTTTTACTAATGACGTTTGACCATGATGAGGTGGGGCCTGATCTAGTAACTTCTTGAACGGTGGGGCGATTACGAGTTTTAAGCTTGATCTCAATCATTTTGCAGCCTGTTAGGCGAATGTCTTCTACGAACTTAACCTCAATAGTCACATACCTTTGCGGCATACGAGCTGGGAGTTTTTGATCGGTCGTATGGGTACATTTGTGACATACGAGCTAGGAAGTTAGGCTCGATCATGTGCGTACGTTTGTGGCATACGAGCTGGGAGTTTGGGCTCGATCGTGTGCATATGTCTGTGATGATGGTGAGTTGGGATTTAGGGATCAATTCTGTTATAATTGTTTTGGCATATGATTAAACCCAGTAGAGATTTTAGTAAGACCATAGCTTATGATGTTACTATAGTATTTATTGTGTTTAGCTGACTTGTTGGGTGCAGGTGACGCAGATTAAGGTATGGTTTTCAAGCATAAGTGTTGTTTTACTAACTTATTAATATTATACACTTATATGATGCATATCACTCACTAAACGTATGTCTGACCCCCTATATCATTTTCTTCATTTTTGTTATGGTCTATCGATAGATCGATAGAGAGGAATGATGATGATTTGGAGGTATGATGGTACGATGAAGGTGTGCATTTATTTGTCTATTAGTCATCTACTATTTTATCACTGATTCGTCCTAGACATTCGGCTGATTTTGTTACTAGCGTAGAGAAATATTGTAAATTAAGTTTATTTGTACCGTTTTATTTTGTTCATTTGGTATGTATCTTGTATTATTGATTACTATATTTTATTCTTCCAGCTGTGAGTTTTAAAAAGTGTAGAATGTTGTAGATAACTTTGTGTTATATTTATATTTTATCCCAAAATGATTCGTCATATGCGAGGACTACGATGGGGCATTGTATATGCCAGACTATTACACTTTCCTCGCTCAACCTCATTCATGCCTTTTACAGTTTTGTCACAAACCAACAAATCACTCTTGGGACGTCTATAGGTGACAACTGCTTATTCTTTTCACTGCCAAATCTTTCCTTGCACCTTTGCTACCATGTTATTGACATCTGTGACACCAAAAACTTTCTTCTCTAGCTAAAACGGAATCTATGCAAACACTTTGCTCCTCCCTTATTATCACTTCCCTTAAAATATATAACATTAAAATGGTTATTACATCTGATATCATACAGTGCAGCACATGAACACTTGGTACTGACACAAGCATCTATATGTACTCAATTGTGCATAATATTTTGCTTCTTCACGTTGATAATAACCCCAATTATGCTCCGAATCATTCGGTGTTAATATGACAATCATACCCATTTCACTTCTATCAACTTTCACTTTATTGTGCTTTGATTTTTCATTATCAAACACTATCTTCCCATCTTCATGAATCAAAACTAAAACTTTGTGAGACAATGGCCGGTCATTGTGCAACAAATCCATTTCTATTTCAGAAACAACATCTACCTTATCCACTGCATAACTACCATATTCTGTATTTATTCCATCAGCTTCAGAAAACTTATAAGGAATGACCAAGTAAGAGTTCAAGCCATTATCATCGACTTTCACCCCCTATTTGTTCAGGAATAAATGCTCAGAAACCAAAGGTGATATTAAATTCAAAACAATGGACTTTATATAGGTGTCGGTGTGCACATTTTTGCGTACAGCAACATCTAAACACTTACATGATTCATTAGGAACAGTATCAAATTCAGGATGTTCAGCCAATACACCTATAACCAGGTTATTCTTTAACTTAATTATTTCTTCATGTCCTAAAGATGATCGTTCATTTTGCATGCATTTCAATACAGTGGACCCATACTTTTCTAAAGCTACACTTTGAATAGCCATGCCGTGTCTCTGTACTTTTTCTTCATTTGTGTATGTTGTACGTTCGTATTGCCAATATCTAGCTACAGTGACCCATGCTCTTCTAAAGTTTCATTTTCACTAGCCATGCTATACTTCTGTGCTTTTTCTTTAAATTTACTACCTATTTCATGATTCCAAATATATGTACCTATACGTAATTTTAGCTGTAGATTTGAGGACACCACCTTCTGCACCATATTCACATCATTATATATATGGACAACCTTCCCCATAGACTTCTTTTTGTTATTATTGCCAGCATCTTACCATATTTCATCACCATTAACACAAAATTGTTCTCATTCAAGTCATTATATTCAATTAAACCCAAGACTTCTAATTTATTATTCAAGGCAACATCACCACACTTTGATTTCTTGCGTTTGGACGTTTTTTTTAAAAAAAATTCTGCATAAACATGTTTTCTTTACTCTCTCTCGTACGATCTTGATTGCGACCAATTTCAATATATGAATTACTCACAGGTCTACCCTTAAGTTCATAACTCCTCACTACCGGATCTAAAAGCATATCTGATTAATATTTATCAGGAGCTCCATTTCTTAACTGCATATCCCATAAAATACACAAACTACTATCTATTACTATTATTATTATTATTATTATTTCCATTTCCAAGAAAGATATCAGCAGTTTTCTTCCCCACATTCTCATTATTCATATTCATATGATAAGACATTTTCAACCCAGAAACAGTAGATACATCTGTTGTAAACTTAACAACAACATTCAAAGCATCAAAGTGCCAAATAATTTTGTTCATAAGTCCAACCCTTCTTCTTTCTTTTCTGAATAACCATCAAGAGATATTTTCCTTAGTTTGAGAAATTCCAAACAAAAATAATACCATGTTCTTTCTCACCCAGAGGTTTCGGCAATGGAGAGTTATCAAGATTGCAGTACTTTAAATAATTGGAACATGATTTTGTTTTGCGGCCGAAAACTACACAACTAAAGCAACGAATCAGATCGCCGCATTCCTTTGTTGTATTCTTTTTATCTCCGCATCTTTAGTATAAAGAACTATTTTTTTTTTCCAGTAAACCATGGTTTTTGATGATTCAGACGAGGAATGTATTGTGGAGATAGAAACGAGTATTTGACAACGCTTGCCGTTGGAATTCCTAAATACAAATTGTAAATGAAATGTGATTGTCCCATCTCGTCAAATATAAAAACAAAGCTAAGTATATTAATACAAAGGGTAAATGAAGGACTTTGGGCATCCAAATGTTTGTTTTGTTGTGAGAGAGGAAATCATGTATCATCACCACACGTGCGCGCCGCTGCCGTCTGTCCAACGGGGCTGAGATTTGGATTTAAATGATTCTATTTTTACTGTAAAACTGGATCGGGTTTCTAACAGTTGCAGGCTATACGAACAGATGCGACTGTTCAGAAGCGGACGCGGATTGACTGAGAATGTGCGACTTCTGAAGCGGGCGTGTGTTTTTTTTGGCGAACAGACGCATCCATTAGCAGACGGAAGCGGGTGCGAACCGTTAGATGCGAACGGGTTTGACCCGACTGAAGAAGCACGGGAGAACAGAAGCAGTGCGACGCGAACAGATGCGAGGAGCAGGCGGGTGCGACCCATTAACGAATAGTAGCGGTTCAAAAAGCAACGGGTGCGACTCGTCAAGCGGACGCAGCTGTTTGAAGGGATGCAGACGAAACTATAAATAGGAGAGAATCCTGACCCCATTCTCATTCAATTCCATTTCTAATTTCTTCTGCTTCTTCTTTTCTACTGCTCTATACAATATATCGCAGAGTTGACATACTCATTACGATCTCATGCAGATTACGTCTGTTGTATCTTGGGAGACTTTAAATCAAGTCTTAAGGATATTGTTACGACAAGCCTCAGACGGAATTTCTTCTTCAAACCGGTTAGGTTTTTAATTGATTTATTTATTTATTTATATATATCATTTCGTTTCTACGTTATACTATTTTTTTTAATACTATAACGTTTGATTTATCGATATAGTTATTATTACTATAGTTGTTAGTTTGTAATTTAATTACGACATACTATTGCTTAATTTAGCTAATACAGACTTTCAAAGTAGTGGAAATCTGATTGATAAACTTGTGAGACGAGTTTATAATTGATTATTCTCTATTTTGGTATACTAGACATATAACATCTTAAGACTTTTCCGTTTTAACTAAAACCGAGATGGCAACAGTAGAGCTCTCAACAAAGGCTACTACACACAACATGCCCGATCCTTTTAAAGAAGAAGATGACGACTTTCTAACATGGTAGAATCAGATGTTATTTTATCTCACCATACTCGGTCTGCAACGGTATCTCGAGGAGGAGGAACCGATTCCTGAACCAGGCAAGGAATCAGATGTTGATATGTAGAAGCATTCCGATTTTCTATGTAGAAACTATATTCTGAATTGTCTCGACAAGCTGCTATACAAAGTATATCGGCCTCTAAAGACAGAAAAAACACTCTGGAATGCACTTGTCACAAAGTATAAGACGCAGAATATAAGTCTTA
Source organism: Allium cepa (assembly GCA_030765085.1). NCBI lineage: Eukaryota > Viridiplantae > Streptophyta > Magnoliopsida > Asparagales > Amaryllidaceae > Allium > Allium cepa. Next base: position 39,679,405 of record CM060935.1, on the reverse strand, counting down.
AGAAATTCATGGTAGACAAATTCATGGACTACAAGATGGTTGATTCCAAACCGGTGACTGCTCAACTGCATGAACTATAAATCATTATTCATGAACTCAAAGCAGAAGGTCATAAGGTTGGAGAATCGTTTTTGGTTGAAGCCACCACGGAAAACTGCCGCCGTCATGGAGAGATTACCGCAACTATCTATAGCATAAGAAAAAGGAAATCTCTTTACAGGATCTCATAGTCCAGTTGAAAATTGAGGCAAATAACCATGGAGTTACAAAACCAAGCGAGGAGGCATTTCTGGCTGAAGGTTCGAAGACCAAAAACAAAAAGAAGAATTTCCAAAAGAAAAGAAAAGCTCCAGACAACAAACCAAAAGACAACAAACGAACCAAAAAGTTTAATGGCGAATATTGAGTTTGTGGAAAAGTTGGACATGCCGCTAGTGATTGCGGACACAAAAGGAACGCAACATAGAGGCAAATATAGTAGACAATATGGAAGTAGACGAGTCCAACTTCTCGGCAGTTGTATCTAAATGCAATTTGGTTCAGAATCCTAACCAATGATGGGTAGACACAGGCGCTACTCGTCATGTCTGCTCTGACAAATCCATGTTTTCTACATGCCAGAAATTCGATCACGAAGAAAAACTCTATATGGGTAATTCTGCAAAATGCATGATCGAAGGCAGTGGCACAGTAATCCTCAAGTTTACTTTTGAAAAAACTGTCAAGTTGAATGACGTGCTCCATGTTCCAGATATACGCAAGAATCTCATCTCTGGTGCAGTACTATCAAAGAAAGGATTCAAAATGGTATTCGAGTCAGACAAGATGGTTCTGTCCAAAGCTTGAATATATATCGGAAGGGGATATTTATGTGATGGCTTCTTTAGGGCAAATGTAGCCGTTATCGGCAATAAAACTATATATTCTGATTGTGCTATTAATAAAATTGAAGTTTCTTCGTTGATTGAGCACGAAATTTTACTATGGCATAATAGAATGGGACATATAAATTTCCGAAAAATGAAAATATTATCAAACTAGGGACTAATTCTAAAATTCCAAGTAGATAAGAACTACAAATGTGATACATGTGTAGAAGCAAAATTGTTAAAAAACCATTTCAATTTTGTTGATAGAAGCACCGAACCACTACGTTTGGTTCATACAGATTTATGTGATTTTAAATCATTACTTACAAGAGGTGGGAAAAAGTACTTTATCACTTATATTGATGGTTATACATGATATTGCTATGTGTATCTTTTAAATAGTAAGGATGAAGCAATTACATCGTTTATGAAGTACAAAGCTGAGGTAGAAAATCAGTTAAATAAAAAGATCAAGATATTGAGATCTGATCGATGTGGAGAATATGAATCACCATTTGAACAGTTCTGTGCCGAAAATGGTATAATTCATCAAACAACAGCTCCATATTCGCCACAACAAAATGGTGTAGCCGAGAGGAAAAACAGAATGTTAAAAGACATGATTAATGTCATGCTTTTAACCTCTAGTCTATCGACGAACTTGGGGGGAAAGCCTTAAATATGTCTAATCACATATTAAACAAAGTATCTCATAATAAAACATGAACAATTCCATATGAGTTATGGAAAGGACACAAGCCAAGTTTTAAATACTTCAAAGTGTGGGGTGCTTGGCAAAAGTTCCAGTTCCGCCTCCCAAGAAAGTCAAACTTGGACCAAAAACAGTAGATTGTTACTATTTAGGGCCAGCCCAAAATTGTAGTGCCTACAGATTTTTGGTATTCGAGTCTGATATAGCTGATATTCATGTAAATACAATTATGAAATCTAGAGATGCCTCATTCTTTGAAGATGTGTTTCTACACAAAAGGAATGAAGGGAGTAATGTCCCTAAAAGGACAAGAGAAGAATCAACCAATTCACATGAAGATGAAACTCATCATGAGATTGAGGAAGTTGAACCAAAAAGAAGCGTAAGGGCTAGGACTTCCAAGATATTTGGTTCGGATTTTTTTCACATATGTGTTAGAACACAAATCTCAAAAGTACAAGGAAGCAATGTCATCTTCTGAATCTTCATGTTAGAAGGAAGCAATCCAAAGTGAGATTGATTTAATTCTAAGTAATAAAACTTGGGAAATTGTTGATATTCCACTTAGAATAAAACCAATTGGTTGTAAATGGATTTTCAAGAAGAAAATGGAAGTAGATGGCTCTATCGACAAGTATAAAGCCAGATTAGTAGCCAAAGGATATCGTCAAAAAGAAGGAGTAGATTTCTTTGACACATATTCACCAGTAATACGAATAACCTCTATAAGAATGCTAATAGCAATTGCATCGATCTATAAGCTAGAAATTCATCAAATGGATGTAAAGACAACATTCTTAAATGGAGATCTCGATGACGAGATCTACATGGAGCAACCTGAAGGTTTTGTTTCCAAAGGAAATGAAAACAAAGTCTGTAGATTAGTAAAATCATTATACGGATTAAAACAAGCTCCAAAACAATGGCATGCAAAATTTGATAGTGTCGTGATGAGAAATGGTTTTCGTATAAATGAATGAAATAAATATGTTTATTATAAACAAATTGGACAATCATATGTGATGATTTGTTTATATGTAGATGATACCTGAGTATTTGGTCCAAATACTCAGGTAATAGAGACCATAAAGAAGATGTTAATTAGCAATTTCGATATGAAAGAGTTAGGAGTTGTAGACATTATTTTGGGAATCAAAATAATAAGAACACCTAATGGAATTGAAATATCTCAGTCACATTATGTAGACAAAGTGATTGAAAAATTTCAAAATTTTAGAATTAAACGAGTAAAAACACCTTTTAATCCATCAGAAGTACTGCATAAAAACATTAATGAGCGTGTAATGCAACTGGAATACGCTCGTGTAATAGGATGTCTCATGTATCTCATGAATTGCACAAGACCAGATATAGCTTATGCAGTAAGTAGACTGAGCAGATATACAAGCAATCCAGGAAAAGAACACTGGAAAGCACTAATGAGAGTGCTTGGATATTTAAAAAATACCATAAATTTTTCCTTACATTATGGAAAATATCCTACCGTCTTAGAAGGATATAGTGATGCAAACTGGATTGCTGATTCAGAGGAATCAAAATCAATGAGTGGTTATATATTTACCTTAGCAGGGGCAACATGTCATGGAAATCAACTAAACAAACCTGCATAGCTCGGTCCACTATGGAATTAGAGTTCATCGCTTTAGATAAAGCAGGCGAAGAAGCAGAACGGCTTCATCAGTTTTTAGAAGATATTCCATTTTGGCCTAAACCTGTACTGGCCATATGCATACACTATGATAACCAAGCTGTGCTAAGCAGAGCACAAAACTTTGCGTATAATGGAAAGTCATGACACATTCGTCGACGTCATAACACAGTTAGGCAGTCACTCTCAAATGAGACTATTTTCATAGATTAAGTGAGAACAAATGATAACCTAGCGAATCCATTTACTAAAGGTTTATCAAGAGAGAAAATTGACTGCGCATCGAGGGGAATGAGTTTAAAAATCTAAACCACCAAGAGTTATCTTATATGGAAACATATCCTAGCGACTGGAGATCCCACGGACTAGAATCAATAGGCAAACCAGTTCTGAGTAACTCAAGACGTAATGCATTTTTGTGGACATAGTCCAACTCCATTCCTATGGTGCACAATATAAATGCACGCTTACAGAAGTATTTAAAGGTTAAAACTATGTTTTCTTAATGACGACCATATCTTGAAAATAACAAGTGGGGTATATGTAAGATACTCTTAATGGTTGTGATCACCTATGTTAGTGTGAGTTGGGTCGACTCTATGAGAATATTAAAGGCTAATATTTTCTATAAACATCGCAGAACCAAAAATTGTTCAGGACCAAAATGAACGCAACCAAGAGATTGGATGAGAAGGGAATCATTGCTTTGTAAAGCTAGTTGTTTGGATATACAATAAAGGCCGATAGTTCAAGATGAAATAATTCACCGATTAGCCAAGTAGATCCGATAAGTTTTAACTAGGGAAAGTTCAAAGTGAAATATCTACTTATCCATGATAAAGCAAGATTCCATATGTACTCTATTATATTTCGCTTTGTGTGGAGGAAAAGTATATTATCATTTATGTGGGGGATTGTTGGAATTTCTAAATACAAAGTGTAAATGAAATACACTTGTCCCACATCGCCAAATATAAAAACAAAGCTAAGTATATTAATAGCTTTCTAATGAAGGGGTTGGGGCCTTAAGGCACCCAAATATTTGCTTCGTTGTGAGAAGGAAGATCGTGCATCATCACAACACATGCGCGCATGCCGCCGCCGTTCGTCCGACCGAATCGAACCGGGCCGGGCACGGGCTCGAGTTCGGGTTTGGGTTTCGATTTGGATCTAAATGATCCTATTTTTACTGCAAAACTGGATCGGGGTTTCTAACAGTTGCATGCTATACGAACAGTCGCGACTGTTCAGAAGCGGACGCGGATTGACTGAGGAGGTGCGACTTGTGAAGCGGGCACGTGTTTTTTCTGAACAGACGCATCTATTAGTAGACGGAAGCGGGTGCGAACCATTTGATGCAAACGGATGCGACCCGACTGAAGAAGCGTGGGCGAACAGAAGCAGTGCGACGCGAACGGATGCTAGGAGCAAGCGGGTGCGACTTGTTAACAAACAGTAGCGGTTCAAAAGGCAAAGGGTGCGACCCGTCAAGCGGACGCGACTGTTTGAAGGGATGTGGACGAAATCATAAGTAGGAGAGAATCCTGATCACATTCTCATTAAATTCCAATTCTAATTTCTTCTGCTTCTTCTTTTCTGCTACTCTATACAATATATCACAGAGTTGACATACTCATTACAATCTCGTGCAGATTATGTTTGTTGTATCTTAGGAGACTTTAAATAAAGTCTTGAGGAAATTGTTGCGACAAGCCTCAGGCGGAATTTTCCTCTTCAAACCGGTTAGGTTTTTAATTGATTTATATGTTAATTTATATATATCATTTTCGTTTCTACGTTATACTATTTGTTTTAATAGTATAACGTTTGATATATCGCTATAGTTATTATTACTATAGTTGTTAATTTGTGGTTGTAATTTAATTACGACATACCTATTGCTTAATTTAGCTAATACAGACTTTCAGAGTAATTAAAATCTGATTGATAAATTTGTGGGAGACGAGTTTATAATGATTATTCTCTATTTTGATATACTAGATATATAACACTTGCATATGAGCGAGAATAAACAACATTCATGGAAATTGAGAAAGAAACGAGAATCGGCAGGAGAAGATGAATTCATCTAAAAATATGGAAATACAAAAGACACGAAAATAAGGAAAAAGAAATTTACTGGACTTGAATTTTAACCATCGTCGAAAATGTGTTACCTCTATATATTAACAGGTGACGGCTATCCAAGAGGGAAAAAAAAGAAAAAAAGGGACAAATTTCTAACAGAGACTGTTCTTTAAGAGTATTGGCATAAATATGCTACTCTGAAAATTATTTGCAATTACAGGCTAGTTTTGGCCGGCTCAGCAATGAGCTGGCAATTTAAAAAAAAAAATGGGGTGCATTTGTGAAATGCGCCTCTGAAAATTTACACTGCCGCATCTGCCAAATGCACCAATGTAAATTTTTCAACCTAAAACAAAATACAACCAGCAAACAGTCGTTTCTCTTACAATATATTCGATCTAGAAAACTCAATTTCGTAATTTTCTTCCATTTACCGTAAAATTCCTCAAAATTTAAAAATATAATAGGATTAATAGTTGGATTACTTCTATCAGCCATTTGGCATCAATTTGAAGGTATAAATCTAGTTTAAACTCAAACCCTAGCTCAATTTTTAGGTATTTTCATATTCTACTTTTCACAAATTTACTCCCTCATTTTTATGCTTTATTACGTCATTAGTATTCATTTAGCAACTGATTATTCTAAAATTAATTATGTTTTTCTTTTTAGAAGTATATCGGATTTCATTCTAATTATTTGCTACTTTAATGAAAAATTGACCATGAAAGAAAATAATACACTGGTATATGTTGGTGGTAAATAAAAGGGTTCAAAGGTTAAAAAAATTTGCTCCTATAATGAACTAAAAGAAACGGTGTATAGGGTCACAACAATTGATTCACAAGAGTATGATGTAAAACTAGTAAGCAAGTGGGTAACGAATTCTGGATCTTCTGTTATCGACGTAAATGATGATGAAGATGCTATGTTTTCTGTTAATATGAAAGACATTTTGAAGAGGCAATTGCTACTAATTTGAACTAACATTCTACTCAAATTCTTGGTACTATTTCGAGTTATCCTTATCAGAGCAATCCAAGTCCAGTGTTTTCTACTTGTGTGAACACAAAGTAAGTAATTTGTTAATGTATTTACATTTGAGTGGTTGAAATTTATAGTGTTTTGATCTCATACTTTTTTTTCACAGTTTTATGGTGCATCTTGGTGGTTCGAGCTATGGACCGGTAAATGGTCAATTTTTACACTCCTTACCTTCAAATGCTAGAGAGGTTACAATGATGATGGAGGCCGCAGTTCACCGCATATAGATAGCATGCAAGTTGCTTCAATGGATAATGATATGCCATGGATGGATAATATGAAAGTTAATAATGAAGCTCTAGAGTTTGAAATTGATCATGAGAAAGAAAATGAAAATAATGAAGCATCTTTATTGGAAGAAGATGATGATGATAACGATGAACATATGGAATTTGAGATGCCTTTGACAGATGATTTATGTAGTGCAAAAATTATGGTGACATCATTGATTGAAAATGTTACTCCTATTAGAGATGTATTTACCTGAGAATGTGTTAATTTTGGTTTTCAAGTAGGAATGCAATTTCAAACAAAGGAAATACTTATTGAGTAGTTAAGTAAGTGGTCCATCAAGAATTCTGTTTCTTTTAAACCCATAAAATCCCGCAAAGCAGAATACACCGCGATTTGTAATGTTGATAAAAATTGCCATTGGAGAATACATGCAATTGTCCCTACAAAATCATTGATGGGGTGGTGGGAAATTAGAAAATATGATGGAAATCATACTCTTGTTAATCCAGTCATTAATTCAAATCATAAACAAGCTACAAGCAGATTTATTGCTAATAAAATACTTCCTTTTGTGAAACCGGATTTGAATACCACTCCTTCTGCGATTCAAGTTCTAATGTCGGAAACATTTTTTTATTAAAATCAGCTACTTCAAGGCATATAGAGCATTAACTTGAGAGAGTTTTTGGAGATTTGGAAACATCATATGCTGAGTTACCATAATATTTAGCTACTATTAAAAAATAATCCGGAAACAGTGTTTAAAGTTGATATCAAAAGAATCACCGATGATAAAGTTCTTTTTAGGAGTGCATATTGGGCATTCAGTGCATCTATTGAGGGTTTTGCACATTGTCGATAGTTGATTTGCATTGATGGAACTCATCTATACGATAAATACCAAGGTACGTTGCTAATTGTGACTGGAGTAGATGCAAATGATTGTATATTTCCATTAACATATGCAATTTTAGACTCTGAATCAAAAGATTGTTGGGATTGGCTTCTTAGATGCATGTACTACTACATACATAGTGTTCGCAATAGGTGTTTAACTTTCATATCCGATCGAATGAAAGGTATTCCAAGAGCATTTGATAATTGGCCAGAAGAGCACCATCACCGCTTTTGTGCTAGACATCTCAAAGCTAATTTCCAAGTTGCTGGATTTTCTCAAAAAAAAATTGGTAGACATTTTTTATTCGTGTGCTAGTGCTACAAATGATTTGCAGTACAAAGAGTTAAGGGGATACTTGAAAATTATTTCTCCAGATGCACATTCTTGGATTGAAAAGAGTTTACAAGATGCGGAGGAAAATTGGGCTATATGCAAGGGTAATGGTGGAATATTTATGATGATGACAACAAATGTGTCCAAAAGTTTTAATGGAGCTCTAAGAGGTGCTCGAGCTTTGCCAGTTAATTCATTAGTAGCAAGAATGTTTTATCGTTTAAATGACTATTTCATGAAACGTCCTTCCGATGCCGAGGGATTTGAAACGCAAATGAGTCCAAAAGTTGAATCTCTTTTAGCCAAAAGAGCAAAACAAGCAAGATATTGTGGAATTGTTAGATTCAGTCAAACTGAATGGCAAGTGAAGGATCAATTGAAAGAGCATTTACAGTGACACTACAAGATAATATATGTAGTTTCACTTGCTACATATCTTTATTGCAAAAGTTGCCATGTTTGCATGTGATGGTCGCTTGTGCTCGAACCATTGGAGGAGTGAATAGATCGTATTGCGACTTTTGTTCAATTTGATTTTCATTCGAAAAATATAAAGCACGCTCCAAATTTTTATCCTATTCCAGATAGTAGATATTGGGATGCATATCACGGTCCGACCATATTGCCAGTGCTTACAAAAAGGAAGACGGGACGTCCATGGTCGACAAGAATCAAATGCATGATTGATAAAATAGGAGGAAGTAAATAAAATAATTGTAGAAAATGTGGTCAAAAAGGGCATAAAAGATCAACTTGTCCGTCGAAATAATTTGTATTTGATTTATGTTAGCTTCTTTGTGTCGAAGTAATGTGTCATTTGTATGTTGTATCTTAAGTGAATGAATTGAACGTATTTTGCATTTGATATTTCGTTTGGATGTTTTTCTTGAATTTGTATGTTGTATGTTAGCTTCTTATGCCAAGATATCTCGTTTGGATGATTTGAACATGTTTGTGTATTGTATGTTAGCTTCTTGTGGCAAGATATTTCGTGCATTCATCTTGAATTGTCTGAAGTAGTAGAAATTAATAGCAGCGGCAGGTTTATGTTTAGTGGTAGAATCGTCAGGGCGCATTTGGCAGATGCGCCAATGTAAAATTGTGAAGGCGCATTTCATAAATGCTCCCACTGTACTAACAGCTCTCTGTTAGGTGGCTAAACTAGTAGGGCGCATTTGGTAGGTGTGCCTTTGTTAATTTGTGAAGGCACGCTTCTGCAATGCGCCCTGTGCTGTGTGTATACAAAGCAAGATAGCCTGATTTCCTCACTCTACTCTATTCCATCCTTTTACTCAAAATCCCTAAAACCCCAAAATTTCTAAATTCGCAACCATAACATCAATTGTAATTATTTTTCGTCAAATTTGCTAGAAAATGGAAGGATCGTCATCATCTTCTCAAACTAGAGGTATAATCTTCATTGGAATTTAGTTTGTATATTGGAATTTTGTTTGTTCAAAATATGGTATTTATTACAAGAATTTTGTTCAAATTAGAAGTATACACATTTGTTACCAGTAATTTGTTCAAATATGGGAATTTAGCTTGTACATAGAGTTAATGAATTGAATTAAAGTCTCAAAAATTGCTCAAATTTAGTTTGTTCATTGACCACATTTAGTTTGTTCAAGTATAATCTTCATTGAAATTTAGTTTGTTAAAATTTAGTTTGTTAAAATTTAGTTTGTTACAAGGATTGGAGTTATTGTTCAAGTCTAAAAAATACTTGTAACAAATTCCAAATGCATGAAATTTAGTTTGTTACAAGGATTTTAGTTATTGTTCAAGTTATTGTCCATTTGAATTTAGTTTGTTCAAATACTTGTTGAGGTTTCAAAAATACTTGTTCAAGTCTCATGCAATTTAATTGTTCAAAATTTGTATTCAATTGCATGATCTTCACACTTGAACATTTTTTCATTATAGAGTTGGTGCCCGGTCCCGTGAATGCAAGTGTTTTTCATCTTCAAAGTGAGCATTGAAGCAATAATATGAACTTGATGCAAAAAAATTTTTTAAAGATCTATGCGTATATTAAAAAGTTTTTATTTGGTTACCAATTCCACTTTTTTTTTCTTTCGTTCATTTTTGAATGTGTGGAGTGATGGGCCACTTGAGTGTCATGATCATTCAAGCAAATGAAAATTCAACAAGTCGAATACTTCAAGTGTTCAACTTGCATTACAAAAAGCTGGATTCAGGGAAATATCTAGATTGGGCTTTTTTAAAATAGATCATGCGCTAGTTACTTCATTGGTAGATAGATGGAGACCCGAGACTTCAACCTTTCATTTCTCCACTGGTGAAATTACCATCACGTTCGCAGATGTTAGTTGTCTTCTAGGTGTTACAGCAGAAGGAAATCCTATTACCATTAGACAGCTGAGTGATTACGAAGATATTTGTCGAGAGTATTTAGGTGCGATTCCACCTCGAAGTGAGATAAGAGGCGCAACAATTATGTTGACATGGCTTCGAGATATGTTTGTAGATAAGATATCATCTGATGCTTCAGATGTGGAAATTGAATATCATGTGAGAGCTGTTATTCTACATTTGATATCTTGTTGTCTATTTCCTGATCATTCTAAAGGATGACTAAACCTTTTTTGGTTATTGTTTTTGCGAAATTTGGATGAGTGTGCACGATGTTCTTGGGGCAGTGCTATATTGGCAACATTATATAATGAGTTAATAAATGTTGCACTCATGAAATCCAAATCGATAGCTGGTTGTCTCTCGCTTTTATAGGTATAATATGAATAGGTATATTTGTTATACACTCATATATAATATTTAATTCTAATGTATTCAAATTTTTGATTGATTTTATAGCTTTGGTCATAGACACATTTTCCCATTTGTTGTTCAAATGTGACTTTATCCATGCAGATCGACAGGACATTGCCTTATAGTGCAACTTAGTTAATTTCCAACTACATTTACATGTGTGTATTTTTGTATTGATAAAACTCTAATTGAATAACTATTTATATAGATGGTTTGGTTGAAGGAGTTGGGTTGAGTCTCCAAAGCAGGTGGCCACTTGCTATCGCGACTAGCTCGACATGTTAATAGATGAAGTTGTTATATGGAATCCGTACACACAGGATGTGCTTATTGATCTTCTATAGATTTGTCTAAGTGGGATGCATAGTTGGCTTTGTAAGACACCTATCATATGCATGCGATGTGTTGAGATGTATAATCCTGATCAAGTGATGCGACATTTGGTCTTCATCAACACAGACCTGATCCATGTGAACCAAAGTCAGATTTGAAGTTTGCTATCATTCACTGGAACAATAGACATTACTGTATCGTACACCAACAGTTTCTTACCATTCCTATTTCGAAATACATGACTTGGTATTGGTTGATTACTCATTGCGGATCGAACTTCTCACGAATAAACATACACTGCTCGTGCACCACCTTGAGCGAGATGTGGTAAATCTTAACATTATTGTGATATTTTTAGTTCGTTGGGTTGAATTGTTCGTTCACTTGAATTATGTTTCTAATTTTGAATAAATAACTACAACTTGTAGGTCGATGTACTAGAGACGGTAGGAAGTGGGTTGGACGATATCAGACACGGTAGAGTACCCGAACGAGAAGTCCAATCATGGTGTCTTGATTTTAGGAAACCTATTGACACACTTCATTTTAGAAATCGATTAACAAGCCGAAGCTTTTTCGAACAAGCTATGTGGACTAGAGAGCGAATACCTAAAAGAAGGCAGGATACACACCAATCGCAATCCGTTGGACCTTTTCAACCCCCACCTACCCAAGATGATCCAACTCAACCATGAGTATTCCTATTTTTATTTTACTATTAGTTTGCTTTTGTAATTGAACCATAACTTCTACTTTAATTCGAATGTAATCAAATTTTAACTATGTTATTCTTGAATTTGTTTAATGGTAGTTTTATTTGTTGGCTTTTATGTAGATAAACGTCTCCTATTATTTATGATAGTGCAATTGAATTTGGATTTTGTGTATTTGGATTGTTTAAGGTTGTTGTCTAGGTTTGGACCTGAGATTTACACTGGCACATTTGGTAGATGCGCTAGTGTGTATTTCATGGGCCGCATTTCACAAATGCGTCCCGTATTATTTTATTTTTTTAAAATGGCCAATTCATCACCGAACCGGTCAAAATTAGTCTACAATTGCAAATAGTTTTCGGAGTAGCTTATTTATTTTAGTAATTTCAAAAACCAGTCTCTTTTGAAAATTTGTCCAAAAAAAGTGAAATAAGTGATATTAATATGCAGAAAATAAAGAGACCACCATCTAGAGTAGTTCGACCAAAGGTCGTCTACGTCCACGATAAGTAGCCTTTTACAATACTACTTAGATTACAATAGCCTAAGTTACAAGAGAGAGTTGCTAAAAATACATAGAGATTTTCTTTTTAGGCTAATATTTTTCAACCATTGTGAAATGACACTGCGTGATGTATTTATAGTGATTGAACTTGATGCTTGGATGGTTAAGATTAATATGAAAGCCTAGTAAATGCTTTGGACCACTGTTGGTAATATATGATTAACGATCATGCTAGCTGGGACATCAAGTAGTTTGTATGGTATAAATGTAGACAGCTAGGAGGCTACACTATGGAAATAACTCTTAGATGGTGTGGTAGTAGGGGATAGCTTAGTAGAGGTACTAGGGTGTCAGCTAACTACAAAGAGGGGTTGTTTCATAGCGCTACCTCTGTCAGATGAGCCATGCTAATGGATGCCAACCTTTCAGACAGATGACCCTGGTGGGGCATCTCTTAAGTCAGGGAGGCTTGATGCTTTCGGACATGGTTAAGAAAGCTACAGGGTTCTTACGAGTGGTGGAAGGCTTGCATAAGGATGATAGCGAATGACAAGGTTGTTTCGATAGCTTGCATGCTGGTCAAGCTGATCACCGAGGGACCCTAACTTCTCAGAATAATCTGTCTTGACCTTGCCGCCCACTGCTTGAGGTTTGGGGAGATTGACCATCGATTTTGTCGAAGTGTACAAGGTATATTATTAATGGGCATGGCCAAGGATAGGTATGGCCAGGCCGACAGGTAAGATGCGAAGTGGACGGGTTATACCCAAAACAGCGATGACACATGAGCTTTGAATGCTGCTATTCAGGTCAGTAGAGGAGGCGAGCCATTATGATATGTGCGCCAAGGGAAATATGGATGTCTAAGTGGAATAGAACGCTTTTTTATTTGCAAGAAATACGAGCAACATTTTGCCACTGACCCTTTCTCGTACAGGGTGGCAGGCTTGTCGTGCAATCAATGCCGCATTAAATGCAATGACACATATCATCAGATGAATGGAAAAGACAGTCATTTTCCTAGACCTGTAGAGGGAAATCATTTTTTACATGAGGATTTGACAAACACGTTGTTTCCACCTAGATGGTTCAGATGTTCTCATACGTGGCAAATCCATCAGCCCACATCGTTCCTCTTCTCTTTTTTTTATCTTTCCTCCTTCATTCTAACCTTTACTAGACTGTCAAAGATATTATGCAATTAAAAAACTATTGAAGCTTCCTATTTTCTACAGCAAATCTGATTTTTTTTCTTCCAATCCTAATAAATCATCAGTAATTGATTTTCTCTTGACTTTTATCCATGCATTTTTCATGCTATGCTTTTTGTTTGAACATCACTTTTAATGATTTTTTGTTGTTGAATTTCCTTTGGCTCACATGATGTGATAATGAACATCAGGATTTGTCTCCTATTGTTGTAGAAAATCGTACTTTTATTAACTTTCTAGGCAAAAGTTTTCGACCATTAACGTTTAACGATCGTTATCATGCCACTATTGACGGTCGTCAAACGTCGAAGCCCATAAAAGATAAGAGAAACCCAAGGCTTTCGGTGCCATCATTGCTGAACTATCTTCACTTGATTAGTAGTGGGAAGAATTCAGCCTGGACTCATAGATAGGACTAGGTTGGCCGGTAGTCCATCTTAGCATAGGGGTTAGAAGTGCCCCTAAACCAAGTTAGACTATTTCTTATATAGATTGGAGGCAGTTCGGTATCCTAGGTGACTTGTTTTAGCAACAGATGGTTGGAGGTGCTTCCATTAGTGCTTGGTAGACCATTTCGCGAGGAGTCACCAAGATCCGAGAGGAAGGGATTAATCTTTAATGTTCTTTGGCTGACTTTGCCTATGAGAACATTGCTCCCATATACCTGCTACCTGCGGACGGGCCCAATAAACCTCCACTGGGCTACTATTCCTGGTCACTTACATGAAGGCGGGGCGACCCTTCCTTTACACTCATTCTTCATTATATTTTTAAACGACATGGGTTGACACTAGGTCAACTTACCTCGAATAGCTATAGCTTCTGATTGGGTCTACCTTATCTGTCACAAGCTGGATCTTCTCGATCATGTTCCCATAATCATCCGTTTAATCAGCAAGCTCTACAGGTAAGTAAAAACTGAACTGACTAGTTATTGTAATCTTCAAGGCCAAGAAACGCCTCCTTGATCTAAGGTTTCCCAAGTAAGGGCGCCGAGCTACAAAGATTGGTTCTTGTCATTCCCATGTCATCAACCCGAGCCTTGAAACTTAGGTCTTTAGCATGCATTGTGAGTTTTCCTTAACTTGTTGAAGAATACTTTAATATTGATTTTTTAATAATAATTTCTTCTTCTGTCATAGTAGTACTAGCATGAATTGTGGTAGACCTTTCTTCATACAAGTAATACCTTCGCCTGATCAAGACGACTAGGGATCCCCCATAGAATCTATTCATCATCATGAACGATACTAATGTTTTCTAGGTTGGACTGTTAGGCCTAAGGTAAACCATGAGAGGAAGAGATTTCAAAGCCAGGACAACCTCCGGCCGACCAGCCAAAACATACAGGTATTTTGATTAGAGAGAAGTGTGTTACGACCATTGGGGTTGAAGTTGATAACGAGGACAAGACTACCGGGCGGACTCCAATCGAGGCTAAGGGAATGATCAAAGTGAGTGGGATTCCTTCAACCCGACCCACTTAGAGGATGATGTGGTTATCATGATACCATAATAGATTGATTGTCAGATTGCATTAGCTTATCAGGGACGTACGAGGTGGAAAAGGTGGGCAACTTGGCATAGGAGCCTGATATGCCGACAAGCGAGTGCTCCTTCTTCGGGAACCCCTCCGCTATGATCTTCAGAATAAGTGACCTAAAATATGCCCCTTAACACATACAACCTTTAGGGGACACAACTTAGTAGCAGCAGCACGGGGTCTCCCTATCTACCCTTAACTAGGAGGCGATAGAGTGATTAAATTATGGAGAGTAGCTTGGCTTTGTACAACTTTTTTTAATATTTTCTTCACTCTTCTCCGACTTGTGCTTATGTTTATCATTGTTGTCTGTTTATCTTGGGCCTCGCTCTTGATGTTTCCTTCATGATGGGAACACATTCTGGGAGCTCCGCGATGCAGCTCGGTACTGGAACCTACTAACCTCACCAACCCAATACCAGCGCCCTATCGCACATGCCAACCAGCTCTCGACCACCTAATGGGAGGCATTTTTCCTCCAACAAACCTATCCTTACGTGAGAGGGTGATGACCGAGGTAGCTGAGAGGAGGACGAATCAAAGTAGAGGAGGTTGTTCAAATGGCCTTAGGTTCCAGATCCAAAGAGCTCAAGGAGTATCACATCCTATGGATGAGGTGGACATAATAAGAGCCTAACTAGGGGTAGATAAGCTCAAGGTGATGGGGTCAACCCCTCTAAAGGCGGTTGAGATAGATGAAGGCCTTCGAATATTGGAATAGGTGCTGGCCGAGTGGCGACAGAAGCTGTGTACAACAAGCTTCAGGTTCGGTTAGGCTGGGAGACTCATCCCCTTGATGAGGCCCTCAACTCTCAATTGTTGGAATCTTAATTGGTAAGGGTTTTTACACTTGGTAACAATCACTTTTCTCTTCCATGACTTATACCTTGAACTTATTATTATGTAGGCAATAAAGCGAGCCTATCGCATTTACTCGGGTCTAACAGAACTGACTAAGCAATTGGAGGAGGAGAAGACCGCACATCAGCAAGTAGAGGAAGAGGGGGAGGAACTACAGAAGAGATCTTAGGACACTGAGGGGAGGCAAGAGGCTTCTAAGAGAAGGACTTTGGTGGTAGAGCTAGTTGGCAACACGACTGAGTGAGCTAAGGAGGTTTCTAGCAATGACCTTACTGCAAAGAGGAGGAGGTTTGAGGAGGAGCTCATGTAGATGAGAATGAACCTGGAAGTGAGCTATAACGAAGTTGAAGGGTTGGTGGATAGGCTTCAACAGCATCTAGGCTACTCCATTCGGTAGGTGACCATGGCCTTGAATGCTCAATAAGATGGTAGGTTTAATAAAATGTTAAAGTTGATTGTTTTAGACAAATAGCATCTATCATTGTTGGTATCTTTTATTTTTCTAGAAGACTACGAGGCGGTGCTGAGGTTGTGGTAGATATGGTGGCATCTGGGATGCCCCCTTGATGGTTCTAACTTTAGAGCAGATTGCCTCCCTGGTAGGTAGAGAAAGCAGGCCCACCGCATCCGACCCTCAACTAGTAGACAAAGAGCTAATTTTTGATGATGATTGGCATATTGCTGCAACCTTTCCTCTTCCATAAGCATTATATCTAGTTTAATTTTAGTCTTTTTGGAAGATTCCTTGGCTAGGCCTGTTAGCATGTTTGTGGACAGGGAACATTGTTTATCTTTTATGTTAAAGGGTGTCACTATTGATATTTTTATTTATTTGAATTGTCCATGATTGGATTGCATTTCATTTGTTAATCATTGCACATATTTAAATATACATATACTTGAATGCCCATACGCTTACTTTTTTATGAGTCAAGGCTGGGTGACTATGATGCCCCCGATGTTTGTAAGTAAATGTATAGGCCATATAAGCACAAGATAACATAAGAAAATATGATGAAAGCAAATAACATTTATGAAAAATAACAATTGTCTTTTAATGAAGTTGCTTAGCCCATATATTTGCATGACTGGTGCGAGCTGTTGTTATGCCCATGGGTTAGGTTATGACATGGGTAACTGTGTCGTTAGACAACAATGTATTGCCCTACTAGGGGGAAGTAGGCAGCATCGTGGGCATTCTCTACTGGTTTGTCGATGTCTCGAGCAAGGAAGGAAGTATTGAGTGACTTGCGCATTCCCACTCAGTAGTTTCCTAGGCGTTCTCTGATGGCAGCAGTGGCTATTTGTCCCTACCTCTTTATATAGCCAATGTTGTGGGGTGCTCCAGTGATTGTAAAGGCATGTACAAGTTAGTTCCAGTTGACTATATGGTCGAAGATATTCAGAGGATGTTCCATTCACATTCCACATACCAAAACAAAGGCGATACAAGTCATATTGCCTTATAAATACATCAACACTTCACAGCTTTGTAATTGTGGCTTAAAATTTTCGAACATAATATGCCAAAGATGCTTCATGTTATGTATAGGATACGTTGGAGCCATCAGGATTCGAGATGTGGTACGTTATATTGGTAAGTGTAGCAATGACTACATATAAGCTTTGCTAGTTCGGCCCTAGGACTCCTTCAATTGAGTCTTTGGTGCTGACGAAGATACGACACAAAACCAAGTTATTGACTTTGAACTTAAGTAGTTTTACTCTTGCATTATATTGTTTGGTCATCTTCCTTTTGTATTCTTCCCTGCACAGTTTAGCTTTCGCTCTCTTTTCTTCCAATCCATCAAGTCCGAGCTCGAGCATCTCTCCATTTTATTCAGGGTAGTGAATGAGATGCCTTGGAGATGGTATAACAACCTTGATGAGTAGCACATCGTCATGCCTATAAGCCAAAGAGAAAGGAGAGTACCCAATTGATATGCATCTGCCAGTGCGCTATGACCAGAGTACGAGAGGCAAGTCTTCAACCTAGTTTCCTTTGGCCTTTGTATGGTGCTTCTTAAATGTTGTCTTGATAGTTTTATTCATGGCCTCAAATTGCCTGTTAACTTTGGATGGCGACAAAGGAGAATCATTTTTGTATTCTTTTCTAGTCATGGAACCTTGAAATAGCCTACTCTCAAAATGAGTTTCTTGTCACTCATGATCTTCGATGGGAATCCGAATCAGTAGGCAATGTTCTTGATCACAAATTTAAGGACCTTGGGCATGGTGATCCATGTGACAGGCTCCGCCTTAACTCATTTCAAGAAATAGTTGACAATGACTATGGCTTGGTTAAATCCTCCATTGTCAAACGACCAAGGGGATGTCATAGAGTTAAGAGATTCAGGGAGGCTCTCGGGATCTTAGTGAACTTTTTCTAGGGATCACACTTCTTAAAATACCTTATTGCATCTTTGATCATGGTTAACCAGTAATACCCTTTATGGTCAGATTTCTTTGTTAGGCTTTTCCTCCGACGTGATACCCACAAAAACCTACATGCAATTCCTCTAGTATGTGGCTGGCCACTTTATTGTAACACATCTTTAAAGGGGAGTTAAGTACCCTCGTCGATACAACTTCGTATCCATAATATTACAGTACGGTACCCGGCACAATCCTTCGGTCTTCTTCCCTTTTAATAGGCAGATCACCGCTCATGAGGTACTTTATTAGGGTCATCCAAGAGTTGGGGCGAGCATCATCGATTTCCATGGCGGTTGCCCTTTGGTTTCAAAGCAAGGGTTAGCCTTACCTCTATTAGGACCCGAGGAATACTTTCTTCAGGATTATTGGCCGCCTAGGTAAACTGATCGACTTTGACATTTCTTTCTTGAGGGATTTATTCTACCTTGAAACAAGCAAAGGTGCAGATGAGCTTCTTGGTTTCTACAATGTAGAGGGCAACATCTTTCCTTTTTCCTAGAAGCATTCTTCAATCTGATTGATGACCAACGACAAGCCACTGAATAGGTTTAATGATTCCAGTCGTAACTCTTTAGCCATCCTAAGACTGGCTGGAATGGCTTTATATTTGGTTTCATGGTTTGTGGCCTTGAAGCTCAAGCTGACAGTGTTGAAAAGTTCCTTACCGTTGGACGTGACCAACATTATTCCTACCCTTCGTGCCTTTCTAATAAGATACGCTGTCGATGTATAGTCGCCAGCGGTTTAATTGCTTATTGCCCCCTACTGTCACTGTTGGCGTTGGAATGCTCGACTATGAAACCAGCTACGCTGCGAGGGTAGAAGGTGATGTGATGTTGTCCAAGTTCCACGGACTATTTCAATAGTCAGCCTATTACATTGGGCCAGCTCTATACTTGCTTCAAGGGTTGATTGGTGAGGACTTTGATGGGATAAGGTTGGAAAGACAGCCATAGGCACCAAGCGGCCATGTATAGAAAGTAGGCTATTTTCTCTAACTTGGAATATCTTGTTTTAGGACCCACTAACCTTTTGTTGACATAGTAGACGAAATGTTAAAACTTTTTCTTCATCAAGAATCAAGGAGACACTGTTCGCATGGTCAATTAGTGCAAGATACAAATACAAGTCCTCCGCATCAACTGGCTTTGACGGCACGAGGTGTGTGGTTAGGTGTCTCTTCAATTGCTCAATGTCTTAGGTGCAAACTTCACTCCATGAAAATGACTTCCCTTTCTTGATAAGGTCGCAGAAGGGTACATAATAGTCTAAGGCTTTCGACATAAAGCGACTAAGTGATGCAATCATTCCATTTAAACTATGTACTTGCTTGACTATGCATGGTACCTACATCTTTTGAATTTCCTAAAGCTTGTTAGGATTGGCCTTACTGCCCTCAGAGCTCATAACAAAGCCAAGTTAATTTTCAAATCGTACCACAAAAGAACATTTCCTAAGGTTATGATTTATGTTGTATTTGCGGAGGATGCCAAAGGTTTCGGCTTAGTTCTTTACATGTTCCCGACCTTTTTAGACTTAACCAACATATCATCTATATAGACCTCTATTGAATGATCAATTTGCTAAACAAACATTCGATCAAGGAGTTGTTGATATGTAGCATCGGCATTGCGTATGCCAAAATACATGGCCTAGTATAGTAGATCCTAATGTTAGTGATGAACAAGGTATCCTCTTGGTCAAGGCTATACATATCGATTTGGCTATGACCAAAGTAGGTGTGCACGAAGGTGAGTAGTTTATGAAAACTATCTTTAGGGCATGCCTTGTTCAAATCTAAGAAGTCCAGGCAAATTCTCCAGGTCTCATTCGGTTTCAGACTACTATCAGGTTAGCTACCCATATAGGGTATGTTGACTTGCAGAGAAAACCATTCAGAAGTTTCTCCACTTCCTCTTTGAGTGCTTTATACCATTCGAGGTTAAGCGGTCATCTCTTCTATCAGACTGGGTAAGCTGCCAGGTCGATTTTGAGGGAGTGGCATATAATCGAGATATCAATACCTATCATATCGTCATGCTTCCAATCAAACACATCTTTGCTCTCTTTCAAGAAAGAAGTCAACTCGTCTCTTACTTCTGGGCTTCACTCTTTGCCTATACGGATGACCTTAATGGGGTTGTCACTATCAATCGAAATCGGCACAGGTTGTGTGGTCAGCATGCCATCGGGACTAGAATCTACCTTCTAGGGTGTCGTCAATATCATCTTTAGCATTCTCTTTAAGGTCGCACTGGTCTAATACATATATTATGCATTCAATAACTTCTTTGACGCTATGGTCGAGCTGAAAGGTCGATGCTACTCCTAGCTCCTACAGATGAGTCTTCCAACGTCAAAAAGGAATGAGTAATAGTGTCTTCTAACCCCACGTACTAGCAGGGGTGAACCTGTTCATTCCACGCAGCGATTAGCTCTCTGGTCTTGCTCAGGCTGGCCAAGGAATGACTATTTCCTTCGATTATGTGGTTTTGGCTTGGGGCGGCGATCAACAAGTGTGGTTTTCTTTCAATAACTGGGATGACCTAGGCATGGATGGGAGTGACAAGCTGCCCGGGCATCCTCTCGGCATTTCACTACCGATGGTTGTTATTTCCTATTGCAGAATAAGTACTCAATTATTTGACTGTTGTAAGGAGATGCTTTAACAATATCTAAAGGCTTTATGGTTGCCTTGAACACATCGTACTCCTCCCTTGGTTTGAAATTTCATTGTTAGGTACCGGGAAGCTACTACCGCATCCATATCCGCCAAGGCTGGCCTGCCTATTAAATTATTGTACATGATAGATAGTCTACTAAAATGAATGAACTTGGATCTTTTCTACTAGTGGCTCCTTGTTGAAAATTACCACATGAGAGGTAGCTCCTATAGGTACTATGCCAACTCCTCTGAACTGGTAAATGGGTAATCCATAGGGAGCAAGGTTGGAGGTAGGAAGCTTTATCCTATCAGAAACGTCTTTGAATATCATATTGACAGAGCTACGCTCATCAATGAAGACCCTATGGACCTTTATATTGGCAATACTGACCAAAATGACAATAAGGTCATGGTGGGGGAAGCCAACTCATCTCCTGTATTTTAAGGTGAATGCAATATTGATGGAGTCCTCTCGACGAGATGGACCTTCAGTTTTGCCTCAATAAATATGATCCATGATCTCTCTCCTATAGCGAGCTTGATTCACCCGATTGTTGCCAACTAGGTGTGGACCATCACATATTGATAGGATCTTGGTATTGATCATGGCTACGTGGTTGAGTTTGCTAGCTGAGGCGAGGTAGGTGGGTTTTTCCTAGTTTTACGTTGTTCTACCCATTGCTTGACATACTGAACCAACACCCTTTCGTGGATTAGATGTTCCATCTCATCCTTAAGGTGTCGACGCTCATTGGTTGAGTGGTCATTGAACTGGTGAAATTCATAGTATTTACCATTGCTTTTGGGCTCCTCCCTTTGCCTTGACTAGGAGAGAGCAGGCCGTTGAAAGTGACATGTCCACGTGCGAAAAGATAGATAGTTTCCATGTCCCTATTTAAGGTTGCATAAATGGTTTATTTGAGGTTGAAGTATGCTCCATCCTCGAAATGGATTTTTCTATTTTCCTACCAACTATTCTTTAGCCAGTTGTCCTCTCTCTTACTAGTCTTGTTCCTCTAATTGCCATCATCGTCACTATTGGATATGTCTGCCTCCTACACTCTGATGATGTCATTCGCCCTTTGTAGGAAATCGGTAAGGAATGAAGTAGGATGCTTCTGCAATTCCTTCCATATGCGGGACCAATACTTCACCCCAAAACAAAGGGCCACCACCAACCTATTCTTGTCGACTCTTATCGCCCTCATTGATTCCTTGCTAAAGCTATTGACGTATGAGCAAAGCGATTCATTCGAACCATGGCTTATATTTTCTAGCTCATTGGCCATTATTATTCTTGTTTTCGATGCAAAGAAGTAGTCTTGAAGTTAGAACACGGTTAGGTCCATGAGTGGATCTGTAATGTAATGCCCCACCTCTATATCCATATTACCGAAGAGAATTACTAAGTAATCATGTCTGATAATATGAAGAAAGAGGCTTGTTAGGAGCGGCCGCATATAAAAATTCCCATGGATAACATCGATACGTATCTTACCTCAAAATATATCAATAATATACGTACATGGTATCAGCACAAAGCAACAAATATGTAGGATTACTAGGTATGAACAATATACAATATATACAAATGAATACAAAGTCACATATCTCAGTAGATAAATATAACACATAAGAAACTATAATGCATGTCTCACTATGACAATAAATACAAGTTAAGTTCACAATACAACCCTTGGTCACTCATTAAAATAAAAACAAGTTGACACACAAATAGAACATATACACAACCATCACCTCAAAATATGATGTAATGAATCTATATTGTGTCCTCTAAAGCCCAATATCCAAAAAAGGCTAATACCTCTGTACTTGAAAAGTCTAGGACTAACCTGAGTATTATTTAAATAATAAACAGGTAAGACTGTATCTAAATACAATATGGTCACATATCATTAAGCATGGTATTAAAATGTTTAGTATGAATACGACCAAATGAAAAATTCATCATAATAACACCATAGTTATAATATACCATGCCTCACATTATAAATATCACCCAAGGAATACATATAAGCAAGTAAGTATCAAAACATTCATAAATCAAATGATTAAGAATCAAATCCATCGAAATCTAAAAGTAATATGGGTAAGCACACCACGTACCCATAAAACCATGGTAAAAAAATGGATCTCAAATTAAACCAAATCCAAGGGTCGACAAACTAGGTACCTTGATTTGCAGTCCTAGTAGAAGTGCGGACTTCCGACTGTCAAGTCCTGAAATATGCATAAAGAAGGCATAATCCCAAAAAATAATAAAAGTGTCAAATCTCGACTTACATCCCAAATGGAAATAATAACATCTGACTGTTAAGTCGTAAAAGATAAATTAGGAAATATGGAACCCAAATAGAAAGAAATCCAAACCAAATACAAATTTCAGTATCCTAGAATACTATCTCAACTTATAGTCCCGATGGAAGTTAAAATCTTTTGAATGTTTGTCTTAGAAGGTAGCCAGAAATCCAAATTTCAAACAAAATACAATTAATATAAAATATCAAAAACAATATCCAAATAATTACGTTGATCTAGAGTATTAATGGAAGTGATACTTTCGATCGTTAGGCCCTTAGAGATATCAGGGAACAAAAACTCAAATAAATATCAAAGCTAAACAAAATTTAATATACAAAATCATATATTTCGACCTCCAATCCTTGGAATGACAAAACACTCGATTGAATGGTCCTATGAGATAGAAACAAGAAATGAAAAGAAAAAAGATCTCTTAGCCATGCGCTCTTATGAGAGAATGACGAACAAGCTCATAACATGTCTTTAATGTTATAGATTGACAAAACGCGGCTATCTCGGGTTAGGATATCTCAAATGAAAGACGCATATGCAGCCGGTTTCTAATATCAAAAAATCATCATCTCTAATGAGGTGGTAACATCAAATATCTCAAATGTAATGGTTCTACTTAAGTCATCCAGACGGAAGACTGACGTATTGTAGCATAGCTCTAGAAAATGCTAATGACCGCAGCCCATTTCCTATAACCCTTAAGTTACTTCCAAAACCATGACACTCTTATCCATCACATGTCATAAACACACTGTGAGGCTATGTCGAGCATTGGTCATGATTCCTACTTGCCTTTGGTAACAGACTGTTGGTCCTTATGTGATGTCGGGGTAATGGGTCTAATAAGAGAAATAACCCTCAGTCTACAAACATAACAAGGTGACATCATGGATCCAGGGAGCGATCCACAATCAAGATTGCTAGAATGGATTACTAGCCTATCTGGTGGGTCTAATTCATACACTCTCCATAGTGGCGTGAAACCAATGACGTAGATTCCCAACAATTACTCTCAACTATATAAGTACTAATGAGAATAATAACTAGTGCTCTTGACTCTACATCCTAATGAGAGCATCACAACATATTGATTTCTCGACTACTAGTCTTACAAGTAAATAATAATATACTCGATTAGTTAGTCGTAAGAGGACAACGTATCTTCAGCTTATAGCCCTAGAAGAGCAATGTAACTCTTGACTATTAGGCTTTAAGGAGTCACCTCTAGATGATACCACAAATTTTTAACCTATATCAAGAATATAAGAGACATCTACTCAACAATAGTAATAGAAGAAGTATCACTTGAGCGTCTCATGCCACTCAGTATTACTCATATGTTTACTAGAAGTTAGTAAGCTACACTTATCAAATCAATAATTATTCTACAATATGAGTCAATTGAATAATTGAAAAAATATAACCAAACTTCCCATACCACCTGGTACTACTAATTCTTTTATTCAACATCCTCATTATATAGAATCAAATCACAACACAAATCAAATATTCTTATCATATAGAACTATAATATCCAATAAATCAATTTTGAACCATTAAATATATACACGAAAATGTATTTATATTTTAGTACTCTTAAAACCATTAGAAAATATTTCACAATTGTTTTATCTTCAAAATAGGTTTATATAACCAAAATCCTCTTTCAAAATATCTTTTGAATTCTATTTATTTAACAAACTCTTTAAAAAATGAATTCCTTTTTGAAAACATTATTCAAATTTTCAGTTATACTATCAAATAAACTCATTCTAAATCAATAAATATATAAAAAGGAAGAATATATTCAAAACTCCTAAAAATATGTTTTTATAATAATAAAAAAAAAATCCCCTTTTAAATTTCCTTTTAATCCTTTCTATTATATTCAATTTATTAAGAATTTCCCCTTTGGAAATATTATCGAAAATTTCTTATTTACACTTATTAAACTTTCATGCATTCCAATATATTGAAATTTTTTATATTTCTATTTTCAAATAAACTTTTATATCCAAATAACTTTTAAGAAATTACTTTATTTTCACAACCACTTTTATTTATTTTTAAATATACTTCAATATAATTTTTAAACACTAAAAGTAATTTTATGAAGCTTTCAAAAACATTTTTACATTAAAAGATCAATTGAACATCTAAAGTATAAATACTGGAGTAAAATTCTCCAAATCATTAACAAATCAACTAAATAATTTTATCATATAGTCGGGTCGAATTCCATCGAGTTTTGACTATCCATATAATGAACATAAGTTACATAACAAATAAATAAGCTAAACAAATCAAAATACAAACGGACAACGTCTCCTTTGCATTTTGACAATCCAAAAAACACAAAATCTTAACAACTAATACAAATCCATACCCAATGTCTCAATAGTCTATCTAATAATACAAATAAATATTTCAATAAAGCAATTTAATCAATACTCACACTCTACTTAAACAAGCCATTCGATCAATCATCGGGATAATTAAATATATGTAACTAGCAAGGAAAAAAATATAATTGTGAGTATAGAAACTCACTGAAATGATGGTTGAACAATGCAATTAGCGACTACTTACGGTCTGAACACAAGCACAACAGTCGCTAGCCAGTCTTGTATACCGAAATTCACTCCAGACCCACAACTTTGCACCAAAATCTAGACGCCTGAAAGTCATGTGACATCAATGATTCCAGTACTAGCTTTCCTGTCTAAGTCTCCTTCAGCCAGTTTCACATTACCTCGTTGTCCATCATCACATTGCTCTAGTTCGCAACTCTAAAATGTATCATCTCAGGATGTGAACACTGAAGACATGACCTCCTAATCATGTTCATCGCCACCTCACACCCCCTATCGAGGTTAGCCCTCCTTGCCTTGCCGACGCCTGATCGATCGTACTTAGGCATCATCGTTTCACTTGCAACATTTTTTTTAATCAAGGCATAAATTGATTTCTAATATGATTTTTAGGATTAAATCGGAATTAGGAGATTCAATAAGAGTCTTTAGGCCTTTTATTTGGGTAAGGCAAGGGAAAAGGATTCTTCTAGAGAAAGGAAAATAAGTTTAAATGGTTTTTGGGTTCAAATTCAAATTAACAAATTTTCTTTTGTTTTTAATAACCTATTTATTTATTTATAAATAAATTTCAATTCAATATTAATTGATTTAAACTTTAAAAATCAATTTATTTTCAATTTAAACATCTTACTCAATTTCAAAATATTACATAATTCAATAATTGATTTCAAGTTATTAACACAAATTTATTAAATACAATTTAGTTAAATTAATATTTACTTCCAAAAAAAATAATTATCGGATTTTGAATCAAAACAATTTATTTTAATTAGACTTATTTTATTTATACAGCGTAGAAAGCAGTGTTGTTACAGACTTCCCTTTAAGAAAAATGAGTCTTTGCAATTTCCTTTAGGGAAATGTCATACACAACTCATACCCTGACTTTTTTCATGTTCTATAAACTTCTATAAGCTTACAAAACCTTCCATGTTGCAATTTCATAATCTTCTCTAATTGTATTTTATATATTTATTTAACTTTCTATTTTTCACATATGATAATTTGTGAAAATATTTTTAAACATTACAATTTTCAGAAAATTTCAGCAGTGTTTCTTCTATACGGAGCACATTTTGAAAAATCAAAACACAATATAAATATACATCCTCATTAATGGGGAATCACGAAACATGAAAAAACAAACATATATCACATATATACCAATATAACGTAAGAACGTACCCTTTCATTAGCGTTTAAGCAAGCTATTTTGCTTTTAAGAGAGCAAAAGCAAGCGATCTTTGCCAATTAGTACTCCAAATAAGCTTCTTAAATAGCTAATCTCAACTCATATTCATAAATTAGTCTCGGTAAAAGAAATATAATAAGCATACTATCACTTAACACCAAATTGTCATAGTGTTTCCATTTTTGACCATGTCTCAACAAACTTTCAATAGTCAAAAACACAAATTTAGACGATGATATCAAAAAGTGAATTATTCCATAGTGTGTTAGCTTCCTAGAACAACTTTCAGATTACAAATGTGGATTATAACTCAAGATATCAAGGATTCTCCAAAACTGTGTATAGCAGATTTTTCAAAGAGGCATTTTACTAGAAGGACAAACTTTGCAGTCCAATTAGTTTCTAGGACATACATCCACAGAAATTAATTTCAAGGCCAAAGTCAGCAGAATAATTACTTTTAAGGATAAAATCAGAAGTCCAATTACTTTCAAGGACATAATTTCATAGGTTTTTAGGCCTTATAAACTAATTATTTTGCATTTTGTCCTTAAAATTAATTATTTCAGTTTTGTGTCCTAGAAACTAATTGCACTTGCTAAAAAGGCCCTTGTGGCTAATTTCCACGTTTTCAAATATGCGTAGTGCCACTTTAGAAATTCACATTTTTTGGCATGAAATCATCAAAATTTTAAGATCGTTGTAAACGGATAAGTGGTTCAAGAATTATAATTAAAACAAGACAGCGTTCTAATTTTTGGTAATAGTGTATGCATGCCTGATTCAAAAATATGTGTTTTTATCCTAGTAAATGTTAAATTTTTGAGTAAGCGCTCTGAATAAAAGTTTATGCATGTATTTCAAGCTTTCTAAAATGGGTAAAATCGTCGAAATCAAACAAATCGTATAAAAGTTTTGGCCAAACGAACATAATACATATTTTTTAAAATGCATTCTCAAGCCAGAAATTTGAATCCTTTTTCTAACATGTTTATACACTACCAAACTTCAAAATTTTGGTAAAGGACAAACATAAAAGTTTTTCCGTATTAAAATATCTTTCAAATTGAAAATGATTCATTAAATTTGGACAAAAAATCAGAAGTTATAGTAAAATGAAGTCAGTATTGTTACAATGTATTTGAATTTTCGGGACAATGACATGCTACATTTTTAATTCATGCTCTAACCATAGTTGAGCTCAAAACTTTTCATTACATAGCAAACAAAAATTGCTCTCTTAATTAATATTGACTATCACTAGCATGCATTATCTCCTTTTATTTAATTATCGTTGAACTATAAATTATGCATAAAGTTTTCAGGAATCGGTGCCATGATTAACCATAAAGCAACATTATCGATTCATTTTTCTTCATTCATAATTTGAAGATAGTATATTTCTAGGAACAAAAGAAAATATGCTCGGAAAATATGTTGAATTTTGTGACAATAAAAAGAGTTTACAAAATCCAATTTTCTTGTCGAGATAAAATTAAACTGCTTCTTTGAATATGCAAACTCAAAAATTTATAAGCAATAAAATAGAGAAAAATACAATTTGGAAGAGAATCATTGCTCAGTAGAAACAATCAAAAATTGCTAACTAATACATTTATTTGAAGCCATGGGCCTCAACAAATTTGATCTGGTCAATAGCATACTATATATTTAACTAGTTGAAAAAGAAAATATTTGTGGCAATACTTAATATGGAGAACCTAATTATGAGATTGAAACTAGTTCTTTCTAGTTTGAGGCTAAATTGGATGTTTTTGGGCACAATATTTCCTAAAATTTGGCTTTTATTGTATGTGGAAAAGGATGTAGGTATAAAATAGTCGGGGATAAAGGTATTGGATTTATATATGTAGAATTACAGTTTTTTATAATTCAAGGCAACTATATGAGGCATGTTACGCACAGTATGTGATCGAATAAGAAACATCACAAGGAGAACATGCCCATATTAACTTGGATAAGGATAAAGACTAGTTGATATGCTTTATTTTTTCCCCATAGCTAATCTAGTTCAATATATCATCTTCATCCTAGCTAAGGAAAAGATAAGTTGATTAACTAAACATTTTTCCAAACAAAAGAGCCTATTTTATATGTATGTAGTCCATACTTATTTTGGTATTTGCATTTAGGAGATGTAAACTGGTTACCATGCAAAATCTTATGCATGTATACTTTTGCACATAAGTTCAATAGGCTTTAAGTGCATCAATTTCTACACACACACACACACATATCCTTATTCGTTTTTTTCCAAAACATTGTATCGAAATGCCTCGTCCTAGTATTTATGAATCCCTATCAATAACGTTGGTCAGAAGCAAGGACCATAATTGTTAAAACGCTTGACGGGCAAATTAACACACAAAAATTAACAACTAAAATAACTTCCAATCACTTTATAAAAATCAAATTTATATTTTACCAAATCGCTTGCTTGCTTGAATAAAAGTATATGTTTTCACAATCTATTTTCATAACTAATTCGTCTATCGTTAACAATAATAAAAATTATCACACATCACCCAAAAAATCAAAAAAGCATTTCACAACAATACACATTTTTCAAACAAACAAACAAACAAACGCTTTCAGCGGAAAACTATCTATCACTTTCCGATGTGCAACTCTGATCACTACTGGATCACTTCATTCACATTCTAGCCACACAAAGGTTTATTCATCAATGCCAATGCTGACATTACTCGTTAGGCTAACCATTCCCTACTTTACTACCTCCCTTTACAGCTACCATTCATTCGGAAATAACATACAGAAGAGGTAAAGATAAAGATAACACATATATAGTAGGAAAAATAACAAGTACGTCCCCAAATGATTACCCTAGCAATCTTTGAATACTCCTATTATTATTTTAACATAGGGTAACTACCATACACCTAAGTAGGACGGGGACTCTAAATCACTCTACGGCTAAGATTAGTGTCATAAATGTTCTATGTTATTTTGAACTTGTTTTGATACCAAACTATAACACCCCACCTCTATAATCGTATGTAATCATGTCTGATAATATGAAGAATGAGGCTTGTAATCATGTCTGACAATATGAAGAATGAGGCTCGTTAGGAGCGACCACACATGAAAATTACCTTGGGCTAACACTAGTACGTATCTCACCTCAAAACTTATCAATAAAATACATACACGGCATTGGCATAATGCAATAAAAATGCGATCTTACTAGGATAGAATAATATACAACATTTACAGATGAACATAGAGTCACATATTGCAGTAGAAAATTATAGCACATAACAAAATATAATGCTGTCTCACTACAATAATATATACAAGTCAAATTCACAGTACAACACTTTCTTATCTCATTAAAAAATAAAAGGAGACACACAAATGGAAAATATACACAATCATCATCTCAAAATACGATGTAACAAATCTATATTATCTCCTCAAAAGCCCAATATCCAAAAACGACTAATGTCCCTGTACTTCAAGTCTCGGACTGACCCGAGTATTATATAAATAATAAATGGGTCGGACTGTATCTAAATCCAATATGGTTACATACCATTAAGCATGGTAATAAAACGTCGATTACGAATATGACCACAAAGAAACATTCATTATAATGACACCATAATAATAATATACCATGCCTCATATTACAAATATCATCTAAGGAATACATACAAGCAAGTATCACAACATTTTATAACTTAGGTGATTAACAATCAAATCTATCGAAATCTCAAAATAATTTGGGTAAGCGCACTGCAGACCTATAAACCCATGGGGAAAAAATTGGATCTCAAATCAAACCAAAACAAACTAGGTACCTTGACTTGTAGTCCTAATAGAAGTGTGGACTTCTAACGGTCAAGCCCTAAAATATGAAAAAAGAAGGCATAATCCCAAATAACAATCAAAGCATCAAATCCTGTTTTACCATCTTAATGAAGTAATAACATTTGACTGCTGAGTCGTAAAAAATAAATCAGGAAATATAGAACCCAAATAGAAAGAAATCCAAATCAAATACAAAAATCAATATCCTAGAACACTATCTCAACTTCAGTTACGATGAAAGTAAAATCTTCCAACCATTTGTCCAAGGAGATAGCCAGAAATCCAAATCCTAAATAAAATACAATTAATGTGAAATATCAAAAACAATATCCAAATAATTATGTTGACTCAGAGTCCTAATGGAAGTGATACTTCTGACTGTTAGGCCCTTAGATATATCAGGAAACACAAACTCAAATCAATATCAAAGCCAAGTAAACTTGATATAAAAATCATATATCTTTACCACTAGTCCTTGGAGAGACAAAACACTTGACTGAATGGTCCTAGGAGATAGAAGAAACAAATCAAACAAAAGAAGATCTCTCAGCCATGCGATCTTATGAGAGAATGACTGATAAGCTCACATCATGTCTCTAATGTCATAGGTAGACAACACGTAGCTGTCTGGGGTTAGGATATCTCAAATGACAAATGGACACGCAGCCAGTCTCTAATGTCAAAAATCATCATCTCTAATAAGGTGGTAATGTCAAATATCTCAAATGTAATGGATCTACCTAAGTCATCCAAACGGGAGACCAGCGTACCGTAGCACAGCTCAAGGAAATAGTATTGACTATAGCCCATTTCCTATAGTCCTTAAGTTACTCCTAGAATCATGACACTCTTATCATCGCATGTCATAAACACACTATCGGGCTACGCCAAGCTTTAGCCACGATTCCTACTTTCCCTTTGTAATGGATTATTGGTCCTTATGTGACGTCTGGGCAATGGCTCTGATGAGAGAAATAACTCTCAACATACAAACACAACAAGGTGACATTACGGATTTGGTGAGTGGTCTGCAATCAAGACCACTAGGATGGATAACTAGACTATCTGGTTAGCCTAATTTAGGCGCTTTCCATAGTGGCGTGAACCCTAAGACATAGATCCCCAACAATTACTATCGATTATATAAGTCATAATAAGAGTAATAACTAGCACTCTTGACATTACATGTCCTAATGAGAGTGTCACAACATATGAATTCCATGACTACTAGTCCTAAAAGTAAATAATTATATACTCGATAAATTAATCCTAAGAGGATAAATCTATAAATCCCAGCATATCTCCAGCTTGTAACCCTTGGAGAGCGATGGAACTCTCAACTATTAGGCTCTAAGGAGTCACTTCTAGACGATGTCATAAATTCATAACCCATCTCTATAATATAAGTGGCATCCTGTGCAGTTAATGCACTCGGTGGATTCTAAGCGGTGGAGGTGCAAAAAGTCATAGCGGGGATACAACGAGGATATAGTGGGATATAACGGATGGCTCTAAAATAGCATATAAAACTCATACTTAATGTTTTTACAAATATATAAATGGTAATTTAATGAAAAATTATCATTCAATTGAATTATAAATAATACATAAATAATTTTAAATAAAAACATATGCGAATATACTTTAAATAAACGAAAAACTGTTATATAACATAATTGAATTTGGTAGAATATTCGAGTATTTTCACTTTTGAAAATATATCAAAATTAAATCAAATAAATTAGTTTCATAATTTTATAATGTATAAATGCAAATTTTCAATTCATTTTATTAAAAAAGATATAGCGGGAATAACGGAATATAGCGGGATATAGCGGAAATAGCGGGGATTAAAGCGGAAAGGCTATATTCTGGGGCTATATGGAAAAATCGTAGCGGTAGAAATCCGCTATGAGATATAGTGGGGTTGTAGCAGGGTAATAGTGGGGCATTAACTACACAACTGGCAACTACTCACCAATAGTAATCGAACTAGTGTTACTTAAGCGTTTCATGCCACTCAATATTACTCATACATTTACTAGAAGTTAGTAAGCTACACTTATGAAATCATCAACTATTCTATAATATGATCCAATAGGATAATCGAACAAATATTACCAAGCGTCCCATACCACCCGATACTACTAATCTATTTATTCAACATCCTCCTAATATACAATCAAATCATAATGCAAATCAAATATTCTCATCATGTAGAATTTCCATTAATTTCGGTAAATTAATTATAAACCATTAAATATATATATATATATGAAATTGGATTTATATTTTAATACTCTTAAAACCATTAGAAAATATTTCACAATTGTTTTTTCTTCAAAATAGGTATATATACTCTAAACCCCCTTCAAAAATATCTTTTGAATCCTATTTATTCAACATACGCTTTACAAAGAAAATTCCTTTTTGAAAATATTATTAAAGCTTTTCAACTATATCAAATCATCAAATAAACTCATTTTGAACCAATAATTATATAAAAAGGGGAATATATTTCAAAACTCTTAAAATATATTTTCATAATCAAAAATCCCCTTTTAAATTTCCTTCTAATCCTTTCTATTATATATTCAATTTACAAAGGAATTTTCCTTTTAGAAATACCATCGAAAATCTCTTATTACACTTATAAAAATTCCATACATTCCAATATATTGAAAAAATATCTATTTTTATTTTCTAATAAACTTTTAAATCCAAAAAACTTTCAAGAAATCATTTTATTTTTACCACCACTTTTATTTATTTATAAATATACTTTAATTTAACTTTAAACATTTAAAATAATTTTTTTCAAGCTTTCAAGAACATTTTAACACTAGAAGATCAATTGAACATCCAAAATATAGTTTATGGATAAAATTCTCCAAATCATCAACCAATCATCTAAACAATTTTTTCACGTAGCCGAGTCGAATTCCATCAAATTTCGGCTACCCATACAGTGCATTTAACAAATAAATAATCTAAGCAAATCAAAATGCAAAGCATCTACTTCGCATTTTGACAATCCAATAAACATAAAACCTCAACATCTAATCCAAATCCATACCCATGTCTCAACAATCAGTCTAATAATCCTAGCAAATATTTCAATTAAGCAATTCAATCAATACTCACTCTCTACTTAACCAAGCCATTTAATTAATCATTGGGATAATTAAATATATGTAACTAGCAAAGAAAGAAAATATAATTGAGGGTTTATAAACTCATCGAAACAATGGTTGAACAAGCAATTAGCGACTACCTACAGTCCGAACATAAACATAGCAGTCGCTGGGCATTCTTGTACCCCGAAATTCACTCCCGGCCCACAACTTTGCACAAAATTTTGGGCACCTAAAAATCATGTGAGATTTGTAACTCCATCGCTAGCTTCCACGTCACAGTCTCCTTCACTAGCACCATATCACCCCGTTGTCCATCATCACATCGCTTGAATTCACGACTCTAAAAAGCATCACCTTAGGACGTTAACATTAAATACATGCCTCCTAATCGTGATCTCCCCCACTTCGTACCCACCCTTCGAAGTCAGCCTTCCTTGCCTTACTGTCCCCTAGTCGATCGCTTTCAAGCATAATTGCCTAACTTGTGACATATTTTTTAGTTAAGGCATGAATCGATTTCTAATATGGGCTTTAGGGTTAAATCGGGATTAGGAGATTCAATAAAAGGCTTTAGGCTTTTTGTTTAGCTGAGGTAAGGGAAGAGGATTCTTTTAGAGAAAGGAAAAGTAGTGTAAATAGGCTCTGGGCTCAAATTCAAATTAAGAATATTTCTTTTCTTTTAATAACCTCTTTATTTATCTATAAATAATTTCAATTAATTATCAATTAATATACAATTAAAAAAAAACAATTTATATTCAAATTAAACATCTTACTCAATTTTAAAATATTATTCGAAGATAATTTATTAGTTAATTTCAAGTTATTAAAACAAAATCTTTTACTAGTATAATTTAATTAAATAATATTTACTTCCAAAAATAATAATTATCAAATATCGAGTCAAAACAATTTATTTTAATTAAATTTATTTGATTTATACAGTGTAGAAACACATGGTTGTTACATGTAATAGCCTGTATTCTTAATGATAGGATATTTAAATAATTGATTCAAATATTTAATTGTTAATTAAATGAAGCCCTAAAAATATGATTTTTTGTATACGATCGAATCAGGACTTAAGACCACTTCCATTGAGTTTGGATTGACATTGCAAATTAAAATGAGTACAAACTTCTCTATATTTAGAGATTAGATGATCCGATGGTCGAAATGATCTCAAAATACATGAAATTAGCATCTTCGGACGCAGACTCAAATAACAACGAGATTTATACCGTTGGATCCAGAAAAATAAGGTGATATGCATAGACAAGTTTCATTGCGGTTGGACATGTTATGAGATCATATGTACTCGAAATGCAACACCATTTATTTGAGAAAACTAAATAAACGGACTAACATATTATAAATATCACTCAAATCCTCTTTCCATCTCTAATCTCATTTTATACTTTACTATTTCATCAGAAAACAATGCCTACTCCTCGTTTCCTTCAAAAATCAAAATCAAGCAATCTGTTCAACGATAGATCATGAAACCAGATCCGATGAGCTCATGTGGATGAGAGATTTGCGATGACTATGGTAGAATTTTAATCGATAATGATTGGTGACATCATCTTTTTCATTGTTGGATCAAAGGTTTAAACTTACCAAAGATCGGGGAAGGGATAGAGAAATGGGAAGCATCATTGGATTCTCCTAGA
Source organism: Allium cepa (assembly GCA_030765085.1). Classification (NCBI taxonomy): domain Eukaryota; kingdom Viridiplantae; phylum Streptophyta; class Magnoliopsida; order Asparagales; family Amaryllidaceae; genus Allium; species Allium cepa. The sequence goes on along the minus strand of CM060935.1, from coordinate 39,643,719 downwards.
TGACGTGCACCTCTCTTCGCTACATGGATCCTCCAACGGTTAGATGTGGATCGTGACCACAACCTGTAGCTTGCATGACTATTAGGTTGTGTCTTCCAATTGGGGACCAAGATCTATCTCATCAAGTCTGATGTTGAGAGAACGTGAAGCGGAGTGCCCTAAAGCTAGCGAATCTTTATTTCGTTGATGAACGAGCGAGAAATTAGAGTTTGAAGAGGGTGCCTATGGGTGATATGCATGAATCGTGCATGTCCTTGATATTTGATATGTAGTGGAAGAAGGATTAAAGCTAATAGAGGTAATTAAGGATTTATTCATGGTTAATAAATTATTTAATTAATCTCAATTCTTATATTGGCCATATCTTTTACATGCGAGCGTTTTGGATGCGGAGTCTTGCATTGCTCTTGATGGAGAGATCTATATTTTGGCAGTGGTTTAAAAAACTTTAGTTGAGGTGAGTGATATTGTCTCTCACCATACTATATGATTGGTTGTATAGTATTACATCGAAATTTTGGAATTGATTTTGCATTTAAAATTGTGATTTTATTATAATTAATCAACTACTAGATTTTTATAAAAGAGAATAAAAATATTTTAAAATTATTTTATATCGGATATCACATTTTTCCTATCAACGTGCCGTTTTTATGAATTATTAGATTTGGGCTATTTTTGACATGATTTCCCCTTTGGTTGATGTGGATGCATTACACATGTTGTATGTGTACTATATTCGATGTGTAGATGCTTGTTTGGTTGTTTTTGGTTGAAAATGCCTATTTAACAGCGATTGGGTATTAGGGAATATCTCGTATGTTGGGATTTCGTACATGCGAAAATTCAATGGACGGGATAAGTTGTGGAAGAGGGTTAGGATATGTGTCGACTGATCTAAAGGTGGAAGACGTGGTTTTAAATTTTACGACAGATGTCGGACGTTTTCATTTGGTTCATACTTATCCATTTTGGTTAAGTACATGATCAAAGTGGTTGGTATTAACCACCGTAGAATAGTTAATGTCGATCACTATTGTTGATTGCGATTTGGCCGGTCTTTTTCTTGGACATTGAGGAGATTTCATGGTGCGTGATTTGATGGCTTGTCCATGCAATCAATTTGGAGTCTTAATGTTATTACTCTATGATGAGCAGTTTTAATGGTGAGTTATGATGTGGCGCTTCGACATGAGAGGTTTTACTTTGGATTATGACTCGGTGTATAGAGTAGGTTTCGAGGTTAAAATTTCAGGACTCTATAGATTATGGTGGAGGTGTTGGCTTGTTCGCATCATGGGAGGATAGTGATGTAACAACATGATGAAAAACCTTGTATCTTTAGCTTATAACTTGTGGTTGCAGTAGGTATTGAAGATTAGACACACTTTATCTTCGATATGTGAATCGAGAAGGAGAAGGTATCGAAAAGGATAATGTTGAGAGTCATGGTGTGGAGGAACGTGATCGGTTCTGGATATTGGAAATTGCATTCAGCTAGTAAGGCTTGGATGAATGTGCATACGCTAAGGGATCGTTGATGACTCGAAGTGTTTTCTGTTGTACTCGAAATAGGGGTATTGTATAGTGGGGATGCCCATGAATTGTTAGAGAGGATCCATATACCTTAGGTCTATGGCTTTGGGTCTAATGTCCAGTTTGGCTGCGAGACATGTATCCAGCTTCGGGAGATAAGAGAGAACAACAGAGAACTGGGATTTCCAATAGTCCATGGCAGTATGGAGGCTATATGAATTATCATATATTTAGAGCACATTTTGTGACAGTTAGTATTATTTGATGGATTCTATATTTGATATGGTTACTTCATTACCCAGTTGTCACCTTAGGGACGTTACACGAGGTAGGTACTATGTGTAGGGATACCTAGACACCTCGACTTTATTTTTTATCGAATAGGTATTATGGATGGAGATACCTAGGCACTTCGATAGTTTACTGAGTATGGAGTACCCCTTTATGATGTTATAGAGTAGCATATTATCGATGTTACGTGCTGACTCTTTGGTTATAGGAACAGGTCATGTATGATTTCCACTGTACCATATATTATATTGAATTTTATAGTATTTTGATATTGTTTTTATAGCTCATGTAACGACCCATGAAAGTTTAGCAATTTTTAATTGGTATTTAACGTATTGAATTGGATTTTAGAGAAATTATAAATAAAAAAATTTGAAAAAAAAGAAAGAAAATATGTTATGTATATTAATGATTTGTAGTGCGAGCTGTGTACATATATTTTAAAGTTTGGTTGTGGTTATACATATAAGATCTAGTACAAAAACTTTATAAACTATTATTTACACTATAATATAAGTTAAGTTTGATGTAAATTGGATAGCATAGTTCATTTCTGTTGGGTATAAATATCAATAGTGTGGGTAATAAATTTACGGTCTCCTTTTGCTTTTCAGCAAGGTGTGTAAATTTTAAGTATATTAAGTACTTTCCATATATATTTATTTTGGAAAACCACTGTATATATATGATGGTCTATTTGAAGTGTATATATGTAAAGCATATTTATACCGAGTTTTATTTTACTTATATGTGTTATAATAGCTATATATATATATATGTATGTATATGTATATATATATGTTAGTCTTGATACTAGTATATAGTTTTACTGAAGTTTGATTTCTAGTCATGTTAAATATATATATATATATATATATATATATATATATATATTTGATTTTGGGTTTTTGTGTCACCATTTCCAGTTTATTTTAGTGCATATTTAGTATATCTATACATATGTCGTTAGCTATAAATACGATAGTTAAGGGTTTCATATATCATATGAACCGAAGAAGAAGAGAAGTATATACTATATTTAACTACATATATGAAGTATATGTTTTAAGGGTTGATTTAAGGTCTGCATTAAAATTGGTAGTCTGCAAATTTGTTATGTACAAAGATAAGCATATATGAATTCATGCATACGTAGCCTTTACATTTTGAAAGAATATACATAATATTAAATGAATATTGATTTTTTTTAATATTATGTATAAGGTTACCTTCATCGTCATTTGTCTCATATTCATTTATTTGTGTACGTTTTCGTTCCAATTATTGTACACATCATGGTTCCTTTTATAAATTCATCGCCCATAAATAGTTTATTTCTTTCCCCCTTCATCTTCATTTGTATCATGTTCATTTATTTGTGTACGTTTTTGTTTTAATTATTGTACACATCATGGATCCTTTTACAAATTCATCGCCCATAAATAGTTTATTTCTTTCCCCCTTCATCTTCATTTGTCTCATATTCATTTATTTGTGTACGTTTTCGTTTCAATTATTGTACACCTCATGGTTCCTCTTATAAATTCATCGCCCATAAATAGTTTATTTCTTTCCCTCTTCATCTTCATTTGTCTCATATTCATTTATTTGTGTACGTTTTCATTTTAATTATTGTACACATCATGGTTCCTTTTACAAATTCATCGCCCATAAATAGTTTATTTCTTTCCCCCTTCATCTTCATTTGTCTCATATTCATTTATTTGTGTACGTTTTCGTTTCAATTATTGTACACCTCATGGTTCCTTTTATAAATTCATCGCCCATAAATAGTTTATTTCTTTCTCCTTCATCTTCTTTTGTCTCATATTCATTTATTTGTGTACATTTTCGTTTTAATTATTGTACGCATCATGGTTCCTTTTACAAATTCATCACCCATAAATAGTTTATTTTTTCCCCCTTCATCTTCATTTGTCCCATATTCATTTATTTGTGTACGTTTTTTTTTCATTGATTGGGCAAAGGCTCATATTTCAATTGCATTTATAAATAAATTTCCACTTTTGCAACTTCACTTTGTTTTCACTTTCCACGTCATGCTTGCATCCTTCTTTTACTCACCTGCACACATTTTACTCCCTCTACATAAATTGCTCCCTTCTCTTTTGAAACCCAACAACAACAAAAAAAGAAACGAACGCACTCCTCCGCCTCTGGCTTGCACCCTTAGCCTCTCCGCCTCAACTGCCGTACCTCCACCTGATCATCTCCGCCCTCCATCTCCTCCTCTTCCACGCCGACGTTGTTCGGCGAGCCACTACCTTGTCGCGGTGAGTTTTTTTGTCATCTTCCTTGATTCTTCTCCGGTTCTATATCTTCTCTGCATGTGTGTGTGTGTGTGTGTATTAAACTTAGGTATGTATAAACTATAAAGCAACTTTGTAAAGGTGATAATATCATATGCTGTGTCCTATTTTTATCTAATATTATACAGTATAAACTTGGGTATGGCTTAGTCTATGCATATAAGGCTATAAAGAAGATATATATATATATGTAGTGTTTGCTGTATGCGTTCTGTATAAGGCGTGTGTGTTTTTATTTTATTTTGTTTACTGTATATAATTGTTTTACAGTACTATGCATATTTTGTACAGTTGCAGTGCTAGCATGTTTAAAGCATTGTAAAGTATAGAAGGTGTTGAGTATATTTATGTATTGACTTTAACTAACATATATTACTGTTAGTATTTTATATTGGTTTATTTTATATATAATCTGTTTAAGTAGCATATAGATTTTATAAAGTTTACATGGTTTATATTAGTTTACATATACCGAAGTTAGATTTGGTATTGATATATAATATATGGACTTTATGTTATATGTTTTAATATTGATTTTAATATTTTATTTATAAAGGTTACTTTTATAAAGATTTAAATTTTAGATGGTGTTTGGATATTGGTTTGTATATGGGTTTAAACATATACATTATTTCAAACTATACTACATATAGTTATGTTTTGTTTAAACCAATGATTTTTGAAAATATATATTTAATTTAATATATGTTTAAATTTAGAATACAGTTTTATTTATATATAGTTATATATAAAACTATATATAGCTCACTTATCCTATTTATCTTCCTCGACCCAACTCTAATTTGATTTCGTCAATTCCTCTTTATCAGCTTTGATCGTTAAAATTCTTTCAAATATTGCTTTGCTTCGTGTTTGGATTCGTATCTCTTCTCATTCCGCCCTCTCCTTTAGGCTCAAAAGGTGAGCAATCACCCACGATTAATGTTCCTATATTTATTAAATTTGATTTCAACTGAAATGACAATTGAAATATACTGCTGATAGTTATTTACATTGCTATATATGCTATTATTTATAATTGTTCACTTGTGGGATATGACATCATATCCTGTTGTTTATTATTATTGATGATATATGCCTGTTATTATTATTATCATATCTGTTATCACTCTGCAAGTTCTCTGTAGTTTAGAATTCACTATGGGTTGAAATGATACATACCCGAACGGACTTTAGAATAGGAGAATTTCTTTATGAGTTGAAATGATAGACCCAAGCGATTTTCATTTAATTGAATTTGGGATTACGGGTTGAAATGATATCCACCCGTATATATATTTAGTGTACGGATTGAAATGATAAATATCCGTAGCACTTGACTATATGATAGGAAATATATACAGACACCGTTGGTCCATATATAAATATTTTGAAAATAATTTCTATGATTTTGGAAAGAAATATATGGTTTAATAAATTTTGATTCTTAAGATTTTATATAAATGGAAATTTTATACATAGATTTAGTAGTAATATTTGATATAAATTAGATGGATTTAATACATATATGTGGTTAAGTATTTTTGTAAATCTATATTTCAATAGATTTTCTTGTAATAAATCGAATAAGTAAGATTGGGAGATAAATTGGGTTTATTAAAAATGGTATTTAAATAAGGATTTATTTAATTAAATCGATTTGAAATTATTGAATGGGAAATTTAAAAGGTATGATTTTATAACTAGATTTTTGATTTAAGTGATTTAATGAATATTTCGCGTTTAAATAAATTAAAGAAAATATTGAGTAAAATGTAAATTAAGGTTACTTAAATTATATTGAATCTAATGAGGGAGTATTTCAAAACTAAATAATAATGAGGATAAATCGAGATCTATATGATACTGTTATATTGAACATTTGAATATTAAAGCCTTGAACTACATTGGAATTTAAATGGTTTATTGTGAGATTCAGATCTGTATTTGAAATCAATATAGTTGAAATTGTTATTTAGAAACTAATTTAAAATTTAGGTTGAACTAAATTTGAAAATATTATTTAGAAAACTAGATTGAATAAAAATTTAGTTGAAACGTTGAATACTCAAAGTTTTGAAATATATTGAAATATAAAGGGGTATTTTGTGATTTCAAATCTGAATTTGAGATCGATAAAATTTAAGTGGTTATTTTAGGAATTGAGTTGAATTTAAATTGATAAATTAAGATTGAATAAAATTTGAATGGGAAGGTCCGATTGATGTTGAAATGATTTGTTAAGTTGAGGGAATTGAAAACACTTTACTATATAAATTATTTAATAAATATAAATACTATTTTGGGAATTATAGAGATATTTGAAGTAAAAATGATATTTGGTTTTGAAGTATAAATTAAAATGACCACGGTGTTAAAGTATATATTTCTACCTTGTAGATAGTTCTACAGATCCTTAGAGGTTGGTTATCCTAAACATCCTTTAAGTTAATTATATTTCAGTTGATATTTCACTTGAGTTGGATATATTGATATAAGAATGTTAATCCTGACTCGAGTGTTTTGTGTTTTACTTTACGCTCGGGTCAGACCGAGTGATACAGCTTTTGAGACTCACCTTCGAAGTTGGAGTTTAGCTTGAAGATCCAGCTATCTATTCTTTCAGCTTTTCCAGTTGATTGGTTCAGAAAAGTCATCTACTCGTACTGGAGACTTCACTGCATCTGAGAGTTCTGCTGTATTTTATTTCTGACTCTGATATGTATATAGTAGCTTCATGAACTACTATTCTTTATCTATTCCGCTGCATTATTTACTCTGTGTCTGTGATCTGTGATTGATGTATTTACTGTAAATGATAAGTTTTGCCAAATTTAAATTAACAACGCGGTATTTTGAATTGTTCAAGTTGGACATGTACGGTTTTATTGTCGATTTGAATGGTCCAAAATAGTGGGTCGTTACAGTTGGTATCAGAGCTTTGAATCTAGGCAAAACTTAGCATATATGGTAAATTTATTTACAGAATCACTTTCATTCGAGTTGAATCTCTTCCTTTTGACTCGATTTCCTTTGAACTTTGGAATGTCCCTCGGTTCCGAAATTCATTCTTGTCTCTTCTATTTATATTCGTTTGATTCCGGAGTATTCCATAACTCCACCGAATGTTTTGTAAAGGGGGTGAAAACTCCTTTACAATCGATATTGATTCACCGAAGATTTATATATCCTCAGTTTAGATGCTGCTATCTCTGGTTATGCCGAATTCTATATCTAGCGACCGAATGTCGATTTGCCTTGGAATTCCGCATCGATCATATTCTTGAAGTCACGGTTGGCTTGGTTAAGGTCGCCCGCAATTTATATCTATCTTCTAATTTAAAATTTTAGTTACCTCATCTTCGATCAAGCCTATCTTCGAATCAAAATTCTATTTGATTAGAGTTCCTCTAATTTGAATCTCTAGCTTTGTTTTAAAATCCATTCTTGAATCATCCTTTGAAAAATCGGGTTTTGTTTGTATTTTGAAATTGTTTTATATATCGAAATTATTATTTTGATAAGTATGATTTTATTCTATACATAAAAGTGAAATATTTTTGATAAGGATTATATATCTTTTATAAAGGAAAGTCTGAAATTTTGAAAGGATTTGAAATTTTGGAAATTTATAAGGAATTAGATTATATAAAGGATTTATAACTGAGGGATTTTGAATTTTAATTTCGAGGAATTGAACTCCGTTATTTTGAAATTGGTTTTAAGATTTTTGAAATTATAATAATAATACGATTTAAAAGTACTTTCCGGATAAGAAATATTTCAAAAGAGTTCAAAAGCATTACAACGATTTAGAAGAAATTTCAATAAAGTTTTCAAGAAAATAGAAGTCCAGAACTCACTTTGTCGCCGAAAAATTATTTTGGTGATGAGTGCACGCATCATCGACATTGATTTTCGAGTTTCAGAGTGGGGGAGAGGCCACTCTAGTAGCTTTGCTATGCGAGTGATATTGTCAAATAAATTTTGATTTCAAATTCCGAAGTAGAATTTGATATTCAAAAGATATATGTATATATATTTAAAATGATTTAAAAAAAGCCGGTGTTCAATCCTCTAGTTTTCGATTTGATTTAGTGTAACTCTATTTACAAAAATTAATTTATTGATTTGTTGCTGATTTCCAACTCTTGGATTTGAAATTTGATTTCATCGACTGTTTTGAAGGTTCGAGCACTTCCAAATCAAGGTTTAAAATTTTAAAACTAAGAAATTTCGAAGAGTATAAAATATTTGATAAAGAATATAAGTTTAGTTTTGTATGTTTAAATTATGAAGAGTATGACTTAAGTAAATTTGAAACTTTTGTTAAATAAATAATTTGAAAAAGGAAAATTGGATTTTTTTTTTCATATAGAAATAAATAGTTTAAAGGTTTTAAAGGGATAATTATAAATTTAGAAACCATTTTGAGTATAATTGATTTTGAGAAGAATATTTGGTTTTGAAATTAGATTGGAATTAAAACCAGTACTTATATGGTGATTTTGGAGATGAATTTGTTTGACCTAAATTTTGTTGATTTGGAAATTTGGATTATTTTCTAAACCTATTGTTTAAGAAACTTTGAAACTGAATATGTTTAATTTGGAAGAAAATTTGGTGAAATCATGTATGATCTTGAAACTGAAATGTTATTGAAACGAGAAATTTTTTGAGAACCTTGATTTGCTATATACTTGATTTGGGAGTTATCGAACTTATATAAAACTGATTTGTATAGTACGAAATTGATTTGAAACCTATTGATTTGAAAGGTACTCAATTTGGAAAGTATTCGATTGAAAATGGAATCCTATATATAATGGACTTTATATAAGTATGATATTTGAAAATGATTTGAAAAGGTACTATATGATACATATTTTCGAAGTAAAGATATGGAAAGTGCCTTCTGCTTGATATCCGCTTTGTGGCCACATTGTGGATTCATTCTATCGATATTATTCTCTCTGATTCTTGGTTTTTCGGATGTGATACTCGAGTGTTCCCACCGTGGCATAACTCATGGTTTTTTTTCTCTCGCGACTGCATAGCGCAACTGCCTGGCTGAGTCTGGCCTAGGGGTACGGATTGTTTCCTGGGGGATCCAGGCGTAACCATTGTGTATCCTGCAATCTGTATAGGTCGCGATTAGTAGCGAAACTGCCTGGCTGAGGCAGCCTAGGGGCACGGATTGTTTCCTGGGGGACCCAGGCGTAACCATTGTGTATCCTACATCCTACTAGTCATCATGGCGTAACTCGCAGGGCTGAGAAAGCTTACAGATACGGATTGTTTCCTGGGGGATCCAGGCGCAACCATTGTGTATCTGCGAACCATGGTTGGGCAAAAGTTTTGGTTTGGTTGATTTTTTTGGATTGTACTTTCCATATCTATTTTAAAAAGTGTTTTTCAAGTATTATCACTAAGTGTTGAAACAGGTCTACTAAGTACTTGAAGAATTCTAGCTTTGCGCCTGATCAACGCATGGCCAGAGTCTACAAGAACGAGGATAAACTTGTTGAAACGTCGAGTTATAAAAGTATTTTCGAAAGGAAAATTGGTTTTGATATAAAAGTATTTTATTATAAAGGTATTTCCAACAAATAAAATTCTTAATTTAATACATTTCAACTAAATCCCAATTTATCTTCCTAGCCTCAATTTATCCAAATTATTTGAAATATAAATTTTGTATTAATATTCGAAATTAATTTTTTTTTTGGTTTGAAATTAAGTATTCGATCCCGATACTATTCTTTTGAATCTACCTTATCTGCCCTGCTTTGTTTATTCACCTATATTCTCTTTTCCGAACCTATCTTCTTTCCTTCTTTTGAATATATCCTTTAAAATATTGTTTATTTATATTCTACTTGGTTTAATAGTAAATTTTTTTAGTGTTTTATAAATAATTGATCTCATAATTAATTGAATGGATTTAATAAAATGAGTAATCTATTAAATATTAATTAATTTAAATAATAAAAAAAAGTATATGGTTTTAAATAAATTGTTTAATATGTTTTTTAAAGTCTAAATTTTTCATCTCGTTGTTTCTATTCTCCTACTTTATTCCTTTTCGGGGACGAAAAGTTTTGAGTGGAGGAGAGTGTAACGACCCATAAAAGTTTAGCAATTTTTAATTGGTATTTAACGTATTGAATTGGATTTTTGAGAAATTAGAAAGAAAATATATTATGTATATTAATTATTTGTAGTACGAGCTGTGTACATATATTTTATAGTTTGGTTGTGCTTATACCTATAAGATCTAGTACAAAAACTTTATAAACTACTATTTACACTATAATATAAGTTAAGTTTGATGTAAATTGGATAGCATAGTTCATTTCTGTTGGGTATAAATATCAATAGTGTGGGTAATAAATTTACGGTCTCCTTTTGCTTTTCAGCAAGGTGTGTAAATTTTAAGTATATTGAGTACGTTCCATATATATTTATTTTGGAAAACCACTGTATATGTATGATGGTCTATTTGAAGTGTATATATGTAAAGCATATTTATACCGAGTTTTATTTTATTTATATGTGTTATAATAGCTATATATACATACATACATATATATATATATATATATATGTTAGTCTTGATACTAGTATATAGTTTTGCTGAAGTTTGATTTCTAGTCATGTTAAATATATATATATATATATATATATATATTTGATTTTGGGTTTTTGTGTCACCATTTCCAGTTTATTTTAGTGCATATTTAGTATATCTATACATATGTCGTCAGCTATAAATACGATAGTAAAGGGTTTCATATATCATATGAACCGAAGAAGAAGAGAAGTATATACTATATTTAACTACATATATGAAGTATATGTTTTAAGGGTTGATTTAAGGTCTGCATTAAAATTGGTAGTCTGCAAGTTTGTTATGTACAAAGATAATCATATATGAATTCACGCATACGTAGCCTTTACATTTTGAAAGAATATACATAATATTAAATGAATATTGATTTTTTTAATATTATATATAAGGTTACCTTCATCTTCATCTGTCTCATATTCATTTAATTGTGTACGTTTTCGTTTCAATAATTGTACACATCATGGTTCCTTTTATAAATTCATCGCCCATAAATAGTTTATTTCTTTCCCCCTTCATCTTCATTTGTCTCATATTCATTTATTTGTGTACGTTTTCGTTTTAATTATTGTACACATCATGGTTCCTTTTACAAATTCATCGCCCATAAATAGTTTATTTCTTTCCCCCTTCATCTTCATTTGTCTCATATTCATTTATTTGTGTACGTTTTCGTTTCAATTATTGTACACCTCATGGTTCCTTTTATAAATTCATCGCCCATAAATAGTTTATTTCTTTCCCCCTTCATCTTCATTTGTCTCATATTCATTTATTTGTGTACATTTTCATTTTAATTATTGTACACATCATGGTTCCTTTTACAAATTCATCGCCCATAAATAGTTTATTTCTTTCCCCCTTCATCTTCATTTGTCTCATATTCATTTATTTGTGTACGTTTTCATTTCAATTATTGTACACCTCATGGTTCCTTTTATAAATTCATCGCCCATAAATAGTTTATTTCTTTCCCCCTTCATCTTCATTTGTCTCATATTCATTTATTTGTGTACGTTTTCATTTTAATTATTATACACATCATGGTTCCTTTTACAAATTCGTCGCCCATAAATAGTTTATTTCTTTCCCCCTTCATCTTCATTTGTCACATATTCATTTATTTGTGTACGGTTTTTTTTCATTGATTGGGCAAAGGCTCATATTTCAATTGCGTTTATAAATAAATTTCCACTTTTGCAACTTCACTTTGCTTTCACTTTCCACCTCATGCTTGCATCCATCTTTTACTCACCTGCACACATTTTACTCCCTCTACATAAATTGCTCCCTTCTCTTTTGAAACCCAGCAACAAAAAAAAAGAAACGAACACACTCCTCCGCCTCTGGCTTGCACCCTTAGCCTCTCCGCCTCAACTGCCGTACCTCCACCTGATCATCTCCGCCCTCCATCTCCTCCTCTTCCACGCTGACGTTGTTCGGCGAGCCACTACCTTGTCGCAGTGAGTTTTGTTGTCCTCTTCCTTGATTCTTCTCCGGTTCTATATCTTGTCTGTATATATATATATGTGTGTGTGTGTGTGTGTGTGTGTGTGTGTGTATTAAACTAAGGTATGTATAGACTATAAAGCAACTATGTAAAGGTGATAATATCATATGCTGTGTCCTATTTTTATCTAATATTATACAGTATAAACTTGGGTAAGGCTTAGTCTATGCATATAAGGCTATAAAGAAGAAATATATATATATATATTTAGTGTTTGTTTTATGCCTTCTGTATAAGGTGTGTGTGTTTTTATTTTATTTTGTTTTACTATATATAATTGTTTTACAATACTATGCATATTTTGTACAGTTGCAGTGCTAGCATGTTTAAAGCATTGTAAAGTATAGAAGGTGTTGAGTATATTTATGTATTGACTTTAACTAACATATATTAATGTTAGTATTTTATATTGGTTTATTTTATATATAATCTGTTTTAGTAGCATATAGATTTTATAGAGTTTACATGGGTTTATATTAGTTTACATATACCGGAGTTAGATTTGGTATTGATATATAATATATGGACTTTATGTTATATGTTTTAATATTGATTTTAATATTTTATTTATAATGGTTACTTTTATAAAGATTTAAATTTTAGATGGTGTTTGGATATTGGTTTGTATATGGGTTTAAACATATACATTATTTCAAACTATACTACATATAGATATGTTTTGTTTAAACCAATGATTTTTGAAAATATATATTTAATTTAATATATGTTTAAATTTAGAATATAGTTTTATTTATATATAGTTAAATATAAAACTATATATAGCTCACTTATCCTATTTATCTTCCTCGACCAACTCTAATTTGATTTCGTCAATTCCTCTTTGTCAGCTTTGATCGTTAAAATTCTTGCCAATATTGCTTTGCTTCGTGCTTGGATTCGTATCTCTTCTCATTCCGCCCTCTCCTTTAGGCTCAAAAGGTGAGCAATCACTCACGATTAATGTTCTTATATTTATTAAATTTATTTCAATTGAAACGACAATTGAAATATACTGCTGATAGTTATTTACATTGCTATATATGCTATTATTTTTAATTGTTCACTTGTGGGATATGACACCATATCCTATTGTTTATTATTATTGATGATATATGCATGTTATTATTATTATCATATCTCTTATCACTCTACAAGTTCCCTGTAGTTTAGAATTCACTATGGGTTGAAATGATACATACCCGAACGGACTTTAGAATAGGAAAATTTCGTTATGAGTTGAAATGATAGACCCAAGCGATTTTCATTTAATTGAATTTGGGATTACGGGCTGAAATGATATCCACCCGTATATATATTTAGTGTACGGATTGAAATGATAAATATCCGTAGCACTTGACTATATGATAGGAAATATATACAGACACCGTTGGTCCATATATAAATATTTTGAAAATAATTTCTATGATTTTGGAAAGAAATATATGGTTTAATAAATTTTGATTCTTAAGATTTTATATAAATGGAAATTTTATACATAGATTTAGTAGTAATATTTGATATAAATTAAATGGATTTAATACATATATATGGTTAAGTATTTTTGTAAATCTATATTTCAATAGATTTTCTTGTAATAAATCGAATAAGTAAGATTGGGAGATAAATTGGGTTTATTAAAAATGGTATTTAAATAAGGATTTATTTAATTAAATTGATTTGAAATTATTTAATGGGAAATTTAAAAGGTATGATTTTATAACTAGATTTTTGATTTAAGTGATTTAATGAATATTTCGCGTTTAAATAAATTAAAGATAATATTAAGTAAAATGTAAATTAAGGTTACTTAAATGATATTGAATCTAATGAGGGAGTATTTCAAGACTAAATAATAATGAGGATAAATCGAGATCTATATGAAACTGTTATATTGAATATTTAAATATTAAAGCCTTGAACTACATTGGAATTTAAATAGTTTATTTTGAGATTCGGATCTGTATTTGAAATCAATATAGTTGAATTTGTTATTTAGAAACTAATTTAAAATTTAGGTTGAACTAAATTTTAAATTATTATTTAGAAAACTAGATTGAATAAAAATTTAGTTGAAACGTTGAATACTCAAATTTTTGAAATATATTGAAATATAAAGGGGTATTTTGTGATTTCAAATCCGAATTTGAGATCGGTAAAATTTAAGTGGTTATTTTAGGAATTGAGTTGAATTTAAATTGATAAATTAAGATTGAATAAAATTTGAATGGGAAGGTCGGGTTGATGTTGAAATGATTTGTTAAGTTGAGGGAATTGAAAACACTTTACTATATAAATTATTTAATAGATATAAATACTATTTTCGGAAATATAGAGATATTTGAAGTAAAAATGATATTTGGTTTTGAAGTATAAATTAAAATGACCACGGTGTTATGGTATATATTTCTACCTTGTAGATAGTTCTACAGATCCTTAGAGGATGGTTATCCCAAACATCCTTTAAGTTAATAATATTTCAGTTGATATTTCACTTGAGTTGGATTTATTGATATAAGAATGTTAATCCCGACTTGAGTGTTTTGTGTTTTGCTTTACGCTCGGGTCAGACCGAGTGATATAGCTTTTGAGACTCACCTTCGAAGTTGGAGTTTAGCTTGAAGATCCAGCTATCTATTCTTTCAGCTTTTCCAGTTGATTGGTTCAGAGAAGTCATCTACTCGTACCGGAGACTTCACTGCATCTGAGTGTTCTGCTGTATTTTATTTCTAACTCTGATATGTATACAGTAGCTTCATGAACTACTATTCTTTATCTATTCCGCTACATCATTTACTCTGTGTCTGTGATCTGTGATTGATGTATTTACTGTAAATGATAAGTTTTGCCAAATTTAAATTAACAACTCGGTATTTTGAATTATTCAAGTCGGACATGTACGGTTTTATTGTCGATTTGAATGGTCCAAAATAGCAGGTCGTTACAGCTCACGCCAGAGTGTTGTCTGACATGAAGTTTTTTGCTTTGCTTTTTAATATTTCAGGTACTCTTAAATGAGTAGACTAGAGAGCAAGTTTGGATGACATATGGAGTTCTTTGGATGGACTAGTAGTAGGTGAAGTTTACTCATACTTATATATGAGTTTGTTATTGCATATTCTGTTGTGTGACACTGTGAAGCCTTGACAATGTTCGACTTACTATTATTAGAGACTGTTTATTAGTTGAGTTTATGTATCTGTTTTATAAACTCTGTTACTGTATCTTATAACTCTGTGGATCTTATACTTTGATAATTAGTTCACATTGTTATTCCTGTTTTGACTATTGTATATTTGTGTTGACTATTATATTTTATCTGATGTGATGTGAGTTACCGCCTTAGACACGACCTAGAGTATGCATGTATACGAGAGAGTTCGTATTTGTTCTATATTTTGGTTTTCAAAACTATATAGTAGTGTATATATAGTATATAATTGTGTTGCACACATAACCATTATTGATGCAACTTTCCTTTATGAGAGATAGATCATTCTTATTATAGAGTTGGAATGATCTAGCATGAAAGAAATACCGCTATTGATTCCATTTTAAGGTTGAGGATTGGCAGGATCAGGGTCACTGACCCTGATTGATAGGATGTGTTCGTGAAGATTGTGCGAATCATTTTTTGGAATGCCCAAATTGAGTCGACTTTGCCGAGTTGTATAAAGACTACAGGAGTCTAGTTGGTAGACCATTCCTTGGAACAGAGTCGTCTATTGAAAGGCAAGATGGGTGGTTACTTGTGAGAGGATCTTTGATGACTTGGAGTTAATGACATAACGAGATAAGAATTGACCTCTAGATAACTCCAGGGATGAACAACCAACTAGTGGAGTGCCTCTGTAGTTCCGATTCCCAAGGATTGCTTTACTTTGGATTAGTTCATAGTACGCCTTGAATATGGAGAATTTTTTATTGAATTGAGCACTACAAGAAAAGCAGTCTTTTATAGCGGCATATAGCCACTATTAAACATAATTATAGCGGTTTGATAAATGCTATATATCGACATGTAATTAAAAAGAATTGCACATTTATAACACACAAAAAATAGCCATAAAAGAACATGATTTCATAGCATATGTGGCCGCTATAAAATAGTTATTCTATAGCGCCTATTTCGCGATATCTATCAATATGTTTATAGTATATTCTACATCCATTTACAGCATATATACCGCTATAAAATGTGTAGGTACAACAATGCTTAACAGTAACCTCATACATTGCATTATCTTTTTATAGCACTTATATCATATAGTTATAACGCTTTTAAAGAGCTATGATTTATTTTACTATATATTTGATGCACCCCACTATTACATTTTAATAATAACAATCAAAATGAATCTTCAATAAATAGATAACAATTTAAAAAATGTATGAACAAAAAATATAATAATCAGCAAATGTAACGCATATTTATAATAACAAAATAAAGTATCAACTAACAAAAAATAAGTTCAACACACGAGTTATCAAATTCAATACATATTCACGACAACATAGGAATAAAAGGTTCAAAAATAGACCAAATGAAAAAAGAGTAGAAAATAAAATAACAAAGAACAAGAGTTGGTGAACTCAGTTCAACAATCTCTGTGTGGATTCAAGAGTCCTTACATTTGCACCTGTTAACCCTTCAACTTTGTCTTTTGTTACCTTCACAAAATAACCAACCATCTCATGGAATTGCTTCAGTCTAGATAATGGAAGGATGATACAAAAGGGATCTGGGACTGCCACTTGATTATTTTTCCAAATGAGTCTTTTAAGTAAATTAAATATTATGTGTGCCATATTATTAAGTTTTTGAAAGCAAGAAAATTTCAATTTAGGCTGAACTGAAATTTGAATGAATTTCAGAAATTAGACAAAACAAAAAAAATTGTTCTTTTAATTTCTTGTGCTTATATGTAGTATCTCAATTTTTTTTAAGAAATGTTCCTTGTTGTTTTTTCCCAAGTCAAAGAAAAATCTTTTCTGATCCACCCTCGTTACTTTAGATGCCCCCATACCACTTGCCGCTTCCTTGGGAGGAGAATATTCAACCAAACGATCGACATTAAGGTCCGATGCGTAAATGGGTTGATTGCTCTTTCCTGATATGAACCTAGCACCCACATCATCTGAAAGTCGAGGAAGTCTTTCTGAACCGTCCATGTTCTGCAGTAGACATATATTTTTATAATTTACATTTATGAACCAATGTATGTTAGATGTTTGCATGTGTTTGCACAGGCATACAATTTACAAATTTACCAAGTTTTTTCTTGATTAATGCATGCACAATGATTAATTCATATGTTCTGTTACATTGTTAAAACAATTAGCTTATATATATGTTTTCTTTTCTATCATTTTGAGCTATATTTCAAACTATTTACAGATTCAAACACGTTTTAAAACATCTTCCAACTCTAGGCTACATCTAGCCAAAGTTGCAAAAAATGGTTTTTTTTTTTTTTTGCACAGACAAAAGTTCAAATTATGCGAGTATGATTCCTATCCTAAGTAAAGAATAAAAGGCATATTGACACCATTTCAAATGAAGCCTATGCAAATGTCATATTTTTGTTTATATACCAGCTCCATTTGATTTTGCACTAATGCAGTATTATGAATAAAAAGTTTGTGCTAGCAGAAACTGAACTCATGCTAGTAAAAGTATAGCACATTTTGCCAAGTTGACAGAAAAATGTTTTATACTGTATGATGATTTCAAGTGATCTGGTTTATTACAAGTCTTGAAATTTGGTCCAAAACCATATAAAAAATCATAATGTTTTGTATCAAAGCTATGGCATAGAACAAAATAATATATGAATAAAGATCACGTAGTCAGTTCATACAGTTATTATAATACAAGTTATATAGATATGGTATAAGCACCTCATAAAGTAAAATATTATGTGCGAAGCTACATAACAATGAAATAAAGTACAATTAATTGATGTAGATATGTAGTTTATTAAACTATATGCAGCTTAATTTGGAAGCAATTGTCACAATTGTGCTTGGGTCGATTGCGGGTTTCGGAACTGCAGTAGGTGCCAACTCGTTCTGTATACATATTTTCTATTAGAGAGCTCCAGTTTCGTAAGCACATATGAACACTACACAAGTTTATATGATGTTATCTTCTCTTTATACTCTTCCTCAAGATACTACAACACCAGAGGAACACCATGGCGATAACCCCATCCCCTATTAAGGCCTAAATCGACATCGATTACATACCCTAGTTTTCGATGAGCGTCGGTGACCGTCATCAAACGCCATCGAACTTTTACAAAAAGTACTACATCTTCATACGACTCTGACGACGCAAATGACATAGATTAATTTGAAGCGGATCGAAAGTAATTATTTTTCAAAGTTATACACTCACTTTTTTCTGCTTACTGTAATCGAACAATGTTTACCACCTCGCTCGATGAAAACCCAAACGAACAATTTCTAAAAATACTAGGGGACTAAACATATGACTTTCGTGTTGTACACATTGATTAAATTTATATAGATCGGGATATTTTGATTTTTGAAGAGAGGGAAGAAGTTTGTATCCAAAGAAATAGGAAGCAGGAAGTTATATCAGTAGAAGGCAGTGTGCATGTGTTGTTCATGTCTGTGCACATTTGTGTAAGATTAAATTGGAATCATTATTTTTATTATCAACTTAGTTAATTTTATAAGCTTATTTAATTTTTATCAAACCAAATTAACGAAGTTAACTTTTATAATCTTAGTTAATTTAATTGTGATTATTATTATTTAAACTTAATTCTTATAGTTAATTAATTTAATTAATCTCAGTTAATTTTATTATTATGGTTATTTAACTAAGATTATAAAATTTATTTTAATTATTATGATTATTTTTGTTGTTGCTATTAGTATTATTATTATAAACTTAATTAATTTTTATGAACTTAGTTAATTTAGTATTATTATTACATAAACTTGTTATCTTCTATAAGACTTGGTCAATTTGATTAATATTTTATTATTATTATTATAAACTTAGTCAATTATTATTATTATTTTGTATAAATTTACTGAATTTTTATAAAACTTAGTTAACTTGTTTAATATTTTATAAATTTTTTAGTATTAGTATTATTGGTATTCTAAACTTTGTTAATAGTTATGAAACTTAGTTAATTTTTTAAAAATTGTTTATTTATTATTATTGTTGCTATTATGATTTTTGTGATGGGATTAGTGTGATTATCATTCACTAAAGAGGTATAAGCAATTTATAGTGAAGTGCAGTGGATTATTATGCCATGAAACTAAGCTTTCTACATATGCATTTCGTAGGACCCTAACTTTTGCTAAGAAGAAATTCTACTCTCCAAGACAGTACTAGGTCTGTGTTATTATGTAAAGTGATCAAATAGTGGGAACAATTCGGTGATATATGGTTATATGGGTTTACCCAAAAAGAATTTTATGGTGGAACAATGGGTATCGGTTTTTGAACATCTTGTTCTTGAAATCGAATACCGATATCGTGCATTTCATATGTGACGTGTGTATTTAAAGACTACAACATATATATATATGTAATATATACAACTACACTATGGAACATAGAGATTCAATTGTAGGTATACCCTATCTTGTATATGAGACGTTGATGTATTCCCCCACAATAGACCCCTAATGTAGCGACAATAAGAACCTGAAATATTCTTAGCTTGTTAAATGCCTTCTTTCTTTCACTCCTCTTCTTAAAAGAAAATTAAACTGTCCTCACCAGCTATTACACCATTGTTCCTTCTTCACTATTACTGTATAATCATTTATGCTTAGCACACAAACCAATTATTATTTATAACATAGTGGTACAAACCTTTTTTTTTGGCTGTAATTGCTATTACTATGGTCCATTGCTAGTCCGCAAAGCTCTGCTTTTAACCTTGCTGCTATGTTTTTTTCATATGCAGATATGAGTTCCTCTTTGACAGCCATCTTCTCTTCTCCCATGCTTCTCCATTCTTCTTAATTTTGTTTAGAGTTTGGAGCTATGCCGGTGTGATTGTTGTAATAAAAGGTGAGGGAACTATGCACAGTATATATCCTTTTACTATTTCTTACAGTAGATATCGTTTCTCTTTGGATTCTATTTCACTATTAAATATGTCAGCAAAGTTTTCAATTGGTTCTTCAAAGATCAGAGACAAATTGGTTAAAATATTTAACCCTACCATATATTGGTATCTGATGCACTTTTACTTCAACCAATATATCTTAATATAACTCTTAATGATCAAATTTTTCATCATCAATGCTTACTCTTAAAACTAATAATGTGAGTCGATTTATGGATGTATAATTCAATAAAATAACTTTATTCTGATAATCATATCCCTTTTCTTTGATATCTAGATTATATGAATATTGACATAGATAGATAAATGTGGCATTATTCTACCATTGCTATGTGCTAGTGGTACTAAGATAGGACCTTCTCCGCCTTTGATAGTGTTTTGGGTAGCTGTAATAGTGCAGTGAAAATTATCATCAACATAGGAAGATGCTAAATAAACAAGACAATAATGGTGATTGCATAATTCATCTATAAGGGTGACGAATCTTCTAGCCTGAAGTATAATAAAACAACATAATTCAAGTAATCTTCCAAATAAAAATACACTGGAAAAAGAAAGGAAAAAACTAACATTAAACTAGAATAAATACTAGGTATCATGTCCTACTGAGCCCATTGTCTTGAATTAGGAATTCCAGATATGAAAACAGTGTGATAATTCCTAGCTATAGCAATATAATCTGCTGCCCCAACCTAAGAAGAGCTAATAACTAATTGGAAGCCACTGACACAAGTATAAAATTTGTCCATTGTTATATAAGATATTTTTATCAACTTTATTTCGAGTAAAATTTGCCTAGTTATTATATTAGTGATGTATAACTTACTGGTTGGCCACACAAGTATTCAAAGTCAAATCTTGTTATTCCATTGCAGCTTTCAGGGACCTCTAGAAAACTGTACTTGTAGTAAACAAAATTATTAGTAAATTGGTTTGATTTTCATTTGAGGACAGCCCTACAGATTTGTCTACTTGCCTCCTAAACATTACGGATATTGGAGTTGAAATAACATTTCCCCCCCTCCCCTAAAAAAAAATTTAGTGACACCATAAAATTATTTACTATTCCTAACACCTAGATAGGAGCCAATAAGTTTTTGCATGTTAGGTTGCTAAGTACTTTTGTCAATAAGTTTTCTTTCCATAACTTTTCCTTCTCCTCTTCCAACATAGAGTGTTCATGTCGGTCTATTTGCCTCTGGATAAATATCCAAAAAAATTGAATTAATAAATAAATAAATGCATGTATTAATATAGATTAACTAGACGCAAACACGAAAATGTGCCTTCCTATGGAATGATGGTTCTGAAACCAAAACTTAACTTGACGAGCGTCAAGTTTAAGGTGACAACTCAACTGTAGGCTTTGCTTCTCGTCAGGATGAGGGTACTATAATGATTGTAAAACTATATTTTATAATTTATTATTAATATTAATAATATCATATAAACTTAGTTATTTTTTGTAAAACTTAGTTAATTTGGTTAATAATCTATAGTTAATTATTAACTTAGTCAAATTTTATAAAAGTTATAGTTAATTTATTATTATTAAAAATTTAGTTCTATAAAACTTAGTTAACTCGGTTAATATTTTATAATTTAGTATTATTACAAACTTAGTTAAATGTTATGTAACTTAGTTATTTTTTATAAATATGGTTTTTTATTTTTTGTTGTTATTATTATTATTATTTTATACATTGTTAATTTTTATAAAACTAAGTTAATTTATTGTTACTTTTATAGTAATTGTTGTTGTTTGTATTATTATTCTAAATAATAATTTTTATAAAAACTAAGTTAACAATTAGGTTAGAAAAGCAATGGACTTCGTACCTTTGATTGCTCGACCATGACCAAGAATGAATATCACTGGCTTATCTATATCATAGGTGGAACTAAAATTGTTCCATCTATGAGCATCCCCTGAAATTTACAAATAAATTCCACAAAATATGCATATGAATTCCATACAATATCATCTAAACTAATGAAGTATTGCAATTTGCAACGACGGTTTAATTTTTGGGGTGTCTAAACGTATGGAAAAGTAGGTGCCTTAAGAAAAATGTAAAGCTTTAAGAAGAATAAAGCATCAACAACTAGTGCTCTTATATACTAAAGGGACCAACCCAATGCATAGATACGATGGTTTATATATATTCCATATCTTTCAATGAAAGGTTAGAATAAAACAAAATCTTTGTGCATGGTGCAAAATTTCTTAATATTCGGTGCTTGCTGGTAGTAAATTTTACTGTACATTCATGTCTGTGTTAATGATATAATAGTTTTTGGGAAACATTGAGAGGTGAACAATCGTAAAAACATGAATAGACCACCTCACATATAATCAATAAAGTTTGATTTAAACAAACGTTTTGTAATAAAGTTAAAAGTAGATATTATGTATACTAGAATGTATAAAAATGAATATCCTGATTCAAGACGTTATTAGTTGGTCATAGAGCCAAAAGTTAACATCAAGGATATACATAATTTAATGAAAGGAAATCACAGTTTGAAATTAGATTATTTTCCATATTGCTTCATCTTCTAACTAGCTCTGTAAAGTAATAGATATACCAATAGGAAGAACATGTAAATTTAATTTGTTAAGTCAAGCAACTCTTACATCATAGTGAACTTTGATTTTGTCGCCAACTTGAGCCATTGATGTCATAAGTACTTGGCTTGAACTACAATAAAATTACAACCATCTATAGTTACAATATGATTTTAAGATGCTATTATTTATGAAGATTTTCACTACGAAACACTAATTTTGTGAGTAACTGCAGTAATGGTAAAGATTGGGGATGATTAAGAGATGATATTAAAATAATTACTCTATGGTTCATTATCATATGTTGTTACAAAATACAAAGAACGATATTAATCTTGCAAATTGAAAGCCTGGGATCATAGTTCAGTTGGATTTGGATGTACAAAAGATAAGCTATACAAAATCGTATCTTTTAACAGTGATTAAAAGGAATATGAAAGAAATAATCGGTCCATGTTTTATAACTGACTTTGTAGCATTTAACCATCTCATCAAATATTCCCATGTATGAAAAATAAGAGTGCAACTTACTAAGAATCGATAATAAAAAATAGTTGTTTCCCCATCAGGATCAAATTAAACCTTTGTATTACGATTAAAAATGAATATTAATCCATCATTGAAGTTAGCTTGTTTTCCCACCCAAAAATGTAACCATTCTGATGAGTGATGACCTACTCAGTTCTTTGAAATAGACAATTGCATAGGTTTAACCAAACATTTGTGATTCAACTAATAAATTTCAAATAATGAAACGCCGATTAATAAATATCAAAACCCAATTTTGCATTTGCATCGAAAATGGTGAGTAAAATATCACCTTTACACAACTTGGAGTTTTGATACATCATTCGAATTGTCGGCACAAGCTAAAAATCAAAACAAGAAAAGCATTGAAATTGTTAATGGTTCCTACCAATCAACCGATAATAAATTGTTATAGAAATAAATAATATTGAGCGTTGATTGAATACCAATCGAGCTTATTACGAGGATGATTAAAATGAAAGTTTGCAAAGTAGCCATCATATTCTATAACAGTTTCTCATCTACGAGGGCGAAATTATTATTATTATTGTTAATTATTGTTGTTGTTACTGTTGCTATAGTGATAGATCCATGCACTACACGCACCTCTTTGAACTACATTTGATAATAAGGGTTTACGAATGAGTGATTTAGGGGTTATAAGGCAGAGGAATAGTTTCTTTTGGTTTGAGAAAGGGGGAAGAAAGGGAATGAGAAAAAGAGGAAAATAACTGAAAGAATTGGTGGCCATTAAAATAATTGAAGGATCTGGTTTTCTGAAAGCGTTACATGTTGAAAAGACAGTGCGGATCGTGCTATATGGAGTTAGACTATACTAGTGTTGAAATAAACTAAGATACTATAGCAATGTGAATAAGTAAATAAAACAAGCACACCAGGAATTTTTATACCGGTTCGAACTTTCCGTTCTACGTCCATTCCTAGACTCCTTCTGGAATTTTACTAAAACAACAACCCTCACTTAACGCGGAAGAACAGGTCTATACAACCCCTGAGCAGCCGAACAGAGACCTGAACAGCAGAACAAGATTTCGCCTCACCAGCCGAAGAGGACTTCACACGCCTGAGCAGCAGAACGGGACTTTTACAAATAAAGTTTTCTTCATTCTATGTGTTCTTTAATAACACGAATTTGTCAATTATAGTACACCCTTCCTATAATCTTCTCCTTTATGATGTATATATGAATACGTGAAGAATAAGGAAGTAATAGAATGAATTTGTATAAAATGAATGCACAAGAGCATTAGAATCAAAGAATATGAGAGTAGAGTAAGAATAGATTGAATTAAGTTATGGAAACATGATTCTAATGCGTTTATATAGATTATAAATAGGTGCATATGTTCGTGAAGAGTTATCATGAAGACATATGGTCATACCTATTAAAATGAAGAACGCATCTCTTCACGAACGGAAGTGCCTATTTGAAAATATAGCCGTTATAGATTTTCAGACTTCTAAATTGAATAACCCAGACTTCTGAAATTGTACAAGCTCAAACCGGAAAGGAAATAGGCTAAAGTAACAATTTTTAGACATCTGAAATGAATAAGTCGGACGTCTAAATATTGTACTAAACAATATTCATTTTTTCAGATTCAAATATCTGATTTGGTACATTCAGACGTCTGAATGTAAACTAAAAATGAGAATATGGAAAGATTATTAATGTATGCTAATGAAATGAAAAATGTGTCGAAATATATATCATATAGGAGAGATTTTAACATAAGTAAACTCTAGACATAGACTTGACACATACTTATATAAGATTTGAAGCTTATTTGAATCTGGTCTTGATTAATTCATGTAAAAACAAGTTAGTGTATAATAATGACTTGTATAGTTGTCATAGTCAGAATATCGTAGTTACGAAATATCGTAAATACGAAGTTTCAACACATGTCAATTCCCTACTTTGAATAAAAAAATCAACATAAAAGATAACACTATAGAATAAAGCGTTATCAATTGGCGTTATAAAAAATAACTTCTCTTGTAGTAGAGTGGTCATCTTGGGAAATAATTGATTGATCATATTGACGAGAGCTTCGAAAAGATGATCGAAAAGGCTTTACGATGAGAGAGCATGTACCCAGTGTAGATGGGTTGTCTGAACCAGCTAAGTAAGGATAAAATAAGGAAGCGCATGTATTGATTGCCTTTCCAATTTCGTCGAGTGCTCCATCGACGAAAGAGAAGGGAAATAACATTAACAATTTGGGATATGCTTTCTACATACGGAATTTCCGTACGTGTTTTATTTGACGTCAAGTTTTCATATTCCTTCATGTCTAGCGATTTGATAGATAGATTGGGATTAAGACTCGAGATAGTTAACCGACATTAAATTGAGACGGATCTAGTTAGAGGCTCAGCCAGCCTATACATGGTTGTTAATACCTTGTCTTATTGAGCCCTGGATTTTGTTTTTTTTCTATCAATTTTTTTACGATTTGATTGGGTTTGGTATTATGTTTTGGGAATGGACTGGCTGAAAGTGGTATGGAATATAGGCAGATTATGAGAGAGCGTTAGCAACGATTGGGGTTGTGGAGGAGCGACTGTATAGGAGTGAACATTAGTGATTGGCTGCCTATAGAGGATGAGGATAAGTTAGCTTTCTATATTTTCTCACTATTCCACAAGACGAGCTATCATTTGTGCCTGTGGCTAGAGAGTGACTAGACATATTTGATGAGGTGATCAGATTATCACATATAGGAATAGAGTTCTGTATCGATCTGGTCAGAGGAGCTGGACCAACAATTATGCCTTTAGGGCATATGATGCCAAAAGAGCATAGAATGCTAAAGGTGTGAGGGGATGACTTATTGAGGTGATGGTTCATTCGTAGGAGCATATTTGATAGGATGCACCTATAGTGTTCGCTACTAGGGAGGATGGCTCTTTTAGGTTGTTTATTGATTGTTTTGAGTTGAATGAGATGACGAATAAGTATCCACTTTGTAACATCCCCAAAATTATCAATCAAAATAAATAATATATTTGAACTCTTGGGGTTTGATTTGAGAATGAATTTGAAGGAAAATCTAAACAAATGAAATGAGTGAAAATAATGTATGAAATAAATCCCAAATTTTTTTTTGAGTTTAAAATATTGAGATGATAAATGTTTTCAAAAGTCATTTGGATTTAGAATGTTTATATTTCAAGTTTAAGATTTAAGTTTGAATTTAAATTTGGAATAAATGTTTTAAAATGAAGTAGCATTGAAAATCATTGAGAAGTAAAGTACACAATGGTCAAGACAACTTTTCTTTTAAACATTGTACATATGCATATAGACCTACAAATGAATATATATATATATATATATATATATATATATATTGGTTTATAAAAGTATGTATATAATATAGGAAATAAAATCTATAAAAAATTTCTTTTGCTTTGTCACATCAAAAGCTGAAAAACTTACATTTACAATAAAATGAATAATTAACAAAATCTATGTTTTAAGATATCTTCTTACAAATGGCACAAACCATCATTTCCTCAATAAAATAATCAATAAAAAATTCAGAAAACCTCTTCACCTTCTAAAAGTCGAAATTTTAAATCCCCAACACCTGATACTCGGTAATTAAAAGATATTTGCAAGTTTCACTGCAACATTCAAAGAAAAAAAAAAGAAAGTTCAAAAGAAAACCAAACTGTCTTCTTCCCTTCAAGCTAAAAAAAAATATCTGAAAATATTTTCTCATGCTTCATAACAGTAGTGTGATACTTTCAGGTAAGCTTTGTTTTAAAAATTTATAGTTATGAAATTTTGATTTTTGAATCAAGTGTTGACAATCAAATTCAAAATGAAAATTGCAGATTTGTGAAGCAAAAGGGGTTTCTGGTTTCAAAGGCAGTGCATAGTTTTTCTTTCTGGGAATAAATTAAAAAAGGCAAGTAATCTTTCTTTGTAAAATGTGAACTTGAAGTTATAATTTCTTATAAAGAAAGAGTTTAATCCAGTAATCCTCGATCAAATTTTTTTTGCAGGGAGGATTTAGAATTAAAGGCTACTTTTTTTTTGGTTTTGGTTTTCAAGTTCTGTTTTCAAAAGTGCAGAGAAAAGAAGCTCCTCTGATTTTGTTTCAAAACTGTAAGTAATCTGGGAAATTTGTTATTTTTAATAATTAAGTAAATGAATACAACTTGGGTTTAATACAACAATATCTAAATTTTTTCTGCAGGAAGAATTAAGGTTAGAGTTTTAATCTATTTTGGATTTCAAGTTTCAGAAATAAGAAGTGTCTTCTCTGCTATAAATTTCAAAAGTAAGTAAAATAGAAATCCCTGTTTTTGATAATTTAAATGCATGAATACAACCACAATTAATCAGAGAATTGTACCCATCAATTTCAGATCTAAAACCCCAAGAGAATTAAAGTAGAAAAGAAGAAAAAGTAGCAGGCTCATCTCTCTGTTTGGTAGAACTGTCAACAACTTCTAGAACCAAGTGAGTAAACCTTGTTTATTTTTATCCTAGCCTCTATTGTATGTTTGGGTGATGTAGAAAATCTAAACTTTGTTTGCATTTGAATGTATGATTGAATGCTTGGCTTGTCATGTTGATTTTATAAAAAAAAAAAAAATTCAAACCCCTTCCTTCCTCTCTGTTTCTATTCTCTGTTGCTTTGGAAGAATAAAATAAACATGTTGGAGTTCCAATTTCTCCTGTGTCTGAATGCCTATAGGAGTAGAAATGAGTTGCATATGAATGAAGTGTATGCTTATGCTTTGAATTTCCTGGAAACCTTTGCTCCCTGTTCCTATTTCCTGTAACATTTAGTTACAGGGAAATTATAAATTACTAAATAAGCCTATATGTAGTTCAAAACCTACACTTGTGTTCAGGATTAAATCAAAGACACATGCATGATTTAAACCTCTGGTTGATGAAGTAAACCATAATCAAAAAAAAAATTCAATATCTTTCTTCTCCCTTCTCTTTGCTTCTGAAAATAATGGTAAGTAAGTTAAGGTATTGTGTTAACCTGTATTCCATCTCAGTAATAAATCAAAAACAAGTCTTTGTAAATTGTTTTACTGGAAAACAGTATATTTGTTCCTCTTTTTACTTCTGAAAAAAAAAGGTTGTAACAAGTAAACTTTGGTTGGAAACTTTTTTTACATTTTCACAAATGAATTAAAGTAAGTTTAAGCTTTTGTTTAAAAAACCTGTTAAATTCTGGAAATAATGGAGCACTGTCACAATGCAATTTTTCCAAGAAATATTCGAACTTCATGCATTTCAGTTTCAATAATACCAGGTGAATCTACTATAACAATGATGATTTTAAAAACAAAAATCAAAATTTTTTTTATTCACTCTTCACTGAGAAAATGGGGGTTGGATTGAAAATGAATTTTTGAGTGATTCTAGTGATCTATGGAATATTGGGCGTCGAAATTGTTGTGGCAGCATGATTACATGTTCGCAAGCATCAGAAAAATATTGAATTAATTTATAAACATTTAGATTTTTGATTTGAAATCAAACTAGGGTTTAAACCCCACTTTCTGTTCACGATAGAGTCGACATTGCCGCACCACCCACAGGTGATCGGACCGTGTGCCACCGGGGGAAATCGAAGCGTGACACGATGACGAGGCTAGGGACTGAGTTTGGTGGTCGATAATGGCATGGCGAGGCGACGCGTGGCAGTTTTCGATGACGTTCCTGATGATGATTTTTGGGTGTGATGCTCGATTCGCGACTCCGAAACAAAAATCGAGATCAGGGTGTTCATATCGTTTTAGGGGACGATAGGCGACTCGCTCGTGGCCTTGTCTCTGACCATCGGCGGCGGCTCTAGCTGTGCACGTGCACGTGGATGGGGTGTGTGTCAGCGTGAGATGTTGGGGAAGACGAATTGTGACTCGGAGCACAACGCGGGTAGGTCGAGTGAAAACTCGAAGAGAGACTCGGGGGGGGGGGGGGGTTAGCGTGGTGACAGGTTAAAATTAAAAACAGAAAAAAATATAAGGCACGGGTCATTTTGGGGAAAACCCGAAGTAAAGGGGGGATTTCCACGGGTACGATCCGAAGCAAGCCTGGGGTTTGCAAATGAACAGCAAACCCAGGTTTAACAGTAAATTGAAAACACAATTTTATTTATTTTCTGGATAAATTAATAATGATAGTTGTTAATAGAATGTGAAACTAATAGTATTTAAAATTTTATGAAGTCAAAATATTTTAAAATTAATAAAAGTTGTTTTAAAAAGTCTAACTTTATAAGAAGTTTAAATATAAACTAATTATACAAGTACAAATTTCAAACTAAGTTTACAATGATGAAGTAGTAATTAACAATTGATGTTTTGTAACGATTTCTAAAATTTAAAAGAAAAAAAAATTAATAAATTAAAGAATAGGAAATTTATAAAATTAATTAAACTTAATAAGTTAACGATTAAGAATTTATAAATGAAATAATAAACTAAAGAATAATTTATTAACTTAGCCAATTAAAATAATTCAAAATCAAGTAAAATCCAACATTAATTTGAAATGATTAACAAAGTCAATCATGTGGCTAATTCGCTTTAATCACAATTACTTGTATCAACGATGATTGATCATCATCAAATACCCCATACTGGATTGACACTTTTGTTGTGGTGCTGTGATTGCTTTGTGATGAGCTATGATTTGTGATTCGCTCCTATATGTATGTGAAACCCTTTTTGCCCGTAAAACGGCATTTTAACTTCGATGCGACAGGGAGTCGGATTTTCAGTTTGTTTTCCGAAACCCACATCGAACCTTGAATGTGAACCTTGTGATTGATACACCCACATGTTTTAAATTTGAGCGGTCACTATTCGGATTAGCCGGGAGAGGACCTTTGTGTCATATAACCCATTCCGAATAGTGATTCGACGAATGGATTGCATTTGAAGACCGGCGGTGAAGACCGGGTGTCTTCGAAAACGATAGGATAACCTATCGATTGTCTCTGCACCGAGTTGCTCCGGTATAGGGATTCCCTAAGTGATGGGAAGTCCGATCGGGATTGTGGACGCCCGGATTTGCAAGGGATTCTTCCTTTATTGGACAAAGTGCCTTCGGTTCTGTTCGAACCCGGAACAGACTTGTATGGTCGTGTGTCTGACACTACACCTTGAGATATAGGGCCGATTTCTTTCAAATACATATCTGTTGGTGGCGGAGAATTTATTCTCTTAGCTTAACACCCTTCTCTGAGACGTACGAGCCTAGCTGTTATGTAGTTGAAGGTTATCAGCAATATACTCCCAATTTGGTAGTGTGGCATACTAAGTGCTGTTGTATAGTGATGATCATTTGTTGATCATCTGTGATCAAAGCATGGCTTTCGTGTAAAGCGTAACTTTGTGGACGAGACCTCATCGGACCTCACACCCCGGAAATGGTCGAAACAGGAAAGATGCGGCAAGGTTATGAGGGTCGCGCCCTTTAGGATATGTCATTTCCTTCTGGAAAAAGGTAGTGTCATGGTATGGAGCCCAGATGCTTACCTATGTGGTTGCTTCAATCTCATTATTCTGTGTGGTTGTTGCTTTGTGATGGAGGGCCCTCGGATAAAGGTCTCAAAGGACCGGGGGTGGCATATCTCAGGTTTTATTCCCCGGGAAGGGGGTAGCCGGCCTTGTGTTAGCAGAGAACAGGTTGGTTCTCGGGGCGTCCCGCCAGAGGCATTCCCATGTGGCAATAGAAAGTTCCTTAGCCTGACCATTTGTTGGAAATCCATTCATCCAATACGCGCCTTGTACGGTTTTAGTTGTAGAACCTGCCATTTAACATGGCAGCTATAGTAGGCATAGTATAATGGTACCTATGCTGGCTAGGATTTATATTATACTTTCGAAGTGTTTTCCACTATGCACTAATAATAATATCAAAAAGAATTTTTGCGTAGTAAGCATGTTTGACTATCATAAGGAGAAATCTCCCCCATGTGTGCGTTTGCATTGTGTGTGTGCCGGGAGGCCTTATGGTAGTTTCATTTTCTAAAAAGCATTGCGGATTTAAACTTTAAAAGCTTTGTTGTTTATTTTAAAAAATAAAACTGTTTTGTTTGCTCACACCAGTCACATGACTGACCTAGAGTTTATTGTTCCTTTCCTAAACTCCGGGTGCACACTATATTCCACACGGGCAGTCTAGAGTTGGGTTTTCAGATAATCCTGTAATAGGTATAGATTCGTTAGCCTTCAAAGCTCTTTGGATTTGTGGATCGCATTTGCTGCACTTCAGCATCACACCAGTCTTGCTCTCTTGGTGAAACGCGATGGGGGTTCGAGCTAGCTTTGGATTGAAGATGGAGTTCTTGGAGTTTGGCATTGAAGACACTATTTTTCCGCTGCTATCTTCTTGTATCTCTGATAGTATTGTTATCCATTGTACCATTCTATTGTATTCTGTTGTATCAGATATTGTATTAAATGTTGTATATCAATTGTATCATGCATTTTTCTTCCGCTGTGTTGTACTTATTGTGTTATAAGCTCCGGAGAACCAGGTTCGACGTTTGGATCTGCGGCATTTGAATACGAGCATCGTATTCGGTGCCGATTTTCGAAGGTCAAGTCAGGGTCGTTACACACTTCTACTTATTGATGGCTTGCTCGATCATCTTTATAGTGCGATGGATGTTCTCTTTAGTTGGACCTTCCAATGGGGTTTTCACCAACTGAGAGTATTTAAGAAGAGTGTACCGATTATAACTTTTCGTATGCTACTTTGATTTTTGATTAGTTGGTTATACCACTCGGGTTAACCAATGAGTCGGCATGCCTTATTGATGTCATGGACCATGTTTCGAAGGGTCACTTGAGTAAATTTGTGCTTATGCTCGATGCTGATATTTTTGCTTACACATGGACAAAAAAAGAGAACCGAGCATGATTGATGATTGTATTGTAAGTTTTGAGAAAACACCGATTGATGATGAGATTTTGGAGTATCACTTTTGGAGGAGGGAAGTGAGATGCTTGGGTTACGTTGTTTTAGAGTAGGGCATCGCTGTATATCTTGCAAAGATTATGGCAGTCCATAATCTGAATAACCTAAGGTAGCAACATTGTCAACCTATTGGATGGAAGAGGATTAGACTTTTATTTGAGACGTAAGGTGCAGACACGCATTAGTGAGTCTAACAAAGAGGTCACCGATGTTACTCAATACGGGCGGGAATGAGGAGATGATACTACACACATGCCTGTGGTACTTAACTAGGTGTGGTATTGATACTAAAAGGTAAGGTTGTTGCATGCGAGTTGTCAACTGATACCGCACGAGAGGAAGTTCCCACCTCTTTATTCGGAGTTGGTGGCAATAGAGTTTGCTTTGGAGATTTGGAGGTATTATCTATTAGGCGAAGAGTTAGAGTTGTTTAGTGATACCACATCATTGGAGCATCTCTTCTCCAAGAGGGATCTTGACCTTCGCCAGCAGCAATGATTAGACTTCTTAGCTTCCTATGGATTTGATATTTCCTATACATCTGTATGTGAAATGTAGTTGTTGAGTTTTGAATAAAAGCCATACCAGTTTGGAAGCAATATTCCTTGACTGGGCATTGCTTGATTTTATCACCGGTTATGAGTTCAAAACTTGATGGGCTATATCCAAAGGTGATGGCTAGTTTGACCATCCGACCTACTTTAATTTAGAGGCTCGTACTATTCGGAGGCATGTATCTAGACTAGCAGAGATCATGGCTTAGTTATAGAAATGAGCAGTGTCTGTAGAGGTGATGCAATGCAGATCCGACCAAGGCTGTTGGTTCTGTAGAGATAAGGGATAGTTTGTTTGTGAGTAGTGAGAATAGATATCTATAGACTGCATTGATGGATTGCCGAGGAGTGAGGATAGGATGATAGAATTTGAGTCACAGTCGATTGATTGATGAAGAATGCTAGATTTGTAATCCTTAAGTCCATTAGAATGACATGCGAATTTATCGAGTTATATACGGATGGATAGTGTTATTCCACTATGTGCCAAATGCATTGTAATCCGTCGAAACTTGTTGTTTAATAGTGGGTTTTCGGGAGAACTTACAAGAGGCATTTGGGAATTTGGCACCAAATCAATTATATGATATAGAGACTAAACCGGTGACTTCGAGGCCTCTAGGCCTATTCATACCAATAGACATGTTACGAAATAGTTTAGGAGGAGGACAGTGGAGTAGTGGAGGTTCAGTAGAGTGAAAGCGAAGACGATTGCATACGGGAGACTGAGAAAAGCATGAGGACTACTTATCTGGTTGGTGAAATTTCATTTTTTTATTGTCGGCTTTCGTACTGGACATCATATTCGATTTTTTATACTCGATAGTTTAGCATTTCACATGCTAAGATAGACATGGATATTACACTACAAGAAAAAGCATTTTTAGTTGCGTTTATTAGCAGCATTTATTATCAAGTGCAATCAAAAACTTACTTAAGTGCAACCAATATTTTACGGAATAGGGTTTATCTAAACGTAACTAATGGAGGGAAAAAAAATTAAGGCGGGACTTAATTTTATCATGGCCACAAAAAATCACTTCCTTCCTCGTTTATTTTCATTCACCGCTTAAAATTTATTTTTCTTTCTCCCTAAAATAAGCAACCCTAAATAACTTAATATTCTCAAATCCAAATTCGTTGGTCGTTCCAATTCATTTATGACCCAATAGTTTTTCATTGTCGATTGAAAGCTACCACCAAAGATGGTAAATGATGCAATCCAAACCAGTCCAAACACTATTGTCGTAAGCGCTAAAACAAATAGAGATGCGGTGTGAGCTGTTACAGATATGGTACAATGAGCGAGAAGATTGCCTGATGCTTTTCTAGATGTTCAAGTCCACTATTCAAGGCATCGTGAAATTTTAGAGGTGAGTTTGAGGTGCTCATTAATTCTTTCACGTTAATGAAGAAATGTTTTTGGCGGTTTCTCTATTTTGACGTGCTCCTTATAGAACCCATCCATAAAATAATCTGCCAAGCAATAAAATATATTACATTAGTAGGATCTCTAAACTTGTTGTTAGAGATTCACTAGTTTCGTTTAATCCATAAGCACAGCTGGTGATAATGTACATTATATTTGTGGTACTTTTTTATGGTTGATTATGGTTAGATCTAAATCGAATCTAGTAATGGAAGGGTGAGGGAATGGCATAATCTAATTGAAAACCGTATTGGCTGATTAGTGTACTAATGATATTTTGCGTTTAGTTGCATTCATAGTATGAATGTGTAATTGTTTCTGGGTGAGTTACCGAAGTAGCACAAATCATTAACATTACTGTTTCGGATTTTGTTCCTTATACTTACATATGTGTTAAGTTTGTTATGCATCACGATCTACATAAGTATTTTAAGTTTGGAGGTGCGTGATTTTTCCAAAGACCGTTAAATGATTTAATTTTACGAAACAACTATACATTGATTATTAGGAGCAAATGTTATTCTTATTCCAAACCCAATCCAGGTTGTCATGTTATTCGTCCAAGTTTGCATATTCGATTTTAGTCATAAAAATCTGAAATTTTCTAAAAGATTCTTAAGACAATTTAGTTACATGCTATAAGATTGGTACTTCACATTGTTATTAAGATGGTTTGTATACTTTTTGACTGAAGAAGAAATTATGGATACATGCTTAGTGGTAAGAATGGGATTTGGAACATATGCTTCATAAGAAAACTATTAAAATAAATGATCTGCTCATACCTATGGAATTCTAAATCAAAAGCTAATACTGCAATTCAATCAATAGACACGCTAAAAATTTAATACTTAAAAAATGTTAAAAATAACAGCAAATACACTCATTCAATCAAACCTCTTAACTGAGTAAAAGGAAAGCACTGGGTGGTAAATTAAAAGAGAGAAACCAAAAGACTGCTTAGAAGAAGATCCTTATTGGAAGAAAGTTCACTTGAAGCAATAAATGAAATACCATAATTGACCGTGAAAAAATATTTTTATAAATGGAAAGTTAATTCAGATACATAAAAGACGTAAAGCAATAATTCATGATTTTCTCTCTATTTGGTTGAGATAGATCGGAATTTAGAGGAGAATACGAAAGTTGAACTGCATATGAGTATGGGTATTGAGGTATGTTTTTTGCCATTAGTTTGTTTACGAAAAAAATACATCAAAGCATTGTTAACTCAAGACATGCACCTACGGTCCTATATTCTAGTAAAGTAATCATATAAACTAAAGCTCGATTTTATCTCTAAACATGCCCTACCTCAAGTTGTGGGCTAGCTCTACCACTACTGCTGGTGCCAATTGAACTTATTTTTAGCAATAGTTCTTCGAGAATCCTACGACGCAGTCACTATTATTCTCAAGTTTGAATGTATTCTTCTTTGGTATACCGATTATTTACTTTATACATGGTTAGCAATTGTTCAAAATATTAATGCTTTTTGTACAATTCAGGCATGATGTAGATGAAACTATTCATGACCCTAATTCTTGTTTGCATAGATGAAACTGTTGATAGAGGGTATGCATATATACTCATTCTTTTGTTTGGGATTTGTCTACATATTATTTAAATGGTTTTGGTAATATATTTCAGGTTATCATTTATTTTGTTTCAAAATATGGATTGTTTAATGTTAATTTAGGTAATTGCTTTAGCTATCACCATATACTATAGCACCTTTAATATCCATCACCAGGATCTTAACTGCTTGTTTAGTTTATCTTCAATGTTATATTTTTAGGTAACACTTATATTCTTACTATAATAGGTTTGATGAGAACAAGGTAATGAAACTGTGACATACAATTACCATATGTTTAAGAATTGTATTATCACTCAATATGTTATCAGTTAATAACATTTAGAGATTAAGCACTACATAATACGAGTAGGCACATCAAAATATAATTTGGTAACTATATGTTTCATTGCACCATAACTCATACTACCATGATAAAATTAAACAATCAACAACTCATTTAGTCTACTTCAAGCATACAGATCTATCTAATTTGGATTCAGTTGTAATAGTTTCGGTTCGTGAGGCTTTTACATTAACTCAAACAATTTCTCCACAAATTTGATTTTGGAGGATTTGGTACACAATTGCATAAGTAAGTCCGTCATCATATATCTAACTCATAACAAAGGAATTTAACAAATGTTCTTGCCAACTTGAACTTTAAAACAGGTGAAGAAGCATGTAAGGATTCATTCTGTTTCATTGCAAAGTGTGTACGATTATCATTTTCTTCCCATACAAAGTAGAGGAGGAGAGGTAATATTTCAATTTTCAACCTTCATCTCATTTAGAGTCGACTAAATACTACAAACTTGAATGGCTATTAGTTGGAATATCTTCTTAACATACCTCAATTTTCATGGCAAATTAGAACTTTTTGGTGTATTTTGGTGAAGTCTGATTTGGTTTGGGGATATGTTTTGGTCGATGTAGAATTTTGGGATCGATTCGATGCAGCTAGAGTGCGGCGGTCAATTGTTGTTGAGGAGGAGTTATTCAGGCAAGGAAAGAGCTGATTTTTTTTTTTGGGGTTTTGCGAAGCTGAATTGGCCGTTAGTCAGAAGGGGAATGGTCTTCGGCAGTGGTGAATGCAGTTGACTATAGGGAATGCAAGCAGTTGTTGATGATAATTTCAGTGAAGGGTTGGTTATGTTCGAATTAGGAAAGTCGCGATTAGGGATTTCAGGTCATGGATTTGGGTTGAGCTACTGTGAGTAGATCACGGTTGTTGAACAGAGCAGTGAAGTTGGTTTTTTTTGGGTTGTACAATCGTGGTTGGTCGCTGTGTGATTTGGAAGAGATACTGATGTAGGTGGTATTTGATACTACTGTAGGCTGGAAGTAGGGATGTGTGTTCTGACTTTCGGGTGATGGGGAGAATGATTGTTTGATGATAATATTGAAGTGCACAGTTGCACAGTAGTTGAAATGAAATGGAGTATGTATTTGCTTTGATGTCAGTAGTGTGAAAGTGTGCTCGGTTGTGCACTGTAGAGGAACTACTGTGAAGACAGAGGATGAAGTTGATTGTCTAGATGTGTTGTGATGGTTCAAGTCGGTATGGTTGGAAGTTATAGGAGGTAGTAGTGTTTAATGGTGGTGGCTGCACTTTTGTTTGTATGCAGTAGATTGTAGTGTTCAAGGAGGATGTGAATTTGGTGATGGTGAAGTATATTGTGGATGTATGTGAATTGATGATGGAAAATGAAGCTAGGATAGAAGTGTGTGGTTTGATGGTATAGGAACTGAAGCTTGTGGCGACTTGTTTTGTTACTGGTGACAGTTTTGTTTTTTGGAGATGGAACAGGTTGTTGTGAAGTAGTATGTGATGTAGTGTTTTGGTTGGAGGAGGATTGACAGTGTGTATGCAGGGGACTGCGAGCAGAGAAGGTGGTAGGGTGTGATATGGTAGTTGGCACTGATGGTTGTACAAGGATGCATGTAAGTTATCTGTTGCCAGGCAATGGGAAGGGTATAATGTTGTACATGGGGAAGTGTTTAGTATTGTGGAGGAACAGCAAGCAAGGGATGGTCTCGACTGTTTGTGGTGAATAGATGAAGGGAGTACTTGCAGTCTGGATGATGATGGTTGGCGGAAACCATGGAAGAATTGTTGTGGTGGGCAGAGAGGTTATGGCCAGGTGATGTGTAATGAGGTGAATATGAAGATGGCGTGTATAGAAGTTATCAAGCTGGCAGAAATGCTCAGATATGATGGTAATGCCGAAAGATGTTTGTGTTGTAGCTGTTTTTGGGTATGGTGAAGAGGTTTTGTACTTTTACAGAGGTGTGTGTATGAAGGAGTGGAACAGTGGAAGCTGTATGTGATGTTGGTCGCAAGTTTAGGCAGTGAAGTATGGCTACTTGTTGATTATTAATATACTATACTCGTACAATGCTGTAGATTTTTGATATTAGATTTGAAGTCCTACGAATTAACATAATTGTTTGACTATATATTGTGCTATCACTTATGTAGGCATTGGATTTCCAAAGAGAGCAGGGTTGGACTTTTATGGTGCTAGCTTTCACTTGTGCATGCAACAAAGAATTATGGGTAATCAAGCATTTTGTAGCACCAGTTTGGCATAACATTTTATTAGTACTTGGTGTGTAAATTTGTATATGAATGGTTATTGTATGTGAGTTTGGTTATTTTAACAAAAAACTATTGTATTAGAATGGTTACTGATATCTTATTTGATTATATGATTAATATGTTTTATTAAATGTTTGAATATGATGATTATGTAAATGATTGTTGATTGATATAGTAGAAACAAAATAGACCATCAACAGGAAATAATAGCATGAAAAAAAGGTGTAAAATGATCAACAACTTTTAATAGCGTTTCGAAAATGCTACTGAAATACATATACTGGCATTGAGTAAAAGCAACCGTAAAGTAGGGTAAAGTTGGAAACTCTATTGATAGCGCCAAAATACCCTTTTGGTGGCGATTTTAAAACGCTACAAAAAATTTAAGGTGGCGTTTGCGAAATGCTGCAACAAAACGATTTATAGTGGCGCTGAAATAAATGCAACTAAATATCATGGATTTTTAGTTGTGGGCTTTGTCACGGCGTTTATCAAAACACTACCAAGAGTTTTCGTAGCGTTTTTTATGCGCCACCAAAAATAAATTTTCTTGTAGTGTTATTTTTTTGATGTTGGATTGTTAGCATTTGATATGATAGCTTCTGCTAATATGGTTGTTAGGTATGTAGGATAGTTATGGTTTGATATGCTGAATATGCGAGTATATGATTTTTGTTTGATGATAATAAACGTATATATATATATATTCATTTAAATGTATTTGTTAATGTTCTATTTTATTTTTCACATAATTATATAAATATTTGCTGAATAAAATAAATAACACAGAGTTTAAATTCAAACAGATATTTTATTCAAATAGATATTTTATTCAAACAAATATTTATTACAATTTTGAATAGTACAAACTCGAGCTCTCACTATATGTACACAATTTTGATTACAATATAAGTTCAATTACATCACAACCTTTCATTTACAAATGTCCTCACTACAGTACACTCATTCACTTGTATATATCTTCAACTTCATTCTAGATTGAATCCAGCATCTGAGCAATCTGCAAAAATATACACTGACGCAGTAAAATTGAAAATAAAATATTTTTGCAGTATAAAATAAAATGTAATTTTGAAAATAATATTTGCCTCAGTTATTTGGGTTGTTCATCATCATTTAAATTTGAATTCATCATACACGAACAGCTTGTGACATGCACAGTGCATCACTGTACATGCCACAAGGCCGTGCACACCGATATATACACTTGATAAAATTACAGGGACAGGTGAGCACAGGTCAAACCCAAAACGACGGGTTCATCTCAAGCGCAATAAAAATAATGTCACAATATCAGCACATGGTCAAACCTGAGCTTTAAGCTGGATTCAATTCAGGTGCAATACAAAACTATGGGTCAAGATACATACAACACAAGCTCGACCAAAAAATTCGGATGTACACTTGAATTCAAATTGTGAATCAAGTCACGGTTCGAACCAGATGAATGGCAATACCAAGTGTACATGTACACAGTAAAACAACATGTACATAATGTCAACTGGTGACAATGATCAAGTATCAAGTCTAGCCCAAGGCAGAGCTACCGAACATACAAATAGTTTGATATGTCAAGGCTGAAGTTGAACAAAGGCAAAGAGGAATAATTCAAGTTCAAATATACAAGTACAGCTAGCAAAACCAAAATGGACAGTAGCTACAACACAAATTTGAACTGCCTCGATGCATACATATGGCCAAGCGATGCATCGCTGAGACACGAATACATGGAGCAAATGCAACAGCGACAATGAAGACAACAAAACAACATCAAATGAACAGTGTAGAGCTTCAAACAGTTCACCATAAATTGACAAAAGAATTCATCATATGACAAGAATGAAGTAACGCAACCTGACCCAAAGGATCACAACACAACCACTTGAATATGCAACAACGATACAACAACATATACAATAGACAAAACTTTCTAGAGTGAATCAGATTCAAGTAACAATGAATACATACTCGAGAAGAAAATTACATTGGAGCATAAAGATGAATCAGATCAACATCAGTGGGCAGTGCAATAACAAAGGCAATACTCAAGTACAAATAATGAAAATATAAAAGTGCACACAGCAACTCCAATAAGCAACTACACAAGACAGGTTAACTTGAAAGGCAACAAAGATCCGTTCAATATGCAATGTACCCAGAACTAGTTCAGTAATCAACTGAACAATGCAAACAAGTCACATATACAAGGGTCAAGCAAATGATACATGTACAAGACTCAAGACTGCACAATTCAAGATGAAATCAT
Source organism: Allium cepa (assembly GCA_030765085.1). Lineage (NCBI taxonomy): Eukaryota > Viridiplantae > Streptophyta > Magnoliopsida > Asparagales > Amaryllidaceae > Allium > Allium cepa. The sequence goes on along the minus strand of CM060935.1, from coordinate 39,602,764 downwards.
ATCACAAAACAATGCTACAAAAGATACCAGACTAGATTGAACCAAGTACAACAAGAACAGAGTATCGACCAAAAGAGCACAGGCCTCAACATCAATGACAGTGAAACACACCAGCTAAATCAAAGCAAAATCAAGATATATGTTTCAAACAAGTCAAGTATGCTACAGGGATGCAAATGCACAAGTACAGTCCGAGACAAAATCGAGAAATAATTTTCAAAAAAGACCAAAGTTAAATGCAACTACAGGTCAAATCAAAACCGAAGTCAGCAGCATCAAGTCGGAACCATGGCAACTAAGGCTACAACCGAGCAAGTTCAAATTTTAACAAAAGCAGTGACAAGTCAGTGCCGAAGTTGAACAAGTCAGAAATCGACGTCGTGGTGGCCAAGCAAAGTCAAAATCGAAGCCGTGTTAACTAAGCCAAAAATATATGAATTGAAAATGTCAGAAATCATCACAATCATCAATCCAAAATCGAATGGCAAGCCAAAAATTATCAGACGAACTCGTATGAAATATACGAACGAAAAATAAGGAATTCGATTCCAATATAAGCCCTAAAACATCATGGGAAAAAGGAATCGAGTTCAAGCAATCTAAAACAGTAAAGCAAAAAGTAACAAATAACATACCAGATTCTTTGAACCGAACTCGACGAAATTGAAGTAGCCATATGCAAAATCGAAGAGACAATCATTCGACAAAGCAAGCATCGTAAGATTATAAATTCGAATGATTAATTGAAGCGGCGCATTCAATTTCAGAAAACCCTAATTTTAGGACAAAAGAGGAACGAGAACGAAGCAGTCATTCTTTCACCAAGAAGAAGCTGGCTGAAGGAAATAAAAAAAGAGGAAACGAACAAATATTCTTAAGTCTATTTTTGGGCCGGCTTCTCTCAATTTTTAATAGGGATTTTAACATTTAAATTAGGGTTTAATTGTTTTTAAATTGTTGTTTTGGTATTTTGCTTTTAATCTCTTGTAATTTCAAGTCGTGCGACTAGGGTATGAACTGCGATGGTGCAGTTCGAGAATTCGCAACTCAGTGGCTGAGTTGTGACAGGGTTTTGAGCGTAGAGTTAAGGCTAGTCGATAGCGGGTGTCGTGAATTTACGTGTGTAAGCGTCTGACTGCTTAATTTCTAGTGGAAACCTTAGGAGCAGCACGTAGGCAGGGATTTTGCCGAAGCTGGGTAAATTCTGTGTCATTCTATTTCTGCATTTATTATTTTGCTATTATCTGTGCTGCTATTCTGATATATCTGTGTTGAAATAATTTTATACAAACTTCCGCATTAAATTTTTATAATTAATAGCATCACCCTATTCACCCCCCCTCTAGGATGAAATCGATCCTACAAGTGGTATCAGAGCAAGGTTTAAAAGCCATTTTTGTTTTAAAAATTATGATTTTTCAAAAACCAATTTTTGTTTTAAAAATTTGAATTTTTAAGATGGTTACTTTTGCTAAGGGTCGTTCCAATATTATTCCTCCTGTTTTTGATGGAACAGATTTTTTGAATTGGAAATTAAAAATGGAATTTTATTTAAAATCTGTTAATATTAAATGTTGGAATATTATTGGAAATGGGTGTGATATAAATGATAATGAAATTATCTGGATTAATGCTCTTGTTATGCATATATTATATTCTTATATTAATCAAGACAATTTTAGTTTCATCTCTCATTATGAAAATGCACAGTAAATCTGGAATACTTTCAATGCAATATATGGTGGAAAAGTCACAACAATGATAAATCCTCCACAACCAACTCAGTTAAAGAAATGTGCTTAACAGGATTGGAAAAAGGCAATTGTGATGAGGATGATGATGATGGAGCAGCTGAGCTAGCGCTACTAATAAAGAGATTCAAAAAGTGGAACCATAAATACGAAAATCCAGCTCCAAATCAACAATTGAAAAGCGGAATATTCAAAGCACCAGACAACCCAAAAGAACAGGAGATCATCTGTCACAAGTGCAACAAACCCGGACACATCATGCCCAATTGTCCTCGAAATTGACATGGCATAGAAAAGAATTCAGAAAGGAAAATTTATGCAGCCACGTGGAATACAAGTGATGAAGATAATAAAAGTACTAGCAGTGAGAGTGAGAAAGCAGATATGTGCCTTCAAGGTAATATAACTGATAGCGACGATGACAAGCCAACCGAGGTATCGAAACTCACTTACTCAGAATTAGTTATATATTTCCATGAAGTAAATGGCTGTATTGAACGACTTTGGGAGAAGTATGCCAAACTTGAATCACAAAGAGATAGTTTGATAGAAGTAAATGAACAGCTTGAACAATTAGTTAAAAACTATCAAAACAAGTGCCCTAAGTGTGATAAGTGTCCAACATTCGAAGAAGAAATTAAAAAAAATCAGAAATCAATATTAAATCGCTTGAAAATGAAATTCTGATTTAAAAGGAACACGAAAATACTAGGAGAGAGAACTCTATTAAAAAGTACACATAATTATTATACTAAAATGAATCTCTCAAAACACAAGTCCAACAATTGTCAATGACTTTAGATAAATTTTTCAAAAGTGAAAAATCATTGAATATGCTATTAGGAAAGTAAACTGTTAATACAGTTAGACAAGGACTTGGATATAATCAATCTGAAAATGTTAGAAATGAAATTAATCAAGTCAAATCAATGTGCACAATTTGTAGAAAATTTGAACACAATCAAAATATTGTTGGTATAGACCCAAACACATGAAAACTATACCAATTTGGGTTCCAAAAGACACAATATAAAATCTCTCAAAGCTAAACAAATCTGGATGCCGAAAGGAACATATATAAATAGTTTTGGGTCTCCACAAAATTATTTTCCAAAATATTATGCCACTAACAATCATGGACCTATAAAAAAAATAGGTCACAAAAATCTTCCATCGTGTAGGTATGGGGCAGGCTAAGGAACAACATCAGTGTTAACTTGGATTCTGGCTGTTCCAAGAATACAACGGGCGACAAAGCAAAGTTCCTTAGCCTATTATAAAGGTGACAGAATCACAATGGGCAACAACGAAAAATTATCGTAAAGGTAAAACAGGTAATGATATATTTTAAACGATATATTAAATGTGATAATCTGCACCGTATTCTGAATTAAATCAGCCAATAATGTGATGATGAAATAAATGATGATTTTGATTCTGACTTATTCAAAATTGTTGGCTAATTATATTCTTATGCCATGAACACTATAAAAATCTCTAGACTCTTTGAACTACTTCATATGTAATAGTTTGGATTAATGATAGTGTTTTATTGGTAAATGATAATACATTTGGTTATTTTATGGTTTACTCTATATTCACGGTTTTTGATTATTTACACGGTTTTAATTCAAATTCAAGAGAATGTCATTTAAAAAGCTGTTAAAATTGACTTTAATATATTTTGATGCAACTTCATGGTCTGGTCTATCAAATTCAATTAATGATAATTTTGAGTGAAAGAAAAATTCAGATGCAAATTACACTGGTAATCTAGGTGATAGAAAAATACTAGTGGAACGTGATTTATGTTGAGACATTTAGTAACTGCATGGTTTTTCAAAGAAAATATCTGCATATTTTTCATTTCAAATAGCAGAAATTTTTCTCATAAAACCTCTTCTAGAAAATCATTTTTGACCTTGTTTTCAGATTGGTCATTTTTAGAAAATTTGATTTTATAATTATTTTTGAATTTAATTTTTAAATTATAACATTGACTAATCTGACTCCCTATTAATTATCAAAAAGATAAACAGTGATTGAAAAAGTGACGAGTGTTGATATTTATCATATATTATGACTCGAGACGGTATAATTAGTAAATTTCTTTAGAAATTTATACAAGAGTTATATAACTTTTTGTTGGTAAAAATTCCATGACCATTTCTATTTCTATCGTATTTCTATCGACCATCACTCATCATAATCCAATACAGTATGTCAATATGTGGTGATTTAAACAAGAATCATTCATTTTTCATTTTTTATTTTTTTTAAAAAATAAAAAATTAAAAAAAAGTCAAAGTATTCACTCTCATTTAAAAGTCCTCACAGTTATGCATGGATGAATTACTTGGAATTTGTTATGTGCTTTCATGCTCAGTTAAAAGTCCTCACGGTTATGCATATATGGAACGCATATCAAAATTAATTAAATAGATAAACAAGTTGATTCTAATCCCATTTAAAAGTCCTCGCGGTTATGCATGGTTAGAAGATACTTGAATTCATTTTTTAAAATAAAATTGAAATACTACTAATCTCATTTAAATGTCCTAACGGTTATGCATGGTTGGTAGGTATTCAAATTCCTAATATAAATATACCACAAATGGACACAACTGTATGGTTTTATATGATGACATCATTCCCATCATTCTAAAAGTGGAATATACGCCTAACAGAGTATTTATGTTTTTTGTTTGATTTTTTATTGAAATTTAATATTTATATTCGATTGAGTTTTAATGTTGTATTAATATCTATCACTTTATCTCTATTTTTTTAACACTATTACTCTTTTGCTAATAACAAAAGGGGGAGAGAAAAGTTAAGATTTTATCAAATAAAATCAAGCAAAGGTCAAATATTTTCTATTTGCATCTAGGCTCATTTGCATATTTTTAATTGTATGCATATATGAAGGGGGAGCTTTGTGTAGAGAGGAAACATTTAAAAAGGGGGAGCAAATAGAGTACATTAATGATCAAATACATTTAACATATTCAAAATCTTAAATATATGTTTGTTATCATCAAAAGAGGGAGATTGTTGAATATGCGAGTATATGATTTTTGTTTGATGATAACAAACATATATATATATATATATTCATTTAAATGTATTTATTAATGTACTATTTTATTTTTCACATAATTATATAAATATTTGCTGAATAAAATAAATAACACAGAGTTTAAATTCAAACAGATATTTTATTCAAACAAATATTTATTACAATTTTAAATAGTACAAATTCGAGCTCTCACTATACATACACAATTTTGATTACAATATAAGTTCAATTACATCACAACCTTCCATTTACAAATGTCCTCACTACAATTCACTCATTCACTCATATATATCTTCAATTTCATTCCAGATTGAATCCAGCAGCTGAGCAATTTGCAAAAATACACACTGACGCAGTAAAATTGAAAATAAAATATTTTTGCAGTATAAAATAAAATGTAATTTTGAAAATAATATTTGCCTTAGTTAGTTAGGTTGTTCGTCATCACTTAAATTTGAATTCATCATACACGAACAACTTGTGACATGCACAGTGTATCATTGTACATGCCACAAGGCCGTGCACACCAATATATACACTTGATAAAATTACAGGGATAGGTGAGCACAGGTTAAACCCAAAACGCCGGGTTCAACTCAAGTGCAATAAAAATAATGTCACAATATCAGAACGAGGTCAAACCCTTGCTTTAAACTGGATTCAGTTCAGGTGCAATACAAAACTATGGGTCAAGATACATACAACACAAGCTCGACCAGAAAATTCGGATGTACACTTGAATTCAAAATGTGAATCAAGCCACGGTTCGAACCAGATGAATGGCAATACCAAGTGTATATGTACACAGTAAAACAACATGTACATAATGTCAACTGGTGAAAGTGATCAAGTATCAAGTCGAGCCAAAGACAGAGCTACCGAACATACAAATAGTTTTATATGTCAAGGCTGAAATTGAACAAAGACAAAGAGGAATAATTCAAGTTCAAATATAAAAGTACAGCTAGCAAAACCAAAACGGACATCAGTTACAACACAAATGCAAACTGCCTCGATGCATACATATGGCCAAGCGATGCATCACTAAGACACGAATACATGGAGCAAATGCAACAACGACAGTGAAGACAACAAAACAACATCAAATGAACAGTGCAGAGCTTCAAACAGTACACCATAAATTGACAACAGAATTCATCACATAACAAGAATGAAGCAACGCAACCTGACTCAAAGGATCACAACACAACCACTTGAATATGCAACAACGATACAACAACATATAAAATGGACAAAACTTTCTGGAGTGAATCAGATTCAAGTAACAATGAATACATACTTGAGACAAAAATTACATTGGAGCATATAGATGAATCAGATCAACATCAATGGACAGTGCAATGAAGACTTGAACAAAGGCAATACTCGAGTACAAATAATGAAAATATACGGGTGCATACAGCAGCTCCAATGAGCAACTGCACAAGACAAGTTAACTTGAAAGTAATATCAAAGGCAACAAAGATCAATTCAATATGCAATGTACCCAGAACTAGTTCAGTAATCAAGTGAACAATGCAAACAAGTCACATATACAAGGGTCAAGCAAATGATACATGTACAAGACTCAAGACCGCACAATTCAAGATGAAATCATATCACAAAACAATGCTACAAAAGATACCAGACTAGATTGAACCAAGTATAACAAGAACAGAGTCTCGATCAAAACAACACAGGCCTCAACATCAATGACAGTGAAACAGACCAGCTAAATCAAAGAAAAATCAAGATATATGTTTCAAACAAGTCAAGTATGCTATAGGGATGCAAATGCACAAGTACAGGCCGAGACAAAATCGAGAAAGAATTTTCAAAAATGACCGAAGTCAAATGCAACTGCAGGTCAAATCAAAACCGAAGTCAGCAGCATCAAGTCAGAACCATGCAAATAAGGCTACAACTGAGCAAGTTCAAATTTTAACAAAAGCAGTGACAAGTCATTGCGAAGTTGAACAAGTCAGAAATCGACACCGTGGTGGCCAAGCAAAGTCAAAATCGAAGCTGTGTTAACCAAGCCAAAAATATACGAATTGAAAATGTCAGAAATCATCACAATCATAAATGCAAAATCGGACGACAAGCCAAAAATTATCAGACGAACTCGTATGAAATATACGAACAAAAAATAAGGAATTCGTTTCCTATATAATCCCTAAAACATCATCGGCAAAAGGCATCGAGTTCAAGCGAGCTAAAACAGTAAAGCAAAAAGTAACAAATCATATACCAGATTCTTTGAACTGAACTCGACGAAATTGAAGCAGCCATATGCAAAATCGAAGAGACAATCATTCGACAAAGCAAGCATCACAAGATCATAATTTCAAATGATTAATTGAAGCGGCGCATTCAATTTCAGAAAACACTAATTCAGAACAAAAGAGGAACGAGAACGAAGCAGTCATTCTTTCACCAAGAAGAAGCGAGCCGAAGGAAATTAAAAAAGAGGAAACGAGCAAATATTCTTAAGTCTATTTTTAGGCCGGCTTCTCTCAATTTTTAATAGGGCTTTAACATTTAAATTAGGGTTTAATTGTTTTTAAATTGGTTTTTTTGTATTTTCCTTTTAATCTCTTGTAATTTCTAGTCGTGTGACTAGGGTACAAACTGCGGTGATGCAGCTCAAGAATTCGCAACTCAATAGCTGAGTTATGGCAGAGTTTTAAGCGTAGAGTTAAGGCTAGTCGATAGCGGGTGTCGCGAGTTTACGTGTGTAAGTGTCTGACTGCTTAATTTCTAGTAGAAACCTTGGGGCAACACGTAGGCAGGGTTTTTGACCGAAGCTGGGTAAATTCTATGTCGTTCTATTTCTGCATTTATTATTCTGCTATTATCTGTGCTGCTATTCTAATATTCTGTGTTGAAATAATTTTATACAAACTTCCGCATTAAATTTTTATAATTAATAGCATCACCTATTCACCCCCCCTCTAGGGTGAAGTCGATCCTATATGATACAACATACTTATTTGAGATTATTGCTATATCTGATCTAGAATGTTTAAATACACGATGATGTTACACTTGTGCTTAATCCTCTTTGTTAAGTACTTATTTATGTACATGGAAGTAAGTGTGGGCTATTTGGATGCTTATCTATTTATATTCACAATTAAATGGTATGCTCTATCTATAAAAGACGTACTGAACATCTGTAGTGTTGATTTAGTTATATATGTTTGGCTGTCCTAAAAAATGAGATGCCTCGGATATGAGATGTATATATATCTTTGTTGTATTGGGCTTTTTCCCAGACCAAGTTGAAAAAAGGAGGTGTTATCGATTTTTTTCAAAATCTAAGTGGTTTTGATGGCCTATAGGTGAGAGCACGTTCTCCTTACTTCGTGATTTCGAGGATTAAATATTTTTAAGGAAGGAAGAATCTAACGACCAATATTTTTAACAATAGGATATTTAAATAATTGATTTAAATATTTAATCGTTAATTAAATGAAGGTCCAAAAGTATGATTTTTCACATACGACTGAATCAGGACCCAAGTCCACTTCCGTTGAGTTTGGATTGACGTTTCGAGTTAAAATAAGCATAAGCTTCATTATATTTGGAGATCGGACGATCCAATGGCCGAAACTATCTCGAAATGCAAAATATTAGCATCCTAGGGCATAGTCTCAGATAGCGATGAGATATGTACCATTGGTCTAGAAAAATGATGTGATGTATGCAGACAAGTTTCGCTGCGATCGGATGCGTCGTATGATCGCACAGATTTGAAACGTATGACTATTATTTGAGAAAAATAAATAAATGGAATAAAAATATTATGAATACCAATCAAATCCACTTTCCATCTCTAATTTCATTTTCCGCTTTACAGTTTCATCAAAATACAATGGTTGCTCCTCATTTTCTTTCAGCAATCAAAATCGAGCAATCCGCTCAATGATAAATCATGAAACTAATCCGATGAGTTCGTGTGGATGGAAGCTTCGTGATGATCGTGACAGAATTTTAATCGATTGTGATTGAAAAAATCGACCTCGTCATAGTTGAATCTAAGGTTAAACCTATTGGAGATCAGGTAGGAGATTAGAGGAATGAGAAGCACCATGGAATCTCCCCGACGATGCACATCTCTCACCACTTTCATGCCTCCTCCGATGGTCGGATGTGGATTGCAACCATAACATGTAGCTTGCATAGCTGTCAAGTCAGGCTTCCTATAAGGGGTCGAGTTTCTATCTCTTTAAGTCCTAGGTAGAGAGGACGTGAAGCAGAGAGTGCTGGAGCTAACGGATCTTTATTTCATCGATGAACGAGAAATTAGAAATTAAAGTGGGCGTGTATGGTTGATATGTACGATTCACGAACGACTTGGATATTTGATATATAGAGTGAAGAAGGATTGAAGCTAATAGAGGTACTTAAGGATTTAATTATAGATAACTAATTAATTAGTTAATCTCGGTTCCTATTTTGCCCATATCTTTTGCGTGCGAGGTCCTTTTTGGATGTTGTTTCTTGCGTTGCGCTTGTGACAGAGAGACACGTTTGGCAATGGTTTGGACAGCTTTGTTGACGTGAGTGATATTGTCTCTGACCATAATATGATTGGTTGTATAGTATTAGACGACATTATCGAATGGTTTTTAAACTTAAATTGTGATTTTATTATACTTAAACAACTACTCTATTTTTATGAAAAAAATAAAAATGTTTTAAAATGATTTTATATTGGATATCACATTTTTCCTATCGACAAGCCATTTTTAGGGAATTATTAAATTTGGGCTATTTTTGATATGATTTTCCTCTTTGGTTTATAAGAATACATTATACATGTTGTATGTATGTTATATTGGATGCATGCATGCTTATTTATTGCTTGTTTGGTTATTTTTAGTTGAAAATGCTAATTTAGCGGCGCCTGAGTGTTAGGAATATCTCGTATTTTGGGATCTCATACACGCGAAATCCAACGGACGAGATAAGTTGTAGGGTAGTGTTAGGATATGTGCCGACTAATCTGAAGTGGAAGACGAGGTTTCGAAATTCAGGATGTACGACAGACGTTTCCATTTGGGTTGTACTCACCTATTTTGGTTAAGCACATGACCAAAGTGGTTGGTATTGATCACAATAGAGTGGTCAATGACCAAAACCATTGTTGATTAATGATTTGATCGATCTTTGGCTTGGATGTTAAGGTGATTTCATGATGCGCGATTCAATGGTTTGTTCGTGCGATCGACGTAGACTCTTGATGCTATTGCTCTACAATGAGCGATTTCGATGGTGAGGCGATGATGTGACGCTTCAACATGAGAGTTAGTACTTTGTATTATGACTTGACAGTACATAGAGTAGGTCCCGAGGTTGATAGTTTTAGGATTCTGTAGATCATGCTGGAGATATTGGCTTGCTCGCATCATGGGAGGATGACAATGTAACAGCATGATGAAATGCCTTGTATCTTCAGTTTGTTACTCGTGGTGGGAGCAGCCGAGCAGGTACCGAAGATTATAAACTCTATCTTTGGTTGTTGACTCAAGTAGGGAGTAGGCAACGAAGAGGCTCGTGTTGGGAGTCATGGAGTGGAGAAACGTGGTGGATTTCGGATAGTGGAAATTGTATTCAGCTAGTAGAGCTTGGATGGATGTGCATATACTAAGGGATCGTTGATGACCCAGAGTGTTTTCTGTTATTCTCGAAGTAAGGGTATTGTATAGTGGAGACGTCCATTAATTAGTAATAAGGATCCATATATCTAGATTAGTGGCTTTGTGCTAGTGTCCAGTTTTGGGCTGCGAGACACGTATCTTGCTCTAGGCTATGAGATACATGATTGCATTGGAGAACGGGGATTTCCACTAGTCCTTGGCACTATAGAGGCCATACGAGTTATCATATATCTAAAGCACGCTGGGTGATAATTAGTATTGTTTGATGGATGCTATATTTGTTATGATTGCTTCTAGCTACCTGCCACTCTAGGGATGTCACACGATGTGGGTATTGTGCATACGATACCTAGATACCCCAACTTTATTTAGTATGGAGTAGCTATTATGGATGTAGTTACCTAGGCACCACGATGGTTTACTGAGTATGGAGTACCCCTTTATGATGTTATAGAGTAGCATATAATCCATATTATGTGCTAGCTCTTTGGTTGCAGGGATATGTTGGGTATGATTCACATACCCTTTGTTCCGTATACTATATCGACTTTTATGGTATTTTGAGATTGTTTATCGCTCACATCAAACTATTGTCTGACTTAAGGTATCATGCTTTGCTTATTATTATCTTGGGTACTCTTAATGACTAGGCTAGAAAGCTGGTGTGGATAACATATGGAGTTCTGTAGATGGACTAGTAGGAGGTAACGTTTACTTGTACTTATTTTTGAGTTTGTTATTACATATTCCGCTATGTGATACTAAGGAACCTTGACATTGCTTGATTTACTATCAGAGCTTGTTTTGTCATTTGAGTTTATGTATCAATTATATGAACTCTATCACTGTGTTGTATGACTCCATAGATCTTATACTTTGATGGTTCGTTCACACTGTTATTACTATCTCGATTGGTTTATATCTATGTTGACTATTATATTGTATCTGATACGATGGGAGATATACGATATGTTATTTGATGTTTCCTTTTTCTTCTTTTCCATTCTCTTCACTTTTATTCCTCTTCTTTATTTCTTTTCCTTCCTTTGATAACTGTTCTATATCATAGATGTAGGACGGTCGTTACACCTACGATCATAGGTGTAGGATCTGTTAGCTAGTAGGTAAAGGAACTAACGGGACGCTGATCCGGTTAGAGTGAAGTGAAATAGGACACATTTTGCGTGGTTGGAAATCCGACCAGCTCAGGTTACTAAGTTAAAGGCGGTGACATGATCGGACAGGTCGACGCTCCCATCATATTTTTTCATGGGGCCAGGACATACCTACGATGAATGTGAGCACATAAGATTTCTTCGGAGAATATGTCTCCGTTCTCATCATCTAATCCTCTTCTTTGTCAGGCTTTCTTATTTGAATCAGGTGCATCCACTGACGTTGGGTAACCGTTTCTTCTCTTGGTTTAGTTCTTCATGTCGTGGATGACGATGATCCTTATGGGGAGAGGCTTCTCGGTCATCCATCCGAAGTTGGGGATCTATGGCTAAAATACGACCAAGGAGAACGGTGATGAATGGATGGAATAAGAGATTTGCTCCTAATAACCGATGTGGACATGGGTGGAAAAGGTTATCTCTCCTAGGATTTGGGCCAGGGTACCTCCCATTGAGGTCGAGAGTGAACTGATGGTTCTCCAGGCCTTGCCTTCCCCTTCACCACCAAGATGTTCAAAATGGAGATCACGGTTCCCATTTGTCTCTCGTAAGCGATGGAAATCAGGCTATCTCTCGGCTGAAGGAGATCGACGACACATTACTTCCTCTGGTACTGGATATCATGGACGTCCTCTTGCATTGGAATGGCATGAGCGTTCTGTGGTGGACACAGACCTCCTCAAGTGGAGTTTTCAGAACTACCCTTTTAAGAGCTTCGGCGGTGCTCACAAGGTTGTACGCAATCCGAGGGGCTAGTTGAAGAGTCTGTTCATTCATTGAGGGGATAGGTTGGGGCAAAGCTGATCGTCGTTTAAGTGTTCGATCTTTTCCTCAAACTCTCTATTTCGTAGGTCAAATTACATATGTTCGTCAGTTGTTGTACCATGGTGCGTCACATGTCCGTCATGAGCCCTAGCATAGGGCAAGCAGCGTTGGCAATGATATTGTCGTTAATTTCATGTTCATTAGGTTGTTACTCTCAGGCCCTAGAGCTAGTTCCATGGTAACAAACTGGAATAGGTGTTTGAGTGGAAAAACGAAGGAAAAACAAGAGCTTTATGGGGAGGCCCTCCTTCTTGCATCAAAATATTGACCATATTTTTATAAAACCTCAAAAATACTTTAGCAATGATTGATAGCTAATATCTTGGCTAAAAAATGTGAAATGAAGCGATACTGATATGTGAAAATGCAACATGACCACATTTTAGAGTGGTTCAACCTAAGGTGGTCTATGTCCACTACGGAGAGCCTTTTATTGTACTGCTTCGATTACTACAATAAATTATGAGATAAAGTTGCTAAAAATACTAAGGGATTCTCTTTTTAGTCTAATGTTTTTAACCCTTGTGGTGCGACAATGCATGATGTATTTATTGTGGCCGAACTTGATGTTTAGATGGTTGGGACCGGTCTGATCAGATTTAGGAAATGCTCTAAATCGGTGGCGATATAAGTTGGTGATCATGTCAGTTGGTTACCCTAAGTGTTACCAAACGGGTTGATAATTTTCTGCTTGTAATGTATCTAATATGTTGTTGGAGGATAAAACTGTAATACATTGTTAGATGATAAAACTGTAATATATTGTTAGAGCATAAAACTAGAATTTAAAATTTAATATTATGAGCGGTTGAAAAACAATTGCAGGTTTTATTAGACATACCCTTATTTTATCATATTTAGGAAATACTTTAAACCGTTGTTGGTGATATAGGTTGGTGATCATGTCAGTTGGTTGCCAAGTGTTACCAAACGGGGTTGATAATTTTCTGCTTGTAATATATTTAATATATTGATATAGGTTAAAACTGTAATATACTGTTAGAGCATAGAACTAGAATTTAAAATTTAATATTACGAACGGCTGGAAAAGCAATTGAACGTTTTATTAGACAGACCCTTGTTTTATGGGCAACAACTACGAGGATGCGTTTCTTACAAAATCATCAGCCTTAGCCACTCTGACATAAAAATGAGCAGATGGGCGAGTACAATCAAAATCTCACTGAACCCCAACTGTTCATCGTCTCCGGTCTCTCGAATTTTTGCGTCTCTCCTCGTCTCTCCTTCCTCCAAAACCCTAATCGTAATAATTAATCGTCTCTGAAAACCCTAATTTCCGAGCTCCCTATTATTCTCATCTCTGATCTGTGTCAATTGCAGGCACCATCAAAAAATGTAATCTTTTTCACCGGAGATCGGGTTCGTGGCACGAACAACCCGCTAATCCAGAGGCTGTCGGATCCGGGAAACATTGCTCGGTTGTTGGTTGAGAAGTTTGGGAGCTCGACGAATGTTTGGGTTCTGGAAGCTTCTCGATTTAACGGAGCTTTTGCTGTGTATGAAGAGTTTGTGCCGAGTTTGGATTGTATGGGCGATCCCATTAAAGGATATGGTGGTCATGGCCTTCTTGCTGCTTCCAATCTTGTTTCTATTTTCTGCAAGGCAATTGATCAGGTTTGAAATTTCAATTTTTTTCTTTTGAAAATATCTGTGATTCTTCCCCCATTCTTCATTCACCATGCATATGTGAACTACTTTCCAAATAGTGGGAATGTATATGTTGTTGTAGCTTCAGTCACGAATTATTGGGAAAGTTCAGTAATAGTAATAACATGTAAGTCACAGTACACCATACATCAATTCAGCATCTTCTTTGTTTGCTTATATTTATAAAATAGGTTCGAAGCAAAGTATCAAGCAGTTCAACTGAATCATTAACTTCCATCGAGAAATCTTGTGAAACCAAAACAATCCTCTTGGGATTTAGTAAGGGTGGAGTTGTGATCAACGAAATCGTTGCAGAACTCGCCTACTCAAAACCATTGCTTCCATCATATAATCAGATCAATGATCACATCTTTCCAGTTACAGGCGATTATTTTTTGTCAAGCATCTCTGACATTCACTATGTCGATGTTGGCCTCAATAGTTCAGCTGCCTACATAACTGATAAACCAATTATATCAAATGCTGTGAAGAGAATGTTGGTTAGTCAGGAGACTGTCCGGTTTGTGCTTCATGGAACTCCAAGGCAATGGTGTGATCTGAATCGTCCATGGATTTGCAGAGAAAAGGACTTATTGTTGCATGCGCTTCGTGAAGAAGCTTCTAGATATGAAGGGCGATTGCAGGTGACTGAAAGAACTTACTTTTCAAACTCTCCTCCTAGTTTGCAAATGCACTTTGAAATAATAGATAATATTGATGTTAGTTGAAGTATTTGCCAGCCTAAAAACCTGCATATTGGCTAATTTGGACAAGTATGTGTCATACTACGAGTCATATTTCCATATTGTCTGTAAATGTCTGTTATATTTTCATACACGTTCCCTAAGTGTTACCCTAAAGTGTTAGGGATGGAGAACTTCTACTCTACTTTGGCATTGGAATATGGATACTCTTAGTTTATATGGACTCCATACTCACTACGTTAAATCAGACATGTCTTGCTGTAATTTATAAGTGTGGAGCTTATGTTGATTTAGAGTTTTCCTACTCTAGTCCTACTGGAGTAGAGGATCTTGATCCTCACTCTCTATCCTTGATCTTATGTCACTCCCTATCCTTTGAAATATTACCAAGTTTGTACAACTTTAGCAAACGTTGTTAAAAATGTAGTTTACAAATAACAGCGTGTTCTTTTAAATGGAATAATTTATTTACCTAAGAAGATAGAATTTAGTTCAATGAATATCGAGAAATAAATGATCGATCAATCACTACAATACTAGAGTAGAGAACGACATTACAAAACTTGATGCAATTCTAGTAATGTAAGATCGCATTAAATAGCTTGCTGGGTAGTAAAAGATATATGATGTACGCTACAATTTGTTTGTCGTATGTGAGTGAAGTATGAGTTTTAATCATGCGTCATTTGAATTTTATGGTGCTTGATTTAGCAATTAAGTTTCAAAAACTATATGTACATTTTAGAATTTCTTTAGATCAATTTCAACAACGTATGGTAGTGGAACATTGACACTTTTAAAATTATAACAAGACCCTCGTACACGAACTACTGCGCATTTCAAACATATTATCTGAGCTAGGCCCATCACGCCTTTAAAGCTCATCAGTTAAAAACTGTTTGCCTGTTCTGAAATATGAATGCTACCGGAGGATACATGGATATTAGTCAAATTGTGAAATCCCGAGTAAAGCAAGGCTATTAGCAAATGTTCAAAATGATGGGTTGGTGACTATTTCAAAGGCTGTTGAGGGAGTTGGATGTGATTTAGTTGAAATATTGGATGAAGAAACAGTTTATCTTAGAGTAGGGTCGGCTAGGTGTGATGAGGATGTTGTTTGGGTTGAGGAATAGGATTGGGATGTTTGTGTGGGATCATGTCTAGGGAAAGAGGTATGAGATGTTTGTGTGGGAACGGAAGTGGGAGAAGTGGTTTAGGATGTTTGTGTGTGTGTGTGGATGCAAAGGAATGGGTACATGAACATAGACAAGTGGGCTGGTTGTAGGTGATTGAGTTATTGTATAGAACTTTCGATTATAGTTTGCTAGTGGAAGGGCCAAATGCGTGCAAGTTTGGTCAGTTTCGAGCTGAACTTTACTTGAAGATAGCCGTTCAAGGCGCTTTTTTGTTCACGAGGCTATGGATTCGGGTTTCACGTCGAAGTATTTATCTAAGACTACGAATTCAGATCAGTCGTTGGGCTCAAAGAGTAGGAGCAGGCGTACGTCCTTTCAGTAATATGGTTCAATGAGGAGTACCCGAAGTCACAGTTCAATGAGGAGTAGGAGCAGTCTGACATAGAATTTATTAGAAATAAGGAGTTTAAAAGGGTCAGATTGTTTAGACCACAAGATAGATTAGTTGAAATGTCAGGGGTTCGCATGACCCAAATAAATGCCATAAAATCAAGTATTTTTTTGAAGACAATAACATCGATGTAACTTTCTTGCAAGAAACCAAAATAGAGGCTCTTGATTACCATTTCTATAGAAACTTAAGGTGGTTTATCTTGGTCACCGGGTTTGTTGTCGGCTAAGGGTAGCTCGAGAGGCTTGAGGTGGATTGAAAACGTAATTATGTTAAACTACTTCACGCCGTCATTAACGTTTAATCAATGTACTTTATTTTCTCCAATTTAAGAGATGATTCTTTATTAAATGCCACTAATGCTTTTGGGCTTTTTTATAAAATTGATAGGAAGGTGCTTTGGAGTGTGTCTGATGTTTAGATCCCTTAGCATTGACATTTGGGTGGTACGGGGATTTCAATGTGACTAGGTTTTTATGGTAGCGTTCGTCTAATAAAGACGACCTTTCTGCTACAGAAGAGTTTGATGATTGAATTCCCTCTTAGTAATAAACAGTTCACTTGGCCAGACTCTAGAGAAGTAGATTCGAAGGTACTCTTTGAACGCTTCCTCATTACCGACTAATTGAAAGATAGGTTCCGTTTTGTGCATGTTAAAGGGATTCCTACAGTGTATTCCGATCAATGTCCAATCACTCTTCTGCGAGCACCATAACTTTGTCTATATAACTTTTAGATTCTAAAAGATGTGGTTTTTAAATAGCAATTTCATCGATTTTGTCACTAATAAATGACTTTCTATGAGCAACAACAATAACAAAATACTCGGGTAATATAGTTAAAGTATTTATTAGTAAACTTAGAGACCTTAGATTATTTCTAAAGAAATTGAATGAATAGCAGCATTAGGATCAAAAAAATAAAAACCGCTTTCTGAAGTTTCAAAATTAAATAAATTGGAAGAATAAAAAATCTTATACATTTTTAGGCAAAATGTTCCGTCAAATCTTAAAGAAGAGCTTAAGTTATCACGTAGAAGGAAATAACATGGAAACAAAAGTCTAGAGTGCAATGAATGGACAAAGGGGACAAAAATACTAATTTTTTTCATGGAATAGCTAATGGACTTAAGCGTATAAGTACCGTAAACTGTACTTATTGCTAATGAGGAAAACTTTGTTCAAAATGAGCTCAACATTGCCTTTTCTAACTACTGCAATGATATTTTTGGAACATTTTTGGAACTAATAGAAGCTACAAAATTAATGCTATGTGGACTGATTTGTATCCTAAAAATACAAGGATTGTCTTAGATGATTTGGATAATCCGTTCTTGGAATAGGAGATCTGGAAAGCAATTGACGATATGCCTGGTAATAAATCACGAGTGTCACGTACCAAATTTCAGCGTTCAAAAATCGACACCCGTACCCCACTTGTACTTGAATGCCGCAGATCCAAACGTCGAAATTTGACTCGTGCGGAGCTTATAACACATTAAGTACAACACAACGGAAGAAAATGAATAATACATTTGATATAATATTCAGATACAATGATGATACAACAGGATGATACAATAGATATCAATACTATCAGAGATACAAGAAATAGCAGCGGAAAGATAATATTTTCAATGCCAAACTCCAAAAACTCCATCTTCAATCCAAAGCTAGCTAGAACCCCCCATCACGTTTCACGAAGCTAAGCAAGGTCAGTTGCGAATGCTGAAGTGTAGCAAATGCGATCCACAAATCCAAAAGGGCTTCGAAGCTATCGAATCAATTCCTACTATTCGACTATCTGGAAAACCCAACTCTAGACTGCCCGTGTGGAAAAATTGTGGGCACCCAGAGTTTAGGAAAGGAACAATAAACTCCGGGTCAGTCGTGGGACTTGTATGAGCAAACAAAAACAGTTTTATCTTTTAAAACAAACAAAGGAATTTAAAATTGAAATCCACAATGCTTTTTGGAAAATGAAACCACCATAAGGCCTCCCGGCACACACACAATGCAATCGCACGCTTGGGGGAGATTTCTCCTTATGATAGTCAAATATGCTTAATACGAGAAAACTCTTTGATATTATACTAGTGCATAATGGAAAACATTTCGAAAGTATAATATTAATCTTAGCCAACATAGGTACCATTATACTATGCCTACTACAGCTGTCATATTAAATGGCAGGTTTTACAACTAAAACCGTACAAGGCTCGTATTGGATGATTGGATTTCCAACAAATGGTCAGGCCAAGGAACTTTCTATTGCCACATGGGAACGCCTCTAGAGGGACGCCCCGAGAACCTACCCGGATCTCTGCCAACACAAGGCCGGTTACCCCCTTCTCGGGAAGTAAAACCTAAGATATGCCACCCCCGGTCGTTTGCGACCTTTATTCGAGGATCCTCTACACCAACAACATCACACAGTAATAAATATACTACAATGTCCACATGAGTAAGTATCTGGGCTCCATACCATGATACCACCCTTTTCCAGAAGGAATGGTCATACCCTAGGGGAACCACCCCTGAAACCTTGCCGCATCTTTCCTGTTTCGACCATTACCGGTTTGTGAGGCTCGATGAGGTCTCGTCCACAAAGCTACACTTTTTCACAAAGTCATGCTTTGATCAACAAATGATCAACAACACTTCGTATGTCACATTACCAAATTGGGAATGTATCACTAGTAACTATCAACTACATAACCTCTGAGCTCGTACGTCTCAGAGAAGGGTGTTAAGCTAAGAGAATAAATCTCTGTCGCCAAACAGAAATGTATTTGATAGAAATCGGTTTTACATCTCAAAGTGTAATGTCAGACACACATCTATACAAGTCTGTTCCGGGTTTGAACAGAACCGAAGGCACTTCCGAAGAAGCCCTTGCAAATTCGGGCATTCACAATCCCGATCGGACTTCTCATCACTTAGGAAATCTCTATACCGGCGCGACTCAGTGCAGAGACAATCGACGGGTTATCCTTTCGTTCTCGAAAATACCCGGTCTTCACCATCGGTCTTCAAATGCTATCCATATCGTCGTATCATTATTCGGAATGAGTTATATGACACAAGGTCCTCTCTCGGCTAAACCGAATAATGAGCGCAATATTTAAAAACATATGGATATAGGATTTCAGTTAAGTCACAACTTATTATCCAAAACCTTTCTTTCAAATGGTTTAAACAAATTACCATTCCAAATCTTTTAAACAAAAAGGTTTATTTCACAAAGTTTACCAATTTTCCACAAAGGTTCATTCACGGCTTTTCAAAACAATTTCATTTCAAATTGGATTAACTTATCCAATCTTTAAGTTAAAGATTTAATTCATAACTTTCAAACCATTTCCAATTCAAATCTTTTATAGCAAAGATACAAGGTTTAATAATCTTTCACAAAGTTAAAGCTGATTACCTTTACATAAGTTAGAGCCATTCAAGTATAAAACTTTGGTTTAAATTTAAATCTCCAAAACCATTCTTTTTAAAAACGGTTAAAAAGCCATACAAACACCTTTATAACTTGTATAATCTTTTTAAACCATAATTCCAAATTATTTGGTATCAGATTTCAAATATTGAATTCAAATTTAAATCAAATTATTTAAATTTCAAAACTTTATTAAGTTATCCAAAATAAATTTTATCTTTGAAAACTCATTTTCAAAGGCTTTAGATTTTAATTCCAAAACTATTTTGGATTCAAAAATTCAATTGTTAAAATCATTAAAAATCTGTGACTTAACATATTTTCCTCGTGCAATCCATATTTGTGTGTGTATGGTGTAGTCTAGGGGTTTTACACAATAGTGCAACATCATCAATCATCACATCCCATATTTAAGCACATCCATATTGATAAGCGGTATAATCTATAACGCTTATCGTAGATTCACAGATAAATAATATAAATTTGTCACAGATAAATAAATTACATTCATCACATATCACACCAAAACAATTCATAGTACAAAGCATAACATATCAGAAATATTAAACAGTTCGACAATCAATAGAATTCAAACATCCATAAGTAAGCTCAATTAATTATCTGATTAATTTAAATCAGATAAGTTATCAGTCATGGTTAATTAACATTAATTAATTTTAAATCGTTTGATTAATTGTCCTTTAATCATTTATTAATTAAATTAATCAACCTTCAATTATTAAATAATTAACCTTTAGTTATTCAATTATCCTTTAACTAATTTCCCTTAGTTAATTCATAAATAAATTAATCAACCCTTAATTAATTACCATTTAATTAATTATTCTTAATTAATTACAATAAGTGATTATCCCTAATCACTTAGTCAACTTTAATTAATTAATACTTAATTGACCTTAATTATGTAATTAATTAACCTTAATCATGAAATTGATTATCTTTAATTATCTAAATACCCATAAGTGATTATCCTTTCATTTATCACTAACTTATCATTAAAAATCTTTAATTAACCATCTTTGTAATTAATTATCATTAACAATTCTTAATTACAAATAAATTAGACACTTAATTATTAATTTACCAATCTTTAATTACAAATTGATAAACCCCTAATTACTTAATTAGTTACAATTATAAATTAATTAACCATTCTTAATTGCCCTTTTTGAACAATTAATTAATAATAATTATTTATCTTAATTAACATTTTAAAAATCTTCTTTAAACTTTGAAATCAAATTATCACTCACTACAAAACTTTAATGTTAATTAAATTTAATACTTAACTTAAATTATCTACTTAATTAAAATATTAATTAAGATTTTAGAAAACGTTGTTAAGCATTTTCTTAAATAATTAAACTCGTAATAAAGTCTTAACTTCAATTTGTCAAACATTAATTGTCCTCATTACTTAAAATTGTTTAAAAAGTTTGCTCCACTTACTTTTTACTTATACTGCAAGTTTGGTGAATCAACCCGAGTAATCCCCCTGTTGTCTCGAGCAAATACTCGAGTTCTTCCACAACTTCCCAGAGTATTCCTGCTCTTTCTCTCGTGCTTTCTTCTTCTTCTTTTTTCTTTTTTTTTCTTTTTTTACTTTCTTCCAGTTAAAATATAAATCAAAGTTAAATCAACGAGATCAGGTAAACCCGCTCACACACTCGAATTCCATCCCGAAGTAGCGCATCCATTTTCTCGAGTACCAACTCGAGTTGCTTACGGTTGACTTCCTGACACCACTTCATTGCCGTGCACGTGCACGACACTTCGCCGGCGTACTGGCGAACCGCGCAACCTCCAGCAAGTCACAAAATGATGCGACCCTCGATCACCATTGATGATTCGACCCAACAACCCCCAAATCGAAAATCGAGTTCCAGTTCGAAACTCGAACTTACACCTTCATCCAAAACCGCCTCGACACGACCATCCAGACCATCGAAACCACCGCGCCTCCGTCCACGTCTCCGCCTATGTCTCACGTACCCCCCTTTCAAATCTGGCCACACTCGATACATCAGAGGTGACGAAATCACCTCGTTTCCAGACCACAACAAAACCATGTGTTAAACCCTAAATCTTTCTCGTTCCCTCAATTCTTGCCATAGAAAATTTATTTAGCAATTTTCCTGACTTCGACAATGGGCAGCAAGCTTCAAGCAAGATTTCAACATTCAAAATTTCTTTGGTCGCCAGAAATTTATAAAAATGCAATTCCAGTTCATCTTTGAACTGCTCAAAGCATACTTAACTAAAAATTTTCATTTTTGTTTCAAAAATCCTAATTTCGAATGTAGTTTCAGATTATGTAATTGAATCAGCAATTTATCACATTCGAATTTTAACAAAATAATACATGTTGCCTGTAGAACATGATTCCCAGTGGTGATACTTCACCAATAGGTTTAAAGCAAATTTTAAAAGTTTGATTTATGTTTAAACAACCTATTTTGTTTTAAATTCAAATTTGTTTTAAATTCAAAGCCTAATAAGGGCTAGATGAAAATATTTTAAATTCTGAATACTATTCCACTCAGTAACAAAAAGAAAACAGAAAAGAACCAGAATATTAAAGTTTCACAAAACAATTCATATAGATATACAGAGTTATATACGCAAACACAAATTCATACATAAATCACCTGCGCAAATTTTAATCATACCTAAGTCTTTTAAAAATATGTTTACTCACCTGAAATATGTTGAAACAGAGAACAACTCTGTGTTTAAAAGCTGCAGTTTTGATTTCCCTTAAACTTGCTTTGTTGTTGAACTGAATTTGAATTTGTAAAATAGTGATGTTTACTCTTTTTTTCTGGCTTTGCTAAGTTATGATCGAACTGGAATAGAGTAGATGTATGTATATAGAAGACAATGTTTGTACATGTGAGGTATTTACTGGTGTAAGCTTCTTTGTTTGACTAAAGATTTTTTTTTTTTAGTTGGAGGCTGAGATGACTTTTTGTTTGTGCTGAGAAGATAGCTTTAAGTACATATGTTTCCATATCTGTTTACATGCATTATCTCATTTGATTTTATTTTTTTTGCTTTGTACATATTTTTGTTTCTATTTTCTTGCGTGCATTCCTATGTTTTATCTTCTTGCTTGCCTAATTCATATACAATTCTATATGTATTTCACATGTTATCTTTATAGTTTATCTGGTTTTACTTTATACACTTGTGCTTCATTTAAAATTGTTATAGTTATTTGTGTGTATTTATCTTATATTGCTTACACACAATAACCATTTAATCCTTGTTTTTATTTCTATCCATATACCTTTGTAATATTTAATATTAATAATATTTTATTTATTTCTCAAGAATAAAACTAAATGACACTTGTATTTCTCATGAATCAAAAGCTTTTAAATAAATTTTATACTACATTGTTTTCTTATTTTATAAATACATCTTCTTAATCATTATTATATACATATTATTTAAAAGAAAATACTTTTAAAACGAACTACCCGTAATTTAATTTACATAAATAACAATTTTAAACCTAAATCATTTTCCTAAGTCATTTATTTAAATTTTTAAATTCAAATACAAATTCAATATTCAAATTCAAATTCTAAAATCAAATTCTAAAATCAAATTCAAATTTACTCATATATACATATACATATGTATTTCAAATTCAAATTAATTCCAAAATTAATTTCAATAATTTACATTAACTATTAATTTAAATTTAATCCAAAATTGGGATCGTTACAACCAGGACCGGATGAATTTCCTATGATATTTTATAAGAAATTTTGTCATATTTTAAAATTTGACTTAATTGAAATGTTCAATGAGTTTGTTTTATCAAGGTAGTTTGCAACAATGAAGTTATAACTTTGTTGACGTAATACTTCTTCATAAGAAAGTTGTAACGATCCAAAATTTTACCACTTTAATTTGTAAATATTTAATTAATTTTAAGTATTTAATTAATGGTTTTAATAATTAAATAATACTCTTTTAATTTATAACTAATGTTGAGAAATTCGTTTTGAATTTTGTTTACTAAAATAGGTAGTTTGACGAAAAACAGAAAATGCGACCTAAACCCTTTTTTTGGATTTTCGACTTTGTATCGAGCAACAAGTGGTAAAAGGTTGTAATACCTTTGTTTATACTTTAAAAAGAACATTTTAAAGTGTTTATAAGGAACATTTTAATTAGAAATGTATAAATAAGTAAAAAATAATAATAAGAATTAATTAAATTTAAATTTAAATTAGGAAATGATGGATTTGAAATCTTAAGTGTAAATATCAACCTAAGTACATGATCAATGCTATTATCCTCCATAATCCTTCATACTTCCATAAGGATGACACCTTAGTTGACTTAGAAATGAGGTGATGTGGTGGTGGGGGGCGGGTGTGGTTCTTACGTGTGCATAAAGGAAGAGGGGGAGTTGATGAAGTGGCATAAAAAAATATAAATAAATGGGTGGAGGGTAAGAGGATTTAGGGAAAAATGGTAATTCTCTCATTTCATTTTATATACAACTTATTCTTTTTTTTTTCTTTTCCATTTTACTCTTGCATTTTCATTTCAACTTTTACTTCCTCCTCTCTAAAGCTCTACCTCCCATTTTAATGACTTCTCGAAGTTTTAAATTTTAAAAATATTCTCTTTTCTACTTTAAAATCTCTTATACTTATTTGAAAACATTTCCTTTCTACCTTACACCTTCTCTCTTCCAAAAAGCAAGCCTAAACACCCCTAAAAGCCCAAGGTCGAGCCTCCACTACCATGACCGAACCCATTTGTCCCCTTTAGGCCTCTAAAAATCCCTCTTTTGTAAAGTAAAACCAAGATCTAGGCTAGTTCGAAGCTTGGTGATAGTTTGATTTGTTATCATGTCAGTTTCATGAGTAAAAATCTCACCCTTGAAACCAAAGTTCTTAACTTTTATATGTTGTAAATAGTTGTGTTGGTTGTTTAGTTTGAAAGTGATGTTGCATGTACACATATGTATTTTTATGTAATGTTTGTTATAGACTTAAAATAGAGTCAAAATGGTAAGTGATGATTTGAAAGTGACGACCTTTACTTATGTATGGATGTGTATACATTTGCATACATGTTTTGTGCTTATGTATATGGACGTGAGATGCTAAGGAAGGTGTTAACTCTTGAATTTGTTCATGTTGAGGCATTGAGATCCACTGTGTTTAAATTTGTTTACTTAATTCTCTAGAAAGAGTTTTATAAAGTTTTAAACTTTACTTTTTAGTTTCCAAAGACTCTTAAACAAAGTTTATAAAGTTAGTTAAAAACATAAAAGGTAAATTCTTGAAGGCTATTTGGTATATAAAACTAGTTTTGAAATTACGAAATCTATAGTTATAGTCGCTATGGATGTAGTTTGTGGAATCAAATATTTTTTCTAAACTAAAAGCGTATTCATCTTAAATATTTTTGGAAAAGTATTTTCAAATATTCATTGAAGGGAAATTATTACTTGTTAATTAAGTGTTAATGATTATTTAATTAATTTAAGTAAAGATGATTAGTATTTAATCAATTAGTTAAGTAAAGATGATTAGTACTTAATTTATTAATCTAGTATGAAAATTTTAATTAGTTAATTAAGGGTTAATTAATTATTTAATTAAATTTTAGTTATTTACGGTTAATTAATTAAGGTTTAATTGTTAATTAATTACCAATCAGACATGGTTAGTTATTAATTAATTATTAAGTTAAGATTTAATTATTGTTAAATAAATGTTTTATGTTTAATTATTTTATTTTCAATGATTGATTTGTTTAAAAGCAACTTTCTTTTTCAAAGAATGGTTTAAATACAAAGGACTCTCTTTGCCTGTGTCGTTAAGTAGTCAAAAAAATATGAATAAGTTATACAAAAACGTTGACATGTTTTATTGAAAGTAAGTTGTCTTGTATTTAGCAGAAAGAATCTCCGTTCTGCTATAATTAAAGTGAATAGGTTATTAATGACATCTATTTAGTAGAATAAATCTCTATTTTGCTATTATATTAGTTTGGACATTTATTCATATGCCAGTTAATTAACATTGGAAAAATTGATGTGTTAATTGTTGATGGTTGATTATTGATTTTATTTACATATATGCATACTCATGTAAATATCAGTTATATAACTTGAAAAGTCAAATTGAATTAAAATAGTAACCTGATTTAGTACAATTGTGGTCGCCAAGCCTTTTTTCGAATTTGTAACGTTATGGATTTAAATATCTTAATTTTTATAACAATATGAAGTTAAATGTTCATAAATGATGTTTTAAAGTAAGTTGGTTAATTATTTATTAATGAGGTTTTAAAGTTAATTAATTGTTTAATTTTGATGGTTAAAGGAAATCAATTAATTAAATAAACGTTTTTATAAATAATAATATGTTTATATGGGGATTTCACCTAATAAAAGGATGTATTTAAATGAGATTTTGAAATGAGATTTTGGTAAACGATATTTTATAAGATTTATAAAAGAGTTATAAATAGAAAGGGGTTTTATAAATCATTTTAAGAGATTTATAAAAGAGTTTTATGAATTAATTTGGAGATTTATAGAAGGATTGTAAATATGAAATGGGCGTATAAAAAGAGAATTTTATAAAAGAATGAGATTTGATTTTGATAATTAATTCTTCTTAATTATGGTGGTATGGAAATATTTTTTTTCATATTTAATACCAAAGGATAAATAGTTTGGTTTATTGTAAGTAATATTTTAAATGATATTTATTTGGCCCATTTAAATATAAATTTGGAAAAGTGGAAATCTTCTTTAAGTTTTGTAAATATACTTATACCATTGAGATAAGTATATGGATATATTTTCTAAGAATTAAAAGTATAATGTCTATAATATATTTATAACGGTGAGATAAGCATATGAATATTTTTCCCAGTATTGAAGAAGTACAAGGGGTTTGTGAAAATATCTTTCGTGAAAGTATTTTGGTTCAAATAATTTTAAAGAGATTTAATTAATAAAAGATTAATTAAAAGATGCTTAGTGGATCCCACATGGGATTAAATATATATATTTGGTTGTTTATTATTTGATAGTTAAATAACCGACCAATTTTAACTCTGGAAATATCTAGGAGAAAACACGAGAATTATATGGTACAGTTATCCTCGGGGATGCTATAATGTGCGTATAAAGTCATTGTGTTCTTCTAGGACAAATGATAAGGAGACCTGTCCAATTAAATGGTTAGGAGGTGATTTCCGCTCTTATGTATTATCTATTTGTTTCCAAAAGAATCAAGGTTGAATTTACTGGAAACTTTTAAATGTTGGTTCGAAGAGGTCGTGATCAGATAAGTATGAATAATCTGAAAACCGCTTCGACCCAACTCAAGCGTTCAGTTTGGAAGTACCTTGTAGATGATTGAAGTGAAGACGGAGCTCTTTGAAGTACAAGAACTACCCGCTACTAATCTTGATGGTAATTCCGAAATGGATGTAAGAAGTATTGATTTTGGTTTGTTCATATCCTGAACAACTTGTATGGATGAATGCTGAAGGGCACTGTTAGCATTCTAAGTGGGATTGCTATATAAAAGGTAAAAGATAGCTTCAAGCCTCACAACCGAAAATGACTAAAACGGGGATATGCTTCTAGACTATGTGGTTCACTACCATTAAAGTATGTCATCAACCTTCTAGATATACACACAGACACACACACGTTTATGAATTTGGTTGTGCATGAGGGCTCTCGGGAAAAGGTGCAAAGCAACCGGGGTGGTGAGATATTCGGTATTATCCAGTAAGGGGTAGGTCGGACGTAATTTGCAGGGAGTTTAGACAAGGCCCTCGATACATTTTTTAGATGTGTACTGTGGCAGGAGGTGTCTCGGTAGCCTTGTCGTTGTATGAAATTCATTCTCTAATAAACGCCTTACAGACTTAGTTGTGTCCAACTATGTTGGAACGTATGATGCTAGCACTCCGGCTATATTTATAATTTATCTTAAACCCTATACATTATTGTAATACTGGATGTTATAATAAAAATGGTTTAGTTATCGTAAAGTAAAAACCCATCTGTGTTTACGGCGGCGTGATCTTACGAGATACGTTTATTTTGAAAGTTTATTTTAAACCATTAAGAATCCATTTGATTTTGTTTCTCATGTTGATTTTACCAGACTGATCCGATCGTTATTTTTCTTCTAATGCTCGGGTCAGCCCGAACATATTTTTATACATTTAGCACACTCTGGAACTTTAGGTGACGAGCTGGATGCCTCCAAGACGTATCTCCCATATTTTCTTTTATCTTCTGCATTCTTGTCTTTTTTTTATTAGCAGTTGTAAGGACGAGTTGTTATAGCTGTCCAAGCTGATGATAGGTTAAGGTACTCTTACTGATGTATGTATATTAAAGTTCATTTTTTCTTTTGTAAAGACCATTGATATATTATATGTTACCCATCACGTTTATGAGATTTTGTTTTGTCTTCTCTTTTTTTCACCCTAACAATATGTCTTTTCGGCCCTTGGATGTTCGGCACATGAATACCGTGTATGTAATAGTGTTGATTTCCGAATGTTGAAAATGTGGATTGTCAAAAAAGTGGATACAATAGTGCTTGAGGACTTTAGGCTTATTTCGCTAATCAATCACTCCTTTGAAATCTCAAACATTTTAGCTAACATGTTATACACTAAAATGAACAACTTAGTCGACATTACACAATCCACTTTTATTCAAGGTGGAAATATTACAAATGTATCGTTATAGTTCAAGAATTTATAAATTATTGTTGTAAAAACAATATCACTTATGCTCTTTTAAAACTTGTTTTTTGCTAAAGCATTTGATTCTATTGATTGATCTTTCTTCAAAGATTTATTTTTGGTTAGAAGTTTTAGCTTTAGATTGGTCGGTTGGATTATGTCCTTGTTTAAAACTGGAAATTCTAGTATTATTGTTAACGAAATTCTAGTAAATAAAATTCAATCCATACATGGCCTTAGATAAGGAGACCCTTTGTCTCCTCTACTTTTCATTCTAGTAGCAGATGTTTTTACTAAAATTATTAAATTATCTATTACAAATGGGGCTCTGGGAGTGTTGGTAATGATATCACTGGTAATGGTCTTTTGATCCTTCAATTTGCTGATGATCCATGTTTATACATCGCATTTACCTAGACACATCACAACTTCTAAGTTTATTTTATATAGCTTTGAAATGCTTAGAGACTTAAACTTTGATAAGAGATTCCGTTTTAGTCTTGAATGATGTTGATAATATAGAAAATCTTGTTGCTAATACTTCTAATTGGAAATAATGAATTTTCCCGTAAACAACTTGGGATTTTTTATTAGATTGACCAAGCTAAAAAGGAAGGATTGACGTAACGACCCGCAAAATTATCACTTTGATAAATTTTATTTATTTTAATTTTTTTCAAATAAAACGTTGATAATACATATATGATTGTTTTGAGTCATAATAAATAATAGTAATCTTATTTCGAATAGATATTTACAAAAATATTTCCCCCAAGATTTAAATCAATAAAATGACCGAAAACTGTTTGATTGATAATCAACTCTATAATCGTAAAACATCGTACACAGTGTTGGATATATACACATATTTTTGTAATTGAATAAAAATGTGAAATAAAATTAATTATTTTAATTTTGAAAATAAAATGTATTTAAGACATCATCAGCGATACCCTTATATTTGATAAATTGATTTATTTAAACTAAAAGGAGATCCGATGATTTAATAATTATTATAATTGTCAAATAATTATTTTAAAATGATGATTATTCATTTTAAATAAGTTATAATGCGTTAACAAATCATTTATAATATTTTTATGAAAATACATATTTGATTTGAAAATATAAGAAAATTCATATCGTTTTATCGATATAATAGCCATTTTTGTAAATAATTGTTAATATTAATTTACATTGTTTTATAATTCAAATGAGATCTTTTTAATTAATTTATAATAATAAAAAGTTGGTTTTCAAATTTTTCTTACTAATATATGTTCATCAATCAATAAGTGAAAATATGACTGTAGATCAAAATTAAAATTCGTAGTGATTTACCATATATAAGTTATACAACGTTGTTTATATGACTTGTACATCTTTATGACATGAACACACACATATTAACATATACATATACATATAACAATGGTTGAAAAGTAGAAATATATTTACATGTGGTAAATGTAGAAAATATCTAAGTTAAAAAAAGAAAACATCCTCTCACATCAAATCCACCTTATACCACCATCATCACCGCCATCGCCCCCCATCATCCATCACATTGGTGGGGGGAGGAGGATTATGAGTGGATGGCAATGGTAATTTCATCCATTCATATTATGATATTTTGGTTGTCCAAAAATCTTATAAATACACTACACTCTTTCATAAATTCCTAAGCTTTTCTACTAGTTCGTCGTCCTTTTTCAAACTATTCTAATAGCTTCTCATGTTAACAAAGTTATGGAGAAAATTTATTCAAAATGAAATTAACTTAGTATAATATACATTTATCATATCCACTTCAAACCAAGGCAAAACTTCTCCACTACCTCTTGCTTACCCACAACCATCACTTCCCAAAGCAAGGCTGAATCCACCGCCAAGCAAACCTAAGGCCATGAGCGCCTCCTTGCATCCAAAGCCTAGGCCGAGCCATTGAAAGGCAATAGTGCCAGTGATCGTGAACTTAGGTTTCGTGATAGCGAAATTATAGCCAATTTTATATTAGCTCGAAGGGAAAATGAAGGTGAGAAACTTCTAAATTATAATTATATATGTTATTGGATGATATACATGTTTGGATATAATTGTTAATGATGGTTTTTTAATATGGTTGTTGAATATATATATATATATATATATATATATATGCAAGTCACGTTAATACACATCGATAAGCACAAAGGAATTCATTTTCCTTTATTAAATGAAATGATGCACATGGAGTGTTTAAACCTCTTAAAAATATTTTAGTGTGATTTAGAAATGTTTTATAAACATTTAAAAGTGTTTGGCAGTTTAAATGAATATTGAAAATTTAGTCAACAATAGGCGCATCGCATTAATGTAATTCACGATTCGCGTCGTCAAAGTCAAACGAACATATAAAATGGATTATAGTTCGAAATTCTTCGAGTAAGAATTTTCCGAACTATTATATCCTTAGTTTTGAAACAAAAAAAGAAAATCGAGATTTTGATAAGTAGATTTCAAAATATGAGCAAAACAAGTTTTTTGAAAAATCGTGGTTTTGCAGTTTGGAATCAATAAAGTGATCTCTTTAAAAATGATATTTTAAAATTGTTTAAAATATGAAATAAATTTTAAAAATCTTTTAATTTTTTTTTAAATGATTTGAGTTATAAAAATGAATTTTCAAATGATAGAAAAGTTGTTTTGATCACTACAGCTTAATAAACACTTTTCGCCGCACTTTTCTATAACTTTTGAAATATGGTTTTAAACTTAACAATTCTTTTTCATATCTTTTATAAATGTTTTTCAATGAATAATTGAGTGTTTTAACGATGATTTGGAAGTTTTATAATTTATTTAAAAATGTTTAGATAAATGATTTAAAGAAATGCTGTCAAAAATCAAGTGATTTAATCTTGTCTCTAAAAGCCGACGAGTAGACTGGAATTTTCTATTTATGAGATCCGTGTGAGGTGCTTAAACTAAGGAGATGTTCAGGAGCAACCAGTGCCTTGACTCACTTGGCCTCTCCTGGACGAGGGATAGATAAGGTCGAAATATCAGAAATGAGTTAAGTATAAAAGACTGAATTTTCCAAATTTAAACAACTTGGATTTTGTGGGGATAATCTCCTTATACTTGGTGTTAAAGCCCAAAGAGGGAACTCGTGCCATTCTTGGAATTTAAAAGGTGATTTTCCCTTTATTTCGCACATAGTACTTGTTGAATACGGGAATTGATATTGGGTAGAATTAGATGATTTCTATAGATTCTGCTCACTTAATATTTACTGGTTTTGAATTAACATCCTAAATAACATGATTTTAACTCAATCAAAATTATTAATTAAGAAATCTTTGTTAAGATTTAAATGAAATGATTTGGAAATATTTTCCTAAGTGAAAAATGAAATGATTTACAATTATTCCAAGATTTAAAAAGTTTTAAGTAATCAAAGGATTCGATAGTTTAATAATTCCCTATATACCGGAAAGAATGTTTTAAAATATATATCTCCAGAAGATATTTTAATAAAATGAAATTAATCGATCAAAGAATAATTTCATATTCACTTAACATCTTTTTATCGATGATTGGTTCGAAGGAACCAAGGTCGGATTCGGGTGATTCCTATTCGAAGACCACTTCGAACCAAATTTACGTATTCGAAGTGAAGACATCGAAATGATTTGAAACATGGAATGCAGGGTTGCCTGTCATTGACCCTCGGAAATTTTTTGTAACGACTCGTAAATTTCAATGATTAAAATTTGTTAAGTTAATAAGATTTTTGTAATTAAATTTAGAACAAAATAAAAATCTTATAATTTATATCGGAGCGAATGTTAGAAATTAAGTGTTGCAATTGTAATTAAAATTAACAATTTAAAATGAAGTTGCAATTTAGTGAAATAATGTAAATTGTTGCACCTGGGTATAAAATTTACAATAAGTAAATAAGTGTAAGTGTTGTGTAAATAAAGGAATTTGTACATAACTAATAGATTGAATGAGATTTACGGTAAATTGAAATTATGTAAATGTGTAACTTGGGTCTGTAAACAATAAACTTATAAATGTAGTTAAAAGTAAATGGTGGCAATAATTATGTGTTGCCTATTTATTTAGTCTATTAATTGAAATGAGAAATAAAATTTTAATAAATATAAACAAAAGTTACATTAATGTGAGAAGTAATACAATGTTTAGAAGTTGTTAAATTAGAGTATATTAGGAAATAGAAATTGAATTGGAATCAATCGTAATAAATCTAAATAAAATATTACGTTAATGTTAATTAAGGTAATATTTGGAAATAATGTTAACGTTGTTCATAATAGAACAAGTTGTTGAATTAAAGGAATGAAAATAAAGATTTATTATTGTAAAACTTAATAAATGGATAAATTGTAATGAAAGGTCAGATGAGATATTGAAATTTGTTATAATTGGTTATAAGATTTGAATGTAAGAAACGAATGTAAATACTTGATTAGCTAATGGAATAAGAATAATATAGTTAATAATATGGAATTCATGAGCAAGGCATGGTAACACTTGTTATAAGTTACCTTTTTTTGGTTTAATAATAAAATTGAAAATCAATTAGAGTTAAATAAACCTTAATGTTATATTAATGAGAATTAATGCAGTAACTAATTTAGTGCAAACAAATTTATGGAATCAATGGTAAGATTTTAACTGATTGTAATTAATAAGTTGGGAAATAAGTTCAAAGTTACATTAATAGATAAAATAATACGTAATAAATTGTAGTTTGATAGGATCAATGCTAGAGAGTAATTATAATAATTATTGTTTGATAATAAAGTAAGAATGGAAACCAAGATCTATTAATTTAATTGTAATTTAGAATTCAATAATTGGATTAATTGCAAACAAATGAAATTAAATATTTAATTTATTACGCTAATTGAAATGAAGATGGAATGCGAGAATATTAATGTGATAGATTTTGAATCCAATATTTATTTCATCCGTTGACAATAATGAATTGAGTAACAGAATGAAAAGTCAATTTAATTGAATTATTGGAAATTAATTTATAATTTTGAATTTAATGAAATTGAGGATTAATATTGAAATTAATAAATTATTCATCTCTAAAGTGACATTTAAATTTGTTTAAATCATTGTAAATGATTGAGAAATCATAAGTCATAATAATTTTCAATTTTCGAATTGAAATTGAGAATTTGATTTAATCAATTTATTTTTAATTTATTTAATTAATGTAAAAATAGCCATTTTTGACCATTGACTCGGATTTCGACGAAACCAGTTTCATCGGATCCGTAACAGTGAATTTTTATAGGATTTCAAGTTTTGTAACGATCGGACTTGTCGTTCGATCGTACAGACTCGAAACGCCTTGAAATCAATGAAATTGAAATCAATTTGAAAAATATTGATTTTAGCATAACTTCTTCATACGATGGAATTTGAAATTGAAATCTTTTCCATTGCATTTAAAATATTTTAAAACATCTATTTTGATATACGGGTTGACCCAATTTCTTTCGGGAGTCAGAACGGGCTTTTCGGGACATATATTGTTCAGCGCGTTTATCAATCCGATCCATTCTATCTCAACTTTATCTATAAATACCTGGTTATAAACCCTATCCTACCTTTATTTCTCATTTGTATGTGCATACAATTCAGCTATCTCTCCTCCTCAATGATAGACAAACAAATTCTAGATCCAAATACAATTCCAAATCGAATCAAAAGCTAAAATTTCAAAACTCCACAATATATGCCAAATTTTATATCAATTCGAAGCTCTCGAAGAGCGTAACTCAGATCTGCAATTCTTTTTCGATCTGGATCTCTGTTTGTCCAGAAAATGAAGGACTATTTTCGGCCATCCATTGAGTCGAAATCAACTGCAGCTGATCGACGAATCGAAGTTGCAGTAATGTAGAGAGAACGGAGGGGATCGCATCCATGTGGGTTTTGTGATGGTTTAACGGTTAGATTTGCTGCAAATTTCGCTAAGGTATCGAAATTTCTTGGCGGCGGCTACTCTGACGCATGACCAATGGTGGCCTGGGCGCTGCGGTGGGTTAGGGCGTGCCTCGGAGGTTCCGCGTGCAGTTCGAGGGCGAGGGCGATTGCGTGCGATCATCGATGGTGCGGCGTTCAGGGTCGTGCGCGAGCGAACTATAGGGGTTGCGTTGTTTTTGTTTGCGCGCCTGGAAGGTGGAAACGTGCGTGACGTGGCTGGAGGTAGGTGGGTGCTGTTTTTTATATTTATTTATTTGATTTGATTTTGTTTTTCAAACGATCAAACGCACATAGCTTTTACATACGAGGTCGAAATTACGCGCAGTTTTCTCCGCTGCGATCGTAATAGAATACCGGACATTTTGGTGCTAGTTTGGATGAATCCTGAGGCTATTTGATTTTTGAATTTAAATTGAATTTAAATTCAAAATGTGAGTGTTTTAACCCATTCACAACTTCTTAAATTTCTTATGTTCGTTGAATTTAATTTATGTTGTGATTTTGAATTTATTTATGACTGTTTGTATATTTTTAAATCATCATCTCAGTTATTGCATTTATTTAAATTAAACTGTTATTTAATTTATTATTACAATATAAACTGCCAGTTAGATAGATTGTTTAAATTTATTATTGAATATAAACTGTCAGTAATTACCTGTTATTTATTACATGCTCTATATTGGTGTTATTTTTTTACATTGGATGATGATTGTAATAAATGGTTGATGACTGATATTGAATGAATGGATGTTGTATTTTATATTGTTTAAACTGCAAATTTGTTATGCACTTTATTTTATTCGGGATTGCGGTTTGAAATGATATATAACCGTATTTTTATTTCAAATTACGGATCGAAATGATAAAATATCCGTATCACTAAACCTTAGGGTAGAAAATTATATACAGACACCGTGGTCTATATATAGATACTTTAAAAAGGATTTCTATGGTTTTGTAAAGAAATAAATATGGTTTTATGAGATATTGATTGGGATATTTGATAAAGGTTATTTTATATATGGTTAAATTCTTGGTTTTAAACTATGTATAAGGTTGTTTAAAGTAAAATAAGTTTAATAATAAATTTTGATTTTATTAAAATATAATATGGATAAGTATTTACTTAAATTATACTTTAATATAGGGTTTATATTGACTCTTATAAATCAAGGCTGAGATGATAGTTTGAAATTGATTTGAGATTTTATTTAATTAAGAGTTATATTTAATAAGGATCCATTTAGAACTTATTGAAATTGAGATTTTAAAGAATATGGTTTTATAACTTAATTCGGGTTTAAGGTGATTTAAGCCAATAGATTGAGGAATATTCAGTTATTGAATTTGAGGTTTTATTTAAAGGATACTGGATTTAGTAAGCAAATATTTCAAAACTAAATAATAGTAAAAGTGAAATGGGTATATATAAAATATAGAAATTTAGTTTTGAAATATTGAATATTTAAGCTTTGAAATTTATTAAAGATTAAAATTTAGAAATTCGGGTTGTTTTGGAATTTGATTTGTGAAATTTAAGAAGCTAGTTTGTTTTATAAATATTTAATATTTGATCCCTGTAAGGGTGGAAGTTATGTTTCAAAGTATTACGTTCTGGAAGTGTTATAGTTTTAAAATCTTTGGTTTTGAAATTTTATAACTTTGAAAATGCTATGATTTTGGGAAAAGGATATATTTGAATAAAAAATGATATTAGATTGATTTGGGTTTATAAATTATATCACATTGATTTGATTTTTAAACGAAAATGATATCGTAATTATATGGTTTTGAAATGAATATTTATTCTGTTTTGAAGTATAATTATTTTAAAATGACCGCGGTGTTATGATAACGTTTGGTTATTGAAGAGGCCGGGATCGGAAGTTGTCATACTCTCCGCCAACTTCGAAAACCACTTTACCAACCGTGTACGCGGTGGAGATTCCAGAATGAAGTAGGATGGTGGCGGCGTTTCCTTTGAGGTAAATACCCGGACCCGACTCCCGTGAGTTTGCATAAGGTGGCTAAAACAGGAGCGATTTTCGGGCCAGTGAGGTAGCACCTTTGATCGATCACATTCCTTCGATATTATATTTTGACTTTTGGATTGATTCGGTGGCCACTTTTGATTTTTTTATTTGAGGGTGTGGCTCGAGGTGGGAGTTAGCTGCGGCTACGCGATACCACCAGTCCGAATAGCAATTGGTATATCTACCCTGGCATTGCCTAGTTGTGCCGTGTCACCTACCCTAGCGCGCCTTATACCGTTATACGTTTTGTTTTGTACCATACCTATGAAGTGCCCTCTGACGACGCCCAGTACGGGAAAGATTACGGTACTGTATAGACTATAAGAATATATAAAGTGTGTTAAGGGCAATATGGGTAACCCCTTAACGCTATTTTCAGTATATTATACTTTACTTTAGACACTATTATAATAGCGTACATTACTACATAGTAAATAGTTTAACGGATCCTTAGGAGATGTGAATCCCGAGTGTCTCTTAAGTTACTGCACTCACGTTAGACACTGGATAGGAGATGTCAAATCCCGTAAACATCTCTAATGCCGTTCCACTCATATTATTTACTGTTGATTTAACTTACATAAGATCTTTTAGTTCTGACTCGAGTGTTTTGTCTTTTCAATTCGCTCAGGTCAGCCTGAGCATTTCAGGATTTGGAAGACCGTATGCTGGAGGACGAAGACGAAGATTTATTATTATTAGTTATTATAGTATTCCACTACATTCACACTGTTCCGCTGCATTGTTATTGATTTTTCTCTGGTATGTGTAACTCTGATATGTATTATATAAGTATAATCGAATATTTTGTAAAACAGCTTCATGAACTGTATATTTGATTATTATATTTTATCGTTCTGCTGCAAGATTCTGTTTTGTTTTTTTCTTTCTTTCTCTGCTTTT
The DNA here is from genome assembly GCA_030765085.1 of Allium cepa. Lineage (NCBI taxonomy): Eukaryota > Viridiplantae > Streptophyta > Magnoliopsida > Asparagales > Amaryllidaceae > Allium > Allium cepa. The sequence continues at coordinate 39,565,130 of CM060935.1, read as the reverse complement.
TCTTATTTACCACATAACAATCCGCCCTTCCGTATGGGTTGAATTGACACATGTGTCGATTTAAACGTGCGAAAAGGAGAGACGTTACATCTGGCATCAGAGCTTTGGTTTAGTGAAAACCTTAGCTGTATGGGGTTTGACTCTTTACTAATAGGGTAGTAATACCCTATGGGAGTCGCTGAGTGTATATATACGAGAGAGCGTATTTGTTAGTGTTATAAAAAGGTTTTAGTATTGTGTTAATTTGTTCCGTTTTGTATTTATAAATTCTGGTTGGTGCATGAGACGCTATGACATCAATAGGGATTTCTAAACACTTAATAGGACAGACCGACACAATATTTGTTTGGAATATACGTGAATGAAATAATTTTGCCTATTATATTTTCTATATATATAAAATAAAATTTTATAAATGATATATATATTTGATTGCAATATATTGGTTGTTAGGTAATGAAATTTATAAATAATAGTTGAAATAAGATTGAAAATAAAATAAATGAAAGATTGGAAATTTAGAACTTAAGTTCCGGGGTTTTGAAAATTTCTTTCAAATGATTTGGAATGCAATAATAATATTATTAGAAGTATTTTCTGATATAAATATTTTAATATAATTTGAAAGAAATGTTTTAAAAGAAATTTTGGAAAGAAATAAGTTTTGTACTCCCCTCTCTGTCGCTGGAAAATAATTTCGATGATGAGTGCATGCATCATCGACATTCATTTTTGAGTTTCAAAGTGGGAAGAAAACTGTAGTAGTTTTACTGTAGATTTATTTTGATAAGCAAATATAAATTTTAAATTGTTTTAAATATTATTGGATATATAAGTTGCCAGTATATATTTACCTATTATTTTAAAATGATTTGAGATTTAACCCGATATTTAGTTCTTAAGTTTCCATTAATCAATAGTTTCAATTATTTTAGTGAAATGGAACGTAGCTAATTAATAATTGGAAACTTTAATTAAAATAAGAGATAAATGCTAAGTTATAAATAAAATTTAAAGAAAGTTGAAATTTGTAACTTATAAAACAAAAGATGTAATTATTGAACATTAAATTAAATTAAAAGATGAGGTAAAACTTGTATAAGTTTCATTTGCATTCTTTAACATATATATATAACTTACCAAAAGATATAAAAAGTTGAAATGTTAATAAGAAAATATAATGGAAATTGTACAAGTAAACTTGAGCAATGAAAGTATCAATGAATTTACTTTTATAAATAAGAATTTAATGTTATAATTGTTATAAACTTAAGTTATGACTGAAAGGCCACCAATTAAATATAATAGAAAAGTTATAAAGAAATGAAAATAAATTTAAGAAGTGTTGAAGTTATTTATAATAAAATAAATGGAAAGATGAGTACTATAAATAAATGATATTAAGTAGTGGATAAATGAATGTAATGCAATAAAAAGAAATTTCAAACTTAAGTAAATAAGTTGAAGTTATTTCTAAATAAAATTGTAAGAAATAAACGTAAATTAAAAAGATAAATCATTATATGAATGAAAAAGAAATCAAACAACGAATATTATGAAATGAAACTAAAAGAATGAACTTGATCTATTGTTTGAAATTGTTGGTTGTTGTTTTGGTTTATGGTTGTTTGGCCAAGGATACTTTAAATTTGTTTAGATGTATGAATAATCTATTTAGTTTCATCAAAGACTGTTGAGTAAATGGTGCACTTAACAGTTTATTTTCCATTTCGTACAATTTAAAGTTTTTGAACCCGAACAACTATTTATTTTGTTTGATATGGATGGATAATTGATTTGTGTTGATTCTATATAGTGGTTGTATGTTGTGATTGCAAGTGATTGTTGTTTCGATTGATATGGTTGTTTTGGTTGAAGAAACTTTAAATATTTCATTTTATATAATTATTAACTTTTTTAGATCGTATAAGTGAAATGCAGGTTATGGAAGCAATTGCTACTGCTTTTGGTTTCATAAAATAAGCGTTAACTGCCCGACAAATAGGTACGTTTTCGGATTACGGTTTTGTAGCGCTATTATATTATTTTTCCCGTGTTGGGATATATTATTTTGGAAAATATGTGTTATATATTATTATATTTGATATTATATTTTCTCCCGAGCCTTTCCGTACAAAGGAGAATCTGCCGAAATTTTCCGTAAATTTTGGATTTAGAAAATGTTTTGAAAATGTTTTCCAAACTTTATTAATTTAAGTATAAAAAGATCTAATGGTTATAAATTGGTATATTTTATTTAAATCAATTAATTTTGTAAATTTATTTGTTTATAAATTTAATATTTTAAGTAAGATATATTGATTTCTTAATTCTTCTTTTCCCTCCTTTTTCTTTTTCGGAGACGAAAAGTTTTGAGTGGGGGAGAGTGTAACGACCCGTAAATTTCAATGATTAAAATTTGTTAAATTAATAAGATTTTTGTAATTAAATTTAGAAAGAAATAAAGGTCTTATAATTTATATTGGAGCGAATGTTTGAAATTAAGTGTTGTAATTGTAAAATTAACAATTTAAAATGAAGTTGCAATTTAATGAAATAATGTAAATTGTTGCACCTGGGTATAAAATTTACAATAAGTAAATAAGTGTAAGTGTTGTGTAAATAAAGGAATTTGTACATAACTAATATATTGAATGAGATTTACGGTAAATTGAAATTATGTAAATGTATAACTTGGGTCTGTAAACAATAAACTTATAAATGTAGTTAAAAGTAAACGGTGGCAATAATTATGTGTTGCCTATTTATTTAGTCTATTAATTAAAATGAGAAATAAAATTTTAATAAATATAAACAAAAGTTACATTAATGTGAGAAGTAATACAATGTTTAGAAGTTGTTAAATTAGAGTATATTAGGAAATAGAAATTGAATTGGAATCAATTGCAATAAATCTAAATAAAATATTACGTTAATGTTAATTAAGGTAATATTTGGAAATAATGTTAACGTTGTTCATAATAGAACAAGTTGTTGAATTAAAGGAATGAAAATAAAGATTTATTAATGTAAAACTTAATAAATGGATAAATTGTAATGAAAGGTCAGATGAGATATTGAAATTTGTTATAATTGGTTATAAGATTTGAATGTAAGAAACGAATGTAAATACTTGATTAGCTAATGGAATAAGAATAATATAGTTAATAATATGGAATTCATGAGCAAGGCATGGTAACACTTGTTATAAGTTACCTTTTTTTGGTTTAATAATAAAATTGAAAATCAATTAGAGTTAAATAAACCTTAATGTTATATTAATGAGAATTAATGCAGTAACTAATTCAGTGCAAACAAATTTATGGAATCAATGGTAAGATCTTAACTGATTGTAATTAATAAATTGGGAAATAAGTTCAAAGTTACATTAATAGATAAAATAATACGTAATAAATTGTAGTTTGATAGGATCAATGCTAGAGAGTAATTATAATAATTATTGTTTGATAATAAAGTAAGAATGGAAACCAAGATTTATTAATTTAATTGTAATTTAGAATTCAATAATTGGATTAATTGCAAATAAATGAAATTAAATATTTAACTTATTACGCTAATTGAAATGAAGATGGAATGCGAGAATATTAATGTGATAGATTTTGAATCCAATATTTATTTCATCCGTTGACAATAATGAATTGAGTAACAGAATGAAAAGTCAATTTAATTGAATTATTGGAAATTAATTTATAATTTTGAATTTAATGAAATTGAGGATTAATATTGAAATTTATAAATTATTCATCTCTAAAGTGACATTTAAATTTGTTTAAATAATTGTAAATGATTGAGAAATCATAAGTCATAATAATTTTCAATTTTCGAATTGAAATTGAGAATTTGATTTAATCAATTTATTTTTAATTTATTTAATTAATGTAAAAATAGCCATTTTTGGCCACTGACTCGGATTTCGAAGAAACCAGTTTCATCGGATCCGTAACAGTGAATTTTTGTAGGATTTCAAGTTTCGTAACGATCGGACTTGTCGTTTGATCGTACGGACTCGAAACGCCTTGAAATCAATGAAATTGAAATCAATTGAAATCAATTTGAAAAATATTGATTTTAGCATAACTTCTTCATACGATGGAATTTGGAATAGAAACCTTTTCCATTGTATTTAAAATATTTTAAAACATCTATTTTGATATACGGGTTGACCCAATTTCGTTCGGCAGTTAGAACGGGCTTTTCGGGCCATATATTGTTCAGCGCGTTTATCAATCCGATCCATTCTATCTCAACTTTATCTATAAATACCCGGTTATAAACCCTAGCCTACCTTTATTTCTCATTTGTATGTGCATACAATTCAGCTATCTCTCCTCCTCAATGATAGACAAACAAATTCTAGATCCAAATACAATTCCAAATCAAATCAAAAGCTAAAATTTCAAACTCCACAATATATGCCAAATTTTATATCAATTCGAATCTCTCGAAGAGCGTAACTCAGATCTGCAATTCTTTTTCGATCTGGATCTCTGTTCATCCAGAAATTGAAGGACTATTTTCGGTCATCCATTGAGTCGAAATCAACTGCAGCTGATCGACGAATCGAAGTTGTAGTAATGTAGAGAGAACCGAGGGGATCGCATCCATGTGGGTTTTGTGATGGTTTAACGGTTAGATTTGCTGCAAATTTCGCTAGGGTATCGAAATTTCTAGGCGGCGGCTACTCTGACGCATGACCAATGGTGGCCTGGGCGCTGCGGTGGGTTAGGGGCGTGCCTCGAGGGTTCCGCGTGCAGTTCGAGGGCGAGGGCGATCGTGTGCAATCATCGATGGTGCGGCGTTCAGGGTTGTGCGTGAGCGAACTATAGGGGTTGCGTTGTTTTTGTTTGCACGCCTGGAAGGTGGAAACGTGGGTGAAGTGGCTGGAGGTAGGTGGGTGCTGTTTTTTATTTATTTATTTATTTGATTTAATTTTGTTTTTCAAACGATCTAACGCGCATAGCTTTTACATACGAGGTCGAAATTACGCGCGGTTTTCTCCGCTGCGATCGTAATAGAATACCGGACATTTTGGTGCTAGTTTGGATGAATTCTGAGGCTGTTTGATTTTTGGATTTAAATTGAATTTAAATTCAAAAGGTGAGTGTTTTAACCCATCCACAACTTCTTAAATTTCTTATGTTCGTTGAATTTAATTTATGTTGTGATTTTGAATTTATTTGTGACTGTTTGTATATTTTTAAATCATCATCTCAGTTAATTGCATTTATTTAAATTAAACTGTTATTTAATTTATTATTGCAATATAAACTGCCAGTTAGATAGATTGTTTAAATTATTATTGAATATAAACTGTCAGTAATTACCTGTTATTTATTATATGCTCTATATTGGTGTTATTTTTTTACATTGGATGATGACTGTAATAAATGGTTGATGATTGATATTGAATGAATGGATGTTGTATTTTATATTGTTTAAACTGCAAATTTGTTATGCACTTTATTTTATTCGGGATTGCGGTTTGAAATGATATATAACCGTATTTTTATTTTAAATTACGGATCGAAATGATAAAATATCCGTATCACTAAACCGTAGGGTATAAAATTATATACAGACACCGTGGTCTATATATAGATACTTTAAAAAGGATTTCTATGGTTTTGTAAAGAAATAAATATGGTTTTATGAGATATTAATTGGGATATTTGATAAAGGTTATTTTATATATGGTTAAATTCTTGGTTTTAAACTATGTATAAGGTTGTTTAAAGTAAAATAAGTTTAATAATAAATTTTGATTTTATTAAAATATAATATGGATAAGTATTTACTTAAATTATACTTTAATATAGGGTTTATAACTCTTATAAATCAAGGCTGAGATGATAGTTTGAAATTGATTTGAGATTTTATTTAATTAAGAGTTATATTTAATAAGGATCCATTTAGAACTTATTGAAATTGAGATTTTAAAGAATATGGTTTTATAACTTAATTCGGGTTTAAGGTGATTTAAGCCAATAGATTGAGGAATATTCAGTTATTGAATTTGAGGTTTTATTTAAAGGATACTGGATTTAGTAAGCAAATATTTCAAAACTAAATAATAGTAAAAGTGAAATGGGTATATATAAAATATAGAAATTTAGTTTTGAAATATTGAATATTTAAGCTTTGAAATTTTTTAAAGATTAAAATTTACAAATTCGGGTTGTTTTAGAATTTGATTTGTGAAATTTAAGAAGCTAGTTTGTTTTATAAATATTTAATTTTTGATCCCTTTAAGGGTGGAAGTTATGTTTCAAAGTTATTAATTTTAAAGTATTACGTTTTGGAAGTGTTATGGTTTTAAAATCTTTGGTTTCGAAATTTATAACTATGAAAATGCTATGATTTTGGGAAAAGGATATATTTGAATAAAAAATGATATTAGATTGATTTGGGTTTATAAGTGATATCATATTGATTTGATTTTAAACGAAAATGATATCGTAATTATTTGGTTTTGAAATGAATATTTATTCTGTTTTGAAGTATAATTATTTTAAAATGACCGCAATGTTATGATAACGTTTGGTTGTTGAAGAGACCGGGATCGCAAGTTGTCATACTCTCTGCCAACTTCGAAAACTACTTTAACAACCGTGTACGCGGTGGAGATTCCAGAATGAAGTAGGATGGTGGTGGCGTTTCCTTTGAGGTTAATACGTGGACCCGACTCCCGTGAGTTGGCATAAGGTGGCTAAAACAGGAGTGATTCTCGGGCCAATAAGATAGCACCTTTGATCGGACACATCCCTTCGATATTATACTTTGACTTTTGGATTGATTCGGTGGCCACTTTTGATTTTTTTTATTTGGTGGTGTGGCTCGAGGTGGGCGGTAGCTGCGGCTACGCGTTACCACCAGTCCGGATAGCAATTGGTATATCTACCCTGGCATTGCCTAGTTGTGCCGTGTCACCTATCCTAGCGTGCCTTATACGATTTTGTTTTGTACCATACCTATGGAGTGTCCTCTGACGATGCTCGGTTCGGGGGAGATTACGGTACTGTATAGACTATAGGAATATATAAAGTGTGTTAAGGGCTATATGGGTAACCCTTAACGCTATTTTCAGTATATAATACTTTACTTTAGACACTATTATAATAGCGTACATTACTACATAGTAAATAGTTTAACGGATCCTTTGGAGATGTGAATCCCGAGCATCTCTTAAGTTGCTGCACTCACGTTAGACACTGAATAGGAGATGTCGAATCCCATAAACATCTCTGACGCCGTTCCACTCTTATTATTTACTGCTGATTTAACTTACATAAGATCTTTTAGTTCTGACTCTAGTGTTTTGTCTTTTCAATTCGCTCGGGTCAGCCTGAGCATTTTAGGATTTGGAAAACCTTATTCTAGAGGACGAAGACGAAAATTTATTATTATTTGTTATTATAGTATTCCACTACATTCACACTGTTCCGCTGCATTATTATTGATTTTTCTCTGGTATGTGTAACTCTGATATGTATTATATAAGTATAATCGAATATTTTGTAAAACAGCTTCATCAAATGTATATTTGATTATTATATTTTATCGTTTCGCTGTAAGATTTTGTTATGTTTTTTTTTCTTTCCTTCTTTGCTTTTTCTTATTTACCCCATAAAAATCCGCCCTTCCGTATGGGTTAAATTGACACATATGTCGATTTAAATGTGCGAAAAGGCAAGACTTCAAATTTCCCATATCATATTATGTAGCAGCAGTTTTTAATTTGAGATCTTCGATGCAAGGACCTCTCGCTACTAATCTAAGGGTAATTCCCGATAGAATGTGGTAAGGGAGTGCCTTCGGTTTATCCTTTTCCTAGACAACTCATATGGACGAGTGTCTGACGTTGCATTTATTAGTAGATAAATTGATTTCTACGAACATATCGTCTATTTGGTGGCACATAAGGCAACTTCTCTTAGCTTAACACCCTTTCCTGAGACATATAAGCTCAGAAGTTATATGTTTATAGAAATCAGTTTTGTAATCATGAATTGGCAATGTGGCATTCAAAGTAGAATGTGCTATGTGAAAGGTAATCGTTACCTCGGGCGTCATCACCCGGTAATGGCTTAAATGGGGTACGGCTAAGGTTATGTGGTTCGCAACCATTAAGTTATGGTCATCATCTTTTTAGATAACCCTCTATATATCAGGTATATTGTGTATACTAAGAGAGCTCTCAGATAGGTTGGTAATGACCGGATTATGTCATATTTGATTTCTATACAGGCTTTGTATAAGTGCTAAATAAGGATATACCGGTCTTGTCAGATGCGGGGATTTTTTGTGTATCCTTGGCACATTCGTCTAGAGATGTACTGGACAAAAGGTAGTCCATTACCTACCATTGTATGAAAATTCATTCTCCAAGAATTGCCTATGGACTTGATTGTAAACTTATTATGTCATTAAATTTAACCAACTTAACAATTTCGGCTATTTGGATATATTTATTTGAAAAGTGTTTTCCAAGAATTTCATTAAAAATATTATTTTCAGATTTTGCATAACAAATTTTTTGGTTATCATAAGATAAAAATTCATTCCGTGTTTATGTGCGGTGTGGTCTTATGAGATACTATTTGTTTTCAATATTCGTATTTTGAGTTTCTCACACTAGTCACATGACTAATCTGGAGTTTATTTCATTTTCTCTTAAACTTTGGGTGCCCTAATTTACCCCGAGCAACCTAGTAGTCTGGTTTAATTAGAAGAAATCTAGATTGAGCTCGAAGCATAAACTTAGAAGATTCTTCTAAAAGATTATTATCCTTTTCCACCACACTTACATATCATTTTATTCTGCATTTGTAGGGATAGATATTTTTAACTATTCATGTTTAACTTTGATAAAATGTATTTAAATTTTCCATTGTAAAGATTATATTTTGAAATAATATGTTATTCCATCCACGTGAAATTTTATTCTGTCTTTATGTTCTTTCTTACCCATGATAATTTGTTTCTTCAGCACTTGGATTTGCGGCACCTGAATACGAAGGATGTATTAATGTTGAGTTTCGAGGATCGAGGAGGTGGGTCGTTTAATTGACAATTAAAAATCGACAATATTTAGAAAAAACTATCTAATTAGAATTGTAGATCTTTATCTAGATCTGGAAGATCATTGTAATCAACTCTGTCTTATCAACTTTACCCATCATTGGATGTCCTTTTTTCTCCTTTACTTTTATTTTAATTAACTTTGTCTTATCAACCGATCTATTAGGTACATTTATTCACAACCCTTCGAACGTTTTACCTTTTGTTGGAAAATAATTAGGTTTTACTTTTGATTTCATTTTCCTTCTCACACATATAGTACAAGAATTTTTATTTTTGGCGGCGCATAAAAAAGCTACCAAAACTTATGGTTCCGTATTGATAAAGGTGTGTTAAAGCCCGCAACTAAAAATCCATGATTTTTATTTGCATTTATTTCAACGCCACTATAAATCCTTTTATTGCAGCATTTCTCAAACGCCACCATAAATTTTTTTGTAGCATTTTAGAAATGCCAACAAAAGGCTTTTTGGCACAGCCAATAGAGTTTCCAACTTTACCCCTACTTTATGATTGCGTTTACTCAACGCCACTATATGTATATCTGTAGCGTTTTTGAAACACTGCTAAAAATTGTTGATCATTTTGCACCATTTTTTCATGCTATTATTTCCTGTTGATGGTTTATTTTGTTTCTACTATATCATCAACAATCACTCACATAATCATCATATTTAAACAATTAAAAAATGTATTAACCATATAATCAAATAAGGTATCCATAACCATTCTAATACAATAGTTTTTTGATAAAATAACCAAACTCACATACAATAACCATTCGTATATAAATTTACACACCTAGTACTAATAAAATGTTATACAAAACTGGTGCTAACAAAACATTTGATTTTCCATAATTCGTTGTTGCACGGACAAGTGAAAGCTGGCACCATAAAAGTCCAACCTTGCTATCTTCGGAAATCCAATGCCTGTACAAGTGAAAGCACAACATATAGTCAAGCAATTATGTTAATTCGTATGACTTCAAATCTAATATCAAACATCTACAACATTGTACGAGTATATCATATTATAAATAATGTCATTTAAATAATCAAATAATGTCAATTAAATAATTAAAGTTATAAACGTAATGAAATAAATAAAGTCCAATCTTACAGTTATATATAAAATGTTGTTAAATTAGGTATATTATTATTATTTATAAAATTTAGTTAACTTAAACTTAGTTAATTTTATAAAACTTGTTTAATTTTAACAAAGTCTAGTTAATTTTTATTAACTTGGTTAACTTAATTTATTATTATTATTATTCAAACTCACTTAACTTAATTATAATATTATTATTATAAACTTAGTTAAATTTTATAAACTAAGTTAATTTATCATCCTTATTTATAAATCTTTATTAAATTAGTTATATTGTTATTATTTATAAAATTTAGTTAACTTAAACTTATTTAATTTTAACAAAACTTAGTTAATTTTTATTAACTTGGTTAACTTAGTTAATTTATTATTATTATTACAAAAACTCGGTTAATTTACTTATATTATTATTATTATAAACTTAATTACTTTCTATAAACATGGTTAATTCATCATCATCATCATCATCATCATAACCGTTGTTACTATTTATAAAACTTTGTTAAATTAGTTATATTATTATTTATAAAATTTAGTTAGCTTAAACTTAACTAATTTTGTAAAACTTGTTTAATTTTTACAAAACTTGGTTAATTTTTATTAACTTGGTTAACTTAGTTAATTTATTATTATTATTATTATTAAAAAACTAGATTAATTTAATTGTATTATTATTATTAATACTAGTATGATCCTCGTGCTTCGCACACTGGAAAATTAACACCTTTATTTGCTTAGTTGTTGAGTGTGTAGCTTTATGTTTCTAATTTTAGTTTGAAAAAAATGATTGTGTAGTAGCAAAAGATATTTCATGCAGTACCATTGCAAACATGAATTGGGTAATGTAGAGCAATTTCAATACCTAAGCATCATTGTACCTTTTTGGTTTTCAAAATAGCAAGTAGAAACACAATAGGAACAAAATATAAGACCAAACATATAAAATTATGAATGACACATGTAACATACAAATTTAACATGCAAAATTTTCACAATCATAAATTTTCTAGTGTTTTCTCACATTGCTATTTTTTTAAATAATCAAACTTTTTCTCGGACAGTGTTTTTCCCAAGTAAAAAATTCAGCATAAAATAAGTTTTAGTTCTGATTCATTATTTATGTACCATACTTATGTAGAGCCTAGATTTGGCACTACAACAATTCTTTACTGCACAGATGTTATGAAGTAGTATCATAACAAATTGAAAACCATCATACATGAATAATCGGTGCATTAAACGCAAAACCCTTGGATCAAGCTTAAAGAACATGTACGTATAAAACGAAGAAACCAGATTCGTTGATAAAAGGAAAAAATGTAAGTGAATAATTGGCCAAAATATCAATATAATATAAGTTATTCCTACGTCAAACTTCTAGCTTTACAAATCACAACCACTTTAACTGAAATGCAATAAATCATATCACATCATGCTGTAAACAAAACGAAGAACTGTAAACATATGCACTTATTCACCTTGTAGTTGTCAGAACTTCTAATAAAACGTAAATCCACTTTTCACGGTAAATAGATAACTTTGACTTTCCCTTTCGAAGCTTGAAATTATCATTAACCATCTCCTTTATTCCAGCACTTTTTTAAAAGTTAGCTTCAATCTTGAGTTCTGGTTTGTAAATCGTTATTAAAATATGAGAATATGGACTTGTGATCGATTATCAAGATCCAATGCACTAAATGATTCTAAATGATAGGAAGACATTAGAAATAACCTTTTTAATGATGAAATCATCAGTAGTAATGTAGTGCATCTGATTACATTTTATAACATGTCTACAAACTTACATATCGATAAAGAAAACTCATCACAAATATAAAATAAGCATACTGCACTGAACATCAACCTTGAAGCATTTCTATGGTTTTTATAGCAACCAACCATGTTATTGCCTGTATTCACTGGCTTGATAACTATGAAATCAAAGTATATAACGACATATATAAGTAGAAGTTCAAGTAGCTTATAACTTCAAATAGCCTTAGCACTTCGAATGATTTCAATAGTGCAATAAAGTGTTCCATGTTCCTCAAAATGACGATTAGTGAATACTTTTAGATTTTCCATCCACGGCAAGATCTTCTTATGGAGGCCCGCTGTTCTCTTCTGATAACTTTTCAGCTTTCATCTGCAGAGAACCAAACTATATTCTTAGTACAATTTCTCACTAGTTTATTCTGTTTCTAACTTCTAAATTGCACTATCTTTGAATAGCTTTCTAGTGCATATATAATAGAAAGCTCTGCAAGGGATGGTTTATAACATCTTAATCAGAACTTTATTGTAATTGTTAGTCCTTGATATGATAGTTTTGATGACAACAACCTTAGAATAGATTATAAAATATAAATACTAATAGTATAAGTTTAGATATATATGTATATGCATGATTTAACCATGCAGGTACCAAGAATGAAAACTGTACAGTATAGAGATTAAAGATATCAATATTATCCAGAGTTCAAGAGTTCAAGTAATTTATCTTTTAATTTAATTTGAAATTTTGTTAAAACTCCTAGAAAAGCACTAGCATCTTAAAATCCAATTTATTCGTGGAATGGAATCCACTTCGAGCCTGTTAAAGGGATGGAACCCTAAGTAGGATGGAACCTACGAAAAATCAAGTGGAACATTGTTTTGTATCCACTAATTTTTATTCAAAATGATTTTTACAAAATTATATCTTGTTTTCAAAATGCTTTCAAAACCTTCCTTTTAAAAGCATCGAAAAAATCTATCTTGATTTCAAATACTTTTAGCCTCAAAATAATCTTTAATTTCAAAATCAAATTATCCATAGTTTTAACTATCCTTAATAATAATATATTTACTTTTTAAATATTTATACTTAGATTTAAATATAAAATTGTAATAAAATCTTGTATATATTATTCTATATATTTACTTATGTATTTTAACTATAGACAAGTATATTTATAAAGTTTAAAATAGTTTTAATATAAAATAGAAATTATTTTCAAAGAAAAACAAATCACCAAAAATTCCTTTGGGATGTCGACATGCTCAACCTACCCAGGTCGACATAGTGTCAGTTGGTTTCAAAATTTAAATTTCAAAAGAAGTGTCTATTCGTCATATCTCTTCACGAATGGACATGGCTGTTGTTCTTCTATAAATAAGGGATGTTTTCAACGAATTTTAATACAGATTTTTTGGTTTTTCACTCCTCTTCTTCCACATTTATTATACATATTCCTACCATTACTCTGCCGAAATTTGAATCTAACTAGATTATCTCTGGTTTGATTCTCTATCACTATCTCAACAAGATTCTCAGTGCTATTCAGAGTTATAGGCTTCTTTGTTTCTCCTAGCCTTATGATCCTTATCCGCATTTCTCACATTTGGTATCAGAGCAAGGTTTTCAAAGTTTCATAATCTGATTGTTGAAAAAGTTTTCAAAATGGCTACCAACACTGGTATTGTTACTAACACTAGTATCCCTGTCACTAGTTCATTTGTAGAAGGTCAGTCTACTGTCAGACCATCACTTTTTAATGGCAGTAATTATGCATATTGAGCGTGTAGGATGAAAATATATTTACAGTCTGTAGGATTAGATACTTGGAATATCACACAAACTGAATATTCTGAACCCACAACTTATTTTGTACAGTGGACCGCTGAGCAAAAGACTGTTGCACAAAATAATTCTAAAGCAATGAATATTCTGTTTGTTCACTTGATAGGAACGAATTTAATAGAGTGTTAGTTTGTAAGTCTGCATACGAAATCTGAAAAACTTTGCAAGTGACTCACGAAGGAACAAGCAAAGTTAAACAGACCAAAATTTCCATGCTCACAAATCAGTTTCAATTATTTAAAATGAATTCTGATGAGTCTATTTCCAATATATATAGTAGATTTCAGGATATTGTGCATTCTCTAGTATTATTAGGAAAGGAATTTTCGAAAGAAGATCAAGTCGGAAAAATTCTAAATTCTCTTACTCCAGAATAGGATCAAAAGACACTTGCGATCGAAGAGGCAAATGACATCAGTACTTAAAGACAGAATAATTAATTGGAAATCTAATGTCGTTTGAAGTTCAAATGATCGAGAGAATAGAAAGCAAAGCATATGAAAAGAAGTCAATGGCATTTAATGCATTAACTGATGGATTAGACTCAAACAGCGATAATGTTGAAGAGATAGCCTTTTTGACCTGGAATTTTCGAAACTTTATAAAATACAGAAAGATGAATAATCTCAAGAGAAATAACTATAAGAACTCTGGAAATCAGAATGTAGTGCCAAACAATGTCAAATGTTTCAACTGTGATGAATCAGGGCATATCAAAAGAGTCTGTCCGTATCCAGATTGGAAAAATCCTCCTGTAAACAATGATTCGGTAAAGAAACAGAAGCGTGCATTTACTGCTATTCTAGATGACTCAGACTCGTCCTCAAGCGATGATGATCAGAAGACGGATAACTCAAATTTGTGTTTTACGGCAATTCACGATTTCGACGAATTCAGAGAAACGGACTCAGAAAAAGGTACACATTTACAATACAATTGGTTAAAATTGCATGCTTAGAATTAAATGCTTAATTGCTTGATTGATTGATTTTGAATTGGTGTATTATTTGAATTTTATTTTTTTTACTATTATTTTATTAATTTTATTATTATTTTTATTTGTATAATAATATATTATTGAAAATACAATAATTCTAATAATATTCCAAATATATAGATATTAAAAATAATAAGTATATATATACATATTAGGGTACTTAGGAAACAATAAATCATAGAAATTCATAGGCACATGTCGACATGGTCCCTACCATGATGTCGACATGGGTACCGGAGTTTGAAACTCAAAATTTGAATTCAAATGGTTGAATTTTCCTCCATCTTTTCACTTCATTCAATTCTCTGAAAAGGCATCTTTTGACCAGAGAACATGTCCTTTGAGAATCTATTTATCCACTATCTTTTATCATATCTTTTCACTCTCATTTTCAAATTCAAACTCTCTCTTCAAAACTTCAAGCTCTCTACTCTCTACTTTAATGGCTTCTTCAAGCAACCCTCCACCATGAGAATTTCCAGAAAGATAAAAGAGCAACTCTTCAATGATTCGGAGGCAATTAAAGCATATATCAATTATGCTAACTATGAAAAAGTCCATCTCGGAAAGTTTGCTATCTTTCAAGATTTTTCTTCTTATGAAATTGATTCTCTTTTTGAAAACAATCAAATTCTTAGTCTTATTGATGCTTCTCAAAATGATTTTGTTTGCTATCCAAACCTTGTCAAAAATTTTATGCAAATTCAAACCGTGGATTTTATAACGGAAATGAGGATGAAATTGGGAGTAGTGTCAAAGGCACTAGAATTGTTTTGAATTGTGATCTTTTGAGTACCATTCTCAATTGCAAAAGTACGGGAATGGATCTTTCTGGTTTTAAAATCGATGAAAATGATCGTGAGACATTTCATCACAATTTTGAAAGAAATGATGATTTTGAATTTAAAAATCAAAATTTTCGACCAAAAGCAAGAATTGTTAATCTTCTTTTGCAACATACTTTGACCCAAAGGTCGGGGAATTTTAATAATCCTACTTCAAAAGTTTGCAAAGCACTTTTTGCTATTTTTGGAAACCATGACATTAATTGGGCGCAAGTTATTTTGGATGAACTTCATCCTAAATTTTTTGAAATGGGTGAGAATACTTTGTATCATGGAATTTATGTCATTCGCATTTTTAACTATTTTGTAGTGGCTTTCAAAGGAGAAGAATTTGTTTCTAGAAAAGTTTTCAATCATTCCAACATTTCGCTTATAAAAATTTCATTTGTTTTTCAACCTTATGAGATCTTGTCGAAAAGGAAGAGCGTTTGGCTCATGAGGAGATGAAAGAAGAGGAAGAGGAAGAAGAAGGGATGAAATGGAAATTGAAGAAGAAGAAGGTGAAACTTCTTTGGAAAGCATCGACTATCCTCTAAATCCATCCAACAAACCCTTCTCAAAAACCAAAAGACCATTGTTGAGAATCAACGGATTCTTAAACAATCCTTTAGTAAGAAGTTGGATAAAATTTCATCCAAGATGAACAAGTTTATTTCCAAAGTCAGCAAGAAGCTTGGATTAACTTCATCATCATCATCCTCTAACTAGTTCTATCTTTTCGTATCTCGTTGTATTTGTTTTAGTTTGTTTTAATTTGAAAGTTCATATAGTTCTTTATGATTAATCGTTGTATCGTCTTAGTATGAAATGAAATGGAATTTCTTTTCTGTTATCTAGCTTATCTTATCTCCAAAGTAAATGTTAGTATATTATATAAATATATATATAAATACACACACACACACACACAATTATTCATAAAATCAAAATAAGTCACAAAAATTCCTGCCCCATGTCGACATACCCCCTATGACCACGTCGACATGTACTGGTCAGAAATGACACTTCATTTTGAATTTGAAATTTGAATAACTACCATATATCTATTCATTTCAAATGAATTTCTACACCTATAAATACCTATTTCTTCATAATTCATCACTGAATATTATTTCTTGTCTACTCTATCTCTCATTCTTCTCACAAATCCAAATATGGCTAATCCAATTCATAATTTATTCGAGAATCTTGAAGAAACTCTTAATTCATTCAAGAATATTCTCTTGTTCATTCTTCGTAACCAGCGACACTTAGAATTGAGTCAAATGCAGATGATCAAGGAGCAAGAAAGGCATTTCGATGCAACACGATGGATGATTTCCTCCCTGCAAAAGGATGATAACTAAGCACATCCTCCAGTCTCTCTCACCAATGACAATGAATATTGGGATGCTATTAAAGCAGACCCTATTTTTGGAGAAGAAGGATGGGTGGAAGTTCCTCGTAACATTTAATTTTATTGCTTTGTTTGAATTGTTTGCTTTGATTGATTTGATTTCATTTACTTTAATTTGGTTTGATATGGATTGATATTTAGTGTGGATTGATGATTGTACAAAACATATATAAATACGCATTTGATCATTGTTTGATTATCAAGTCTATCAGTTTAAATTATCTCTTAATATATCTATTATATACTCCATTGTATAGTTTATTAATGCAGGTATTTTAGTCCAAGAATAAGGGGGAGTTATATAGTTTGGAGATGGTTTTTTTGTTGATGATAAAGGGGGAGAAGTATAAAATAGGGTAGTTAGGCATAGATAAAATAGGGTAGTTAGGCAGAGATTAAGGGGGAGTTATTAGGATAGAAGTAATATTTTTATAAAAAGGTTGTCATCATCAAAAAGGGGGAGATTGTTAGTCCTTGAGATGATGGTTTTGATGACAACAACCTTAGAATAGATTATAAAATATAAATACCAACAGTATAAGTTTAGATATATATGTATATGTAGGATTTAACCATGCGTACCAAGAATGAAGACTGTACAGTATAGAGATTCAAGATATCAAGATTATCAAGAGTTCAAGTAATTTATATTTTAATTTAATTAGAAATTTTGTTAAAAATCCTAGAAAAACATTGGCATCTTAAAATCCAATTATTCGTGGAATGGAATCCACTTCGAGCCTATTAAAGGGATGGAACCATAAGTAGGATGGAACCGACGAAAAATCTAATGGAACATTGTTTTGTATCCGCTGATTTTTATTCAAAATAATTTTTACAAAATTATATCATGTTTTCAAAATGCTTTCAAAACCTTACTTTTAAAAGCATCAAAAACATCTATCCTGATTTCAAATACTTTTAGCCTCAAAACAATCTTTAATTTCAAAATCAAATTATCCCTAGTTTTAACTATCCTTAATAATAATATATTTAATTTTTAAGTATTTATACTTAGATTTAAATATAAAATAATTCTAAAATCTTGCATATATTATTCTATATATTTACTTATGTATTTTAACTATAGACAAGTATATTTATAAAGTTTAAAATAGTTTTAATGTAAAATAGATATTATTTTCAAAGAAAAACAAATCACCAAAAATTCCTTTGGGATGTCGACATGCTCAACCTACCCATGTCGACATAGTGTCAGTTGGTTTCAAAATTTAAATTTCAAAAGAAGTGCCTATTCGTCATATCTCTTCACGAATGGGCATGGCTGTTGTTCTTCTATAAATAGGGGATGTTTTCAACGAATTTTAATACAGTTTTTCTAGTTTTTCACTCCTCTTCTTTTTCCATATTTCTTATACATATTCCTACCATTACTCTGCCGAAATCAACATTGAATCTAACTAGATTATCTCTGGTTTGCTTCTCTATCACTATCTCAACAAGATTCTAAGTGTTATTCAGAGTTATAGGCTTCTTTGTAATCAATTAAATGAGAAAAGGTGTGATCGTGGCCTTGGAAATCAATCAAGCGAGATAAGGTGTGATTGTAGCCTTGGAAATCAATTGGGTGAACTTGTTGCCCGAGAAATCAAGTATCTCTACCCAGAGGATTGTGAACCTAGAGGGTGTACCTTGTTGTCTTGAAATCGAGTGTGTAATTGTAAAGATTGTTTTTGAAAGGAAATCTGTACTTATGTGCGGGACTGGATGTAGGGTAACTCCGAAACAGTATAAAATCCGATGTGTTCTTTCCATTACTGCTTTTACTTTATATTTGCATCTGTGTTTGATTCTGTGATAATATCTGTGTCTGAATATTGCATACATTTGTGTTCAAATTAAAATAAACTCAAAACGATTTAATAATTCTCTAAAACACTATTCACCCCCCTCTATTGTTTATCCTAGCCTTAAGATCCTTAATCCATATTTCTCATAGTAATCACATTTAAAGAAAATTACTACAGTGATAGTATGATACTATTTCGCTTAAAATTATGTTTTCAAGCGTACTATATTTTAAGAACAAAATACTTTAACTTGCCAATACATGAATCAGTATTTTACTGTTATTGAAGAAACTTACAAAAAAACCAGTCAGACTATCAGCCTAGAACGCGTATACTTCACAATATACTTTTGACACATTGTGAAACCCTCATTAACAACTGTTTATATATATATATAATTAAAACACATGACAACTTTTTAAGTACTAGCCATGCAATGATGTCAGATCAACGAACATATTTCTATATTGACCGTGGCAATTACATTTTAAAAAATGCTGTTAGAAACAGACGGACAATTATGCACTGATCTACTGCAATACATATCACGATATATCTCTCTTTTCACCTCCCTTGCCCATTGACACTAAAAATTTACCTTTTTCCACCAATTTTCTATTTTTTATGTTCAATATAAGTTGTAAATAAAGTGCAGAATATACTATTGATCACAGCAACAATATCCTAACCACTGCAGCGTATGCATAATATTTTTACCAAGTTTTCATTTACGTCGTAGTACCTAGCAAGAATGTCTGTTAGAAACCTTCAGTATTGCTTGGTTCGACACCGAACTACACGAAATCTATTAGTTAAAATTTAACACTTATAGTAGCAAGTCTTTTAAACTTCAACAATTTGGTTGCTCTTTCATTGTCTCTCACTCTATCTTTTCAAAATTTTGCTTGTAAGGGAGGCTCATACTTCAATAATGTTGATTTGCTTGTCCAAACAGTTAAGTTCATATTATGACAAAATAAAAAATAAAATTCCTTTTATTAGAGAGGGATACATGGCATGTGGGAACTCCGGTGGAATAAGAATAAAATAAAACTTGTTTTGTAAGAAGATCGGATAAAATATTAGCCTTCTACTTCCAACTTTTGTCACTGCTTCCATTTCTTGAATTAGCAGGTGTAAGTGAAAATATAGAAATTATGTAGTATGCTTACTTAAAGTTATTGGTTGTTGTATATAGAGCTATTGGTGTGAACTGGTACTACTTAGTTTTTTTAATATCCTTACTTTTAGATTCATAGACAAATGCCCGCTTTTAGATTCACTTTAAGTTACTTTTGCCTTTGCGCATCATGCAAATATCTTTACTTATAATATACAAACACACAAATTCATATTTGTAGATCTGAAATAAGTGTTTACAAATTATATTTCCAATGCCTTTTGTCAGTCTACATGACCAACTACAACTGAATAAATGCCTTTTCTTAGAAATCTATTTTAGTAAATGAATCATCCCAATAGTTTGAAATTAATAGATAAGGCAACAACTTTGAAAGATCGAGAGCACGGTTCGATCAAAGAGTTTATTTTTTTAATTTCAACCATCCTCATCTAGCATCGAAAGTTATGGATTCATACTTACATTTTTCTTACACTTACATATAACCATAACTCATCGTAACATGGATACCATTAAACTATCAATTTATAACAACAAAATCCATATTTTTTCAAGGCATTGATCATCTTGTTGTACTAAAAGAATGAAAAAAGGAAATAAAAAACTGAACATACCAAAAAAAGTGTATATAAAAATAACGATAAAAGAGTCAGTTGATCATAAAGAGATGAAATTACTTAACCAACCTTGCCTCAAAATTGAATTTTCATGATTGGCTTTTGAACCTCTGGTTCCACTTAGTTTTTGCTATCTACATGTGAAATAGATAATTTTTAAATAGGTTAATTAAAAATTTGGCAACAATTTGTTAGTTTGGTATGGAAATCTAAAATATATATTTATCTATAAAGAAAAATGATCCTAAACATTAATCAAAATCTGTACCATCTTAAATAGCCATGGTTATGATTCAAATTCATAACCATCATAAAAACTACAGGGGTTTATTTTTTAACACCAAAATTCAAAAAAATAAATGAATGGATATTTAGTATATCTGTATCTCAATAATAAACAGTGGATAAACGGAGCACTGAGGTAGAAGAAGGGGTCGCAGATTGAGTAGACAGTAGCCATGGCAGTGTTGGGATAATCGAGGTGCGTTTTCAATGATTTTGTTACGTTAATTAATCATGTGCTCCAATCCTATAAGAGGATGATGGCAAAGATGTTTTCACTCGATCTCAGTCATGGAGGATCCATGGGTAGTATGGATTCAATCTAGGGTGTCAAAATTAGTGCGGGTGGAGAGAGGGTAGAGGGATGATGGGGGAACCCGGATCTGATAACAAAATAGTATTTTACTTTGGATTTCGTGAGAAACCAACGAGAATAGGTCGAATGGAAGGGGTATTATTGGAATTTCAAAACGACACCGAGTAAATTAGTTCATGGAATTCTCATTATTAGCAGTAAAGATAAACTTGGTTAATTTTATAAACTTAGTTAATTCATCATCGTTGTCATCGTTATTATTTATAAAACTTTGTTATATTAGTTATAGTATTATCATTTATAAAATTTAGTTAACATAAACTTAGTTATATTATTATTATAATATTATAAGCTTAGTTAATTTTTATAAGCTTAGTTAATTTTTATAAACTTAGTTAATTCATAATCATCATTTATAAAACAGTGTTAAATTAGTTATATTATTGTTATTTATAAATTTTAGTTAACTTAAACTTAGTTATTTTTATAACAGCTATTTAATTTTAACTAAACTTAGTTACTTTTTATTAGCTTGGTAATTTATCGTTATTATTAATTTATTACTATTTCTCACTTACACACCAATAGGTTTAATGAGCCAAATTTGATGTAAATAAAAAGAACAGCTAGTAAGGAATAAATGAAAGCAGTTGTCAAAATCTGATGGCTATCAAGACTACACGAGCATCAACTACTAACAATTTCCCTAGATAGTGTAACACCTACCTAAGCCAAACAATTCTTGACCATTTAACTCTGAGTTGTTTCAACATCCATGGGTTGGTTTGATGTTAAGCAATTCAGTGTCAACCGCATCAGCCATTGAATTTAGAGTTATGAGAAACAAAGTGGAAAAAGAAACATTTAATGCCCAAGGGAACACAAGAACTGAAAATAGAGAAACACATAATATTCATGTGTATTAGCACTATAGTATACCATAAGTTTTTGCTAGGAAGGAAAATATGGAGAGATATTATTGAATAAGAATGTGAAATTACCTTAAGCATATCCAAGGATCCGAAACTAATGCAAGCAGACTAAGAAATTATGAAAACTTCGCTGATTTTATGACTTAAAAGGGAAAAATTATAGTTAAAAACTAACGATATAAGATAAGTGGATAACTACCCATCTCCCATACCTAATATGTGTCAATGGATGTTTCAACATATTACCTATAAACCAAGCTTTTTGCCTCTTTCGCAACCAAATTCATCTCCTCCTACAATAAAACCATTAAAAACTAACATAAACTACAGAGGATGTCTACTATAAGCTAATAAAGACAATCCTAAATCAATCAACTCTACTCATAATCAATTATAATTTATACCGACTATACATCGTTCTAGAAATTTTTTAATTATATCTATGAAAATGCAGTACCTAAGAGTCAAGCAAGTCGACAATGATGAGACCGTGTCCTTCCATTGACCGATACCAGCCCTACTACTAGTATAATGGACCACGATCTGCATTGGCCATTGTAGCAATGGGTTGAAGACTACTGCCATGATCTGACCCATCTCCATTTCGAGTGCATATCATCTAAGCAACTCCAATTATCAACCCAGTAGTAGCATGCTTGTCAGATCCACCATTTTTGCTTCCATTGACTATAGTCCAGTACTCGTACCACCTTGAACTGAACTAAATTTAAGTTTAAAATAAAAAAAAAGCAAAATAAATTTTGATCGGAATTTAAGTTTTCCATATAGGTTTAAAATATTACATAAATTTGGTATGGAACCATTTGCACTTTTTTAGAAATAGATGAAATTCAATACATCAATTTGTTATTAAAAAGGTTACTAGTAACAACTAATAATAATATATATGTACATCTTTATAAAAAAGAATTACCGGATACAGAAAGTGTGAATAATAAACAAGAAGCGTTGGTAGTATTTTGGACTGCTCCTCCTTTTTAGCAAAAATGATCATGTTATATATGAAATAAGCAGCTTCCTTACCCCTGCGTATTAACCATTATATGGAATCAGTTTATATTTTAACCAATGATTAGATAGCAATGTATTAGAGAATTGGTTATTTTAAACTAAACCTACATAAATATCCTATTCCACCACCATACTTCATAACCTGCCAAATCAACCTCCAACACCTACACAAACATTCTACCAGCTCACTGCAAACTCCTCCAACTCAATACACAATCACCATCACCTGGTTCCAATCTCCTATCACAACAACCAATCACTTCTGTTCACCAAAATAGCTAACCTCATAACTCCTCATGCCCAACAATTTGCACTTTCACCAGAACAAACATTCACCTCATTGCCTCCGCAACCATCTACACCTCTACATCACCGCAACATTCCTCCCTGCATCTCCTCACCACTTCATATAGTTTGTTTCAACTATTCCTCAAATCTATTGAAACGATGCTCCATTACACCAAACCCTTCACACCATTAAACAACAAAACCAAATCACCATCCCCACAAATCAACAGCCCGAAAGAATCATCAACACCTCTTATTTCAGCTAACTGCATCAACATCCCCTGAATGATCTTACATATATTCGCTGAACTAAAGGTTTAGACAATTGAAATCAATTTGAAAAACTTCAACTACCATATAACATGCACTAAATATTCTTTCTCAAAATATGTTGCACGTTATCTATAATGCGCATCATGATCACTCTTGATCATCACCAATATATTTCTTCAAACCCATTTAGAAATCACACTTTCATTTTCAAAATTCAAAAAGAAACTGTACTCAAAATCCAAAATTCAAATGCAAACTGTGAATCACAACTTAACCAGGCTAAAATTATTCCATGCTATACCAACCATCATATTTCAACAAGCAATCTTCGATTTCATCTTTTAAAACGACATATATGTCCATGTACACATGTTGGTTTGTGATACAAATGATCAAAAGAAGACAATTAACTTAAAATATAATTTCTTGCAATGAAATATGTATGCTATGTGATTTACAGATTTGGCTAAACCACTATACTTTATATTCTTTGTTGTTATCAGTTGAAACTAGGCATAATTATCACCTCTAAAACTGTACACAATAAAGAAATAATCTAAGAAGACTGTAAATATGAAACCACTTAATTATTCGAACATCGAAAATTTTCTGTACTCACTAAGCAAAAAAGGTGTGATGTATGACTCTAAAATTTTCGCTAAAGATGATGAAATAACGAACTCACACAAACTACAAATAGATGGGTAATATACAGTTTAAGGAGAGAACATTAACCTTTCTCAGGTCTTGCCCTTGACTGACATATTATCAATTTCAACTGCTTCCAAACGCTAAAGAATGCTTCAATTATAGAACTGCAATAATTAAAGACAAACATTTTTAAATGTTTATGGATAATAATTTAAAATCTTTCATTTTAAAGAAAATATATTAGAATGTGAGAATTTGTGAATTTGCATGCTAGTTTAGATGTAAGAAAAAAAACAATATGATTAGTTTTACTCATTTTCATAAAGCTATCAAATATATAGCCAAAACATTACACAAAACCATCATATATTAAAATAAGCCTCAACAGTAAAGAAACATATACAGTTACGGTTACACGCAATTAGTTTTAGTCTTAAACAATAGTGTTTCCATAACCACTATAATATATACTAATAAATTCACATTATAAACTATAAAATATGTCTTCAAAGTAGATTATTATGTAACTTGAAACAATTTTTATGCAACTTGATATGTCTTGATATTTAGACAAAGTAGAAACTAAATGCTTATATGTACCAAATGCATCGATCCAGTAACATACAACTAAATAAATAGAAATTCTAGATTAAGCATTCCTAGTAATTCTTCATTAACCATCATAGATCTTGGGTACAGAAATGGTTCATCAACGTCTATGTAATACAACCACAAACCAGCCTCAAATTTGATGAGAAAGATAAATAGATCTCAAAAATTGAATAGTTTGATAATAAATAACCACAACCCACGAATTTTGTATATGTGAAACATGTTAAAGAGACAATAACACAATTTAAATTCAACAATCCATGAAATAAGCTACTTTTGTATATATAGAGGAAAATTTACTTACCTATATAGTTTCTTATCGGATCCGACCCGAACCCGCCAAATCCAAACACCACCATCCAAACATTCGCTACAAACCTACAACCCATCATCATCATCTCCTCTCCCTGCCACAATCGACCTCACTCGGCTTGAATATCCATCCAACACGCAAAGACAACTGTACCCCTCCCCAAACCCTCACTTTCTCCACATCTTTACTATCCGATCCATCCCTATACTGACCACCAAGCCGGTCCCGACCGCACAAGTGCCCATTATTGCTTTCTTATGACCTCTCAAAACCCAAGGGCATCCCCATGTAGTTGACACTACCTTTCCTCTCCTAAACCAAAATTGACTTATCATTCGATCCCGAATAAGGATGTTTTCAAAATCAAACGGATGTTGGTATCGA
The DNA here is from genome assembly GCA_030765085.1 of Allium cepa. Classification (NCBI taxonomy): domain Eukaryota; kingdom Viridiplantae; phylum Streptophyta; class Magnoliopsida; order Asparagales; family Amaryllidaceae; genus Allium; species Allium cepa. The sequence goes on along the minus strand of CM060935.1, from coordinate 39,539,406 downwards.
AATTGAGAGTTCGTGTAGAGGAAAATCGATTTTGATAGAGTGTGAAAAAGAAACTGATTTCTAGAACTGTGCGAAAATGGAGAAGATGGAAGAAGAATTATGGTTTAAGGTTACAGTTTGTAGAATTTTGGAACGTGTAACAACCCGATATTTTCAGCCATTCGCATCCGCACATGTCGGACTTGAATTGCTCAAAATACCGCGTTGTAAATAAATTTGGAGCAAATGAAATACAATCACAGAATCACAGACACAGAAATATCAGAATAACTCGCAGCGGAAATAAAATACATAGTAGTTCATGAAGCTACTATGGCAGAGTCCTAAACCAAATACATAATACAGTCTGAAAACAACATAATAGAAATCCCAAATACATAGAAGTTCACTAATACATGAGATAAACTAGAACAGTTGAAACAAAGAGTAGATATAAATGTAGATAAGTAGAAACTCCAGAAAAGACCAGCTCTAGAAAGAGAATCCAAAGCTGTAAATACTCAGGCTGACCCAAGCGTAAAGTAAAACGCAAAACACTCGAGTTAGGACAATATATACTTATATAATGTAAACCAACTCAAGTGAACTGTGGTAGAGGTACACAATAACTTAAAGGATGCTTGGGATCGCCCATCCTTTAAGAATCAGTTAAACTATAAATTAAATACATCCCGTGGTTAAAATTTAAAAATGATATTTTATACTTCAAAATCAAATATCATTTCAAAATTCAATATCATTCAAAATCCATTTCAAAATATCAAAAATATAATATCTTCCAAACCACATTCATTTTTATTTAATTTAAATACCATTACAAAACACATTTCAAAATAGTTTATATTTAAAAACAAATTACTTCATTTTAAATCATAAAATGAAGTTATTATATTTAATAATTAAATTATTATATTTACAAAATTTTAGTCTTTCAAAATTCATTTATCCACTTAATTTATTAAAACAGATGAAAATTCAACTTTCGCAGCATTTAGAAATTGCTACAGAAAATTACATTAAAACAGTTCAATTTAACAAAAGATAGCATAAAAAAATGCTGTGATAGGGTTACATTAGTTTCAAATAAAACTTAGTTAAATTCAACAATTATAACATTTACAAAAATGCTATGATATCCTTTAATTAAACTTAGCCATTTGGTTCATTATTATCAACTACAACATTTACAAATGATGTGTTATCATTTACATTAGAATTAATAGCATTTCTGAAATGCAGTTAATTAACTTCAAATATTCAGTATAATTTCACAAATAATTATATTTTTTATTTAAATCATTTTTAACTTATAAAATCATATAATTTCACTTTTAAAACAATCATTCAAATACCCTTATATTCATGATTTTATAAAGTTAAATCTCCATTCAAAAATCAAAATTTAATAATAATTCACTTATTAAATTCCAACATAAAATTTCAAATTCATTAAATTAAATTTAACTTAACACTTAAGTTTAAAATTTTCAAATATAACTTAATTTCATTTTTATTTACTTAACTTAAAATTCACTTTTAAGCCAAATTCACAAATTTTCAATTTTAGTTATATTTCAAAATTTCAACATAAATATTCATTCATTTCACATTTAAATTTATTCAAAAATCATTAATGTATTACAAAATCATTTTAAATTCATTTGATTCAAAATATCATAAATTTATCATATTTTCATATTTAATTTAAATTCCATTTATCACCAAATTATAATTTCCAAAATAACTTACATTTCAGATTTCTAACTTTACCCTTTATTTATTTCACTTATAAATTTTCAGAAAATCAATAATGCTTTACAAAAATCATTTTTAATCAAATCTAATCAAAATATTAAAATATTTACATTTCTAAAATATTTTAAATTTTTTTAGAAAAACATATTTTAACAACGGGTCTGTATTTCATTTTCTAGCCTAGGTAAAGTGATACGGGTAATATATCATTTCAACCCGTAATTTACAAAGAAAACCCAGGTTTGATCATTTCAAACCCACAATCCCAAGTAAAAGAAAATAATTGAAAATCATTCAGGCCTACCATTTTAGCCCATAACGATTTTATCCTATTCTAAAGTCCGTTCGGGTATGTATCATTTCAACCCATAGTGATTCTAGTCTACAGGGAACTTGCAGTGTGATAAACTGATGAAAGTAACAGAATAGCATGAAATAACAGTAACATATGATACAAAAGGTGTAAATATAGGTGTGAACATCATATGAATATGATATAGCAGTTATAACAGGATGATATGCATTTACAGATTCAGGTGATGTCAGTTTATCACTACATAAGTGCATATTAGTCTGGTGAGATTTACTCACTGTTTTGAGCTGATGACACAACGACGAATTGCACAACGGGATCTACACAAGCACAAAAGCACGATACAGATACGAAATGGAGGAGCCAAGGATTAATTCCCTTGAATACAAATCAAACAAACAATATAACAATTATAAGGTTTCAGACCAAAAATACGATAAACGATGCTAGAAATAACTTCATAAAACAAAGTTGAAATGCTTTGCACTTGCTTCCGACATCTCATAGGCTCGGCCAGAGGTAGAGTAAGGTCTAAGACAATGATTTAGGGTCAGGTCTGGGTTGCTAAGGTCGGCCTAACATGAGTTTGAGTGATGGTGTAAAGGTGGGTGAAGGCAAGAACACAAAATCATGCATACACATGGGTTTTGGGCCATGAATTGGGCTCGGCCAAGGCCCTAGGTGTCACGGCCAGAGGAGTGGGGTCCACTATGGTGGTGTGGCCGTGGGTGTTGGAGGTGCTGGAGGTGGTGGTGGTGGAGTAGGGGCGGCCATGGTTGGTGGAAGTGGTGGATGTGGAAGCTAGTGCTCGACTAGGTCAATATGAAGGGTGTTTTGAAACTTTTGCGGATATGCATCACCAAGGGGGTTCATGGCTTGGGTGGCTAGTGAGGAGGAGGTGCTGGTTGTGTGTCATCAGGTGGTGGAGGCGGCTAGGCAGCAATGTGGCATGGTTGAACCTACATGAGGTGAAGCAAGTGCAAAATCAAACTAGAAAAATCAATATAAGCGAACAAAAGAAGATAAAAGGAAATAGAATTTTACCAAACTTCTCAATCAAGAGGAGGCCGAAATTTTTTTCAGGAAGGAGGAAAAAGATGTACGTGAATGAAGAATGGAGGTAGGCAGATGAATTATGTGAGTAGTTATGGCTAATTGATGGCAAAAGTAAGTTAAAATGTGAAAAGGTGGGAAAATCAAAAGCCATAGGAAACAAAAGGTCACAAACCCTTTCAATTTACCTTTTATTATTTACATAAATTTATGTAGCTGAAATAATAATAATTATATCAGATAAGATTTCGAAATTTTTAACAAATATACAAATATATATAATATTTATCAATTATGTAAAGTAAAATTAACGAAAATAGTTAAAACAGTGAACTAGACTAGCAAAATTTGAAGTTAAATGAAATAATTTTTAGAAAATTCATATAAGCTTGTAAAGTATTTTTAAACATAAATAATAACATAAAATAAAAATATATTCACAAAATAAATATTTAAAATTTAATTTAAATATAAAATTTTAATGTAGAAAATGGGAAAACAGCCCTTAAAAATAGGAAATCAACACAGTAATTTTTGAAAAAATTCTATTATTATTTTAAAAATATTTAGAGATGAATTTTCACAAATAAAACAAATTTAAAATAAAATAAAGAAATTTAAAATGAAGAAAATGGCAGAAAATTAGAAAACAGCCTTTAAAAATAGGAAATAAATACGGTAAATTTTGGAAAAATTATATTATCATTTTAAAAATGTTTAGAAATGATATCAAAAAAATAAAACAAATTTAAAATAATTTCAAAATGAAATAAAGTCAAATTTAAATATTCAGTCAAAATCTAGGGTTGTTACAGAACGTTTAGTTCCATTTACTTCAGAAAGATTTCCAGTAGGGTTTTCTAATGGCGGGAGAAATTTCTTAATGAATTTTTTAAGTGACAACGAAAGAAAAGAAGATATGATCGACCATAGAAATATCACCCAGATTGGTACCAAATTGTTGAGGCGGGATACTGAAATATTTTTTGTTACGTTTATGATACAGGGTGAAATATTTTTAGTTGCACTTATAATTAAACGCCACTAACTTCTGCAAGGAAAGCCTAATTTTATTATAGTGATACACACACACACATACATATATATATAAAGTTTCTATATACATATATTTGTGTTGGTTTCATGCATTTTTTGAAGTTATTCCAATTTTAGGGGATGTTCCAAATTAGATTGCTTGTGCTCTGGTATCATTGATGATCGGATTACTAATGATGATCTGTTTTGATTAACCATCTTATGTGATGGGTGCCGTCATCGTGCTAATAGAAGCTTCTTGGATGATTTGACTTTCTAGATTTACACTTTTGTAGATTATATTTTGTGTTTGGTTTTATCACCTCTTCTTGACTATAGTGTATCAAAGTCTCAATCCATTCTCTTAGTATCTTTACAAGTACTCTAGCTATTAGGTTCGGGAGAGGCTTTTGATTTTTCTTTTTCTTTTCTATGGTGTGTGTGAGAGGAGAGGACGACTCCTTTTTAGAGTGTAGAATAAAATTATATAAGTGCTCTCCTCTTCATGGGGATCGTTCATTTTCCCAAAAGAAAAAATGTATTTTTGAGCTCTAAACTTCATAAGAAGTACACAAACGTAATATACAAACATATAAAGTAGTGATGAAACAAAGTTTTAAAAATATGGCTTGTAATAACTTTGATCATTTACAATAGTTTATTAATTTTCACCAATATTTTTATATAGTGAAATATAAAAATTTTGGACAAATGTTTGTGATAAGTTTGATGAAACATTAAAAGTTTGATAAACTGAAATAAACTTTGTAGAAATATTATCACACATCGAGTTGAGCAAACATGAAATTTTGTATTAATAAATAGAAACACAAAAACGGATGTTGCATACAGTGAACATATATGTAAATGTTTCCATATATACTTACTAACATATAATTTCTCTTGTTTACATGTTTCAAACTAAATATGTTGATGTGCATGCAACTAAATGTAGCAAACAGAAGAAATTAAGACATTTGACAATTCATGTGACATTTGGTAATATGGATAATTTATGTAAAATAAAATTATCGAGAGGCTAAAATGCAAAATTACAACTGCAATAAATACGTGCACTTCTCTCTCATTCAGATCGTCATGATCACTAATCCCCCTTAGGAAGATTAGGAAAACATTTTTCTTAGTAATGAAGAAATAAACATATATATAATTTTTAGGAAATTGATAGCATGACAATAAGGCATCTTTTAAGCATAGGGAAATGGAGATACGTTAATAGGCTTCCCTCTTCTAAAGGTGTTGGTTTAGTAAGCAACCCCTCTCAAAAGTTAAGGTAGCTCGGATACCCCGCATAATAGAGGTAGATATTGTCAAACACTCCGTTCCTCAAATAGCTAACTCTCGAACAGTCGACCAGGTGGTAGGTTTAGCGAAAATATCCACAAGTCTTCTGAGGAGTTAGGTTGTCGAACACCCTACAATTCCTCTTATCCACTTCTACTTTTTCTAAGCCTTTTGCATAGAGTCAATCCCTTCCCTCCTATTATTATAGGGAGCTCCTCAATCGTCGGACGGCTCACTTCCCTAAGCTAAATTAATAAGAATCTTAGGAATAATCTCCCATACATTTACTAAATTTCGTTATTCTTAGGTGCTTAGATTACGTTTTGCTCCCAATCGCAAAGTCGGTCTACTTCCCTATCCCCCCACCAATCCTGGCTCAAGAATGACAATTTTCGATGTTAGATGTGAATATCTTATAAGGGATTAGGGATCGTGAGAAGCCTCTTAAAATGCCCTGTGTTTTAACGGTAATATGACAAATCGATCGCCTATGAGCTAGATCGAACCTTCATTCTTATTACCCGTTGAGGAGCTGTTTGTATTGGGAATAAGGATCCTGATGAGATCTGTCTCTATAGATGACATAGGTATGACCTGCGTGCATCCTTCCCTCCCTCAGGGAAGTAGTGTTATTCTATATATATATACCTACTTCCAATCCTCAAGGACGTAGTGTTATTCCTACAGCTATACCTACTTCTCACTCCCAACGAGGTGCGTAGCCTAATTGAGAGTGATTGGACTTTGCAATTCTTTCATATTGCCAGTCCAACTTCTATTCTTTGTCACTTCGTTCTTCTCACTTAAGTGCGCCCTGCTCTTATTCCAAATGGGTCGACCGGAGTTCGCCTAATCAATACACTGGCCTACTTTGATCTAACGTTGACTCCTACTACAGTGGCCTTGCTTTGCTCGCCTTGGTTGATAGGGGTTAAGTTATTACTCTCATTGAACGAGGGTAGATTCTTAAAACCAAAGGTCCATATGGGCATAAATACCCTATATATAGGGTCGGGAGAGTATAAGACATGCATCAATTTCCTTATACTTAAAAGATGCCTAGTTGTTATGCTAGATATTTCCAACTATTTCTTAGACAACTATAGATATGCTTAGGGCAACTCCAATGGTTACGTTACTTACTGAATATGATGATAATAATTTTTCAGTCGTTGAATTAAGTTTGAAAATTCAGTTGAATGTTCAGGATCCAATTCAGGATCCTGAACTGGGTTTGGGCGCCCATTTAATGGGCGCCCAAGCCCTGGCGCTCATTTAATGGGCGCCAGGCTTCTGGCGCCCATTAAATGGGCGCCCAAGCCCCCCAATTGTAGGGGGGCTTCAGGCTCACATTTAATGGGAGCCTGGCGTCAGGCGCCCATTTAATGGGCGCCTGGCGTCAGGCGCCCATTAAATGGGCGCCTGACCCTTGGAATGCTCAGCCCACTTCAGGGCTGAATATTCAGGGCTCTGAATATTCAGCCCTGAATGGACTGGAGATGCCCTTATATCTTCATTACTAATAAGAATGTTTTTACAAGAGAGGTTTCCTTGTAAACCTACACCTTTTAGAAGAGAAAAGCCTGTCAACCTATCTTTATTCTTATACTTAAAAGATGCTTACTTGTTATGCTACCTATTTCCTGGAAGATTATAGATATGCTTATATCTTTATTACTAGAAAAATGTTTTTCCTCCATAACCAGAATGTGTAAGCTCCCTTTCACTTTATATTCTATGCAGGGCCGGCCCCAAGGCAAGGCGAGCAAGACAACTGTCTAGGGCAACCGATCCGACGGGGGCAACGACGCGGTGGTGGTGATGAATTCAGTCATTTATTTAGATAAAAATGAGTTATATAATAACAAAAATAATTGAAATTGTATTGAGGTGGTTATGTTATTGTGCTTCAAGTCAAGCAACCGAAGTTCAAATATCGAATGCTGTAAATTTTTGGGGCAATTTTTTTATGTTCGGCCTTGGGCAACGTGACTGGTTGGGCCGGGCCTGATTCTATGTATCAAGCAAAAACAAAAGAGAGGAATGCATGTACATATCAACAAAATCTTATAATTTTTATATAAACGATGAAGTGAAGCATTATTTGGTATCATAGAAATGAGTATAAGTCCACTTACAGTAGCTCAGCTTTCATGCCGACGGAGATGACCGAAAATGAATCAAACAATTGGTCATCGATTCGTTTAACATAGTTTAATTGAATATAAAAGGAAAGGCATGGGGTCACTCAATTTTTCCTACTAAATGTAGTGGTTACGATCATTTCATCTGGAGTGAATTGAGGAGGTCCTAGTGGTGTTAAACAACAAGTTCAACATGGGTTCAGATGCTAAATCGATAAAGTAGATGAAAGAGTTCATGGCTTCATGGTGTGCTTCTGGAGGAGGCAAGAGCAGTGGTTGTACTCCCGGTGGTTAATTTGGTCGAGTAGTTCGAGTTTAGGCATTAGCCGCCGCTTGTGAGCATCGCAAGCCAAGGTTTGGTGGGCGGTCGATGCATTTGGCGATGGGGAGTCAATCTATGGTGGTGGTGCACTCTCCTAGGACATGAAACAGTGAGGCGTGATTGATGATGCTCACAACCTGCTATAAGAAAGGAGTTGTGTCAAACAATTTGAAGAAGAAGGACTTTTACAAATAAAATCCTAGGCTTTTCAACACATGCGCGTGAACGATTTATTTATATCCGAATTTAAAAATCATCGATTAGTCTCTTGATTTTACAAATTTTACAGCTTCATTCATTTACGATCCATTTGAGATTCAATTTGCGGCATAAAATGCTATTAAATTCAGGACATTTCAATATAATCTATTCAACAGTTTATGGAGGTTAGAATCATAAAATAAATGATATTAATTTTGAGTAATTACTTAAGATGATATTTTAATAACGTTTTTAAAGATATAACTACAATTACTGATCCATTAGTGACATAAGTATGAGTTTATAAACATTAAAATGAGTTAAGCAAGATTTGGAGAATTTTGTCTAACTAGGATTTGAATTGTATTAATTTTGCTAACGAACAAATTTTAAAGGATTATGGGTAATTATGGTCTATTTCTGAAATATTTGAAAAGGAATAATTGTGGAAAATCCATTAAACCAATACCTTAATTTAATTAGCAACTCAATTATGTTTAAATTATGAATGGAAAAACCATGATTTTTGTTAATACATAATTTGGAAATTTTACTAGCTATGGTTACGGATGGAATAGTATTGGTTCAGCATTGGGTTCAAACATGTGTTTAAATAATTAAAAGAATTTATTTTTAGGACATATATTATGATTATCTCTTAATATTGTGTTAAATAACCCTTAAATATTAGCATAAATATGATCTTATAATAGAGTCTACTTTACATTGATTAAGGAATTTATGTACGATCCATTAACTGGTTAGATGTGTTGAAATGGCCTTATGTAATTATGATGAACCCTGGAAATTTGTGATCTTATAATTATGGGAATATTATATATTGATTATAATTAGCTGAATTGGGTTGATATAAATAGTAGGGTTGATCCAATATATGTAATAGAAGTCTGCCAATTTATGTGGTTACTAGCATTCATTAATACATTTGTGATAGAAGTCTATCCATTTCTGTGGCTATCCATAATCACAATTTTTGTGATAGAAGTTTGCTTGCCAGTGTAGTTATCGACAGCTACAAATATCAATGGATTAACCTTACAAAGTACTAGGTAATCAAGTTAATAATTGAACATAAGAATTTTACGATTGAGTTTTAGAATATAAGGTGGCAGATAGGCTTCTAACATAAGATGGCATGAGATGTCTTTCTGATAATATTATATCTACACTCTACTTTGTATTTCGATGATCAGTAAATTATGAATTAAATATGAGAAAATTATTATGACTAGTGAATTCATGTAAGCTATTGAGGTCAGTCCACTTGTAACATGAATATGTATTTGATATGGCGATAAAATGTTATAAGTAACATGTGAGATCTACTCTCTTATTTTGTAGTGCACTATAATAAATGTGTAATGAGTTGAGAAGTTATATTGACTGTGATGGTAGTTTTTTTGTAGTGCATATTTGAGAAAGTTAAATATAGTTCATACCAAGTATTATATGTGTTTTACTTATGTTGGAGATATACATTGTACTGCTGTCACAAATAACAATTCTTAAGATTAGTAGGATAACACACTTTATGCTATTATAAATGCAATTTTGTATAGATCCGAGAAAAATGATTTTGAGAAATTTAATGAATATTTTCGAAAGTGTTTTGGTAAATGATGTTTGAAAACAATAGAGCTAATGAAATGTAAAAACTTACAAATGAACATGTGTGGACATTAGAGACAAAAAATGGGTATAATAACCATTGTTTCAGTTCTCGTTCATCTTGCCCGAGATCTCGCTCGAGATCTCATTTTCAAACTTGAGTGAGATGAGATTTAGTGAAATGAGACATTAAATTTTGTTCATATATTATTTGACCCTCATCTCGCCTAAAGTAGTGAAATTTGAGATGAGATCTCAACAAAAGTTCTCTTACGAAGTTATATTTTCTCATTTATATATTTTTTTACTTCGTATGTCTGTGCACGATAAATTACACTCTAATGATTCTAATTGTTCTTTTTACCACTTAATGAGTGAGCAAAAAAGTTATTATTTATTTTTAACATTTAGATGAGCAGGGAATCTTTCAGTTAATACCGTACCAATCGTGTTATCGTTCTGATCTAAAACATAAAATTAGTATTATCATTTGATATAAGATTTGTTTTTCGAAAATTATTATATATAGATAAAAATTATTATAATAATCTTAAAACTGTGAAATTTATACATTTTTTCCATGAGATAGTTTCGTGATGGACGTTAAAATCCGAGATGTACACCCAAGATACACTCATCTCGTCCAAGATCCCATCCGATATGAGATATTGTATGCAAAAGTTTCGAGATGAAACATGACTGAAATACGAGATTTAAAACTTTAATAGTGACATTGGTGGGGCAGATTAGTATGGTGTGTGATTTTTACCCACGTACCATGATGATATACTTATGCATTGTTGATTGTTTGCATTTAGGATAAGAGTGGATTTTTTTTTTGGCAAGGCCGACGGGGTTAAATGGACCCCGACCATTTATTACTACACCATAGAAAACTACACACAAACAACAGAATACAGGGAACACTTGGCATAGCAAGCACGGGGGAAAAAACAAAAACAAAAGAAAGAGTGGAAGACAACAACTAAATGTTTAGTAGAAAGGAAGCTCGTATCCCAGGCTCAATTGCGAACGACAGCTGCCCCAAAGAAAGACATATCTCACACATTATCCACCTTTTAAACACCACGTCAGTTTTAGCATTGGCAACATCAAAAACCCTGGCATTTCTCTCCCTCCAAACAGCAGAAATAAAGCTTTTAAGAACTACATTGAAGATTCTTCCTCTTTCGTTATTGATTCCAGCATGATAATAAACTCTTTCCCATTCAGTCCGATTGTCGTGGGATACATTCTGCCTATGAAGCCTCGCCATCACGGATATCCAGATTAGTTTAATAAAGGCGCACTCGAAGAACAAATGTTCGACCGATTCAGGCATATAACTGCAGAATTTGCATGAGAGGTTAAAGCCCAAACCCATGCAAGCAAGCTTCGCATTAGTCAGCAATGCGCGATTCAAAACTTTCCAAAGCATGAAGTCATGTCTCATACTGCTATCTCTTCCCCACGTACGTTTCCACCATTTCCATTGCGGTCTAGCTCTGTTCTTCATCATAAATTCGTATATGTCTCCAATTTTGAAGGTAGCTCTCTTGTCCCCCCACAGTATACGCGCAGCTACATCTGAGACAGGCGTAAAGTTGCTAATTCTTCTCCATATATCATGTATCCTCGGGTTTGACCATGAAGTACGTGCATTTTGTATGTTGTGTAGAATGTCCCTGACTTTGGCTGCATGGTGAATACCAGCCTGTTGCGTTTCACAGTGATTAAGTTGTCGCCTTAGGATGAGACCCGCCTCCAACCAAGGGTCATCCCAGAATTTCACACTATACCTTGGGTTCGTGTTCATTTGGATGAGTGGAAGAACCTTATCTTTGAGTTTGAATATGCACTGCCACGTCCAACTCAAATTTTGAGGCTTGGACATGCACCATATACTCCTCCCTTTGATCACATTCTTGTCAGACCATTCAGCCCACAGACTGTCATTGCTATTATAAAAAGTATCAATATGCTTAGCGAAGGCTGCCATGTTCCAATGTTTTAAGTTGAGAATACCCAACCCCCCCTTATCCATTGGTATTTCAACTAAACTAAATTTGATCGGAGCTATATATCTACCTGAAGTCCTGCCCTTCCAAAGATATCTCATGAAAGCACCTCTGATCATTTTAATCAATTTAAAGGGAAGAATGTAGGTTCTAGCCCAGTACACCTGCATAGAGAAGATCACGGATTTTATGAGAGTTAATCTTCCAGCTTGACTGAGCAACTTGGAAGTCCAACAGCTCAACTTGGCAGTAATTCTATCGAAAAGAGGAAGGCAATGGTTCGAAGTGATTCTAGAGGTTGTAACTGGAAGACCCAAGTAAGAAATTGTATTGTGATTTAGAGATAACCCAGTGATTTGAGAAATAAGAGCACATTGCTCAGAACTAACACCAGCAACGGTGATGTCAGATTTTAGGAGATTCACTTTCAACCCCGTCATTTCATAGAATTTGTCAAGAATGTGCATGATGTTAGTAAGAGTACAGGTGTCAGGAGTACAGAACACAACAAGATCATCAGCAAACAACAGAGCAGAGATCCTTGGTTCAGTGCAGTTAGGATGAAGCTTGAATTTACCTTGATTAATTATCCTGTCAATCATTCTTGTTAAAAGCTCCATGACAAGAATAAAAATATAAGATGATAGGGGATCTCCCTGTCTGATCCCTTGTTTACTGACGAAAAAACCCTCATTCCTGCCATTCAAACTAACAGAAAAGGCGGGAGTAGAGATGCATTCGTAAATCCAAGCAATGAAATGTGGTGGAAAGTCCATGAACCCCATGACCCTAACAATGCTGTTCCATTGCAGCATATCAAATGCCTTCATTATATCCAATTTCAACATTGCTCTAGGAGTAACATTCCTGCGCTTATATCCCTTAATGAGTTCATGGGATAGGAGAACATGATCCAAGATGCTCCTGCCAGGTAAGTAGGCAGCCTGATTCTTAGACACTATGGTTGGAAGCACATTCTTAAGTCTGATAGCTATGACCTTGGCGATACATTTGTATATCGTATTACAACAGGAGATGGGACGGTATTCATTAACATTGTGAGCATTCTTGGTCTTGGGAATCAGAGCTATGTTGGTATAGTTGAATGACCTGTAGAGTTTACCTTTTTTAAAAAAGAGAAGAATAGCATTAGTGACGTCGTCAGAGACAATAGACCAACAGGTTGTATAGAATAAGGCGTTCAGACCATCCGGTCCACCACAAGATTCAGTATTTAAAGAGAACATAGCCTGCTTTATTTCTTCATGAGTTACTTCATTGCACAGACTAGCTTTCTGAGCTATATTGAGTCTTGGAAGTATGTCACTGGGTATTTGGTCAATTAGTGGCATGAAGTCGTTCATATTGCCATATAGGTCGGAGAAATGTTTGACAATAGCATCCTTGACCTTGTCAGGTGTATTATGAAGATTACCATACTTGTCATATATTGTTGTGAAATTTTGGCTTGTTTGCTTATTCTTTAGGCTGGCGTGGAAGTAGGCGCTGTTTCTGTCACCCTTTTCTCGCCATTTGATTCTTGACTTCTGCCTAATCATATCACTCTCTTTACTCAAAGCTTGATGATATTGCGTAGTGAGAATACTCTCCTCTTCGGATAGATTAACATTATTGACTGAGGCCATCATTGCTGACTGTACTGCAATAAGCCTTGCCTTGATCATAGTACTCAACTTGTCACCTTGACCATATTTATTGTACGCCCATTGCTTCAATTCTTTCTTCGTCTCCTTGATTTTTTCCTGCAAAACAAACAAATGATTTCCCTTTTTAGGCTTTTTCCATGCATTTGCCACAGTATTTTTAAAATCAGGTTCAGAAACCCAGGTGTTAAAAAATTTAAAATTTGTTTTCCCTCTCAAATCCGCTTCACGAAGGTGTATTATTTGGGGGGAGTGGTCAGATAGGAGAGGAGGGGGAAGGAGGTTGAAGAGAAAAGGCCATTTTGTTAAAGCATTGTGGTTCGAGAAAGTGTGGTCAATGGTAGAGAAAGTTCTGCCTCCTATCCTTCTTTTATTGTTCCACGTGTAAGGCATGCCCACAGTCCTAACCTTAACAAGTTCAGCATCGGAGAGAGCATCAGCAAGGGGCTTGATTTCACTAAGAGAGAGAGGGTTTCCTCCAATTCTATCAGAGAGCATATGGCAGCAGTTAAAGTCTCCAAGAATTAGCCATGGATGAGTGTTTTGTCTGAGAGAAGGGATGAGCGAAAGCAAGGGATCTCTGGTATTAAATGTGTTAAAGGCGTACACAAAGGTGACATAGAAGGATGTTTGGTCAGTAAGGTCTATGGCATGACAGTGAATCATTTGGGAAGTGGATAGAATGGGGGTGAGTTGGATCGTATTGGGATTGAAAAGAATCAAAATCCTACCGTACGAAGCTTCATTCAAGTTATGGATATATTTCCACCTAGGATTAATGTGTTCAGCTGCTTTGGATGTCAAGGCAAGATTCAATTTTGTTTCAAAGATTGCTATGGCTTCTAGTTGATGAGTTCTAATGAGTTGCTTGCATTGGTCCTGCTTAATCACATGATGTGCACCGCGTATATTCCATGCTCCAATGCGTAACATCATTGGGCAACACGTGCATTAAGGAACTCAATCTTCATATTCCTAGTCACAGCTTGCTTCGTAGACAAGTAATTAGGAATGGTGGCTGATAGTGGTGTCACTGCTTGCTTAGTTGATTCCTCATGCAAATGGTAGATGGGCTGAGGGGGAGAAAGATGGTTGGTTGAAAGAGATGGGACTTCGACAGGAGGTGGAGCTTTGTATGCTTGGGGAGGAATGATTTTAGAGTAAATATGTTGGGTTGGGGGGTTGGGGATTGTTACATTGCTTTGGGTTGCTGTATTGTTTGTTTGCATTGTGTTATTCTCTGTGCATGCATGGTGCACGTTCACTGCTTCATGAGATTTTGAACTGAGGTTAATATGCTTGGTATTATTCTTTTTGCCTATTTTTCCTTCCTGCTGTGTGCAATCTCTTACTCCAACTTGGTGACCTTGTCTCGCTCCTTTGTCTACGTATACTGCATCTTCATGATTGTGAGTAACATCCATGGTATGCTCAACCTCCTCGCTTCCATATTTTTCTTTGTTACCACCTTCTTCTTTATGTGAATATTGCATTTTGATTTTCTTTTGCTTTTCAACAACTTTACTTTGAACTTCTTGACATTTTTCACTAATTTCCTTGCTTTCGTCATTCACTTCAATCACATTATCCTCATCGTCCATATTAAGTAGCACTGAAAACTTGTTGAAGGTAAGCAAGTTGCCTTCAGACTCTATTTCACAAAGTTCTACTTCTGTTTCCTTTTCTTTCTCATCACCTACAGTCTCTAATTCACTTAAATCCACTTCTTTTTCCCCTTCTTTCCCAGTATTGGTCACATCATCTTGCAAAATGTTTTTATTTATATCAGCTTCTCTTGTATCAGTGTTAATCTCTTCTTTATCACCACTCTGCTCATTCTCACAGTTTGCCTTAATTTCTCTATCATTTTTTCCTTTTTCATTAATACTTCCTTTTTTCTCCTCCTCCTTATCTCCCTTGTTCTCTGGTTCCACCTTCTTCCTACCTACACGTTGCCAAACTTTGAAGTTCCTTTTTTGAGTTTGCCTTACATTCCTTTTCACTTTGTTTGAGTTAACAGATACCACTACCTTATCTCCATTTTCTTTACTGTTGTTTTCTTCCTTGTTCTCATACATATTTTCTTTCTTGTTGTCACAACACACAGTTTTATGACCAAAGCCTTTACATATCACACATACATCAGGTTTCCACAAGTACTGCACAAATATTTTTTGTTGCCCTCCTTCAACCAACTTTACCATGAACTCATCAGGAAGCTCCTTGTGTGGCCTTATTTCCACTAAGCATTTAGCGTAGCTCAGTCTCTCCTGCTTTTCTGTCATTTCATCCATACATAACATCTTGCCCAAATGGCTACAAAGCCAATTTATTCCTAGCGGAGACCAGGCATAAAGCGGTAGATTGTACAAATGAACCCAAACCGGTACCGCTGTAATCGTGCCAGTGACATTACTGATAGCTGGGTCGTATGGCTTGATAATAAACAACTTGTTGTTCATGATAATTGGATCACACTGTAAAATCTTGTTTTTGTCTTCAGAACAGGAAAAGTTAAATAAGAATAATATACCATCTGACTTAACTGTAACCGTTCCTTTTAGCTTCCATAATGCCTTGAGTTTGGAGATCACCGCTGAATATGACAGAGGTTTGTCGAGGAAGAAACCCACCAAGGTTTCCTTCCAAATCGATGCACCAGCATCAATAACTTCAGATGGTGGAACCATTACTTCATCTTCATAAACTGGAGACAAGTGAACGGGGATGTACTTCCCAGCATTCTTGGGGATGCGCTTGAACAACGAAGTCCATGACCGTTCACTAGAAGGGGGAACATGCGGATCGGAGGTTAAGGGTAGCAGAGGTGCCGTGGTAGGGTCAGGGGGGACAAGGGGAGGAATAACCGTATGAGAAAGGGATGAGGTGGTATTGGTTGGAACATGAGGAGGAGGAGACGCCGGTGTGGCAGAAGGAGGGACAAGACTGTTGGAGAGGTACAAGGTTGTTTCAGAGGAGTTGTCAGTGGGGATGGGGGGTACGTCTGATGAGACAGGGCAGGTTGGGTTGGAGGCTCCATGCGCAGACATGAGAGGGATATTTTTTTTTTTTTTGAGAGTGGATTTTTAAAACATGGTTAAAACATGGTTACTTCTGTTTTGTTCGTGTTACTAGTGTGAACTATGAATTACGTACTACACATAAGTAGATTTTGTATGCTTGTTCAAGCATATAAATTCCACTTAGTTCATGTCGAGATCAGTTAGCCTATGTATTTCAATCATACCACTATAAAAGCGCATGTAGATAAAAGTTTTCTAACTTGTATTGTGGTTACCTACATTATGTTGATTATATGATACATACATCCATACATATATGAATGTATGTATGTATGTACGTATGTATAACTATGCAATGCATAAGAAGAGCAGGAAATCATGTTGTCATGAGTTTTCTAACTTATACTACTGTTGTTTGGTTTGCATTGATTATATACTATATTTATTACGCTTTCTCTTTTATTATTATTATTGTATATATTATGTACATATGCTAACTCTTTGGTCATGGGAAGATTAAGTCAAGTATGATTTATAGCCCTTCATCGGGTTGTTTACTAGGTTAGAAAAATAGCTACGTGGACTTGAACTTGTAATAGGTACAAATGCAGTCCCATTAGTACAATGATGCACTCCATCCATCTGATTTATATTTCATGCTTTTTTATGTGTATGTATAAAGAGATCATGGGATAAAATTGATGTTGATTTCTACTTCTTGAAAGACTAATATGAAACACCATGATGAGTATAATATTATAATTAAGATGACTTTATATTATGAAATAATTGAAGTACATTATTTTAAGTCAATAACTATACATTAATCTATCGATTAAGAATATTCTATCTCATTTTAGTCATTTATTTTACATGTCATATTATATCTTGTTACAATATTAGGTAGTTAAGTTGTTTATTTTGGTTAACACCGTCGTTTTCGATGATTTTACCTAGTTCGGAAATCGATGTATCACATTATGCTAGTAGTGCTTTGGTTGGACGCCAAAGTAAACTTTATCTATGATTAATGAAAATTACCTAGGATAATTTAATATAACTACCCATAATTTGATAAATAATATGGATATAATAAAGCGTTATACCTATGACTATGGCTATACATTAGTATATTCATATGTCATACTTGATATTCTAATATTTCTGTTTCATTCTTGTAAAGTACTCATTTATTATAACAATAGGCGTTGGTGATACACATTCCTATAGTTATGGAAGGCAAAGTGAATGTCAAAAGTAAAGTTTATAAGAAAAGAGCACTGTAAAATTATGAAGTGAAATGTGGCATTGCTTAGTTTATATTGGATTTTTATCGAAGTTTTTTTCTTTCGGAAATGGTACTTTATATACAATAAATCACATATCACATGTCAATGTATGTTCGAATCATACTACACAAGTTTCGAACTTGTGACCTCTCGCACCGGAGTTGTAACGATCCTGAATTTTGAACAATTTAAAAATGAAGATATTTAATTAATTTTAAATATTTGAGATAATTTTAAATTGAATTCCAATAAAAATATGAAGTTGGAGATTAAATTTTAGAATTTAATCTATTTAAAGTTGAATAGAATTTGAATTTAACTTTGAAGTTGAAATTGAATATTGAAGTTGTATCTAAAATTCGAGCTAATGACTTAGAAGAAAAATAAATTTAGATACAAGAATTATTATTTATGAAGATTAATAAATTTGTGGTTAGTTTAATAACATTTTTCTTTAACTTAAATAAAGGAATAAAATTTTAAATCAATATAAAATAAATTGAGAAACACGTTGATATAAATTTGTGCTTGATAATTGAATTGCAAAACGTTTATAAGTTTATTTAAGAAAAAAAAAATTAAACAAAACAATTGAATATAAAATGAAAAAAATAAATAAGAAAAGATAAATAAAATAAATACAAAAATAAGGTATACATTACCATACTTTGATCGGCTGTAAACACGCCTTAATTTACGCCTAAAACCCTGCCTTTCATCACGCTAAAATCACGACCCCTTCTGCTTAAAAACACGAAGCTCCCTTTACCAATTCATTCGAAAACCCTACCTAATCAAACCGAAGAAATAAAAAAATGGCGGCCGTGTAATCGTTCTTCGTCTTCGATTCAAAATCTAGGGCTTCGGCTTCAAAAAAATTCGCTCGCGGCTTCAATATCGATCGCGTGCTTGCGTGCTCTTCATTTCGTTTGCAAAGGTGAGTTTTTTTTACTCACGATTGATTTTAAATCAAGTATTTGAATTTGATTGAATTGAATGCTTGGTTGCATGCTATGAATTGGTGTTATTTGGCTTCCATTTGCTCGGTTAATTTGCATGTATGGTTGTTGGGGTTATTTACTATCGTTTGCTCTGATAATTCGATATTAAACTGTTGAGGACAGATACTCTGTGTAATTTGTTTTTTTTTATAAAAACAGATGCTGTTAATTTGTTTTGAACTGTTGAGAACAGATGCTACCCAAATTTTTGTTTTTTTTAATTGATAAGAACAGATACTATAATTTTATTTAAACTGAAGAGAGCAAATGCTATTTAAATTTATATTTAAATTGATGAGAGCAGATGCTATTGTTTTAAATTTAAATTGTTAAGAACAGATGCTATTTGGATGTACCTTTTTACTAGATGAGGAAAACTTTGTTGCATGAACTTGTTTTGAACCTCTGTTCATATGTGTTGTATATATGTGCCTCTGAAAACAAATGTAACTGGCCTTAATCTCAAATATCTTAAATTTTTAGAACAAGTTTAAAACTAGAATACATGTTGAAACTGGATAAAAAATATATATATATATATTACAGTTTTAAATAAACTGTTGGGGAGAAAAAAAAAACACATTTCTGTTTAAACAGAAATAAGAAATTTGGGGTATCTGTTAATCCATGGGGATGTCAGGTGTTAAGATGTTTTTATTAGTGGAGTATTGATGTGAGAAGATGAAGTTGCAGTGAATAATTATATGTGTGCATGCTTATAAAGTACAAATGAATATTATGCAATTACCTGCACATATATGTCTGTAAAACAAGAA
Source organism: Allium cepa (assembly GCA_030765085.1). Classification (NCBI taxonomy): domain Eukaryota; kingdom Viridiplantae; phylum Streptophyta; class Magnoliopsida; order Asparagales; family Amaryllidaceae; genus Allium; species Allium cepa. The sequence continues at coordinate 39,519,878 of CM060935.1, read as the reverse complement.
GATGTCTGTGCATATGTGATCTTCAAAATTTCAGATTTATGTTGATTCTTGAATAGTGCCTTTAACTTGTTTACTGAATTGAACTTAAATGTTTGCTTTAGAATGGTGTAACTCTAATAGTTTATGAACTACATACGATTGTCTGTAGCTTGGAAAAAAAAAAAATTGTAAACAAGCTTAACATTGGTTTAAGACCTGTTCTATATTTTCAGAAATAAATGAAAGCAAGTTTAAACTTTAGTCTAAACCTATGTGTAGCTCAATCAAGTGTTGCATTGTTGATCTCTTGAGTTGTTTCACTGCCATACTTGTAGCTTGGTCATTTGATGCACTGCCTTGATTTTCCTTGTCTCTATTTTGATTCTTGATCATTTCTGCATAGTGCATTGACCTTTATGTCCATGTAGTTGCATATTTTGACTTCATTGAGTCTCTTGATGGTTCATTGCCACTCACTGTTGCTCTTTGCATTTTGTCACTTGAACTTTTGTGACACTTGAACATTGTGGTTTCTGACCTGTGCACATTGGTCATTGTTGATGTTCTTCTCTTATGTACATTTGTGATCTTCATTTGCATGTACTCTGTCATTGCTATATTGAGATCATCAAGTAGCTTACTGTGTTCATTTGAATACCTTGTATTTCCATAGTTTTGATATGTCCACCTGAGTTTGATGCGTTGGCATATGCTCTGCCTTTGAGCTGCTGTGTTGACTGCATTTGTTGTGCCTGGATTTTTCTCACTGATCATCTGTATACACATAATTGTATGCTTCTCGGTTGCACTGTGGTTGGGTCTGCATCCCTTTGTTTTATCATTAGTTGTGCTTCTAACTCGAAGTAAGTGAGATGAGAACTCGAAGTGAAAGAGTGGGTGTCTCGGGTTTATTGGTTGCAGGTTTTAAAAGTCTGTAATTTTACAGTTTTTAAAATCTTGAATGAAACTCTTATTTTAAAGATTTAAAAATTGAATCAAATGTAAGATTAAACTGAATTCAAATGCAGTTTGGAATTCAAAGCTTTTAAAAATGAAACTTTAGTGTTTAAACAAGTTTTAAAGTCTGTAAAGTATTTATGTTTCTGCAGACCTGTAAATTGTTTTGTCTCTGATGTTGTTTCATTTGTGCACTAATTCAATGCTTAGTGCATTGTGCACCTGTTTTGGACTTGCAGTTTGAATTGCATTGAGTTGAGTCGAGTTTGCAGTGATTTGTCCGATTTGCGCTTGCACACGTGTTGGCGAGGCAGTGCACATGTGTGCAAAGTATACGTGTGTACTGCAGCCACATGGGATTGACAGAGAATAAAAATTTGATGTTGTTAATATAAAAATCCATAATAGATTTTAAATTGATTTATGTGATTCGTCATCTCTGTTACCATTTTATTCAGTTCATTACAAATTTATTTACTTGAGTTAAGATTAATCCTGACTCGAGTGTTTTGTGTTTTGCAATTAACGCTCATGTCAGACCGAGTATTTTTACAGCTTGAAGATTTTCAGGCCGCGAAGTTTGAGAGAGGGGAAAGCACTTCACTGAAGTTTTTCGAAAAAAAATTTCTTTGTACTCTAAAGGATATATATATAGATAAATTGTTCCGCTGTATAAAAATTTAATGCATTGTACAAACTCTGATGTATGTAAGAAAAATTCATTTATAAATAATATTATGATTATTCTGTGATTCTGTGGCTGATTCTGTTTAAACTCTATAAACTGACTAACAATCCGTCATTTTGAACGTTTCTAGTTGGTTTAATTACCGACTAGAGGCGGTCAGAGCGGCGGGTCGTTACAAAAGTGGTATCAGAGCTTTGGTTTACTCAAAGCTCAGTTTATAATGTTTAATATGAATAGTTACTAGAACCACTATAAAGAACGTGCTTTTCAAATTTAAAGAGGTTTAAAGTTGTTTTCTTTAAAATAAAAGGTATTTTGAAAATTAGAATTATTTTGAAAATTCCCCTCTCTAAATTTAAGTGCGATAGTTTATATTCGGTGAGGTCTTCTTAGATTTGAGTTTCAATCGTTCAGAAGCTCATTATCGAATTATTGAGAATTATGAAAAATGAAATATGAGTTAAGTGAATTAATGAATTGGTTTAAATTGGTTTAAATCAAATAACTTGAATATTTCAAGTAATAATTGGGAAATAAAAGGATATGTCAATTTGGTTATAACCAAGAGAATTATTGAACTATAACTTGGGAATTTAATTCTGAATTCTTTTGAGAAATTGATTTCAAACGTTGTGAAGAACGAGTTAGTAAATGAATGGATTATAAGTATTTAACTTATAATATGAACTTTTGAGTATATAACTGAGTTATATAAATTGAATTGAATAGAATTAATAAAAGATTTATAAATCAAAGTTTTATAAATAGAAAGGAATTTGTAAAGATTGTTTATAAATTCGAAACCAATTGAATTGGTAAGTAATTTGTTATAGCTTATTAAAGGAGATATATCCACGATTTTGGACAGTGGGTAATCCTTTAAAAATAAAAATAAGTTGTAGAAATGATGAAATTTGTTGACAAAGCATATTCACGATTTTGGACAGTGAATATATTATTGAATAAAACGGATCTGTTTTAGGGAAGTGATATTATGGAAGGAAATTTAATTGTTGATTTAACCGTATGAATCAAACTGAGTTTGATGTAAAGTTTATATTTCAAGTTTAAAACTATTGCCTAAAATAGTTAATGTGGAAATATGAATTTAATGGAACTAAATTGATGAATGATTTACTAAAGAACTAGTTGACTATTTTTGAAATAGAAAGCAAATGTAAAGTTCAAATGAAATTTAGATTTCAAATTTGAAGTTGTCAACACGATAATCTATAATAGGTTTAAATAGATTCAGTGATGAATTTGAATTTAAACGTGCGGAAAATTAAATTAAGTGAAAAACTTAATATTGAAAAGTTTGAAATCGGTTTAAAACTAATACTATGAAAAGTATGAAGAATTCAAACTATGAATTAAGTTGAAGTTGAAAAAGTTAATGGTTTTAAAGATGTTTTAAAATGCATTAACTATCGAATACATAGATTTCAACATTCAATTGTTGAAATAGACGTTTTCGAGAAAAATAAGGAAATGTTGGACTATAACACTGTTGTTATAGTAAATGGTTTCCGGAAGGAAATGTTGTTTATAGTATTGGGATTTATATATCTATCTTAAATCCGAATCCCTATACTAGTGATTTTGAGTTGTCGTAACGATGTTTTACGCAACATTCGTTTTAACTCAAATAAATGTGTTTAAAAGAATGATTTCCTTAAAGAATGAAATATATGCTTAATTTTGATTCAAGTATATTGAATATTTTCAAAGTGTTGAAAATAAAAGAATTTGTGAATTACTTATTATTGAATAAGTATGGAAATGTTTTCCAATATGAAATGAAAGGTTAGAAATTTTATCTTTTAAAGATAAATTGAAAAATGAATATTTGAAATTGGTTTCAAATGGCTAAGTGTGAAAATTATATATCTTGTAAAGATATTATTTTGAGAAATTTGAACGATTAGTTCAACTTGGAAATTTTTCAAAGAATTGAATTTTGAGTTAAATTGAGTTTAACTTTGACACCAAAAACAATATAAGTTCAACTTTGAATTTTGGATAGTCGATTGGGATTGTATGTCTAACATTGTGAATTGATGACATATCATTTGATCTCTATTAAATATATATCTGTGGTGGCGGAGAATTTATTCTTTTAGCTTAACACCCTTCTCTGAGACGTACGAGCTTAGAGGTTATATATCGATAGACATCAATTATGTGTTGAGAATTGACGATGTAACGTGAAATCCAAATCGAATGTGAAGTCGATAATGAATTGGATTGTGAATGTGAATTAGGTTTGAGATAACCTTAAATTTTCAAATCGATTTAGAGGAAAATTTTAAACGTGATGGAAAATTTGGAATCCTCTATTTGTAGTGAATGTGAATTGAGTTTTCGTAACTTATATATGTGAATATAATCGAAAACTATCAGTTTGGAAAGTCATTATTATGAAAATCCTGTGTAGGTTTACATAGATATGATATGTACGAAATGTGAAATGAAGTACTATATGTATATGACATATGTTTTCTAAAAACTAAGGATATGGAAATGTACCTTCCAATTATTATGTGTGAAGGTGATTGGAACTCGGTGGAGTGTCCATTGTAAATCGTAGCTACGTAGAATTCCATTAGTGGAATGTCCAATGGGACTGATATGATATCCCCCACGATGGATCATCGTGTTTGGGATTATGTGATTGATGCTGGCGTAATTCGTGGGGTGTGATGCCTACAGTTACAAGCGATTCCACTGAGATAGTGGCGCAATCGCCGAGTAAACTGCGATCTAGAAACCGAAGCGTAATTCGAGGGGCGTGATGCCTAAGGCTACGAGCGATTCTACTGAGATAGTAGCGTAACCGCCGTGTGGACCGCGATCTAAGGCGACAACCATGGCGAAATTCAGGAGTGATGAGAAATCTGAGATTACAAGCGATTCTACTGAGATAGTAGCGAAACCGCCGGGTAAACTGTGATCCATGGGGGAACGGGCTTTCCATATCCATTTTTAAAAGAATTTTTAAAAAAGTATTTTCACTGGGAGTTGAAGCAAGTATGTTTAGTACTTGGAGATTTTTAGTCTTGCGCCTGGCCAGCGTATGCCTAAAGTCTGTGAGAACGACGATGGACTTGTTAAACTTTGAGTTATCAAGTATTTTCAAACTTTGAACAGAAAATCAATAATCTAAAATTAGAATTACATAATTCTAACTTAATGAACTAAGGAAGAAGATCTTTTTGAATATCTTGAAAGTCCACAGCTTTGGATAAGATATATTATGCAAATATTTAGCATGAAAGATTTAAAGTTTAAAAATCTGAGTTTTGTAAGTCAAAAAATTTGGTAAAAGACTTTTGTGTCTTGATTATTGAAATTGATGAACAAAACTAGTGAGATAAAATAAATGGAATGAATCCTATATATATTTATGAGTTTGAAACTTGGTAAAATTATGTAGGGTATAAATATTGGTGAGATATTAGCAATCGTTTTTCCTAACTTATAATTTCGGGACGAAATTCTTTTAAGTAGGGGAGATTGTAACGATCCTGAATTTTGAACAATTTAAAAATGAAGATATTTAATTAATTTTAAATATTTGAGATAATTTTAAATTGAATTCCAATAAAAATATGAAGTTGGAGATTAAATTTTAGAATTTAATCTATTTAAAGTTGAATAGAATTTGAATTTAACTTTGAAGTTGAAATTGAATATTGAAGTTGTATCTAAAATTCGAGCTAATGACTTAGAAGAAAAATAAATTTAGATACAAGAATTATTATTTATGAAGATTAATAAATTTGTGGTTAGTTTAATAACATTTTTCTTTAACTTAAATAAAGGAATAAAATTTTAATCAATATAAAATAAATTGAGAAACACGTTGATATAAATTTGTGCTTGATAATTGAATTGCAAAACGTTTATAAGTTTATTTAAGAAAAAAAAAATTAAACAAAACAATTGAATATAAAATGAAAAAAATAAATAAGAAAAGATAAATAAAATAAATATAAAAATAAGGTATACATTACCTTACTTTGATCGGCTGTAAACACGCCTTAATTTACGCCTAAAACCCTGCCTTTCATCACGCTAAAATCACGACCCCTTCTGCTTAAAAACACGAAGCTCCCTTTACCAATTCATTCGAAAACCCTACCTAATCAAACCGAAGAAATAAAAAAATGGCGGCCGTGTAATCGTTCTTCGTCTTCGATTCAAAATCTAGGGCTTCGGCTTCAAAAAAATTCGCTCGCGGCTTCAATATCGATCGCGTGCTTGCGTGCTCTTCATTTCGTTTGCAAAGGTGAGTTTTTTTTACTCACGATTGATTTTAAATCAAGTATTTGAATTTGATTGAATTGAATGCTTGGTTGCATGCTATGAATTGGTGTTACTTGGCTTCCATTTGCTCGGTTAATTTGCATGTATGGTTGTTGGGGTTATTTACTATCGTTTGCTCTGATAATTCGATATTAAACTGTTGAGGACAGATACTCTGTGTAATTTGTTTTTTTTTATAAAAACAGATGCTGTTAATTTGTTTTGAACTGTTGAGAACAGATGCTACCCAAATTTTTGTTTTTTTTTAATTGATAAGAACAGATACTATAATTTTATTTAAACTGAAGAGAGCAAATGCTGTTTAAATTTATATTTAAATTGATGAGAGTAGATGCTATTGTTTTAAATTTAAATTGTTAAGAACAGATGCTATTTGGATGTACCTTTTTACTAGATGAGGAAAACTTTGTTGCATGAACTTGTTTTGAACCTCTGTTCATATGTGTTGTATATATGTGCCTCTGAAAACAAATGTAACTGGCCTTAATCTCAAATATCTTAAATTTTTAGAACAAGTTTAAAACTAGAATACATGTTGAAACTGGATAAAAAAAAATATATATATATATTACAGTTTTAAATAAACTGTTGGGGAGGAAAAAAAAAACACATTTCTGTTTAAACAGAAATAAGAAATTTGGGGTGTCTGTTAATCCATGGGGATGTCAGGTGTTAAGATGTTTTTATTAGTGGAGTATTGATGTGAGAAGATGAAGTTGCAGTGAATAATTATATGTGTGCATGCTTATAAAGTACAAATGAATATTATGCAATTACCTGCACATATATGTCTGTAAAACAAGAAGATGTCTGTGCATATGTGATCTTCAAAATTTCAGATTTATGTTGATTCTTGAATAGTGCCTTTAACTTGTTTACTGAATTGAACTTAAATGTTTGCTTTAGAATGGTGTAACTCTAATAGTTTATGAACTACATACGATTGTCTGTAGCTTGGAAAAAAAAAAAAATTTGTAAACAAGCTTAACATTGGTTTAAGACCTGTTCTATATTTTCAGAAATAAATGAAAGCAAGTTTAAACTTTAGTCTAAACCTATCTATAGCTCAATCAAGTGTTGCATTGTTGATCTCTTGAGTTGTTTCACTGCCATACTTGTAGCTTGGTCATTTGATGCACTGCCTTGATTTACCTTGTCTCTATTTTGATTCTTGATCATTTCTGCATAGTGCATTGACCTTTATGTCCATGTAGTTGCATATTTTGACTTCATTGAGTCTCTTGATGGTTCATTGCCACTCACTGTTGCTCTTTGCATTTTGTCACTTGAACTTTTGTGACACTTGAACATTGTGGTTTCTGACCTGTGCACATTGGTCATTGTTGATGTTCTTCTCTTATGTACATTTGTGATCTTCATTTGCATGTACTCTGTCATTGCTATATTGAGATCATCAAGTTGCTTACTGTGTTCATTTGAATACCTTGTATTTCCATAGATTTGATATGTCCACCTGAGTTTGATGCGTTGGCATATGCTCTGCCTTTGAGCTGCTGTGTTGACTGCATTTGTTGTGCCTGGATTTTTCTCACTGATCATCTGTATACACATAATTGTATGCTTCTCGGTTGCACTGTGGTTGGGTCTGCATCCCTTTGTTTGATCATTAGTTGTGCTTCTAACTCGAAGTAAGTGAGATGAGAACTCGAAGTGAAAGAGTGGGTGTCTCGGGTTTATTGGTTGCAGGTTTTAAAAGTCTGTAATTTTACAGTTTTTAAAATCTTGAATGAAACTCTTATTTTAAAGATTTAAAAATTGAATCGAATGTAAGATTAAACTGAATTCAAATGCAGTTTGGAATTCAAAGCTTTTAAAAATGAAACTTTAATGTTTAAACAAGTTTTAAAGTCTGTAAAGTATTTATGTTTCTGCAGACCTGTAAATTGTTTTGTCTCTGATGTTGTTTCATTTGTGCACTAATTCAATGCTTAGTGCATTGTGCACCTGTTTTGGACTTGCAGTTTGAATTGCATTGAGTTGAGTCGAGTTTGCAGTGATTTGTCCGATTTGCGCTTGCACACGTGTTGGCGAGGCAGTGCACATGTGTGCAAAGTATACGTGTGTACTGCAGCCACACGGGATTGACAGAGAATAAAAATTTGATGTTGTTAATATAAAAATCCATAATAGATTTTAAATTGATTTATGTGATTCGTCATCTCTGCTACCATTTTATTCAGTTCATTACAAATTTATTTACTTGAGTTAAGATTAATCCTGACTCGAGTGTTTTGTGTTTTGCAATTAACGCTCGGGTCAGACCGAGTATTTTTACAGCTTGAAGATTTTCAGGCCGCGAAGTTTGAGAGAGGGGAAAGCACTTCACTGAAGTTTTTCGAATTTTTTTTTCTTTGTACTCTAAAGGATATATATATAGATAAATTGTTCCGCTGTATAAAAATTTAATGCATTGTACAAACTCTGATGTATGTAAGAAAAATTCATTTATAAATAATATTATGATTATTCTGTGATTCTGTGGCTGATTCTGTTTAAACTCTATAAACTGACTAACAATCCGTCATTTTGAACGTTTCTAGTTGGTTTAATTACCGACTAGAGGCGGTCAGAGCGGCGGGTCGTTACAGGAGTCGAAGCACTTAACCACTTGGACAATGGTGATTGTCGGATTTTTATCAAAGTTACGCAATAGGTATGGTAATAATGTTGTTCTAACAAGTAACAAGGTGAATTTTGCTGATATTTATACTGTGAATTGTGAAGATGCAATTCTTTTAAAGGGAGAAGATATATAACAACCCGATTATTTACCATATTTATCAATATTTTATTTGTTGAAGTATGAAAATATTTATTCAACCATTATGATGTGTTTGGTGAAATATTAAAAGGTTGATAAACTGAAATAAATTATGTATAATTATTGTCTAAACACTGAGTAAAGCACATACATAATTTTGATTAACAAACAAATGCTCGAAAACGAACGTTGCGTACATTGAACATATCCTCAAACAGACATGTATAAATACACACATACACACTCATACATATACTTATACTTATAGGTATATAATCTCTCTTATTTACATGTTCCAAACTAAATATGTTCATATCCATGCTACTAAAAGTGACAAATGGAAGAAAATGAGACATTTAACAATTCATGTGACATTCATAAATATGGATGTCTTATGCAAAGTAAAATTGTTGAGGATCAAAAATGCAAAATTACAACTATTTTAAATATATGCACTTATCTCTCATTTGGTCAACCTTCATCATAACTAGAATGTGTAAACTCCCTTTTCACATTAAATCTGTATATCAATCAAAAAATAAAGTGGTTTGAATGCACATATGGATATTGTTCAAAATCTTACAATTATTGATATAAGTGATGAAATGAAGCAAACTTGGTATCATCGGGTCATAGAAATGAGTTGCACTTGCAACAACTAAAAGCTTCAATACCGACAGAGATGGGAAGAAATGAGACGAACTATGGCCATCGATAGGTTCGGTGTAGTTTAACTAAATGCAAAACGAGATGTATGGAGTGAGTCGGTTTTTCCTACTGAGTGTAGTGGTGATGATTGTTTTGTCGGAAGAGAATTATAGAGGTCGTAGTGGTGGAAAACATGGGTTCACACTACAAGAAAAACTACTTTTAGTGGCATATATTAGTAGCGTTTGTGAGCAAAGTGCAACTAATGGTATTTGGCTCTTTTTATTTTCACTGTTTTATTTGATTAAAACGCTACTAGTACCTCTCTTACTTGTATTCGGTGGGAAAAAATTCCAATTTTTTCGATCTATTTTCGTTTCCCTCCATATCACATTTCTCCATTTCCTTCTCCACCTGCAAAACCCAAAATCAATTTTCATTTCCCTCCCTATCGTGTTTCCCCACTTACTTCTCCTCCCGCAAAACCCTAAATCCATTTTCGTTTCCTTCCATATCGCGTATCTCCATTTACTTCAGAATAAAATACACGACTTTTAATTTCTCAATCCCATCTTTCTTTCATCTACGCAAATAAAATAGACGATTATAGAAAAGGAAAAAAAGTAGTAGAAGAAGAAATGACTGGAAATCGCGACTAGACTTATAGGTCGTTGCTCAGGCGATTGAAGAGTTTTGGGTAGATTGTGGATGAGGTTGGTTGCGACTGGTTTGGTAGGAATAGGAAACCGATTTGAGTAGTTCGATTTGGGGATTTGGTCATAGTTGGTAACGTATGTCGAAGCAGTTTGTGTCGATTGTGGGGAGGGGGGGAGACGTGATGTTAGGTGATGGCTCAAGGTTGCTGGTGAAGGATATTCATAGTTTGTAGGCTGTTTGTGGGTAGTGGAGATGTATGTCTGACTGGTGGAAAACTAGCAGTGCAGACTATGGTATAGGTTGATGGTATGTGGTTTTGGTAGTGAACTTGCAGTAGTGGGGAGGAGACTGTAGTATGAAAATGACTGCGGTCAGAGTGGTTTTGTGTTGTGGCTGCTTGTTGTATGGGGATTGTCAGATGTCAGTTTGTGATAGCTGGTGAGATGCAGTAGTATGGTGATTGGAGATGGTGATTTGGGTTCCGTGAGGTTGCTGAGGTGATATGCAGTTTGATTTCGGGTTGTAGGAGGTGGCGTTGATGATCGAAGGCTGGATGTCGAAGGCGGTTGGAGGTCGAGTGTCTACAGAAAGTAGCAGTTTTTTTTATCCTTTTTAAAGAGATGGTCTCTGGTTGGTTGTGGACTGCAGTGTTTCAAGGAAGGGGGAAGAGGATGTTTGGAGTAGTTACTGGTTGGTCTGTGGAAGTGATAGGGTAGTGTTATGGTATGTGAAGTGGTTATGTGATCAAGTTGTGATATGTTGACAGTTTTGTGAGCAGCAAGGAACTTGATGTTGTTAAGCGGCAATTAGCAGTTTGAAAGAGTGGCAGATTGGAAGTTGGACGGAGTATGGTAGTAGGCTAGCAGCAGTAATAGTGAATGGATGATATAAGAGGAGGTTAGGGATTTGGAGTCGCGGTGGTTGGTGGAATGCAGTGAAGTCACGGTCGAGGCTGTGGGGGTCGCGACGACTTGGTTGTGGTAGTGATCGAAATACAAGAGGAGGTTATTCGAAGATGTGATGATGGTTCCGTGAGTTCGGACTGGAGTAGCGGTTGTGGAAGCGAGCAATTGATTTTGCGTGTTGGTGACGGATTGGAGGCGTGTATTTTTAGGTGATTGGAGTGGTTGGTGAACTAGAGATTTGGTTGTGAGGTGGTCGATGGGGTTGCGGTGACGGTTCGAGGCGTTTGACTTGTTTGATTGGGTTTCGATGAAGGAGTTTGTTTTTATTCGAAAGTTTGTTATGGTCTGGTGGTTGGGCTGGAACATCAGCTTCGGTGGTAGCGATTGGGTGAGGCAGTGTGACTGTAGTATGTAATGGAGTTTGAGTTGATGGCAGTTGGATGTCAAGAGGGGGGAAATTGAACTGTTAGGTGAGGAGGTATTTGATGTTCAGTGAATTATGTAGTTTAGCTATAAGTTAGTAAGGCAAGTGATGGTGCACATGGGGAGGTTTGTTATGTTAATAGGCTATCAAATAAATGGACTTAGATAAGATACTTGCATGTTCAACATTCCTTAAATTCTCTAATGCATTACCTTAGATTCATCATTTCCATGCATCAGTGAAAATTGATGCAGCATGGTAACCATATATCTGAAGGTTTCCTTATTGACATTCCTATTGGAATATTACTGTTTTTTTTTGCTTATCCACTCTTTTCTTTTTGAATCTCAGCCTTGTGCTCCATGGAACTGCTTTCTATGCACTTGTAGATTTACGTATGATATGCAATAACATATCATGCTTTTTGTTTTTGTTGTTTGATGTAATTGCATAAACTGCGATTTTTCCTGTTCAGATAGTTGTAGAATCATATGTGCATTTTTTTTCTTTTCAATTTTATTTTATTTTATAACTGCATTTAACTCATATAACATTCTTTTGGTATTACATGGTGCACTTGTTGCAAATTACCCTTGGGATGGTTCTGGAGACTCAAGGTACCACTTTTCTATGTCTAAGTTATTTCTAGTTGTAATCCACTATAATTTAGCCTCAAATTAGTATCTATGCTATTTAGCACATCATTTCTGTGGATCAAACTCAACCTTTTTTATACTTATACAGTGTAGTTTTTGCTTGTTAAGTTTTCACTCCATGATCTCTACCCAGTTAGATTGAAAAGGAACGATTAAATCAATGTGAGAATGAACAAATTATCAATCACATTTTTTAAATTCCATTTACCAAAATCGCTTCATAAAATTTCTCTAGAATCACAATGCTTTATTCTCTCGATCAGTATGAGTGTTTGAGTGGCTGTTATAAGATGTTGTAGTGTTGAATAAGTAGCAGCAGTAAGGTGATGTGGTTGTATGGTTACTGTTGGAAGATGGTAGTGTGCAACGATATGAGGAGGAGCAATGTGGATGACAATAACTTTTGTCTCACAGTTTAGTACCATATATAAGCATCCTTGTAAGATAGTACTAGTTAACTATAGCTGTAGTATGTCTAATATTTGGATAAAGTGCACCTAGATATGTAAACCAAAATCTTCGCTGAGGTTGACAGCTAATCCTTGTGTTGTTGGTTCATAGATATATTTAAACAGTAGTGTACAAGGGTGTGGAAATCTACACTTATTTAGCTTATGGACATTCTTATATTATTCTAAATCACTTTGTAGGTATTAGTGACAATACTTAGGCTTGGTCTGAATGAAAGTGTTTAAATGGTACAGGAGGAAAAATCCAACCAGTTTGTGGCATTAGCATTTATGCTGGTAGCTCATTGAGGTGGTGGAAAGATGTAAAGGCATAACCGACAAGGAAGGTTTGATGAAATTGATGACAAGGTGTATGAATTCAAGCTTACTTATACTATTAGTGAATTGATGTAATGTTTTGAATGTGTTCTATCACCATTGTTAGAGAAGTTTTACATAATTTGATCCTGTATATTGACATTGTACTTACCGATGCAGATCTTTATTCGCACAATCTATGGATATGTGAATATTAATGGATCAACATCAATCATGTAAGCATCATCCAATCCAAGTTTTTATAAATTTTCTTCTTCCATAATAGTTCAAAATACAACAAAGTTATGTTGTTTGGATCTTTAAAGATATTAATGGAACAGTTAAAATCTAAGATATTTTAGGGAAAAAAATTACATTAGATGTTTACATTCAGATCATTTTATCTCATAATTTTGTTAACCTGAATGTTTTTAATTTGTTTAATGGTCGAACTAACACAATAGACAATCTTATAAAACATTGTGCGTGTATAAAAAAATTTTGGGTTTTATTTTTTGTAATTTGGTACAGAACATCACTTTCTGGTTTCATTTTAGATAAGCATTCATTTTCCTCCCACTTATTGATAAGATTGCTAAAGTAAATATTACCCTTCATTGCCTTAAATTTGTACAAAGTCTAATCATTGCCTTAAATTTGTTTGGGTTTGAAGTGGCTGCCGATGTTGGGTACATGGTAGCGATGTGGGTGGTTGAGACTGAAGGTGACGTCGCCGATCTTTTTAACTATATGATCCAAACATTTACTTCTTACTTGATCATCAGTTCGTTGGCCAGATTTCTTGCAAGTGGGTACAGCAGTTTGTATTTATTCAATAGCTGTCTCTTTTTCCCCTTATTTTTCATTCATGGGAGAAAATTGATACTGTATTGCATTTGCTATATTGACTACTTCGCTCAACATGGACTGGGCATATTTTTAACTTATAATTGAATAACTAAAGCATTATATTTTAATTACTTCCATAACAGGCTCAAATATTTCAATGTGTCATAAAGTCCTAAATACATTAAAATTGTCTCAGTTGATAACAGTGATGGTAAGCATGTACATTTGTGGGCAACACAAAATTTTAGTTATAAGTATAACATGATCTGCATTAGATATGTAGTTACAGGGATCAATGGGTATGATTTTGTGCATATACAATGAGAACATAATTCTCACCCACTATTAGCGAGTGCTAAAACTACTAGGGCCCTTTTTTTTATCCCCCAATGTAAGCTGTATGTTATGCTCGCAAAATTTTAGAGAGTGCACAAGTACATCATGTAAGCAGCACTTGTTAAAATAATCATTTCTCCCAGTTTGAGTGTTAATAAGTTTTCGAATATGGAAATATAAGTTAGATCTGCCTATGACTCTATGTAACGATGATCATGTAATATTTGATAGATTAGAGTTGCTATGGGTGCTTATAATTCTATTATATCCATTGGAATGGTGATTTATAGATCTTTATCCATACTTCTAAAAGTAATATACAAGTGAAATATAGTCAATTAAAGGACCTTAAATTTATGACATCATGTATTTATAAGATCAAAAATTACAAAAAATCCACACTTTGACATTTTGATTTCGTTTACCTGGTGATGCAGGAGCCAAAACTACGATACAAGTAGCATTGCAAGTTCGACATCTGCATCCTTTCTTCCAAATACCTTTGCCTGCCCACCCTTGGTGAAGACTTTCACATTAGTTAAGCTTGACAAGGCCACATACGATTTGAATGCTAGTAAAAAAATGGGTGAATGTGGTTTTGTTTTTGTTTTTCATGGTATGTTGGAAGATGGAAGTGATGTTGCTGTGAAATTGCTTAAAAGTGTAGATCAAGATAGGGATAGAGAGCCTGAGTTTATATCAGAAGTAGAAATCCTAAGCAGATTGCATCATTAGAATCTTGTAAAGTTGATTGGTGTTTGCATTGAAAAAGATAGGCATTGCTTGGCTTATGAACTTGTTCGGAATGGAAGTGTTGAATCTCGTCTTTATGGTATGCACTTATATTTCTTGTCGTAATTTTGATTCTTTCTTTGATTTACTTTGATCTCCCTCAGATTATCTAACACACGCTCTGTTAAGTCTGTTATGTTCGCTACAAGAAAATCTTTTATTGGTAGCATATTTTACCAGCGTTTGGATATTAAATGCAACAATTTGCCATTTTTTACAGTAAAAGTAAAGAATGAAATGCTGGCTAACGATCCCACTAAGAATTCATAAAAAATTTGTTGAAATTTTTTCTAGGTCGTTCATATCCTCTCTTTTTTCATCTTTTCATATCCTCTCTTTTTTCATCTTTTCATATCCTCTGCTTTCTTATCTCATCACCTAATAATTTTTGTTAAACTCCGCCCAAAAAAGAAAAGCCTAACCAAATTCTTCTTTGATCTTCTCCCCTCTCATACAATCCTTGTCTTGATTGACCAGCCCGATCTGGCTATGCACCAGCCCCTGGATGGAGGTAACCAGATGGGTGGCCAGGCATAACCCGATATGATTGATTGTTTGTATATGCTAATTATGTGATTTAATTGTTTGTTTGAATATATGAAAATTATGCGATTGATCGTTCGTTTTAATATGAATAGTATATAAGCGATTGCTGGAAATGGTATAAACCATCAACCGTAAATAGTAGCATTTAAAATATGCTACCAAACAACCAATAACTTTTGGTAGCGTTTCAGAAATGCTACAGAAACAAATGTAAACTAATATAAAAATTATACAGTTGCATTTTAAAAACGCTACTGAAAATCAAAAAAGCATATAAACAAAAAATACAACCAAAAAATGGAGACTTATGGTAGCGTTTTTTTAACCCTACAGAAAAAACCTATAGCTGCATTTAAAAGTGACTTTTGGTTGCGTTTTTTAAACCCTACAGAAAAAACCTATAGTTGCATTTAAAAGTGACTTTTGGTAGCGTTTACTACAACGCAACAAAAAGTTTTAGACTTTTAGTTGCATGTCGTATAGCAGCGTTCACTAAAACGCTACCATAAGTTATGGTAGCGTTTTTTCAACGCTACCAAAAGTCTTTTCTGGTGTAGTGTCAGGTGCTCAAATTGACATAGTTGTTTGTAGAGTTGGTGGCTCCATGATGTGCTTCTAAAGGAGACAAGAGTAGTGGTGGTACTCTCGTTAGTTAATTTGGTCGAAGGAAGATATAGTTGATGGTCCAACATTTTGAGTTTCGACGTTGACTACTGCCGAAAAGAGCTGTATGCAAAAGTTTAGTGATCGATTGTTGCGTCTGGTGATGGGAGTCGATCTATGATGGTGGTGCCATCTCCAATGATATAGGGGTTGTTGGTCGTAGTTGATGATGTCCCAACATTTATCATGAAGGGAATGGGCCCGAATAATTTAAAGAAGAAGAGGGACGCTTGAAAATAAAACTCCAAGCCTTTTGAATTTGCACATGCAGATGAATTAGGCATAGTTATTTATATCTAAATTTATAAACTATCATTTTGTCCAAAATTTACATATGCTATAAATTCTCGTAACCCGCTTGAGACATGATGTGCGTAGTTAGGATCGTTATTAAATTTAAAACATTTTGATATAGTTTGTTTACCCATTTGGAAAGATTAGTAATTAGAATATAAAACATATAATATTAAAAATTTTGGAAATTTCTTATGATATTTCAGCGGCTCTTTTGACAATAATTATTGCAATTAATGATTCATTAGTGCCATATTATAAACTTTAAAATTGGTTAAGTAAGATTTGAAGAATTTTGTCTATCTAGGAATTCTAGCTGTATTTAAATAAAGGAAATTTATATGATAAATTATATCCCTTATGAAAAAGCAATCCTTAGAAATTGTTAATGTGTGAATTTTGCTAATGGATAAATCTATAATTGATTGTGGGTAGTTTATAGTATACTTTCGACATAATTGAAGAGGAATAAATATGGAAAATCACTTAATGCAACATCTTAATTAAATCAGTAACCCATTTATGTTTAAATTATGAATGGATAGACCTAAATATTTTTTAATATATAATTTGAGAAATTTTAGCAGTTAAGGATTCAAACTTATTTTAATTAATTACGATAATTTATTTTTCTGATTTTTTCCGTATTAACTTAATATTGTGTTAAATAACCCTTAAGCATTAGTTTAAATGCGAGTTATAATTGGGCCTACTTCATATTGGTATCTATATCTAAACTATATATGTGGTATTGTCAATATGCGTATACAAACCATATACATATATTACAGTTATACTCAAACATATGTATATATACTTAGGTATTTATATTCCCGATATACATGTGAAATTAGTACATGTATATGTAAGCATAATATATATGTATACACAATGGATTTAAATCCCAATGTCTAGATATATGTGTATGTATATATAAATATAAATATACATGCATCCATATATCTATATATTAATACACATGTTTATATTAGCTTATGTTGTTATATGTTTGAATGTACATATAATGCATTCCCAATAGAACATTTAGTTAAAATGTTAACATATATTAATTTAAAATCGTATAATTAATTACCTAAATAGAACAATACTAATATATGATTTTATTAATAATGGTTAGATTTGATCTAGTGAAAAACCCGTTAGACTTTACAGGCCCATTATAATCCAAGTAAGGGAAAAATATCTACCCATTTCACCTACTGCAGACTAGCCCGGTTCCTTCATAAAAAATTTCTTGACTTTGATGATAAGTCTTTTTGATGTGAATAAATTGAAACAATCTACCATAAAATATATTTTTTAGAGTTATATAATTCAAATTTAATTAATAAGAATTTCACTAACATTATTTGCAAAAAAATCTTATAGATAATATTAAGGGCTCATTTGAGGCAACAATATTTCAAACTGATGATGATAATGATCTTGGGCTTGTTGCAAGCCAAATTTTATGAACATATTGTGGTCTTATTAAGGATGAATTAATAACAACTGTAAAAGCTATTTTTACAAGTGGAAAAATAATTAACGAAATTGACCATAGATTTATCATTTTGGTGCCAAATAAAGAAAAAATTTAATTCTATTTCATATTATAGACCAATTTCATGTTGCAATATTATTTGTAAAATCATTTCAAATGTGATTCGCGACAAATTCAAAGAGATTATGACTGATTTAAGTTCCTCAGATCAAAATGCATTCATTTCACATAGAAATATAAGTGAGAATCCACTGTTATCCTATGAAATGGTTAGAACATCTAATATAAAGGGGTCAGATAGCATGTGTTTGAAGATTGATTTACAAAATGTAACACCACAGATTTTTGGCAACATTATTTAAGAGATTTAGTTGGTTGAACAAAATAAAATAATGTGTTGATTAAGAGATTGTGATTTGTTTTAATTAAGGTAGCCATGCCTTTTAAAATAAATAAATTAAAGAAGGGTTTAAAATGAATATGGAGGGAGGGGGTAATACGGGAAAGAGGCCATTCCTATGTTTACTTCCCATAGCCGTGTATAATGTACACGTTCATCTCATTTCAAAATTTAAAAAAAGGAGG
This sequence comes from Allium cepa, assembly GCA_030765085.1. NCBI lineage: Eukaryota > Viridiplantae > Streptophyta > Magnoliopsida > Asparagales > Amaryllidaceae > Allium > Allium cepa. Next base: position 39,501,517 of record CM060935.1, on the reverse strand, counting down.
TCGGCCACCATTAACAAGTAAAGGAGAAGAAGAAATAAAGATAAGCTAAAGGAAAAGCTCATTTAAATCAAATCCATTCAAATCACAAGCTTTCGACAAGGTCGAAAAGTAAGGTTTTTCTCAATGTTTTCGGAAGGCAAGATTTAAATGGTTTTAAAGGCGGATGTCATATATTTTAAGGCTTTTTGAGGAAAGGCTTTTATTGGTTTCGAAGGGGTTACTTCAATGTTTTCGAAAGGTTTTTCAATAGTGTCGAAGTGGTTACCTTCAATGATTTTGAAAGGGTTGTTTAAAGATTTTAAACAAAGGTTTCAAATATAATGACTAGGTAGATAGCCTAAGTGTTTCAAGTTATAAAGGACTTTAACTTATTTTAAAAAGGATAGATAATCCTTATTGAACAACATCAACATTATTTTGATTAAAGTATATTAACATGGCATAATAGCTTAGAGTAAAGCTAAAGGATATATTTTCCTTGTATATATATATATATGTATGTATGTATGTATATATATGTACATATGATTTAACGGACTAAATCATTTTGAAAAGGTTTTAAAGGAAAATTTGAAGGGTAGTCAACCCTAAGAAAAGTCTGACAGTTAGTCCATTTTGAGGACATTCAGCCCAGAGGACAATTAGTCCATTTAAGGGTAGTTAGCCTAGATTATGAACAGTTAGTTTATTTGTTAGCATAATGGACCTTTCTACTTTTTAAAGACAGTTAGTCCACCTTTTTACCTATTTTATGGACAGATAGTCCATTACTTAGCATAAAGAATATTACTATTTTAATATACTCAGTTTTAGGTCAGTTAGTCCAGCAAAACACAGTTAGCCCAGATACCGAACTGTTAGTCCATTTATTTTCTGTTTAACATAATCGATCTCGCAATATTATTATTATTATTATTATCAGTTGATTAACTAGTTTGGTTATAGGAAAGGATTTGCAAAACATATGCTTTGAAAAGAGATATTAGTGAGGGGAAACCTGTTCCGCTAAGCGGCGTGGTCTCAGTAAATATAAGTAAACAAAGATGTAATAGAATTATTCATACCAGGCTTTAAGTCTGACTTGAAAGTTTTGTTCTCCTCAAACGCTCGGGTGCTCAAAATTTGATTTGAGTAGGCTGAGGGTTTAATTTTTTAGGTTCTAGCAGATTTTGGCGAAGAACTTTTCAACGAGTTGGTGGCTGACAGATAGCTAAATTAAGAATTTAATTCTTTTTATTTATTTCCACTGTGTTTTAAGACAGTTATGTCTATATTGCTTTGATCTTTCAATGGGACATCTTCATATGTCGCTCTTGGCACATTATTGTAAATTATAATTGATCATTTCCTAGGAATACGTTTAAGGATTTTTGTAACTTGGATATTATTTTATTTGAAATGTAATCACTGATTTTTTTTGAAATCTAAGATTTTCTTCATACTCATGTGCTTATGTTATTATAGGTTCCTCTAGCATTACCATATTTTGTCGTTAGATGTTAATACCGTGGATGACCATAGCATCCCTAGCGCTTAGTTTTTGGCCTCCAGATACGGGACGTTACAACTTGGTATCAGAGCATAGGTTTATGAAAAATTTAATTGAAAATGGTTTTGAAAACAAAAATCCAAAGGAATTAGAGTAAGATTGGGGTTGAGATAATACTATAGTAACATACTTGTATTTTCTATATATAAGTATGCGCTTTATCTCCATTCTCCTATCTTTGATTAAGTTATCTTTCTATATCTCATGATGTTTGAATACAGATATGGATGGTTACAAGAAGCAAAGTTAACCCAGGAAGAGGAGGCATCAAAGGGAATGCCATACCTAATGCCTGAAGAAACCAAGGCTAGCCACAAGTAGAGAACGTGGGTGTTGAGGTCCCGTGAGTCGAAATGGAAGCTGTATCAATTTTTCAGTAATATGACGCAGCGGGAGTTGCAGCCGGAGTGTTAGGAGGAAATGCTGCAGGAGCAGGGGTTTCATAAGTTCCGGTAGTTAACCATTTTTCTAAGTTGAGCGGAGATTTTGTGAACCTTAGAGGGAATCCGTTTATGGGGATGGAGGATGCCATTGAGGTCGAGAATTGGTTGTTGCATCGCGAAAGGTTTTTTTGCAGATTTGGGGCTCATTGATGAGAAGAAGAGGAGTTTGGCGTCTAGGAAGCTTCAGGGAGCCGCTTTATTTTGGTGGAATAGTGTGACTATGACGGTTGATGAGGAGACAATGACTAGGGGGATTTCAAGAGGAGACTCCAAGAGAGGTTCATGTCTGTTATGGAAAAGTCAGCTTTGATTAGGCAGTTTGCTGAGTTGATGCAGGTGAGATGTCAATGCAGGGTATGTAAGGAAGTTTGAAGAGTTGACCTAGTATGGGTATGCTTTAGTGGATACAATATTAAAGCGGAATGAGAATTTCATCACAAGATTGAAGCCAGAATTGGCTAATGCCACTTTATCTCACCTTAGGGATACTTATGATATTGTTGTGGAGATGGCCGTGAGGTAGGAGGAAGTTCTCAAGTCTCTAAAGAAGAGCAAGGCTAAGGAGGTCCAGGTTGGATAGAGCCAAAAGAGAAAGTTCTTTCCCAAGAAAGATGCTCAGAAGGGCGGAGCAGCCAAGAAAGAGAAGTCCGAAGTTGTCTGCTATAAGTGCGACAAGAAATGGCACTTTGCTAATGAATGTCGGTCAAGGAAGGCGAAGGATGTGGCTAAGGGGAAGAATGTCAGGTGTTTCAACTGTGAACAGATAGGCAATTACAAGAACCGGTGCAAGGAGCCCATTAGTGATGGTAAGGGCAAGGTGTACCCATTGGAGCCTGCTACTTCTAAGCTAACATCCTAGGCAAAAGGAAAGGCAGTTCGTGGAGGAATGCTTCATATTCATGGTATGTCCATTAGCATTTTATTTGATATTGGTGCATCGCATTCTTTTATATCTAGATGTTTGGTAGAAAAGCTTAACCTTGAACCCACATATTTAGTTACTTCCTTACGGGTTGCGAATCCAATAGGAGGTTATGCAACTATAGGGTTGAGTGTGACTAAATTAAGTTTGACTTGTGAGGTCATACTTTTGTATGCAATTTGCATGTGTTTGATTTTGGGGGGTTCGGGATTATCCTTGGGATGGATTGGTTAAGTGAGTATGATGCTATGATATTTTACCAGGATAGGAAGATATTTCTTAAACACCCTGATTGTAGCGGCCGGATTGTTCTTACGTAGAAGGTTCTTGCAGTGCAGTGTTCGCTTTGTTGGGTGCTCTGGGTTCAGATGATGAGTCAAGCCGAGTTTTTATGGTTCGAGAATTTGCAGATGTGTTTAAGCCTATAGTTGGATTGCCACCGAAGCGAGCCATTGAGTTTCAGATTGATTTGGTTCCAGAAGCAGTAACCAGTAAGTAGGCCTCTAAGTAGGATGACCCTTTTAGAGATGAGGGAGTTGAAGGAGCAGTTGGTGGATTTAGAAAGAAAAAGTTTTATCAGGCTGACCAGTTCGTCGTGGGGTGTAGCAACAGTGTTTGCTAAGAAGTTGGATGGATCGTTAAGGCTATGTATCGATTATCGTAAGTTGAATGAGGGGATGATAAAGAATCAATTTCCATTGCCCATGATTGACAATTTGTTCGACCAGTTGAGTGGAGCACAGGTATTTTTCCAGTTTGATTTTGCAAAACTTTTCCATCAGCTCAGGGTAGTAGAGGACAGTATACCTTTGATGGCGTTCAAGACCAGATATGGGTCATATGAATGGTTGGTTATGCCGTTTGGACTAACGAATGTGCCGTCTTTCTTTTTGGATTTGATGGACCGGATTTTCGAAGAGCACTTGCATAGATTCGTGCTGGTTTTCATAGATGATGTCTTGATTTACTCTAAGGATGAAAGAGAGTATGAAGTTTACCTTAGAGTGGTGCCTGAGGCAGCATCAGCTGAAAGCGAAGTTTTCGAAATGTCACTTCTGGAAGAAAGAGGTGAAGTTTTTTAGTCATGTAGTCTCAAAGGAAGGGTTGTCAGTGGATCTGACTAAGATAGTGGCAGTGTATAGTTGGAAGAGACCTGAGACAGTAATCGAGATAAAAAGTTTCCTTCGGTTGGCTGGTTATTATCGTAGATTCATTAAGATTTTTCATGGATACAAGCACCGATGACATAGCTAACGAGGAAGGATGTAAAGTTTGTTGGGCCGATAAGTGTGAGAAAGCATTCCAGAGATTAAAACAATTATCGACCCATGCATCTGCGTTGGCAGTTCCAAAGGGGAATTAAGACTTGGCAGTTTACACTGATGCATGTGGAACATGATTAGGAGCTGATGCAGAGAGGTAAAGTGATTGCCTATGCTTCTAGATAGCTTAGACCGCATGAGGTCAGATATCCGATGCATGATTTTGAATTGGTTGCAGTGATTTTTGCTTTGAAGGTGTGAAGACATTACCTTTTAAGAGAAAGGTTTGAGTTATATACAGATTATAAGTCACTGAAGTATTTGTTCTCTCAAAAGGAGCTGAACATGAGACATCGGAGGGGGGTTAGAGTTCATAGCTGTTTGTGATTTTGGGATTAAGTACACACCTGGGAAAGGCAACAAAGTTGCAAATGCATTTGTAGGAAGCATTATAATGCAGTGCTAGCAATGATGGCTGAGTGGAATGATTTAGAAGCCTTAGCAGATTGCTGAGTGCAATGGAGATCCGAGGCTGGGTCTAGTGAGAGTACAATTGTACTCTCTTGTATGGAAGTTGGACAATTGTTGGTCGAGTGGATTGCTTCTAAACAGATGGAAGATCCAATGTTAGCTGAGAGGATCAATAAGCTTAAGGAAGGAACTGAGAGTGATGAGTTAAAAGATTTTAGACTTGACTAGAATGGTTGGTTGAGAAAGAAAGGAAGGTTATATATTCTGAATATGGGAAACATAAGGAAAGAAGTCTTAGCATAATGCCATTGTTCGAAATTCACTACACATCCCGGAGATACCAAGATGTATCAGGATATGAAGAGGAGTTTCCTCTGGGAAGGATGAAGCAAGATATTGGCTTGTGTGTAAGGCAGTGCTTTAATTGCCAATAGGCAAAGGCCGAATGCCAAAAGCGAAGTGGTTTGATTCAACCGTTAGTCATTCCAGTATAGAAGTGGGATTCTATTTCTACGGACTTCGTTGATAGGTTGCCAAGGTCGAACAGGGATAATGAAAGTATATGGGTCATGGTGGACAGATTGACCAAGAGTGCCCATTTCATTCCAGTTAGGTCAATTAGGACGGCACCTGTTTTAGCAAGATTGTTCATGAAGAATGTGGTTTGATTGCATGGGATTCCTAGAAGTATAGCTAGTGAAAGAGATTCCTTGTTCACTAGCGAGTTTCGAAAGAGTTTGAAAGAAGTTTTAGGAACCAAGCTTAAGATGAGTACCGCTTACCATCCGCGGATAGATGGACAAACTGAAAGAGTTAACAAGATCTTGGAAGATTTTTTAAGAGCTTGTGTTCTTGATTTCGGGTGATCATGGGAGGACCATTTGCATCTAGTGGAGCTTTCGTATAACAACAGTTATCAGACTAGTGTTGGGATGGCATAATTTGAAGCTTTATACGGAAGGCCATGCAAATCTCCGGTATGTTGGTTAGAGAATAGGGATAGATTGATTCTTAGTCCAAATCTGGTTAGAGAGGCTGCAGAAAAGATTGAGGTCATTCGGGCTAGAATGAAGGAGGCTCGGTCTTGAAAGAAAAGTTATGTAGATAAGCGACCGAAAAATTCAAAGTTCTTAGTCAAGGACCAAGTTTTCATCAAAGTACCACCGACGAAGGTTGTGATTAGATTTGGGAAATCAGGAAAGCTGTCTCCTAGGTTTGTTGGAATTTTTCTTATTCTTGAGAAGATCAGTAAACTCGCATATAGACTTGAGTTAATGAGCAGTTTGGCAGGTATCCACGATGTTTTCCATGTTTCTCATCTCAAAAAGTGTGTTAGGGACCCGGATACTACTATTGCACCGACAGTGCTAGATAATTTAGCGGTAGAACCGAACTTGACCATAGTGAGGAAGCCAGTTCGCAATGTGCAAAAGACGAGAAGAGGCTTAGGGCCAAGACAGTCAGATTAGTCAATGTCGAACGGAGTGACGATGACAGAGGCTGTACTTTGGAGGTTGAAAGTAGGATTAGAGCTACTTATCTTGACTTGTTTGATGGTATGTTTTACTTCTTGTTTGATTATTGTGTGCCTTATCGTAATTTCAAGGACGAAATTATTTAAGAAGGGGAGTCTGTAACACCCTAGATTTTTGATAATATTATTTAGGAGATATAGTTAGTTATACTAAATAAAATAATGTGTTGATTAGAGGATTGAGATTTGATTTTAATTAAGATAGTCGTGCCTTTTTAAATAAATAAATCAAAGAAAGGTTTAAAATGAATTGGGAGGGGGGGGTTAATATGGGAAAGAGGCTATTCCTATATTTTCTTCCCATAGCCATGTATAATGTAGACGTTTATTTCATTTTCAATTTTTTTTAAAAGAGGTCGGCCACCATTAACAAAGAAAAGAAAAGAAGAAATTAAGATAAGCTAAAGGAAGAGCTAATTCAAATCAAACCCATTCAAATCTCAAGATCCTTTGATCTTTAAAGAAAAGGTGAATAATATGTACATATTTTATTTTTATTGGTTTCAGCTTTAGGATTACACCTGAATATTTTGCAATGATTGGCCATGTTTTTTAATGATAAAATGATTATACATACATGTGATGATTTATGAATGTTCATATAAATTTTATGACATGTTTTGAGATGAAAACCCTATTAAATGACATCCAATTACCTTGCAAATTTTTATGAAGATCAATAAAGATATTTTAGAGATGGATTTCAATTTTCAGATTTTTATGAATTTTCCTGTATTTATTATGATTTTTCTAAGGAAGAAAATGGTATTTTGGATTATAAAATTATTTACGGGAAAATAATTTATTATTTGGGTCTGAAAATTTTATACGTTGGAAAACACATATAAAGTGATTTTCTATTTTTTTTTAGATTTTTCTAAAATGTTTTATTAGTTATATAAAATTATTTAAGGTATGAGATTTTAATGTTTTATGTAATTATAGAGGGGAAGGGGCTTTTTATAAAAATGCTTAAAATGCTAAATATAGAAAGTCGGCAGCACTTTTGAACATAAAAATTTAGCATTCAATCAAATTTAGATAAATAAGGCAGGTTAGGTACAAAAAAACTATTTAAAGTACAGATAAACAGGCTTATAACTATTTCATCTCCTTCAGCAACTGAGTTCCGCCTCTGTTTCTCACCTTTTGACAAGGTCGAAACCAATGCACATGGCATCAGGAAACTGGTACATAGTGAAATTGACAGAGGTCGAAAGGTACAGGGTCAAAACCCAGGAGTTTCGAAAGAGATAAAGCTTTGTTTTGGTTTTAAGGAAAATACGTGTGCCAGCTTTCGACAAGTTTGCTTTCTACCTAAATAATTTCGTCAAAGTAAAATAGTTTAAAAGAAAAGATTTCGATTGGGTTGCTTTTTTTAAAATTGAGTGCTTCCGACGAGGCCAAAAGGAAGGCTTTTGACAAGGTCAAAAGCATAGCTGTCGCTTCCTACCTTTCGATCTAGATGCTTTCGAAGGGAACCTTTTGTTTTCTAAATTTTCTACCTCTCCGTTGCTTTCAAAGGGATGATTTCGACACCATCACTTCATTTTATATGAAATTGTTTTGGAAGTGTTACTTTCTAAGGGTTTCGAAGTGGATGCTTTCAACTCTAATGTTTTTTGATCCTTTTTCTTTACTTGAAGGCATAATCCAAATGTTTTAAATCAAAATATTTAAATGATTTCGAATTAGTCAACTTTAAATGGTTTCAAAAGGTTTTTAATTGAGCTTATGTGTTTTCGAAAGGGTTTAGTTTGATGCTATCGAAAGGTTTTATCAATGGTTTCAAAAAGGGGTGGTTCCCCAAGTTTTCGGCAAGGTCAAAAAGAAAGGTTTCGACAGGGCCGAAAGGTAAGTTTTTTCTCAAATTTTTCGAAAGGAAATATTTAAATGGTTTTAAAGGAAGATGTCGTATTTTAAAGGCTTTTTGAGGAAAGGCTTTATCGGTTTTGAAGGGGCTACCTTCAATGTTTTCAAAAGTTTTTTCAATGGTTTCGATTGGGCTACCTTTAATGATTTCGAAATGGTTGCTTAAAGGTTTTAAACAAAGGTTCTGAATATAATGACTAGGTAGATAGCCTAATTGTTTCAAGTTACAAAGGACTTTAACTTATTTTGAAAACGATAGATAATCCTTATTGAACATCATCAACATTATTTTTAGTAAAGTATATGTAACATGGCATAATAGCTTAGGGTAAAGCTAAAAGATATATTTTTCTTGTATATATATATATATATATATAATGTAACGACCCGTAATTTTCGATAATTAAAATAGCCAGTTTAATAAGATTTTTGTGATTTAATATTGGAAGAAATAAAAATTTATGATATATTAATGAAATAATAACTAAATAAAATGTAATAATGTTAATTTAAGTCGATTATTAACAGTTTGAATGAGATTCTAATTAATTGAAATGATTTAATGATTGTACTTGGTTATAAAGTAAATATAGGAAAACAAATATAAATATTGAATTAATTAATGAAATAGAAATTAACTGCAATAAAATGAATTAGTATTAATTTAAGATAAATAATAATTTCTCTAATGTAATTCCAAATTAGTTAAATTGATTAAGAGTTATAACTGATATAGATTGTTAATAAATTATAGCAATGTATGTATTAATTGATAATTGGATTAAATAAGAAATTGATAACTTAAAGGATGTATCAATTAATAAAATAATGTGTAATAAATTGTAATTGAGTAAAATTAACGTAGGATAAGTTGTTATAGCAATCGCTTGTAGACAATAAACTTACAAACGACATTAAGTGTGGAAATGGTGACAGTTGTTATTTGTTACCAATTTAATTAACCAACTACAAATAAATGTCATTAAATGTTCATTAATATGGGTGAAGACAATAACTGTAAATGTAATGGAATGAGTAGAACTGTTAATTTTGTCCATAAGATAATAATTGATTTAACAAAAAGAATAAAACCCAGATAAATAAATTAATTGGAATGTTAATTTTTAATTAATGTGTATAAGTGACAAAAATTCAACAAAATCGAAATATAGTACTTAATCCAAACAAAAGAAGGCAATTGAAGAATATTAATGTAATGAAATATAAAACAAATGTTAACTATGTTATTAGATTTATAATTGATTGAATATAAAGGTTGAAATCAAATTTAGACAATTTATTGGAATTAAATTATAATTAATTGGATTTAATTATAGTTGAAATTGAACACTGTAATTAGTAAAATTTTAAACACCGAATTGATGCGTAAACTTGTTTCGATTTATCATAAATATCTAAGTAATACAAAATGATGAAATTTGTTAGTTAATAAATATTGAATTAAAAGGTGAATCAATTAATTTGATATTAATTTATTTATTTAATGCGAAAATAGCCATTTTGGTCAATGTCTTGGATTTCAACGAAACCGGTTTCATTGTATCCATAACGGTGAATTATTGTAAGGTTTCAAGTTACATAGCGATCGGACTTGTCGTTTGATCGTACAGACTCGAAACGCCTAGAAATCAATTAAATTAAATTCAATTGAAATCAATTTGAAATAAGCTGATTTTAAATTGACTTCTTCATAAGATGGAGTTTGGACTTGAAACCTGATCCATTGAGTTTAAAAATATCAAAAACATTTATTTTGATATATGAGATGACTATTTTTCGTTCCGGAGACAGAATGGGCTTTTCGGGTCATTTATCGTTCAATCCAAATCGATCTGTTCCATTCTTTCTATTTTCAGCTTTGCCTATAAATACCCCGTTATAAACCCTAGCTACTTCTTATTTTCATTTTTTTGTACATACATTTCTTTCTCATCTCCTTTGTCTAATGGCAAACAAATAAAACCCTAATTCCTAAATTGCAAATTCAATTCCAAAAATCAAACTCCCCAAACTATATCGAACTATATATCGTTTCGAAGCTCTCGACGAACGCAATCCCAATCCGTGATTGGTTTTTCGATTTGGATCATGGTTTGCTAGAATTTCCAAAAAAAGCTGTTCATTGTGGTCTGTGTGATTCAACGGTGGATTTGCGTCATGGGGTCGATCAGAGGGGATGGGCACGTAGAGGAGGTTGAAGCAAGCCGATCTAGTGATTTTATTCATGTCGTAACGGTTGGAAATCGCCAGGACATGCAGTTGAACGTGGCAACGGCGTTCGGCCTGGGGTGCTCGAGGGGGTTGCGTGACATCAGGGGGAGTGCGGCTTCGAATGGCGAGCACGGTCATGGTGCTCGATAGAAGCGTAGAAGCTTGGGTGGTCGGCGATTTTTCCCTGTATGTGGCGGCCAAGTTCTGAGCATGTCGCGATCGAGGCGAAGCATGCTAGGTTTTGCGCAGTGACGTGTAATGCTTTTTTTTTTCTCTATTATTTTATTTAATTTTGAATTACAAAACTTCTAATGTCTATAACTTTCACATATGAGGTCCAATCATGCACGGTTTTTTCCATTGGGATCGTATCGAAATTTCAAGCATTTTGATGCCGGTTTGGACGAATTCTGAGACTGTTTGAACTTGGGTCCTAAATTTGATTTTTAATTCGATTTAAAATCGAAGGTGAATATTTTAACCCACTCACAACTTCTAAAATCTCTTATGTTAGTTAAATTAATTTATGATGTGATGTGAAATTTATTTTGGTGTTGTTAAATTGTCATTCCAGTTAATTTGAATTTATTTGAATTAAATTGTCGTTTAATTTATTATGGAATTTAAATTGCCAGTTAATTACCTGTAAATGATAACCTGTTATTTACTGAAATTTATTGACCGAATTGGAAGATGATTAAGATGGGTGTTTGATTGTTGATATTGGATGAAAGGATGTTGTATTTTATATTGTTATAACACTGCAAGTTCCTTATGGGTTGAAATTATACATATCTGAATGATCTATAGAATTGGAAAAAATTGTTATGGGTTGAAATGATAGACTCGAGCGATTTTATGGATTTTTATTAAATTTGGGATTGCGATTTGTAATGATATATAACCATAAATTTTAAACTGCGGATTGAAATGATAAATATCCGTGTCACTTGACCCTAGAGCAGAAAATTATATACGGACATCGGATTGGTTAAATTAAATGATTTTTGAATCTTTGGAATTTTGAATTCAGTTAACTGGTATTTTGAAATATAAATTGATTTATATAAACTGGATTATTTTCATTGAAATTGGAATTTATTTTATGAACGGTTCCAATGATTTAAAATTTTGAATTTTCAAAGTTGAGGTAAAAATAGAAATGAATTTATTAGAATTGAGTTATTGAAGGTTGGATATAACTTTGAAATCTATTTAAATTAAACTTAAACTATTTTAACTTATTTAATCTATTATAACCTATTTAATCCAATTTATTCTATTTTACCTATTTTAAAGTAATTAAATTTATTTAATCCATTTTAAATTTATTTAATATAATTTAAATCTATCTAATCTATTTTAAATTTATTTAATCTATTTGAAATCTACTTAATATAATATAAATTAATTTAATCCATAATTAATCTATTTAGAACATTTTAAGCCTAATAAAATCTATTTAATCTATTTCAAATCTATTTAAATCATTTTAAATTTATCTTAATCACATTTAAATCTATTTAAGCTATTTTATTGTTCAAACTATTTTAATCTATTTAAACTATTTTAAACTAGTAAACTATTTATGACTATCTAAACTATTTTCCAAAATTTTAGACCATGTAAAGTTGAAGTATTTATATCTAAATCATTGATGATGATACAACCTAAGTTGAAATTTGAAACTGATAACTTTTATGAAATGACATATTTGAGCAAATATGATTTTGAAAGTGAATATTGTTTTGGAAGCGAATATAAGTTCAAAAGAGATATGATTTGAATTGAATATGATATTTTGATATAAATTGTGAATTGACTTTTGAAATATAAAAGAACCATCCGGTGTGTAATAAGCGTTTGGTTGTTAAAGAGACCGGGATCAGATATTGTCATACTGTCTTTCAATACCGAAAACCACTTTAACAACCTTGTACTTGCTGGAGATACCAGAAATGAAGTAGGATGGTTTAGCAAATGATCTCTGTATGAGGTGTGATGTGACCCTGACTCCCATGAGTCAGCTTAGATGAGACTAAAACAAGAGCCATGTCGGGCCAAGTAAGATCATTCCTCCTATCGGACGCACTTCTTCGATATTATATTCTGACTTTGTGATTGATTTGTTGGACACCTTCTGATTTTTTATTTGGAAGTGTGTTCCTAGGTGGGCGGTAGTAGCAGCTATGCGTTACCGCCAGTCCTGATTCCCAATTGGTATATCTATCCTGGCATTGCCTCGAGTGCCATGTTTACATGCCGTAGAGCGCCTTCTACGAGTTTGTTTTGTACCATACCTATGGAGTGCCCTCTTATAGCCCTCCAGTTTATGGAGGAATTACAGTTTGTATAGACTATGGGAATATATAAAAATGTGTTAAGGGGGATATTGGTAACGCCTTAACAGTATTTTAATACTTTTACTTTACTGTAGACATATTATAATAGCATATTGTACTACATAGTAGATAGTTTAACATATCCTTAAGAGATGTGAATCCTAAACATCTCTTAAGTTACCGCGTCCATGTTAGACACTGGATAAAAGATGTCAATCCCCGTAAACATCTCTGACGGCGTCACACTCATATTTTACCGTTGATTTAATTTACATAAGATCTTTTAGTTTTGACTCGAGTGTTTTGTCTTTTCAATTCGCTTGGGTCAGCCTGAGCATTTCAGGGTTGAAAATCTTATTTCTCGAGGATGAAGATGAAGATGTGTACTAATATTTATTTATTGTATTTCGCTGCATTATGTTGTTCCGCTGCATTTATTATTTACTTATTCTTGTTGTCTGTAACCCTGATTCTGTATTGTATAAGTATAATCAAATTTATGTGTAAACAACTTCATGAACTGTTGTTTGGTTATTATATTTTGTCATTCCGCTGCGAGATCCTGTATTTTTGATTTCTTTCTCTTTTTCTTATTTACTCGATAATAATCTGCCCTTTTGAATTGAGTCTGGCATGTGTGTTACTTAAAACGTCCAAAAAGGCAGGTCGTTACATAAGATTTGACGGACTAAATCATTTTGAAATGGTTTTCCAGGAAAATTTAAAGGGCAGTCAAGCCTAAGAAAATTCGGTCTGTTAGTCCATTTTGAGGGCAGTTAGTCCAGTTAAGGGCAGTTTGCCCAGATTATGAATAGTTAGTTCATTTGTTAGCATAATGGACCTTGCCACTTTTTAAGACAGTTAGTCCACCTTTTTCCCTATTTTATGGACAGATAGCCCATTATTTAGCATAAAGAATATTGCTATTTTGGTATAATCAGTTTTAGTATAGTTAGTCCAGCAAAGGGCATTTGGCCCAGATATCGAACCGTTTGTCCATTTATTTTCTGTTTTAGCATAATGGATCTTGCAATATTATTACTATAATTAGTTGATTAACCAGTTTGGTTGCAGGAAAAGATTTGCGAAATTTATTTTTTGAAAAGAGATATTAATGAGGTGAAAACAGTACCGCTAAGCGAGGTGGTCTCATTAAATATCAGTAACATAGATGTAACAGAATTATTCATACCAGGCTTTAAGTCCGACTCAAAGTTTTTGTTCCCCGTAAACTCTTGGGTGCTCAAAATTTGATTTGAGTGGGCTAAGGGTTTTGGTTTTCATATTTTAGCAGATTTTGACGAATAAGCTTTCAAAGACGAGCATGTGTCTAGTGGATAACTAAATTAGGAATTCAATTCTTTTTTATTGTTTCAGCTGCGTATTTAGATAATTATATCTATATTGCTTTACTCTTCCAGGGAAAATCTTCATATGTCGCTCTTGGGGTATTATTGTAAACTATAGTTGATCATTGCCTGGAAATACGTTTGAGGATTTTTTGTAACTTGGATATGATTTTATTTGGAATGTAATCACTGAAAATTATTGTTTTTTGAAATATGTGATTTTGTTCGTACCCAAGTGCTTCTGATATTATGGATACCATTAGCATTATCATATTTCATCACCAGAAGCTAATACTGTAGATGACTACAACATCCATAGCGCTTAGCCTTTGGTCTCCAGATAAGGGATGTTACACAAATGGCCTATTACTGAATAAACAGGGAATTTATATGTCATATATTATTATGTATGAGGTTTCCACGTGGCCTGTCAATTAAATATATAAATGCATTTCAACCACTATATTTTCAATGATCGTAGATGGAAATTCATTTAGCTACATAATAAATACTAGATGATTAAGATGCGAAGACCCTTTACTTCCCTATCTTTTCACAGCAATGGAGTACTTGTCAGTTATGTTTGAGGAAGCATTAAAGGTAATTTGACCTCATTATGTATGTAGTCCAGTTATTAATCATCTTATCTATCTTGACGAACTTTTGATATTTGCTAAGGAAAGTATAGAGAATGCTCAAACTATTAAACAAATAATATCACAAGTGAAAGATGTTATGCTTTAGCTATTGATGTGCAAAAATCAAAATTGTCTCTTATTAAAGGAGTGATTAGAAAGCAGGAAATTTCTAATGTTATATTAGTTCAATTAAAAATCTTCCAGTTATTTATCTTGGCGTCCCCTTAGTAGATCAACATTGAAGTGGTCTAGTTTCAAGAAATTGATTGATGAAGTAAAGAAAATGTTGAGTGGACGGAGTGGTAGATTACTTATTTTAGGTGAAGATTAGAGTTGATTTAAACATTTATATACGCTATTGTCTCTTACTGGTTACAATCTGTCAGATGCCTTATAATGTGACAAATCAAATTAAAAATTTATTTGAAATATTAATGGTTGGATAAACAACATTAAAGGAGCCAAGAATGTTAGAAGCAGATGAAATAAGTAGATTTACACAAAAATCATATAATGGATCATATTGGGCCTTTGGAGTCTAAATGTTTATGTTCGCTCCAATCTAATTAATTTACATACAATCATATTTTATTTAATATTTTTGAATTATTTAATTAATGATTTTAATTAAAAGGACCTTAGGTAAATTATAATTATACCATATATACTCATTTGTGTATAACATGCATGTGCAAGATAGCATAGAGTGTACATGGTTACATATATACATAAATAACTTGTAACGACCTGCCTTTCATTCCACAGAAAGACGCATCATTAAAAGAAAGAAAGTGATAAAAAAGAGAAAAGATAGGAAAGAAAGAACTAAACAATATCAGAATCTCACAGCGAAACGAATAAAATATATTAATCACATAGTTATTACATAATATAAAACATATATCGGAGTTACATAGCTTTACATCACAACACATTAGACAGTTATAAAAACTTGTCTATCATATAACTCAAGGTAAAACACAGAGACTTACACAGCAGAACCACAATATCAACATACGCTGAAGCCGCCTGCTCCATATCTCCTCCATAATTCATCAAAAAAAACCTAAATCCCTTAGCTACTTGCAAAAATTTGACTATCCAAGAGGTTAAGAAAACAGAAAATAAACTGGGTTAGACACGGGTCTGGTGTGAGTAAACGGGTTAAAGTTGTTTAACTTTGAAAATCATTTAAAAAAAAGGTATCTCGTAAGACCACGCCACAAATAAACATGTTGGGTTTTTACCTTACGATAACCAAAACATTTGATAGGAAATCCAGTGATATTATAATAGTGTCTAAGGTTTTCAAGTAAAATACAGAAATAGCTGGAATGCTTACATCTCACGTTCTAACATAGTTGGGCACAATCAAAACGTACGGCAATTATTGGAGATTGGATTTCATACAATGACAGGGCTACTAGGGTACCGCCCGTCATAGTACATGGTCTAGATCACTGTACCGAGGATCCACTCTAATCCCATGCAACACAAGACCGAAACCATCCCTTACTGGATAGTCCCGAATAAACAACCCCGCAGTTGCCGCGAACAACTGTCGACACAGCCGAATGAAAAGGGACCTCTAGACAGGGAAATTTTTGTCCTACTTGGGTGCTACCCACTTAGCTTTGCTGCACCTCCCCTGTTTTAGCCATTCCCGATTGATGAGGCTTGAGGCTACGATTACCTTTTTAGAACACATATCTTAGAATGCTCATCGTCCTCCAATGAAAACTGTCTGAAAGCATTCATTCCATACAAGTTTGTTCCAGATTCGAATGAAACCGAAGGCACTATCTCGTTTCACTAATTTTGGAATCACCCTCAGAGTTAACGAAAATAGCCCTTGCACTCTGAATCTTCATCTCGAACATCACTTGAGATTTCAAGACCCATCGTTTAATTTGGATCGATGTGGTTTTCGGATATCCAAATTTGGAATCGGATCCCGGTCTCACCGAAATCCAAAGCGACGTCATAATGTCCAAGTTGTTTTTAAGTTAAAACAATTTAATTTATTATCTATATTCACACAGACAGATAATTCCCATTGTCTCAAATAGATAATCAATATTATCACAATTCAACCAAAACTTCTCATATCACAGAGCAGCACATACACATCAGAGATATTAAATAATCCAAAGCATCCAATATCATTCAATCGTCCATAAGAAATATTAATTAGTCACACTATTTCTAATTAATAAATTAAATTAATTACTTCAGTTACTTTTAAATCCTGCTTACTTAACATTAATTAATTACAAACAAATTAATTAATTGTCCTTTAATTATCATCTTATATAATCATCCTTGATTAATTATTCTTTAATTAATTAAGTAATTAGTCCTTAATTAATAAGACAAACTTCAACCATTCACATTAATTAACCTTTAATTACTCTCCTTAATTAATTAAATATAATTAATTACATTGATCCTTAATTAATTACAGTCCTTTGATTAATTATCTTTTAATTAATCTCATTCATTATTTAACTAACCTTTTAATTAATTATCTTAATTAATCAATCATTTAATTACTTACACTAAGTAATTAATCCTTAATTACTCCCATTGAGTAATTATCCTCTAATTACTTCCACTAAGTAATTGCCCTTTTATTAATTACATTCAGTAATTATCCATTAATTACTTTCCCTAAGTAATTTCACTTTATTAATTTCATTAAGTAATCATACTTAACTAATTTCATTAAGTGATTATCTTTTATTAATTGAATTAATTAATTATCTTAAATTAATTACTTTAATTAATTAACCTTAATTCAATCACATTTATTAATTAATCACATTAAGTAATTATCATTCAATTAATCACTTAAATTAATTATCTCTTAATAACTAGTTAACGATCCTCACAGTAATTACATTCATTAACTATCCCTTAATTACCTTCATTAAGTAATTACCCTTAGATTATTATCACTAATTAATTTACCCTTATAAATTCATTAAGTGATTAACCTTTAATTAATTAATTATCCCTAATTAATCACAACCTTGATTAAACGATAATTTCATTATCTTAATTTATTACTCATTTAAATCTTATTAAATTGAATACTTGAAAATTGATTTATTATTATCATAAAAATCAATTGAGATCTTTTTGATTGATCAAAATCTAATACACTTACCTTAATCATTCCTTAGTTACAACATTTTATTACATTTGAAAACATTTAGGAATTTTATTACAAAATTTACCTAACATATAATTACTTTAAAACAAACAAATTTTCAAGATTTACTTTAACATTTAAATCTTTGGAAAAACTTGTTTAAAACATTTTGTTTTTATAAAACAATAGTATTTCAAAACCTAGTAACAAAATTTATTTTGAAAACCCATTCATACACTTTAAATTTTAGTAAAATTAAATTGTTTAAAAACTTATTTATCTTACATACTTAAAAACTCGATTAAAATCTTATTCAAGCTTCATACTTTAAAATATGGAAACCAGTTTTACTTTACAATATAAAACCTGAGCCTAACACTAGTGATCCTCGGGATCACACTCGAGTAACTCACGAAAAAAACACGCAAGCACTGTACTTTGAGTTGAATACGAAAAAAAACTTCGAACTTGACCCGGGCACATCCTTCTCCCCCAAACCAGACACACGAAAATGTATGCGTGTACGTGCACAACGTACCCATGGCCCTCCGACCATCTCTCCAACCCTCGATAAGTCGATGTCAACCTTGCCTACCCACTCGACCATCTAGATCTATGATCTTCCCTACGAATCAAAATCGAATTAGTCGATCGAACCTGGAACCAAACCAATCGACCAAAAACCTCTCGCCGACGATGAATTCGACCACTAGAGCCCACGTCCCTCCGACCACAGTTGCGTTACATACCTAAGCGACTATCCCACCCCTCGCGATCGAGTCTGGCTACCCCACGGCGATGCAAAAGCCTCGAATACAATGACCACCCAAACTGACGTCGAAACCCTACTTCGACGTCCCCCGGCCACCACGGCCATCTTAAAATCACCTGGCTATTTTTCCTTCGACCATCGTCCTTCAAACTACCTCTGACAACAAGCACGACCTCCAACACTTAGTCGATCGATGACAATCGACAAAAGTACCAAATCCAATCATCTCGGTATACCTCGATAAATACAAACTTAAAAATCGAGATTTCCATATTAAAATTCATCATTTTCTAATACTAATCAGGTTCTATAATCAAATTCTAAAATTATGATGATTGATTTTAGCTTAATTTTAGATCATCACTGTTATTCATTCTTTTTGAAATAATTCCAAATATAAATTCTTGAAACTATATTTAAAATTTATATTACACTGTTATAATCATATTTCCTTTATAAATCATAGCCTAAATCTTCATGTTTGGGAAGATATGAATTTTATGAGGAAAATGAGCCTGGATTTTAACAGAGTATACACACACACACACACAGAGGCATTTCACAGACCAATCATATGTATATTCATACATCCACATCAAATACTTATGCAAACCATACTACTACAATCACTTATCACATGCACTAAAGCTTACAACCCTATTTAAGTTCTAAAAGGTTTTTTTTACTCATCAGAAATTTAAAGAAGCAGAGAACAGGCTCTCTTTTTGTTTCCTGGAACTTTGTTTTTAAATCTGTACTTGATGTTGATTTTTGAATGTACTTTGTTTGAGTTGAAATCTGAAGTTTGAAACTAAAGCTTGAAAACTGGTGTTGTAGTTTGAATTTGAACCTAAAGCTTGAAGTTTGAAACTAAAGCTTGAAGTTTGAATTCAATGTAAATAAAATCACACAAATGTCCATACATGTACGAATTATTTTACACATGTTAAATGCATGTTTTTAATTACTTATAAATGTTAAAACTATTTTCAAATACTTTCTTATGTTTTTATATTAGTATATGTTTATATTTTTACATATATATATTTACAACCATTTTATCTCATGTTAAATTTTAAAAAGGAAACATATAAAAACAAAAGAAATGAACGTTTTATTAAATCTTATTTTAAATTTTAAACTTAAGTTATTCTACTAATAAATATTTATCCTTTTAGTGTTTTAAAAATGCATAATTTAATTTTAAATAAACTTTTGAAAATCTTTATATTAAATTCAAACTAAAACTTCCTATCACAATATATATACATATACATATACATACATATATACATATATTAAAATTAGGCAACATTCTTATATTTAGCTTTGAAAATTATTATATTGAATTTAAAACAAAGCTTCCAATTACAATATATGCATATATATATATATATATATATCACAATTTGGAACCATATTTTTATTAGTTTTGAAAAGATAACTTTTGCCGCACTAAATATTATTAACTTTGAAAATAATAAAATTTGCCAAATTAAATGATTATAAAAGAAGATGATTAAACCAATATTGTACATTTTAAATAATTATTAAATAAATATTGCCCAAAATTCCAGGATATCACATTCTTTCCCCCGTAATGGAATTTAGTCCCCAAAATTGAAAAGCAAAGATAATTTAATAATCCAACAAAGGTTTTATTTACGGACATCAAAGAACACATCAGCCCTATACTAACAATCATAGCAACCAATTCATCCAAACAAACAAACAAACTAACTATCCTGACACAATTCAGGATAGGCCTTCCTAATTATCAAGAATTTCCCAGGTGCAATCCCCAAAATCCTTGCTCTACAGAATCCTAACTAGCTATACCACTACGCTTCTGAGTTCCTCCTCATCTTGATCTACAATCTGAATTGGATGTCTGACCACAACCATATCCAGCTCAACTTCCAAATCCTCCTGAACTGCTGGTTCCACAACCGGAGATGTACGCACTTCCCTAGATGAGGTACGTGAAATACATTGAATCACAGCCATTCGAGCTGGAAATTCAATCCTGTAGGCTAAAGTACCAATCCTTTCTAGAACACAGAAATGAAATCCAATATGCCTTGGAGCTAACTTTTCAGTCTTACCAAATCTTATTGCTCCTTTGATCAGAGAAAACCTAAAATTAATCCAAATCTCCGACTTCAAATTCCAATCCAAAATCCAGAACACAAGCTCTACTCCACAAGCACTAGTAAACTTCAAACTTACTTCTCCTATCTGGAATAACCAAAACTTGTGCACTCGAAAACTTCACCTTCATATCCCGAATGAACTTCCTATAGAAACCCTCTAATCCAAAACAAATGCGAACTTCCATAGGGGTCTGAGGTTGCTTCCTCTCTTGCACAACTGCTACCTCACTTCCGCTGCGTAACTCTGAACTGGAGTAGATGAAAATGCCGTCGATGAACACGAGCACAGACTTGATCAACACATCCCAGAAAACACGGTTCATCAGGTCCACACAATAAGCTGGAGCATTGGTTAATCCAGAAGACATAACCAACCATTCAAAGAAATAGTTGGGTCCTCTAAATGCAGTCAAGGGTACTGTCTTCAGCTACCCTTAGCTAGAAAAAAAATTCCAAAACTAGATCTAACTGAGAAAACATAGAAGCACCAAGAAGAAGATCAAAAAGATCACCAATACGAGGCAAGGGATACTATCCTAATGGTCACCTTATCCAACTCCCGATGCTAAGGAAAACCTTGAATTCTTCGAAGACATCTGGAAAATCTCTGACCACTTCGATAGCTCCTACTTCCTCTAGAGATGCCTCAGTCCAAAGCAAAGATTACTCAAATAAACTCCTAAACTAATCGCAAGTCCCTTTTGCGATCTTATCCAGTTCAGTTTCCAATGATACTGTTCTCTCTTCACTAATCAGAACAACTTAATGCTTGTCTGACCAATCCATCGAAGAAATGGGTCCACTCTACTGCTTTTGAAATCTTCCTCTAGGATACTGCTTAGCCATATGACCTTTCTGTCGGCACACAAAACACTTCGAGCTATGATGTTGCCTCTCGGGTTTCCACTTACCCTGCTTCTTCCAATTCGGATTTGAAATTCCTTTCGTTCTGGTTGAAAGACTTCCCACTCGGTGCTTCCACACATGCCAAAGACTTCTTATCCAAAAGCTCTTCGATCCTAGAAACCATACCAACCAATTCCATAAAGTTCTTTTGAGATGGGCAGACATCTTCTCAAGAAACTCTGGCCTCAAACCAAGCACACTCATCTCGTTCTTCTTAGGCGGGGTGTCCATAAGACCAGGTCTGTTGCAAGACAACTCGATGAACTTCTTCTCAAACTCTGATACATACAAACTCCCTAGCTTGATATCTAGAAAATTCCTATACAGCCGAGTCTTCCTCTATGGTTGGTAAAACTGCTCTTCAAAAAATTCCTTAACTTGCTCTAAAAGAGAACACTTTCGGGAACACCCATGGTCACTGCGTCTCCCCATGCAGCTGCTCCTTTCTGAAGTTGCCAAGATGCCATTACTCGCTTCTGCTAAACCGACAGATTCAAACTCTTGAAAATCCACTCACATGAGCGCAACCAAACCTGT
Organism: Allium cepa; assembly: GCA_030765085.1. NCBI lineage: Eukaryota > Viridiplantae > Streptophyta > Magnoliopsida > Asparagales > Amaryllidaceae > Allium > Allium cepa. Next base: position 39,479,381 of record CM060935.1, on the reverse strand, counting down.
ACTTCAATGATAAACTCCGAACCTTATAAAAGACTATCCTCCAAAACGGGTAAATCCTTACACCATGATGCAAAACTCACTTGAGGCAGTATTGGGTCTACAGCCTCGGCAGATACTCTTCGATCCTCAACTCGCAGACTTCTTTCATTAGTGATAGTCGTGCTATACACACTACTACCCCTCTACCTCTATAACTCATGTTAGCAGAACCTCAACAGGTAACCCAACAAATTAGGTAGATATATAGATATATGTAAATAAATAAATAAATATATATATATATATATAATACATGTACGCTCTCTCAAGATATATATCACTCTAAAGCCTAGGTATTCTCTCAACCTGGAGCTCTGATACCATTGTAACAACCCACCTTTCATTCCACAGAAAGACGCATCATTAAAAGAAAGAAAGGGATATAAAAGAGAAAAGATAGGAAAGAAAGAACTAAACAATATCAGAATCTCACAGCAGAATGAATAAAATTTATTAATCATATAGTTATTACATAATATACAACATCTATCAGAGTTACACAGCGTTACATCACAACACATTAGATAGTTATAAAAAACTATCTATCATACAACTCAAGTACAACATAGGGATTTACACAGCGGAACCACAATATCTACATACACTGAAGCCGCCTGCTCCATATCTCCTCCAGAATTCATCAAAGCTAACCTGAATCCCTTGGCTACTTGTAAAAATTTGAGTACCCAAGAGTTTAAGAAAACAGAAAATTAACTCTGGGCTAGACATGGGTTTAGTGTGAGTAAATGGGTTAAAGTTGTTTAACTTTGAAAATCATTTGAAAGAAAGGTATCTCGTAAGACCACGCCACAAATAAACATGTAGCGTTTTTACCTTACGATAACCAAAACATTTGATAGGAAATCCAGTGATATTATAATAGTGCCTAGGGTTTTCAAGTAAAATATAGAAATAGCTGGAATGCTTACATCTCACGTTCCAACATAGTTGGGCACAATCAAAACGTACATCACTTATTAGAGATTGGATTCCATATAATGGCAGGGCTACTAGGGTACCGCACATCACAGTACAAGGTCTAGATCACCTTACCGGGGATCCACCGTGATCCCCTGCAACACAAAACCAGAACCATCCCTTACTGGATAGTCTCGAATAAGACAAACCCGTAGTTGCCGCGAACAACTGCCCACACAGCCGAATAAAAAGGGACCTCTAGACAGGGGAAACCTTATCCTACTTGGGTGCTACCCACTTAGCCTTGCTGCACCTCCCCTATTTTAGCCATTCCTGTTGATGAGGCTTGAGGCCACGATTACCTTTTTAGAACACATATCTTATAATGTTCATCGTTCTCCAATGAAGACGCTCGAAAGTATTCAATCCATACAAGTTTGTTCTGGGATCGAACGGAACCGAAGGCACTATCTCGTTACACTCATTTTGGAATTACCCTCAGAGTTAATGACAATAGCCCTTGCACTATGAATCTTCATCTCGAACTTCACTTGAGATTTCGCGACCTATCATTTAATTTGGATCGATATGGTTTTCGGATACCCAAAGTTGGAATCCGATCCCGGTCTCACCGAAATCCAAAGCGTCGTCTTAATGTCCAAGTTGCTTTTAAGTTAAAACAATTTAATTTATTATCTATATTCACACAGATAGATAATTCCCGTTATCTCAAATAGACAATCCATATTATCACAATTCAGCCAAAACATCTCATATCATAGAGCAGCACATACACATCAGAGATATCAAATAATCTAAAGTATCCAATATAATTCAATCTTCCATAAGCAAGATTAATTAGTCACACTATTTCTAATCAATAAATTAAATTAATTACTTCAATTACTTTTATATCCTTCTTACTTTACATTAATTAATACAAACAAATTAAGTAATTGTCCTTTAATTATCATCTAAATTAATCATCCTTGATTAATTATTCTTTAATTACATTAAGTAATTAGCCCTTAATTAATTAGAAAAATTAATTATCCTTCAACCATTCACATTGATTAACCTTTAATTACTCTCCTTAATTAATTAACTATAATTAATTACATTGATCCTTAATTAATTACAGTAATTAATTATTCTATAATCACTTCCTTTGATTAATTATCTTTTGATTAATCTCGTTCATTATTTGACTAACCTTTTAATTAATTATCTTAATTAATCAATCCTTTAATTAATTACACTAAGTAATTAAACCTTAATTACTCCTATTGAGTAATTATCCTCTAATTACTTCCATTAAGTAATTGCCCTTTTATTAATTACATTCAGTAATTATCCATTAATTACTTTCCCTAAGTAATTTCACTTTATTAATTTCATTAAATAGTTATACTTAATTAATTTCATTAAGTGGTTATCTTTATTTAATTAAATTAATTATTTATCTTAAATTAATTACTTTAATTAATTAACCTTAATTCAATCACATTTATTAATTAATCACATTAAGTAATTATCATTCAATTAATCACTTAAATTAGTTATCTCTTAATCACTAGTTAATGATCCTCACACTAATTACATTCATTAATTATCCCTTAATTACCTTCATTAAATAATTACCCTTTGATTATTATCACTAATTAATTTACCCTTATAAATTCATTAAGTGATTAACCTTTAATTAATTAATTATCCCTAATTAATCACAACCTTGATTAATTAAAGATAATTTCTTTATCTTAATTTATTAATCATTTAAATCTTATCAAATTAAATACTTGAAAATTGATTTATTATTATTATAAAAATCAAATGAGATCTTTTTTATTGATTAAAATTTAATACACTTACCTTAATCATTCCTTAATTACAACATTCTATTACATTTGAAAACACTTAGGAATTTTATTACAAAATTTACCAAATATACAATTACTTTAAAACTAACAAATTTTAAACATTTACTTTAACATTTAAATCTTTGGAAAAAATTGTTTAAAACATTTTGATTTTATAAAACTATATTTTTTTCAAAACCTAGTTACAAAATTTATTTTGAAAACCCATTCATACACTTTAAAATTTAGTAAAATTAAATTGTTTGAAAACTTATTTATCATACATACTTAAAAACTTGATTAAAATCTTATTCAAGCTTCATACTTTAAAATCTGCAAAACCAGTTTTACTTCACAATATAAAATCCTAGCCTAACACTAGTGATCCCCGAGATCACACTCGAGTAACTCACGAACAAAACAAGAAAACACCCTACTTCGAGTCGAACATGAAAAAAACTTTGAACCTGACCCGAGCACATTCTTCTCCCCCAAGCCAGACACACGAAAATGTATGCGTGTACATGCATATTGAACCCACGACCCTCCGACCATCTCTCCGGCCCTCAACAAGTCAACGTCGACCTCGCCTACCCACTCAACCATCCAGATCGATGATCTTCCCTGCGAATCAAAATAGAACTAGTCGATCAAACCTGGAACCAAACCAATCGACCAAAAACCTCTCGCCGATGACGAATTCGACCACCGTAGCCCACGTCCCTCCGGCCACAGCAACGTTACAGTCCCAAGCGACTATCCCACCCTCACGATCGAGTCCGGCTACCCCACGGTAATGCAAAAGCCTCGAATACAACGACCACCCAAACTGACGTTGAAACCCTACTTCGACATCCCCTGGCCACCACGACCATCTTAAAATCACCTGTCCATTTTTCCTTCGACCACCGTCCTTCTAGCTACCACTAAAAACAAGCACGACCTCCAACACCTAGTCGATCGACGACAATCGACGAAAGTACCAAATTCGAATATCTTGATATACCTCGAAAATAAAAACTTAAAAATCGAGATTTCTATATTAAAATTCATCATTTTCTAATACTTATCAGGTTCTATAATTAAATTCTGAAATTATGATGATTGATTTTAGCTTAATTTTAGATCATCACTGTTATTCATTCTTTTTGAAATAATTTCCAATTATAAATTCTTGAAATTATTTTTAAAATTTATAATACACTGTTATAATCATACTTCCTTTATAAATCATAGCCTAAATCTGCATGTTTGGGAAGATATGAATTTTATAAGGAATTTGAGCCTGATTTTAACAAAGCACACACACACACACACATATATATATATATATATATATATATATATATATATATACATACACAGGCATTTCACAGACAAATCATATGTATAATCATACATTCATATCAAATTCTTATGCAAACCATACTACTACAATCATTTACCACATGCACTAAAGCTTACAACCCTATTTAAGTTTTAAAAGGTTTTGTTTACTCACCAAAAATTTAAAGAAGCGGAGAACAGGCTATGTTTTTGTTTCCAAGAACTTTGTTTTTAAATTTGGACTTGATCTTGATTTTTGAATGTACTTTGTTTGAGTTGAAATCTGAAGTTTGAAACTGGAGCTTGAAAATCGGTGTTGCAGTTTGAATTTGAAACTGATCTAGCTTGGTTAAAGTTGAAACAGTTTTTTTGGATTTTATTTTAGTTTTGATTTTCTTTTGGATTCAGAAGATGAGAGGAAGAGGGTTTAGAAAAGAGTATGGAAATGTATTGGAACTGAAAACAACTAGATTTTCTCTAAACACTTAGTTATATATAATTAAATTTTAAAAGAAACATAGTTTGCCATTTGTTACTTGCATGTAAATAAAATCACACAAGTGTCCATGCATGTACTAATTATTTTACACATGTTAAATGCATGTTTTTAATTACTTATAAATGTTAAAAACTATTTTCAAATACTTTCTTATGTTTCTATATTAGTATATGTTTATATTTTTACATATATATATTTACAACCATTTTATCTAATGTTAAATTTTAAAAAGGAAACATATAAAATCAATTATTATACTAATAAATATTTATCTTTTTAGTGTTTTAAAAATGCACAATTTACTTCTAAATAAACTTTTGAAATCTTTATATTAAATTCAAAACTAAAACTTCCTATCACAATATACATACATACATACATACATACATACATACATACATACATACATACATACATAGATATATATTAAAATTAGGCAACATTCTTATATTTAACTTTGAAAATTATTATATTGAATTTAAAACAAAGCTTCCAATCACAATATATACATATACATATATATATATATGTGTGTGTGTGTGTGTGTGTGTTATAATTTGGAACCATATTGTTATTAGATTTGAAAAGATAGCTTTTGCCACATTAAATATTATTAACTTTGAAAAGAATAAAATTTGCCAAATTAAATGATTATAAAAGAAGATTATTAAACCAGTATTGTACATTTGAAATAATTATTAAATAAATATTGCCCGAAATTCTAGGATATCACATAACTTTTGGGATTTATATCTACAGTGTATATACTTAGGTTTTACATATCTATTAACCGGTCAAATTAAAGAGTATTTTTTTAATTTTAAAATAGATACACACACATATCCATATATATATATATATATGTATGTATGTATGTATGTATGTATGTATGAATATTTCGAAAATATTAATTAATTTCGTTTACAAAAAATATAATATAAATCTTGACTATATTTTAAATCATATATAACAAATATAAATTATCTAAATTAGATTTAGTAAAGAAGATACAAGTTTAAAGCTAGATCTAAAATTTAAAATTCAAGATTTTCTAAATATCTCAATTTTGACTTTGCAATATCTTTAAATATACATACATACATACATACATACATACATACATACATACATACATACATACATACATACATACACACACATCAAATAAATAGAAGTTCGAAATTAAATATATTATGAAATATTTATGTAAATACCTACATTTATTTAACGATTTGTATATAAGTAAGTAAATATATATATGTATGTATGTAGGTAGGTATAATATGTACATACATACATACATACATACATACATACATACATATGTGTGTGTGCGTGCGCACGCGCACTTGTATATCTTTTGGCAATAAAAAAGAAAAAAAATTAAATCGAAAGTAGTTTTCTTTGTTATTTAAAACTATATGATTCAAACAAATATATTCGTATATAGTACATAAATATTTATCTTATTTTAAACTAATTTGGCCGAGAGCATTTTTTTAATTTGTGGAAAAAAATTTCAATAAAATATTTTCATAATATTTTATTATTGTTAATTTACAAACAAACATTTAAATTGCTGAACAACATTTAAGAATAACATGAATAATATTATGTGTGTGTATATATATATATTTCCTTCAATATATATATATATATATATATATATATTAAATCTATTTTTTTTGAAATTATGGCCGAAACATTTTACGCATGTATAATAATTTTTTTATCAATTACAAATTATAGTGATAATTATATTCACATAAATCTAATGCTAAAGTGTTAAATTTCTCACCGATATAAGATCAACAGGCTATAACATATCTAAAAAGGTGATATAGTAAATACAATACATAGAGATCATAGTAAAATAATGAATACATTTTCACCTTTAGAGAGTAGGTGTACAACCACACGTCGATCTAGATAGTCTCCTTGATTTATTAGATCTACACTTCCTGCTGCAAACAATAAGAGTGCAAACACGGAATCTCATAGTATTTTATTGTTTAGATGTAATTAAAGTAAAAATGGAGCAGGACAAGGGATGCTTGTAGTTAAGAGATGAAGAGGGAGGAGGCAAAAAGTAAAAAATAAAAGAGAGGAAAAAATTTGAATATATAGTGAGGTTCATAGAGAAATATCTTGCATAATCGTCTTTCACAAATTCAAATACAAAGGCCCATCTTGCTCCTTCCCTCTCTCTTAGCCGGTCATTCATGAGTCCAAGATAGGTAAATAACCTAAACAACTATTTTAGCAGTTTATTCAATTTATATCTTTATCAATATCTTATATCGATACATACTTTTTTTATATACACACCCGATAAATTACTAATATCACCTAAACAATTCTATAGACAACTCTATTTCACTGAACACACTCCATACAATTAAACAATAATAACTAATATTTCATAAACATTAATTAACTTAATAAATTTATAACTCTTATAAACCAATTATGTCAAGCAATGCTTCAAAGACCAAGCATATTCGGTAGCACGACTCACATGTGTGAATTTAGCTAGCGGTTAATATTTAAAAAAATTAAATACTAATGTTCACATGTCACCATAACTAGTAGTGTGATAGATTAACTTAGTTCATCTCTCACAAATCTCATGGGTAAAATCTTATTTTATAAATTTAAGTGGTTCCTTATATTAATAATTAATTACACCAATCTCTTCATCAATACTACATCATTTTATGATTTATAGAATTTATTTCTGGTTAAAATTCTAGTACCATCCATATGCAACTCAGTTTTTACATAAATAGAATCCTTGATTCAATAATACTATTTATTACTAATTATACTATCTAGGGCAAATATTTTGACTTTGAGTTGACTGCAATTGACCATGATACTAACCCCATACAATAGATGAGACGAGTTCTTTATTGAATATTGTTTTGCTTCAAATTCTTTAACTAGAATCTAACTATAGTCTCTCAATGGTCGCACACCATGATTTAACTATAATCAAAGTTGAGCATCCACGTTGAAGTTCAACAATATTCTCAAGTCCATAGAACAACGTAATATAGTATCCTGAGATTTCCTATTTGACCTCATTGTAAAACAATGAAGAATTATATAATATATCCCCTTGGTGCCCCTACATCCATGAGTAATACAATTCCTAACGTTTGGAGAGCATAATGTACTATGGTCTAAACAGATGTATTGATATCCTTTCTTGAAATATCTTGACCATAATATTTAAAATAATCTGTAATTTAATATTATGATAATTTTCTCATGATTACAATTCCTTATAATTATTATCACATAACATACCATTTAAGGATTTTGTATTATATATTTAAATTAATTATTTAATTAATATATCACAATATAATATAAAACTAACACCTTTTATTTCAAATGATTTTTTATTACAAAGTTAGTAATTTACAATAAATTACATAATTGGCCCTAAGGCATACCCCCTATCTCAATCTCTGATGACGCAGCGGATTAATCAAACAAAACTTCAATCGATGGAATGTAGCAATCGGTGAGTTGAAGATACCAAAATGCCCAAGTTCGTTGATCCAAAGATACCGAACTCTAGCTATCTCAAACACGTTGATAGCGCACTATACCGTGTTCAAAGATCTACGATTCTTCGCACGTTGATCTAGCGCACTAGATTCCGTGAATCGGCTTCTACGATCGTTGAATCGAGCGCACTCGATTAACCGAAAGAGGAGATAGGAGATTACACTCAACTACCAATTGGTATGAAAGCACAAAGCTAACAAAAGAGAATTTTATTCAAAAATCAACTCCTCAAAATGTACAACACACGCGCTATTTATAGCTTTCACAACTCAACACACACAAACCCTCACCTGACTCTTAGGTCGGCGACGACTTACGACCTAACTTAGGTCGTGGCCGACTCAACACAAGGCAGCTCAACTCCAGAACGACTCAACCCTGGCCGACTTAACAAGCACGACCTACATACATCATCATATGACCTTAAGACGACTCACCATAGGTCGTATGCGACCCAACACTTCATATGCATGACCGACTCAACATTACCCCTAGGTCGGTAACGACCTAAAATACAACACGATCCAACTACATACCGACTTAAAACTCACGACATACGACTTACAACATACAACAGTACACGACTCATCACAACAAACGACTCAACACGACCGACTCAAGCGCATGCTGCCTCATCTCCTTGCCACCTTAACTCCCTCCGACTCAAAGCCTTCACTTGCTGGGTTTTTCTTTGCTTCGCGTTAAGTCGTTGACGACTTATACGTTGAGTCGTAGACGACTCAAGTTCCCTCAATACTGAACGACTCATAGTTAGACCCGGCAACTTGTTCCCCATTGCTTTAATAAGTCGCAAACGACTTATGGATAGACCGATGAGTCGTGGACGACTCATCAAGTACGAACTCCTCCAAGCTTCGTTAAATCGGCACCGACTCATGCTTCCACTATCCCGTGACCGACTCATCAAGCATGTACGTCTTAAGCTCGTGTACGACTTACGACTTAAATCCGAAGCTCCTTGACTCGTGCACGACTTAATATGGTCTAACTTCTGAATTCCTATATGCCTTGCTGCATCATCCTCCCCTGGTTGAGAAAAATTCGACCTCGAATTTGTAAATTCTTCCTCAAAAATCTCACCCCCATGATATGGAATTAAATGCTTGACGTTAAAAACATCAGAAGTATAAACATCATCTGGTAACTTTAATCGATAAGCATTCTCATTGATTTTCTTTAAAATTTCAACTGGACCAATTTTCCGCGCCTTCAACTTGTTATAAGCACCCACCGGAAAACGATCCTTTGTCAATACAGCATAAACCAAATCACCTTCTTTAAATTCAACATTTCGTCGTTTCGAATCTGCAAACTTCTTATATTTCTCATTCGATTTATTCAATCGTTCCTGAACGATTTTATGACATTTATTCAGCTCATCAACAAAATCAGCAGCTCGTTTAACTGTCCCTTTTGACTGTGGTACTACTGCCAAATCCAACGGCCCCCTGGGTAAATTTGAATAAACAATCTGAAACGGACTGAATCCGGTGCTACGATTTACTGCATGATTATGAGCAAATTCTGCCTGGCATAGCTTCATGTCCCAACTTCTCAAATTATCCTGTACAAGACAACGCAACAAATTTCCCAATGACCTGTTAACAACTTCTGTCTGCCCATCAGTTTGCGGATGATAAGCACTACTAAATTTCAGTTTCGTTCCCACCATCTTCCACAAACTCAGCCAAAAGTGACTCAGAAAACGAGTATCTCTATCAGAAACAATAGATTCTGGTAATCCATGAAGTCGATAAATCTCCTTGAAAAATAACTGTGCTACTCGAACTGCATCTGCTGTCTTCTTGCAAGCAACAAAATGTGCCATCTTCGAAAACCTGTCCACCACAACAAATATCGAATCATTTCCCCTTTGAGTTCTCGACAAACCCAAAACGAAATCCATGCTAATATCAACCCATGGCTTAGATGGTACTGTAATGGCATATACAACCCTGCATTCGTTGCTGTTCCTTTTGAAACTTGGCAAATATGACATCGCTCCACGAACCTTTCAACCTCTTTTCTCATCGACGGCCAAAAATAAGACTGTGAAATTAACTGCAAAGTACGATCACGGCCCACATGTCCTTCCTCGTGCAACTCCTTCACAATCTTCATCCTCAAACTACAATCCGGAATACATAAACGATTTCCTTTAAACAGAAAACCATCAACCAACATAAATTCAACGGTGCTCCCATCCTTCACTTTCTCAACATATTTCACAAAGTAAGGATCTTCTTCAATCATTTCTGGCAACATTTCAAACCCCGTTACTTCAACCTTCATTGTCGTTAGTAAATGACTCCTCCTACTCAAAGCATCAGCTACTCGATTTGTCACCCCTGATTTGTGCTTAACGACAAAAGTAAACTGCTGCAGATAAGCAATCCATGATGCATGTCTCGCTGAAATTTTATCCTGCCCCTGTAAATGTTTCAAAGCTTCGTGATCAGTGTACAGAACAAATTCCTTCTGAAATAAGTAATGTCTCCAATGTTTAACAGCCTGAACAACAGCATAAAATTCAACGTCATATGTACTGTATCTCATCTTCGCCCCTGACAACTTTTCACTGAAATATGCAACTGGCTTCCCATTCTGACTCAGAACTCCTCCAATACCAACCTTCGATGCATCAGTATGCAATTCAAACAATAACTGAAAATTAGGCAGAACAAGAATTGGTGCAGACGTCAACAATTCCTTGATCTTCTCAAAGGCAACCCCCGCTTCTTCTGACCACACAAATTGTTTCCCTTTCATGCAATCAGTCACTGGAGCCACCACGCTACTGAAGTGTGGGATGAATCTTCGGTAGAATGACGCTAGCCCATGAAAACTTCTCACTTCTGTAATTGTCTTTGGCTGTGGCCAATTCCTGACTGCTTCAACTTTGCTCTGGTCAACTTGAATACCTTTCCCTGAAACAACATAACCCAGGAATAAAACACTGGGTGTCATAAACACACATTTCTTTGTAGCAGCATAAAATTGTTCTTCACGAAGAATAAGCAACACTTCCCTCAAATGTAGAACATGCTCCTCCGTACTCCTGCTATAAATCAGAATATCATCGAAATAAACCACGACGAACTTCCCAATGAATGGCCTAAAAATTTGATTCATCACCCGCATGAATGTACTAGGTGCATTTGACAATCCAAATGGCATAACCATCCATTCGTACAACCCCTCTCTAGTTTTGAAAGCTGTCTTCCATTCGTCTCCAGGTCTGATACGAATTTGATGATAACCACTCTTCAAATCAATCTTTGAAAATATAGTTGCCCCACTCAACTGATCCAACAAATCATCCAACCTTGGCATAGGAAATCTGTAACGAACAGTGATCTTATTCAAAGCTCTACTATCCGTGCACATCCTCCATGTTCCGTCTTTTTTTGGTACTAACAATGCTGGCACGGCACAAGGACTTAAACTTTCCTGAACACGTCCCTGTTCCAACAACTCTTCCACCTGCCTTCGTAACTCCTCATGTTCCTTCGGACTCATACGGTAATGTGGTCTATGTGGTAACACTGCTCCTGGAACAAGATCAATTTGATGTTGAATGTCTCTAAGTGGTGGTAACTCCTTAGGTAACTTCTCTGGAAAGACATCTTCAAATTCTTTCAAAATGGGCTTTGCTTCTTCTGGAATTTCAACTTCTTCACTACTCTCTCTCCCAATCAACAAAAATACTTCCGGTTCTTCTTCAGCTTCTTTAACAAACTCCTTCAAAGTCAACAAAGTTTTTAATTCTTCAATCTCTTCTAGCTTGCTCTCCTTCTGCTGTTGCTTCTTAGGAACCAAAGTGATTTTAGTACCCTCGAACATGAAACTGTAACTGTTGGCACGACCGTCATGCTGAACTGCTCTATCAAACTGCCATGGTCGACCCAACAATAAATGACAAACATCCATATCTACGACATCACACCAAATTTCATCTTTGTACTTCTTCCCAATAGAAAAATTAACACAAGCTCTTCGACACACTTTCACTTCACCACCCTTTCTTAACCATGCTAGCTTGTACGGTTTAGGATGCTTCTCAGTTTTCAAGTTCAACTTCCTTACTGCTTCTGTAGAAATAATATTATCACAACTCCCTGCATCAATAACGAATTTGCAGACTTTCCCCAGAATAGTACATGTCGACTGAAAAATATTGCTTCTCAACCAACTACAATCCTCCTCTTGCTTTGGTGTCAAACAACTTCTCCTCAACATAAGATTACATCCTTCATCTCCAAACAATTCTTCTTCCTCCTCAACATAAGGTACATTTGAATACTCTGTCTCCTCACCATCATCTGCCTCAACCTCTGCAACCATGGTTCTCTTCTTCGGCTTCGGACATTCGTTGCTTTTGTGACCCAACTCCTGACAATTATAACATTTGAAAACACTACTAGCCTTTGCTTTCTCTGCCTCCTTCACCACTGGCTTTGTAACAAGTTTAGGAACACTAGAACTTCCGCCAACACCCCTTGCTTGATTATTGGAATTAGTAAACACACCACCTCCACGCCTTCCTTGTTTCTCCCAAGCTAACGCTTTCTGATGTGCCTCTGTTACTGATCTAGGATCAAACATATTAACCATATCCTGGATCTGCATTCTCAAGCCCCCAATGAATCTAGCAGTTAGCTGTTCTTCTGTCTCCATGATATCATTCCTGGCGATGAGTTGGTAAAATTCATCAGCATAATCACTAACAGATTTTGTCCCTTGCCTCAGATTCTGCAACCTTTGGTACATAAGTGACTGGTAGTTGTAAAGTAAGAAAGTAGATCTCATCAACTTTTTCATCTTCTCCCAAGATTCTATCTTTGACTTCCCCATTCGTTCTCGAGTAAGTTTAGTTTGCTGCCACCATGCCAAAGCTCTCCCCCTCAGCCTTGTAGCAACTAACTTCACCCTTCTATTCTCCGGCACCTCCTTGAAATCAAAGATTTCCTCCACATTAGATAACCAATCTAAAAACTCCTCAGCAACCATCCCGCCTTTAAACTCCGGAATCTCCATCTTCATACCCGATTCCCAACGTCGATCATCATCAATAACACGATAAGAATTTTGAACTTGGTCTCGATCTCGATAATGAATACTAGCTCTGTCACCCTCTTCAACAAAATCAAAAGTACGGCTACATCGATCTCGACCATTATCATCCCTTCGTTCATGCATGCTTCTTTGACTATGTCTCTCTTCATCTCTATATGCTTCATTGCCAAATTCACGTTGACTTCTTCTCTCTTCATGTGCATAGTCATGATGATCTCTTCGTGATGATATTGATGTTTCTCTTCTATCTCTACATGAATGTGGTGATACCCTCCTCGCTTCCGTAACCGATGGCGAAACTCGGTTTCCTCCATGGTTCGAGTTTGGTGATCTCCTCCTTTGATTCAAATCATTCATCAATTTCTCCAATTTACCAATGCCTTCATCAAATTTCTCATTAATACGTTGTTCCATAAGCTCGGCTTCTTCTCTACGATACAAAGCTTCAACGTTTTGATGACGATTAGCTCTCCTTGGTGGCATGGTTGTAAACTTCTCAAGACTTCTACAATTCAAACACAAAACTCCAAAGCTTTCCACTCAACAAAGCAATCTAGGCTCAACAATACACGGCTATGCTTGTCTCGGCTCACACTAACTCAGCAACGAGTTAACGATTCAAGTAAAGTCGGCTCCAACTTGTCTCGGCCTTGACACTTCACGGCTTGGCTTCACACTTACTCCAAAACCCTCCAAAAATTGGCGCGCAAACACCAATTAAAAAGCCAAACAAAGTCCAACTCCTCGATCCAAAATGAAATGGATCAAACACTCCAAACTTGATGCAACTTCAATATGAACACGATGAACTCCTTCAAACTTCAAAAACTTCAAAAACTTGGCTCCAAGAATCAACTTAGCTATGATTGGCTAAGTATGGCTCTGATACCAAATGATGACGCAGCGGATTAATCAAACAAAACTTCAATCGATGGAATGTAGCAATCGGTGAGTTGAAGATACCAAAATGCCCAAGTTCGTTGATCCAAAGATACCGAACTCTAGCTATCTCAAACACGTTGATAGCGCACTATACCGTGTTCAAAGATCTACGATTCTTCGCACGTTGATCTAGCGTACTAGATTCCGTGAATCGGCTTCTACGATCGTTGAATCGAGCGCACTCGATTAACCGAAAGAGGAGATAGGAGATTACACTCAACTACCAATTGGTATGAAAGCACAAAGCTAACAAAAGAGAATTTTATTCAAAAATCAACTCCTCAAAATGTACAACACACGCGCTATTTATAGCTTTCACAACTCAACACACACAAACCCTCACCTGACTCTTAGGTCGGCGACGACTTACGACCTAACTTAGGTCGTGGCCGACTCAACACAAGGCAGCTCAACTCCAGAACGACTCAACCCTGGCCGACTTAACAAGCACGACCTACATACATCATCATATGACCTTAAGACGACTCACCATAGGTCGTATGCGACCCAACACTTCATATGCATGACCGACTCAACATTACCCCTAGGTCGGTAACGACCTAAAATACAACACGATCCAACTACATACCGACTTAAAACTCACGACATACGACTTACAACATACAACAGTACACGACTCATCACAACAAACGACTCAACACGACCGACTCAAGCGCATGCTGCCTCATCTCCTTGCCACCTTAACTCCCTCCGACTCAAAGCCTTCACTTGCTGGGTTTTTCTTTGCTTCGCGTTAAGTCGTTGACGACTTATACGTTGAGTCGTAGACGACTCAAGTTCCCTCAATACTGAACGACTCATAGTTAGACCCGGCAACTTGTTCCCCATTGCTTTAATAAGTCGCAAACGACTTATGGATAGACCGATGAGTCGTGGACGACTCATCAAGTACGAACTCCTCCAAGCTTCGTTAAATCGGCACCGACTCATGCTTCCACTATCCCGTGACCGACTCATCAAGCATGTACGTCTTAAGCTCGTGTACGACTTACGACTTAAATCCGAAGCTCCTTGACTCGTGCACGACTTAATATGGTCTAACTTCTGAATTCCTATATGCCTTGCTGCATCAATCTCCCACTTGCACTTGGGGTGATTATGGAATTTCAACCTTATCTGTAATAACCTGAAATTTCGGATACTTCATATTTAAATATTTGAATTATTTAAATATTTAAATCTTGGATTAAATGTTATTAAAGTGATTTAATAACCTTATTAACTACCTTTTAGATCATAGCTAATGATGGTAAACTTGTTTTGAAAAAATGTTAATAAAAATAAATATTATGAAGAAATATCGATAATATGATCGAAAATCATTTTACGATAAACAGCTTTCTACTCATTAGAAAATGTTCGAACTCTTTTACATACACTTATTTTCTTAGAAAATAAATGATACGAAAAAAAATATTTTACCATCTATGAAAATAAAATATTTGATGATGTCATGGGTGATATCATGGAAATATCTTTTGAAAATGAGATTTTAGGAAAGTCTTAAGTGTTGAGTAAAAGAAATGAAGTGCAAAGTAAAATAAGCATCAAGGCACATAAGGCTCTTGGCTGTGTAAAGGAGGGGCTAGGCTTGTGTTAAACACCTCATAATCTCAAAAGCTTTAGAAGGAATGAAAATAACAAAAATGGTAGAAGTGATTAGCACTAATCCACTTATATCTTTGCCAGTCTTTGTCTAATTAACTCAAATCTTCTGCAATCCACCAAACTTTCACCAATACCTAGGTACACCTCAGGAAGCTTGAATCTAAAGTCAAAGTGGAAGAAAGATGAAGAAAAGGAGGGATCTTTATGAGGCCATAAGCAATGGAGAGGAGTGATAGCATGGCTTTGTGATTTTGGTGCTAATGGTTGGATCTTTAGGCTTTTGGAGATGGTAGGAAGTGATTCTTTGATTCTTGCATATTTGGGCTTGTTGTAGGCTTATATTTGGATGAGTTATTTCACTATCTTGTATGTATATATTGTGTGTATGTGTGTGCAAATATAAAGTTAAAGTGACATTAACTAAGTAAAGTTATAACTTTAGACTCCTCTTGCTTTTGAAAGCAAATGACAACTTTATATTGTATAACATCAATTCTATTACCTTACATAACATGCGTTGTAGCCTTGAAATTATATTTATATGGTTGGTTGGCTTGTATATTTAATTGAGTTGTGTTTGATGTGAGAATAGTCGCCATAAGTGCATTTCGATATCCCTTAATTTTAACTTATGTAAACAGAGGATTTATGATCTTAACTTAGGAAAATTTAACTCGGTTGTTCTCTACACATATTTTTGTGTATGGGATAGTAAAGTATTGGTTTGTAAAGTGACAGAATTGTGAGCTAAAGTTGTGAAAATTAGAAGCGAAAAGGTCGCTATGGATGTGTATTGAAAATGCCTTGTGTTCGACGATTTTCAAAGTTAACATTGGAGACACCAAGGAGCTTCTTTGCACTTTTAATAATTACTACAAGTATACTTATTAGTGGATAATATGGAAATTTAAATCATTCAATAACTTGTGAAAAAAAGTTGCAAAAAGTTATAGCGAGAAGAAAGTTGCTATACGAGCACTTTGAACTACCTTGTTTTATCTAATTTTTGTAATTGATTTGAAAGATATCATTAGATGTTTCTTTACATTTTTAATAAGTATTATATGTGTACTTATTACTTGAATAAAAATTCAAAGTTTTAAAGATTTCAGAACTGATCAAACAAAGTGGTTAAATTTGAAGTAAAAAAGTGGTTATAAATACATTTTGTAAATATAGCTTGTTATTAGGAATTTTCGCATATAACAAAAAATATCCTTAGGGGTTCCTTTTCATGGTTTATAAGTACTACTTACTGTAAAAAAATTAAATTTTAAATTTTAAATCATTTGTTTATGTGGTCAAAATTTGTAACGACCCGATTTTTCGACGCTCGAAAAACCTAACCATTAGGGTAAAAGAAGAAGAGGTAGAAGAAGAAAATAGAAAACAACATCAGAATCTTTCCAACGCAGCGGAATAAAATGTAATAGATAATAACAGATCTTTACACAAAAGAAAACTATATCTGTTTTATACATACATCACCAGAATACATCATCAGAGTTCAACAACATCCATAACATCAACTGGACAGTCACATAAAACTTGTCCTCAAAATTGATTATTAAAGTTTCAAAATCCTTTGAAATCAAAAGCATCTCGTAAGACCACGCCACAAATAAACATGTCGGGTTTTTACCTTACGATAGCTAAAACATTTCTTATAAAATCCTTTGATACTATAATAGGGTCTATATAAAAACACTTATTAAAATAGCCGAAATTGTTACATCTATTAAATTCCAGCTACTAGCCACAATCATGGGTAATACAAACAAAAATCGTAAAAGGCGCGTAGGGAAAATGGATTTCCAACTAATGACTAGGCACTGGGGTACCACCTGTCACAGTACGTGGCCTAGATCACCGTACCGAGGATTACTTCCTATCCCCTGCAACATAAGACCGAGACTACCCCTTACTGGATAATCCCGAGTAAGATCACCCCACGGTTGGGATCAGCAACCGCACTACTAAGCCGGATAAAAAGGGACATCTAGAAAGGGATGACCTCACCCTAATGGGCGCTACCAACCTAGCCATGCTGCATAACCCCTGATTTTCAGTCATTCCTGCTTGATGAGGCTCGAGGCTAAGCGTTGCCTTTTTAGAACATATCCCTTAGAATGCTCATCGCCCACCTGACGATGTTCTGAAAGCATTCATCCATACAAGTTCGTCCCGTGTTCGAACGGAACAGAAGGCACTACTCCTGCAACATCCATTTTGGAAACATCCTCAGGATTAGTAGCGACTAGCCCTTGCACTTCACTTCTCCTTCTTCGACTCCGAACTCGTTTTTCCCTGAAAACATACAAACTGGATCGAAGTGGTTTTCAAGAAATTAATCCCGATCCCGCTCTCTTCGAAACGTCAGCGCATTATCCAATATTGATATTCGATTATTTAACTATCAATTAATATTCACAAACATTCATCAAACATAAATAATTTTGCCAAATTATTTATTCATCTCAAAATATCCTTACAAGATATATTTCCCATTTTCAACCCTTTCTGAAAATAGTTTTCAAACCATACTCTTCTCATGGGATAAATTCCCAACTATTTATTTCCACTGAAATCACCAAGTACAAAAACTTTAGATTTTTAAAATAATTTAAAATACTTTATTATAAAATATACTTTAACATTTTAGTTAAAAACTACTTTAATACTTATTCAAAAAAATATATACTTTAACATCTTAAAATAAAGCCACTTTAAAAAAATATAAAACTGGATTTTCTTTTTAACAAAATACCAAGTTACCTTTAAATGATTACTATAATCATAGATTTGAAAAATACTTACTTTAGAATTTAAACATTTAGAAATAAATAAAATTTCTAAAACGTGCTTTTTTAAACAACATTAAAACTCTTAAGCTATAACTAAAAATTTGCTTTGAAAAC
Organism: Allium cepa; assembly: GCA_030765085.1. Taxonomy (NCBI): domain Eukaryota; kingdom Viridiplantae; phylum Streptophyta; class Magnoliopsida; order Asparagales; family Amaryllidaceae; genus Allium; species Allium cepa. Next base: position 39,460,575 of record CM060935.1, on the reverse strand, counting down.
ATACTTGGCTATTCAGGGAAATACGCTTCCCTTTCACATCTCTTAAAAATAAATCACTATTTATTTTTAAACCAACCTACCCATTCCTTTAATAAATTCCCAGTTTATAAGTCTCATATTCTCAATTTTCTTTTAAAATTCCAGTTTCAAACACTTAAATCAATTTTCAAATTGATTTCCAATTTACTTCACTTTGAAATAAATTCCTTTACTTACTTCATTTATTTCAAAATCCATTACCTTCAGCTTTCTTTTCTTTATTATGATTTAAAATCTTTTAAACTGAAAATATTAATTTCAGGTTTCCCAAAATCCTTCTTTATTCTTTTAAATAAATTCAAACCTTGAATTTCAAATTAAATTCTTTTATTACTTTAAATAATATCACTTTAAGATTAAAATTCATTATCTCTCTGTTTATTCAAAATCCCCTTTTCCATGCTCGGAATTTATTTATTAAAATTTTAAAAATCACTTTCATTCTTTCCAATCCATTCTTTAATTTATTCAAATTCTCTATAATTATTTTACTTAAAATTCCTCTCTTATATTTTCTTTTCAAAAATCTAGTTCTATATATTTGATAACTCAGTATACCGAAATATATTAAATCAACTCATAACATTCACATTTCCAATTATCAATATAATTCATCACAAAATAGAAAATAATCATAACATAGAATTATTAAAACAATCTAACAAATTTTGAGGAATCCAGTTGGATCCCTCCAACCTGTTTCCCTGCATCCATAGATGTTAGCACAATATAAAACACCAATTCCACTTCGAGGTGGAATATAGCGGTATATAGGATTAATATAATATCATTCGCTATTATGCGGCGCTTAGGGTCTCATCCGCTATATAATGCGGGAAATCAATCACTCCAATATATACTATATATAGTACTATATAATTCACCACATCCAATCAATTCAATCATTCAACCAAATATTTAAATTTAACCATTTAAATTTAAATAGAAAATCCAGAAGAGTGAGATTAACTCACCTTTGATTTTAATTTGTAGTCTATTCCACTCCAGTTCCATTTCGACTTGTTTCTCGATTTTAGACCTTGTATAAATATTTATACAGTTTGTTAATATTTGAATTGATCGAATCATTAATTACTATCTATTTATTTTAATTAAATTAATAATTTGGTTTTAAACTAATTTCCTATAATAAATTATTTTTAGTAACTAATTATGTAAATAAGCATATTAAATAAATTAATCACCCTACATACATATTTTAAAATAAACTAGTAAGTTAAAGACGCGTATTTATTTTATATATTTTTCATTTGAAACTACATATATTTATAAAATAGTCTGTAGAGTTTCAAAAATCAATTTTTTTATATAATCCTTCAAACACATTTTCTTTTGCTTTATATATTTTCTGTAATCAGCAAAACAAAAATTTGCTTTACCGTAAAACTTTTCTTCTGATTTATATGTATATTTGTAAAAATTAAAGCCCTAGTTTTAGAATTCCTTTTTCTGTACATATAAACATTTATTTATTCAATTACATAAAAAACACAATATACCTCACTGCCTTACCCATCATTGTGAACCCAGGCTCCGACCACCTCACGTTCACTGTCGCTGCCACCCTTCGCGAGATCCTCCCCAATCGCCGCACCCAGAATCAAGTTCAACTCCCCTTTCCAAACTCACGATGCTATGCCTAAAACAAGAAATTGCGATCCTCTAGTACACGACATCCCCCACCATACTGACCAAAACCATACTTGCCTCGCTGCATCATCTCCCTCACAACCTCGTGTTCGAGAACGAGCCCCAACTCTGCACTCGACTTTCGAGTTTGCAGATGCGAAACCCTCTTATGAATCGGCAGGTCGCCACCTCGAGCTAGGCAAAGTCGCGAACCATAAAGTCAAATTAGAGGAAGCTCGCGACCCTATCCCCGACTACCCTTCGATTTAAATGAGAAAATATGACAGAGAGATGGTGAAATTCGATCAGAACTTTGGTCCGCCATTTTCGATTTAATTTTTTTTTCGTTTTGAACGAATGTTTTAGAAAGAAGGCTCGACAGATAATTTAAAAGGAGGAAGATACCTTGCGAGAGAAGCTTTTCCTAGCTACAGTGTTCTTGAAACGAAAGGAAAAGTTATGAAGTGAAATAATTTCGGCTGACGGTGACCAGGATATAAATATATCTTTAAATTAAATTCAAATCGTCTCGATAAATGCAACTTACAATTTCGAATTCCTATCGAGGCGTGCCGCTAGGCGTTTATAAGGTTATACCCCTATTTCGGACTCAAAGGAAAAGGTTTCGAGTCCTAATTCGATTGTATGAAGAAGATAGCTTTTTGAATCCAGTTATTATATTGAATTCGATATAAATTTCAACGCATTTATATATCGTATGCTCACACAACTACTCCGATCACTACGAAATTTGAAATCCGATAATAATACAATATTACCGATCCAATGGAACTGATTTCGTCGAATTACGAGACTGTGCCTCGGAAGGCTAGTTTTAATATCAATTTAAATGGTATATTTCAAAAACTTAATAAGACGCTTCCAAATTCAATTTTAACACTTTTACTACTTTCCGTATTATCAATATAAATTTTGCAAGCCTTCAAATTATTTTTAACAGGCTTAAAACTCCAAATTCAACATTTTACACCACTTCAAATAATTTAATTTAATAATTAAATTACCCAATAATTAGTGATATGTGAGATTCAAGTTAAAAATTCACTTTAAAATATTTAAAATCAATTAAATATTCTGATTTCAAATGTCCAAAATTTTCGGGTCATCACGTTCCTCCACCCTTAAAAGAATTTCGTCCCCGAAATTACTAAAGCAGAAGAATGTCCCAAACCCGCTAACTTACTAAAACACATTTAGTGAAAATCTCATATTCACTTTTTTAAACGTTAGTTCCAACTAAGCAATTAGTTTCATTTTCCATTTCTAAAATCCCTTATTTCAATTCCAATTTGAAATCGTTTTGTCATTAACAAAAAAAAATTTCAAAAATTTTCTAACTCCTAAAATTTCCAATTTTTTTTGGCAAAGTCTCCTTTGTACGGAGGAGCTTTTGCAATTTGACAAGAGATAGAAATATATACATCGACCCACACGGTCAGAAAAACAAAAACAGTTCATATTTCCCATTTATATTGCGTAGGCGTACCTTTATTTAGCATTTTTAAGCAAGCGGCTTATTGTTTTAGCATTTTGCGCGATCAAATCCAGCCAAACGGCTTTTCGGTACCTGTACTTACTCAATTTAAACATGTAAGCACTATATATATGAATTTTATAACATTCTCTTACTTAAACAACTACAACACATCAACTCTAAAAGAAATGCATTTTAAATAACTTCCACGAGCAATTTATATGATTTCAAAACTAATTCAATAGCTTTTAACCAATTCATATACCATTTCGTTCAATTTTATTGGTTTACAACTCAATTGCTTACATATAATTTATTTCAACCCAATAGCTCACTTTCACTTCAAATGATTCAAAAATAAATTTTATTTGCTTCTATTAATTCATAGAATTTCTTTACCTTCGTTTACGTCAAACGACAACTATTTTTATGCAAATTCGGCGGTGTTTGCTTAATAGAGTACCCATTTTAGTTTATAACTACTTCAAATTAATTTCAACTCATTTTGTATCTAATTCCATTTCATTTCTAATTTATTCACCAACCATACATTTGCATTCCATTTCATCTCCGCAATGGTTTCATTTTAAAACTATTTCATTGAGCTTGACAACATTCAATGCTTATATTAATATCCATTTTCCAAATAAATCTAACCCAAACTTTTATTTAATGGTCTTCCATTCTTACTCGAAACCAAGCTTTTATTGACTTAAGTAATTTTACTTCAAATTAATACGCCTCATAACTTAAGTTCATTCTGATAACCCAATTCCAATTAAAACTTTGATTTAATTTTTATTCAATCAGGCTTCATCCATTTATTATTTAATTCAATTAACCCATTTATTCACCCCATTTTAAATTCTTAATTCACCTACTTATTTCATTTTCGAATTTATTTTATTAATACAAAGTCATTCTCAATTTATTTCTATTCGCCTGGGTTTTGTTTGCAACTCAAACCATTTCTATTATAATTCACTTTCTTTTCATTCGACAACACTTCCATTATATCTAATTTACTTATAAAATACATTAAATATTGTTTATAACTCACTTGAATTTTATTTGTAATTCAAACCATCACTATTTCGTTCATTTGAAACTTTAATGTGTGTCAGATATATGTTTAGAAAGGTGTAGATTTTATATTAGGTAATATATCCTGGTGTATATGACAGTTTTATATTTTAAGTTATAAGTCATATGTGATTTGGTGTCCACTTTTATAGGTTAGTTATGTGTAAGTTATCTGTTTAAGATATAAAATAAGTTATTTACACTATGCTATTGTTTATAAGTATGATGACACGTATATCATATTATATAGATAGGTTTGTATTATATGTTTTGGTCCGTATATTTTATTTTATAAGTAGTACTATTATATATATTGTTTTATTTGATTTTTTAATTCTATAATAAATCTTATGTGTACATATAAATTTGATTTTTAAATATATGTGTTTTAAAGCTCCAGTATTGATTTTAGAATATATGTATATATATAGATTTTACATACATATTTTAATGTTATAATGATTTAAGAAGATAATATGATAAATTAATATATATTATTTCAGTCTATATCAAACAGATTCTGATTTATTTCATCTATTTCTATTATCAGCCTTGATCATCGAATTCGTTCCAATCTAGCTTTGATTTGGAATTCGTGTTTGGAATCGTAAATAATATTCAGTGCCCGTATCAATGTGCGCATCCATGTCATCTCCTGTTCTCTCTAGCCTCGAAAGGTGAGCAATCATTCACGATTAACATCCTTATATTTATTAAACTTTATTTCAATTGAAACGATAAAGGAAATATGCTATTGTTAGTTATTTACATTGCTATATATGTTTGTTATATGTATTCTTTCACCTGTGACATTTGACACCATTATCTGTTACTTATATTGATGATATATGCCTATTATACTATTATCATATCTTCTATCACTCTGCAAGTTCCCTGTTAGTATAGAATTCACTATGGTTTGAAATGATACATACCCGAACGGACTTTAGAATAGGAGAAAATCGTTATGGGTTGAAATGATAAACCCAAGCGATTTTCATTGAATTAAATTTGGGATTGCGGGTTGAAATGATATGTACCCGTATATTTTGCGGATTGAAATGATAAATATTCATATCACTTGACCATAGGATAGATAATTATATACAGACACCGTCGGTCTATATATAAATATTTTGAAATTGATTTCTATGGTTTTGGAAAAATATGGTTTTTATATAAATACTTATTGTAAATATTATATAAATGTTATTTTATATATATAGTTAAATTGTTGATTTTAAGCTATGTATAAATTTGTTTTAATATTAAATAATTTTAATAAAAAGTTGATTTTATTAAAATATAATATGGATAAATACATATGTAAATTATATTTTAATATAGAGTTTATAATGATTTTTATAAATTAAGATTGAGAAGATAGTTTTGAAATTAATTTGAAATTTTATTTAATTAAGAATTATATTTAATAAGAATCCATTTGGAACTTATTGAAATTGAGATTTAAAAAAAATATGGTTTATAACCTAATTCTGGTTTAAGGTGATTTATGTGAATATATCAAGTTTAAATAAATTGAAGGAATATTCGGCTATTGAAATTCAAAGTTTTATTTAAAGGATATTGGATCTATTAAGTGAATATTTCAAAACTAAATAATAGTAAAGTAAATTTGATATATATATATATATATATATGGAATTATCAAATTTAGTTTTGAAGTTATGGAATATTTAAAGCTTTGAAATATATTGAAATTGAAACGGTTTATTTTTGGTTTAAATCTGTATTTGAAATCGATATAATTTGAAATGATTTATTGAGATATTGAATTGAGTTGAAATTTATAAATTGAAATTTGATTTAAATTGAATTTTTGGATTCAAGTTGATGTGAATCAATTTGGAAAGTTTGAGGAAAATATTTTATTTTATAAAGTAATTTTAAATTTAAAGTTATTTATATTGTAAATACTATTTTAATTTCCAAATTGTTTAAGTGGTGGAAGTCATGTTTTCAAAGTTATGTATTTCAACGTATTATGTTTTGAAAGTGTTTGGTTTCGAAAATGTTGTAACTTTGAAAGTGCTATGATTTTTGAAATGATATCATATTTGATTTTGGAATGGACGTGATATCGGTTTGGTTTTGAAATGGCAATGATATTTTGGTTTTCAAGTATAACCTATTTTGAAATGACCGCGATGTAATAATAACGTTTGGTTGTTAAAGAGACCGGGATCGAATGTTGTCATACTCTCTGCCACCTCCGAAAACCACTTTAACAACCATGTACATGGTGGAGATTCCAGAATAAAGTAGGATGGTAGCGACGTTCTATTGAGGTATATACATGGACCCGACTCCCGTGAGTTGGCATAAGGTGGCTAAAACAGGAGCGATTCCTGGGCCAATGAGGTAGCTCCTCTGATCGGACACACTTCTTCGATACCATTCTATTACTTTATGATTGATTGGGTGCACCTATAATTTTGGGAGTGTGGCACGAGGTGGGCAGTAGCTGCGGCTATGCGTTACCACCAGCCCAGATGCGCAACTAGTATATCTACCATGGCATTGCCTCATTGTGCCGTGTCACCTACCTTAGAGAGCCTTATATGATTTTTTTGTACCATACCTATGGAGTGCCCTCTGACGACGCCCAGTACGCGGAAGATTACGGTACTGTATAGACTATGGGAATATATAAAATGTGTTAAGGGGGATATGGCGTAACTCCTTAATGCTATTTTTAAATATATTATACTTTACATTAGACACTATTATAATAGCGTATCTTACTATATAGTAGATAGTTTAATGGATCCTTAGAGGATGGTTATCCTAAACATCCTCTGAGTTACTTGTATTTCAGTTGTTATTTCACTTGAGTTGGATATATTGATATAAGAATGTTATTCCTGACTTAAGTGTTTTGTTTTTTGCTTTACGCTCGGGTCAGACAGAGTGGTTCACCTTTTGAGACTCACCTTTGGAGTTGGAGCTTCGCTTGGAGATCCGACTATCTATCCAGCTTTCAGATATTCAGTTGATTCCATTGAAGTACTATGATCTTGTATTTGACTATTGTATTTGACACTTCTGTTGTATCTTATTTAACTCTGATATGTATATAGTAGCTTCATGAACTACTATCTTTTGTTTCCACTGCATATTGTATATTACTCTGTGTTTGTGATTCTATGATTTATTTATTTGCTTTATATGTTGAGTTTTGCCAAATATAAATTAACAATCTGGTATTTTAAGCAATTCAAACCCAGCATGTATGGATGTGAATGGTCGAAAATATCGGGTCGTTACATTTGGTATCAGAGCTTTGGTTTTAGGCAAAACTCAACATATAGGGTAAATTTAATTACGGAATCAATTTCGTTCGAGCTTGAATCCCTTCCTTTTTGACTCGGTTTCCTGTGAATTTTGGAATGTTCTTCTCGATTCCAAAATCCATTCTTATCTCTCCCTATTTGTATTATGGAGTATCCCATAACTCCACTTCTAACAATCTCTATAATAAATTAGAAATCTCGCCAATCTTCAAATGATTTGTAAAGGAGTGAAACTCCTTTACAATAGGCATTGATTTTGTGACGACCCACCTTTCATTCTATAGAAAGACGTATCATTGTTAAGAAAGAAATAGGTAGAAATAGAAAAGATCGAAGAAAGAACTAACAAATATCAGAATTTCACAGCGGAAACGGAACAAAATATAATATTACACATATCTATTACATAGTTTTACATATATCAGAGTTACACAACATCATTCAAACAAGACAGTCATATATATATCTGCCATTACATACATTCCAAAATACAACATACATCAACTAACACAGCGGAACTAGATAGATAGATACATCTGGACTCTCGCTCCAAGCTTCTCCAGACTCCAACAAATCCAAGACCTAATCACTTGGTTACGTATAAAAATTGTAGTACCCAAGAGTTTAAGAAAAACAGAATAAACTCCGGGTTAGACATGGGTATGGTGTGAGTAAATGGGTTAAAGTTGCTTAGCTTTGTAAACCATTTGAAACAAAGGTATCACGTAAGACTTCCTACACATAAACACGGGTAAGTTTTTACCTTACGCTAACCAAACATTTTATAGAAAATCCGGTGATATTATAATAGGGTCTAGGGTTTTCGAGTAAATAGAAAATAGCCGAAATTGTTACATTAATTAAATTCCAACTACTAGCCACAAAAGTGGGTTATACAATCAAAACCGTAAGGGCACGTAGGAAGAATGGGTTTCCATCAATGACAGGGCTACTGGGGTACCGCCCGTCATAGTACGGGGCCTAGATCACCGTACCGAGGATCACTCCCGATCCCCTACTATACAAGGCCGGAACCATCCCTTACTGGACAATTCCAAACAAGAAAACCCCACAGTTGTGGCCAACAACTTCCCACACAGACGAAATAAAAGGGACATCTAGACAGGGGTATATCTCGTCCTACTTGGGTGCTACGCACTTAACCTTGCTGCACCTCCCCTGTTTTATTCATTCCCGGTTGGTGAGGCTTGAGGCTACAATTACCTTTAGAGAACACATCTCTTAGAATGCTCATCGTCCTCCTGACGATGTTCTGAAAGCATTCAATCCTTACAAGTTCGTTCCGGGTTCGAACGAAACTGAAGGCATTATCTTGTTACACTCATTTTGGAATCACCCTTAGAGTTAACGATGATAACCCTTGCACTCTAAAACACCATCTCGATCTTCACTTGAGATGCCATGACCTAATGAACTTGGATCGATGTGGTTTTCGGATAATCATAATTGATACCCGATCCTGGTCTCATCGAAATCCAAACGCCATTTTAAAGGCCAAGTTGTTTAATAGTATAAACAATTTAATACAACATTTTGAATTCAAATAACATTTATCACAGATAAATTATACTCTATAACGACTCGGATTTTTCGACTTCCGAAAGTCGACATTAATACGTCCATTGTATCAACTGCCGAACCATCGAACGTCGAAAAACCGAACCGTTAGGGTTTAAGAAGAAGAAGGTAAAGGAAGAAAACAGAAACAATACTGGAATCTCACATTTCGCTGCAAAACAATATATAATATATCAATGAATAATCTTTAAAACAAAGAATCATATCTGTTATGACATCACATCACATCACATTATCAGAGTGTTACAAAAATAAACAGCGGAAGAAAATGTAACATATACTAGTAATGCGCTTCGCCATCCAGCTTGCTCCTGATCTCCACAACAACACCTAAATTCTAGAATGACCTGATAACCTGACTTTAGGCTGCCCGTGTGGAAAATTGGTGGGCACCCAGAGTTTAGAAAGGGAACAATAAACCCCAAGTCAGTCATGGAACTGGTGTAAGATCTTAAACAGTTATTTTCACAAAGAAAATAAAAAGAAATCCGCTATGCTTTTGGAAAATGAAACTACCATAAGGCTTCCCACCACTCACACAATGCAAACGCAGAATTGGAGGAGATTTCTCCTTATGATGGTCAAATATGCTTACTACGTAAAATCCTTTGATTATTATTATTAGTGCATAATGCAGAAAACATTTCGAAAGTATAATATTACTCTTAGCCAGCATAGGTACCATTATATTATGCTTGCTATAGCTAACATTTTAAATGGCAGATTCTACAACTAAAACCGTACAGGGCGCGTATTATTATTTGGATTTCCAATAAATGGTCAGGCTAAGGAACTTCCTACTGCTACATGGGTACGCCTCTGGCGGGACGTCCCGAGAACTTAACCAGCTCTTTGCTAACACAAGGCCGAGTTACCACACGCTTCTGGGTGCAATGAAGCAGTAACTTGATAACTCCACACAAAATGTATGCCATCCCCGGTCGTTACTAACCTTTATCCGAGGATCCTCAACCACAAAGCAACATCACACAGTAATGAAATTGCAATAACCGCATAGGTTAAATATTTGGGCTCCATACCATGATACCACCTCTTATCCAGAAGGAAATGGACATACCCTAGGGGCGCGACCCTTAAAAAACCCTGCCGGAACATTCCTGTTTCGACATTTCCGGGTTGTGAGGCTCAACGAAGTCTCGTCCACAAAGTTACGCTTTTCACAAAAGCCATGCTTCGATCAACCAATGATCAGCAGCACTTCGTATGCCACATTACCAAATTGGGAATGTATCACTAGTGACCATCAACTACATAACCTCTGAACTCGTACGTCTTAGAGAAGGGTGTTAAGCTAAGAGAATAAATTCTCTGCCACCAACAGAAATGTATTTGATAGAAACCAGCTTTACATCTCAATTTGTAACGTCAGACACACATCCATACAAGTCTGTTCCGGGTTCAAACAGAACTGAAGGAACTTCCGAAGAAGCCTTTGCAATCCGGGTATTCACAATCCCGATCGGACTTCCCATCACTTAGGGAATCTCTATACCATAGCTACTCAGTGCAGAGACAATCGATAGGTCATCCTATCATTCTCGCAAATAACCCAGTTTTTACCACCGGTCTTTAAATGCGATCCCATTTCATCGTATCATTATTCGGAATGGGTTATATGACACAAAGGTCCTCTCCCGGCTATTCCGAATAACGAGCGCTTATTTCAAAAATAATTGTTCATTCAGATTTCAAACAAATCACAACAATTTCCACTTTGATCTTTTAAATAAAAGATCCATCACAATCACAAGGGTTCGATGTGGTTTTTGGATATCCACTTGGAATCCGACCTCCGGTCGCATCGAAATTCAAACGCCATTTGAAGGCAAATATTGATAGTCGGTTATTTAACTATAAATCAACATTCACAACAATTACCAGATTTAAATGATTTTCTCAAAAATCAAATTTCAAATCAGTTTCCCATCCTTTGAAACAAGTTTCAAATCTTTTCCACACTTTAAAAATAAACCAATGTTTATTTTAAAACAAATTTCCCTTTCCCTTATAAATTTCCATTGTGAATTTACATTTCTAAACATCAACTGATATACGACTTTGAATCGATTTTCCAACATTCTCTTTCAAACACCAAATCAAATTCCAAATTGATTTCTAAATTTATTTTCAAAACACGAAATCAATTTCCCTTCGAACACCAAATCAATTTTCACATTGATTTCCAAAATTTATTTCAATTACCAAATCAATTCCAATTTGATTTCCAAAATTGCTTCAAACACCAAATTAATTATAAATTGCTTTCCCAAGGATTTATTTTCAAATACCAAGTCAATTTTCCAAATCGATTTCAAAATTTATTTCAACTCCAAATTAAATCCCTAATTTAATTTCTAAATTTATTTCCTTTTTGAATTAAATTCCTTTATCTCTTTTAAATATTTAAAATCCGTATTTTAAATAAATTCATCAACCTTTGAATAATATTACCTGAAATCCATTTATTAAGCCTATTCCTCATATTTTGGAATTTTATTCAATAGGATTAAAAATAAAACTTTATCCTTCTAAATTCCTTCTTTTTAATTTATCCAATTCTCAAAAATAAAGTTTACTATAAACTTTCAACTTGAATTTTTCAAAAATCCAATTTTTTATTTAGTTCCGGTATCCGACGATACCAAAAATAATTTCGATTGAATTATAGCCTTTAACGATATTAACCACAAACAGAATCACACAGGGATTATAAATAATCAACACACAGCATATGAAATAAATTCAATATTTGAGGAATCCAGTTGGATCCCTCCAACCTGTTTCCCTGCATCCATAGATGTTAGCACAACAATTAAATACCAATTCCACTTCGAGGTGGAATATCACGGTATATGGGATTTATAAAATATTATCCGCTATTACGCGGCGCAATAGGGTCTATTTCAAAACAAATATAACAACCATCGCCGAAGCACGCAATCAACAATCTTAAATTTAACTATTTAAAATTAAACTACCCTTTGTTTGAGTGAGAAGATCTCACCTTTGCTTTTATTTTGCAATCCATTTCCATTTTCGGCTTGATTCCAAAATTATTGACCTTGTATAAATATTTATACAATTTATTAATATTTGAATTGATCGAACAGTTAATTACTAATAACTTGGTTTTAAACAAATAATTTAATTTAACAAATTAATCTCCTAAATAAATTATTTGAAATAAACTAGTCAATGAAAATATGTATATTTATTCTCTTTGAAACTACATCTATAAAAATAATCTATATGGGTTAAAATTCTGATTTTTATATAACTTTCATCATTTTTAGATCTGTATTTTTCTTTCAAATCTTACATAAGCTTTTCTGCTTCACTACATAACCATATATATATATATATATATATATATATATATATTATTAAATTTTGAAATATGTAAACTGTGTATATATTTTCAAAATAAAATTTAAATAAGATAAACTGGAAATATCACACTGTAAAAAAATAAAAAAAATGCATCAGTTTCTTTAAATTTTTTCCAAACCAGACTTATTAATAAAACCCAGAAAATACCTTACTCATCTCGGCCCTAGAATAACATTGAACCTCACCACCTCGTGACTTCGCCTGCGTCGAAGCCTATATCGAGATCGCAGCCGCCACGAGAACCATCGCGAATCTCCAATCTGCACTTCGCAATCACGAGCCACTGCCGTCTTGAACCACGCATCGTCACTGACAAAACCTAGTTCGAACCCCTTAAAAATTCATACGACGGAAGCCTCGAGATCTCCTCTGCTGCTAGCGAGCATCGAGTTACAAAACACAAGCCATCCCGTGAGTACGATTGACATCGCCCATTGCCGATGTTCCCGATACCCCAGTCAATTGACGGTGCCCTCGATTTCATGAAGAGTCGATTTCGATTGATTTCCGTTGAATCAAAACTAGGAGGAAAGATTTTTGGACATAGGTCAAAATCGGTGCTCCGTGATTTTGTTTTTGAAGACAAGAGAAAGCTCGGCCGTGATTCTGATTTCTATTTGATTTTTATTTTGAATCTGGAGAGGGGGCTTCAGTTTTGAAAATGAAGGAGGAAGGGGAAAACGAGATTTCTGCATGTTCATTAGCTCGACCATTTTATTATTTTCTGAGGGATGAAATGATTTGGTCGCCATTGTTTAGATTTTTCTTGGCATGATTAAATGAAGAAGAGGGACATGATGATGTTGCGTGTACGAGTGGAGACAGTGATTTGAAGGAAAGGCAGTTGAATGTTGGGTTTTAGGAGAATAAGTATATATTTATTTAATTCAAATTCAAATTCAAAACATTTGGTAAATGCAACTTAAAAACTTGACCTCCTATGGAGGCGTGCCGCTAGGCGTTTATAATGCTAAACCCCTATTCCGAACACAATAGAACGTGTTTCGGAGGCTAATTCAATCATATACGCAAGTTATGGCAGTAAACGATCAATTTTAAATTGAATCGATTAAAATAATTTCTATGCGTTTTGAACTTCCAGGGTCAAATGAAAACTCCGATTGCTACGAAATTTGAATCCGATAATAATACAATATTACGGATCCAATGGAACTGGTTTCGTTGAAATCCGAGACTGTGCCTCGGAAGGCTATTTTTAAATATCGATTTAAATGATATATTGTCAAAACTGACAAATCAATTCCCAAATTCAATTCTGAAGCTTCTATTATTATCAATATTAATTTTACAAGCCTTTGAAATATTTTTAGTCAGCTTAAAGTCGAAGATTCAAATTTTTTTTCCAACTTCAATAATTTAAATTCAATAATTAAATTGCCAAATTCAAAGTTAATTCTGAAATTCAGGTTAAATCAGCTTTCAAATATTTAAAATTAATTAAATATTCCATTTCAAATGTTAAAAATTTCTGGGTCGTCACATCCTTCCCCCTTAAAAGAATTTCGTCCCGAAATTTCTAGTTAGGAAGATTGATCCTCAACCCATTTGATATTTTCCAAATCAAACAGTTTTATCAACTTTCCAAAACAAATCTTTTAATCAAAGATCCCTTATTATTTTAACTAGCTTTGCAAAATCTTCACAGTTTCCAAACAACTTCATTTACTTCACAATTCAAATTTGAATTTAAATTCAAATTTTAAACTTTCAAAAATATCCCAAAATTTTTCTTACCTAAATTTTCGAAAAATTTCGCCAGCGTCTCCTTTGCGCGGCTAGCTCGATACGACTACAAAATGGCACCACAGGCCCTCAAATCCAAAATGAAAACAAAAGGCCAAGTGGCTAGATCAAAACCCAATGAAATTTCATGCTGAAATTCAAATACATACCTTTTTGTCGAGCAATTTCAAATTTATCTTCGAAATCAAAATCCCAATTTCATTTCCTTTCATACACCTGTATATTCTGATATCCATAATATCCAATTACAGTATTCAAACATCATTTTGCACCTCTTATTAAAAAAAATTCAATATATGCTTCTTATACCATTTTTACTTCACTATTGAAGTTATATATCCATTTTCATTCAATCTTGCATTTTCAATTTCAGTTGAATTCGATTTACACTTTCAATTTTATTTGGATTCAATTTGTCTTCCGAATATTGAATTTTTATCAATTATCTTTCTTTCACAACTGCACTATTTTAAATTAGTTTCATTTACTAATTTACTTCGATTTTCAATTTGAAATCGTTTATCGCTAACAAAAAATTTTCAAAAAGTTTTTAACTCTCAAAATTCCTGAAATTTTTTGGCAGAGTCCCCTTTGTACGAAGGAGCTTTTGTAATTTGACAAAAGATATAAATATATATACATCGACCCACCCGGTCGGAAAAAAACAATTCATATTTCCTATTTTTATTACGTAGGTGTACCTTACTAGCATTATTTTAAGCAAGCGGCTTATATAATTAGCATTTTAGCGTGACCAAATCTAGCCAAACGGCCCTTCTGTACCTATACTTACTCAATTTAAACACACAAGTACCATATATAGGAAATCTATTTACATTTCACTTATTTTCAATAGTAAACACATAGTTTTCATAAGCAATGCACTCAAAATAATTCGCATAAGCAATTTATAAGGTTTCAATACAAATTTAATTGCTTACAACTACATCATATATCATTTCTATTCAATTCAAGCGATTTACAATTCACTTTCTTTCATTTAATTCATTTTTTTAAACGAAACAAACTCATATCCATTTCAGTTGATTGAAAAATCAATTTTATTTACTTCTGTTAATACATTTACTTCCATTTATAACAAAACGACTAATTTCATTTAATAACTATTTATCAACTTATTTAAAACCACTTCTATTTTCATAGTTTATAAAACAAAAGGGGCGAAAGCATTTACTTTCTAGGCATATTGTTGAGCTAGTTTAAAATAAAGTTCACTTTATAACTTCAAAAAAATAGAGTAAAGATGTATACTCAAGAAAAACGTGTCGGGTCCTTTAATACAAGTGAATTTTGAAACCCAACATATGACATAATCTAACTAGTACTATGCATAGAAACCATTTTATTACACAACCTCATTTTAGAATAAGAAAATATATTAGATATTAACTAAATTAGAACTTCAAATCTAATATATGCCTGACCCTTATATGAACTTAGGCATATAACATATGAAACCAACAACACTTACTTTATGCATTTTAAAAATTATAGGCTGCAGAATAAAACTGGTAATAACTTAAAGCAACATATATGTATTATTATGCCATTTTAGAGATGTCAGGTTGTTTATTTAAAACATGTACTATGGCAAACAACTTATATATAAATATATATACAAGGCATATAAATTTCGAAACTCCCATACACTTTTTATTACAAAAGCCTACTTTCAAAAGATGTAAGTATTTTTGTGATCAACTTTTTAGCATTTCAAGTCTCAATTTATCTTGAATTCATTCTATCAATAACAAGGAAATTTTAAATTTATTTCTACTTACTTGAATTTATTTGCAAATTCAAACCATTTTTATTTAACTCACAATTCAAGTTTTTAAATTAGCTAATTCAACTTTCCTATTTCATGAATTAATTAATTATCATATTAGTTTACTTGAATTCAATCCATTTTATTTTTATCTATTTATTTTTTTCTTCCATGTTTCGTTTTTTTTTATTCTACTTGATCCAAGTCAAATCTCATTTCAATTTATTAAACCCATTTATACATTCACATTACCAATTTCATTCCATTAATGAATTTTATTCCAAATTATAAATCACACTTACCATTTACATTTACAAATCTCATTTGTATATGAATTCATCCCCTTATCCTTTCAATTCATATTTATAAATTTCATTTGTTAAATGAATTTATCTCCAAATCTTTGGTTACACCATTATTTCTTATTAAATTTCCATACAATAATGATGATAATTCTATATCTATCACTTCCTAACAACCAAGCAACCATATGTCATAATAATTCACAGAAAGCTTATTTCTTTTATATACGAAAATAGTTTGGGTAAAATTATTTCATTTACCCTATTATAAGACAATACTGTGTTGGTTTATCTTGTTTAAGAGTTTAGAAACCCCTATCGAAACAATTAGCCAAACTGGACCGATCAGAATCTATAAACAATTAACCGATAAGTCAACACAATATAAAACAATTTTTATATTCACTAACAAATACGCGCTCATATCTATTATTACTGTGATATCCCAGGAATTTTGGCAATATCAATTTAATAATATGTATTTAAAATTTAAATTGATTTGATAAAATTCTGTTAATAAAAATTAACTTGATTTAATAATCCAATTAAATAAATGTTTAATTGGTAAATTTTATCTTTTAAAAGCTAATAAATTGCTTTCTATTTCTAATATATATATATATATATATATATGTATGTATGTATGTATGTATATATGTATATCTATTGTAGATAGATAAGTTTTGATTGTAGTTTAATAAACAAATAAAATCTTATTTTAAAATTCTAATAATTCATTTTGATAATTTGGGAATTTATTATTTAATAAATAACTATTCAAAACTATTCAATAAATAACTATTTGGTTTAAAATACTTAAAGAAATTGTTTTAAATTGTTTAAATGTATTTTAAAGCAAAGTTTAAATCTTAAATAAGATAAACAAAAGTTTATTTTATTTCTTTTTGAATATAGCTTAATAAATATAGTTTCGAATTATGTATGGAAATTTAAAATACCATTTTTATATTAAATATTAATGCATTTAATTAAGATAAATAAGATATGTAATTTATAATTTCTTTTATAAATTATTTATAATAATAAATATGTTATTTGCAAATAGTAATAAATGTATTAACATAGATAGATCTTAAAAAACAATATTATTATTTTTAAATTAAGTATGTTAATATAAATTAGTTTTAATTGGAATTTTTAAATGTATAAATAGCATTTGAATTTAATTTAATTTTGAAATTCAAATGAATAAACATATTTAAATTTTATAAATAAGCTTTCATTTTTATATAAATTGTTTTATTTCATTTTCTTTAAAAAGAAATACATATACATTTATTTATGGAATTACTTTATATATATGTATTTAATAAATAAAGAGGATTTCAATTACCTTTAAATTAAATAAAAATAAATTAAATTACTTAAGACACATGTTATTAAACTAAGTGGTATTTATGACAAGTGTACTTAGGATAAGAGATTAATGTAACAAGTGATATTTCTTTTTTTTACAAGTGTCTTTTATTTTTATTTTTCTTTAAAATTTTTAATAAATCAATTACACATATATAAAAGCATGTTTTTTTTCAATCCCCTTCTTTCTAATCTTCATTTTTTCAAAGTAAGAAGATATGTTTTCAGCTGAAAACAAATCAATAACAAATTCTCAAAACTCAAATCAATATCCTATAATTCTTTTTCAAAATCAAACCTGAAATCTGTAATGCAAAATCAAAGCAAAATGAAAATCTGCATGCATTTTTCAATATGGTTTTGTCTTCAACAAATTTCATTTGCATACAACTGCAAGTTTAAATCTGAGGCAAGTTCAAATTTAAATCAATCTGCAAATCAAGTTTGAGCTATATAAATCTGGGAATCAAGCATGCAAGGCATATAACAAGATTTCAAACCAACCTGCAAAACATCTTTAACCTGCAATTTCAGCAACCTGAGATCTAAAACAAGTTCAGGTTTCTTTAACCTGAATGCAAGTTTAAAGCAACAGCAAACACTCAAGATTAAAATCTGCAACTCAGTTTATCATCAGGAAGTAAAAGCTTTCAAACAGTTTTTCAAAAATATAGGCTCTATCCTCATTTTACCAGGTGAGTAACGCTTTCTATTTTAAAATTTAAGTAAAAATTTGTTGCTTAAATAAGTATGCTTGTGTATGTTTATCTGGTTGTATGTGAATCAGTATGCTTGTGTATATGATCTTGAATGCATTGCTGTATATATGCATATGAATGTTAGAATGTATGTGTTGTGTAACTGTTCTTTCCTGTGCTTAATTTCAGAAGCAAAGATTTTAATAAAAATCCATTTTCTCTTAAACAAGTTTTGTTAGGATTTAGACTTTAAATTAAAAAAAAATTGTTTCATCATAGATTAAGGTTTAAAATTTATTTAGATTAAATTAAATTTGAAATTTGCTATGGAAATAAGATCAACAGGAAACTTGAGTCTTTGAGAAAAATTCAAACATGTTAATTTTGTAATTCAGGAATCTGAATCAAATGCTAAAACTTAAATTTTATTTATGAAATAAACATTACAATTTTTAATATTGGGTTTTGAGAGCTTCACTGTTTTTACTGGAAATTGGGAATGAAGGAAAATCAGATGATCTCGGGGTTCTGGAAGGTTGGGTTTTCTTCTGGTGATGGATTAGTGGTCAGCGATGACGAGAAAAATGGTGGTGGTGGTGGAAATTCACTATGGTGAAGGTGGTGGTCATAATTGATCCCTAAACCTAGTTTTGGGGTTGAGTAGAAATTTGATCGGTATGGAGACTACAGGGGACCGAGTGCCTTAATTTTTGGGGTGATGGCTACTTGGGTGTCGAAGAGGCGTTGGACGGCGGTGCTAAGCCTCCGATGGCCGGAGGAGGAGTAACGAACAGTTTTCCAGGTTTGGGTTTTATGATGAACTGGTTCCATTATTTGTTTCAGGTTTTGAATTGGAAATCAAAATTTAGTTTATTGATGTTTGTGGAGTTTTGGATGATCATTGATGATCTTTGGGCAAGCGTTGACTTGTTTGTCGCCCTGGTGGTGGCCGGAGGTGGCCAAGACCACCGTGCATATGCACGGTGTATAGGAATGTGTCAGGTGATTGTTTGGGTTTGCAGTCTTTTTTTGCTTGGGTAATACTAGAGTAATTCGAGTTTTTGGCTCGAAGATGAATCAGGTTTTACCCGAAGCAATATCAAGGGAGGCTCGGGTATTTTGTTGGTTTTAGGTTTCAGAGAAACCTGTACATTTTAATTCAGTTTGTTTTAAATCTGAATGAAGGTTTTAAACAAGAATCTAAAACTCAATTTTAAAAAGTATGGTTTTCAATCTGAATTGAATTCCAGTTTTTAAATTTAATTTAAACTTTTTAAATTAAAATGTTTAACAACTTTAAAGGAGTTTAATTAAATTGAATTTAAAGATAAGGTTTTTAAAAATTGGAGTAGAAGATTTAAATATAAGTTTTAAATCTGAAAATCAAATCCAATTTGAATCATGTTTTGAAAATAAAAGAAGTAGTTTCTAAATTTTGAAATGTTCAAACAGCTTTAGATTTTGAATCATATTTTAAATATGATTTGTATCTTAAATAAATATGGGTTTAAATTTCTTTTATAAAATGTGAAATTTATTTAGCATAAGTTTTAAAAAAAAGGTTTAAAAATGTTTTTAAAACTTTGTTAAAGGTTAAATGTGGTTTTCATTTTAAATTAAAAATTAAAAATGAAATTTGGGAAACAAATTTTAAAGTAAATTGTTTTGAATATTTCTTTGTTAATGATATTGAAATCATTAATAAGAAATGTTTATATTTTAAAAATAAATCAAAGATTTAAATGATTTAGGTTTATTAAATTAATATGGTAATTAGATGGATAATTAATTAATTAATTTAATTAATTAAATAAGGATTTTGAAATTAATTAATTAAGGTTAAAGTTAATTAATTAAGATTAGTTAATTTGGGAAAA
Organism: Allium cepa; assembly: GCA_030765085.1. Classification (NCBI taxonomy): domain Eukaryota; kingdom Viridiplantae; phylum Streptophyta; class Magnoliopsida; order Asparagales; family Amaryllidaceae; genus Allium; species Allium cepa. The sequence continues at coordinate 39,440,177 of CM060935.1, read as the reverse complement.
AGATCATTAATTAATTTAGTTATGATTTTAATTAATGATTGGAAATTAATTTATCAAGAGGTTAAGATTAATTAAGTTAAAAACTTAATTAATTAAATAATTAGTGATTAATTAAATGATTATTGAAGATTAATAAATTTGTGATTAATAATGATTAAATTAAATTAATTACTTAAGAAAGGTAATTAAGGAAATTGATGATAGGTTAATGAAGGTCATTAACTTAGAATTATTTATTAATTAATTAAGTAATTAATTTTAATAATTAATTAGATTAATTAAATTTGACAATCATTATGGTATTTGGTTAAGTATGATCACTTTATGAAAATAGTTAAAGTTATTAATTACTCATTGTAATTAATTAATTAATTTGATTAGGTTAAATTGATTAATTAAGTTTAATTAATTTAGAATAATCATTTGATGGGTTGATAAGAGATTAATAATTACTTAGGGAAGTAATTAAGATGAGTAATTTATTTAAAGTATGAAGAGTTGGGTTAATTACATGTGTAATTATTATGAAGGATAATTTCTTTGTGAAAGAAATTAATAATTAATTACTTGGTGTAATTAATTTAAGTAATTATTGATTAAGTCATTTGGAAAATATTAAGTTTTTTAATTAATTAAGGATAATTAATTACTAATAAAATTGATCAAGGATCAATAATTAATTAATTATCAAATATAATTTTAGGGTAATCAATTTACTCAATGCAGTAATTAAGAATGATTAATTACTGAAGTTAATTAATCAAGGTGATTAATAATTTAAGGTTAATTACTTAATAAAGTATTTAATTTAAATGTAATTAGGAATCATTAATTAATATAATTAATGATGTGATTAAGGATTAATTAATTGATTAATGATAAGTGATTAAAGCAATTAATTAATGTAATTAATTAAGGATTAATATAATTAATTAATGATGTAATTAGATGTTAAATTACTATATTTGATTAAGAATAATTAATTTGTGAAACTAATTATTTTAATATAATTAAAGGATGATTAATCAAGAATGATTAATTAGTGGTTAATTAATTAGTTGATTGGTCTGTAATCAATGGTTATAATAGCAGGATTTATAGATTGAGGTAATTAATTTAATTTACTTTAAATTAATTAGAGATGATGTAATTAATTTAATTCATTTTAAATTAATTATAGATGGTGTGATTATTGATCCTTGTTATATATGGTGATATAGATTTCCTTGAATAGTTTGAATCTCAGATATGAGATTAGTAATGATGTGTGATATGGATGCATTGGCTGCATTGTGATGATGATTTGGATTATCTTCTGATAATGATAATATGGATTATCTGTGGTGATGATTATCTATTGTGATGATTTAAATATCTATCTGTGTGTATATAAATAGTTTAAATTGAATTGTTTTAAACTTAAAACAACTTGGACCTAAAAGACACGTTTTGGATTTCGATGAGACCGAGATCGGGTTTCCATATTTGGATATCCGAAAACCATATCGATCCAAATTAACGATAGGTCGTGAATCTCAAGTGAAGGTTAAGATTCAGAGTGTAAGGGATATCGTCGTTAACTCTGAGGATGATTCCAAAATGAGTGTAACGAGATAATGCCTTCGGTTTCGTTCGAACCCTGAACGAACTTGTATGGATTGAATGTTTTCAGAGCATCGTCAGGTGGACGATGAGCATTCTAAGAGATGTGTTCTCTAAATGAAATCACAGTCTCAAGCCTCATCAACCGGGAATAGCTAAAAGAGGGGAGGTGCAACAAGGTTTCATGGGTAGCTTCCACTAGAAGCGAGATTTATCCCTGTCTAGAAGTTCCTTTTTATTCGGCTGTGTGGGCGGTTGATTCGCGACAACTGCCGGGGTGATCTTGTTCGGAACTGTCTAGTAAGGGATGGTTCGGGCCTTGTGTTGCAGGGGACTTAGGGTGGCTCCTCGGTACGGTGATCTAGGCCACGTACTATGACGGGCGGTACCCCAGTAGCCCTGCCACTGTATGGAATTCAAAATCCAATAAGTGCCAACGGTTTTGATTGTATTGCCCACTTTTGTGGCTAGTAGCTGGAATTTAATAATGTAACAATATCGGCTATTTCATATTTACTTGAAAACCCTAGACACTATTATAATATCACCGGATTTCCTATCAAATGTTTTGGTTAGCGTAAGGTAAAAACTTTTCCATGTTTATGTGTGGGAAGCCGTACGTGATACCTTTCTTTTTTAAGATTTTCCAAAAGTTAAGCAACTTTAACCTGTTACTCACAACAGACCCATGTCTGACCAGGAGTTTATTTTTGTTTTCTTAAACTCTTGGGTACTCAAATTTTTTACGAGTAGCCAAGGGATTCAGGTTAGCTTTGACGAATTATGGAGGAGCAAATGGAGCAGGAGGCTTCTGCGTTATAGTTTTATAGTATTCCGCTGTGTTGGTATCTCTGAGTCATTTGTTTGAGTTGTTGTGTACTGTGTTGTAATAACTAGGTAGGTGTTTATAACTGTCTAGTATGTGATGTATAATCTGTTTAACTCTGATAGTGATGTATATCTATGTAATACTTCTGATATTAATATAATTTATTCGTTCCGCTGTTGAGATTCTGTTGTTGTTTCTTCTTTCTTCTCTTTCTTTCTCTTTCTATCCCTTTCTTTCTCTTTCTATCCCTTTCTTTCTCTTTCTACCCCTTTCTTTCTTAATTCATAATACGTCTTTCTGGTTAGTGGAAAACGGGTCGTGACAGTTGGTATCAAAGCATTAGGTTGAGTGAATACCTAGGCTCTGGAGTGGTGTCTATCTTGAGAGAGCGTATTTGTAATTTTATGTCTATATATATATATTTATTATTTCTACCTATTTGTTGGGTTACCCGTTCAGATTTTTCCAATATAGGTTATGAAGGTAGATAAGGTAGTGGTGTGTGTAACACGACTACTACCATTGGTTGGAATTTGAATGTTGAGGTTGGAAGTGTATCTGTCTAGACTATAGACCTAATACCGTCTCGAGTGAGTTTTGTAGCTTGGTAAAAGGATTTCATCGACCTCTGAAGGTAACCTGTTAAGGTTAGGAGTCTATCTTTGAAGTTAGATGAGTAGAGTTTGGATTTGTCGGTTAAGCAGAAGTGTGTAATGGTATTTTGATACCTCAGGAAGTGTGTCTGCTTCGGAGATGTGGCTGAGTTCTGCTGGTTGTTTGCGTTTGGCTTTGAGGTCCGAGTTTCTCGAAGAGCTTTGGAATAAGAAGTCTTTGGGCATTGGTGTCAGCAGTGCAGCTCGAAGTATTCTGTGTTGACAGGAACTTTTTTTGGCTTAGCGGTTTCTGAAGGTGGAGTTCAGAAGCAGCAGAGTAGATCCGTTTCTTTGGTAGATAGGCTAATTAAGTGTAAACTGTTCTGTTTGGTAAAGAGAGAACAGTTTTCTTTGGGAATTGGTCTGTGTTGATCGCAAAAGTGGCTTGCGATTGTTTGAATGATCTCTTGTGTTATCGAGACTTTTCTGGATATCTTCTGAGAAGTCAGTGGTCTGTCTGTATCTGGAGATTGAGTTTTCTTATCGACCGGATTCCAGGAGTGCTACCGGTGGTTCAGCTAGTAGAAGGATGGTTTCACGAGATAAGATTTGGTGAAGCAGCTCCGGATTGGTGGAACTTTTGAGTTTTCTTTTACGGATATGTTGAACCATATTTCTGGGATATGATTGCTCAGATTGTGCTCGTGATCATCATCAGCATTTTTCTTCTATTCCAGATCAGAGTTGTGCGGCGGAAGCAGTTTGGAAATGTTTCTGTGTTGTCTTTTCCGGATAGAAGAAGTGAGTTTGTTCTTCTAATGTTTTAAGAGTAGAGATTAGTGATCTTGGTCTTGGTTGATCTTGAGGAGATCGTTGTGTTGGATTGTTTTTGGTCCAACTTATTTCTTTTTGGGGAATCAGCAAGAGTTGAGCTGATAGGTTTGGATATAGGCAGCCCAGGATCGTCAGAAGAGTTTTATGGATAAGAGACGAAGGAATTTGGATTCCGGAGTCAGAGATTTGTTTTGGATCTCTTCTTTGTTTTGGTTGGATTGGTGTTTGGTTTTCAAAAGTTGAATTGCCAGTTTGGATAATTGGATTTAATGAGTTTCACATATCTCTGAGGGAGTACGTGTATGAGTTATCTTTGGAAGTGGAACCAGTTGTTCAGGAAGGTTTGGTTATTGAGTCAGACTAGTCTATAGTCTGATATCTTGTCTTGTTCTGTAAATCTAGATGAGGAGAAGCTCTGTAGCTTTGTAGTTTTGATTGTTTGAATTCTGTATAGCGAGTATCCCGATATATATATATATATATATATATATATATATATATATATATATATATATATATATATATATATTGGGGAAACTCGAGAAGATTTTATCCAGAATTTTGTCTGGATAATTAAAATTGTTTGATTAGATAAATTGGTTGCTTTGGTCGTTAGCATATAATTGATATATGCTTGTGTTTAAATTCAATCTTAAATGAGATTATTAAATTACCTTTGCTTTTAAATTTCGGGGACGAAATTCTTTTAAGGGGGAGGAATGTGATATCCGGGGAATTTTGGCAATATCAATTTAATAATCTGTATTTAAAATTTAAATTGATTTGATAAAATTCTGTTAATAAAAATTAACTTGATTTAATAATCCAATTAAATAAATGTTTAATTGGTAAATTTTATCTTTTAAAACCTAATAAATTGCTTTCTATTTATAATGTGTATATGTATATATGTATATATATTGTAGATACATAAGTTTTGATTGTAGTTTAATAAACAAATAAAATCTTATTTTAAAATTCTAATAATTCATTTTTATAATTTGGGAATTCATTATTTAATAAATAACTATTCAATACTATTCAATAAATAACTATTTGGTTTAAAATACTTAAAGAAATTGTTTTAAATTATTTAAATGTATTTTAAAGCAAAGTTTAAATCTTAAATAAGATAAACAAAAGTTTATTTTATTTCCTTTTGAATATAGCTTAATAAATGTAGTTTAGAATTATGTATAGAAATTTACAATACCATTTTTATATTAAATATTAATGCATTTAATAAGATAAATAAGATATGTAATTTATAATTTCTTTTATAAATTATTTATAATAATAAATATATTATTTTCAAATAGTAATAAATGTATTAACATAGATAGATCTTAAAAAAAATATTATTATTTTTAAATTAAGTATGTTAATATAAATTAGTTTTAATTGGAATTTTTAAATGTATAAATAGCATTTGAATTTAATTTAATTTTGAAATTCAAATGAATAAACATATTTAAATTTTATAAATAAGCTTTCATTTTTATATAAATTGTTTTATTTCATTTTCTTTAAAAAGCAATACATATATATTAATTTATGAAATTACTTTATATATATGTATTTAATAAATAAAGAAGATTTCAATTACCTTTAAATTAAATAAAAATAAATTAAATTACTTAAGACGCATGTTATTAAACTAAGTGGTATTTATGACAAGTGTACTTAGGATAAGAGATTAATGTAACAAGTGATATTTCTTTTTTTTACAAGTGTCTTTTATTTTTATTTTTCTTTAAAAATTTTAATAAATCAATTACATTTATATAAAAGCATGTTTTTTTTCAATCTCCTTCTTTCTAATCTTCATTTTTTCAAAGTAAGAAGATATGTTTTCAGCTGAAAACAAATCAATAACAAATTCTCAAAACTCAAATCAATATCCTATAATTCTTTTTCAAAATCAAACCTGAAATCTGTAATGCAAAATCAAAGCAAAATGAAAATCATTCGGTCTCAAGAGCGGTGTTTTCTAGGTGCTTATCTGATCTTGGTTTAGGCCTTGGGGATTTGTATTTTGAAAATATCGACCTTGACTCGAGTGATTATTGCTTTACTTTAATTATCTGCTTTGCTATGCTTGCTTCTCCTTAGTGTGTGTCTGGGGGCTATCACTGTAGAAAGAGGTGGAGTGGGATGATTTGGGTTCCTATTCCTTTTATCCCTTATGCTCTTTTGGTATGTTTGATAGTTGATTTACTTCTCACTAAGACTCTGTCTGACTCAAGGTTTTTTGTCTCCTCTTATTACCTTGGGCTGTTCATCCATGTTTGGGATGGGCAGACTAGGTGACAGGTGACAGGTGCTGATCTTAGTGGCTCACGCTAATGATGACGAAGACGAGCAGGAGGCTTTGCATATTATTTTCATATTCTATGTACTGGATATTCCGCTGTTTGTTGGTTACTCTGAGTGCTATGTAGTGAGGCTTCTTGTATTCATGATTCAGACCATGTATAAAGCTATTATGATTAGATGATGATATTCTGTTCTATGGGAGCTTCACTATGTTATATTTCTCTATTGTATTTTATCCATGCGCTGTGAGTTTTACGATAGAGTCTGCGATGTTTATTCTACCCTTGACTATCGTCCATGGCTGCCTGGCACACTTTCAGCGCATTATTTCCTTGTTTTGGTGCAGGAGTCATGGGCGGTCGTCAAATTTGGTATCAGAGTTTTGGTTAATCGATTTTAGCCAACGCTCGCTGACGTGACTACGTATGAGAGACGTAATTGTATTTTGATGAATGATTACTATATATAATATAGTAGTTTAGAAGGAATTGAACTCCTTATGTAGTCGTTTCTCAAGGTGTTCTAAGTCATTCCTTTTTGTAGATATTAAGGATGAGTCGAAGAGGGAGACCAGCTGCAAGGGAAGGCCGTGCCGCTGAAGGAGTTGCTAATTATGGAGCTATGTTTGAAGCTATGATGACTTCTATCATGAGAAGGATACCAGCTCCAGGGCCATCTGTAGATGTTGGAGTTCAAGTTCAAGCTCCAAGATCGGTGGATTTTGCTAAGTTGTGTAAGGACTATACTGCTCTTGGAGGAAAGGTTTTCTTAGGGACGGAATCGACCATTGAAGTGCAGAGATGGATGGATGCTTGTAGGAGGATCTTTGGAGATTTAGGAATTGAGAATGCAACTAAGAGGAAGCTTGCATCGAGACAGCTTCAAGGGAGAGCTGCTGATTGGTGGAATTCTATCACCATAGACACTCCAGAAGAAGAGATTACTTGGGAGCAATTCCAAGTTAGATTTGAAGCCAAGTTTATCTCTACAGCTCAGAAGTCTGTTTTGTTTAAAAAGTTTGTTGAGCTCAAGCAAGGTGGGAGATCGGTTCTTGAGTACGTTTCTGAGTTTGAGGCCTTGTCCAAGTATGTTCGGTCGTATGTTGAATCTTCTTATCAGAAGAATGAGAAGTTTGTGACAGGCTTGAACAGTTATCTTGGAAGGCAGTTGGTGGATCATCTGGACGATCCATTTGAGAAGCTGGTGGAGAAAGCTCTCAGGCACGAGAGTTTGTTTCCTAAGGAAGTATCTGTTGTTGCTGTGACCAAGGAGGAGTCTAAACCACAGCAGGGTGGAAACAAGAAGAGGAAGCAGCAACAGCAGAAGGGTAAGGATGGTCAGAAGAAGCTGAAGGGGGAAAAGACCTGCTATAATTGTCGGCAGAAGGGTCATCTCTCCAAGGATTGCAAGAATCCAAAGGTGTTGTTGAAGTGCTACAACTGTGATAAGCTGGGGCACATTAAGAAGAGCTGTCCGGAACCGATAAAGGACAGGCAGGTTGTGCAAGCTTATGCTTTGGGGGCTGTTCCATCGTCTTCGAAAGCTCCTACTGCTGAGGAGAAGGGGAAGAGTGTGGTGGTTCAAGGTACTCTTTCCATTTGTGGTATTCCAGTTAGAGTGTTATTTGATACTGGAGCGTCTCATTCTTTTGTTTGTAATGAGTTAGTAGACCGGTTGGGTTTGGAACCGGATATTGTTGATAGACCATTGGTAGTGACTAATCCAGTTGGAGGTTCGTCTTGTTTGTGTTTGCTATGCCGTGGTCTAGTTATATCGAGTCATGATTGCTCTTTTGTTTGTGATTGCTTTGTTCTGAACTTTGCGGGGTTCGGAATTATTTTGGGTATGGACTGGCTTAGGAAGTATGCGGCAAGGATTGATTGTGAGAGGCTGGAGGTGACAGTCGGGAATGTGGAAGGGCGAAAGGTTGTGATACGATGTAAGCATGAGGAAGGCGTCTTCATGAGCTTCATGTATTCGCTGGTTGTTCCACGGGATGGACTGTCATCGGTGCCAATCGTGAATGGATTCGAGGATGTCTTTGACGAGGTCAAAGGGTTACCGCCGCATAGAGAGATCGAGTTTCGTATTGATCTAGTTAAGGGAGCCAGACCCGTTGTGATGCCTCTTAGGCGGATGGCGCCTAGGGAACAGCAAGAGTTGAAGGTGCAAGTTGATGACCTTTTACGGAAAGGATTCATTCGGCGTAGTGTGTCCGAATGGGATGCACCAGTTGTGTTCGCAACCAAAGCGGATGGATCGTTGAGGTTGTGTGTTGATTATCGTGAGCTGAATAAGGTGACTAAGAAGAACAAGTATCCATTGCCGAGAATAGATGACTTGTTTGATCAGCTTCACGAGGCTAAGGTGTTTTCTCAGATGGATTTGGCAATGGGATTTCACCAGTTAAGGGTGGCAAAGGATAGTGTGCCGAAGACTGCTTTCAGGACACCATCCGGTTTTTATGAGTGGCTGGTAATGCCGTTTGGATTGACTAACGCACTAGCATATTTTGTGGATCTTATGAATAGAGTGTTCAGAGATCAGTTGAATAAGTTCGTGCTTGTGTTCGTGGATGATATTCTGATTTATTCCAGAACTGAGGAGGAACACAAGACACACTTGAGGATTGTTTTGAAAATCTTGCGGAAACATCAGCTGAAGGCTAAGTTTTCAAAGTGTCACTTCTGGAAGAGTGAAGTGAGATTCTTAGGCCATGTTATCTCTGGAAATGGGATAGCGGTTGATCCCGCTAAGGTGGCAGCAATCCAGGATTGGGTTAGACCTAAGAATGCATCTGATGTGAGAAGTTTTCTTGGATTAGCAGGATATCATCGTCGGTTTATCAAAGACTTTTCCAAGATAGCTGCACCATTGACAGGATTGACGAAGAAGAACCAAGTGTTCAGTTGGGACGCTAAGTGTGAACAAGCTTTTGCAATCCTGAAAGAGCGACTGACAAGTGCTCCTGTTTTGACCATTCCTAGTGGGAATGATGAGATGGTGGTTTACACCGATGCATGTGGTACTGGACTTGGAGCAGTGCTAATGCAGAAAGATAAAGTTGTTGCGTATGCTAGTCGACAACTGAAGCCGCATGAAAGGAATTATCCGACACATGATTTGGAGTTAGCGGCGATTGTATTTGCTTTGAAGATGTGGAGACATTATCTTTTGGGAGTTCGATTCGAGTTGTTTACGGATCATAAGTCATTGAAGTATCTGTTTTCCCAAAAGGATTTGAATCTTCGGCAGCAACGGTGGCTAGAGTTTTTAGCATCGTATGATTTTGGTATAGCTTATACTCCGGGAAAAGGTAACGCAGTAGCTGATGCGTTGAGTCGAAGACATGCAGGATTGGGAGCCATGTTTTCGGAATGGAAGAGTCTCGAGTATTTGGCTGGATTTGACTTCAGGCCTAGATGTGAATTGGAACCTGAAATGTTGGCAAACTTATCAATAAGACCTACTCTTGTGGAAAGGATTGGCGAGAGCCAAAAGCGAGACGATAAGCTTGTCAAGATTATCCGTGACTTGGGATCTGGATTGGAACTAGGGAAGGATAAAGGATTCGAAGTCGATCGAGAGGGTTGGCTTCGGAAGCAAGGACGACTAGTTGTTCCCGATGTAGATGGATTGAGAGATGAAGTTCTTAGAGAAAGTCATCACTCGAAGTTGACAATTCATCCAGGTGGAAATAAGATGTATCGGGATATGAAGAGAACCTATTATTGGGAAGGCATGAAGAAGGATGTTGGAAATTTTATTTCCAAGTGTATGAACTGCCAGTTGGTGAAAGCTGAGCAGAAAAAGCCCAGTGGATTACTTCAGCCATTAGAAGTTCCTACGTGGAAGTGGGAGCAAATATCGATGGATTTTATCGATGGTTTACCTAGAACCAGAATGGAAAATGAAGGGATTTGGGTCATTGTAGATCGATTGACCAAGAGTGCAAGATTCATTCCTGTTCGATCAACTAGGACTGCATCGAAGTTGGCTGAGTTGTATGTCAAGTGGATAGTTCGATTCCATGGTATTCCGAAGAGTATAGTGAGCGATCGAGACCCATTGTTCACTAGTAGATTTTGGAAGAGATTCCAGCAAGTTTTAGGAACCGAGTTGTGTTTGAGTACAGCTTACCATCCTCAAACAGATGGTCAGACTGAGAGAGTCAACCGAGTTTTGGAAGATCTTCTCAGAGCCTGTGTTTTGGATTTCGGAGGATCATGGGAAGATCACCTTCATTTGGTGGAATTTGCATATAATAATAGTTACCAGTCAAGTATTGGTATGGCACCGTATGAAGCATTATATGGAAGACCGTGTAACTCTCCGGCATGTTGGTTGGAAACTGGAGAAAAGCTGATACTTGGGCCAGAGATGATTCGACAGACTTCAGATTGTATAGGGATCATTCGGCAACGAATGAAGGCAGCCCAAGATCGTCAGAAAAGTTATGCCGATAAGCGTCGTAAAGATTTGGAGTTCGACGTAGGTGATATGGTTTTTGTGAAGATTTCTCCTCTGAAGAATGTTATTCGATTCGGGAAGAAAGGAAAGTTGACCCCAAGGTTTGTTGGACCATTCCAGATCATCGAGCGAATTGGAAAGCTCGCTTATAGATTGGAGTTACCGGAAAAGATGTCGGGTGTGCACAATGTTTTTCATGTATCATATCTACGAAAGTATGTGCACGACTCGAATACAGTGGTTTCTGCTGATAGCTGTGAAGATTTGGAGGTTGATCCAGTGGTTACGAGACCTCGTAAGCCGCTCCGTGTTGTTGAAACCGATACGAAACAGCTTAGGAGGAAGACGATTACGTTGCTCAAGATACAATGGAGTGATGATGTTAACGACTGTACGTGGGAGGAGGAAGAGAGGATGAAGGCAGCTCATCCTGAACTCTTCAAGGTATGGCCCTAAGGTGTCGTGACATCTCATGAATTTGTAACTTGATTCTGATCTTAGAATTCTGCATGCTAGGTTAGAAATTGGATGCATGATTTGTTGATTGCTATGGATGGTAGGCATGCATAATAGCTTTGATTGCTGTTGTTTGTTTGGAATTTCGGGGGCGAAATTCCTAAGGGGGAGAGAATGTAACGACCCGTATTTTACGTGTCGATATATCGTAGAATTTACAGGTCGTTAGTGTTATGTTATCCCTAGCCTAAGTCGTATGGGAGGTTAACTCGTGTGTTGTTTGGGTTGTAAGGAAGATATCTCGTGTAGGCAACTTAAGCTTAGGTCGTGTGAGAGTAGGTCGAGTGGAGCGACCTATAGGTTTGGACGAGTTAGCGTGTTAGTGCTAACGAGTTAAGGCTTAAGGAATTACGAGCTAACGTGTTAAGTGTTGAGTCGTGTTCGAGTTAATAGGGTTTAAGTCGTTAACGAGTTATAAGAGTTAGTGAGTTAGTGTGCTACGACTTAGTGGTTTGGGATGAGTTAAGGGCTAGCGACTTAAGGTGTTAGGTCGTTAAGAAGTTAAGTCGCGGCATCGTGGATCTGCATTCATTTTAAGTCGCGCAGCTTTAGGACCGTTAGATCGTGTGTGCGACTTAGTTGCTCGCTGTGTCGTAAGTCGTAACTCGTTTACGAGTTAGCGGATCTGCGTTCTTTTTAGGTTATAGGGATTGTGATCCGTTGGATCTTATAGGTTGTAGAGGGGCTTTGGAGTTAGGTCGTTAACGACCTAGTTAACCCGAGTTTTGGTTGAGTCGTTGGTACGAGTTAAGGCATTAGGTCGCCTAAGAGTTAGGTCGGCACATGCTAAGTCGTTAGCGACTTAATGATAGGTCGTAACTCGTGTTGCCTGTTAGGTCGTGAGCCTATTAGTGTTAGGTCGTGACATTTATAAGTCGTTTCCCAGTTGAGTCGTTGGGTTTGATAAGTCGTAAGCCGTTGAGTCGTTAGGTCGTGAGTCGGGGGAATTCTGGGTCATGAGTCGTAACATGTTAGGTCGGCAACGACCTAAGACCGAGCGCGAGTTATGGACTGAGCGATCTAAGGGGGGGGGGGGGGCGATTCAGCCTATAAATACGTGACCACTTATGCACTTTTTGGCACCGGATTTTGAAGCAACGAAGTGCTGCCATTTTTAGAGCTCGACTACAACATTTCTTCATCTCCTTTTCTCCATTTCAATCTAGTTCTAACATCCATCGAAGATCGAAGATCAAGATCTAAGATCCAAGGGCCAAAGTTGAAGATCTTCATCCGTTCGAGTGAGATTTCATCGATTGAAGCGAGATTTTGCCGGATCAAGCTTGGGTATTTGCTGTCCAGATCTGAAGTGGGTTTCTTTTGAAGTGTTTGGGTGATTCAGTGAGTGGTAGTTATCTCTCACGCGGACCCAAAGGAGTATATTGGATTGGTGGCTTGTTTGAGTGTTAAAGTTAGAGATTTCATGCATTTTTCTTAGTTCCAAGACTAGATTCATTACTTTTATAGATGTTTACCTATGCAAGTTCAATTAACAAGTTATAGAGACAAAACCCATGTTTTATATTTGATAGATCTATGCTAAAATCCATGATTTCATATATGTTAGACTTATGCTCATTTATTTACAAAATTGCCATTATAGTTGATACTGCTTGATTAGATCTTGTTTGAATGCTTGATTGTTTGGATGTATGAATGATTTGATTGTCTTGAGTTAGCTTGTAGTTGATTTGGGACAAGATGGTTGAAGATGATTCAAAAGCTAAGTGGAAAGGCTCTTGAATGGTGAAAGCTGCTGTGGCATATGAAGCGGATGATGAAGCTCATATGGATGGGTTTGAGGACTTTGCTATAGTTAGAGGAAGCAAAGTATGATGACGAAATGGACTTTGCCATGATATGTTAAGGCGAAGTATGATGATGAGATGGACTTTGCTAAGATGCGTTGGAGCAAAGCATGATGTGGAAGCCTTGGTTTAATCCAGACAGGATCATCCCAAGCATGTTGATTACTCGATGACGCGGTTCGAGTTGGTGGATAATGGTGGCTCGAGAGGTGCTTGAGCTATAATGGGAATAGTCGTCGAGGAGGATGACTAGAAGGCTGAGATCTTATCGTTATTGAAGGTTCTAGCAAGCTCAAAGCAAGAGTACGTTGGGTAGATCCGTTATACCCAGGCGCGGGTCATGATGACGTGCTAGTACTCTGGGTAGATTCGTTATACCTAGGCACGGATCACGAGGACGTGCGGAGTTATGTCTAGAACCGGGGGTTGCCATTAGCCCTTGACGGATGTTTGAAAGATGAGTTGGTCATTCAATTAACGATAAAATCAAGGCAATGATAACAGTGATAGCCGGAGTCATGGATGTTTGGTTGTATCATCATTCGGTCTCAAGAGCGGTGTTTTCTAGGTGCTTATCTGATCTTGGTTTAGGCCTTGGGGGTTTGTATTTGGAAAACATCGACCTTGACTCGAGTGATTATTGCCTTACTTTAATTATCTGCTTTGCTATGCTTGCTTCTCCTTAGTGTGTGTCTGGGGGCTATCACTGTAGAAAGAGGTGGAGTGGGATGATTTGGGTTCCTATTCCTTTTATCCCTTATGCTCTTTTGGTATGTTTGATAGTTGATTTACTGCTCACTAAGACTCTGTCTGACTCAAGGTTTTATGTCTCCTCTTATTACCTTGGGCTGTTCATCCATGTTTGGGATGGGCAGACTAGGTGACAGGTGACAGATGCTGATCTTAGTGGCTCACGCTAATGATGACGAAGACGAGCAGGAGGCTTTGCATATTATTTTCATATTCTATGTACTGGATATTCCGCTGTTTGTTGGTTACTCTGAGTGCTATGTAGTGAGGCTTCTTGTATTCATGATTCAGACCATGTATAAAGCTATTATGATTAGATGATGATATTCTGTTCTATGGGAGCTTCACTATGTTATATTTCTCTATTGTATTTTATCCATGCGCTGTGAGTTTTACGATAGAGTCTGCGATGTTTATTCTACCCTTGACTATCGTCCATGGCTGCCTGGCACACTTTCAGCGCATTATTTCCTTGTTTTGGTGCAGGAGTCATGGGCGGTCGTCACATTAAGGTTAATTAATTAAGATTAATTAATTTGGGAATAAGATCATTAATTAATTTAGTTATGATTTTAATTAATGATTGGAAATTAATTTACCAAGAGGTTAAGATTAATTAAGTTAAAAACTTAATTAATTAAATAATTAGTGATTAATTAAATGATTATTAAAGATTAATAAATTTGTGATTAATAATGATTAAATTAAATTAATTACTTAAGAAAGGTAATTAAAGAAATTGATGATAGGTTAATGAAGGTCGTTAACTTAGAATTATTTATTAATTAATTAAGTAATTAATTTTGATAATTAATCAGACTAATTAAATTTGACAATCATTATGGTATTTGGTTAAGTATGATCACTTTATGAAAATAATCAAAGTTATTAATTACTCATTGTAATTAATTAATTAATTTGATTAGGTTAAATTGATTAATTAAGTTTAATTAATTTAGAATAATCATTTGATGGGTTGATAAGAGATTAATAATTACTTAGGGAAGTAATTAAGATGAGTAATTTATTTAAAGTATGAAGAGTTGGGTTAATTACATGTGTAATTATTATGAAGGATAATTTCTTTGTGAAAGAAATTAATAATTAATTACTTGGTGTAATTAATTTAAGTAATTATTGATTAAGTCATTTGGAAAATATTAAGTGTTTTAATTAATTAAGGATAATTAATTACTAATAAAATTGATCAAGGATCAATAATTAATTAATTATCAAATATAATTTTAGGGTAATCAAATTACTCAATGCAGTAATTAAGAATGATTAATTACTGAAGTTAATTAATCAAGGTGATTAATAATTTAAGGTTAATTACTTAATAAAGTATTTAATTTAAATGTAATTAGGAATCATTAATTAATATAATTAATGATGTGATTAAGGATTAATTAATTGATTAATGATAAGTGATTAAAGCAATTAATTAATGTAATTAATTAAGGATTAATATAATTAATTAATGATGTAATTAGATGTTAAATTACTATATTTGATTAAGAATAATTAATTTGTGAAACTAATTATTTTAATATAATTAAAGGATGATTAATCAAGAATGATTAATTAGTGGTTAATTAATTAGTTGATTGGTCTGTAATCAATGGTTATAATAGCAGGATTTATAGATTGAGGTAATTAATTTAATTTACTTTAAATTAATTAGAGATGATGTAATTAATTTAATTCATTTTAAATTAATTATAGATGGTGTGATTATTGATCCTTGTTATATATGGTGATATAGATTTCCTTGAATGGTTTGAATCTCAGATATGAGATTAGTAATGATGTGTGATATGGATGCATTGGCTGCATTGTGATGATGATTTGGATTATCTTCTGATAATGATAATATGGATTATCTGTGGTGATGATTATCTATTGTGATGATTTAAATATCTATCTGTGTGTATATAAATAGTTTAAATTGAATTGTTTTAAACTTAAAACAACTTGGACCTAAAAGACACGTTTTGGATTTCGATGAGACCGAGATCGGGTTTCCATATTTGGATATCCGAAAACCATATCGATCCAAATTAACGATAGGTCGTGAATCTCAAGTGAAGGTTAAGATTCAGAGTGTAAGGGATATCGTCGTTAACTCTGAGGATGATTCCAAAATGAGTGTAACGAGATAATGCCTTCGGTTTCGTTCGAACCCTGAATGAACTTGTATGGATTGAATGTTTTCAGAGCATCGTCAGGTGGACGATGAGCATTCTAAGAGATGTGTTCTCTAAATGAAATCACAGTCTCAAGCCTCATCAACCGGGAATAGCTAAAAGAGGGGAGGTGCAACAAGGTTTCGTGGGTAGCTACCACTAGAAGCGAGATTTATCCCTGTCTAGAAGTTCCTTTTTATTCGGCTGTGTGGGCGGTTGATTCGCGACAACTGCCGGGGTTATCTTGTTCGGAACTGTCTAGTAAGGGATGGTTCGGGCCTTGTGTTGCAGGGGACTTAGGGTGGCTCCTCGGTACGGTGATCTAGGCCGCGTACTATGACGGGCGGTACCCCAGTAGCCCTGCCACTGTATGGAATTCAAAATCCAATAAGTGCCAACGGTTTTGATTGTATTGCCCACTTTTGTGGCTAGTAGCTGGAATTTAATAATGTAACAATATCGGCTATTTCATATTTACTTGAAAACCCTAGACACTATTATAATATCACCGGATTTCCTATCAAATGTTTTGGTTAGCGTAAGGTAAAAACTTTTCCATGTTTATGTGTGGGAAGTCTTACGTGATACCTTTCTTTTTTAAGGTTTTTCAAAAGTTAAGCAACTTTAACCTGTTACTCACACCAGACCCATGTTTGACCCGGAGTTTATTTTTGTTTTTTTAAACTCTTGGGTACTCAAATTTTTTACGAGTAGCCAAGAGATTCAGGTTAGCTTCGACAAATTATGGAGGAGCAAATGGAGCAGGAGGCTTCTATTTTATAGTTATATAGTATTCCGCTGTGTTGGTATCGCTGAGTCGTTTTGTTTGAGTTGTTGTGTATTGTGTTGTAATAGCTAGGTAGGTGTTTATAAATGTTTAGTATGTGATGTATAATCTGTGTAACTCTGATAGTGTTGTATATCTATGTAATACTTTTGATATCAATATAATTTATTCGTTCCGCTGTTGGGATTCTGTTGTTATTTCTTCTTTCTTCTCTTTCTTTCTCTTTCTATCCCTTTCTTTCTTAATTCATAATACGTCTTTCTGGTTAGTGGAAGATGGATTGTGACAATTACACTCAAACTCATTCTAGAGTACTGCTGACTCTATCTCTAATGATTAACACCCAACAGAGCCAAGGTTGTCGCGTAACCAAATGCTCCGATACCACATTGTAACGACCCAGTTTTTTCGACTTTTGAAAGTCGACATTAATACGTCCACTGTATCAACTACCGAACAATCGAACGCCGGAAAACCGAACCATTAGGGTTTAAGAAGAAGAAGGTAGAAGAAGAAAACAGAAACAATACAGGAATCTCACATTTCACAGCGGAACAACATATAATATATCAATGAATAATCTTTAAAACAAAGAATCATATCTGTTATTACATTACATCATATCACATTATTAGAGTGTTACAGAAACAAACAACGGAAGAAAATATAACATATACTAGTAATACGCTTCGCCATCCAGCTTGCTCCTGATCTCCATAGCAACTCCTGAATTCCAGAATGACCTGATAACCTGACTCTAGGCTGTCTGTATGGAAAATTGGTGGGCACCCAGAGTTTAAAAAGGAACAATAAACTCCAGGTCAGTCGTGGGACTGGTGTAAGATCTTAAAACAGTTATTTTCACAAAGAAAATAAAAAGAAATCCGCTATGCTTTTGGAAAATGAAACTACCATAAGGCCTCCCACCACACACACAATGCAAACGCAAAATTGGAGGAGATTTCTCCTTATGATAGTCAAATATGCTTACTACGAAAAATCCTTTGATTATTTTTATTAGTGCACAGTGTAGAAAACATTTCGAAAGTATAATATTAATCTTAGCCAGCAAAGGTACCATTATATTATGCCTGCTGTAGCTACCATTTTAAATGGTAGGTTCTACAACTAAAACCGTACAGGGCGCGTATTGTTTCTTTGGATTTTCCAACAAATGGTCAGGCTAAGGAACTTCCTACTGCCACATGGGTACGCCTCTGGCGGGACGTCCGGAGAACTTAACCAGCTCTCTGCTAATATAAGGCCGATTTACCACAGGCTTCTGGGTGCAATGAAGCGGTAACTTGATAACTCCACACAAAAAGTATGTCATCCCCGGTCGTTACCGACCTTTATCCGAGGATCCTCAACCACAAAGCAACTTCACACAGTAATGAAATTGCAATAACCACACAGGTTAAATATCTAGGCTCCATACCATGATACCACCTCTTATCCAGAAGGAAATGGACATACCCTAGGGGCGCGACCCCTAAAAAACCTTGCCGCCACAATCCTGTTTCGACCATTTCTGGGTTGTGAGGCTCGACGAAGTCTCGTCCATAAAGCTACGCTTTTCACAAAAGCCATGTTTCAATCAACAAATGATTAGCAGCACTTCGTATGCCACATTACTAGATTGGGAATGCATCAATAGTGACCATCAACTACATAACCTCTGAGTTCGTACGTCACAGAGAAGGGTGTTAAGCTAAGAGAATAAATTCTCCACCACCAACAGAAATGTATTTGATAGAAACCAGCTTTACATCTCAATTTGTAACGTCAGACACACATCCATATAAGTCTGTTCCGGGTTCGAACAGAACGGAAGGCACTTCCGAAGAAGCCCTTGCAATCCGGGTATTCACAATCCCGATCGGACTTCCCATCACTTAGGGAATCACTATACCGTAGCTACTCAATGCAGAGACAATCGATAGGCCATCCTATCATTCTCGTAAATACCCGGTCTTCACCACCGGTCTTCAAATGCAATCCCATTTCGTCGTGTCATTATTCGGTATGGGTTATATGACACAAATGTCCTCTCCTGGCTAATCCGAGTAATGAGCACTTATTTTTAAAATAAGTGTTCATTCATATTTCAAACAGATCACAACAATTTCCACTTTGATCTTTTAAATAAAAGATCTATCACAATCGCAAGGGTTCGATGTGGTTTTCGGATATCCACTTGGAACCCGACCCCCGGTCGCATCGAATTTCAAACGTCATTTAAAGGCAAATATTGATAGTAGGTTATTTAACTATCAATCAACATTCACAACAATTACCAGATTTAAATAATTTTCCGAAATTATTTATTTTCAAAATATCTTCGCAGAATATATTTTTAACACTTCATCACTTTGAAAATCAAATTTCAGATCGATTTTCCATCCTTTGAAACAAGTTTCAAATCTTTTCCAGACTTTAAAAATAAACCAATGTTTATTTTAAAACAAATTTCCCTTTCCCTTATAAATTTCCATTATGAATTTACATTTCTAAACATCAACTGATATAGGATTTTGAATTCATTTTCCAACATTCACTTTCAAACACCAAATCAAATTCCAAATTGATTTCTAAATTTATTTTCGAAACACGAAATCAATTTCCCTTCGAACACCAAATGAATTTTCATATTGATTTCCAAAATTTATTTCTATTACCAAATCAATTCCAATTTGATTTCCAAAATTTATTTCTATTACCAAATCAATTACCTGTTTCCCTGCATCCACAGATGTTAGCACAACAATTAAATACCAATTCTACTTCGAGGTGGAATATCGCGGTATATGGGATTTATATAATATTATCCGCTATTATGCAGCGCAAAAGGATCTATTTCAAAATAAATAACAACAACCATCACCCAAGCACGCAATCAACAATCTAAAATTTAACTATTTAAAATTAAACAACCCTTTGTTTGAGTGAGAAGATCTCACCTTTGCTTTTATTTTGCAATCCATTTCCATTTTCGGCTTGATTCCACAATTATTGACCTTGTATAAATATTTATACAATTTATTAATATTTGAATTGATCGAACAGTTAATTATAATAACTTGGTTTTAAACAAATAATTTAATTTAACAAATTAATCTCCTAAATAAATTATTTGAAATAAATTAGTCAATGAAAATATATATATTTATTCTCTTTGAAACTACGCCTATAAAAATAATCTATATGGGTTAAAAATCTGATTTTTATGTAACCTTCATCATTTTAAAATCCCTTTTTTTCTTTCAAATCTTACATAAGCTTTTCTGCTTCACTGCATATCCATATATATATTATTAAATTTCGAAATATGTAAACCGTTAATATATTTTCAAAATAAAATTTAAATAAGATAAACTGGAAATATCACTATGTAAAAAAAAATGAAAAAAAATGCATCAGTTTCTTTATATTTTTTTCCAAACTAGACTTATTAATAAAACCCAGAAAATACCTTACTCATCTCGGCCCTAGAACAACATTGAACCTCACCTCCTCGCGACTTCGCCTGCGTCGAAGCCTATATCGAGATCGCAGCCGCCATGAGAACCATCGTGAATCCACAATCTCCACTTCCCGATCACGAGCCACTGCCGCCTTGAACCCCGCATCATCACTAACAAACCCTAGCTCGAACCCCTCAAAAATTCATAAGACAAAAGCCTCGAGATCTCCTCTACTGCGAGCGAGCATCGAGTTACAAAACACAAGCCATCCCGCGAGTACGATCGACGCCGCCCATTGCCGATGTTCTCGATACCCCAGTCAAGTGAAGGTGCCCTCGATTTCACGAAGAATCGATTTCGATTGATTTGTGTTGAATCGAAACTGGGAGGAAAGATTTTTGGACATGGGTCAAAATCGGTGCTCCATGATTTTTTTTGATGACAAGAGAAAGCTCGGCCGTGATTTTGATATCTATTCGATTTTTATTTTGAATCTGGAGAGGGGGCTTCGGTTTTGAAAATGAAGGAGGAAGAGGAAAACGAGATTTCTGCATTTTCATTAGCTCGGCCATTTTATTATTTTCTGAGGGATGAAATGATTTGGTCGCCATTGTTTTGATTTTTCTTGGCACGATTAAATGAAGAGGAGAGACACGATGATGTTGCGTGTACGAGTGGAGACGGTGATTTGAAGGAAAGGCAGCTGATTGTTGGGTTGTAGGAGAATAAGTATATATTTATTTAATTAAATTCAAATTCAAAACGTCCGATAAATGCAACCTAAAACTTGACCTCCTATTGAGGCATGCCGCTAGGCGTTTATAATGCTAAACCGCTATTCCGAACACAATGGAACGTGTTTCGAAGGCTAATTCGATCATATACGCAAGTTACGGAAGTAAAAGATCAATTTTAAATTGAATCGATTGAAATAATTTCTATGCGTTTTGAACTGCCAGGGTCAAATGACAACTCCGATTGCTACGAAAATTGGAATCCGATAATAGTACAATATTATGGATCCAATGGAACTGGTTTCATTGAAATCCGAGACTGTGCCTCAGAAGTCTATTTTAAATATCGATTTAAACGATATATTGTCAAAACTGATAAATCAATTCCCAAATTCAATTCTGAAGCTTCTATTATTTTCAATATTATCAATATGAATTTTACAAGCCTTTGAAATATTTTTAATCAGCTTAAAACTGAAGATTCAAATATTTTTATCCAACTTCAATAATTAAATTCAATAATTAAAATGCCAAATTCATAGTTAATTCTGAAATTCAAGTTAAATCAACTTCCAAATATTTAAAATTAATTAAATATTCCATTTCAAATGTTAAAAATTTCCGGGTCGTCACATACTCAATCATCATAAATATATCAAAAGCATTTCACAGTGTATCACAGAATATCACCAAATAGATATCAAAAATCCAGACATTCTACTTATACAATCATCCATAAGCAAGTATCTTTAATACTTATTGTAATTAATTCAATTTAAATTAATTACTTGAGAATTAATCACTTAATCCTGCTTGATAAATCATTAATTAATTTATTTCAAAACGTTATATCAATTAAATTAATTTTTTAATTATCAATTAATAACCTTAATTATTAATTAATAAAACTTAATTATCCATTTATTAATCACTAATCACTTAATTCTTAATTAAATTACTTAATTAGTTAACTAATAATCATATATTAATTAACTTTAAGTAGTTAATTTCAAATTCTTAATTTCAAATTAATTAAATACTTAATTATTTGTTATTCAATCTTTAATAACAAATTCATATATCTCAATTCACTTAGTTAATCACCATTATCAATGAATTAACATTCTTAATTACCTTACAATATAAATTAATTAAATTAGAATCATTTATCTTACATCTTAAAATCTTCCTTAATAACTTTAAGTAGACTAGTTACTAACTTAAAAAGCTTTAATGGTAATCAAATTTAGCACTTATCTTAAATTAACTACTTAATTAGAATATTAATTAAGATTTAAAATGTTCTAAAGTATTCACTTAGTTAATTAAAACTTAAAATAAATTCTTTACTTAAATTGTCAAACATTAATTAAGTCATCAATACTTCAACTTGTTGAAATGATTAGCTTAAACTTTACTTTTATTAGGCTGAAAGTTTGAAAACCAAAACTCGAGAAAATCCCCAGGTTTACTCGAGTTTGAGTTTTCCCACTATCTTCCCCGAGTCCCCTCTTCTTCTTTGCGTACTTTTTTTCAGGTTTTTAGTTTTAAACTTAAATAAACTGGGAAGCAGCCTCACAAACTCGCGTTCCAACCCGAGGCAACCCTTCACTTTCTCGAGCATCCACTCGAGCCGTTCACCACCCAAACTCCTGACACCATATTGAGGCCGTGCACGTGCACAGTGTCTCGCCGACGCTCCGGCGAACCACTCATCCTCTGATGAGTCACAAATCACCCCTACACTCGATTACAAAGATCCACTCGATGCCAAAAATTACAGATCGAGGTTTAGCCATTTGTTCGAAAACCTGAAACTTGACTCCACCCAGCAAATCGCTTCGCCCCATTCGCTCCGACCATCGGAGATACTACAACTCCAGCCTCACCTTGCCGATTCCCCGTACTACCCTTACCTTGAATGCTAGACAACTCGATCAACCAGAGGTGGCAAAATCTCCTCGTCTCCGATCACATCCAAACTCAAGTGTTAAACCCTAACTTTGCCTCGTTCCATCATCCCTTGCAATGGAAAAATTATTTAACAATTTTCCTGACTCCACCATCAGCCACACTAGCTTCAAGCAAAATTTCAACATCCATCATACCTCTGATCACCAGAATTTTGTTAAAACTCATTTCCAGTTCAACTATGACCTGCTCTTAGTATGCTCAACTAAAAATCACCATTTAGGTCTTAAAAATTCTATTTTCTGATGAAGATTCAAGTTATATAATTGAATTAACAATTTATAACATTTGAATTAACATATATTTACACTTTGCTCTGTAAAACTAAGTTTCCAGCTGTAATATTTCACCAGCATGCTTTAAACAAATCTTTAAATCTTGATTTATGTTTAAACAACTTGTTTTGTTTTAAACTCTAAGCCTAACAATGGTTGGATGAAGATGTATTTAATTATCTAGTTTATTTTCACTCTGTAACCAGAAACAAAGAAGAAACAGGCCATTCAAAATACTCGGTACAATCATATATATATATATATATATATATATATATAGCTACTTACTTAAAAATATACAGGCAAAGCACAAAATTTATCCATGAATCATATGTACAGATTTAATTCTACTTCAGTTTTAAATTAATATGTTTACTCACCTGAGAAAAGTTTGAACAGAGCAACTTCCCCCTTTTTTTGAAAAGCGGTTAGCTTGATCTTCTTTGATCCTCTTTCTTTGTTTAGTTGAATTGTTATTTAAGTTTGTAAAATGGTGATGCTTACATTTTTTTTTGGTTTGTTGTGTTTTTGTGAACGAAAATGGAACAAGAGGATATATATAGAAAGGGTTTACAGAGATATGTATTTGCTGGTACACTTTGTTTTCTTTGGTCAGAGACTTTTTTTCTTTGACCAGACAAGATTTTATGGAAAATGAAATAATTTGTAACATTTTGAAATGACCTTATTTTGTGCTAGAATTGATAACATTAAATGCAAGTGTCTCCTTCCATGTTTACATACTTATCCTATTGATTTTGTATGAACATAGATACTTTTTTTCTTTTTTTCTTTCTTGCATTGCATATACAGATGTATTTCCATAGTGTGTACATATATATTTATCACTAGAATTACCTTATGTGTTTACTTTATGTTTTCATAGAACCATAGAAGTCACCTTATATATTTATTTCTATTTTTAACATAAATCCTTATTTTTTATTTCTATTTTAAGCTTAAACTATCAAACATTTAATTTATAATCATATATTTTATTTTATACTTATATTTAGTATTGATAAGATTGATTTTATTTCAAGCATTATTATCTAGATTACATCAATATATATATATATATATATATATATATATATATATATAATTTTAATAAGGTAGAGCTTTTTAATTTAATTCAATGTGAATAAGATAGATTTTATTTTGAATATTTTTGAAAGGCTTTATTTTAAATTTCCAAATCATAGTTTCCTTCACAATACATACATACATACATACATACATACATACATAGATATATATATATATATATATATATATATATATAAATAGTAAATGGCCCAAAGTCTTATTTGTTTTTAAAATGATAAGTTTTGTATTTTAATTAATCAGATTAAAATAATATTACCAAAATTCTGGGTCGTCACGTTCCTCCCCCTTAAAAGAATTTTGTCCTCTAAATTTAAAGCAAAAGATAATTCAGAAGCTTTTATATCAACTACGCAACATATATATCATTCATACGTTAATAATCAACCAAACAGTCTATCCTAGCAAACATCACCAGCTGTCTGGACATAAATCCGGATAGGCTTTCCTAAAGCTATCCAGAGTTTCCCAAGTACAATCTCTGGGATCCTCGCTCCACTGCACTTTGAGAAGCTTCACTACTTTGCTCCTGAGTTTCCTCTCGTCTTGATCAACAATCTGAACAGGGTTCCTGACCACAGTCACGTTTGGCTCGACCTCCAAATCTTCCTGAACTACTGGTTCTACAACCAGTGATGGGTCATGGACAAACTTCCTTAGATGGGATACATGAAATACATTATGAATTCCAGACATCTTCTTTGGCAATTCAATTCTGTAAGCCACAACACCAATCCTTTCCAGCACCTGGAATGGACCAATATATCTCTGGGCAAGTTTTCCCGTCTTTCCAAATCTAATAGCTCCTTTGATCGGGGAAACTTTGACAAAGACTAAATCTCCGATCTCAAATTCCAATTGTCTTCGCCTTTTATCTACATATTTCTTCTGAAGCTCCTAAGCAGCTTTCATTCTCTTCTTGATAAGCTCAACTTTCGCAGATGCTTCACAAATCAAATCTGGTCCAAGCACAAGGCGATCTCTCGACTCTATCCAATAGGCTGGGGATCTATACGGTCTTCCATATAAAGCTTCATAGGGTGCCATCTTGATACTTGCTTGGTAACTGTTATTAAAGGAAAATTCCACTAGATGTAGATGGTCTTTCCAAGATCCACCAAAATCCAAAACACAAGCTCGCAGCATATCCTCTAAAATTTGGTTAAGCCTCTCCGTCTGTCCGTCTGTCTGAGGATGATAGGTTGTACTTAATCTCAAACTCATTCCCATAGCTGATTGCAAAGACTCCCAGAATTTGCTGGTGAAGATAGGATCACAGTCACTTATTATACTAACTGGAAGACCATGCAATCTAACTATCTCTCTCAAAAAAATCTCTGCCGGAGAAGCTGCGGTAGGGGTTGCCTTAACGGGTATAAAATGGGCACTTTTAGTTAGACGATCCACAATCACCCATATTCCTTCGTTTTCTTTCTTAGTTCTAGGCAAACCGTCAATGAAATCCATAGAGATCATTTCTCATTTCCATCCTGGAGCTTACAAAGGCTGCAACAAACCTGTCGACTTTTGTTGATCACCTTTCACTTGCTGGCAGATCGCACATCTATTGACAAAAGAGGTAATATCCCTCTTCATTCCTTTCCACCAGAAAACACTTTTCATATCTTTATACATCTTTGATATTCCTAGATGGATACCCAATCTGGAGCGATGACTCTCTGACAACACCTCCTACCTAAGATCCCTATCATTTGGAACACAAATCCTCCCGTTAATCCTTAATGTTCCTTGGTCATCAATCTCAAAACTTGAACACTGACCTTTCCTAACTCTTCTGATGATTCTTCTCAATTTCCCATCTGATCCTTGCTTACTCGCGATCCTTTCCAGAAGAGATGGAACAACTTCCAATAAAGACAAAACTGCATTCCTGCTAAGAGTGTCTGCCACAACATTCCCCTTCCCTGGAGTATACAGGATATCCAAATCATATGATGCCAGAAACTCAACCCACCTCTGCTGTCTCAAATTCAGATCCTTCTGAGGGAAAAGATACTTCAACGGTTTGTGGTCCGTAAATAACTCGAACTTCTCTCCTAAAAGATAGTGCCTCTAGATCTTCAAACCAAAAACAATGGCCAACAACTCCAGATCGTGCGTAGCGTAGTTCCTTTCATGAGGCTTCAATTGCCGACTCGCATATGCAATTACCCTTCCATTTTGCATCGAAACCGCTCCCAGTCCAACTATACAGGCATCTATATAAACCTCAAACTTTCTTTTTCCATCTGGAATAGCCAACACAGGAGCACTTGTCAACTTTGTCTTTAACTTCTAGAAAGCTTCCTCAATTCAAGTGTCCATTTGAATTTATCTCTCTTCCTTGTCAGCTTGGTTAGATGTGAAGAAATCTTAGAATAGTCCTTGATGAACTTCCTATAGTAGCCAGCTAACCCCAGAATATTGCGGACTTCAGTCGGTGTCTGTGGTTACTTCCACTCCAGAATAGTCTCAACCTTTGCTGGATCTACAGAGATACCTTATCTAAAAACAATATGCCCCAAAAATTTGACATTCGATTTCCAAAAATGGCACTTGGAGAACTTTGCCTTCCAAACATGCCTTCTCAGAGTCTCTAACACAATTCTCAAATGCTGCTTGTGCTTAGAGTAGACTAGAATATCATCGATGAACACTAAAACAAACTTATTTAATACATCTCGAAAGACTCGGTTCATCAGATCGACAAAGTAGGCAGGAGCGTTGGTTAACTCGAAAGGCATAACCAACCACCCATAGGAACAATTTGGTCCCCTAAATGCAGTTAAGGGGATACTATCCTCAGCTACCCTTAACTGATGGAAACCTGAAGCTAAATCCAGTTGAGAAAAGACAGAAGCTCCATGCAGCTGGTCAAAGATATCATCAATACGAGGAAGAGGATATTTATTTCGGATAGTCACTTTGTTTAATTCTCTATAATCTACATAGAACCTTAGCAATCCATCCGACTTGGTGACAAACACCGCAGCAGAACCCCAACAAGAAAAACTGGGCCTAATCAATCCCTTCTCCAAAAGACCCCGAGTTTGCTTCACTAGCTCCTTCCTCTCCCTAGGAGCCATCCTCCTACTAGGCTAAATCACTGGTACTGCTCCTGGAACCAAATCGATGCGAAACTCTATCTCTCGATGCGGAGGTAAACACTTGACTTCCTCGTATCCATCAGGAAAATATTAGACCACTTCGATATCTTTAATCTCCTCTTGAGAAGTCTCAGCCCCATGTAAAAGACTACTCAAGTGAATTCCAGAATTATCACACACCACTATAGCAATCCTACCCAGATCAGTTTCCAACGAAACTGTTCTCTCATCACAATTCAGGACAACCTTATTCTTATCAAGCCAATCCATTCCCAATATAAGGTCAAACCCCTTAAAATCCAATGCATAAGGGTCAAAAGAAAAACTATGGGACAGATAGGAAATCCTTAAATCCTTACAGAAGATATCTAATTTGGTTACCCCTCCTACAGGATTAGATACAAAGATAGGAAAGTCTATAGTACTAGGGGTAAGAAAGAACTTCGCTACAGATTCTAGAGAAATAAAACTCAAAGAAGCACCCGAATCAAACAAAACTTTATTATACTTGCCATCTAAAAGTAATGTACCTTCCAATACTCCCTTGCCTTTAGATGAAGTTGATGGTGCACCCTCCAAAGCAAATACCTTATTCTGCTGAGCTTTATGAAGTAGCGGGCAATCCTTGATCATATGACCTGGTTGATGGCAATTGAAGCATAGATATTTCTGAACCAAAGTCGAACCGGTCCACTTTGATGCAACTGCTGCTGCTGTTGCTAAGATCCTTTCCTGGGACACTTATTCGCCAAGTGGCCTTATTGTTGACATATATAGCATTTGCGAGGTCCATTATTACTTCCAAGCTTCTTCTTGTCATGCTTCCTCCAATTGGGATTGAACTTCCTCTTATTTGGATTAGCAAAATTCCCTCCCGATGCTGCTACAGCTCTTATTCATCAAATCCTCATATCTCATAGCCATATCAATTAACTCGACAAAAGATCCTTTCAAATGCGTTGTCATCTTCTCGTGAAATTATGGCCTTAATCCTTGCACAAACATTTCGTTCTTTTTTAAAGGAGTATTAATTAGCCCTGGTCCATAGCAAGAAAGTTCATTGAATTTGATCTCATACTTCGCTATAGCCATGCTCCCTTGCTGCAAATTCAGAAAATCTCGGTACAGACGAGTTTTCCCTGCTGTTGGCATGAATCGCTCCTCAAACAACTCTTTAAATCATTCCCAAGAAATATCGTTCTCAGAGATATTTGCTATCGCTGCATCCCACCAGGCTGCAACACCTTCTTGTAATTGCCATGAAGCCATTTCCCTTGTCTGCTCATTAGACAACTTCATATTCTTAAAGATCCGCTCACATGAGCGTAGCCGAGGTTGAACCTCAATTATAGTCTCTGACCCTTTAAATGGCCTCCCTCCAAGGTTGGTGAAGTCTTTCCATAAAGAGGCAAAACTAACCTGAGGCGGTACTGGATCCACAGCCTCACTAGCAGCTTGACTTCTTCCATTATCGGTTGAGGTACTGCCCCTACCTCTGCCTCTCCTTCTGGAACTCATGTTGGCAACCTGGACAGGTAACTCAACAAATTTAAATAGGTATATAGTTATATAAAAATACAAATACACACTCTCAAGATGGATACCACTCTAGAGCCTAGGTATTATCTCAACCTAGCTCTGATACCAACTGTGACGACCCGCCTTTCATTCCACAGAAAGATGTATCACCGTTAAGAAAGAAATAGGTAGAAATAGAAAAGATAGAAGAAAGAACTAACAAATATTAGAATCTTACAGCAGAAACGGAACAAAATATAATATTACACATATCTATTACATAGTCTTACATATATCAGAGTTGCACAACATCATTCAAACAAGACAGTCATATATACCTGCCATTACATACATTCCAAAATACAACATACATCAACTAACACGGCGGAACTAGATAGATAGATACATCTGGACTCCTGCTCCAAGCTTCTCCAGACTCCAACAAATCCAAGACCTAATCACTTGGCTACTCATAAAAATTTGAGTACCCAAGAGTTTAAGAAAAAAAGAACAAACTCCGGGTCAGACATGGGTCTGGTGTGAGTAAACGGGTTAAAGTTGCTTAACTTTGAAAACCATTTGAAACAAAGGTATCACGTAAGAATTCCCACACATAAACACGGGTAAGTTTTTACCTTACGCTAACCAAACATTTTATAGGAAATCTGGTGATATTATAATAGGGTCTAAGGTTTTCAAGTAAATAGAAAATAGCCGAAATTGTTACATTAATTAGATTCCAGCTACTAGCCACAAAAGTGGGTTATACAATCAAAACCGTAAGGGCACGTAGGAAGAATGGGTTTCCATCAATGGCAAGGCTACTTGGGTACTTCCCGTCACAGTATAGGGCCTAGATCACCGTACCAAGGATCACTCCCGATCCCCTGCAACGCAAGGCCGGAACCAGAACCATCCCTTATTGGACAGTCCCGAACAAGACAACCCTGCAGTTGTGGCCAACAACTGCCCACACGACCGAAATAAAAGGGACATATAGACAGGAGTATATCCCGTCCTACTTGGGTGCTACCCACTTAACCTTGCTGCACCTCCCCTGTTTTAGCCATTCCCGGTTGATGAGGCTTGAGGCTACGATTACCTTTGAAGAACACATCTCTTAGAATGCTCATCGTCCTCCTGACGATGTTTTGAAAGCATTCAATCCATACAAGTTCGTTACGGGTTCGAACGAAACCGAAGGCATTATCTCGTTACACTCATTTTGGAATCACCCTCAGAGTTAATGACGATAACCCTTGCACTCTGAAACACCATCTCGATCTTCACTTGAGTTGCCACGACCTAACGTTTAACTTGGATCGATGTGGTCTTCGGGTAATCATAATTGATACCCGATCCCGGTCTCATCGAAATCCAAATGCCATTTTAAAGGCCAAGTTGTTTAATAGTTTAAAATTTTTACTTCAACATTTTGAATTCATGTAGCATTTATCACAGATAAATTATACTCAATCATCATAGATATATCAAAAGCATATCACAGAGTATCACAGAATATCACCAAATAGATATCACAAATACATATATTCTACTTATACAATCATCCATAAGCAAGCATCTTTAATACTTATTGTAATTAATTCAATTTAAATTAATTACTTGAGAATTAATCACTTAATCCTGCTTAATAAATCATTAATTTATTTCAAAACGTTATATCGATTAAATTAATTTTTCTATTATCTATTAATAACCTTAATTATTAATTAATAAAACTTAATTACCCATTTATTAATCACTAATTACTTAATTAATCAGTTATCAATTATTAATTAAATTACTTAATTAGTTAACTACTAATCATATATTAATTTACTTTAAGTAGTTAATTTAAAATTCTTAATTTCAAATCAATTAAACACTTAATCATTTGCTAGTCAATCTTTAATAACAAATTTATAAATCTCAATTCACTTAGTTAATCACCATTATCAATGAATTAACATTCTTAATTACCTTACAATATAAATTAATTAAATTAGAATCATTATCTTACATCTTAAAATCTTCCTTAATAACTTTAAGTAAACTAGTTGCTAACTTAAAAAATCTTTAATGTTAATTAAATTTAATACTTATCTTAAATTAACTACTTAATTAGAATATTAATTAAGATTCAAAACGTTCTTAAGTATTCACATAGTTAATTAAAACTTAAAATAAATTCTTTACTTAAATTGTTATACATTAATCAAGTCATCAATATTTCAACTTGTTGAAATGATTAGCTTAAACTTTACTTTTATTAGGCTGAAAGTTTGAAAACCAAAACCCGAGAAAATCCCCGGGTTTACTTGAGTTGAAACCCGAGTTTTCCCACTATCTTCCCCGAGTCCCCTCTTTTTCTTCACATACATTTTTTTTTAAGTTTTAAGTTTTAAACTTAAATAAACTGGGAAGCAGCCTCACGAACTCGCGTTCCAACCTGAGGCAACCCTTCACTTTCTCTAGCATCCACTCGAGCTGTTCACCACCCAAATTCCTGACACCATATCGAGGCCGTGCACGTGCACAGTGTCTCACCGACGCTCCGGCGAACCACTCATCCTCCGACGAGTCACAAATCACCCCTACACTCGATTACAAAGATCCACTCGATGCCAAAAATTCCAGATCGAGGTTTAGCCCTTCGTTCCAAAACCTGAAACTTGACTCCACCCAGCAAATCACTTCCCCCCATTCGCTTCGACCATCAGAGATACTACAACTCCAGCCTCACATCGCCGATTCCCTATACTACCCTCCCCTTGAATGCCAGACAACTCGATCAACCAGATGTGGCGATCGTAGATATATCAAATGCATATCACAGAGTATCACAGAATATCACCAAATAGATATCACAAATCCAAACATTCTACTTATACAACCATCCATAAGCAAGTATCTTTAATCCTTATTGTAATTAATTCAATTTAAGTTAATTAATTGAGAATTAATCACTTAATCCTGCTTGATAAATCATTAATTAATTTATTTCAAAACATTATATCAATTAAATTAATTTTTTAATTATCAATTAATAACCTTAAGTATTAATTAATAAAACTTAATTATCCATTTATTAATCACTAATTACTTAAGTAATTAATTCTTAATTCTTAATTCTTAATTAAATTACTTAATTAGTTAACTAGTAATCATATATTAATTAACTTTAAGTAGTTAATTTAAAATTCTTAATTTAAAATTAATTAAACACTTAATTATTTGTTATTCAATCTTTAATAACAAATTCATATATCTCAATTCACTTAGTTAATCACCATTATCAATGAATTAACATTCTTAATTACCTTACAATATAAATTAATTAAATTAGAATCATTTATCTTACATCTTAAAATCTTCCTTAATAACTTTAAGTAGACTAGTTACTAACTTAAAAAGCTTTAATGTTAATCAAATTTAACACTTATCTTAAATTAACTACTTAATTAGAATATTAATTAATATTTAAAACGTTCTAAAGTATTCACTTAGTTAATTAAAACTTAAAATAAATTCTTTACTTGAATTGTCAAACATTAATTAAGTCATCAATACTTCAACTTGTTGAAATGATTAGCTTAAACTTTACTTTTATTAGGCTGAAAGTTTGAAAACCAAAACCCGAGAAAATCCCCAGGTTTACTCGAGTTGAAACTCGAGTTTTCCCACTATCTTCCCCGAGTCCCCTCTTCTTCTTTGCATATTTTTTTCCAAGTTTTTAGTTTTAAACTTAAATAAACTGGGAAGCAGCCTCACAAACTCGTGTTCCAACCCGAGGCAGCCCTTCACTTTCTCGAGCATCCACTCGAGCCGTTCACCACCCAAACTCCTGACACCATATTGAGGCCGTGCACGTGCATAGCGTCTCGCCGACGCTCCGGCGAACCACTCATCCTCCGGTGAGTCACAAATCACCCCTACACTCGATTACAAAGATCCACTCGATGCCAAAAATTACAGATCGAGGTTTAGCCTTTCATTTGAAAACCTGAAACTTGACTCCACCCAGCAAATCGCTTCGCCCCATTCGCTCCGACCATCGGAGATACTACAACTCCAGCCTCACCTCGCCGATTCCCCATACTACCTTCCCTTGAATGCCAGACAACTCGATCAACCAGAGGTGGCAAAGTCTCCTAGTCTCCGATCACGTCCAAACTCAAGTGTTAAACCCTAACTTTGCCTCGTTCCATCATCCCCTGCAATGTAAAAATTATTTAACAATTTTCCCGACTCCACCATCAGCCACACTAGCTTCAAGCAAAATTTCAACATCCAGCATACCTCCGATCGCTAGAATTTTGTTAAAACTCATTTCCAGTTCAACTATGAACTTCTCTTAGTATGCTCAGCTAAAAATCACCATTTAGGTCTTAAAAATCCTATTTTCAGATGATGATTCAAGTTATATAATTGAATTAACAATTTATAACATTCGAATTTAACATATATTTACACTTTGCTCTGTAACACTAAGTTTCCAGCTGTAATATTTCACCAACATGCTTAAAACAAATTTTTAAATCTTGATTTATGTTTAAACAACTTGTTTTGTTTTAAACTCTAAGCCTAACAATGGTTGGATGAAGATATAATTAATTTTCTAGTTTATTTTCACTCTGTAATTAGAAACAAAGAAGAAACTGGCCATTCAAAAATACTCAGTACAATCATATATATATGTATACACACACACACACACACACACACACACACACACACATATATATATACACAGAGCTAAAGCACAAATTTTATCCATGAATCCTATGTACAAATTTAATTCTACTTCAATTTTCAAATAATATGTTTACTCACCTGAAAAAAGTTTGAATAGAGCAACTTCCCCTTTTTTTTGAAAAGCTTTAGCTTGATCTTCTTTGATCCTCTTGCTTTGGTTAGCTGAATTGTTATTTAAGTTTGTAAAATGGTGATGCTTACTTTTATTTTGTTTGCTGTGTTTTTGTGAACGAAAATGGAACAAGAGGATATATATATAGAGAGAAAAGGTTTACAGAGATATGTATTTGCTGGTACACTCTATTTTCTTTGGTCAGAGATTTTTTTCTTTGACCAGGCAAGAATTTGTGGAAAATGAAATAATTTGTAACATTTTGAAATGACCTTATTTTGTGGTAGAATTGATAACATTGAATGCAAGTGTCTCCTTCCATGTTTACATACTTATCATTTTGATTTTGTATGAACATAGATTTTTTTTCTTTTTTTCTTTCTTGCATTGCATATACACATGTATTTCCATAGCATATATATATATTACTAGAATTACCTTATGTGTTTACTTTATGTTTTCATAGAACCATAGAAGTTACCTTATATATTTATTTCTATTTTTAACATAAATCCTTATTTTTTATTTTTATTTTAAGCTTAAACTATCAAACACTTAATTTATAATAATATATTTTATTTTATACTTATATTTAGTACTGATAAGATTGATTTTATCTCAAGCATTATTATCTAGATTACATCCATATATATATATATGTATCAAATGTTAATAAGGAAGAGCTTTTTAATTTAATTCAATGTGAATAAGATAGATTTTATTTTGAATATTTTTGAAAGGCTTTATTTTAAATTTCCAAATCATAGTTTCCTTCACAATACATACATACATACATATATATATAAATGGTAAATGGCCCAAAGTCTTATTCGTTTTTAAAATGATAAGTTTGTATTTTAATTAATCAGATTAAAATAATATTACCAAAATCCCGGATCGTCACAGATTTACTGGAGATTTCTGTATCCTCGGTTTACGATGCTATCTTTTGCGATCGAATGTCGATTTGCCTCAGAATTCTACATCGATCTTATTCTTGAAGTCACGATCGACCCTGTTAAGGTTGTCGTGATTTATATAAACTTATCCATCTTCCTATTTTGTTATTTAATCATTTTATCTTTGTTTTGAACCTATCTTCGAATCAAAATTCTATTTGATTTGAGTCCATCAAATTTGAATCTCTGTCCTTGCTTTGAAATCAATTCTTGTATCGTCGAGCGAGGAAGTTTATTTGTAAATTAATATTAAAAATATTATATAAAAATATTGTGTTGTTTGAGTTGTTGATATTGATTTGACTTTTCGATCGATTCGTTTGATCAACGCTATCGATAGGAATTCCAAAACACTTGAATAGAGCAAACTAACATAATATTATTTTCAAATTTGGTAAATTAAATAATTTTGTATGATTATATTATATATATTATAAATTGTTCTAAAAATTAAATTGTTAATGAATTTGATGTTAGAAATGATAATATTTGATTTTCAGTTATTGTTTTGTAAATCATTGACTATTGTAATATAAATAAATGAATTTATAAAAGTTGGTTATAACTTGATTTGGAATTTGAAATGAATTTAAATCAGAATTTGAGAATTTAATTTCTGATAATTTCAAAATTTGGTTTTAAAGTTTTAAAATGTATTACTTAAAGTATTTTCAAATAGAAATTGTATTCTAAAGAAGTTTTAAAAGTTTAAATCACGGCTCTCCTTTTTTGTCGCTGGAAAAATTTTTCAGAAATGGCGGCCGCATCATCGACATTCATTTTCAATTTTCGAAGTGGAGAGACCAACTGGTCGCTTTGCTACAATTATTTTATGGGAAAATAAATTTGATTTGAATTTTTGAAGAATGACTTGAAGTAGGGTATATATATAT
This sequence comes from Allium cepa, assembly GCA_030765085.1. Taxonomy (NCBI): domain Eukaryota; kingdom Viridiplantae; phylum Streptophyta; class Magnoliopsida; order Asparagales; family Amaryllidaceae; genus Allium; species Allium cepa. The sequence goes on along the minus strand of CM060935.1, from coordinate 39,404,591 downwards.
ATATATATATATATATGTTTTAGATTTTATTTGATATATATAGTATATAATTGTTTCTAAATGGTTTGAAGTGAATCGGAAATTTAATTCTTAAATTTATGTTAAAGGATGATTTAAATAAAGCCAAAATTTTAATAAATATTTAAACTTGAAATAATTGAATTAGGAAAGTTTTATTTGTATAATATTCTATTGCATTCCAATATAAATTACCTTAATTATTTAGAAGTTAACTATGTAACTGAATATTATACAACATAAAATGATGTTAAAGGAATTTTTAAATAAATTTGAGTAGTTGTGTTTAGCGCAAATATACTGTACTTAATATATATGATAGGATATATTAAGTGGAATAAATCATTAATCATTTGGAATAAAGAAGAATTAAATTTTTTGAATAAAATATGAGAATAATAAATGACAACACAAATTTACGTTTTTAGAAATTGTTGATTTAGGATAAATTAGATAATAAGATAATAAATAGATATAAGTTTAAAAGTAGTTAAGACGGAATTATAAGATGAATTTAACTTAACTGAAATCAAATGGATTAAACTAAATTGTTGAATATAAATTAATTAAAATTCATATGGTTTAAATTAATTGTTTTATCTTGTTTTAAAACTATTCCTTTCTGGTTGTTTCTATTCTCCTACCTCCTTCCTTTCGGGGATGAAAAGTTTTGTGTGAGGGAGAGTGTAACAACCCATAATTTTTTAATAATTTTATTTATTTATTTAAATATTATTTTGTGGAATTTTAAATAATAAAATTTTGAAATATAAATTTGATACTTGGAATCCGTCCAATTAAACATAACAACTAGTAAATTTTCATCTGAAAAGATGGAAGTTTATTTTATTGTGTAACTTTATTTGAAATCAAATCAGTTAATATTTGATGGTAATAAAATGTTTTGCAAACCTGAATATTTTTCTATAGAAAATTTGTAAATCATCTTCTGAGCAAGACGTCGTATTTCGTTTCGTCAAATTTGAACAGCTATTGCTCCATTTATCTTAATTCCGGCAAATTAGCAGTATTTTTGGTTACGATTATCGACTTTTGATAGGATGATCATACCATTGACATCTGTATAGTATTTGATCGTCTCGTCGTGCTGATCTCTACGGTACATTCAATTCTATTTTTGAAGACCGGTACAAGGCGGAAGCGACAAAAAAGATAGCCGTATCGGGTTCGTATTTTGGCTTTTGGTTCTCTTTTGTCTTTTCATTTTTTATGTGATAATCAATAGCCACCATTTGGCCACTTAACATTTATAATTCCATCTATTCAATTCGTATTCTATTTACATTCCTTGATATTTTTTCGATATTTTCTGATACCCTTTTAACCTTTTCTCAGTTACCATTCATGAAAATATCCAAAGCCTCCTTCATCCCTTCTCTTCTCCTCTCTTAATCTGGCATGCAAATAATCTTCCTCCTCTGGTCCATGCCCTTCCCCACCCGACCGTTCTCCCCTCTTCAAAAAATCATCCCCATGCCCGCAGCTATCACCCACCCCAATCCTCCTCCTTGAATCCGAGACCTCCCTCCTTCTTGCTTCGACTTCCCAAAACCACAACTGAGCCATCACCACCTTACACCGAACCCCATGCCACTATAAACCGCAACTCAACAACCTACACCTGATCATCGGTGATGCAGCGGCCTCCCCTCTGACCTGTTTTTGTTTTTTCCATTCTCGACTGTTTTTTCCTTCTTCTCTGAGGTATATATTTATATATTTGAAATGTTAACTTATATATATATATATTATGTTGTTAAATGTGTAAGCAGTTTTATATATAAGTATATATAGTTTATTTTATATTTTTTTTGTTTCAGTATGGGAAGCCGTTGACAAATATATATTTACCTAAGCTATATATATATATAATATGGTGTGTTGCTATGTTATACAGTTTGTAGATATAAATAAGCTATATAATATATATGTTAGTGCATTGATATTTATAGATATCTGTGTGGTAAGTTGTATGTATATGTTATTATAACTGATTTGAAAAGTAAATTTTTATGTATGTCTAAGTGTTGTATATATTATATAAGGTTTATATATTTACATTAGAATATAACTTACGGTATATAGTGCTTGACAGTTTATATAGTATGCTAATTTATTTTAATCTATGAATTAAAGGTAGATTATGTAATGGGCTTAAAATATATGTTTGTTTGAAAGCCTGTTGTATAGTTCAGGTCTTGTAAATGTTAAAACCTGTGATATATACACATATTTTTTATATGTATTGAAAGTGGCATGTACATTGATTTTGGTGAAATATATATGTTTCGAAATATAGTATATAGACTTATATAGTTTTGTCAGTCTGTGTAAAATCTATAGTTATATACGTAGGTATATTCTGTATATATATAAAGTTGTTTGCTATAAAAATAATATTATAATGATGAGTCAGTTTATATATATGGGTTATGTGCATAGCTGTTTATATTTTAGTTCTTTAGCTTTATATTTCTTATGCATAGTTTATACTTTTCTTAGTCATAGTTTTCATATTAGTGCATCTGTTAAGTTTATATTAGCTTGGGTATAGTATATATAAGTTATATATTTTCCTCTTCTATGTTTTGTGTACTCGAGCTCTGTTTTATGATTCGGGTTTCTATGTTGTATGTATATATACATTTCGGTCTGTTATATATAAGTTTTATATTTATTTTACTGTATAGTTATATCGTTGATTTCATACAAAGGTTATTATATATATATATTTCATATAAGTATATTTCGCATAGAATCTGCTTGTTATATGTTTACTTGTATAGCTTGCATCATGGGTTTGTTTTGAAACTTTAATGTGTGTCAGATATTGTTTAGAAAGGTGTAGATTTTATATTAGGTAATATATCTTGGTGTATATGATAGTTTTATATTTTATGTTGTAAGTCATATGTGATTTTCTATCTACTTTTATAGGTTAGTTATGTGTAAGTTATCTATTTAAGATATAAAATAAGTTATTTACACTATGCTATTGTCTGTAAGTATGATGGCACGTATATCATATTATATAGATAGGTTGTATTATATATTTTGGTCCGTATATTTTATTTTATAAGTAGTATATGTTATATGTATTATATTATTTGATTTGTTAATTCTATAATAAATCTTATGTGCGTATATAAATTTGATTTTTAAATATATTTGTTTTAAAGCTATAGTATTGATTTTAGAATATATGTGTATGTATATATATATATATATAGATTTTACATACATATTTTAATGTAATAATGGTTAATATAATAAATTAATATATATTATTTCAGTCTATATCAAGCAGATTCTGATTTATTCCATCTATTTCTATTATTAGCCTTGATCATCGAATTCATGCAAATCTAGCTTTGATTCGGAATTCGTGTTTGGATTTGTAACTCAATTTCAGTGCCCGTATCAGTGTGCGTATCTGTGTCATCTCCTGTTCTCTCTAGCCTCGAAAGGTGAGCAATCACTCACGATTAATGATCTTATATTTATTAAATTTGATTTCAATTGAAATGAAAATGGAAATATGCCGCTGTTTGTTATTTACATTGCTATATATATGCCGTTATCTGTATCAATTCACCTGTGACATCTGACACCATTATCTGTTACTTATATTAATGATATATGCTTGTTATATTATTATCATATCTGTTATCACCGTGCGAGTTCCCTGTTAGTATAGAATTCACTATGTGTTGAAATGATACATACCCGAACGGACTTTAGAATAGGAGAAAATCGTTATGAGTTGAAATGATAAACCCAAGCGATTTTTATTGAATTGAATTTGGGATTGCAGGTTGAAATGATATATACTCGTATATATTTAAATTGCGGATTGAAATGATAAATATCTGTATCACTTGACCATAGGATAGGAAATTATATACAGACACCGTTGGTCTATATATAAATATTTTGAAATTGATTTCTATGGTTTTGGAAAAATATGGTTTTTATGTAAATACTTATTTTAGATATCATATAGATGCTATTTTGTATATATAGTAAAATTCTTGATTTTAAGCTATGTATAAATTTGTTTTAATATAAAATAAGTTTAATAAAAAGTTGATTTTATTAAAATATAAATGGATAAGTATTTATGTAAATTATATTTTAATATAGAGTTTATAATGGTTTTTATAAATTAAGCTTGAGAAGATAGTTTTGAAATTAATTTGAAATTTTATTAAATTAAGAATTATATTTAATAAGAATCCATTTGGAACTTATTGAAATTGTGATTTTAAAAGAATATGGTTTATAACTTAATTTTGGTTTAAGGTGATTTAAGTGAATATATGAAGTTTGAATAAATTGAAGTAATATTCATTTATTGAAATTTAAAGTTTTATTTAAAGGATATTGGATTTATTAAGTGAATATTTCAAAACTAAATAATATTAAAGTAAATTTGATATATATATATATATATATATATGGAATTATAAAATTTAGTTTTGAATTTGTGGAATATTTAAATCTTTGAAATATATTGAAATTGAAATGGTTTATTTTGTGGTTCAAATCAATATTTTAAATCGAGATAATTTGTAATGATTTATTAACAAACTGAAGTGAGTTGAAATTTATAAATTGAGATTTGATATAAATTGAATTTTTGGATTCAAGTTGATTTGAATCAATTTGGGAAGTTTGAGGAAATTATTTTATTTTATAAAGTAATTTTAAATTTAAAGTTATTTATATTATAAGTACTATATTAATATCTAAATTGTTTACATGGTGGAAGTTATGTTTTCAAAGTTATGAATTTTGAAGTATTACGTTTTAAAAGTGTTTGGTTTCGAAAATGTTGTAACTTTGAAAGTGCTATGATTTTTGAAATGATATCGTATTTGGTTTTGAAATGGAAATGATATCGTTTTTGGTTTTGAAATAGCAATGATATTTTGGTTTTGATGTATAAACTATTTTGAAATGACCGTGGTGTAATAATAATGTTTGGTTGTTAAAGAGACCGGGTTCGAAAGTTTTCATACTCCCTGCCAACTCCGAAAACCACTTTAACAGCCGTGTACACGTTGGGAATTCCAGAATGAAGTAGGATGGTGGTGACATTCTATTGAGGTATGTACGTGGACCCGACTCCCGTGAGTTGGCATAACAAGAGTGATTCTCGGGCCAATGAGGTAGCTCCTCTGATTGGACACACTTCTTCGATACCATTCTATTACTTTCTGATTGATTGGGTGCACCTTTAATTTTGGGAGTATGGCTCGAGGTGGGCGGTAGCTGCGGCTATGCGTTACTACCAGGCCGGATGCGCAGTTAGTATATCTACCCTAGCATTGCCACGTTGTGCCATGTCACCTACCCTTGCGAGTCTTGTACGATTTTTGTTTGTACCATACCTATGCAGTGCCCTATGACGACGCCCAGTACGGGGGAGATTACGGTACTGTATAGACTATGAGAATATATAAAATGTGTTAAGGGGGATATTGGGTAACTTCTTAACGCTATTTTTAAATATATTATACTTTACTTTAGACATTATTATAATTGCATATATTACTACGTAGTAGATAGTTTAACGGATCCTTAGAGGATGGTTATCTCAAACATCCTATGAGTTACTTGTATTTCAATTGTTATTTCACTTGAGTTGAATTTATTGATATAAGAATGTTAATCCTGACTCGAGTGTTTTGTGTTTTGCTTTACACTCGGGTCAGACCGAGTGGTTCAGCTTTTGAGACTCGCCTTTGGAGTTGGAGCTTCGCTTGGAGATCCAGCTATCTATCCAGCTTTCAGATATTCAGTTGATTTCATTGATGTACTCTGATCATGTATTTGACTATTGTATTTGACACTTCTATTGTATCTTATTTAACTCTGATATGTATATAGTAGTTTCATGAACTACTATCTTTTGTTTCCTTTTCATATTGTACATTACTCTGTGTCCTTGATTCTATGATTTATTTATTTACTGTATATGTTGATTTTTGCCAAATATAAATTAACAATCGGGTATTTTGTGCAATTCAAATCTGGCATGTGTGGATGCGAATGCTTGAAAATACCGGGTCGTTACAGTTCGACTATCGAACTTGATCGAAAATTCATCCATTAGTTATGAAGAGACCGGGATCAGTAAATGTTTTACTTATCGAATACCACTTCAAAAATGATATACGGGTTTTATCTTTTGGAAGCGGATATGAAGTGGACTGCTATAGAGTTGAACTGACTGTCCTAAGGTTGAGTCCAAGGAAGAGGTCAGCATTAACATTTGTTGGACGATTTATGGTAGGATCCTCGTGGAGATCTGTGTTTAAGTGATGAAGATTCATGTGGGAGATGCCTAACACAATCTCGACATCGAAAATGGCTAAAGACAACGTAGGATGCACGACCTGAGGTTTAGCTAACCTACGTTAGGGTATTACTAACTCAAATGAAGAGTATGCTCATCGATGTTGCGCATGGGAATTGATGATATTTGGTTCCACGTGGTTCATGTTTTTGTTCGGGCTATGAGCCATTTATATTTACCTTATGGTATATTTTATCTATAGATATACGATGCCAAGAAGGTATTTTTTGATCCTCGTGCATGGAGACCCACTTCAGTTTACTAAAGGCGTTTTCGTGGAAAGTCCATTGTGCGAACATACCTTAATGATATTGTTGTGTCATGAGATGCAAGCGACACACCTATTTTCTTATTTATATTCTTCACCCTAGACATTATATATTATATCACTTTACATACTTATTCGATGGTGGTACTTTAGAGGGGATAATCGTTACGAATTCCATGCAGTCTCAAAAGTACTGTTATATATTGGTCACTTATTTCTTGTGTTTCTCATACTAAACTTATGTCTGACGTGTGGTTTTTTTCTTTAAATTTCTCGTGTGCTCTTTTGAGTAGTCTAAGAAAGGAAGTTTTTCCTTGATGTTCATTGGAGCTTAAGGAGATGAGCTGGATGTTTCACCCATCGTAGTATTCTTATTTCCATCGAATTACTTAATTGCACATATTAGAATTTATGAGAATATGTTGTTATAACTCTCCATACCGATGATAGCATTTATAATTGTACTCTGAAATGCTTTGTATCTTAGAGTTTCAGTCTGTACTGTCTTTTGATATTATATGTTATTGCTCCATTGTGAGATTCTGATGTTATATTCCTTCTTTCTTGTCATTTTTTCCTTTTTTTTACCCTAACAATCTATCTTTCAAGTAATTAAATGCTCGGCACATGAATAACATGGATGTATTAGTGTTCACATTTGAGGGTCGAGAAAGTGGATTGTTACAGCTGGTATCAGAGCTAGATTAAGCAAGAATCTTGGCTTTGGTTGGGTATGACTCATAAGAGATAGAGTAATGGAATGTCCTAACATGATTTATGTGTATTATACATATGAGAGCGTATTTGTATTTGTTAAAATGTATTTCTTAATGGTAATTATAACTGTGAAAATCAAAGACCTTATATATGGTAACTTATATAAGTATGAATTGTTATAATGTAGTTTAACTAATGTAGAGATTAATGGTGTCCATCATTACTCCCTCATTAATTAGTTGAGCTGTGCACTTCTAGTTTCTAAGCATTGCTATCCTTTGTAGAATGATTTGATAAGCTCGATCAGTTTAAGAGCATTATTACATTTATAGAATTTTTAGCTTAATATTTTTCAACCAGTTTACGAGCATCGTTATCATTTGTTAATTGAATAGTCACGCACAGCTGTTTTTTGAGTATTGACTATTGCTTGTTGATTTTTGATATGTGCTCGACCAGTTTATATGTAGTTTTTCCTTTTCACTAAATAGGTTGGGTAGACATTGATTGTGAGAGCATTGGAGCGAACACCTCATGAACTTAGTTTCACAGTTTGACTATAAAGCATTTAGTGACAATATTGGTAAACAGTTATCTTTAGTAAAAAAATGTTTACTATAACCTAAAGAAAAAATAAGATGTTTTTGAAATAAATACGTATCAATTTATAATTTTTGAGTCTTCAAATTTGAATATTAAATTTGTGCAAATATACGGATTTGAACTTAAATATATTAAATCATAAGTTTCAAATAACTGCTTGATTTTTAATGATGTATTTCTAATTTAATTTATAAAAAATTCTGTAATTTTTAATTTGGAAAATAACTGAATTTTCATTTGACATTTTTTAAGTTAAAAGTTGATATTTTTGGAAATTAATAGAATAGGTTAACCTGTCTATTTTATTATTGTTCCGTGATTATGTCGTATTGTTGTGAGCGATTTAATTTTTATTTCTATCGGTCGCAGATTATACGTGAATGGATATGGTGTAGTGAATACCCCAAAATTTTTAATATTTAAACATTTAAATACACAAAGACAAAAATTCTTTGCAAATGTATTTTTGATGTCCTTCTTACTATTGGAAATACACGATACAATGCTGCGCATCTCTTATCTTTTGTATTAGCAAAGCGGTTATGTAACTTATTCAGTATTGGGCTTTGGCCCAACAACAACACACAGGCTTTATTATAAATAGCTTGTAATATGTACCGAATATGATTATTCAATTACTGTATCATTCTCTTGATAATAATCAATACAAAAACTTCTTCATTCTGCACTTTTCAAATATTCACTTCTGATCAAATTACATCACACAAGAATTCGAATATGGTATCAGAGCAACTGTAAGCCTCACGGCAATCTTGAAACTTCTCACCATCAGATCTTCATCAGAGATCATCATCTGGAGAATCATAGTTTCAAGTATCTCATCAGAATTTTCTTTCATCATCTGAGATCAGGAATTCAAAGCCTCATTTCAAGAAAACAAAGAGATGCCATGCCGAGCAACAGTGCTGGGTGCATCACTTCTTGAAAACAAAGAAAAGCACTGAAATCATCACAAAATCCATCAAAATATCAAGAAACTGAACCATACCAGAAAAACCCATCAAGCAAATCACTTGGGTTAGTGGTTGAACCTACCTGATATTTTGAAGATTTTCAGATATTCTTGTGTTCTTGTGCCTGTGTTCTGCCTTAACCAACAGGTAACATTTCTTGAATAGAGATCACATTAATCCCCTTGCTTCTTGCATCATGGCAAATAGCTCAGCAACATCATCAGCCTCTGAATTTGATCAAACTGCCACGGAGAATCTCATTAAAACTATAGTCAGCCCACAGAGTCAACTGGTCACAGTTCATCTGGAAGAAGACAACTATCTTCTTTGGAAAGTACAAGTTGAAACAGCAATAAGAGGATATGGACTTGAAGATTTCCTCAATGGGACAATCAAAATTCCTCCAAGATTCATCACTAGTTCAGAAAATACAACAATTAATAACCCAGAATTTGTTAAGTATCAAAGACAAGATAGCTTAATATGTTCCTGGTTACTTTCATCCATAAGTGTAAAGTTACTGCCTCAAGTGATTGGCAGTAAAACTGCAAATGGTGTATGGACAACAGTTGAAAGAATCTTCAATTCTCAGTCTGCAGCGAAAGTTATGCATCATAAAAGACAACTACACAGTATCAGGAAAGAAAATATTACTATGGGCGAATATCTTGCAAAAATCAAAACAACATGTGATCTTCTTGAAGCAGCAGGTCATAAAATATCATCAACTGAACAAGTACTGATCATACTGAGTGGTTTAAGTGAGGATTATGAATCTGTTGTTGCTGTCATATCTTCTCAAAGAACTACACCAACTCTAGAGGATGTACATGCTATACTTCTTGCCCACGAAGGCAGACTAGAATACAAGAAATCTACAGATACTGACATGACAATCAATTTTGCAGTGGGACAGAGAGGCAAGAACCAATATAACAACAACAACAAAGGTAATTCATCTACCAGAGGCAGAGGCAGAGGTAGATACAACAACAACAACAGACCAAAGTGCCAAATATGTGAGAAAATTGGTCACACTGCCCCAAAGTGCTACTTCAGACTCAACATGAACTATACACCAGGCCAAAACTCAAACATCCAAAGAAATGGGAGTGCAAATGTAGCCCAAATGCAACAAGACACAAGCAATCAGTTAAGCAATAACAGGGCAAACAGTCAGAATGAAACCAACAGATCAGAAACACTGGATGAAACTTGGTACCCTGACTCTGGTGCAACCAATCACATCACTAACAATTTAGAGAATCTAAATTTGGGGAACAAGGAGTACAAAGGTAATAAAACCATACACATGGGTAATGGTGAGGCAGTAAAGATTACACACACTGGTATTGCTTGCATCAAAGGTGAAAGAAAACTATATCTCAATAATCTTTTAATGGTCCCACAAATAAAGAAAAATTTGTTAAGTGTTTCACAGTTTGCAAGTGATAACAATGTATATTTTGAATTCTATCCTAAGTACTGTCTAGTTAGAGACATTCTAACTAGAGAAATTTTATTGCAGGGTGAAGCTGTGAAGGGTCTATATAGGTTTAAGCTTGTTGATTCAAGAAAAACAAACTCTGACAAGTGTGTTGACATATGTAACTTTTCTGAACTTGCTCAAAATGAGAAGAAATTGAGCAATTTTGATATCTGGCATTATAAGCTTGGTCACCCTAGTGCAAATATTGTAAGAAAAGTATTATCAGAAAATAAAATTCCATTTGAGATCACTCTCCCTTATATTTGTACCTTTTGTCAAATGGGAAAGAGCCACAAACTATCTTTTTCAAATTCTATGACACAATATGATAAGCCACTAATGTTAGTTGCTGCTGATCTTTGGGGACCATCCCCAATTCACTCTGACTATGGATATAAGTATTATATATCTTTTGTTGATGCTTGTACACGATATACTTGGGTGTACTTTCTTAAAACTAAAACTGAAGCACACCAAACCACCATACACTTTATTACACAAGTTGAAAAACAAACCAATCATCAAGTTAAGGTCTTACAAACTGATGGTGGTGGAGAATTTAAAACTCTCAATAACTATTTTAGCAAAAAGGGGATAATTCATAGAATAACATGCCCCTATACATCAGAACAAAATGGCCTAGTAGAGAGAAAACACAGACATATTGTGGAGTCAGGTCTAACATTACTTGCTCAGGCAAAATTACCCATGAAATTCTGGCCTGAATCATTTAGTACCGCTGTACACCTGATAAACAGGCTACCAACCAAGGTACTAAATGACAAAAGCCCAATGGAAAAATTATTCAATGTAAAACCTGACTATCAACTTTTAAAAACATTTGGATGTTTATGTTTTCCCTACACTAGGCCATACAACACACACAAGTTAAATTTTAGATCTACTCCATGTACATTCATTGGCTATGCATCAAATCAAAAGGGTTACAAGTGCATTGATGCAAGTGGCAAAATATTCATAAGTAGACATGTAGTCTTTAATGAGCATGTGTATCCATACTCTGATATCAGTATCAAGACAACAGGAAAAGTGTACAATCCAACAACATCAATACCACCAATACCTGTGCAACCATCAGAGTGGAATCAGACAGCAGCTGAAGACAACTCAGCCAACTCTGCACCACAACACACAGTGTCTATTCAACCAGTTCAGGCAGAGCAAACTGACTTATCTGATGAAGAATCAAATTCAACACAAAATATGAGTCAATCTGAATCAAATATTCAGAACAGTAGATCAAAAAACAACACAAATCAAGACAATGAAGACAGAATCACCACTGGGCATCATATGACTACCAGATCAAAGAGTGGGATTTTCAAACCTAAAATATACTCATCCATCATATCAGAAGAACCAGAAACATTTGATCAAGCAGTCAAAAGTAAACTTTGGAGAACAGCAATGAATGATGAGTACAATGCTCTCATCAAAAACAAAACATGGAATCTGGTTCCACCACCCAAAGATAAAAATATCATAGGGTGCAAATGGACATACAAGTTAAAGAGGAAACCAGATGGCACCATTGACAGATACAAAGCAAGACTGGTGGCTAAAGGATACACACAAGAACATGGTTTTGATTTCAATGAAACCTTCTCACCAGTAATAAAGCCAACAACTATTAGAATTATTCTCACTATAGCTATCTACAATAATTGGCAAATTAAGCAATTGGATGTGAATAATGCCTTCCTCAATGGTGAATTAAAGGAGGAAGTATACATGCATCAGCCATCAGGATATCAACAAGATGGTAATCTTGTGTGCAGGTTAAACAAGGCCATATATGGACTAAAGCAAGCCCCACGAGTGTGGTTTGATAAGTTAAAAGCTACCTTATATAACATGGGCTTTCACTCTACTAAGTCAGACAACTCATTGTTTGCAAAAATTAATAACACTGTTACAATTTACATACTTATCTATGTGGATGATCTGATTGTTACAGGTAACAGTGATGATGAGATCAACAAAATCACACAGCATCTAGACAAAGAATTCTCAATTAAGAATCTAGGAAGCATAAACTATTTCCTGGGCATAGAAGTCAAGCAAATATCAAATTCAGAAGTGATACTATGTCAGACTAAGTATATCAAGGAACTCTTACATAAAGCAAAAATGTCAGATGCTAATGCACAACCAACTCCAATGATAGGCAGTCAGCATTTATCTAAAAACAGGGGGGAAGCTATATTTAATGATAAACAATATAGAAGTCTAGTTGGGGCATTACAATATGTCACCATAACTAGACCAGATGTGTCATACAGTGTTAACAAAGTTTGTCAATTCATGCAGAGACCACTAGATCAGCACTGGAAGGCAGTCAAAAGGATACTACGATATCTGAAGGGAACACTGGATTATGGCATTTCACTAAAGAAGGGAAAACACCTTAACATAACAGCCTATGCAGATGCTGATTGGGCTACAGATCCCGATGACAGGAGATCCACTACAGGCTACTGCATCTACATAGGTGAAAATCCAGTTTCCTGGTGTTCAAAGAAACAAAATACAATATCTAAGTCTAGTACAGAGGCAGAGTATCGAAGTGTGGCCAGTGCAACAGCCGAAGTCATGTGGATACAGTCGCTTATGGATGAACTTCAAATTAAAACAAACAGCAAACCTACAGTGTGGTGTGACAACTTAAGCACGGTTTATCTCTCTGCAAATCCCGTGCTTCACTCAAAGACCAAGCATATCGAAATAGATCTATATTTCGTAAGAGAGCAGATTCAAAAGGGAAAACTTCAAGTTAGTCACGTACCAGCCACTTACCAAATTGCGGATGTCTTAACCAAACCACTTACTGCTAGAAACTTCGTTCGATTTCGCGAAGAACTAAAGGTCAGAAGAATCAAACCTGAAATGACTCAGACCAACAGTTTCAGCAATAGGAGCGAACAAAATGGGCAACAAGTCAGAGAAGATTGCAACTTGAGTCTGGATGAAGCTCCGCTATCATAGCCAGAGCTCCAATCTGTATTTCTCTCTCTCTAATTTGAACGAATCTCAGCATATGTGGACGAAGAAGTTTCATGCCCTAACCCTAATCGCTTTGAGGGGGGCTATTGGAAATACACGATACAATGCTGCGCATCTCTTATCTTTTGTATTAGCAAAGCGGTTATGTAACTTATTCAGTATTGGGCTTTGGCCCAACAACAACACACAGGCTTTATTATAAATAGCTTGTAATATGTACCGAATATGATTATTCAATTACTGTATCATTCTCTTGATAATAATCAATACAAAAACTTCTTCATTCTGCACTTTTCAAATATTCACTTCTGATCAAATTACATCACACAAGAATTCGAATACTTACCAAGTTTTGACATGTTTGTTAGAAACAATAATTGTGCTCGTTGGAATTTCATTATAAAAGAGACCATAGACTAATTCACACGCACATTTCAAAAGGTGAACACTTTTCATTTTTCATTCTTGCAAGCATGGAACACATTTTCGTTCTCTGTCATCTCTAATACTAATGTCCATTTTCATTAGTAATTATAATAACTTTCAATACATCAAGAATTAGCAAAGGTCTTCAGCATGAAACTTGTAAAGGGCGAGAAGATCTACATTTTCCGTTTTTGTCACACTCAAAATGGTGGCGAGTGAAGGTCATGGTGGCCGGAAATGATGACTGGAAGATATGCACGCATGGGAAGTATCCTATTTTTTCATGGCAGCGAGAAGAGAGAAGAGGCGGCGTAGGTTTTTTTTATATTTGAAGGCCTTCATGGAAGTGAATGGGCATGCATGGCTGGCCATGTAGAGGAGAAGGAGAGTGCAAGTTTTTGAGAGGAGTTTCTGGTTTGAAATAGGAGCAGGCATGCAAACATTTGAGAAGGAGATTAGGAAAGACGATAGCATGTAAGCTTCATGAAATATAATATATATATATGAGTTAGTAGTAAATGTGCATGGTAAAAAAAGCATGCGTGATGTTTCATATGGAAGGGAGGAAGTGGATTTGCTGGGATCGGAGCTGGGAAGATGTAGATGGGCTGATGCGTTTTAGGCAGTGCTTTTTGGATTTTTGTAAGGAAATAGATATTATTTTGTTTTAAATTTTATAATTAAAGATAGTTACCTTAATAAGTTATATCTCACCCGTATTATGTAACGACCTGCCTTTTTAGACAGTTTAAATCAACGATAAGCTACATACGTTAGGCTCAGCCATACAAAGGGGCATATTGTTATTGAGATAAATAAGAAAAAACAAATAAAGAAAGAAAGCAAATACAGAATCTCATAGCGGAATGACAAAATATAACAGTTCATGAAGTTGTTTTATAAATACATTTGATTATTATTTTACAATACAAAATTAGAGTTACATAAAACATGAATAAACAAATAAACGCAGTGGAACAACAACATGCAGTGAAATAAATAAAATAAATATATAGTAACAGTATTAAATCTTCGTCTTCATCCTCCAGAAAGCAGTCTTTGATAAACTAAAAAGCTCAGACTGACTGATCAAATTAAAAAGACAAAACACTCGAGTTAGAACTAAAAGATCTTATGTAAGCTAAATAAACAGTAAATAAATATGAGTGTAACGGCTCAGAGATGTTTACGGGGTTTGACATCTCATATCCAGTGTTTGACGTTAGAGCAATAATTTAAGATATGTTTGGGATTTCCATCTCCTAAGGATCCATTAAACTATCTACTTTGTAGTATAATACAATATTATAATATGTCTATAGTAAAGTATTAAAATAGCGTTAAGGCGTTACTCATATCCCCCTTAACACATTTTATATATATTCTTATAGCCTATACAGTATCGTAAGCTCCTCCGTGAGGTTTACTCAAAGTGCACTCCAAAAGTATGGTACAAAACAAACTCATAAATGGCACGATAGGGCATGTGAACACAGCACTCGAGGCAATGCCAGGGTAGATATACCAACCGTGGATCCGGATTAGTGGTAACGCATAACAGCTACTACCACCCATCTTGGAACACACTCCCAAATCAAATCAAGGGATGGCCACTAAATCGATAACAAAGTAATAGAATGGTATCGAATTAATGTGTCAGATAGGAGGAATGACCTCACTTGGCCCGACATGGCTCCTATTTTAGTCACATCTAAGCTGACTCACGAGAGTCAGGGTCACGTAAATACTTCATACAGAATCGTACACTGAACCATCTTACTTCATTTCTAGAATTTCCACCACGTACACAGTTGTTAAAGTGGTTTTCGGTATTGGCAAAGAGTATGACAATATCCGATCTCCATCTCTTTAACAACTAAACGCTTATTTCACACCGGATGGTTCTTTACATTTCATAATGGTCAATTCACAACTAATGTCAAAATATCATATTCTCAAGACCATATCACTTTTAAAACTATATTCACTTTCAAAACTATATTCACTTTCAAAACTATATTCACTTTCAAAATCATATTTACTCAAATATGTCATTTCATAAAAGGTATCAATTCTTGATTCCAACTTAGGTTGTATCATTATCTAGGATATAAATATAAATACTTTAACTTTACACAGTATAAAATTTTAGAAAATAGTTAGGTAGTCATAAATAGTTTAATAGTTTTAAAAATAGATTAAAATAGATTTAAAATAGTTTAAAATAGATTTAAATAGATTTAAATTTGATTTAATTAGATTTAAAATGATTTAAATAGGTTTAAAATAGATTAAATATATTAAAATTATATTAGATTTAAAATAGATTGAATAAATTTAAAACAGATTAAATAAATTTAAAATTAATTAAATAAATTTAAATTATATTTAATATATTTTAAATAGTTTAAATAAATTTAATTAGTTTAAAATATGTAAAATAGATTAAATTCGATTAAATATGTTATAATAGATTAAAATAAATTGAAATAGTTTAAATTGATTAAAATAGTTAAATAAATAAAAATAGTTTAAATTAGTTTAAAATAGAATTCAAAGTTATACCCAAACATTCCCAACAACTCAATTTTGACAAATTCATTTATATTTGACACTTCAACTTTTGAATTCAAATTTAAATCCTTTGAACAATTCATTAAATCGGTTCTAATTTTAGCATTAACGCTTGGATTATCGAAAATAATTCAGTTTAAATAAATACATTTCTATTTCAAAAATGCCAGTTAAATAATTCAAAATTTAAAGAATTTAAAATCATTGAATTTAACCAACCCGGTGTCCGTATATAATTTTCTACCCTATGGTCAAGTGATATGGATATTTATCATTTCAATCTACAATTTAAAATTTTACAGTTACATAGCATTTCAAACCGCTATCCCGAATTAGATAAAAATCCATAAAATTACTCGAGTCTATCATTTCAACCATAACGATTTTCCCTAGTCTATAGATCATTCAGGTATGTATCATTTCAACCTATAGGGAGCTTGTTGTGTTATAACAGTATAAAATACAACGTCCAGTCATCCAATATCAAAAATCAAACTGCCATCACAACCATCATCCAAATCAATCAATAAACATCAATAGATAAACTGATAATCAATAGTAGGTATTGAGTTGATAATTTAAAATTCAATATTAAATTAAACAATGATTAAATGCAGTAAAAGTCAAATTTAACCAAATTATAATTTAAATATACCAACCATCAATAATTAATTTCTAATTACATCATAAATTTAAATTGGCTAACATAAGATAGTTTAGGAATTATGAGTGGGTCAAAACACTCACCTTCGAATTTAAATCGTATTAAAATCCAAAATAATTCACAAATTGAACAGTCTTAAAATTCATCCAAACGAGTATCAACATGTCTGGAATTTTAATACGATCGTGGCGGAACAAACCGCGCATAAATCGGAACTCATATGCAAAAGTTATAACGATTTGAAGTTATACGCAAAATAAAAAAGAAAATAAATAAATAAATAAAAAGAAACACGTCACGCACCTTCTCGATACCCTACTGCCACGTGCCGAACATCGCGAACTTCGAAAACAGCCTCTACCCTTTGACTCGATGTTGCACCTTCGCATCACAACTGACCGTCGATTAGGCTACGCCACACAACTACCCTTAACAAGTCGCCCGATCACCCACTGACCAACCACCCACGATGCCACCACCTGTCTCCTGGCCGAGTGCGAAAATCTGCCACATATCCTTTCTTTCTGGCGAATTTTAACCACATCTTGATAAGCGAATAGCATGGCCAAGGCCAGCTCATCGTCCTCTTCCTAACGCCGCTCCTCGATCATCGATCGGACAATGATCCACCGTTGGATCGTCAAAACCCTAAAATGGGCTGCCGAGGTTCAACCTTGATTTCTGGTCTAACGATAATTCGAATTGAAAAGAGAATTGTTGCAGTGGATTATGCTCTTCGAGAGCTTCAAAATGGCATAATTTGATATGGTATGGAGGAGTTTGATTTTGAAATTGAATTTGAAATTGAATTTGCAATTTGGGAATTAGGGTTTTGTAATTGGCAGATAGGAATAGACAGACAGATTTGTACTTATATGAATAAGAAATAGAAAGGCTGCTAGGGTTAGAAAACACTATTTATATCAACCAAGCCTGATAAGAAAATAAGCCCATAACGAATCGGTACGAACGACAATAATGACCCGAAAAGCCCGTTTTGCTTCCGAAACGAAAGTTGCAACGACCCGTAAATTTTAATAGTTTTAATAATATATTGAACTGGAATTTTTTGAAATTTTAAATACTTGAATTTGGAGATAAAATTTTAATATTTGGAATACGTCTATTTAGACATAGCAAATGGTAAATTTTCATCAGATAATATGGAAGTTTATTTTTTTATGTAATTCTATTTCGATTTAAATCAGTTAATGACAATTGAATTTCAAAGTTTTTCGAAACCTAAATATGTCAACATGAGAAAATTTATTTAGAACACTCTGAATAAGACTCCGTAATTTGTTTCGCAAATTTTGGACGTTTCTAGCTCCGTTTAGATTTTTCCGTATGGAATAGCAACGTATATCAGTGTCCGTATCGACTTTTTGATCGGATGATCGTACCACGGATATCTGTATACCATTTTGATCGTCTCGTCATGCTGATCTCAGCCGAAATATTCATTTTTGTATTTTGAGGTATGAAACAGAAACGATAAAACAACTCGCCGTAGCGGTACCACTTTTGGTGTCCATTCAGATTTCAAACAGCTGTAGGCATTCATTATCAGTTGTTACTTTTCCATCTTTTCAATGCATTGACGACTGCCTTTATTTCCATCAGTTTTGAAATATGAAAATTTTATATGTTTGCATTTATTAATTTTGAACGGTTCACTTTTGCCTTTATAACTTTCCCATTGCAAAGCTTGATATTGTTGTCTGGCATCTTCAGTTTTCATTTGCTCTATAAAGAAGAAAAAACAATAATATATATTCATCTTCCTCATTCATTCTCACCACGTCCCATCCCTTCTCTGGCCCAAGCTCTGTTGCCCCTCCTTCATCTTCGCTCTCTCCTCCACCTCGCTCTCTCTCTCCTCCGCCTCGTTCTCTCTCCCCTCCGCCCCAGTTCCTCGCCACCTTAGCCTCGGCCGTGCTGCACTCGCCTCCCACGACTTGACCCGCACCACCATTTGCAGCAACCCAAACGGTAGCTATTTTGCTCTCCTTACCTAGCACGCAGCCTACTCTGCCTCGTGCGCACCAGCCTTCGCCGAGCCACGCTGTCACCCTCCAACCCACCTCACCCCTGCTCAGCCAACTTCCTTCAATATAGGTATGCGTGTTCCTATATAATGTGTTATATTCGAATTTATTAATGTATACATATATTTAAGGTATATTGTATTGTGTTGGTTTATCTTTTAATTATTATATAAGTTTGTACAAAATTGTCACCGTTAGTTATAAGCTTTCATTACCTATTGTAGTATAGAAGATGTATATTTCAACGTTTTAAATTTTCATTTACTATTATATTGGGTTGGTACACATATATTTGGAGTTGTTTTAGCATCATGTATTATAAATTATATATATACTAAATTATATCGATTTTAAATATATTATATATATGTTATAATGGTTCCTTTGTAATATAAGCTGTTGGTTTCTTTTATATATATATATATATATATATATATATATATATTTGTAAGTTCAAATATATATACATATTTACATGAGTATATATACATAAATAGCTACGTAAGTATGAGTTGGGACAGCTGTTCCTATTCTTTATATATAAGTTGCAGTTTATATTATAAAACATAAATATTTCGACAGTTATATAAATAAAGATATTTTATGATTTAAAGGTATATATAGGTTCAAATGTTTTATTTTGATTTGGTTACAACATATTCTATGCATATACAACAGTTTGTAATATCCTAAACATTTGTGTATCTTACAGTTTCATTAATGGTTTAAATGTTTAACTAGGCTATAGTTACTTTATAATAATAAATATATAAATAATCTGTTTTATAATTTGTTTGCATAGGTATCTTATATTATTTTGTTTGTATAGGATTTGGTTGCCTTATGTATAAATGTTACAGTGATATATATGTTGTAAATGATCCTTACGTACCAATATACATATAATTATTTTGTTTAAAGTGTTATTTTATAAGTAGTTATATATATGGATATCATAAGTTTAAAAGTATATATATACGTTTATGTGTTCTATTTAGAGCAGGTTATAATAGTATTGATTTTAAGGTGAATACGTATATAATACAAAAGTTATACCTTTGTTTATATTTACTTATATTACAAATAATTAAATTGATTTTGGAAATATATATATATATATATATATATATATTCAATTGAACACACATAAAATATTTGAGTAATTTGCATTTTGAAGTATATATGTATTTATTTCAAAATATTCCTGGTAGATATATTTATTTTAATACGTGTGTTTTAATTTAAAGCAAAGATTTTTGAAATATATAAATACATATATATTAAATTTAATATATGTTTGAATATGACTATATATAGTTATATATATATTATATAAGTTCACCTATATGTCAATTATATTCGTCGATCTAGTTCTGATTGGATTTCATCAATCCTGCTTGTGAGATTTGATCATCGAACTCGTGTCAATCTTGCTTTGCTTTGAAATTCGTACTTGGATTTGTAACTCATCTCGTTTCACCGTTCATTCTCTAGCCTCGAAAGGTGAGAAATCACTCACGATTAACATTCATATATTCATTAAATTTGATTTCAATTGAAACGACAATTGAAATATGCTGCTATAGTTATTTAAATTGTATATATGCTATTATCTGTAACTGTTCACCTGTGGGATATGACACAATATCCTGTTGTTTATTACATTGTTATAGATGATATATGATGTTATATAATTATCACATCTGTTATCACTCTGCAAGTTCTCAGTTAGTCTAGAATTAATGTTGTTTATATTATATTGTTATTGATGATATATGCTGTTGTATTATTATCATATCTATTATCACTCTGCAAGTTCCCTGTTAGTATAGAATTCACTATGGGTTGAAATGATACATACCCGAAAGGTCCGTAGAATAGGAGAAAATCGTTATGGGTTGAAATAATAGACCCAAGCGATTATCATTTGAATTGAATTTGGGATTGCGGGTTGAAATGATATATACCCGTATATATTTAAATTACGGATTGAATTGATAAATATCTATATCATTTGACCATAGGATAGAAATTTATACAGACACCGTTGGTCTGTATATAAACATTTTAAAATGATTTCTATGGGATTTGAAAGGAAATATATAGTTTAATTAATATTGTAATATTTTATATATAAATAAGTTTTAATATAAAGTAGATTTAATAATAAGTTTTAAATTAATAAAGGATGACATAATTAAATATAATATGTATAAGTATTTATTTAAAATTAAAATACAATAATAATGGATCTTTATAATGATTTTATAAGTTAAGGTTGGGAAGATAAATTTGAATATATTTGAAATAGTATTTAACTAAGAATTTTTTTTAATTAAGTCGATTTGAAACTTATTGAATTTGGGGGTTTTAAGTTATGATTTTATAACTTGCTTTTGATTTAAAGTGATTAAATGGGTATTTCAAGTTTTAAATAAATCGAAGGAAATTTCAGTTTAATGTAAGCTAAGGTTATTTAAATGACAGAGGATTCATTAAGAGAAAATTTCAAAACTAAATAATAATAAAGTTAAAATGATATATATGTATATATATATATATATATATATATACACACACACACACACACGTACATATATGAAAGTATCAATTTGGTTTTGAAAGTGCTATAATCTGGAAATATATATATTTGAAAATGAAATGATATTTTGGTTTGGAGGTATAAACTATTTTTGAAACGACCACGGTGTTATAATGACATTTGGTTGTCATTAGTGTATATTACTTCATATTAGACAGTTCCACAGATCCTTAGAGGATGGTTATCCCAAACATCTTTTAAGTTACTTGTATTTCAATTGATATTTCACTTGAGTTGGATTTATTGATATAAGAATGTTAATCCTGACTCGAGTGTTTTTTGTTTGCTTTATGCTTGGGTCAGACTGTGTGATACAGCATTTGAGACTCACCTTTGGAGTTTGGAGATTCGCTTGGAGATCCAACTATCGATTCAGCTTTCAGCTTTTCCAATTGATATGTTCAGAGAGGTCATCTGTTCGTACTAAAGACTTCACTGTTTTTGAGATATTCTGCTGTATTTCATTTCTAACTCTGATGTTTATATAGTAGCTTCATGAACTATTATTTATCTATTCCGTTGCATTATTATTGTAATACTCTGTGTCTGTGATTCGGTGATTTATTTATTTAACGTATATGCTGAGTTTTTCCAAATTTAAATTAACAAGCTGATATTTTGAGAAATTCAAGTCCAACATGTACGGATGCGAATGGTTGAAAATATCGGTTCATTACAGTTGCTATCAGAGCGATGTTTTAGGAAAAACTTAGCATATGTAGTTGATTTAATCACAGAATTACTTTCATTCGTGCTTGAATCTCTCCTTCTTTAATTCGGTTTCCTTTGAATTTCGGAATGCTCCCACTTGTTCTGAAATCCATTCCTGTCTTCCCTATTTGTATTCTTTTGATTCTGGAGCATCCCATAACTCCATTTCAAATGATCACTATAAAAATTGGCGACTCTGCCAATCTTTGAATGATTTATAAAGGGGCAAAACTTCTTTACAACAAGAATTTACTCACTGAAGATTTCTATATCCTCGGTTTAGATGCTGCCATCTCTTGCTATGCTGAATTCCATTTCTGACGATCGAATACCGATTTGCCTTAGAATTCTGCATCGATCATATTCCTAAAATCACGGTTGACCCGGTTAAGGTTGCCCGCGTTTATATAAGTATATTCATCTTCTATTTTGAGGTTTAATTATCTCATCTTCGTTCGAGCCTATCTTCGAATCAAAATTCTATTTGATTAGAGTCGCTCTAATTTGAATCTCTATCTTTGCTTTGAAATCCAATCTTGAATCATCCTTGAAAAAAATCGGGTCTGTTTGTATTTTTGAAATTGTTTTATGCATCGAAATTATTATTTGAAAAGTATGATTATATTCTATATATAAAAGAGAAAACTTTTTTGATAAGGATTACATACCTTTTAAAAAAAGAATTTGAAGTTTCGAAAGGATGTGAAATTTTGAAAATTTTATAAGAGTTTGATTTATCCAAAAATGATTTACAACTGAAGGGTTTTAAATTGGAAATTTGAGAAAATGAACTCCGGTATTTTGAAATTGGTTTTAAGATTTCAAAAATATATAATAATACGATTTGAAAGTTCCAAATAAGAAATGTTTCAAATGACTTCAAACGAGTTCCAATGATTTTGAAAAAATAATTTCAAAGAAGTTTTCAAGAAAATAGAAGTCCAGAACTCACTTATGTCGCTGGAGAATAATTTCGGTGATGAGTGCACACATCATCGACATTGATTTTCAAGTTTCAAAGTGGGGGAGAGGCCACTTTAGTAGCTTTGCTATGCGAGTGATTTTGTGAAACCGATTTTGATTTAAAATTCCGAAGTATGATCTGATAGTCGAAAGATATATGTACATATATTTGAAACTATTTGAAGTAAACCCGGTGTTCAGTCCTCGAGTTTTGGATTTGATTTGGTATAACCCTATCTATTGAAATTGATTTACCGATTGATTGCTGATTTCCAACTCTTGGATTTGAAATTTGATTTCTCTGACTATTTTGAATGTTCGAACACTTCCAAATGGAGGTTTAATTTTTCAAAGCTAAGTAATTTCGAAAGGTATAAATTATTTGATAAAGTATATAAGTTTAGTTCTGAAATAATATGATTTAAATAAATTTGAAACTGTTTTGTTAAGTAAATGAATAAGATTATTTTGAATTATACTAATATGAAATTTAATTTCAAAATGTTTTGAATAAAATTTAGTTTTAAATGTTTTTAACTTAGTAACATCTTTTATAAAACTATGTAGATAATAATTTTCAAAAGGTAAATTGGATCTTTCAAATAGTAAACAGTTTAAAGGTTTTAAAGGGATGGTTATAAACTTGATAATCATTTTTGGATATAATTGATTTTGAGAAAAATATTTGGTTTTGAAAATAGATTGGAATTTAAAACCCAGTATTTATATGATGATTTTGGGAATGAATTTGTTTGACTTAAATTATGTTGATTTGGAAACTAGGATTATTTTCTAAACCTATTATTTGGAAACTTTGAAACTGGAGATACTTAATTTGGAAGAAATAATTTGGTGAAATCATATATGATTTTGAAATTGTATTGATATTGAAACAAATTGAAATTGAGAACCTTGTTTTATTAAATATTTGATTTAGGAGTTATCGAACTTATATAAAAGTGATTTGTATAAGTATGAAGTTGATCCGAAAAACTATTGATTTGGAAAGGTACTCAATTTGAAAAGTGAAATCTTATATAATCGAAGTCTATATAAGTGTGATTTGATATACTATTGATTTTGGAAAGTATTCAATTTGAAAAATCTTATATATAATTGACTTTATATAAGTATGATATTTGAAATTGATTCGAAAAAGGTACTATATGATCCATATTTTCGAAGTAAAGATATGGAAAGTGCCTTCTGCTTGATATCCGCTTTATGGCCACATGGTGGATTCATTCTATCGATATTATTCTCTCTGATTTGGTTTTCTGGATGTGATACTCGAGTGTCCTTTGAATTCTATGGCGTTACCAATGGTCGTTTTGGTAGCGTAATCCACAAGGCAGAGATTGCTTAAAGGGTACGGATGTTTCCTAGGGGATCCAGGTGTAACCATTGTGTATCCGCGGCCTACCGTTTTTGTTGTGGTAGCGTAATCCGCAAGGTAGAGATTGCTTAAAGGGTATGGATGTTTCCTGGGGGATCCAGGCGTAACCATTATGTATCCGTAGTCTACCGATTTTGTTGTGGTAGCATAATCCGCAAGGCAGAGATTGCTTAAAGGGTACGGATGTTTCCTGGGGAATCCAGACATATCCATTGTGTATCCGCGGTCTACTTGTTTTGTTGTCGTGGCATAATCCGCAAGGCAAAGATTGCTTAAAGGGTACGAATGTTTCTTGGGGGATCCAGGCATGACCATTGTGTATCCGCGCTCCACAGTTTTTGGTTATCATGGTGAAATTCGCAAGGAAGTGATTGCTTAAAGTATGGATGTTTCCTGGAGGATCCAAGCGTAGCCATTGTATATTTGCGATCCATGATTCGATTGATTTGTTTGGATTATACTTTCTATATCGGTTTTGAAGGTTTTTCAAGTATTTTCACTGGGTAATGAAATAGATCTACTAAGTACTTGAAGAATTCTAGCTTTGCGCCTAATCAATGCATGTCCAGAGTCTGCAAGAACGAGGATAAACTTGTTGAAACATCTAGTTATAAAAGTATTTTCGAAAGGAAAATTTGTTTCGATATAAAATTCTTTTATTATAAAAGTATTTCACTATAAAGGTATTTTATTACAAAAATATTTTTTTCAATAAAGAAATTCTATAAATGGGTTTATAAAGGAAGCAAGAAATTTTAAAAATGGTATTTTGAAGGAAGCAAGAAATTGTATTACAAACATATGAATGGTATTTGTAAAGGAAGCAAGAAATTTTAAAAATGGGTTTTGAAAAGCTTTAAAGTGTTAAAGATAATTGAATTGCAAATGAAGTATTCAAATGAATATTTCAAGTAAAATTTATATTGTTTTAAATTAAGTGTCTCTCCTTTTCTTTCAATCTATTTTTCTGTTTGGGTGTTTCTATTCTCCTACCTTCTTCCTTTTTGGGGACGAAAAGTTTTGAGTGGGGGAGAGTGTAACGACCCGTAAATTTTAATAGTTTTAATAATATATTGAACTAGAATATTGTGAAATTTTAAATACTTGAATTTGGAGATAAAATTTTAATATTTGGAATACGTCTATTTACACATAGCAAATGGTAAATTTTCATAAGATAATGTGGAAGTTTATTTTTTTGTGTAATTCTATTTCGATTTAAATCAGTTAATAACAGTTGATTTTAAAAATTTTCTGAACCTAAATATGTCAATATGAGAAAATTTATATAGAACAATCTGAATAAGACTGCGTAATTCGTTTCACATGGACGTTTCTAGCTCCGTTTGGATTTTTCCGAATGGAATAGCAACGTATATCAGTGTCTGTATTGACTTTTTGATCGGATGATCGTACCATTGATATCTGTATACCTTTTTGATCGTCTCGTCGTGCTAATCTCTATAGTATATTCATTTCTATATTTTGAGGTACGGTACAATAAAACAGCTGGTCGTAGCTGTACCACTTTTGATGTACATTCAGATTTCAAACGGCTATAGGCATTTATTATCAGCTGTTACTTTTCCATCTTTTCAATGCATTGATGACTGCCTTTTTTTCCATCAGTTTTGAAATAGGGAAATTTTATGTGTTTGCATTTATTAATTTTGAACAGTTCACTTTTGCCTTTATAACTTTCCCATTGCAATTGGCATCTTCAATTTTCATTTGCTCTGTAAAGAAGAAAAAATAATAATATATATTCATCTTCCTCATTCATTCTCACCATGTCCCATCTCTTCTCTGGCCCGAGCTCCACCGCCCCTCCCTCATCTTTGCTCTCACCTCCACCTCGCTCTTTCTCTCCTCCGCCTTGTTCTCTCTTCCCTCTACCCCAGTTCCTCGCCACCTTAGCCTCGGCCGTGCTGCACTCGCCTCCCATGACTTGAACTACGCTGCCGCTTGCAGTAACCGAAACGGAAGTTATTTTTCTCTCCTTGCCTAGCAAACAGCCTACTCCGCCTCGAGCGCACCTGCCTTCGATGAGCCACGCTGTCACCATCCGACCCACCTCTCCTTTGCTCGGCCTACTTCCTTCAATATAGGCAAGCGTGTTCCTATATAATGTGTTATATTCGAATTTATTAATGTATACATATATTTAAGGTATATTTATTGTGTTGGTTTATCTGTTAACTATTATATAAGTTTGTACAAAATTGTCACCGTTAGTTATAAGCTTTCAGTACCTATTGTAGTATAGAAGATGTATATTTCAATGTTTTAAATTTTCATTTACTATTATATTGGGTTGGTACACATATATTTGGAGTTGTTTTAGCATCATGTATTATAAATTATATATATAGTAAATTATATCGATTTTAAATATATTATATATATATATATATGTTATAATGGTTCCTTTGTAATATAAGTTTCTGCTTTCTTTTATATATATATATATTCTAAGTTCAAATATATATACATATTTACATGAGTATATATACATAAATAGCTACGTAAGTATGAGTTGGGACAGCTGTTCCTATTCTTTATATATAAATTGCAGTTTATATTATAAAACATATATGTTTCGACAGTTATATAAATAAAGACATTTTATGATTTAAAGGTATATATAGGTTCAAATGTTTTATTTTGATTTGGTTACAACATATTCTATGCATATACAACAGTTTGTAATATCCTAAACATTTGTGTATCTAACAGTTTCATTAATGGTTTAAATGTTTAACTAGGCTATAGTTATTTTATAATAATAAATACATAAATAATCTGTTTTATAAGTTGTTTGCATAGATATCTTATATTATTTTGTTTGTATAGGATTTGGTTGCCTTATGTATAAATGTTACAGTGATATATATGTTGTAAATGATCCTTACGTACCAATATACATATTATTATTTTGTTTAAAGTGTTATTTTATAAGTAGTTATATATATGGATATCATAAGTTTAAAAGTATATATATACATTTACGTGTTCTATTTAGAGCAGGTTATAACAGTATTGATTTTAAGGTGAATATGTATATAATACAAAAGTTATACCTTTGTTTATATTTATTTATATTCCAAATTATTTAAATTGATTTTGGATATATATATATATATATATATTCAATTGAACAGACATAAAATATTTGAGTAATTTGCATTTTGAAGTATATATGAATTTATTTAAAATATTCCTGGTAGATATATTTATTTTAATACGTGTGTTTTAATTTAAAGCAAAGATTTTTGAAATATATAAATATATATATATATATATATATTAAATTTAATATATGTTTGAATATGACTATATATAGTTATATATATATTACATAAGTTCACCTATATATCAATTATCTTCGTCGATCCAGTTCTGATTGGATTTCATCAATCCTGCTTGTCAGATTTGATCATCGAATTCATGTCAATCTTGCTTTGCTTTGAAATTCGTGCTTGGATTTGTAACTCATCTCGTTTCATCGTTCATTCTCTAGCCTCGAAAGGTAAGCAATCACTCACGATTAACATTCATATATTTATTAAATTTGATTTCAATTGAAACGACAATTGAAATATGCTGTTGTAGTTATTTAAATTGTATATATGCTATTATCTGTAACTGTTCACCTGTGGGATATGACACAATATCCTGTTGTTTATTACATTGTTATAGATGATATATGATGTTATATAATTATCATGTCTGTTATCACTCTGCAAGTTCTCAGTTAGTCTAGAATTCATGTTGTTTATATTATATTGTTATTGATGATATATGCTATTGTATTATTATCATATCTATTATCACTCTGCAAGTTCCCTGTTAGTATAGAATTCACTATGGGTTGAAATTATACATACCCGAAAGGTCTGTAGAATAGGAGAAAATCGTTATGGGTTGAAATAATAGACCCAAGCGATTATCATTTGAATTGAATTTGGGATTGCGGGTTGAAATGATATATACCCGTATATATTTAAATTACGGATTGAATTGATAAATATCTATATCATTTGACCATAGGATAGAAATTTATACAGACACCGTTAGTCTGTATATAAATATTTTAAAATGATTTCTATGGGATTTGAAAGGAAATATATAGCTTAATTAATATTGTAATATTTTATATATAAATAAGTTTTAATATAAAGTAGATTTAATAATAAGTTTTAAATTAATAAAGTAGATTTAATAATAAGGTATATTGTATTTTGTGGTTTATCTGTTAACTATTATATAATTTTGTACAAAATTGTCACTGTTAGTTATAAGCTTTTAGTACCTATTGTAGTATAGAAGAAGATAAATATTTCAATGTTTTAAATTTTCGTTTACTGTTATAATGGGTTGGTGCACATATATTTGGAGTTGTTTTAGCATCGTGTATTATAAATTATATATATATAATAATAAATTATATTGATTTTAAATACATTATATATCATTTATAATGGTTACTTTGTAATATAAGTTGCGGCCTTTTTTATATATATTTGTAAAGTTCAAACATATATACGTATTTACGTGAGTATATATACACATATAACTACGTAAGTATGAGTCGCGACAGCCGTTCCTATTCTTCATATATAAGTTGCAATTTATATTATAAAACATATATGTTTCTGCAGTTATGTAAATAAAGTTATTTTATGATTTAAAGGTATATATGTTCAAATGTTTTATTTCGATTTGTTTACAACATATTCTATGCATATACAACAGTTTGTAATATCATAAACATTTGTGTATCTAACAGTTTGGTTAATGGTTTAAATGTATAACTAGGCTATAGTTATTTTATAATAATATATATATATATATATAATCTGTTTTATAAGTTGTTTGCATAGATATCTTATATTATTTTGTTTGTGTAGGATTTGGTTGCCTTATGTATAAATGTTACAGTGATATATATGTTGTAAATGATCCTTATGTACCAGTATACATATAATTATTTTGTTTAAAATGTTATTGTATAAGTAGTTATATATATGGATATCATAAGTTTAAAAGTATACGTATACATTTATGTGTTCTATTTAGAGCAGATTATAAGAATATTGATTTTAAGGTGAATATGTATATATTACAAAAGTTATACGTTTGTTTATAAATATTTATATTATAAATTATTTAAATTGATTTTGGAAATATATATATATATATATATATATATTACCAATTGAACACACATAAAATTTGAGTAATTTGCATTTTGATAAGTATATATGTATTTATTTCAAAATATTCCTGATAGATATATTTATTTTAATACGTGTGTTTTAATTTAAAGCAATGATTTTTGAATATATAAATACATATATATTAAATTTATTAAATGCTTGAATATGACTACATATAGTTATATATATTTTATATAAATTCACCTATATATCAATTATCTTCGTCGATCTAGTTCTCATTGGATTTGATCAATCCTACTTGTAAGATTTGATCATTGAATTCGTGTCAATCTTGCATTTCTTTGAAATTCATGCTTGGATTAGTAACTCATCTCGTTTCATTGTTCATCCTCTAGCCTCGAAAGGTGAGCAATCACTCACGATTAACATTCATGTATTTATTAAATTTGATTTTAATTGAAACAACAATTAAAATATGCTGCTGTAGTTAGTTAAATTGTATATATGCTATTATCTGTAACTGTTCACCTGAGGGATGTGACACAGTATCCTGTTGTTTATTATATTGTTATAGATGATATATGTTGTTATATTATTATCATATCTGTTATCACTCTGCAAGTTCCCAGTTAATATAGAATTCCTATTGTTTATATTATATTATTATTGATGACATATGCAGTTATATTAATATCATATCTCACTCTGCAAGTTACCTGTTAGTATAGAATTCACTATGGGTTGAAATGATACATATCCGAACGGTCTGTAGAATAGGAGAAAATCATTATGGGTTGAAATGATAGACCCAAGCATTTTCATTTGAATTGAATTTGGGATTGTAGGTTGAAATGATATATACCCTATATATTTATATTATGGATTGAAATGATAAATATCTGTATCATTTGATCATAGGATAGAAATTTATACAAACGCCATTGGTCTATATATAAATATTTTAATGATTTCTATGGGTTTTGAAAGGAAAATATATGGTTTTATTTAATATTGTAATATTATATATATAAATTAGTTTTAATATAAAGTAGAATTAATAATAAGTTTTAATTTAATAAAGAATGACATAATTAATATATAATATGTATAAGTATTTATTCAAAATTAAAAAAAAATAGATCTTCATAATGATTTTATAAGCTAAGGTTGGGAAGATAAATTTGAATATATTTGAAATAGTATTTTACTAAGAATTTTTGTTTAATTAAGTCGATTTGAAACTTATTGAATTTGAGGGTTTTAGGTATGATTTTATAACTTGGCTTTGATTTAAAGTGATTAAATGGATATTTAAAGTTTTAAATAAATTGAAGGAAATATTTAGTTTAATGTAAATTAAGGTTATTTAAATGATAGTGGATTCATAAAGATATGATTTCAAAACTAAATAATAATAAAGTTAAAATGATATATATATGAAGGTATCAATTTAGTTTTGAAAGTGCTATAATTTTGAAATATATATATTTGAAAAGGGAATGATATTTTGGTTTTGAGGTATAAGCTATTTTTGAAACGACCACGGTGTTATAATGACACTCGGTTGTCATTAGTGTATATTTCTTCATATTAGATAGTTCCACGGATCCTTAGAGGATGGTTATCCCAAACATCCTTTAAGTTACTTGTATTTCAGTTGATATTTCACTTGAGTTGGATTTATTGATATAAGAATGTTAATCCTGACTCAAATGTTTTATGTTTGCTTTATGCTCAGGTCAGACTGAGTGATACAGCATTTGAGACTCGCCTTTGGAGTTTGGAGCTTAGCTTGGAGATCCAACTATCGATTCAACTTTCAGCTTTTCCAGTTAATTTGTTCAGAGAGGTAATCTGTTCGTACTAGGGACTTCACTGTATTTGAGATATTTTACTATATTTTATTTCTAACTCTGGTGTTTATATAGTAGCTTCATGAACTACTATTTATCTATTCCGCTGCATTATTATTGTAATACCCTGTGTCCGCGATTCTGTGATTTATTTATTTACCGTATATGCCGAGTTTTGCCAAATTTAAATTAGCAACCTGACATTTTGAGTAATTCAAGTCTGACATGTGCGGATGCGAATGGTTGAAAATGTCGGGTCGTTACAAAAGTAGGTCATCTCATATATCAAATTAGATGTTTTTAATAATTTTAAACTCCATGGAACAGGTTTCAAGTCCTAATTCCATCGTATAAAGAAGTTAGCTTAAAATCAGCTTATTTCAAATTGATTTCAATTAAATTGATTTCTAAGCATTTCGACCCCTTATGATCAAACGATGCGTCTGATCGCTACAAAATTTGAAACCTTATAATAATTCACCGTTATGGATCCGATGAAACTAGCTTCGCCGAAATTCGAGATAGTGGCCAAAATGGCTATTTTTACATTAACTAAATAAACTAATATTCAATTAATTAAATCCCATTTCAACTCAATATTTATAAACTAATTTTTTTTTATCATTTTTGATTGCTTAGACAATTATAATAATTTAAAAAGAATTTAAATATCAAATTCAATGTTAAATAAATCATAAATTACAATGTTCAATTTTAACTGTAATTAAATCCAATTTATTATAATTTAATTTCAATAAATTGATTTAATTTGATTTCAATCCTTTTTATATAATCAACTATTATTTTATGGAAAAAGTCCACATTTGTTTATAACTTATCACACTAATATTCTCCAATTGTCATCTTTTACCATATTGGTTGCAGTATTTCAATTACATTGAACCTTTGTTGATTTTGACATTAATTATAATTTAAAATCCCACATCTTCATTTATCTTGATTTTATTTTCAATATTAAATCAATTTATTATCTTATGAGTCTAATTGACATTTCAATACATTTTAAAACATTCCCAAATTTCCAGTTATTATGTTAACTCACGTTAACGTAACATTTATTTACATTTGTTTGTAATTGATGGATTAAATTGGTAACAAATAACAATCGTCATCATTTCTTCATTTAATAACATTTGTATGTTTGTTATTTACAAACAAATGTTATAACAACTCTCATTACACTAATTTTATTCAATTTCCATTTATTACACATTATTTTATTAATTAATAAACATTTAAATTATCAATTGCTCTTTTAATCCAACTATCAATTAATACACACCTTAATACAATTAATTTACAATCTGCAACCAATTATAACTTTTATCATTTCAATTAATGGGAATTTCATTTAAAGAAGTTATCAATTACCTTAAGTTAATACTATTACATTTTGTTCCAGTTACATTTTTATTATTAAACCATAGATTTTTTTTATTTCTTCCAACATTAAGTCACAAAAATTTATTAAATTAACCAATTTTAATTATTGAACATTACGGATCGTTACACTCTCCCCCACTCAAAACTTTTCGTCCTAGAAAAGGAAAAGAAGAGAAAAGAAGGAACTAAAGAATCAATATATCTTATTCAAAATATTAAATTTATAAAAAATTAATTTACATAATTAAATAATTTAAATAAAATATAGCAATTTATAACCATTGAATCCTTTTATATTCAAGTTGATTAAATTTTGAAAACATTTCGTAAAATTTTTCTAAGTCCAAAATTCGTCGAAAATTTCGACAGTCTCCTTTGTACAGAGAGGTCTGGGAGAAATAGTAATATCAATAATACAATATATCACATATTTTCAAAATATTATATCCCAAACCACGCAAAAACAATATAATATCGCTATAAAACCATAATCCGAGAATGTACCTATTAGTCGGGTAATTAACGCTTATTTTATGAATCCAAAAGCAGTAGCAATTGCTTCCATAAACATGTATTTCACTTTTATAATCCGAAGAGGTTAATTATATAAAAGAGAAATATTTAAGTTATTTCAACCAATAACAATCAAATCAATACAACATAACAAAAATCATTTTGCAAACAAACTGTACAAACACCATTTTCAGCAAAGAAAACAATCATCCATTCATAGCAACCAAATTAAATGGTTTTGTTCGGGTTCGGAACTTTTAATCATGTAAAATGATAAATAAACTACTAGTATACCATACACTCAACAGTCTTGGACAAAACTCAATAGATCATTTATACATCCTAACAATAGAAGTATCCTTTCCCAACCAATCCACAAGTTAAACAAACAATAATTTTCAAATTTTATTAAGTTTTATTCTTATTACGTTTTCTTTTTCACATTATTCGCTGTTCATTTTCATTTGTTCATACAATGCTTGTTTAATTTCTTTACCTTTGTCACTTATAAAATTTCATTTTTCCATTCATTTATACAATACCGTTTTTCTATTCAATATTTTACATTCATTGCTTACATAAGTTATTTCCATTTAAATTATTTGGATCATAAATGGATTCATTATTGAAGTATTGTATACATCTTTTTTCAATTTACTTCACATTTATAATTTAGTTTGATTTCCCTTTTTTCATCATTTACTTTTCTTTTCACATTCATATAATGTTTATTTTCATTGACTTACATTAGTTATTACTTACAAAAGTTCATTTCTCTTTTATTCATACAGTGTCATTTTCTTTCATTTTATCACTTTACTTCATTGCTTATATAAGTTATATTTTTTTTCGATTATTAGATTATACATTGTTAGATAAGTTTCTTCACAATCTAACTCACTATTTATAAATTACTTCTTTTTTCTCTTTTTTTTCCACATTCGTTCTTTCACATGTAGTATCATTGAATATCAACTCCATTTCTAAGTTATTTCAATGGTTTTTGAGGTTATAATCATTCCATCTATATAATACTCATTTTAATTATAAATGGTTTCACTATTAATTCAAGTTTATAATTATTTACTTATAGTATTCACTTTTTACTATTCAATCTGATTTTAAATAGCTTAAAATGCCAACTTAAATTTATAAACATTTTTTGTACATTATTCACTTTTATTACATTTAATTAGTAGCATTTCAAACTATTTACTTTAGTTTATAGCAACTTATAACATAAAAATTCAAGTTTTACTTGCATGATATTCTATTACACATTCTTATTAACATTTCAACTTTTTCATATTTTGGTAAATTATATATATGTTTATAAGAATGCAATTGAATTTGTCTAAGTTTCTCTTATTTATTTAGTTAACAAGATGGTCAATAGTTACCATTTCTTATTTTCATTTTCTTTCTTATTTACAGTTTTCAAAATTTCAGTTTATCTATTTCATTAATCATTTAAACATCAAATTTCTTATTTTCATCTTAGAAGTTCCTAATTATCAAATAGTTAAGATTCCATTCATTACCCTAATTTCAATTTCTAATTTACAGAAACTTAAGAACTAAATAACCAGGTTCCTTTCAATCCTTTTCAATATAAAATATATACTCATAGCTTATATATATATGTATATCAACTCAAACTTCAAGAAATAAATTTTAAGGTTCGTTTATCAAAACAATGTGTTGTAAAACTACTACGACAGTCTTCCTACTTTGAAATTCAAAAATGAACGTCGATGATGCGTGCACTCATCACCTAAATTATTTTCCAACGACAGAGAAAGGAGTACAGAACTTATTTACTTTAAAAAAATTCTTTTAAAACATTTCTTTCAAATCATCTTAAGATAATTATATCAGAAAATAATTCCAAATTATATTAATATTATATTCTAAAAATTCTTTGAAAGAAATTTTCAAAATCTCGTAACTTAAATTCCCAAATTCCAATTTATATTCATTTTATTTGTAACTCCTATTTTTCAATCAATATTAGCATAGAATTTCACCACCTAACAAAAAAATATTTAACAACCAAATATATCATTTATAAATTTTATTGTTTTATATACAAAATATATATAATAGGCAAAATTATTTCGTTTACCAATATCTCAAAACAATATTGTGTCGGTTTGTCCTATTAAGTGCTTAGGAATCCCTATCGATGTCATAGCGCCCAATGCACCGACCAGAATTTATAAATACAAAACGAAACAAATTAACACAATACAAAAACCTTTTATAACACCAACAAATACGCTCTGTCACACACACACACACACACACACATATATATATACTAAGCGAGTCATTCTAGGATATTACTACCCTATTTAATATGAGTCAGACCCCACAAAGCTAAGGTTATCGCTAAATCGAAGCTCTGATACCAACTATAACAACCTTCCTTTTTGGATGGTTTAAATCAATGATAAGTCACACATGTCAGACTCAACTGTACAAAGAGGCAGATTGTTATTGGGGTAAACAAGAAAAAACAGAGAAAGAAAGGAAACAAATACAAAATCTCTTGGTGGAATGACAAAATATAATAATCAAATAACAGTTCATGAAGCTATTTTATAAATACATTTGATTATTCTTTTACAACAAAAAAATTAGAGTTACATAAAATAGGAATAAATAAATAAATGCAGCGAAACAATATGATGCAATGGAATAAATAAAATAAATAGTAACATTATTAAATCTTCGTATTCGTCCTCCAGAAAATAGTCTTTGATAAACTGAAAAGTTCAGACTGACCCGAGCGAATTGAAAAGACAAAACCCTCAAGTCAGAAATAAAAGATCTTATGTAAGCTAAATCAACAGTAAATAAATATGAGTAACGGCGTCAGATATGTTTACAGGGTTTGACAACTCCTATCCAGTGTTTAGGGTGAGAGCAATAACTTAAGATATGTTTGGGATTTCCATCTCTTAAGGATCCGTTAAACTATCTACTATGTAGTACAATATTCTATTATAATATGTCTATAGTAAAGTAAAGTATTAAAATAGCGTTAAGGCGTCACTCATATCCCCCTTAACACATTTTATATATTCTCATAGTCTATACAGTACCGTAATCTCCTCTCTAAGGTTTACTCAAAGGGCACTCCATAGGTGTGGTACAAAACAAATTCATAAAAGGCGCGATAGGGCATGTGAACACGGCACTCGAGGCAATGCCAGGGTAGATATATCAATTGCAGACCCGGAATGGTGGTAACAATAGCAGCTACTACCGTCCACCTCGGAACACACTCCTAAATCAAATCAAGGGGTGGCCACCAAATCAATCGTAAAGTAATAGAATGGTATCGAAGAAATGCATTCGATAGGAGGAAAGACCTCACTTGGCCCAGCGTCGCTCCTGTTTTAGTCACTTCTAAGCTGGCTCACGGGTGTCGGGGTCACGTAAATACCTCATACAGAATCGTACACCAAACCATCCTATTTATTTCTAGAATCTCCACCATGTACACAGTTTTTTAAAGTAGTTTGCGGTATTGGAACAGAGTATGACAATATTCGATCCCGGTCTCTTTAACAACCAAACGCTTATTTCGCACCGGATGGTTCTTTTATATTTCAAAATGGTCAATTCACAATTGATATCAAAATATCATATTTTCAAAACTATATCATTTTCAAAATCATATTCACTTTCAAAACTATATTCACTTTCAAAATCATATTTACCCAGACATGTCATTTCATAAAAGGTATCAATTCCAAATTCCAACTTAGGGTTTATCATCATCAAGGATATAAATATAAATACTTTAACTTTACGCTGTCTAAAATTTTAGAAAATAGTTTAGGTTGTCATAAATAGTATAATAGTTATAAAAATAGTTTAAAATAGTTTAAACAGATTTAAATTTGATTTAATTAGATTTAAAATGAGTTAAATAGGTTTAAAATAGATTAAATTGATCTAAGTTATATTCAATAGATTTAAAATAGATTGAATAAATTTAAAATAGATTAAATAAATTTAGAATAGATTAAATAAATTTAAATTATATTAAATAGATTTAAAATAGTTTATACAAATTTAATTAGTTTAAAATATGTAAAATAGATTAAATTGGATTAAGTAGATTATAATAGATAAAAATAAATTGAAATAGTTTAAATTAATTAAAACAGTTAAATAAATTAAATTAGTTTAAAATAGATTTCAATATTATACCCAAACATTCCAATAACTCAATTCTGATAAATTCACTTATATTTGACACTTCAACTTTTAAATTTAAAGTTAAATCCTTTGAACAATTCATTACATCAATTCCAATTTTAGCATTAATGCTTGGATTATTGAAAGTAATCCAGTTTATATAAATACATTTCCATTTCAAAAATGCCAGTTAACTGAATTCGAAATTTAAAGAATTTAAAATCATTGAATTTAACCAATCCGGTGTCCGTATATAATTTTCTACCCTATGGTCAAGTGATACAGATATTTATCATTTTAGTCCGCAATTTAAAATTTTATGGTTACATATCATTTCAAACTGCAATACCAAATTAAATAAAAATCCATAAAATTGCTCGAGTCTATCATTTCAACCATAATGATTTTTTCCTAATCTATAGATCATTCGGGTATGTATCATTTCAACCATAGGGAACTTGCAGTGTTAAAACAGTATAAAATACAACATCCAGTCATCCAATATCAAAAATCAAACATCCATCACAACCATCATCCAAATCAATCGATAAACATCAATAGATAACTGATAATAAATAATAGGTACTAAATCGACAATTTAAAATTCAATATTAAATTAAACGATGATTAAATGCAGTATAAGTCAAATTTAACTAAATGATAACTTCAATATACCAACCATCAATCAATTAATTTCTATTTACATCATAAATTTGAATTAGCTAACATAAGATAGTTTAGTAATTATAAGTGTGTCAAAACACCCACCATCGAATTTAAATCGAAATAAAATCCAAAATAACCCCAAATTCGAACAGTCTCAGAATTCATCCAAAGAAGCATTAAAATGTCCGGAATTTAATACGATCGCAGAGCAATAAACCGCGAGTAAATTGGACCTCGTACGCAAAAGTTATGACGATTTGAAGTTATATGCAAAATAATAAAGAAAATAAACAGATAAATAAAAAGAAACACGTCACGCACCTCTCGAAACCCTACTGCCTCATGCCGAACATCATGAACTTTGAAAGAAGTTGCCGCCCTTTGACTTGACGATGCACCTTCACCTCGTGCCTTACCACCGATCAGGCTACGCCACACAACTGCCCTCAGCGAGCCGCCCCATCACCCACCGATTAACCACCCACGGTGCCACCGCCTGTCTCCTGGCCGAAAACGAAAATCGACCGCCTATCCTTGCTTTTTGGAGAATTTTGACCACATCACGACGATTGAATAGCATGGCCAAGGCCTGCACATCATCCTCTTCCCAACGCCGCCCTCCGATCGTCGATCGTACGATGATCCACCGTTGGATTGTCAAAACCCTAAATGGACGGTCGAGATTCAACCTTGATTTTTAGTCGAACGATAATTTAAATTAAAAAATTATTGCAGTGGATTAGCTCATTGAGAGCTTCAAAATGATATATAATTTGATATGGTTGGGAGAAGTTTGATTTTTGAATTAAATTTGACATTGAATTTGCAATTTGGGAATTAGGGTTTTGTAACTGGATTTGGTCCTGCCATTGAGAAGGAAATAGGAATAGATAGACAGATTTGTACATACAGAAATAAGAAATAGAAAGGCTGCTAGGGTTATAAAAAATTATTTATATCAACCAAGCCCGATAAGAAAATAAACCCATGTCGAATCGGTACGAACAACAATAATGACCTGAAAAGCCCATTTGGCTTCCGAAACGAAAGTGGGTCATTCAATATATCAAAATAGATGTTTTTGATAATTCTAAACTCAATGGAATATTTTTCAAGTGCTAATTCCATAGTATAAATAAGTTAGCTTAAAATTAGCTTTTTTAAATTGATTTCGATTAAATTGATTTCTAGGCGTTTCGAGCCCGTACGATCAAACGACGCGTCCGATCACTATGAAACTTGAAATCTTACAATAATTCACCATTACGAATCCGATGAAACTATTTTGGTCGAAATTCGAGATAGTGGCCAAAATGACTATTTTAACATCAATTAGATAAATTAATATTAAATTAATTAAATCCCTTTTTAATTCAATATTTACAAACTAACAAATTTTATCATTTTTGATTACTTGGACAATTATAATAATTTAAAACAATTTTACATATCCAATTCAGTGTTAAATAATTCACAAATTACAATGTTCAATTTCAACTATAATTAAATCTAATTTATTTTAAGTTAATTTCAATAAATTGATTTAATTTGATTACAATCCTTTTTATTTAATCAATTATTATTTTATGGACAAAGTCCACATTTATTTGTTTCTTATCACACTAATATTCTTCAATTGTCATCTTTTACCATATTAGTTGCAGTATTTCAATTATATTGAACCTTTGTTTATTTTGACATTAATTATAATTCAAAATCCCACAACTTCATTTA
The DNA here is from genome assembly GCA_030765085.1 of Allium cepa. Lineage (NCBI taxonomy): Eukaryota > Viridiplantae > Streptophyta > Magnoliopsida > Asparagales > Amaryllidaceae > Allium > Allium cepa. Next base: position 39,364,170 of record CM060935.1, on the reverse strand, counting down.
TGGTTTCATTTTTATTATTAAATCAATTTATTATCTTATGAGTGTAATTGACATTTCACGACATTGTATTACATTCCCAAATTTTCGTTTATTGTATTAACTCACATTAACATAACATTTATTTACATTTATTTGTGATTGATTAATTAAATTGGTAACAAATAACAATCGTCACCATTTCTACATTTAATAGCATTTATAAGTTTGTTATTTACAAACAAATGTTATAACAACTCTCATTACACTAATTTTATTCAATTTCCATTTATTACACATTATTTTGTTAATTAATCAACATTTAGATTATCAATTGCTCTTTTAATCCAACTATCAATTAATACACACCTTAATACAATTAATTTACAATGTATAACCAATTTTAACTTTTAATCATTTCAATTAAAAGCAGTTATCATTTACCTTAAATTAATACTATTACATTTCTTTCCAGTTACCGTTTTGTTATTAAACCACAGAATTTTTTTTATTTCTTCCAACATTAAATCATGAAACTTTATTAAATTAACTAATTTTAATTATCAAAAATTACAGGTCGTTACATATTAAGTCTGTTTGACCTGCGAATTTTTGCTGTTCGTATTGACGAATGCAACGTATTGATATAAATTGTTGTTAGTTTTGTCTTAGTATAATTTAATGATAAATTAATACTAGTTGATTCGAATAACGTCAATTTAGATGATTACATAGTTTAATTAACTATACTTAAGGGTGTTATCTCACTACGCCATAGATTGCATACTGCAACACCAAGAAGTGATGCAGAAAGTGCCAAAAAATGTGGCTTTAGGCTAAAAATGGGAAAAGACAACACTTTCTAGGTGATGCATTTTGATGCGTTGCCGTAGAGTCAAAGGCAACAACATTGCGGCCCTAGGGCGACATCGGTTCTGTTGTTGCCACTGGTACCAAATTTACTAAAAAGTAGGCCCCATAATCTGGGCCCCAACATATGGGCCCACATTGTGGGGCCCACTAATTCTGTGGCCCACCTTTACGAAACCCTGTTGTGGGGTCCATATTTATTAATCTATGGTAACACTTTTACCATCCAATGGCAACACTTTGCCAGTTTATTACCACATTTAACATCACATACTGCAACATTATATCATATCTATGGCAACACCTTTTGCAATTTAAATCGAAAATGTACTGCAACATTATACTACTGCAACATTATATCATATCTATGGCAACAATATACTGCAACATTATATCATATCTAATGGCAACACTACACTGTAACAAAGAACTTTTCATTTCAGAATAACCAACAACAGAAGTTTTACTTAGTCAAGTACAAAATAACAAACATGCTTAAAAACATAGCCAGTGTATTCATATTTACAGCCAGTACATACTAAATTCTACTTATTAACAATAGATTCATATTTGCGAGCCTCCAGTGCCATCAGTACCTCTAGTGCTTCCAGTGCCATCACTTCAGTAATTGACAGTGCAAGGATACCTTCGTTAATAATTCTAGTTTTGAACAAAGCTGAAACTGTATAATTCTAACAGAATATAGAAGCAAAGTAATTGCAATTTTAAAGAACACAAACTTTTCTAGAACAGGCAAATTACACAAGTTTTCATTCAACAATCAATAGAAAATAAGGAGGAAGAAAGCAGAAGCAAGTCAGGTACAATGAAAGCCTACAGTCTGAAACTAACATGTCAAAATCTACGCTAATTGATTGAGTTGTTGAATCCATTAAATATTGAGTGAAACATGGGTTATGTTTCTCACATGTATATGTTAACTAGTATCAGTTGTATCTACTGTTATATAGTATACCATTGTTATTTATAAACAATGTATATAATGAAATAACTTCAAATTCATAACATTCATTCATGTTGAATTCTCTACCGGAATCGGGTCACCTGCCCTCTAGTAAAATATCAGAGCAGGTGATCCAAGTTCTTCTCCACCGCAGCAATTTAACATGTAAAAGTCTTGTAACGTACACCCAATCTAAATGGTTGGTTGCTTCAGCGTATTATAAACTAACTGATTATTGATCAAAGACGTTGCCATTGACAATATCAATTCATCTAAGGATCGTTAGTTACGATGGTCATAACCTAGCTAAAATAGGTTCAAAAAGATATAAAAAATGTTCATTTATCTATGTTTCTAAATTGTTCGGTAATTTTCATTACTTAAGCAGTTATTAAGCTCCTCATCAACCAAATTGACGGACCTACTTACATACAACATCAATATAAACGGTACGAAGAGCAGCTATAGGAAAAAAAATTTCAGAACGACCATTTTTCATATTGCATATTTAATATTTTGAACCATGGACAGTTAAGAATGATTCAAGTCAATTTCATTTTCAAAAGTTTTAGTACTCAAACTAATTAGTTTTTAAATAGTTAAAAATATATATCTATTCATTTCGTTTTTCCAAAAAATTATTTATGCCCCTAGTAAAATATTGACATTAGCCAAATTGATATCGTCAATAACAATGTGCTCAGAACAAAGTGACCATTATACATATGCAAGAACCACAAATGAGTGCTTTAACCAAAGGTAACATAAGTTCTATGTCTATACCTATAAAATAACACACTATCATGTGATAATAACGAGAAATGCAAATGTGGATCGATAAGAAGAAAAACAAACTTACTGGGAGACTGGGAAACAACATAAGCAGCGTCCTGAAAGGAACAAGTACCAGAGACCCTTCCTTTCTTCTGATAGTAACTATTGAACGCAAAACTGGCATAGGCCTCTATGGTATCTAGATCGTAGCAATCCGCACCCGGTTGTATCATCTTACAGTCTGCTCCTCCTTTTCCACAGGCATAGTCTAATGCTTTTTGTTGCTTCTCCTTCCCTACCTCTACATTTGCAACACACCATGTCTCCCCTGTCGAACTCTTCATAACCCTTCCACTTCCAGATCCTTCACCACTTCCCTTGTTTTGCGGCGAACCAACGCTTCTCCTTCCTCTTCGATCTTGCCATCTGTACATTTTCACAAATTATATCAATGTCAATGAAATATATGATGTGCATATCATAAGACAGAGGAGCAATGTAGTTTATAAACTTTATTACCATATGATACTTCTTTCAATGATTAATTGCATCTCCATACACATGAAAAATCTTATGCACAATCAGCCAATTATTAATTCAGATTCGACTCTGAATCAATTCCATATAGAATAAAGTTCCATACTGGATAAGATTAAACTTCAAATGTTAATGTTATGATGCAAAGATAATAGGTATCTAAAAATTGGGATTCAAAAGTTTTAAAACTTTGTTTGAATGGTGGGATAAAATGCAACGTGAACCTTGAAGGGCATAATTCACTTTATATTCTAATATTCCTCCAACAGACATGAATGGGATAAGAATCAAACGATAATTTCGATGAAAATAACAGGTAACAATAATTAACCCTACTAACTTTCGAATGGTATTAGATAATGTAAATCATAATAAAATAGCGCTACATAAAAATCAATTAGATAATCAACATTTGATTTTAAATAAAAAGAAAAATAAATATATACCTCAAACTATCATTTCCACCATTGCCGCCTTTGAAACTCAGTTGAATATCGCAAACTTTCTCCTCTTTAGGATAAAAAAACCCATAACTACAACTTCCTTTGTACAAATTTCTTTTTCTACAAAATTTATACCATCGCTTCAAACTCCATTTCATTTCATATACATACTCCACTCTCTGGTTCTTCTACTGTCATTCATTTCTCAACCCATTTCTCAATTCATTTCTGTCAAAACATTCTCTGACATATAACACCATATATCACCACACTATAACATTCAACTATACTTGCCATACTCTACAAACCTGCTGCTTCTACTCACAATCACTACCAAGCATAGCCTTAATCTCTACCCTGCCAAGTATTCAATCACCTCTGTTACTTTCTATGCACCTTACATTCATACCATCATCCCACTGCACAAACTCCTAGCACAAGAAACCATTCACTCACCTACAAAACTACCATTACTTGCTTTTCATTGCTGCCATACCACTTTTATGGCTCTCCAATAACCATCCTTCCCTACCATACTTCTGCAATACAACGAACAACTTCAACATATAAACCAAAACCGCTCTGTCCAAACACCCTTATCACTTCTGCCTAAACCACCACCTGATCATCATTCCACTCCGGCCATGCCTCTTGCCGACTGCAAACACTTACATAACACTTCAACTTTCTCATCACTTAAGCACACAGATCAATAGTTCTAGCACAAGCAACATCACACAAAATTACAACAACAGATACTGTGCACCACAGTTCATATTTCTCTGACCAACATTACATTTCAAATCGCCTCATCTCCTCTGTCTCTGCCACTAGATCAACATAACCACATCAGCTACAGTACCCTACCCATTGCCTTGCTTTGCTTTCAACATTTCAACATACACACTGCAGTTCCACGGTATCACCCCACAACACTGTCACAACATCTCCACCCAACCCATACTTCATTTCTCAAACAGCACCTCCACAACCTGCTCCTATACACCCATCACCATACGTTTCTACCCACTGTAAACATCGGTATTCAACAAACTCACTCCCTCATAATTCACTGATTACCAATTCATTCACCCCCAACTAGTTGCTCAACCTTCCCCAAACAATGCAACTTAAATCACTACCAAAATCGAACACTACAGCGAATTCTCCTATCATCGAATCACCTGACCTCAACCCCAAATCCAACTTGTGAACCACCTCGAAACCCTTCGAATTGTCGAACCCAAATCGATCACCACCGTAGGAAACCCAAACCTAAAAACATCATACCTGAACAGCTGAAGATCCGGACGATTAAGGCACTGATCAACTATTTAAAACCCAAGCGCGCTAGCAAAAAAATGAAGTGGAAGAGAAGCATTAAAGCGATTCACAGTAGTAATAAGAATAATGCGAATTTAGTAGTAAGAGAAGCGTTACCTGTTGTCCATGTGGACGTAAGAAAGAAGATGGAAAAGAAAATTCTTGTGACGATTATGAATATACAGGGCGAAGGAGGGCGAAGCTGGGCGATGGTTTTTGCTTTGGGTGACCATTCAGATTCGCGGTTGCCAGTAGTTGTTCAAGCAAGGTTTGGGGAAAATGAAAGCCCTAATTGAAATCGCAGAGTGTTTGAGAGGTTGACGGCGCAGTACGTATTTTGTTAAGGGTTTGAGCGAAACTCTTCAATATTTTGTTAACTTTTGCCGTTTTGTTTTTGCTTTCCACGTTATAAATTATTTCAACCCCGTTTTTTTAGCCCGCACTCATTTTTTATAATATTTTTATAAGTCTATAGCTACTGCAACATAGTGTTGATATCTATGCTAACATCCTGAAGCTAATGTTGTAATAGACAAAAATCAGCATAGCTATCATTACATTGTAGCTAGCAACATCTTGTATTTTCGTTGCAATAGGTCATCTATGGCGTAGTGTCTATTTGGTCAAATAAACACCATTTTTAAAGTTAAATTGAATAAATTTATTTAAACACCTATTTACAGAATATAACACCCTTCTACTAATTAAAAAGTTGATCTTTTAATTAGCAAAATAAATCTTCATTTTTCTATCTTATAGATTTGGACATCTAATAATATGTCGTTAGTTGATATGCCACTTTGAATAAGTGATGGGTTAACCAATGATGATTAAGTTTTGACTAGTAAGAGATAACTCAAAACTATAACCACTCTAAAACCATATACGGGATCTATGCTTGGATATTTGAGTGAGGTTTGAGATCTAATTTGGATGTTGGAATCCATGTGTGATCTAAGACTTGTTGGGGTGTAGGAATCGATGTGTGATTTCATGATCTATTTTAGATGTTGGAATCCATGTTTCGTAGCGAGACCTATTAAGGCATGAGAGTCCATGTGTGATTCTGAGACCTTTATTGAGATGTGTGAATCCATATTTGATTCCGAGACCTATTGGGTTATGGAAATCCATGTGTGATTCCATGATTTGTTCGAGTAGTGACTCATGTGCTGGAATGTCGGACGTAACCCCACCAATGGTAATGACTAAAATTGGAGATAGGAAGCATGACTAGGGGATTTTCAAACCCGTAAGGGTACAGTCATCTCCGTTCTGAAGTTACCTACAGTTGTTATGCATGCATGGAGTGATGCTCTTGGCTTGATAGTTTTTAGGGCTAGCTATGTATTTACTATTGTACATTAATAGGGATGTATTGTAGCTTCAGAAGGATAACTCGGATCCTTGTGTAGGAGGACCGTTCTCAAGTACCGAGGTCCATCTATGTAATCCTACATAACTAGCGAAAGTGCCTTATCGATTTTTGATTATATACCTATTATTGTTGTGATATACACTCACGAGCATCACGTCTACTTGATTATTATTATTGTCACCCTTATACATTATTATAATATCATTGGATTTTCTAACATAAATGATTTGGTTATCATCATGTAAAAATCCGTCCGTGTTTATGGGCAGCGGGGTCTTATGAGATACCTTTTTTTTGAAAGGTTGTACAAAAACATTAAGGATCCATTTGATTGTTTTTCTCACTCTAGTTTTACTAGATTGGCCTGGGCGTTGTTTTCTATAATGCTCGGGTCAGCCAGAGCATATTTCTAGATTTAGCTGGATGCTTTGGAGTGTTCAAGGAACAAGCTAGATTCTCTACGAGATATTCACATATCACATATTTTTTCTACTATTTTGTTGTTCTTGATTTTTATCTGTGTTTATCAGCAATTGTAAGGACGGGTTGTTATAATTGGCTAGGCTGAAAATAGGTTAGTGTACTCAGATATTATGTATAAAAAAATGATTTCTTTTCATAAAGATCTTGTATATATTATATATCTTCTTGTTACAACGTGGGATTCTATTCTATCTTATATCTCTTTCACCCCCAACAATCTGTCATTCCGTCGCTTAGATATTCGGAATGTGAATACCATGGATGTATTAGTATCGATTTCTATGGGTTGAAAAGGCAAGTCGTTAAAACATGGTATCCGAGCTTAGTTTAAGTGAACACCTAGGCATGGTGGGATAAAATCATTATATATGGGGTTAGTAATGGCCTAGAATGAGCAACTCACTAAAGATGAATTAGTAAAGTCCTAGAATGAGTTTGACTGTATATATAAGAGCGCATATTTGTTATTTCAATAAAAATCATTGTGTTGTTAGATCTATTAAGTAGGCTATGAATTTGGTCGATGCATTTGGCCAACATTATCGATAAGGATTCCTACACACTTGAACAAGGCCAACCGACACAACATTGTTTTAAAATGGGTAAATGAAATAATTTTACCTAGGAGTATATTTTATATATAAAGAAAAATTTTCAAAAATCAATATAGTTATTTTTAAGTGGAAATTAGCCACAAGGGCCTCTTTAGCAAGTGTAATTAGTTTCTAGAACACACAACTAAAATAATTACTTTTAAGGACAAAAATGCAAAATAATTAGTTTCTAAGGCCCAAAAACCTACGAAATTATATCCTTGAAAGTAATTGGATGGCTGACTTTGTCCTTAAAAGTAATTATTCTACTGACTTTGGCCTTGAAATTAATTTTTATGGATGTGTGTCTTATAAACTAATTGGACTGCAAAGTTTGTTCTTCTAGTAAAATGCCCCAATTTTTAATGTGTTTGTTTGGTAGGAATGATAATATTCCATCTTTATCTGTAGGTTTATTTAGTTATACTTGCCTAGTTCTTAGCATTAATTATTATTTATTGATTTACCTAAAATCCTCCCTTTTGAAACTTGGGTTGTTAGATAGGAATTTTGGAACATTGAGATGAACTTCTTGTGAATTCAATTTCATGATTTGACAATAAACCATTTATTGATAACGTTATGTTAGAATTTGGTTTTGATAAAAGCAATTCGTTAAAAGAAATTTAGAATATTTTGAAATAAATATTTTAGAAATGATTTGATATAAAAGTTGATTTTATAAAAATTTGGTTTTAACAAAAGTGGTTCAATGAAATAAAGTTAGAATATTTTTGAGATAAATACTTGAAAAATGATTTATATAAGGAGCCGATTTTAAAGTAAAATCGATTTATAAAAATGTGTTTATAAATAAAAGGATTTTTGAAGAATTTATATCCGGTGCTTGTGGAAATTTGTTTCAAAGTTTTGGAATATATATATATATATATTTATATAATAGTATTATTTAAAAGTTATTATGAATAGAAAATTTAAAGTAAGGAAATTTTTCCTAGGTTTGATTTAGGGAATGAGTCCCGCCTTGTTTTGTCATGATCAGAATAATCTTCTAAGTGAGGATTGGATGTTTGCTTAAGTGAACATTGTAGGGCACTTAGTAAATTATTTTCTTTTTCATTGTACGATAGAGATGAGTTCGAATCCAAACGAATCAAAATCAATTTGATAACATGAAATTTTGTTAAAATATTCATTTGGGAATATACACTATGTTTTTTCGACTAGAATTTTGAAAAGGAAGAAAAGTGTTTTATGTTAACGAATTCGATTGGCTTGAAAATAATTAAGAATGGGAAAGAAATATATTCGGATTGTAACAACCCAATATTTTCAACCATTCGCATCCGCACATGTTGGACTTGAATTGCTCAAAATACCGCGTTGTAAATACAATTTGGCAAATCCCAGAATATACAGTAAATAAATAGTCACAGATCATAGAAACAGAGTAAATAATAATGCAGTGGAAGTAAAAGAGATAGTAGTTCATGAAGCTACCATATATATATATATATAAGATACATCAAAGTTAAACAAGATACAATAGAAGAGTATCAAGGTACATCAGGTACAAATCATAATACATCACTGGAATTATTGGATACTGAAAGCAAATAGATGGCTGGATCTTCGAGCAAAGCTCCAACTCTAAAAGTGAGTCTTGAATGCTGAATCACTCATTCTACCTCGAGCGTAAAGCAAAACACAAAACACTCGAGTCAGGATATAAATACTTATGAACTGTAAATCAACTCAAGTGAACAATAACAAAATGCATCAGTAAATTAAAGGATTCTTGGGACCGCCCATCCTTTAAGGATCCATTAAACTATTTACTATGTAGTAATATTTCGCTATTATAATAATGTCTACAATAAAATAACTTACTTTAAAATAGCGTTAAAGGGTTACCTATATAGCCCTCAACACATAATAGTCCCAGTAGTCCATCCAGTATCAGCGTACCTCCAGATCGAAAGGCTACCCTAAATACTCCATGGGCTACGGGAGAAAAACAAACTTTTAGTAAGGCTCGCTATGGTAGGCGACATGACACACAAGGTAATGCCAGGGTAGATATATCAATTATGCACACGGGTTGGCGGTAATGTAGCAGCCACTATGTCCACCTCTGAACACACTCCCAATCAAAATCGGAGGATGACCGTCAAATCAACCACAAGTAAGAGTATAACATCGAAGAAATTTGTCCGATAGGAGGAATGATCTCACTTGGCCCGAGATCGCTCCTGTTTTAGCCACCTTATGCCAACTCACGGGAGTCGGGTCCACGTAATGTACCTTAAGAACGTCGCCACCATCCTACTTCATTCTGGAATCTCCACCGCATACATGGTTGTTAAAGTGGTTTTCGGAGTTGGCAGAGAGTATGACAACTTCCGATCCCGGTCTCTTTAACAACCAAAAGTTATTATAACGCCGTGGTCATTTCAAAATAGTTTATACTTCAAAAAAATAAAATCATTTCATTTCAAACTATATTCCTTTCAAATTAGTTTTATGCTTCGAAACCAAAACCATTTTTATTTCAAAACTATATTCAAATCAATAAGATATCATTTCCATTTCAAACATATATTCATCTTTCAAAAATCATAATACTCTCAATGTTATAATCTTTCGAAACCAAAATACTTGAAATCATTACACTTTGAAAATCATAATGTAATGACCCGAAAATTCCAGATAGTTATAAAAAGAATAAAGAGATAGAAAAGAAGAAGAAGAAGAAGAAGAATCATCAACAACTCACATTCGCAGCGAATAAAATATAATAATAAATAATAATAGTTTACAAAAGAATACTGTATATGTCGATTACATTTTAATACATCAGGGTTACACACTTATACAGACACTGGATATACACAATTACCATGTCATAGATATACAATAATATAATATAGTGGAAGCACTTCATACGTTTTTGTCATCCAACTCGCCTCCTGAGCTCCAGAACATCCCTACCTGAAATTCTGTAATACTCGGTCTGACCCGACCATTACATCAAAGTAACACCCGGGTCAGGCTGGAAACCAGCGTGAGTAAACCCATCTAACACAAATTTCAAAAGTATACAACTTATATATAACCCGGGTAACTTATATCAATTACAAGTTCACAAATTGTTATCGACATCAGTTATTTTACTCATCAATTTCTAAGTACCCAACTGAGATTAAATAGTCTAATTCACTTAAATCATTCCATTCCATCTTATTAACTTCACCTAGTAATTTATAAAGAATCGAAGTTGTTTCGGTATTTTCTAATACCCAACTCCGGTCTCTTCGAGTTCAATTTCATCTTAACCCCATAGATTAAGTAAAACACAATTCAACCTTTAAATACAGGATATCACAGTAATTTATCATCAATATATAGCCACATCATCACAGCTTAAAACAAACATATCTTATCACATAGCATCACGAACCACATATTAGGGATAACAATTAATCAAAGGCTCCCAATACCATTCTATTCATCCTTTAATTATATTTGAATAATTAACCCTTGATTAAATTCACAGATTAATTGTCCTCAAACAATTTTATTCACTAATCAATCCTGATTAATTACATTAGTAATTAACTTCCCTTAATTACTTATATTCATTAAATCAACTCTTTGATTTATTACATTTGCTCCTATAATTATATCGAGTAAATATTTCTTAATTACTTTCCCATAAGTAATTATTCCTTAATTACTTCCCAATAAGTAATTTCCTTTAATTAATTACATCCTGTAGTTATTCATTCATTTCTTCATTAAGAAATTTTACCTCACTAATTACATTAAGTAATTATACTTAATCTAATATTAAATAATAATAATTATTATTATATTTTTTTGAAATTAATTAATTTTTAAATCAATCAACTCTAGTTAATTAAAATTTTCCATATTAACTTAATTAATTATGCTAAGAAATTAATCTCCTTTAACTACTTCATTGAGTAATTATTAGTATCAAACATTTTCTTTTTCTTTCTTTATATCTTCTTTAACATTAAGTAATGGTTAAACAATTTAAATTTAAAATTTTATTCATTTAAAAACTGAAGTTTAACAAAAAATCCAGATTCCAAAACTCAGATTAAACTTATTTAAAATCCTATTTTATAAATAAAAATTTCAGTTCAAATCCCAGTTTATATTTAAACTTACCCTCAAACCTGAAACAGAACAAGTTTTTGATGTTTAAAACCTGGAACAACAGTTCACTCGAGCTAACAGAACAAAAACCCGAGCTTTCACCCGAGTTCCTCACTTCCCACCAAAAACTCGAGACAGCAAGCCATATTCTCGAGTACCAACTCGAGATTCCTACCTCGTCCCCAAACGAACATTTCCAGATTCTCAAAAGTACTTCGTGCACATGAACGACATCCACGGCCAACTCCGATCACCACCTCCGGTCCCAAAACATCACCCACGACACCGACTAAGCTCACGACAACGCAGCATCTGAAATCAAAGCCCAGATTGAAAAATTGCCGCTCGATCGAATCAAAGAAAGAAGGACCCATCAGAAAGTCAACTAACACCGATGACCATGACCACGCCCTTCATCGCCGACAACACCAGACCCTCATCACGTCACCATGCTTCTAACCATCACCACGCGATCGTCTCCGATCACCCATGGCCGTCACGAATGCCTCGCGAACACCATCATTCCCAAAACGTTCTGTAACCCTATCTAACCTTCGCCCAACCACTATGATCACCAGAAAATGCACCCCCATTTTTCTCGTGATCCTCAATCCACTGACTACCTCCTGTCCAAAACTCGCTCCTTATCTCGACGCTGACCCACGAAATTTGACAAAATTATCGAAAACCATCACTCCACGATACCTCATCCATTTCCCATCTAAAAATCACAATTTCTATTCCTAAATTCATGAATTTCAAATTAGAATCAAGTTATATAATTGATTCCTTAATCCCTGACATTTTGTTTTTGCCTCTAAATTGGTCAGACCTGTAAATTCCAGTTCGTATATACAAGTGAATCTATTTTTAAGATTCAGTTTATACCCTTACAAACCTTTTCTGTTCATATATTTTAGTCTATAATCAAATATTTAGAGGGATATGAAATTTCTTCTTTAAGATTTAAAAGTCTATATATAAACAGAAAGCAAATCTTATATACTCAATATGAATAGAAACAAAACAATATATATATATATACATATACATATACATATACATATATTCAATTCTCATGTATAAACTTCATATATTCCATTTTTTTTATTTCTCTCAAACATTATCACCAATTTATAAACATATCCATAAGTTTCAAAACTGGTATTAAGTCCAATGTTTATTTACCTAAATACTAAAAGAGATGATCATCATTTTCAGGCATGCATCCAAATTTCCTATTTAATTTGATTTTTAAGTAGAGTTACTCACCTGAGATTTTCAAGCAGAGACCCAAATTTGAAATCAACAAGCAGAGGACAGAGAACTATGCTTGTTTCCAGGCTCTTGAAATTCACTGTATGTTCTTGAATTAATTTGTATGTTGATAATTCTTCCTGCTGTAAATTCTGAATTGCATGTTTTGTACTTAAGGATCTTGCATTTGCCTCTGGTTTGAATTTTCCAGATTCATTCTTGTTTCCATATTTTTATTTACTTTTCTTATTTCAGATTTCTTCCATTTTTGATCTTTGTTTTTTATTTACATCTTTGTTGAGAATGAAGGAAGAATTTTAGCTAAGAGAAAAAAAAACTTTTGTTCTTATTTACAAGTTTAGATTTTAAATTAGATTTACAAGAGGATGACATTTGTCTCCTCAATGTCTTAGTTAACTTACACCTATACTTATGAATTTACAAGTGCTTTTAACATGTATTATAATGTTTACAAGTGTTGTTTTAATGTTTAATTCATATTTTACAAATGTTATTTCCTAATATTTTATTAATATTTAAATGTTACTAATTTTCTTAAAACTTATTTAAGTTATATATATATATATAAGTAATTATGTAATATTAAGTACTATTTTTATTTTTATAAACAAGTTTTAGATTTTAATAAATACAAAAGAAAATTTATGAGAACATTTATTGACAATAACTTATATTTCTAATCAGATCATATAACATGTGTTTATAAATTTGAGAAATTAAATTTTACCCCTTATATAAAAATTTTAAAACAATTTATCTTATGTTTTTTTAAACAATTGAATTAATCTAAGTTAACTTTTGAAAAATATTTATTTTAAACAAAGCTTCAGATTACAATTCATTCATATATAAATTATTAATGGATTAAATTAAATTTCAAAATAATATCAAATTATAACATATGCATACATATATACTATAATTTGAAAATTCATCTTTATTTAAAACAAAAGATCTCCTATTTCTAACAAAGTTTATTTATGTTTGTAAAAACTAGATATTATTATTGTTATTTTGAAAATAACAAATTAAACAATATTTAATATCGGAATTTGTAGATCTAGTCTGACTTAACAATCACATATAGATGTATACTCATTAATACTTGTATATGTAAACACTTACAATTTTAATATCATAAAGTTTGCATATAACTATATTATATATATATATTTTTCTATTTACTACAATAGTTATAAATTTTCTCATATCTATAATCCAATATTTATTATAACTCACATCCAATTATGTGCATTTAGATATTATTAATTACCAGAATTTATTTGTTAAATCTGTAAATTATTATTTTCAATAGTTTAAATCAGATAATTATACAATTATTCGATGCTAAAGAAATCCGGATTGTCACATTCCTACCCCCTTTGAATCTTTTTGTCCTCGAAAAGGAATGAGACCAGAGTTTATTAAAATGCTTACTATGAGAAAATTTTCTTTAATAACTTAAAAACATTTTAAAACATATATAGTATTACAAAAATAGTTTTTATAAAAATATTTTTATACTCGATGTCTCAACCAGTCCATCCTTGTTCTCATAAAAATTCGGTCATACGTTGATCAGGCGTAAGACTGAAAATCTACAAATACTTAGCAGACTCATTATCAACATCCAGTGAAAATGCTTGAAAAATAATTTTTATTGAAAATATAGTAAATAGTTTTCGAAAATAGAGGATATAGCTTTGGTGAGAATGCTCTGGAAATCATCACTCCCATCCATGGTCACAGTTACATTCCAGGGTTACGTTGCCATCGCAGCAAAAGTCCATGTAACTGCAGGCTCTCCGCGGCCTCTCGATTACGCCATGGAACCCACACAACAGATCACAATTACATCCAGGGTTACGTTTCCGTCGCAGCAAAAGTCCATGTAACTGCAGGCTCTCAGCGGCCTCTGATTTTCGCTGTCAAAATGAAACCTCTCCACTCGTACATAGGTCGCAGTCTGCCGATATAAAATCAAACGCAGACTGTTGGCTCTCAGCGGCACACACGACTTTCGCTATGTTATACTATACTCATAATCCTCAGGAACTAGTTTTGTTCGGACTCCTCACAGGATCAATTTTAGAACCGCCCCTTGGGGCTCAAGGTAGCACCACCCGGTGGTACTCCTGAGAAGTTCATTTCAAGGAAGCGCCTTTTTCCCCAGAGCTATCATCAAAACATTTTATACTATACATATATAGTATCTTCAAATCATACACTTAGTATGATCTTATACAAATCTCTTTTATACCACAATCTATCCCAAATCGATGATTCTCAAACTAGGCTTTCCAAATTCAATATTGATTTTACCCAAAATTCAAAAGCCTTTCCAAATCCAAAGGTTCCTAAAACCCTTTTCCAAAATCCCCATATGATCCTTTATATAGATATATATAAAATCCTTGATAAAAATCTTTGGATCATTTTAAACTTGTATAAAATCCTTTTATACTTCAAACATTTCCAAAAACCCTTTTCTTCTGGCAAAAGATTCATCAAGGGGAGTTTCATTTTATAAAACAAAGATATTTGACTTTGTTTACCCAAAATCAAATATTCAAATTTGATTACTCTACTCAATATCATTTTCATTCAAACCCGTACGATGTACACATATCATCCGTATGCTATACCAATCAGATCGCTCACTCGATCACATAATTTCACTTCCGAACTAGTATCGTCCACCCGATTTCCTAGTGCGGACATAGATCTGGTTTCTTGATCAGAAACCGTCATTCTCCTTGCATAGTCTAACTATGATAGAGAATATCCAGAACCAATCAACAATCCATATCCAGTTTCGCCATCGAAAATCGAGTGAAAAATTCCACTCGGATCGATATAACTATCTCGAAATTCTATGCTCGAATCTGGATCAAATCACTATGCAAATAGAATAACATACATACACCCTACGTATTTATCTTTATTGGTTATTAGCCAAATCAATTCCATTTCTATTCACATTCACTTTGATTTTCATTCACTTACTCACATTTGCTTCAATCTATTTAGATTATCACCTCTATTCTTATCTCGATTGGGTATTCAACCAATAGCAGTTTAAACTCCGACCAGTTTATTTAGAAAATAGCTTGAAAATTGTAAAAATAGATAAGTAGTTGGAAAATAATTACTAGTTTGTAAAATAAGTGTAAAATAGTTAGAAAATAGTTAAAATATTTATAGAAATTTTTTAAATAATTGCAAAATAATAGTAAGATAGTAATTAGTTTATAAAACAGTTGGAAAATTGCTAAACAGTTTCAAAAATAATTGTAAAATAAAAATAAATATAAGATAGTTTGGCTTTTAAAAGAAAGGTTGTATATATAATAAATAGCTTGGAAAAATAGGTTTATTTTAAAACAATTTTATATTAAAATAAAATAGTCCAGAGTCAAAACTGTTCACTTCCCAATCTCCATTCTCATCAATTTAATTTAAATTTCCACTTCATTTAAATTGACCCAATTCCAATTTAAATAACTCCAATTTCCATTGAAATTGATTCAACCCCAATTCAAGTTGAATTAACCTCAATTTCTTTCCAAATTTAATTTTATTCAACTTTGATCTCAAATTCTACCAATTCAAATAAATTTCAATTGAACTAGTCCCAATATCAATTCATTTCAACTCCAGTTTAAATTAATTCCAATTTCAAACTCCATTTCCAAATCAAGTTGAATTATTCCTGATTTCCTTCCAAATTCAATTCAAACTCCATTTGAATTTAAAATTATTCAATTTTAATTACAATTCCAAATTATTCAAATCAATTTGGACTAACTTCAAATTGAACCTATTTCAGTTTCAAATCATTTCAAATTTTCCATTTGAATCTTATACACATACATCTTTAATCACCATTTCAATTAATTCAAATCAAATTCAATTTGAACCAACTTCAAATTCCAGTTCACCATGAACCATCTCGAATTACATAAATTCGAGTTAATACTTCAATTGTTGATTTAATTCCTTTAAATCAATTTACCTTTAAAGTTTTTAAACAATTTAATTCACAGTTCAAACCTAACATATTATACCACAAGTCAAATTAACCCTTTTTTTATCAATAACCCAAACCTTTAAACAATTTAATTTTGAGTCAAATTCTCAAAATTCCATTTTAAATTATCTCTATGATGGATATATTACCACACTTCACTTCTCATTCATTTAAACAAATCCAATTCACAATTTAAAGAATATTAATAACAATAGGATGATATCATCCAATTCATTTTCAAATTCGAGATCTCAAACCCAATTTTGAGATCACTCAAACTCTCAATTACAATCAACCATTTAACTTTTCTAGTTAAATGTTTAATTTCATTTTAAAATTTACAAATCAGGTTGAACATTCCAACATTTTTAACTTTTCCCAAGTTAAACTCAATTCACTTAATCCAGTCAACCTTACCCAGTTTGAACTTCCATTTCAAATTTTGAACTTCACATTAATAATTTTCCCATTTATAAGTTCAAAAACTTATCATCTTGGGTATCACATCTTATTCCAGATTCAAAACTCAATATTTAGATTTTATCTCTAACCATCTTTGATATTATGTATATCCACATATATACATATTAATTTCTTTTACATACCAAATTATACTTTAAAATTTTAAACCACCCTTGGTTTTTAATTCAAAACGAATTCCTTTAAATTTTCAAACAATTTCTTGTTTGAAATAGGACCATTTCATTCAAATACATTAAATAATATTATTTATTATTTCTTTAAATTAATTACATCATTAATTAATCATATTCGGTAATTAACTTATTTCTTAATTACCTTCATTAAGTAATTGTCCCTTAAATTACTTGCCTCTAGTTACTTCATTAAGTAACTCCCTCTTTTTTATCATTTCCAATTATTATCCATTAGTTTAGCTCATTAAATAAAGTTCAATTAATTACATAAATCAATTGATTATCCTTATCCCGAAACCTTTAATTTCAGTTTGGTTGTATTTCTATTACTTCTTAGTTTAATTCAATAATTTAATAACCAATTCCCTTACTATTTGTTAGAAAGGTATATTACTTCATATATCAAAATAATCTTATATAAAACCATTTAAAATCTTTATATAAGAAAATAACAAGTACGCTCTCTCTTATATATATATATATACACTCAACTCATTCTAGGGTACTGTTGACCCTATCTTTAATGAGTATTCCTACCAGAGCCAAGGTTCTCGCTTAACCTTCTGCTCTGATACCAAATGTAATGACCCAGAAATTCCAAACCCGAAAATTCCAGATAGTTATAAAAAGAATAAAGAGATAGAAAAGAAGAAGAAGAATAAGAAGAATCATCAACAACTCACATTCGCAGCGAATAAAATATAATAATAAATAATAACAGTTTACAAAAGAATACTGTATATGTCGATTACATTTTAATACATCAGGGTTACACACTTATACAGACACTGGATATACACAATTACCATGTCATAGATATACAATAATATAATATAGCGGAAGCACTTCATACGTTTTTGTCATCCAGCTCGCCTCCTGAGCTCCAGAACGTCCCTACCTGAAATTATGTAATACTCGGTCTGACCCGAGCATTACATCAAAGTAACACCCGGGTCAGGCTGGAAACCAGCGTGAGTAAACCCATCTTACACAAATTTCAAAAGTATACAAGTTATATATAACCCGGGTAACTTATATCAATTACAAGTTCACAAATTGTTATCGACATCAGTTATTTTACTCATCAATTTCTAAGTACCCAACTGAGATTAAATAGTCTAATTCACTTAAATCATTCCATTCCAGCTTGTTAATTTACCTAGCAATTTATAAAGAATCAAAGTTGTTTCAGTATTTTCTAATACCCAACTCCGGTCTCTTCGAGTTCAATTTCATCTTAACCCCATAGATTAAGTAAAACACAATTCAATCTTTAAATACAGGATATCACAGTAATTTATCATCAATATATAGCCACATCATCACAGCTTAAAACAAACATATCTTATCACATAGCATTACGAACCACATATTAGGGATAACAACTAATCAAAGGCTCACAATACCATTCTATTCATCCTTTGATTATATTTAAATAATTAACCCTTGATTAATTTCACAGATTAATTGTCCTCAAACAATTTTATTCACTAATCAATCCTGATTAATTACATTAGTAATTAACTTCCCTTAATTACTTATATTCATTAAATCAACTCTTTGATTTATTACATTTTCTCCTATAATTATATCGAGTAATTATTTCTTAATTACTTTCCCATAAGTAATTATTCCTTAATTACTTCCCAATAAGTAATTTTCCTTTAGTTAATTACATCCTGTAGTTATTCATTCATTTCTTCATTAAGAAATTTTACCTCACTGATTACATTAAGTAATTATACTTAATCTAACATTAAATGATTATTATTATTATTATATTTTTTTGAAATTAATTAATTTTTAAATCAATCAACTCTAGTTAATTAAAATTTTACATATTAACTTAATTAATTATGCTAAGAAATTAATCTCCTTTAACTACTTCATTGAGTAATTATTAGTATCAAACATTTTCTTTTTCTTTCTTTATATCTTCTTTAACATTAAGTAATGGTTAAACAATTTAAATTTAAAATTTTATTCATTTCAAAAACCGAAGTTTAACCAAAAATCCAGATTCCAAAACTCAGATTAAACTTATTTAAAATCCTATTTTATAAATCAAAATTTCAGTTCAAATTCCAGTTTATATTTAAACTTACCCTCAAACCTGAAACAGAACAAGTTTCTGATGTTTAAAACCTGGAATAACAGTTCACTCGAGCTAACAGAACAAAAACCCGAGCTTTCACCTGAGTTCCTCACTTCCCACCAAAAACTCGAGACAGCAAGCCATATTCTCGAGTACCAACTCGAGACTCCTGCCTCGTCCCGAACATTTCCAGATTCCCAAAAGTACTTCGTGCACGTTCACGACATCCATGGCCAACTCCGATCACCGCCTCCGGTCCCAAAACATCACCCACGACACCGACTAAGCTCACGACAACCCAGCATCTGAAATCAAAGCCCAGATTGAAAAATTGCCGCTCGATCGAATCAAAGAAAGAAGGACTCATCAGAAAGTCAACTAACACCGACGACCATGACCACGCCCTTCATCGCCGACAACACCAGATCCTCATCACGTCACCATGCTTTTAACCATCACCACGCGATCGTCTCCGATCACCCATGGCCGTCACGAATGCCTCGCGAACACCATCATTCCCAAAACGTTCTGTAACCCTATCTAACCTTCGCCCAAGCACTATGATCACCAGAAAAATGCATCCCCATTTTTCTCGTGATCCTCAATCCACTAACTACCTCCTGTCCAAAACTCGCTCCTTATCTCGACGCTGACCCACGGCATTTGACAAAATTGTGGAAAACCATCACTCCACGATACCTCATCCATTTCCCATCTAAAAATCACAATTTCTATTCCTAAATTCATGAATTTCAAATTAGAATCAAGTTATATAATTGATTCCTTAATCCCTGACATTTTCTTTTTGCCTCTAAATTAGTCAGACCCGTAAATTCATTCATTTATATAATAATGTTCGTATATACAAGTGAATCTATTTTTAAGATTCAGTTTATACCATTACAAACCTTTTCTGTTCATATATTTTAGTCTATAATCAAATATTTAGAGGGATATGAAATTTCTTCTTTAAGATTTAAAAGTCTGTATATAAACAGAAAGCAAATCTTATATACTCAATTTGAATAAAAACAAAACAAAATAAAAAATATATATATACATATATTCAATTCTCATGTATAAACTTCATATATTCCATTTTTTTTTATTTCTCTCAAACATTATCACCAATTTATAAACATATCCATAAGCTTCAAAACTGGTATTAAGTCCAGTGTTTATTTACCTAAATACTAAAAGAGATGATCATCATTTTCAGGCATGCATCCAAATTTCCTATTTAATTTGATTTTTAAGTAGAGTTACTCACCTGAGATTTTCAAGCAGAGACCCAAATTTGAAATCAACAAGCAGAGGACAGAGAACTATGCTTGTTTCCAGGCTCTTGAAATTCACTGTATGTTCTTGAATTAATTTGTATGTTGATAATTCTTCCTGCTGTAAATTCTAAATTGCATGTTTTGTACTTGAGGATCTTGCATTTGCCTCTGGTTTGAATTTTCCAGATTCATTCTTGTTTCCGTATTTTTATTTACTTTTCTTATTTCAGATTTCTTCCATTTTTTATCTTTGTTTTTGATTTACATCTTTGTTGAGAATGAAGGAAGAATTTTAGCTGAGAAAAAAAAAAATTTGTTCTTATTTACAAGTTTAGATTTTAAATTAGATTTACAAGAGGATGACATTTGTCTCCTCAATGTCTTAGTTAACTTACACCTATACTTATGAATTTACAAGTGTTTTTAACATGTATTATAATGTTTACAAGTGTTGTTTTAATGTTTAATTCATATTTTACAAATGTTATTTCCTAATGTTTTATTAATGTTTAAATGTTACTAATTTTCTTAAAACTTATTTAAGTTATAAATATAAATATAAGTAATTATGTAATATTAAGTACTATTTTTATTTTTATAAACAAGTTTTAGATTTTAATAATTACAAAAGCAAATTTATGAGAACATTTATTGACAATAACTTATATTTCTAATCAGATCATATAACATGTGTTTATAAATTTGAGAAATTAAATTTTACCCCTTATATAAAAAATTTAAAACAATTTATCTTATGTTTTTTTAAACAATTGAATTAATCTAAGTTAACTTTTGAAAAATATTTATTTTAAACAAAGCTTCAGATTACAATTCATTCATATATAAATTATTAATGGATTAAATTAAATTTCAAAATAATATCAAATTATAACATATACATACATATATACTATAATTTGAAAATTTATCTTTATTTAAAACAAAAGATCTCCTATTTCTAATAAAGTTTATTTATGTTTGTAAAAACTAGATATTATCATTGTTATTTTGAAAATAACAAATTAAACAATATTTAATATCGGAATTTGTAGATCTAGTCTGACTTAACAATCACATATAGATGTATACTCATTAATACTTGTATATGTAAACACTTACAATTTTAATATTATAAAGTTTTCATATAACTATATTATATATATATATATATATATATATTTCTATTTACTACAATAGTTATAAATTTTCTCATATCTATAATCCAATATTTATTATAACTCACATCCAATTATATGCATTTAGATATTATTAATTACCAGAATTTATTTGTTAAATCTGTAAATTATTATTTCCAATAGTTTAAATCAGATAATTATACAATTGTTCAATGCTAAAGAAATCCGGATTATCACACATAACATTTCGAAATCATACATTTGAAATCATGAAACATTCCTTTAATTCTTTACATTTTTCAAATTTATTCAATTAAACCCAAATTTTCAAATTTCCAATTTAATTCAATTCAAACCATCAGATTCAATTCAATTTAGTTTTGCAACAAACCATTTCAAATCTTATAAATTTCAAATATAGATTTGATCCAAAAAATAAAATATTTAATTTTTGATATATTTCAAAACTTTAATATCCCACATTTGAAAACTAAATTTGATAATTTCATATATATCTTAATTCAATTTACTAATATTTAGTTTTGAAATATTTACTTAATAAACTCAATATCATTTAAATAAACCCAAATTACAAGTAAACTCAATATCCTTTCATACTAATATAAAATTCAAATATTCATTAATCAAAATCAAATATCATTCCAAATTCACATTCTTTATCAAAATTAAGATCATGTCATTTCCAAACCATTTCAATCATCAAAATATCATATCCTTTCAAAACCTCATTATCAAATCATTATTTGAATTAAAATTCAAATATCATTTTAAAATCAAATATGTCATTCGTTTATTGTTCCAAATATCATTACAAAACACATTTCAAAATTCCATTTAAATTCAAATTCAATTTAAATTTCTTAAAATTCAAATTTAAATATAAAAATATTTTCAAAACTCCTGAAATTTCACAAATAATCAATTCCAAAAGTTAAATCATTTAACACTTTAAAATATAACTCATATAGTGTTAAAATCTATAATATTTCAAAACATTATCAAATTATAGCAACGACAACATTTATAAAATGATATTGAAGCTTATTGCTTCCAAAATAGTTTAGCTCAGGAACAACGGCATTTATAAAATGCCGTAATAGATATTTAGTTATCTCAAACATAGTTAAATTTCAAAAACAACAGCACTTAAAAATGTTATCATAATACCACAGAATTTTTGGAAATGCTATTAATAAAATTCCAAATTTAGTTATAACTTCAGAAACATTAAAACTCCAAATTTTTGTTATTTTAAACTTATAAATCATATTTCTAAACTTTAAAATTTCACATTTAAATAATTTTAACATATGATTTATCACAACAAAATTTTATAATTAAATATCCAATTAAAACTCAATTCACTTGTTAAGTCAAAAGTCACTGTTTCTTAACTTATAAATTTAATAAAACTCAATATTTTACTCCCAATATCATTTCAAAACTTTAAATTTAATTTCCACTATTTGCTTACATTTTAAAAATATAATTTAAGTCAAAATCACATTTACTTCAAATTTACATACTTAAATCCACAAATTCAAAATTTAATATTTAGCCTTCTTAAAGCCATATAATATATATTTTTAAATCAAAATTTCAGACTTTTAAAAAAACATATCTTAAGAAAAATCATTTAAAAATATACCACGGGGTCTGTATATAATTTTCTATCCTAGGTCAAGTGATACGGGTATGTATCATTTCAATCCGCAATTTAAAAGAAAAAACCTGGGTTCTGTCATTTCAAACCCGCAATCCCAAGTCAAATAAAATACAATAAAAATCACTTGAGCCTATCATTTCAGCTTATAATGATTTTCCCCTATTCTAATGTCCGTTCGGGCATGTATTATTTCAACCCATAGTGATTCTATTCTAACAGGGAACTTGCAGTGTGAACATGTGCATAAACAATATAAACAATTAAACTAACATGTCAATGTCACAATATACTATCATATATCATATGTCAGGTGATAATTAACAAAGTTAACATGGTAATAACATGGCATAGCATATCATATAATCATCATTAACTTGCATAAACATTTTAATTACTAATCACTTGTCATTTATTTACCATTTCATAAGTAAAAATGTCAGAGTGAGAAGGACTCACCTTTATCAAAGCTAGAGACCACTATGACACATAAGAACGATTCCAAAGGCATGACAATCACGATACAACATGACTTTTGATTTAAATGAATGGAGATCCTTGATATTGATCTTGTATACGAAAATAAACAAGACCATATACACATAAATATTCAACACAAAAACAATATTGAAACAATTTGAAACAAAAAGTAACAAGGAATAAAATGAATTGACCATGCCTTAACCATTCAAATGCTCGGCCAAGGGAATTCTTATGCTCGGCCATGATGATGTTATAGTGGTAAATGGCTCGGGTATGCATCATATATGCATGGCTACATGAGTGTAAACAGGTAGGAGAGCTATAACACGAAGAAGACGAAGGACAACGCAATAGGTGGAGTTTGGTGCACCACTAGGCTCGGCCATGGAGGGTTCAGGTCTGGTCAGAGGTGAAGTGATGGCCAGAGGTGATGTCATTAGGTGGTGGTGGTTCTGGGGTGGTGGACGAAGTGAAATATGAAGGGGGTGGTGAAGTCATGAGCTTGGCTAGGCAAGTTTTCAAGGAGTGTTGCAAATTTTTAAGGTGCTAGCTTCACATGAAGGCATGGCCATATCTGGACAAGGGGAAAGGAGTGGCTGCCGCTGTTTATGGCGATGGTGGTGGTCGGTGGAGATGAGGGTGGTAGTGGCCTAACAAAACACAAGAAAGATCAAACAAGAAGAAAAGTGAAGAGAAAACGTAGAAAAATGGAAGAAGCCATTACCTAAAAATTTTTTTGGCTGTGAGTTTTGAAATGAGAAGGATTTTTTTTCATGTGAATGAGAAATGAGAATACATGGCTATAGGGAGAAAATGTGCGGCCAAAAGCAATGAAATGAAAAGGCAAAAGAAAATGAAAAGACAAAGAAATGAAAGGCCTTGACTCTTTAAATTTCTAATTTCTTTTAGTCGAAATAAAAAATAAAATTCAGTAAATAAAATTAAAAGACAAATAAAAATAAAGTGAAAAAGAAAATAAACAATTATTCTTAGGAAAAATAAAAAGTAAATAATGAAAATAGTTTATATTATTGAAACTAGAATTAAAATTGTAAACAAAATACAGTAAACATTTGAAAATTATAACCACACTTTTAAAAATGTTTTAAAAATAAAATATATACATAACATGTCATATTACGCATATACACACAAATTAGAACATGATATGACAAACAAAAATATTATTTATATAAATTAAAATAAACAATTTTGTTAAATAAATTAATTTACACACAATAGTGTAAAAAGTATAACTTTCACAATATTAATTAGATTTCAACGAGACGAAAAGCAGTATACTTAAAATTTTATTTATTTTCATAATAAAAGAAAAAATTCAAAAATTCAAGTTTTAATTTAAAAGTCAAAGTTTGACCATATTGACCAAAATTCACATTTCTGGAAAATATTCTATTTATTCATGTTTGGAATTATAATTCACATACAAATCAAAATTTATATTTAAAATAACAAAATTTATTCATTTTAAAAAATAAAATAAAGTTTTTAAATTTGGAATTCCAAGTAAAATAATTAAAATATACAATTAAAATAATCACAAAATACAGGGTTGTTGCACTCTCCCCCACTCAAAACTTTTCGTCCCCGAAAAGGAATGAGGTACGGGAAAACACAGAAAAAGATAGAATGAAATAGAATTAAGACAAGATGACAAGAAGATTAAAATTATACCTGATAACTATTGTTATAGAACGTTTAACAAGCTGGAGATGATGTTCCCAAGATCCTTCAGAATGAAGAATACAAGCACGAAAAAGATCTTCTAGAATCTGATTCACCCTTTCCGCTTGACCGACGGTCTGTGAATAGCAAGCAGTGTCCAGATTCAACATGAGTACCTAAGATTATAGAAAGATTTCCAAACCGACTGGTATAAGGAATGGCCTCCCCATTCTGTAGCAAGATAAAGGAAATAAGGACAACCAAAAGATAGTTTGAAAAACAAAATAAGATAATAAATTTGAAACCATGAAAATTTCAACTTAAATTGATAATTAATTTTACATAAGTTAAATAAATCTTAACTATCTCTAATTTCATTATCTTATCATCCAATTATCTTAAACTAACAATCTATAAAATCATGGATTTGAAAAAAATCATTCATTATACTCGTAATGTACTCAATAAAATTCAATTCTTCTTTATTCCTAGTTATAATTAAATTTATTCCTCTCAATATATTTTATCACCTATGTTAAATATATTTATACTTATTATAATTGCTTTAAATTTATTCTTAGTTCCTTTAACATCATTTTATATTGTGAATTATTCCATTACCCTTTTTCTCTATTTACCTCGGTTAATCTTTTTATGACTAAAATTTAAGTGTATAACATTTATTATAACCACTCAAATTTTATATATAAAAATCTTTTTTTATATTGTATATTATCCAATTACATATTCAACTTCTGTATGATTAGGCAAGTAATATTGGAATGAAATTGTGTATTATACAAATAAAACTTTCTAATTTAATCATTTCAAGGTTGAATATTTATCCAAATCTTAAAATTATTCTTGAAATTATCCTTTAAGATAAAATTTAAGAATTAATTTCCGATAAATTCCAAACCATATAGAGATAAATAAATGCACATATACTATATATATTCATTCAACTTTAAATCATATATCAGCGTATGTTATAAATTAGTCTTATTTAGAAATTCAAATCAATTAAATTTCCTAAATCAAAACTGTAGCAAGACTATAGAACGGTCTCTTCACTTCGATACACGAAAATGAATATTGATGACGCTGCAGTCAACATCGAAGTTATTTTCCAACGACAAAGAGAAGAGCAATAATTTTAAACTTTAAAATTCTTCGGAAACAAATTTCTATTCGAAAATACTTTAAATAATATATCCTTTAAAACTTGAAACACAAGGTTTGAAATCCATTGAAAATTAAATTCTCAAATTCTTGTTTTAAATTCATTTTAAATTTCCAAGCAAATTTATAACCATGTTTTGTAGTTCAATTATTTATATATGAAACAAGAGATAATGATATATAAAATAAATTATTATTTCTTAACAACCAATTCAATAAAATCCAGAAAAAAGATTTATAATATAGTTACAAAATTTATTTCATTACTAAATTTGAAAAACCATATTGTGTCAATTTGCTTTGTTCAAGTGTTTTGGAAATCTTATCGATAGCGTTGATCAGACGAATCGATAAGAAACCCAAATCAACATCAACAACTCAAACAAGACAATATATAAAACATTTTAAATATTAGTTTATAAATACACTTCAAGAATGATTTGAAGATAAGTTGGGAACAAAGATGAGATGATTAAATAACAAAATAGGAAGATGGATAAGCTTATATAAATCACGGGCAACCTAAACAGGGTCAACCGTGAGTTAAAGAATAAGATCGATGTGGATTGATGGGCTAAATCTACATTCGGTCTCAAGAGATAGAGTTCGGAATTATAAGAGATACTAGCATCTAAACCGAGGATATAAAATCTTTGGTGAATTGATGCTGTTGTAAAGGAGTTTCACCCGTTTACAAATCAATTTGAGATTGGCGGGACCGCCGACTCATTATAAAGATCATTCGAAGCGAAGTTATGGGATACTCAGAATCAAAAGAAGATGAATAGCGAGGGACGCGAATGGATTTTGGAACCGCAGGGAATGTTACAAAATTCAAAGGAATCGAGTCAAAAAGCAAGAGATTCAAAGTCGAATGAAGGTGATTCTGTAAATACATTTACCATATATGCTAAGTTTTGCCTAAACCAAAGCTCTGATACCACATGTAACGACCCAATATTTTCAATCATTCGCATCCGCACATGTCGAACTTGAATTGCTCAAAATAATGCGTTGAAAATTTTTTTTGGCAAATCTCGAAATATACAGTAAATAAATAGTCACAGATCATAGACACAGAGTAAACAATAATGCAACGGAAGTAAAAGAGATAGTAGTTCATGTAGCTACCATATATATATAAGATACATCGAAGTTAAATAAGATACAACAGAAGAGTATCAAGATACATCAGGTACAAATCAGAATACATCACTGGAATCACTGGATATTGAAAGCAAAATAGATGGCTGGATCTTCGAGCAAAGCTCCAACTCCGAAGGTGAGCCTTGAATTCTGAATCACTCAATCTGACTCGAGCGTAAAGAAAAACACATAACACTCGAGTCAGGACATAAATACATGTGAACTGTAAATCAACTCAAGTGAACAGTAACAAAATGCATCAGTAACTTAAAGGACGCTTGGGACCGCCCATCCTTTAAGGATCCATTAAACTATTTACTATGTAGTAATATTACGCTATTATAATAATGTCTACAGTAAAATAAACTTACTTTAAAATAGCGTTAAAGGGTCACCCATATAGCCCTCAACACATAATAGTTCCAGTAGTCCACCCAGTATCAGCGTACCACCAGATCGAGAGGCTACCTTAAATACTCCATGGGCTATGGGAGAAAAACAAACTCGTAGTAAGGCTCGCTATAGTAGGTGACATGACACACAAGGCAATGCCAGGGTAGATATACTAATTACGCACACGGGCTGGCGGTAACGTAATAGCCACTACGCCCACCTCGAAACACACTCCCAATCAATATCGGAGGATAGCCATCAAATCAACCATAAGTAAGAGAATAGTATCGAAGAAATGTGTCCGATAGGAGGAATGACATCACTTGGCCCGAGATCGCTCCAGTTTTAGCCACCTTATGCCAACTCACAGGAGTCGGGTCCACGTAATATACCTCATGAACGTCGCCACCATCCTACTTCATTTTGGAATCTCCACCAGATACACGGTTGTTAAAGTGGTTTTCAGAGTTGGCAGAGAGTATGACAACTTCCAATCCCGGTCTCTTTAATAATCAAACCTTATTATAACGTCGTGGTCATTTCAAAATAGTTTATACTTCAAAAAAATCAACCATTTCATTTCAAACTATATTCCATTCAAAATAGTTTTATACTTCGAAACCAAAACCATTTTTATTTTGAAACTATATTCAGATCAATAAGATATCATTTCCATTTCAAACATATATTCACCTTTCAAAAATAATAATACTCTCAAAGTTATAACTCTTTTGAAACCAAAATAATTGAAATCATTACACTTTGAAAATCATAACATTTCGAAATCCTACATTTGAAATCATGAAACATTCCTTTAATTCTTTACATTTTACAAATTTATTCAATTAAACCCAAAGTTTCAAATTTCCAATTTAATTCAATTCAAACCGTCAGGTTCAATTCAATTTAGTTTCCCAACAAACCATTTCAAATCTTATAAATTTCAAGTATAGATTTGATCCACAAAATAAACTATTAAATTTTTAATATATTTCAAAACTTTAATGTCCCACATTTCAAAACTAAATTTGTAATTTCTTATATATATATATATATACATATATATATATATATATCTTAATTCAATTTACTAATATTTAGTTTTGAAATATTTACTTGATAAACTCAATATCTTTTAAATAAACCCAAATTACAAGTAAACTCAATATCCTTTCATACTAATATAAACTTCAAACATTCATTTATCAAAATCAAATATCATTCCAAATTCACATTCTTTATCAAAATAAAGATTATGTCATTTCCAAACCATTTCAATCATCAAAATGTCTTATCCTTTCAAAACCACATTATCAAATCATTATTTGAATTCAAATTCAAATATTGAAATTTAAATATCATCTTAAAATTAAGTATGTCATTCATTTAGTATTACAAAATATCATTACAAAACACATTTCAAAATTCCATTCCAAAACCTTTATTTAAGTTCAAATTCAATTTAAATTCCTTAAAATTCAAATTTAAATATAAAAATATTTTCAAAACTCCTGAAATTTCACAAATAATCAATTCCAAAAGTTAAACCATGTAACACTTTAATATAACTCAAATAGTGTTAAAATCTATAATATTTCAAAACATTATCAAATTATAGCAACGACAGCATTTATAAAGTGCTATCGTAGCTATAGTTTCCAAAATAGTTTAGTTCAGGAACAATGGCATTTATAAAATGCCGTAATTGATATTTAGTTATTTCAAACATAGTTAAAATGCACTTAAAAATGCTATCAAAAGACCACATCATTTTTGAAAATGCTATTAATAAAATTCCAGATTTTATTATAACTTCGGAAACATTAAAACTCCAAAAAAAAATTATTTTAAACTTCTATCATATTTCTAGACTTCAAAATTTCACATTTAAATAATTTTAACATATGATTTATCACAGCGAAATTTTATAACTAAATATCCAATTAAAACTCAATTCACTTGTTAAGTTAAAATTCACTGTTTCTTAACTTATAAATTTAATAAAACTCAATATTTTACTCCCAATATCATTCCAAAACTTTAAATTTAATTTCCACTATTTGCTTACATTTTGAAAATATAATTTAAAGTCAAAATCACATTTTCAAATTTACATACTTAAATTCACAAATTCAAAACTTAATATTTAGCCTTCTTAAAACCATAAAATATATATTTTTAAATCAAAATTTCATACTTTTAAAAATACATATCTTAAGAAAAATCATTTAAAAATATACCACGAGGTCTGTATATAATTTTATATCCTAGGTTAAGTGATACGGGTATGTATCATTTCAATCCGCAATTTAAAAGAAAAAACCTAGGTTCTATCATTTCAAACCCGCAATCCCAAGTCAAATAAAATACAATAAAAATCACTCGAGCCTATCATTTCAGCTTATAATGATTTTCCCCTATTCTAATGTCCATTCGGGCATGTATCATTTCAACCCATAGTATAGTTAAAATTTTATTTTTTTCGTAATAAAAGAGAAAATTCAAAAATTCAAAATTCAAAATTTTTAATTGAAAAGTCAATGTTTGACCATATTGACCAAAATTCACATTTCTGGAAAATATTCAATTTATTCATGTTTGGAATTATAATTCACATATAAATCAAAATTTATATTTAAAATAAATTTTTTTATTCATTTTATTAAATAAAATAAAGTTTTTAAATCAGGAATTCCAAGTAAAATAATTAAAATATACAATTAAAATAATCACAAAATACAGGATACACGGATGGTAAGCAATTCTCTTAATATTACCTTTCTTATTAAGAGGATGCAGGATAGTCTTTTATAGTACCCAGTACCTTGGTATCATTTTGAGGTTACTCAATCTATATGTATATTTTCAATATATTAAAATATATATAATTATTTCAAGGGTTTTGAAGTACAAAATCGGGTGTTTAATTTTCAAGTTGAATTTAAAATAGGAATTTTAAATGTGATTGTTGTACATGCCTCAGGAATAATCTTCTTTGAATAAAGTGTTTAATTCTCAAGTTGAAAATAAGGTATTATACAAGTTTCTTTAACTTAAGTTGTGTTTTAGGAAAATGTGTTCAAAAATTATTTAGTGGAAATAGGATTGGTATTTGTGAGAACCTATAATATAAGTGTGTATGTTGAACGTAGATCATTTCTCTTTTACGTATAGTTTTGATCGAAGATTCGAGTACATGATTCGAGGTGTTTCACACCGTTACAAATGAGGAAATATCACTCAATTTTTGACGGTGGACACTTGGTATGGATTCTTGATATGGAACCATGGTTTTCTATCATAGTGTATGGCTATGTAAGGAGAACATAGATTACTAATCGAGAAACCTGATCAGAGTCCGCAATAGTAAATCAAGAGAGTGATATAAGTTTGGAAGTGAACTTATGTATTCGAGTAGTAATCGAATCAGATTTTTGTACATGAATGATCTATGAACATCATGCAGACTTATGAGTAGCATTAGGTGTTCATGTGGCAAAATTTTGGAGAGGAAATTCTTTTTAAGGGAGGAGAATGTAACGACCCGTAATTTTTTAGTCTTCAAATTTTAATATTTAATTTATTTAAATATTCGGATTTGAATTTAAATATATTAAATCTTAAGTTTCAACTAACTGCTTGATTTTTAATGACATGTTTTTAATTTAATATATAGAATTTTTCCTCACATTTTAATTTGGAGAACAATAAAATTTTCATTTTACATATTTTACGTCGAACTTCGGTATTTTTGTAATTTGATAGGATAAGTTAACATATCTATGTTATTATTGTTTTATGATTGTGTCACATTGTTGTGCACGACTATATTTCTATTTATGTGGTTTGTGGTTCATATGAGAACGGGATATAGTGTAGCAAGTATTCTGAAACTTTCTAATTTTTGAATTTCCAAAAACACACAATCTCTACAAACAAATTGTTGATGTCCTTCTTGCTAATTTTTGACATGTTTAGGTGGACATAATAATTGTGTTTGTTGGAATTTCATAATAAAAGAGACCATGGACTAATTCATATGCACATTTCAAAAGGTGAACACTTTTCATTTTTCATATTTGCAAGCATGGAACACATTTTGTTCTTTGTGATTTCAAATACTAATGCACATTTTCACTAATAATTCAAATAACTTTTTATACATCAAGAATTAGCAAAGTTTGTCAAAATGAAAGTTATAAAGGGTGAGGAGAACTACATTTTCCATTCTTGTCGTACTCAAAATGGTGGCATATGGAGGTTGTGGTGGACAAAAATGCTGATGGGAAGGATATACATGTATGGGAAGTATCTTATTTTTTTATGGTAGTGAGAAGAAAGAAGAGGTGGTGCATATTTCTTATTATTTGTAGGCCTATATGGAAGTGAATGCACGTGCATGGCTGGCTGTGTAAAGGAGAAGGCAAGATTTGGAGAGGAGTTTCGGGTTTGAAATAGGAGCAACATGCAAACATTTGAGAAGGAGAATAGGAAAGGTGATAGCACATAAGCTTCATGAAATATAATACATATGAGTTAGTAATAAATGTGCTTGGCTAGAAATCATGCGTGATGTTTCGCATTGATGGGTGGATGTGGATTTGCTGGGCTTAGGTCTGGCAATATGCAAATGGGTTAAAGCATTTTGGGCTATGCTTTTTAGATTTGGGTGAGGAAGCAGAAATGGTTTTGTTTTGAAATTTATAATTAAAGTTAGTTAACTTTCATAAACTATTCTCACATGTATTAAATTCGTTTGACCCATGGATTTTTGCATTGGGTTCGTATTGACGAACCTAACGTGTTGATATAAATTGTTATTGATTTTGATATAGTATAATTCAATGATAAATTAATACTGACTAATTTTAAAATTTTCAATTTGGATAATTACATAGTGTAATTGGTTATACTTAATGGATGTTATCTATTTGGCCAAATAAATACCATTCTATTAAAGTAAATTGAATAGATTTATTTGGATACCTATTTAGCGAAATAAAATACCATTCCATAACTTTAAATAAATGGGTTTTTTAATTAGAAAAATAAATCCCCGCTCTACTATTTTATAGATTTAAATATCTAATATATGTAACAACCCGATATTTTCAACCATTCGCATCCACACATATCGGACTTGAATTGCTTAAAATACCGCGTCGTAAATAAAATTTGGCAAATCTCAGAATATACAGTAAATACATAATCACATATCACAGACACAGAGTAAATAATAATGCAGAGGAATTAAAAGAGATAGTAGTTCATGAAGCAATTATATAAAAATAAGATACATCAGAGTTAAATAAGATACAACAGAAGAGTAACAAGATACATCAGGTGCAAACCAGAACACATCACTGAAATCACTTGACACAGAAAGAAAAATAGATGGCTGAATCTTCAAGGAAAGCTCCAACTCCAAAGATGAATCTTGAATGCTAACTCACTCAATCTGACTCGAGCGTAAAGCAAAACACAAAACACTCGAGTCAGGACATAAATACTTATGAACTGTAAATCAACTCAAGTGAACAGTAACAAAAATGCATCAGTAACTTAAAGGATGCTTGGGATTGCACATCCTTTAAGGATCCGTTAAACTATTTACTGTGTAGTAATATTGCGCTATTATAATAATGTCTACAGTAAAATAAACATACTTTTAAATAGCGTTTCGGGCTACCCATATCACCCTTCACACATAATAGTCTCAGTAGTCCATCCAGTATCAGCATATCTTCAGATCGGGAGACTACCCTAAATACTCCATGGGCTACAGGAGAAAAACAAACTCGTAGTAAAGGCTCGGTATGGTAGGTGACACGGCACACAAGGCAATGCCAGGGTAGATATACCAATTACCCACACGGGCTGGTGGTAACGCAGCAGCCACATACGCCCACCTCGGAACACACTCCCATATCAAAATCGGAGGATGGCCATCTAATCAATCACAAGTAAGAGTATAGTATTGAAGGAATGTGTCCGATCGGAGGAATGACCTCACTTGGCCCGAGATCGCTCCTGTTTTAGCCACCTTATGCCAACTCACGGGAGTTGGGTCCACGTAATATACCTCAAGATCGTCGCCACCATCCTACTTCATTCTGGAATCTCCACCACGTACACGGTTGATAAAGTGGTTTTCGAATTTGGCAGAGAGTATGACAACCTCCGATCCCGGTCTCTTTAACAACCAAACGTTATTATAACGCCGTGGCCATTTCAAAATAGTTTATACTAAAAAAATAAGATCAAATCAATTCATTTAAAACTATATTCCTTTCAAAATAGTTTATACTTCGAAACCAAAACATTTCAAAACATATATTCATTTCAAAATCGTAATACTTTGAAAGTATAACTCTTTTGAAACCAAAAATGCTTGAAACAATTACACTTTGAAAATCATAACATTTCAAAATCATATATTTGAAATCATCCTTTAATTCTTTACACTTTACAAATTTATTCCATTAAACCAAAATTTCCAATTTAATTCAATTCAAACCATCTGTTTTAATTCAATTTAGTTTTCTAACAAAACATTTCAAATCTTATAAATTTCAAATATAGATTTGATCTACAAAATAAAAAATCCAATTTTATTATATTTTCAAACTTTAATGTCCCACTCCTCAAAACTAAACTATATAATTCCATATATTCATATCTCAAATCTAATTTCATTATTATTTAGTTTTGAAATATTCATTTCATAAATCCAACATTATTTAAGTAAACTTAAATTACAATTAAACCAAATATCTTTTCATACAAATATAAACTTCAAATATTCCTTTATCAAATAAATTAAAATCAAATATTATTCCACATTCATATTCTTTATTAAAATAAAGATCAAATCATTTCCAAACCATTTCAAAATCATTAAAATATCAGATCCTTTCAAAACCTCATTATTAGATCATTATTTGAATTCAAATACTCAAATTTAAATATCATTTTTAAATCAAATAAGTCATTCATTTATTATTTCAAGTATCATTACAAATTACGTTAAAAATTCCATTCAAAAATTCATTTATCTCATTACATTTCATTCCATTTAACACATAACCAAGTAAACCCTATTTAAATTCAAATTCAACTTTAAATTCCTTAAAAATTCAAATTTACATATTAAAATATATTCAAAACTTCTTAAATTTGACAATTAATAAATTTCCAAATGTTAAATCATTTAAAACTTTAAAATATAACTCAAACAGTGTTAAAATCTATAACATTTCAAACATTGTCAAATTATAGCAACGACAATATTTATAAAGTGCTATCGTAGCTTATAGTTTCCAAAAATTTTTAGTTCAAGAATAACAGCATTTATAAAATGCTGTAATAGATATTTAGTTATTTCAAACCTTTTTAGATTCAAAACAACAGCATTTAAAAATGCTGTCAAAAGACTACAGCATTTTGAAAATGCTATAAAATTCCAGATTTCACTTTTAGCTTTTTAAAGATAATAATAAAACTCAAAATTTTTATTATTATAACTTGAAAATCATATTTCTAGACTTCAAAATTTCACATTTAAAATCATTTTAACATATGATTTAACACAATAAAATTTTAAGATCAAATATTCAATTTAAAAACTCCATTCATTTATTAAGTCAAAATTCACTGTTTATTAACTTATAAATTTAATAAAACTTAACATTTTACTTCAAATATCATTTCAAAACTTTAAATTTAATTTCCATTATTTATTTACATTTTAAAATAAAATTTAAAGTCAAAAATCACAATTACTTCAAATTTACGTACTTAAATTCACAATTTCAAGACTTAATATTTAATTTTCTTAAAACCATAAAATATATATTTTTAAATCAAAATTTCATACTTTCAAAAATACATATTTTACTAAAAAAACATCTAAAAATATACCACGGGGTCTGTATATAATTTTCTAACCTAGGTCAAGTGATACGGATATGTATCATTTCAATCCGCAATTTAAAAAGAACACCGGGTTCTATCATTTCAAACCCACAATCCCAAGTAAATAAAAATAAATAAAAATCGCTCAGGCCTATCATTTCAGCCCATAACGATTTTTCCCTATTCTAAAGTCCGTTCGGGTATGTATCATTTCAACCCATAGTGATTCTATTCTAGCAGGGAACTTGCAGTGTGAACATATGCATAAACAATATGAAAAAATGTCAATGTCACAATATAATGTCATATATCAGATGTCATGTGATAATTAATAGTTTTAAGATGGTAATAACAAAGTAGCATATCATATGATCATCATCAACGTACATAAACATTTTTAATTACTAAACACTTGTTATCGATTACCATTTCAAAAGTAAATATGTCAGAGTGAGAAAGACTCACCTTTATCAAATTTAGAGACAAACAACACACACAAGAGCGATTCCAAAGGCACGACACGCACGATTTGATTCGAATGGATGGAGAGCCTTGATATTGATCTTGTATAAAACAAATAAACAAGATAATATAAATATATATATATACAATAAAAATATGAATTGAAACGAAATGGAAATTTTGAATCAACAAAGAACATTACCCAGCTTTAACACAAATTGCTTGACGATGACAACATGGCTTGACACTTGATAAAATGGGCTTGATCACACCACACTAGGCTCAGCCTAGGTGTCAACATGGCTCAGCCATGACCATGTTATAGGCTCGGGTATGCATCATATATGCACAACAACATGGAGATGATGATGGTAGGAGATACAAAATGAAGCATACAAAGGGTCAAGTGCAAAAGTTGGAGTTTTTTTTGGGAAGAACAAGGCTCGGCCATGTCATAAATGGGTCATGTCATATCTGGAGCTGATGGTTAGAGGTGGCCAGAGGTGAAGTAGTAGCTGGTGGTGGTGTCTAAGGGGTGGCCAAAGTGAATAAAAAGAGAAATGGTGAAGTATGAAGCTTGGTTAGGCAATTTGGAAGGGTTTGCTGCAAAGTTTGCGATGCTAACCTCCATGGATGGGCAAGGCTTGGTTAAAGTCATAGGAGGGGGAGGATTAGCTGCTGTAGATGGTGGAGGAGGTGGTTGGTGGAGATGAAGGTGGTAGATGCCAAGCAAAGCTAGAAAAGGAGGAAGGCAAAATACAATGAAAGAGAGGAGAAAAAGTGGAAAGAAGCCATTGGAAAAACTGGAAAATAATTTCAGAAATGAACTTGGCCATGAGTTGTGAGGAGGATGAGAAGTTTTCACGTGAATTATCAATAAGAAATGTACGGCTATGCTAGAAAATGAAAGGCCAAGGCAAGTGAAAAGACTAGGCAATGAAAAGTCACAAGATTAAAGCTTAAGTCCTTTCAAATTTCCACTTTCTTTTAATTAAATAAAAAAAATTCAGTAATTTGACTTTAGAAAACGGAAAAAATTAATATAAAATAAAAATAAATAATAAATTTTAAAGAAAATGGAAAAACAATTAATGAAACTGCTTAAAATTCCAAAACAGGGTTCAAAAATTACAATTAAATCATCATTGGCTTTGGAAAAATATTTAATTCATTTTAAAAATATTATAAAGCAAAATTATTAAATAAAATAATTTATTAAACTTGTTAAAAGTGAACAAATAATTAAATTTATAGAAAATAGAAAAATAATTAAAGAAATTGTTTAAAAATTGGAAACAGGACATGAAAATTACAAATAAAATACCATTTAGCCTTAGAGAATTTCTATTTCACTCTAAAACAAATAAAAGTCAAATAATTAAAATAAATGAGGAACAAAATAAAGTGGGAATGAGAAAAAAATAAGATCTTAAGAAAATACAAAAATAAATAAAGAATTTTTTTTTTAAATTAATTGGAGCTGGAATTAGAAATGGTAAACAAAATACAACCGACACTGTAAAATGTCAATTATACTTTTAAAAATGTTTTAAAACCAAAATATATACATAATATGTTATTTTACCCATATAAACATAAATTAGAACATTACTTGACCAAATAAAATATTATTTGTATAATTTAAAATAAACAATTTTGTTAAATACGGCAAATTTCACACAATAGTTAAAAATGCATAGCTTTCACATTATAAATCAAATTTCAACGAAACAAAAAGCAGTGTTTTTAAAATTTTATTTATTTTCATAATAAAATAAAAAATTCAAATTTTTTTCAAACTTTCAAATTTTAAATTTAAAAGTCAAAGTTTGACCATTTTGACCAAAATTCACTTTTTTTGGAAAATATTCAATTTATACATGTTTGAAATTATAATTTACATTAAAATCAAAATTTATATTTAAAATAAAAAAATATTCATTTTAATGGATAAAAATAAAGTTTTTAAATCAAGAATTCAATTATAATAATTAAAATATACAATTAAAACAATCAGAAAATACAGGGTTGTTACACTCTCCCCCACTCAAAACTTTTCGTCCTCGAAAAGGAATGAGGTAGGGAAAAAAAAGATAGAATGAAATAGGATTAAGACAAGATGGCAAGAAGATTGAAATTTATACCTGATAATAGTTGTTATAGGTAAGTTTAACAAGGTGGAGATGATCTTCCCAATATCCTCCAGAATCAAGAACACAAGCACGAAAAAGATCTTCTAGAATCTGAATCACCCTTTTCTCTTGACCGACGGTCTATGGATGGCAAGCAGTGCTCAGATTCAAAATGAGTACCAAATTTATAGATAGATTTCTAAATAGATAGGTATAAGCAATAGCTTTCCCATTCTATAGCAAGATACGGGAATAAAGACAACCAGAAGATAGTTTGAAAAAAATATAAGATAATAAATTAAAACCCTAAAAAATTCAAATTAAATTGGAAATTAATTTTACATAATTTAAATAAATGTTAATCATCTCCAATTTCATTAGCTTATAATCTAATTATCTTAAATTAACAAATCCCTAAAATCATGTATTTGAAAATATTTTATTATACTCAAAATGTACCAAATAAAATTTAATTCTTCTTCATTTCTAATTAATATTAAGTTTATTTCTCTCAATAAATCTTATCACCCATGTTAAATATATTTATACTAATTATAACTGCTTTAATTTATTCTTAGTTCTTTATATTATAAATTTTTCCATTACCTTTTCTTTATTTACCACTGTTAATCATTTTATAACCAAAATTTAAGTGTATAACATTTATTATAACCACTCAAATTTTATTTATAAAATCTTTTTTTTATATTGTATATTATCCAATTACATATTCAATTTCTGAAAAATTTGGTAAGTTATATTGGAATGAAATTGTGTATTATACAAATAAACTTTCCAATTCAATCATTTCAAACTTGAATATTTATCCAAATCTTGAAATTATACTTAAAATTATCCTTCAAGATAAAATTTAGGAACTAAATTTCCAATAAATTCCAAACTATTTAGAGATAACTAAATGCACATATACTATATATATAAATATCCATTCAAATTTAAATCATATATCAGCATATGTTATAAATCCAGTCTTATAGAAATTAAAATCAATTAAATTCCCCAATACAAAACTATAGCAAGACTATAGAACGGTCTCTTCACTTGAAAACTCGAAAATGAATGTCGATGATACCGCAGTCATCACCGAAGTTATTTTCCAGCGACAAAGAGAAGAGCACTAATTTTAAACTTTAAAATTCTATGGAAACAAATTTCTATTCGAGAATACATTAAATAATACATCCTTTAAAACTTTAAACACAAGGTTTGGAACCATTAGAAATTAAATTCCCAAATTCTTGTTTAAATTCATTTTAAATTTCCAAATAAATTTATAACCATGTTTATAGTTCAATTATTTATAAATGAAACAAGAGATAATGATATATATAAAATCAAATATTATTTCTTAACAACCAATTCAATAAAATCTAGAAAATGATTTATAATATAACTACAAAATTTATTTCACAAAATTTATTTCATTACTAAATTTGAAAACACATTGTGTCAGTTTGCTCTATTCAAGTGTTTTGGAAATCTTATCGATAGCGTTGATCAGACGAATTGATCAGAAACCCAAATCAACATCAATAACTCAAACAACACAATATATAAAACATTTTAAATATTAGTTTAAAATTACACTTCAAGAATGATTTGAAGATAAGTTGGAAACAAAGATGAGATGATTAAATAATAGAATAGAAAGATGGATAAGCTTATATAAATCGCGGGCAACCTCAGTCGGGTCAACCGTGACTTAGAGAATAAGATCGATGTGGATTTTCTGGGGTAAATCACCATTCGATCTCAAGAGATAGAGTTTTAGGATAATAAGAGATACTAGCATCTAAACCGAAGATATAAAATCTTTGGTGAATCGATACTGTTGTAAAGGAGTTTCCCCCTTTACAAATAAATTTGAGATCGACGAGACCGCCGACTCATTATAAAGATCTTTTGAAGTGGAGTTATGGGATATTCCAGAATCAGAAGAAGATAAATAGTGAGGGACACGAAAGGATTTTGAAACCGCAAGAAACGTTCCAAAATTCAAAGGAATCGAGTGAAAAAGGAAGAGATTTAAACTCGAATGAAAGTGATTTTGTAAATACATTTACCTTATATACTGAGTTTTGCCTAGAGCTACCAAAGCTCTGATACCAACTGTAACAACCCGATATTTTCAACCATTCGCATCCACACATATCAGACTTGAATTGCTCAAAATACCGCGTCGTAAATAAAATTTGGCAAATCTCAGAATGTACAGTAAATACATAATCACGGATCACAAACACAGAGTAAATAATAATGCAGCGGAATTAAAAGAGATAGTAGTTCATGTAGCTATTATATAAAAATAAGATACATCAGAGTTAAATAAGATACAACAGAAGAGTAACAAGATACATCAGGTACAAACCAGAATACATCACTAAAATCACTGGATACAGAAAGCAAAATAGATGGCTGGATCTTCAAGGAAAGCTCCAACTCCAAAGATGAATCTTGAATGCTAACTCACTCAATCTGACTCGAGCGTAAAGCAAAACACAAAACACTCGAGTCAGGACATAAATACTTATGAACTGTAAATCAACTCAAGTGAACAGTAACAAAAATGCATCAGTAACTTAAAGGATGCTTGGGATCGCACATCCTTTAAGGATCCGTTAAACTATTTACTATGTAGTAATATTGCGCTATTATAATAATGTCTATAGTAAAATAAACATACTTTTAAATAGCGTTCCGAGCTACCCATATCACCCTTCACACATAATAGTCTCAGCAGTCCATCCAGTATCAGCATATCTCCAGATCGGGAGACTGCCCTAAATACTCCACGGGCTACGGGAGAAAAACAAATTCATAGTAAAGGCTCGATATGGTAGGTGACACGGCACACAAGGCAATGCCAGGGTAGATATACCAATTACGCACACGAGCTGGTGGTAACGCAGCAGCCGCATATGCCCACCTCGGAACACACTCCCATACGAAAATCGGAGGATGGCCATTTAATCAATCACAAGTAAGAGTATAGTATCGAAGGAATGTGTCCGATCAGAGGAATGACCTCACTTGGCCCGAGATCGCTCCTGTTTTAACCACCTTATGCCAACTCACGGGAGTTGGGTCCACGTAATGTATCTCAAGATCATCGCCACCATCCTACTTCATTCTGGAATCTCCACCACGTACACGGTTGTTAAAGTGGTTTTCGAATTTGGCAGAGAGTATGACAACTTTCGATCCCAGTCTGTAACGACCCAACTCCCTAACTCCAGGAAGTCGCATCGTTAAAAAGAAAGAAAGGGATAGAAATAGAAAGAAAGAGAAGAAAGAAGAAACAACACATCAGAATCTAAACAGCGGAACGAATAAATTATATTAATAATCAAAAGTATTTACACAATATACAGTATCTATCAGAAATACACAGCATACACATCACATATACTAGACAGTTATAAACACCTGTCTAGTATTTACAACTCAATACAACATCACAATTAACTCAGAGATACAAAACACAGCGGACTAAATATCTACAATGCGGAAGCCTCCTGCTCCATTGCTCCTCCATTATTCGTCAAAGCTAATCCTGAATCCTAACCTGAATCCCTTGGCTACTCGTAAAAATTTGAGTACCCAAGAGTTTACGAAAAACAAAAATAAACTCCGGGTCAGACATGGGTCTGGTGTGAGTAACATGTTAAAGTTGCTTAACTTTGAAAAACCTTTGAAAAGAAAGGTATCACGTAAGACTTCCCACACATAAACATGGAAAAGTTTTTACCTTACGCTAACCAAAACATTTGATAGGAAATCCGATGATATTATAATAGTGTCTAGGGTTTTCAAGTAAATATGAAATAGCCGAAATTGTTACATCTATTAAATTCCAGCTACTAGCCACAAAAGTGGGTAATACAATCAAAACCGTTGGCACTTATTGGATTTTGGATTCCATACAATGGCAGGGCTACTGGGGTACCGCCCGTCACAGTACGTGGCCTAGATCACCGTACCGAGGATTACTCCCTTCATCCCCTGCAACACAAGGCCGGACCCATTCCTTACTGAACAGTTCCGAACAAGACAACCCCGGCAGTTGTCGCGATTCAACCGCCCCACACAGCCGAAATAAAAAGGGACCTCTAGACAGGGATCAATCTTGCTCTCAAGTGGGGGCTACCCACGAAGCGTTGCTGCACCTCCCCTGTTTTAGCCATTCCCGGTTGATGAGGCTTGAGGTTACGATTACCTTTATAGGACATCAAATCTTAGAATGCTCATCGTCCACCTGACGATGTGCTGAAAGCATTCAATCCATACAAGTTCGTTCCGGGTTCGAACGAAACCGAAGGCACTATCTCGTTGCACTCATTATTGGAATCACCCTCAGAGTCAACGACCATAGCCCTTGCACTCTGATTCACCATCTCGAATCTATAAGGACTAATTCCGTCAACTCATTACGGAATCACCCACAGAGTTATAATGACTCATAGTCCTTACACCTCGAGTCTTCACTTGCTCCACTTAGATTCACGACCTAACGTTAACTGGAATCGATGTGGTTTTCGGATATCCAAATATGGAAACCCGATCCCGGTCTCATCGAAATCCAATGCGTGTCTTTTAGGTCCAAGTTGTTTTAAGTTTAAAACAATTCAATTTAAACTATCAATATACACACAGATAGATACTTCACATCATCATAACAGATAATCAACAATATTATCATAAACAGGTAATCATCACAAATTGATCATCTATATTATCATCATCAATAGAAAACTCATACAATCACAATGCAACCAATGCATCCATATTACACAATACAAATCTCATATCTGAGATTCAAACCATTCAAGTCAAACCAAATCATCCATTCATAAGCAAAGGTCCATAATCACAGCATCCATAATTAATTTAAAATGAATTAAATTAATTACTTCTATCTCTAATTAATTTAAAATGAATTAAATTAATTACCTATCTTTAATTAATTTAAAATGAATTTAAATTAATTATTTTCTCATTTAAAAATCTTGCTTATTTAACCATTAAT
Organism: Allium cepa; assembly: GCA_030765085.1. Taxonomy (NCBI): domain Eukaryota; kingdom Viridiplantae; phylum Streptophyta; class Magnoliopsida; order Asparagales; family Amaryllidaceae; genus Allium; species Allium cepa. The sequence continues at coordinate 39,320,079 of CM060935.1, read as the reverse complement.
TGATTATCAATCAATTAAATAATAATCCTCAAATTAATCACCTTAATTAATCACCTTGATTAATTATCCTTTAATTACATTCAAGTAATTATCCTTAATTAATTTACAAATTAATTATTCTTAACCCCATAAAGTAATTAACCTTTAATTACTCCATTAATTAACTAATTATAATTAATTACATTAATCCTTAATTTATTACATTAATTAATTACTTCCTTAATCACTTATCATTGATTAATTAATCTAAATTAATTAGTCCTTAATTACATCATTAATTATATTAATTAATGATCCTTAATTACATTTAAATTAATTTCTTATTTAAATTAATTACATTAAGTAATTATCCTTAATTAAACTAAAATTATTAATCACTTTTAGTAATTAACTAACCTTAATTACTTTCTTAATTACTTATAATTTAATTCCATTTAATGATTAATTATATTTATTAATCATATTTGATTAATCTCATTAGTACTTAATTACCTTTAATTAATTACATTACTTAATTATTTTCAAAGAATTAATTAATCAATACTTAAATTAATTACACTAAGTAATTATTAATTATTAATTACTTTCACAAAGTAGTTAACTTTAATTACACAAAGTAATTAATCTCAAAACTCTTCTCAACTTTAATTAATTACTTCCAGTAATTTACTTAACTTAATTACTTCTCTAAGTAATTATTCATCTTTGATTTCTTATCAATCCATTAGATAATTATTCTAAATTAATTAAACTTAATTAATTAATTTAAACTAATCAAATAAATTAATTAATTACAAAGAGTAATTAATAACTTAATTATTTCCATAACGTAATCATACTTAATCAAGTTCTATAATTGATTAACTAAATTAATTAATCCATTTAATTATCAAAATTAATTACATTAATTAATTAATAAATAATCCTAAGTTAATGACCTTCATTAACTTATCTTAAATTCCTTAATTACCTTTATTAAGTAATTTACTTAAATTAATTAATATTAATTACAAATTAATTAACCTTAATTACTTAACTCATCCTTACTTAATTTATTCCAATTCTTAATTAATTAAATAAATTAAGTAATTATCTTATTTAAATTATCTTACTAATTTTAATGAAACAAAGATTATTAAATCTTTAATTTACTTTTTAAAAATAGAACATTTCTTATTCATGATTACTTTATTATTAATAAAGTAACTTAAACAATTTAACTCAAAATTGTTTTCAAATTACATTTTAAATTTAAAATTTAAAAAAGAAATCAAACTTAACTTAAACTAAGTTTTAAAAACATTTAAAATCTTTTAAAGCTTTATTCTTATTTCATAAAAGAAGTTATAAGAAATTTAAATTCCAAATTCTTTTAAAAACACAAATCATATTTAAATATGTTTGAACAACCAATTAGTTTAAACATTTAAATTTCTTTTTAAACTTTCTTAATTTTCAAAACCCTGTTTCAGAATTGAAGTTTTATTCCGGATTTAAACTTATGTTTAAATCCTTACTTAAATTTAAAGCTTATCCTAAATTGAAAATATTTAAACTCTTTGAAGTTGTTTAAACATTTTGTTTCAAAGTTTAAATTTAAATTTCCAAACTTGGATTCAAATCTTATTTAAATTCATACCTTAGGTTTTGATTTAAATTCTGTTTACAAAATCCTGCATTAGATTTTAAAACAATTTTTAAAATTAAAGTTACAGGTTTTCAAAAACCTGTGGTTTCAGAAACAAACCCGAGATTCCTTGGGTTTTACTTTGAGTAAAACTCTCCCCTGCTTCGAGACAAACCCTATACAACTTCGAGCAAATTTCCAAATCACCCGAGCCATCTTCGAGTTCACCTTTCCCCTTCCAAAAATTAAATGACTGACACATTCTCTTCACCGTGCATATGCACGGTGGTTCTGGCCACCTCTGGCCACCAACCAAGCATCGTGCAAGTCGACTATCATCACTACAGCACATCTCGAACATCACAAATTCACCACTTACTCAAAATCAGATTCGAGTTCTTACAACCTAACCTGGCAACAGTTTGCTTCAAAACCCCAAAACCTGTCAACGGCGAGATCTCTCTCCTCCGACCAGCGTTGAACCTGAAACTCCGGCCCCTTGCTCGTCTTGGTCCCCGCAACCATCACACCAAAACTAGTTGCACTCGATCCTCCAGAGGAATAATGCAAAAGGAAATACCAAAGCCTATCAAAACTAGGTTTTCAAACCAAATCGATCAATCACCATCACCACGGTGAACTTCCACCACAACCACCATTTTTCTCATCACCACTGATCACCCATCCATCACCAGAAGAAAAGCCAACCTTCCAAATACTCGAGATCATTAGAAATTCCTTCATTTCCATTTCCCAGTAAAAACAGCAATACTCAAGAATCCCAATACTAAAAATGGTAATTCTGGTTTCAAAAATCAAGTTTTAGATTTAGCCTTCGATTCATATACTTGAATCCATGAAACATTTAAATTGGGATTTGACTTATTTAAGTTTATACTGTTGTTTTAGAATTTCCAGAGACAGTGCAATGTTATTTTAACTTAAATAAGTTTTTAAACTAAAAACTATGATATAATAAACATATTTTGTTCAAGACTCAAACTCAAATCAAGATTGATTCAAGAGAAATTGTTTTAAGATCAGATCTTGAACCTGGAAACTGGAATCAGAAAAGAAAACAAACAATCCAGACACACAACCATGCACACAATCAAATATTCATATACATGCACAGAGATATACTTATAAACATACTCACAAGCATACTATTTTTCAGAGATAAGCATTGCAACCATTTTATAAACTTATATATTCAAAACAGTAATGTTACTCACCAGGCATTCATAAAACAGAGGCCAGATTTGAAGTTGCTTTTGAAACCCTTTTTAAAACTGAAATGCCATGACTTCATTACTCATTATAAAATTTGAGAAGCTTGCTGTTAAAGACTTGTATGCAGGCCTAACTCCATATGCATTTGAATCTTTACATTTGAAAAGGCTTTAAATTTGCAGTTGCATGCTTCAATGGCTTGATTCCCAGGTTTCATTTTCCATCCCCAGGTTTTTAAAAGAATGCAGACTTCATTTTGAATGGGATTACAGGATGCAGGCAAGCTTGTTTTTTAAATTTCCAGAATGTGGAAATGCAGAGGCTAAACCCAGATTTAATTTGAAAATACTTGGGTTTGAAGACTTGCAGATGCATGCATGTTTGTTTCTTCTCAATTTTGAAATGCAGATGCTCAGTTTTGAACAAAAATGCAGGCAGGTTTTCAATTCACTTTTGAATGAAGAAGGGTTTGCATGCTTCTGGAATTAAAAACTGAGTTGCAGGCTTTTGTTTTAAGAGGGGTTTACTGATTAGATTATGGAGAACAGATTTGAAAAATATACTGGTAAGCTTTTTGTTTGAAGAAGAATTTCTGATTTGTTTGTGGAGTGGATTGAAGATATTGATTTGGTTTTGAGAAATTGTTATTGGTTTGTTTTCAGCTGAGATCTTTTCTTAGAAGAAAATGAACATTAGAAAAAAGAATGAGTATGAAGAAAAACATGTTTTTATGTAAGATAAAAATGATTTATTTGTAAATTAAAAGAAAAATTAAAAATAAAAGGACACTTGTCTCAACTCATACTAATATGCCAACACTTGTCCCTTTAGTTGCTTAAAATGTTAACATTTGTTATTATACACATGTTACTTATTTTTAATTTGTTTTTATTTAATTTAAAAGTAAATGAAACTCTTTCTTTATTTATTAATACTTATGTATATAATTTATCTTCATATGGATCACTTTTTAAAGAAAATGACATAAAACAATTTATATAAAGATGAAAGCTTACTTATAAGATTTATATATGTTATTCATTTGAATACAAAATAAATTCAAGTTCAAATGTTATTCATACATTTAAAATCTAATTTTAAAACTAATTTATATTAACATATTTACATTTATACATTTATTATTATTATTAGAAAATAATCAATTTAAATCATTTATAAAAGGGATTATAAATTACATATCTTATTTATCTTGATTAAATGAATCAATGTTTATATATAAAGGGAATTTTAAATTTTCTTATATAATTCCAAATTATCAAAATGATTATTAGAATTTAAAACAAGATTTTATTTGTTTATTAACTTTAATTCAAAACTTATCCATTTACAATATATATATAAATATATATACATACATTATAAATAGGAAATCATTTTATTAGCTTTTAAAAGATAAAATTTATCAATTAAACATTTATTTAATTGAATTATTAAATCAAGTTAATTTTTATTAAAATTTTATCAAATCAATTTAATTTTAATTACAGATTATTAAATTGATATTGCTAAAATTTCCGAGATATCACATTCCTCCCCCCTTAAAAGAATTTCGTCCCCGAAATTTAAAACAAAGGTAATTTAATAATCTATTTAAAATTTTAAATTTTAAATCACAAGCATACATCAATCATATACTAACAACCATAGCAACCAATTTATCTAATCAAACAAATTTAATTATCCAGATAAAATTCTGGATAAAATTTTCTCGAGTTTCCCCAAGTATATATATATACCGGGATACTCGCCCTACAGAATCTAAACAATCAAAACTACGAAGCTATAGAACTTCTACTCATCTAAATCTACAGAACTAGACAAGATATCAGACTACAAACGAGTCTGACTCAATCACCAAACCTTCCTGAACAACTGGTTCCACTTCCAGAGATAACTCATACACGTACTCCCTCAGAGATACGTGAAACTCACTGAATCCAATTATCCAAACTAGCAATTCAACTCTTGAAAACTAAACACCAATCCAACCAAAACATAGAAGAGATCTCAAAACACCTCGGAGCTAGCTTTCCAAACTTACCCAAAACTATAGCTCCCTGGATCGGAGAAAACTTATCCAAAACAAATCTCCGACTCCGGAATTCAATTTCCTTCGTCTCTAAACCACAAATTCTTCTAACGATCCTGGGCTATCTACATCCAAACTGATCAGCTCAACTCTTGCTGATGCCCCAAAAAGAAACAAACTAGATCAAAAACAATTCAACACAACGATCTCCTCAAGATCAACCAAGACTAAAATCACCAACTCTACTCTTCAAATATCAGAAGAACAAACTCACTTCTTCTATCTGGAAAAATCAAAACAGAAACATTCTCAAACTGCTTCCGCTGCACAACTCTGATCTATCCTGAGTTGTTTCACCAATCTCTATCTCAAGGAATCTTTCAATACCTCAAAAGAACACTCAACCTATCGCAAGTCACTTTTGCGATCAACCCAGACCAATTCCAAAGAAAACTGTTCTCTTTTTACCAAACAGAACAGCTCACTCTTAACTAGTCAATCCATCGCAGAAACAGATCCACTCTACTGCCTCTGAACTCCAGCTTCAGAAACTACTCAGCCAGTCAACTTCCTAATCCAAAGTTCTTCAAGAAACTCAGGCCTCAAAGCCAAACACAAACAACTAGCTGAACTCAGCCACAACACCAAGCAAACTCACTTCCCAAAACTTGTTTCCAAAGAAAGCTTCTTCGGAGACATCCGTATTCACTGCATCTCATCACGCAGCTACTACTCTCTGAGGTATCAAAATACCATCACACACTTCTGCCCAACCGACAGATCCAAACTCAACTCATCCAACTCTGCATTTCAAAGATGAACTCCGAACCTTTATAGGTTTCCTTCAGAGATCAATGAAATCTCCACACCACTGCACAACTCACTCGAGACGGTATTAGGTCTACAGTCTCAACAAATACACTTCCAACCTCAAACATTCAAACTCCAACCAATGGTAGTCATCGTGTTACACACACCACTACCTTATCTACCTTTATAACTTATATTGGAATACCTGAACAGGTAACCCAACAGATAGGTAGAAATAATAAATATATATAGATATATATCAAAACTACAAATACGCTCTCTCAAGAAAGACACCACTACAGAGCCTAGGTATTCACTCAACCTAACGCTCTGATACCATCTGTAACGACCCAACTCCCTAACTCCAGGAAGTCGCATCGTTAAAAAGAAAGAAAGGGATAGAAATAGAAAGAAAGAGAAGAAAGAAGAAACAACACATCAGAATCTAAACAGCGGAACGAATAAATTATATTAATAATCAAAAGTATTTACACAATATACAGTATCTATCAGAAATACACAGCATACACATCACATATACTAGACAGTTATAAACACCTGTCTAGTATTTACAACTCAATACAACATCACAATTAACTCAGAGATACAAAACACAGCGGACTAAATATCTACAATGCGGAAGCCTCCTGCTCCATTGCTCCTCCATTATTCGTCAAAGCTAATCCTGAATCCTAACCTGAATCCCTTGGCTACTCGTAAAAATTTGAGTACCCAAGAGTTTATGAAAAACAAAAATAAACTCCGGGTCAGACATGGGTCTGGTGTGAGTAACAGGTTAAAGTTGCTTAACTTTGAAAAACCTTTGAAAAGAAAGGTATCACGTAAGACTTCCCACACATAAACATGGAAAAGTTTTTACCTTACGCTAACCAAAACATTTGATAGGAAATCCGATGATATTATAATAGTGTCTAGGGTTTTCAAGTAAATATGAAATAGCCGAAATTGTTACATCTATTAAATTCCAGCTACTAGCCACAAAAGTGGGTAATACAATCAAAACCGTTGGCACTTATTGGATTTTGGATTCCATACAATGGCAGGGCTACTGGGGTACCGCCCGTCACAGTACGTGGCCTAGATCACCGTACCGAGGATTACTCCCTTCATCCCCTGCAACACAAGGCCGGACCCATTCCTTACTGAACAGTTCCGAACAAGACAACCCCGGCAGTTGTCGCGATTCAACCGCCCCACACAGCCGAAATAAAAAGGGACCTCTAGACATGGATCAATCTTGCTCTCAAGTGGGGGCTACCCACGAAGCCTTGCTGCACCTCCCCTGTTTTAGCCATTCCCGGTTGATGAGGCTTGAGGTTACGATTACCTTTATAGGACATCAAATCTTAGAATGCTCATCGTCCACCTGACGATGTGCTGAAAGCATTCAATCCATACAAGTTCGTTCCGGGTTCGAACGAAACCGAAGGCACTATCTCGTTGCACTCATTATTGGAATCACCCTCAGAGTCAACGACCATAGCCCTTGCACTCTGATTCACCATCTCGAATCTATAAGGACTAATTCCGTCAACTCATTACGGAATCACCCACAGAGTTATAATGACTCATAGTCCTTACACCTCGAGTCTTCACTTGCTCCACTTAGATTCACGACCTAACGTTAACTGGAATCGATGTGGTTTTCGGATATCCAAATATGGAAACCCGATCCCGGTCTCATCGAAATCCAATGCGTGTCTTTTAGGTCCAAGTTGTTTTAAGTTTAAAACAATTCAATTTAAACTATCAATATACACACAGATAGATACTTCACATCATCATAACAGATAATCAACAATATTATCATAAACAGGTAATCATCACAAATTGATCATCTATATTATCATCATCAATAGATAACTCATACAATCACAATGCAACCAATGCATCCATATTACACAATACAAATCTCATATCTGAGATTCAAACCATTCAAGTCAAACCAAATCATCCATTCATAAGCAAAGGTCCATAATCACAGCATCCATAATTAATTTAAAATGAATTAAATTAATTACTTCTATCTCTAATTAATTTAAAATGAATTAAATTAATTACCTATCTTTAATTAATTTAAAATGAATTTAAATTAATTATTTTCTCATTTAAAAATCTTGCTTATTTAACCATTAATTGATTATCAATCAATTAAATAATAATCCTCAAATTAATCACCTTAATTAATCACCTTGATTAATTATCCTTTAATTACATTCAAGTAATTATCCTTAATTAATTTACAAATTAATTATTCTTAACCCCATAAAGTAATTAACCTTTAATTACTCCATTAATTAACTAATTATAATTAATTACATTAATCCTTAATTTATTACATTAATTAATTACTTCCTTAATCACTTATCATTGATTAATTAATCTAAATTAATTAGTCCTTAATTACATCATTAATTATATTAATTAATGATCCTTAATTACATTTAAATTAATTTCTTATTTAAATTAATTACATTAAGTAATTATCCTTAATTAAACTAAAATTATTAATCACTTTTAGTAATTAACTAACCTTAATTACTTTCTTAATTACTTATAATTTAATTCCATTTAATGATTAATTATATTTATTAATCATATTTGATTAATCTCATTAGTACTTAATTACCTTTAATTAATTACATTACTTAATTATTTTCAAAGAATTAATTAATCAATACTTAAATTAATTACACTAAGTAATTATTAATTATTAATTACTTTCACAAAGTAGTTAACTTTAATTACACAAAGTAATTAATCTCAAAACTCTTCTCAACTTTAATTAATTACTTCCAGTAATTTACTTAACTTAATTACTTCTCTAAGTAATTATTCATCTTTGATTTCTTATCAATCCATTAGATAATTATTCTAAATTAATTAAACTTAATTAATTAATTTAAACTAATCAAATAAATTAATTAATTACAAAGAGTAATTAATAACTTAATTATTTCCATAACGTAATCATACTTAATCAAGTTCTATAATTGATTAACTAAATTAATTAATCCATTTAATTATCAAAATTAATTACATTAATTAATTAATAAATAATCCTAAGTTAATGACCTTCATTAACTTATCTTAAATTCCTTAATTACCTTTATTAAGTAATTTACTTAAATTAATTAATATTAATTACAAATTAATTAACCTTAATTACTTAACTCATCCTTACTTAATTTATTCCAATTCTTAATTAATTAAATAAATTAAGTAATTATCTTATTTAAATTATCTTACTAATTTTAATGAAACAAAGATTATTAAATCTTTAATTTACTTTTTAAAAATAGAACATTTCTTATTCATGATTACTTTATTATTAATAAAGTAACTTAAACAATTTAACTCAAAATTGTTTTCAAATTACATTTTAAATTTAAAATTTAAAAAAGAAATCAAACTTAACTTAAACTAAGTTTTAAAAACATTTAAAATCTTTTAAAGCTTTATTCTTATTTCATAAAAGAAGTTATAAGAAATTTAAATTCCAAATTCTTTTAAAAACACAAATCATATTTAAATATGTTTGAACAACCAATTAGTTTAAACATTTAAATTTCTTTTTAAACTTTCTTAATTTTCAAAACCCTGTTTCAGAATTGAAGTTTTATTCCGGATTTAAACTTATGTTTAAATCCTTACTTAAATTTAAAGCTTATCCTAAATTGAAAATATTTAAACTCTTTGAAGTTGTTTAAACATTTTGTTTCAAAGTTTAAATTTAAATTTCCAAACTTGGATTCAAATCTTATTTAAATTCATACCTTAGGTTTTGATTTAAATTTTGTTTACAAAATCCTGCATTAGATTTTAAAACAATTTTTAAAATTAAAGTTACAGGTTTTCAAAAACCTGTGGTTTCAGAAACAAACCCGAGATTCCTTGGGTTTTACTTCGAGTAAAACTCTCCCCTGCTTCGAGACAAACCCTATACAACTTCGAGCAAATTTCCAAATCACCCGAGCCATCTTCGAGTTCACCTTTCCCCTTCCAAAAATTAAATGACTGACACATTCTCTTCACCGTGCATATGCACGGTGGTTCTGGCCACCTCTGGCCACCAACCAAGCATCGTGCAAGTCGACTATCATCACTACAACACATCTCGAACATCACAAATTCACCACTTACTCAAAATCAGATTCGAGTTCTTACAACCTAACCTGGCAACAGTTTGCTTCAAAACCCCAAAACCTGTCAACGGCGAGATCTCTCTCCTCCGACCAGCGTTGAACCTGAAACTCCGGCCCCTTGCTCGTCTTGGTCCCCGCAACCATCACACCAAAACTAGTTGCACTCGATCCTCCAGAGGAATAATGCAAAAGGAAATACCAAAGCCTTTCAAAACTAGGTTTTCAAACCAAATCGATCAATCACCATCACCACGGTGAACTTCCACCACAACCACCATTTTTCTCATCACCACTGATCACCCATCCATCACCAGAAGAAAAGCCAACCTTCCAAATACTCGAGATCATTAGAAATTCCTTCATTTCCATTTCCCAGTAAAAACAGCAATACTCAAGAATCCCAATACTAAAAATGGTAATTCTGGTTTCAAAAATCAAGTTTTAGATTTAGCCTTCGATTCATATACTTGAATCCATGAAACATTTAAATTGGGATTTGACTTATTTAAGTTTATACTGTTGTTTTAGAATTTCCAGAGACAGTGCAATGTTATTTTAACTTAAATAAGTTTTTAAACTAAAAACTATGATATAATAAACATATTTTGTTCAAGACTCAAACTCAAATCAAGATTGATTCAAGAGAAATTGTTTTAAGATCAGATCTTGAACCTGGAAACTGGAATCAGAAAAGAAAACAAACAATCCAGACACACAACCATGCACACAATCAAATATTCATATACATGCACAGAGATATACTTATAAACATACTCACAAGCATACTATTTTTCAGAGATAAGCATTGCAACCATTTTATAAACTTATATATTCAAAACAGTAATGTTACTCACCAGGCATTCATAAAACAGAGGCCAGATTTGAAGTTGCTTTTGAAACCCTTTTTAAAACTGAAATGCCATGACTTCATTACTCATTATAAAATTTGAGAAGCTTGCTGTTAAAGACTTGTATGCAGGCCTAACTCCATATGCATTTGAATCTTTACATTTGAAAAGGCTTTAAATTTGCAGTTGCATGCTTCAATGGCTTGATTCCCAGGTTTCATTTTCCATCCCCAGGTTTTTAAAAGAATGCAGACTTCATTTTGAATGGGATTACAGGATGCAGGCAAGCTTGTTTTTTAAATTTCCAGAATGTGGAAATGCAGAGGCTAAACCCAGATTTAATTTGAAAATACTTGGGTTTGAAGACTTGCAGATGCATGCATGTTTGTTTCTTCTCAATTTTGAAATGCAGATGCTCAGTTTTGAACAAAAATGCAGGCAGGTTTTCAATTCACTTTTGAATGAAGAAGGGTTTGCATGCTTCTGGAATTAAAAACTGAGTTGCAGACTTTTGTTTTAAGAGGGGTTTACTGATTAGATTATGGAGAACAGATTTGAAAAATATACTGGTAAGCTTTTTGTTTGAAGAAGAATTTCTGATTTGTTTGTGGAGTGGATTGAAGATATTGATTTGGTTTTGAGAAATTGTTATTGGTTTGTTTTCAGCTGAGATCTTTTCTTAGAAGAAAATGAACATTAGAAAAAAGAATGAGTATGAAGAAAAACATGTTTTTATGTAAGATAAAAATGATTTATTTGTAAATTAAAAGAAAAATTAAAAATAAAAGGACACTTGTCTCAACTCATACTAATATGCCAACACTTGTCCCTTTAGTTGCTTAAAATATTAACATTTGTTATTATACACATGTTACTTATTTTTAATTTGTTTTTATTTAATTTAAAAGTAAATGAAACTCTTTCTTTATTTATTAATACTTATGTATATAATTTATCTTCATATGGATCACTTTTTAAAGAAAATGACATAAAACAATTTATATAAAGATGAAAGCTTACTTATAAGATTTATATATGTTATTCATTTGAATACAAAATAAATTCAAGTTCAAATGTTATTCATACATTTAAAATCTAATTTTAAAACTAATTTATATTAACATATTTACATTTATACATTTATTATTATTATTAGAAAATAATCAATTTAAATCATTTATAAAAGGGATTATAAATTACATATCTTATTTATCTTGATTAAATGAATCAATGTTTATATATAAAGGGAATTTTAAATTTTCTTATATAATTCCAAATTATCAAAATGATTATTAGAATTTAAAACAAGATTTTATTTGTTTATTAACTTTAATTCAAAACTTATCCATTTACAATATATATATAAATATATATACATACATTATAAATAGGAAATCATTTTATTAGCTTTTAAAAGATAAAATTTATCAATTAAACATTTATTTAATTGAATTATTAAATCAAGTTAATTTTTATTAAAATTTTATCAAATCAATTTAATTTTAATTACAGATTATTAAATTGATATTGCTAAAATTTCCGGGATATCACACAGTCTCTTTAACAGCCAAACGTTATTATAACGCCGTGGTCATTTCAAAATAGTTTATACTTCAAAAAAAGATCAAATCAATTCATTTCAAACTATGTTCATTTCAAAATAGTTTATACTTCGAAACCAAAACATTTCAAAACATATATTCATTTCAAAATCATAATACTTTCAAAGTATAACTCTTTTGAAACCAAAAATGCTTGAAATAATTACACTTTGAAAATCATAACATTTCAAAATCATACATTTGAAATCATCCTTTAATTCTTCACACTTTACAAATTTATTCCATTAAACCAAAATTTCAAATTTCCAATTTAATTCAATTCAAACCATCTGTTTCAATTCAATTTAGTTTTCTAACAAAACATTTCAAATCTTATAAATTTCAAATATAGATTTGATCTACAAAATAAACAATCCAATTTTATTATATTTCCAAACTTTAATGTCCCACTTTTCAAAACTAAACTATATAGTTCCATATATTCATACCTCAAATCTAATTTCATTATTATTTAGTTTTGAAATATTCATTTCATAAATCCAACATTATTTAAGTAAACTTAAAATTAAATTAAACCAAATATTTTTTCATACAAATATAAACTTCAAATATTCCTTTATCAAATAAATCAGAATCAAATATTACTCCACATTCATATTCTTTATTAAAATAAAGATCAAATCATTTCCAAACCATTTCAAAATCATTAAAATATCAGATCCTTTCAAAACCTCATTATTAGATCATTATTTGAATTCAAATTCAAATACTCGAATTTAAATATCATTTTTAAATCAAATAAGTCATTCATTTATTATTTCAAGTATCATTACAAATTACGTTAAAAATTCCATTAAAAAATTCATTGATCTCATTACATTTCATTCCATTTAACACATAACCAAGTAAACCCTATTTAAATTCCAATTCAATGTTAAATTCCTTAAAAATTCAAATTTAAATATTAAAATATATTCAAAACTTCTTAAATTTCACAATTAATAAATTTCCAAAAGTTAAATCATTTAACACTTTAAAATATAACTCAAACAGTGTTAAAATCTATAACATTTCAAACATTGTCAACTTATAGCAACGACAGCATTTATAAAGTGCTATCGTAGCTTATAGTTTCCAAAATGGTTTAGTTCAAGAATAACAGCATTTATAAAATGTCGTAATAGATATTTAGTTATTTCAAACCTTGTTAGATTCAAAACAACAGCATTTAAAAATGCTGTCAAAAGACTACAACATTTTGAAAATGCTATAAAATTCCAAATTTCATTTTTAGCTTTTCAAAGATAATAATAAAACTCCAAATTTTTATTATTATAACTTGAAAATCATATTTCTAGACTTCAAAATTTCACGTTTAAAATCATTTTAACATATGATTTAACACAATAAAATTTTAAGATCAAATATTCAATTTAAAAACTCCATTCATTTATTAAGTCAAAATTCACTGTTTATTAACTTATAAATTTAATAAATCTTAACATTTTACTTCAAATATCATTTCAAAACTTTAAATTTAATTTCCATTATTTATTTACATTTTAAAATAAAATTTAAAGTCAAAAATCACAATTACTTCAAATTTACGTACTTAAATTCACAATTTCAAGACTTAATATTTAATTTTCTTAAAACCATAAAATATATATTTTTAAATCAAAATTTCATACTTTTAAAAATACATATTTTAATAAAAATCATTTAAAAATATACCACTGGGTCTGTATATATTTTTCTAACCTAGGTCAAGTGATACGGATATGTATCATTTCAATCCACAATTTAAAAAGAACACCGGGTTCTATCATTTCAAACCCGCAATCCCAAGTAAATAAAAATAAGTAAAAATCGCTCAGGCCTATCATTTCAACCCATAACGATTTTTCCTATTTTAAATTCCGTTCGGTTATGTACCATTTCAACCCATAGTGATTCTATTCTAACAGGGAACTTGCAGTGTGAACATATGCATAAACAATATAAAAGAATGTCAATGTCACAATATAATGTCATATATCCGATGTCATGTGATAATTAACAGCTTTAACATGGTAATAACAAAGCATAGCATATCATATAATCATCATCAACTTGCATAAACCTTTTTAATTACTAAACACTTGTTACCGATTACCATTTCATAAGCAAATATGTCAGAGTGAGAAAGACTCACCTTTATCAAATCTAGAGACAAACAACACACACAAGAGCGATTCCAAAGGCACGAGACGCACGATTTGATTCGAATGGATGGAGAGCCTTGATATTGATCTTGTATACAACAAATAAACAAGATAATATAAATATATATATATATATATACAATAAAAATATGAATTGAAACGAAATGGAAATTTTGAGTCAACAAAGAACATTACCCATCTTTAACACAAATTGCATGACGATGACAACATGGCTTGACACTTGATAAAATGGGCTTGATCACACCACACTAGGCTTAGCCTAGGTGTCAACATGGCTCAGCCATGACCATGTTATAGGCTCGGGTATGCATCATATATGCACAACAACATGGAGATGATGATGGTAGGAGATACAACATGAAGAATACAAAGGGTCAAGGGCAAAAGTTGGAGTTTTTTTGGCACAACAAGGCTCGGCCATGTCATAAATGGGTCAGGTCAGATCTGGAGCTGATGGTTAGAGGTGGCCAGAGGTGAAGTAGCAGCTGGTGGTGGTGTCTAAGGGGTATCCAAAGTGAATAGGAAGAGAAATGGTGAAGTATGAAGCTTGGTTAGGCAATTTGGAAGGGTTTGGTGCAAAGTTTGCGATGCTAACCTCCACGGATGGGCAAGGCTTGGTTAAAATCAGAGGAGGGGGAGGATTAGCTGCTGTAGATGGTAGAGGAGGTGGTTGGTGAAGATGAAGGTGGTAGATGCCAAGCAAAGCTCGAAGAGGAGGAAGGCAAAATACAATGAAAGAGAGGAGAAAAAGTGGAAAGAAGCCATTGGAAAAACTTGAAAATAATTTCAGAAATGAACTTAGCTGTGAGTTGTGAGGAGGATGAGAAGTTTTCACGTGAATTATCAATAATAAATGTATGGCTATGCTAGAAAATGAAAGGCCAAGGCAAGTGAAAAAACCAGGCAATGAAAAGTCACAAGATTTTAAGCTTAAGTCCTTTCAAATTTCCACTTTCTTTTAATTAAATAAAAACAAAATAAAATTTCAGTAATTTGACTTTAAAAACCGAAACAAAGTAATATAAAATAAAAATAAATAATAAAATTTAAAGAAAATGGAAAAAGAATTAAAGAAATTGCTTAAAATTCCAAAACAGGGTTCAAAAATTACAGTTAAATCATCATTGGCTTTGGAAAAATATTTAATTCATTTTAAAAATATTCTAAAGCAAAATTTTGAAATAAAATAATTTATTAAACATATTCAAGGTGAAACAAATAATTAAATTTAGAGAAAATAGAAAAATAATTAAAGGAATTGTTTAAAAATTGGAAACAGGACATGAAAATTACAAATAAAATACCATTTAGCCTTAGAGAATTTCTATTTCACTTTAAAACAAATAAAATTCAAATAATTAACATAAATGAGGAATAAAATAAATTGGGAATGAGAAAAAATAAGATCTTAAGAAAATAGAAAAATAAATAAAGAATTTTTTTAAAATTAATTGAAGCTGGAATTAGAAATGGTAAACAAAATGCAACTTACAATGTAATGTGTCAATTACACTTTCTAAAAATGTTTTAAAACCAAAATATATACATAACATGTTAATTTACCCATATAAACATAAATTAGAACATTACTTGACCAAATAAAATATTATTTGTATAATTTAAAATAAACAATTTTGTTAAATACAACAAATTTCACACAATAGTTAAAAAGGCATAACTTTCACATTATAAATCAGATTTCAACGAAACGAAAGCAGTGCTCTTAAAATTTTATTTATTTTATAATAAAAGATAAAATTGAAAATTTTCAAACTTTCAAATTTAAAAGTCAAAGTTTGACCATTTTGACCAAAATTCACTTTTTTGGAAAATATTCAATTTATACATGTTTGATTATAATTTACATTAAAATCAAAATTTATATTTAAAATAACAAAATTATTCATTTTAATGGATAAAAATAAAGTTTTAAAATCAAGAATTCAATTATAATAATTAAAATATACAATTAAAACAATCAAAAAATACAGGGTTGTTACAATATACGATGTTACGTGATATGCCACTTTGAATAAGTGAGGGGTTAACCAGTGATGGTTAAGTGTTGAATTTATTTACATACCTATTGGTTATATAAATACAAGTAATTAACTTAGAAAATTAAATTGAATGATATGGTAGCTTGTTTAAGTACCATTGGGTCGCTAAGCCTCTTTCTAAATTGAAACGTTAATTATTGAATCAATATTGTTTTAAAGATAATTATAT
The DNA here is from genome assembly GCA_030765085.1 of Allium cepa. Lineage (NCBI taxonomy): Eukaryota > Viridiplantae > Streptophyta > Magnoliopsida > Asparagales > Amaryllidaceae > Allium > Allium cepa. The sequence continues at coordinate 39,303,329 of CM060935.1, read as the reverse complement.
TTATTAATGAGGTTTTAACGGTAATTATTATTTATTAATACTGTTTTCAAAATAATTAATTAATATTTTCATAATGATTTAAAGCTAATTATTTTATTAATATGTTTCTTTGAAATTATTTCTTGAAGTTATTTAGTTAAGTTATTTAGTTATATTTTAATTATTAATTAAAGTTATTTAATTATATTTTTTAAGTTATTTAATTATATTTAAAGGTTTATTACCATATTAGTATTATTTAGAAGTTAATTAATTACTACATTTATATTGTTTGAATGTTTAATTAATTATTATTTTAATAATGTTTGAAAATAATTAATTATTATATTAATAATGTTTTGGGATTAATTGATTATTATATAAAGGACGTTTTGAAATCAATTTATTATGGTATTAATAATATTTGAAATGGATTAATTATTATATTAATATTGTTTTGAAGTTAATTTATTAGTATAATAAAATTGTTTATAGTTAATTTAATATATCTTATTAATGATATTCTAAAGCTATTATTTTGAATGGGATCTTAAAGATAATTAAATAAAATGATGTTTTTAATAATAACTTGTTACTTAAAAAGTGTTTTGAATGATTGATTCTTTATCAAAGGAACTTTATTTATTAAGATTTATTAAAGATGTTTTGTTTTAAATAAAGAAAGTTTATGAAAAGAGTTTTATAAATTAGAAAGGGATCTTGAAATTTAGAAAGAAATTTTATAAATGATTTTGAAAATTTATAAAAAGTTTTATAAATAAATTGAAGATTTATAAACTGCTTTATAAATGGATTTAGGATTTTGGGAAAGAAGATTTATTAAAAGGGATTAATTGAAGAATATTTTGAAAAAGAAACTCTTTCTAAGTGTTTTGAAGAATATACTTATATTATTTTATAAGTGTGTGAAAAAGGCTTTCTCAAGTTTGAAAGGAATGGTTTGTGAACATACTTATACTAGTAAGATAAGTATATGAATATTTTAATAAATATCTTAGGAAGAGATTTATTTAATGAAAGAGTAATTTTAAGAGAATTAGTGGTTTGCATGGGAAATGTAATCTTCGTTTGAATGTTTGATTATTTGGTAGTTAAATAACCGACTATCAAATCTTAGCCTAAATATGTAACCCTTCTTAATTTTGGTGGTACAGACATATTCCCTACTTAATGCCGAAGGATTTTAACTCTCGAAATATCTATGAGAAACACGGGGATGATATGGTAAAGTTACTATCAATAGTTTTATACTGTACGTATAAACTCGTTTTCTTGTTTTAGGACAAATGGTAAGGAAATCCGCCCACATAAGAGTTAAGGGTGATTCATGCTCCTATGTACTATCTGAGTATTTCCAAAAGAATTGGTATTGAGCATTTCAAAAATTGATCGATTTGTTTTGGTGCAATTGGTAAGTGGGAAGAAAGTACTCGTAAGAGGTGATTCAGGACCGTAGCTATTCCAAAACCATATAAGGATTCTACGCTTGAAGGAGATTCGAGTGAGGTTCGAGATCTATTTTGGATGTTGAAATCCATGTATGATTCCATGACCAGTTGGGGTGTTGGAATCTATGTGTGATTTCGAGACCCGTTGGGGAATGAAAATCCATGTGTGATTCCCATATCTATTTTAGATGTTGGAATCTATGTGTGAATCCGAGACCCGTCGGGATATGGGAATCCATATGTAATTCATAGAACTTTGTTGAGACGTGGAAATGAATGATCTTTGGTCCGTTGGTGTAAAGTCCTAAAATTTTGATCATTTGATTCTGAAGTATTTAATTGATTTTTTAAAATATTAGTTTTGGAAACTTAATGACTTGATTTCCAAATAATAGGACTTATTTGATATATTTGAATATGTGAATTGTGAATTTACTTGAAATAGTGAATTTAAATATTGGAATAATTTAAATAGTTAAATCTTGGATTTAATGTAAATGAAATGTTTTCGAAGTCCTATTTGAATTCTGTTTAAATAAGAATGATAAGGGAAAGCTCTTAATTTAGAATTAAAGCGATTAAACTGGTTTAATAATAATTCGTTTTAATTAACGTATGAAATTATCATTCCGGGGCACTATTTCGGATTTTAACGAAACCAGTGCTATCGGATCAAGAATATTGAATTCCTATATACCGACGAGTTTTGTGATGATTGGAAGTATTTTGTGGTCGTGCAATCTTGAAATGTGTAGAAATTAATTACATGAATTTAATATGATATAATTTGATTTTCAAGCTAGCTTCTGTATATAATGGAATTAGGCCCCGATACTAGTTCTATTGTGTTCGAAATAGGGGTATTCAGTATAGAACGCTAGTTGGCACTTCTCGATTGGAGTTTGAAATATTTTGACATGAATATGTTTGAAAAATTATCTATATAAGGACCCAAGCCTATTCTTTTAGCTCAAACCAGGTCCTTAAACCCTAGTCGTCATTTTTACCATTCACATCCAATGACTTAAGATCGTTAGTGCCAATACAAGCGTTAATAGCCGAAGGCACTGACTACAAAAACGTGACGGCGATGAGACGAAGCGATCAAACGGTTGAATTGGCGATCGATGAAGCATGACAGTGAGAAATCAAGTTCGATGATGATAGAGTTTTCGAGAAAATTTGAGGCAATGACAATGAATTAGATGGCATCACTAGGTTCAGTGGAGATGTAGGAGAAGGGGCTACCCTTTGGGAAGTTGCAGCGACGTGAAATCACCTACGGCGGCGGTGACGAACGAAATGTCATGACATCGAGTATATGGAGAAGCCTGGATTTATAAAATAATAGGGTGAACATTTAAACATAATTAGTTTAAGTCAATTAAAATTCAGTAATTCTCAAACATTCATTAATTCGTATCTTGTCCATACGTTGGATTCGGATGCGGTCAGTTGCATTGGAGTCGTAGTGATAATATCTACATCAACGAGTTGGATTCTTCAAATTCAGAGCATGAAGAATTTCAAACTAAAATCGAATGCTACTCTACTTTATTTGAAACTAGAACGCTATGGGGACAAGTGGAATTTTGGTGAGTTAACACACCATTCTGGGCCCACTTATATTTTATGTAAGTGTAGATATTTTTACCGATTCCTGTTTATTGCTTGTTTAGAAGATTTACTGCTTAATCATTTGATTTGAATTTATTCTCCCCTTAAAGCGAATAACCTTTTATATGTACCCACTTAGTAGCGGATGACCCATATTATAAGATTATGTAATATATGTGATGTAGGGGAACATGTTGGAGGGATCAATCATGATTCCTTACCACTATTGATTTTACTTTTCATATATATTATGATATATGATTTTTTGGATGCCATATTTGATGACATAGACATGATTTTACTTCTTTAGTTCTAAAGTAGCACTGGACCTTATTTTTAATATTTTGAAATACTATAAAATAACGATTTTGAATTGAAATGATTTTTAATGTGATACTTGAAATAATACATGTTTTAATAATTATTTATAAATTATTAAAAGAAGTTTCCAGGAATGAAATAAAAACATGATTTATGGAATATTAATTTAATTATTTTTTGTAGTATTTTTAAATAGAAATTTTCGTATTGTATTATAAAGGTTTTAAAACTAATAGATTAGTCCATCTTTAATTAGAAAGGAAATACAGTTTTAAAGAAGATGAAAATTGTTGGAAACAAAATATTTCTGAAATGATTTATATAAAAGATTTATAAAAGTAATATTTCACAAATAAGGTAATAGATTTATAAATGATATGTTTTAAATATTAAAAATAGATTTGTAATGGATGTTTGGTAAATAGATTTATAAATGGGATTTTATAAATAAATGATATTAATAAGGGAATGAATTTATAAATAAAACTTTATAAATAAAGAATTTTATAAAGAGAAGTTTTATAAATTGGAAAGGAGATTTACAAACATTGTTTTATTAATGTAGAAATGATTTATATTGAGATTTTAATACGAATTTTATAGAGGAAGACACAATCATGTTTTAAAAGTTAAAATAATCTTTTAAAGGGATGTTTTGGAAGAGATATTTTTAGATAGAGTTAAATGGTTTTGAAAAATGATTTAAAATGTATTAAGTGATGAAGATTCAACATTTATTGTTGTAATAAATGTTTTCAAGAACGTAAGAAAGACATAGACTATAGCCCTACGGTTGTCGTAAGTGATTTCCAAAAGGAGATGTTTTATATAGTATGCTAGATTTATTCATATCTTATATTTGATGTTAATATTCAAAGTGGGTAACTTATATCTATTTTGAATTTAAGAATGTCGACCATTCAAGGTCTAAGTGGTAAGGATACCCCAATTTGATCAACATCATTATTAACTAATAAATAATTTAAGTTCGACATCAAAGATCATTAGTAAGTATACTAAACGGATCCCTATTAGTGTTTTGGGTTGTCATAACGATGCTTTACGCAACATTTGTTTTCACCCGATGGAGTGCGTCTTGAAAAAATATGAAGCTTTCCTCAAAGATTAGTAAATATGCTTATTAGGAATTGAAATATATAGAGATATTTTTTAAGTGTTGAAAATAAATAGTTTGTGAATATACTTATACCATTGAGATAAGTAAATGGAAATGTTTTCCTAATATCTAAAGATCTAAAAGTGGTTTTGTGAATATATCTTCACAAAGATACTTTGAGATAAATATTTAGAAAACGATTTAATTAATAAAATATTAATTAAACAGGCCCAGTGACTACTTGTGAGCTAGATTGTATTTTGGTTGCTTTGGCCTCTTATCGATTGTTGGTTCGGAGAGACCTGGATCAAATTTATTCAAAAAACACTTCGGACCAATGTATGCATTCGAAAGTGTAGATTTTTTAAAGATGATGATTTTTGAAGATGGAGATTTTCATGATGTAGGACGCTTTCCATTAGCCCTGCGTTCTATATTAGATATATAGTGGCAGTAGTGCCTCATTCTGAAAATCTTGAATATAATGACTACTCACTTCTAATCCTAGGATTGATTCCCGATAGTATGTAGTTGGAGAGTACCTTCGATTTGTCCTGTTCCTGGATAACTTGTATGGACGAATGTCTGACATTTCATTTCTAAGAACCATGTACATTGCTTTTTACAAACATACATCTATTTGGTGGTGTAGGAGGTAACTCCTCTTGCACTTAACACCCTTGAGGCGTATGAACTTGGGGATTGCACTTTTGTAAAAATTAATTAGTGCGTTGTTGAAAATGGCAATGTGGAATTCAAAGTGGGATTTTTTTGTGAAAGGTAAAACATTACCTTAAGCCTCGCACATCGGGAATGACAAAAACATGGTAGATGTAGCAGGGCTAAGTGGGTCGCTCTTATTAGGAGATGTTCATCACCTTCCTAGATTACCTTCTATATTTCGGGTTTGTTGTGTATGTTGTAGCTACGGATAGGTTGGGAACGACTGGGATGATGGAATATTCGGTATCATCTATGGTAGAGGTAGGCCGGTCCTATATTGGCAGAGGGCAACGGGACTGTGTGTCGGTGCATTCTTCTAGAGATGTACTGTTTGAAGGTAGTCCCTTACCTTGTCATTATTGGAAATCCATTCTCCATTATGTGCCTTTACGTTTTTATTGTAGTGCCTAGTATGCTGGAATTTAATTAATGTAACATTTTCAGTTATGATTAATATGTATTTCTATTCTAGACACTATTATTGTATTGAAGATTTGATATAAAATGTTTTGGTTATCATAAGATAAAAACTCATCCTTGTCTATGTGTGGCATGATCTTACGACATACCTTTGTTTGAATGGTTTTATAAATATAAAAACCCTAATTGAGATGTATTTTCTCACGTTAGTTTACCGGACTGATTCAACCATTCTTTCCTTTTAATGCATGGGTCAGACTAAGTATATTTACAGATTAGATTCATATGCATTTTGGAGGAGCTTGGAGTAGAAGGTTTCATCTATAGCTAGTTATAATCTTATTTCCACTATATTGGTTGTTAAAAATATATCAACATGTATGAGGATAGGTTGTTTTAACCATCCATGCTGATGACTAATTATTCTTTGTTGTATTCTGATGGATGTATGTATATTACAGTTTTTCATTTTGTAAAGATCATTGTTATATTATATATTGTTCTATTGCATTGTGAGATCCTATAATTCTTTAGTTACTTCTTTTTGCTGTTCTTCTTCTTATCTTCTTTCTTTCCTTTAATTATCCGTCATTTCATTCAATTTGAGTTGGACATGTGTGGTTTATTGTCAGCTTAAATTGTATGGAATTGCGGGTCGTTATATATGGTATCTGAGCTTGGGTTTAGCGAACACCTAGGCTTTGTTGGGTTAATACTCATTATAGATAGGGTTAGTGATACCCTAGAATGAGTAACTTGTTAGAGATAGGGTCAGTAGCATCCTAGAATGAGTTTGAGTATATTATATATATGAGAGTGTATTTGTTAGTGATATAAAAATATTTCATATTGTATCGCTTGATCAGTTGAATGGGTTATGAATTCTGGTCAATACGAGTAATAAATATTGTTGATAGAGATATGCAAACACTTTAACATAGAAATTCGAATAGTATTGTTTTGAAATTGGGTAAATGAAATAATTTTACCTTGATTGTTTTTATATAAAGGAATAATTTTTTAGAAATTATTATGGTTATACATGACATATTTGGTTGATAGAGAATGATAATATTCGATTATTATCATTTATTGTTTATTGTTTATGCTTTAATAAAGTTTGTTTATTATTATAATCTAAGAAAAGACGAACATTTGCGAAATGTTTTATGGAAATGAAATTGTATAAGTATGATTTATAAATAGGGTTTTTAAATTAAAATGGATTTAAATCGAGAATTTCAGAACTTAAATACCGGAGAATTTGGAAATATTTTTCAAAGGCTTTGGAAAATAAGAATAGTATGATTTTGAAAGTATTTTTGGATATAAATATTTTAAAAGGATTTCAAGGAAATAAAAGCATTGAAAACTCACTTTAGTCGCTAACAAATATTTCCTGTGATGACTGCAGCATCATCGGTATTCATTGTCGAGTTTCTAAGTGACGGATGGTACCATAGTGATTTTCTATAAAAGTTTTGTTTTTGCTATAACGATCCGATTTTTCGATGCCCGAAAATCGACATCAATACGTCCACTGTATCAAATGCCGAACAATTGAATGCCAGAAAATCGAACGGTTAGGGTTAAAGAAGAAGAAAGTTTAAAAAGAAATAGAAACAATATCAGAATCTCACAATCGCAGCGGAACAATATATAATAGATAAATGACTAATTTTTAAAACAAAAGAACTATATCTTTTTATACATTACATCATCAGAGTTATATACAACACAACAGCGGAATACAACATAACAGCGGAAAAAAATAACATCATATACGTGTGATACGTCTCGCCATCCAGCTTGTCTCCCGATCTCCACAGCATACTTTCCTTACTTAGCTCCAAGAACAACTGATAACCTGACTCTAGGCTGCCCGTGTGGAAAATTATGGGCACCCAGAGTTTAGAAAGGGAACAATAAACTCCGATTCAGTTTTGGGACTGGTGTGAGATCTAAAAAAAGTTATTTGCACAAAAAGAAATAAAAAGAAATTTGTTATGATTTTTGGAAAATGAAACTGCCATAAAGTCTCCCGACACACACACAATGCAATTGCACACTTGAGGAAGGTTTCTCCTTATGATAATCAAACATGCTTGATACGCGAAAATCCTTTTGATATTATTATTAGTGCATAGTGTGGAAACATTTTGAAAGTATAATATTAATCTTAGCCAGCATACCTACCATTATAGTATGCCTTCTATAGCTACCATGTTAGATGGCGGGTTCTACAACTACAACCGTACAAGACTCGTATTGATTGTTTGGATTTCTAACAAATGGTCAAGGCTAAGGAACTTCCTTTATCCGAATGGGTACGCCTCTGAAGGGACGCCCCAAGAACCTAACCGGATCTTTGCCAACACAAGGCCGGGTTACCTCTGTAACTAGGTAACTATCTGTCACGAGTATGCCATTCCTCGGTCGTAACCGACCTTTTCCGAGGCACCTCAATTCCAAAAACCACATAAGTAAAATAATCTGGGCTCCATACCAGAATACCACTTTTTATCAGCACAAGTTAAATATCTGGGCTCCATACCAGATACCACTTTTTATACAGAAGGAAAATCACATACCCTGAGGGGCGTGACCCCTACATCCTTGCTGCATCCTTTCCCTTTTCGACCATTTCTGGGGTGTGAGGTTCGATGAAGTCTCATCCCACAAAGCTACGCTTACAAAAGCCATGCTTCGATCAACCAATAATCAACACTTAGCATGCCACATTACCAAATTAGGAATATATCACTACTAACTATCAACTACATAACCTGTGAGCTTGTACGTCTCAGAGAAGGGTTTAAGCTAAGAGAACAAATTCTCCGCCACCAACAGAAATATATTTGATAGAAACCAGCTTCATATCTCAAAGTGTAATGTCAGACATATATCCATACAAGTCCATCCTGGGTTTGAATGGAACCGAAGGCATTACGTCCAATTAAGGAAAGAAGTCCTTGCAAATCTGGATATCCCCTAATCACGTCAAGGCTCCCCATCATATAGGGTAATCTCCATACCGGATCAATACTGTGTAGAGACAATCCACAGATAATCCTTTCGTTTTCGAAAATACACGATCTTCAACCACTGTCTTCAAATGCAATCCCCTTTCGTAGTATCATTATTCGGAATCGGTTTTATGACTTAATGTCCTCCCCCGGCTTAACCGAATAATGAGCGCTTATTTTAAAAACAAATTCAACTGCCGTCTTAAGGGCCAATATTGATAGTCGGTTATTTAACTATCAAACAACATTCACAACAACCATCAAGCCTTAATAGTTTCCCAAATTGTTTATATTGTTAGTCGGTTATTAACTATCAAACAACATTCACAACAACCATCAAATTTAAATAATTTCCCCAAATTATTTATTTCAAAATATCTTCGCAAGATATGTTTTAACATTTCAACCCTTTGAAAAACAATTTTCAAACAACTTTTCTCTTGCAGAATGAATTTCCAAACATTGTTTATTTCCACTGAAAATTTGCCAAGACTAAATGCTTTGGATTTTAAAATAATTTATATCACTTTATCTAATAATATATATACTTTAAAATGCTTAGAATAAAAAAATTATTTAAAACATTTTATTTAAAATACCAATTATGAAATATATAAAAAAATTCATGTAAATTTATGCCAAAACAATTTAAAAATAAAGGTTATTGAATTCTATACAAGTTTTCCATATAAAAACTTTAGCCAAACTATATTTAAAATAGAACTACTTTATAAAATATAAATATTAATAACTATCTTTTTAAATCATAATACCAATTAGCCTTTTTAAAATAATTACTACTATAACTATTTAATAAAATATTTACCTTTAAAATTTTAAAAAACTTAAATAAATAATTTCTCAAAGAAACATCCTTTTAAACAACTTTAAATTTTTTTAACTTTTACTAAAAAATCTGCTTGAAATCGTACTTGGCTTATCAAGGAAAAACACTTTCCTTTCACACCTTTAAAAATAAGCTACTATTTATTTTTAAAACAAATTACCCATTCCATTATAAATTACCACCATGAATTTACACTTCCAAATTATCCTCTGATAAATATTTCATTTTATTTATAAACCCCGTTTATAAATTTCATAGTCTCATTCTTCTTTCTTTAAACACAATTCCAAATACTAAATCAATTTTTAAATCGGTTTCCAAAATTTACTACCTTTTAAAAAAAATCCTTTATTTCTCCCAAAACCATTTAGAATCCGAATTTTAAATAAATTCTTCAACTTTTAACAATACTACTAAAATTTCAAAAATCCATTTATTAAAATTATTTTTTTCCATACATGGTATTTATTTAATAGGATTTAAAAAAACAACCTTTATCCTTTCCAAATTTCTTCTTTTAATTTATCCACATCTCTAAAATTATTTTTACTTAAAATTCTCTACTTTAATTTCCTTCCAAAAATCCAATTTTTGTATTTCTGGTATTTTGAAAGTACCAGAATATATTCGGCTAAACCATAGCCTTCAATAATTCCCAATACCCATATAAATCAATATAATCATCATAGATTATCACATACATCACATCGCTGAAAATAAAAATAAATTCAACATTCTGAGGAATCCAGTTGGATCACTCCAACCTGTTTCCCTGCATCCACAGATGTTAGCACAATAAATTAAATACCAATCCTGCTTCAAGACAGGATATCGCGGTACAAAGGGTCATCCGCTATTACGTGGGGCGCATAGGGTCTCATCTGCTATATAACGCGGGAAATCAATCACTCCAATATATATATATATATATATATATATATATAATATCAACCAATAGATAAATTATCAAATTCATCCAATAATTTAAATTTAAATATTCAAATCAAACAAGATAATTCGATTGAGTGAAAAGATCTCACCTTCGCTTTTGTTTTTGCAATCCATTTCCATTCCATCTTGTTTTCACGATTTTTGACCTTGTATAAACAATTATATGATTTTTATTAATATTCGAATTAATCAAATAATTAAATTTCCATTTAATAGATTTAATTAACCAAAAATTTAATTTAAACTAATAATTAAATTTTAAACCCATTTTCCTTTAATAAATTATCCTTCGAGACTAAATAAATTAAATAAGTTAATTGAACAAATTCATCACTCAATCCATTATTATTTTTAAAATAAATTGGTAATTTAAATGGATATTTGTATATTTATTTTCCTTTTATATTTTCCAAAACCTTATATATATCATATATTTTAATTACCTAAATAAATATATTAATTAATAATAAGATTAACTGTTTCCATATATTTTAAAATTGCCTTATTGTTATCAAATACTTCTATCAATAAATATATCTTTTCAGAATTATTAATTAAATCAAAATCGACAGTTACCAGTACATCAACGCCCAAAGAAAAATCAAAATCGCGTCGCATCGCCTCACTGTCTTCGAAGTCGCTGATACCCCAAAACCACGATATCGCCACACGCGAGCGCCACAGGCGACGAACCACCTTTTATCGCCACCATCCAATTTTGCGGACTCGGCCACCCTCGCGCACATCGACCACCGCCTCGACTTGTGCCAGCAACCTGCTCCATCCTCAAGATACATACGCACGCGAGCGCGACTCCTCCACTTCAATCGCGAGCAACTTGCCTTCGCCCATGCTAGAGTATAGCCACTACAGGCTTCGCTTTCTTTTTTATTTTAATCGATTTTTGAATCTACAAAATAAAGATGAGGACCACACGATTTTTAGGTCTTCGGCCATTAAATTTTCTTGATTTGTTTGAACTGGCATGTAGAAGAAAAGGAGGATTTTGATTTGAAATTTAGAGAGAGCGGCCATGATTTTATTTCTTCATCCGTATATTTTTTTTATCTAGTTTGATTTTTTTGATTTGAAAGAGATATTCAATCCCTTTTTTTGTAAACGAAGACCCTTGTAATTATGAACGACACATGCTTTAATTCTCTATACGTGTTGCAAAGGCTTGCAACAGTGTTTTAAATGAAATTACATTACTTATGTTTAAATTTAAATTGCCCTGAAAACGAAGACTAAAATCTTGATCTCCAAGTGAGGCGTGCCGCGAGGCGTGCCGCTAGGCATTTATAATGTTAAACCCCTATTCTTAACACAATGGAAAAGATTTCGAGTCCAATTTCGATAGTATGGAGAAGATAGCATTTTGGACCCAATTATTATATTAAATTTTCGATATAAATCTCAGCGCATTTATCAATCGTACAGTCACACGACACCTCCAAACAGTACAAAATTTGAAATCCGATAATAATACAATATTACGAATCCAATGGAACTGGTTTCGTCGAAATCCAAGACTGTGTCTTGGAATGCTATTTTTAAATATCGATTTAAATGATAAATTTGCAAAACGGAACAAACACTTCAAATTTCAATTTTTAACACTTCTATTATCTTCAGTATTATCAATATAAATTTTCCAAGCCTTCAAATTATTTTTAACAGGCTTAAAAATAAAGATTCAAATTCTTACCCAACTTTCAATAATTAAATTCAATATTTTAATTGCCAAATTCATAGTGATTTTTGAAATTCAAGTTAACAACTTTCAAATATTTAAAATCATTTAAATATTCTAATTTTAAATGCCAAAAATTCCAGGTCGTCACATTCTTTCCGCCTTAAAAGAATTTTGTCTCCGAAATTAATTGTTAAAAAGAATGATCCATAACCCGTTGATCATTTCCCCAAAACCAAACAGTTTTTTCAACTTGCCAAAACAATTTTTTTTATTAAAGACCCATTATCACTTCAACTAACTTTCCAAAATCTTCCATAGTTTCCAAACAGCATTATTTACACAACAATTCAAATTATAATTCAAATTCAAGTTTAAATTTTCTCAAAAATTTTCTAACTCCCTAAATTTTCGAAAAATTTCGCCAGCGTCTCCTTTGCGTGGCTAGCTCGGTACGAATAATTCAAATTCAAGTGGCTAGACCAGAAAATCATAAAATTCATACAGAAATTTAAACACATACCTTTGTTGGACAATTCAAATTTATCTTCAGAAATCAAAACATCCATTTATCCTTTGCCTTTGGATACATGTATGCTACTTAGCAATAATGTCCAATTATAGTATTCAAAATCATTTTATACATTTCTTTATAAAAATTTCAATATCTATTTCATTCAAGATCGTATGATGCACTTATGTTATTCGTACGCAATACCAAATCCGATCACTACCTCGATCACACAATTTCACTTCCTGACTATATCGTCTACCCGACTCCCTAGTGCGGACTTAGATCTGGTTTCTTGATCAGAAATCGTTATTCTCCTTGCATAGCCACAAACTATGACAGAGAATTTCTAGAATCAACCAAAAAATCAAATCCAGGGTTCGCCGTCGAAAATCGAGTGAAAAATCCTAACTCGGACCGATATAACTATCTCGAAATTCCGTGCTCGAATCTGGATCAAATGTTATGCGAATAAAATAATATACGTACATCCTACGTTTCATCAATTGATTATTAGCCATATCAATTCTCTTTTATTCACATTTATTTGGATTTCTATTCACTTACTTCACTTAACATTTCACACACCTCTATTAAACCTTCATACATTATTAACTTGAAATATTTCCTTAATTCCAAATTTACTTAAGAATTTCACCATTCATTTCTTAAGCTCCATATAATTATTTTATATACTTCTTATATTATTTCACTTCACAACTTGGTTTTTTTATCTACTTTTATTCAAATTGAATTCCAATTCCATATAATTTAATTTGCTTCAATCCACTAATTAATTTCAAATATCAATACTTTTATTTCCAACTTTTATCAAATTTTCATTTTATTTATCTTATCTCAAACCATCTTTAATTAGTCCCATTTATTTTGGGTTTTACACTTACTATTATTTATCCCTTTCCAAGATGAATCTTATTCTAACCAATTTCAACACTATTTTATTTAACCTATTTTAAATAAGATCCTAGAGTTTAAATAATCATTTAAGTATTCCAAATCATTTTTAAATAAATTATATCCAAAATCAAATTATTTCAAAATCAAACTCATTTTGCAAATATTCCCAATTCAAAACATTCGGGTAGCAATTCCTCCCTTGGAAACTCGAAAATGAACACCTATGATACCGCGATCATCATCGGAATTATTTTCCAGCGACCGAAAAGAGTTCGGTGCTTTTATCGCTTTAAAAATATTTTTACAAATATATTTAAATTCAAAATCCCACCAGATTTCATATCCAATTCAAAAATATTTCTCAAATAATTTCACCATCATTTTCCAAAACCTTTGAAAACCATTTCCAAACTCAAAAGGAATTAAAATTCTCAAAATTTCAAATCCTTTCAATTTATTTTTAAATATTTCTATGGAATTCTGTTTCAAATTACATTTACAAATCCCATTTGTATATGAATTTATTTCTTAGCTTTATGATTTCAATTTCTTATTCAATTTTTTACACAACAATGATAATAATATAGTATTATCACTTCCTAACAACCAAGCAACCATATATATAATTATGATAATTTATGGAAAATTATTTCTTTTACATACAAAAATAATTTGGGTAGAATTATTTCATTTACCCTATTTTTAAAACAATATCGTGTCAAATTATTCTATACAAGCGTTTAGAGATCCCTATCAATAAAGTTAATTACTCGCATTGACCAGAATACATATCCCACTCAACAAACCAATTAAAACAATATAAAAACAATTTTTATATTCACTAACAAATACGCGCTCATATCTATTAATACATTCAAACTCATTTTAGAGTACTACTGAGTCTATCTCTAATGTGTAATCCCTACCAGAGCTAAGGTTCTCGCTTAACCAATTGCTCTGATAACAGATGTGACGGTCTACGACAGCGGCCATGTAATGACCCGTCGTGGCACACATTGGTACCTCGCATTTGCTTTTACGGCCAGCCTCTCGACTCACAACCAACCCTCACAGGGACATGTAGGGGTAAGAATCTCCTGCTCGCCACCAAACCCAAAGCGAGAACCCCTTATCATGCTGTAATATAACGAATGCGATTCCATTTAATCGTATCATTATTCGGAATGGGTTTTATGACTTAATGACCCCCCTGGCTTAACCGAATATGAGCGCTTATTTTAAAAAAAAAATCAAGTGTCGTCTTAAGGGCCAGTATTGATAGTCGGTTATTTAACTGTCAAACAACATTCACAACAACCATCAAGCCTTAATAGTTTCCCAAATTGTTTATATTGATAGTCGGTTTTTTAACTATCAAACGACATTCACAACAACCATTAAATTTAAATAATTTCCCCAAATTATTTATTTCAAAATATCTTCGCGAGATATATTTTAACACTTCAACCCTTTGAAAACAATTTTCAAACAACTTTTCTCTCATGGAAAAAATTTCCAAACATTGTTTATTTCCACTGAAAATTTGCCAAGACTAAATGCTTGGATTTTAAAATAATTTAAATCATTTTATCTAAAAAATATATATACTTTAAAATAATTTGAATAAAAAAATTATTTAAAACACTTTATTTAAAATACCACTTATGAAATTTAATAAAAAATTCATGTAAAGTTAAGCCAAAACAATTTAAAAATAAAGTTTATTGAATTATATACAAGTTTTCCAAATAAAAACTTTAGCCAATCAATATTTAAAATAGAACTACTTTATAAAATATAAATGTTAATAATTATCTTTTTAAATCATAATAGCAATTAGCCTTTTTAAGATAATTACTACTATAACTATTTAATAAAATATTTATCTTAAAAATTTTAAACAACTTAAATAAATAATTCTCAAAGAAACATCCTTTTAAACAACTTTAAAAACTTTTAAATTTTAATTAAAAATCAGCTTGAAATCGTACTTGGCTTATCAGGGAAAAACACTTTCCTTTCACACTTTAAAAATAAACTACTATTTATTTTTAAAACAAATTACCCATTGCATTATAAATTCCTACCATGAATTTACACTTCCAAATTATCCTCTAATAAATATTTTACTTTATTTTTAAACCCCGTTTATAAATTACATAGTCTCATTCTTCTTTCTTAAAACATAGTTTCAAATACTAAATCAATTTTTAAATCGGTTTCCAAAATTTACTACCTTTTAAAATAAATTCATTTATTTCTCCCAAAACCATTTAAATCCAAATTTTAAATGGTTTATTCAACTTTTAACAATACTACTTAAATTCTAAAAAATCCATTTATTAAAAATCTTTTTTCCCATACTTGGAATTTATTCAATAGGATTTCAATAAACAACCTTTATCCTTTCCAAATTTCTTCTTTTAATTTATCCAATTCCCTAAACTTATTTTTACTTAAAATTCTCAATTATAATTTCCTTTCAAAAATCCAATTTTTAAAATTTTTAGTATTTTAAAAATATCAAAATATATTCGGCCAAACCATAGCCTTCAATAATTCCCATTACCCATATAAATCAATATAATCATCACAGATTATCACATACATCACATCGCTGAAAATAAAAATAAATTCAACATTTTGAGGAATCCAGTTGGATCCCTCCAACCTGTTTACCTGCATCCATAGATGTCAGCACAATGAATTAAATACCAATCCTGCTTCAAGGCGGGATATCGCGGTATAAATGGTCATCCGCTATTATGCGAGGCGCATAGGTCTCATCCGCTATATAATGCGAGAAATCAATCACTCCAATATATATACTACTATATATAATATCACCAAATAGATAAATTATCAAATTCATCCAAGAACATCCAATAATTTAAATTTAACTATTTAAATTAAACAAGGTAATTCGATTGAGCGAGAAGATATCATCTTCGCTTTTGTTTTTGCAATCCATTTCCATTCCAGCTTGTTTTCACGATTTTCGACCTTGTATAAACAATTATACGATTTTTATTAATATTCGAACTAATCAAATAATTAAATTTCCATTTAATAGATTTAATTAACCAAAAATTTAATTTAAACTAACAATTAAATTTTAAACCCATTTTCGTTTAATAAATTATACTTAGAGACTGAATAAATTAAATAGGTTATTGAACAAATTCATCACCAAATCCATTATTTTTTAAAAATAAACTAGTAATTTAAAATGGATATTTGTATATTTATTTTCCTTTTATATTTTCCAAAACCTCATATATATACATATATTTTAATTATCCAAATAAATATATTAATTAACAATAAGGTTAACTGTTTCCGCATATTATAAAATTACCTTACTGTTAATCAAATACTGCTATTAATATATATATATATACACACACACATACATACATACATACATATATATATATATATATCTTTTTAGAACCATTATTAATTAAATCAAAATCGACAGTTACCTGCACATCAACGCCCAAAGCAAAATCAAAATCATGTTGCATCGCCTCACCGTCTTCGAAGTCGCTGATACCCCAAACCCATGACATCGCCACATGCGAACGCCATAGGCGGCGAACCACCTTTTATCGCCATCATCCAATTTTGCAAACTCGGCCACCCTCACGCACAGAGAAGTCGTTCTCGAACTGACATCAACCGTTCTTGATCAGCCAACTCTACATCTCGTTGAGTCACGGGTCCATTCGAGTAAAAAACACGAGACGACTGATTCGCTCAAAGAATAGACAGAGGCGACCTCGCAAACGAGGTCCACGGTATAAACATCGGCAACCTAGGTCCACTTTCGTCCGAGCTCTAGTGATCGACCACAGCCTCAACTTGCGTCAACAACCTAGATCCGTCCCCAAGCTACCCGCGCATGCGAGTGCGACTCCTCTACTTCAATCGCGAGCAACTTGCCTTCGCCCATGCCAAAGTATCGCCGCTACAGGCTTCGCTTTCTTTTTTTAATCGATTTTCGAATTTACAAAAGAAAGATGAGGACCACGCGATTTTAAAGTCTTCGGCCATTAAATTTTCTTGATTCTTTTAAACTAGCATGTAGAAGAAAAGGGGGATTTCGATTTGAAATTTAGAGAGAGCGGTCATGATTTTATTTCTTCATTCGTATATTTTTTTTATCTGGTTCGATTTTTTGATTTGAACGAGATATTCAATCCCTTTTTTCTCTAAATGAAGACGCATGTAATTATGAACGACACGTGCTTTAAGTCTCTACATGTGTTGCAATGGCTTGCAATAGTATTTTAAATGAAATTACATTACTTATGTTTAAATTTAAATTTGAATTTAAATCGTCCTAAAAATGTAGGCTAAAATCTCGATCTCCAATTGAGGCGTGCCGCTATCCATTTATAATGTTAAACCCCTATTCTAAACAAAATGGAAAAGGTTTCGAGTCCAAATTCGATCGTATGGAGAAGATAGCTTTTTCAACCCAATTATTATATTAAATTTTCGATATAAATCTCAGCGCGTTTATCAATTGTATGGTCAAACGACAACTTCAAACACTACAAAATTTGAAATCCGATAATAGTACAATATTACGAATCCAATGGAACTGATTTCGTCAAAATTCGAGACTGTGCCTCGGAAGGCTATTTTTAAATATCGATTTAAACGATAAATTTTCAAAACTGAACAAACACTTCAAATTTTAGTTTTTAACACTTCTTTTATCTTCAGTATTATCAATATAAATTTTCCAAGCCTTCAAATTATTTTTAACAGGCTTAAAACTGAAGATTCAAATTCTTACCCAATTTTAACAATTATATTCAATAACTTAATTGCCAAATTTATAGTGATTTTTGAAACTCAAGTTAAACCAACTTTCAAATATTTAAAATCATTTAAATATTCTAATTTGAAATGTCCAAAAATTCTGGGTCGTCACATTTGCAAACAAAGATTGTTTTAGATTCCAAAAGTATGACTTGATATACAAATGAGTTATGTATATTACTATTATTTAAAAATGTTTGAAATAAAAACCGGGTGTCTAATTCTTAAATTTTTAGTCATATTGTATGGACTCATGCCTCATATCCCTTAGGATAAGTTAGATTTATGCAACTTGTTTGAGATGTTGCTAGAACTTTTTGTTTATTGAAATAAAATGGATTTTCGACGATTTTGGATAGTCGAAATCTTTCGAGTTAAATTGCAAAATTAAGTGTTAAGTGTTTTGTGAAAATATAAGAGATAAGTTTTTATAACCTATAAATTTGAGGATTAGCCAGTTAAAACAAATTTTTAAATTTGTTGGATATGCATGTTAAGAAAAGAAAATCAAAATTGAACTATAAAATGAAATTTAACTTAAGTAAAGTTAAATGAAATTGATTGTGATTTGTAATGAATATGAACTTAAGTTTTGAAGTGATAATAAACATAAGTAGTGTTGTATAATGTTAGCCCTAGAATTGGCCACTAACACTCTCGAGAAAGATTGTGTAGAGAGATTAATGAAGAAAATAAATCAAAACAGAAAACTATATGCTAAATTAATCGCAAAAATAAGAACACCGGATTTACAGTGGTGCAGCGTAACTGCCTACGTCCACTTTAAGTTTTGATCTTTATTGCTTTCACAAATGATTGAATGCAGATACAATCTGTACAATAATGGCTTGAATGCAAGTGCTAAGTGAAAAAGGATGAGTCTTGAAAGCAGCAGAATCTCCCTAGTGTTCTCGAAAAAAGATCCCTTTCACTGTGCCCCCCTTCTATTTATAGACGAAGATGGGTTGGACTTTCCTCACGGGCCTAGGAACAAGGTATCTCGACCCGTGGTTAGTGGCTTCTGCACACCGTGCCAGGAATGTCAAACGGTAATTGCCGAGCGAGGTTGGTCGAAGCAGAGTATGCCGAGCAAAGTTTCCATGCGGAACGGCACTCATATGCTGAGCGAGGAATGGTGCTAAATGGCACTCGTATGTCGAACGAGGCTTCATGCCGATCAAAGGGAGATGCCGAGCGAGGCTTCATGTCGATCGAGGGGAGATGCCGTGCGAGGCTTCATGTCGATCGAGGGGAGATGCCGATCGAGGCTTCATGCCGATCGAGGGGAGATGCCGAGGGAGGCTTCATGCCGACCGTGGGGAGATGCCGAGCGAGGCTTCATGCCGATCGATGGGAGATACCGAGCGAGGCTTCGTGACGATCGAGGCTTCATGCCGAGCGACTCATCTATGCCAAACGAGGCTTCATGCTGGCGAGGTATCTAGGCCGAGCCTCTTGTTACATTGTCAAACAACCGGGTAACACTTGCCTTCCAAGGTGTATCGTATGGACCAACATGATGCGGTTTGAATCACAAGCAACCCATGTTTTCCTTTAAGCCCTTGCTTTGACCTCTCAATAGTGGACTATTACGATCTCCTGAATGTTGAGAAAGGCCCGAATGCCGAACAAGGTGCGAATGCCGAGCGAGGCCTGAATGCCGAACCATCGAGATTCTTTGACCAGTTCCATCGGTTACTGTCTGTTCACCTTCCCTCTTTCCTAATATAAAGGCCAACACTTCTCCTCTTTCTCCCTTTTACTTTTACCTCCGCTCTAACACCCTTACAAACTCGCCTTCCCCCAGACTCCTGCTAACATCTCAACCTCCCTTTAGATTCTCGAGTCCCATATGTTGCCTCTCGACTGCCTTTAACAACAAGCCTTAGTGGATTCCAATTCCAAATCGAGCACTTCGCTAGACTTTGACCCATTCTTCTAGATATGAACCTATCACTTGTTCGACTTTTCCAATTATGGGTTTTGTATGAGATTCGAATTTGTGGCTTTCCTTTAACTCATGAATGATGGAAGTCGTATAGATAAGGAAGATGGATCTGAGGTTTAAACGAGCCTTAGGACTAGATGGAGAGGTGGAAGGTAAAAGATACCGGAGGTAGCTGAGATGTAGGTTTCTGTTGGGTCGATGAGTGAGGGAGGAGGAAGTTGTGATGACTCAGGGAGTGTTGGTGAGTTCAATGGGTGTTGGCCGATCGAGGTCGTTAGGTGAACAAGGAGAAAGGGAGTGGCGATTGTGAAAGGGTCGGCATGCCGAGCGAATGCGGCTCGTTATGCCCCATGCATGCCGAACGATGAAGAGAGGGAACAAGGGAGAAGCGCTACAGAGTTGGGTTTAGTGTGCCGAGCGATGCGGCTCGGCATGACCAAGGCTCGGCATGACTCCCACGTGCCAAACGATGAAGAGAGGGAACATAAGAGAAGCGCTATGGAGTTGGGTTCAGTGTGTCGAGCGATGCGGCTCGGCATGACTTCCGTAAGCCAAACGACGAAGAGAGGGAACATGAGAGAAGCGCTATGGAGTTAGGTTTAGTGTGCAGAGCGATGAGGCTCGGCATGACTCTGGCTCAGCATGACTCCCACATACCGAACGGTGAAGAAAGGGAATAGGAGAGAAGTAGGCAATAATAGTTGAGTCTCTACGGTGTCGCTCGGCATTAAGTATGGTAGTAGGCCACAACAGTCAGTACCATCCCAACTCGAACATAATGCATGTTGACTTAGCTTACATCCTATGCGTGAACATACGACAATAAACAAGGACAAGGACTTAAGCAAACAAGCATATTGAGCTTACCCGGACGAATAATCTCTCTGTCTCAATAACTATAAATATGAATTTAACTCGATTAAAACAGATAATAATCTTCTACATACAGTGTCGATGCCGCTTTCGAAACTGAAACCATCATACGACAAGCTCTCGGAGACGGTTAGCGATGACGGTTTTCGAAGATGATAGTCCAAAGCTTAACTTTATTTCATCAACTTTACGACTTGTAATTCTTTTGGAACTTATACTTGAACGGTTGCACTAGTTCACACACCACATGGGGGGAGTATTTTTGTTGTTATGTCTAATTTCGATCGTTTTTCAAGTATAGTTTAATCAGGTGTTCCATCAGATCCAACATTCATTAGAGATGTCTAGAAAATCCAGCTCAGCCACAGTCTAAGATAGACCCAAGCTAACTTCTCAACAAGAAGTGGTTGGAACTTCGAATCCATCGACTGTTCTTGTACAAGATATTCCGAGCCCCACGATCGCATCCGTCGACTTGGCTCTCGATGCCTTGGATGCAATGATCTTTCTAGACAATCCAGTCAATTCCCATGCTTCGAGAATTAACGAAAGCGCTCTTTGTCGCATATGCTCAATACGCGGGATTCCTTTTGACGATGTGCTGGTTCCATTGGGACAAGATCATCCCCACCTTCCCCTAGTCGGATATAGGCCTGCAACAAATTTATGTACTAAGTCGGTAGCGTGCCACCATTCAACTCTTTCCTCCATGACTTGTTACAGTATATTGAGATTGCTCCATCACAATTACATCCCAACAGTCACGCGTTCATATACAGCACGTGCATTCTCTTCATGAGTATTCTCTTCAGGCTCCCCACTCCTGGCGACATCCGTTATATTTACCTTTTCAAGAGGCGGTCTGATAGCCCCTCTTTTGTATTCCTTGGTCGGTATAACCAGTGTCAAATCCTGACTGGGGCATGGAGAAAATTCGCCCAGTATAAGTAAGAATCGTTCTACGTGCGTTGTCCCTCTAGCTTTGCAGGGAGATGGGTGGAAGGGAGTAAGTTTCTTTTTTGGATCAATACTTGCATTCGGCGAAAATTGCACCTTTTCTAACTCTTTCTCTACTTTTACAGGTATCAGCCCACGTCCTGAAGGCTCCGGGTATTCTGAGGACGTTGAAGCTATCCAAGCTGTCCCTGTAGGAGACCGAGACATTAGATCTATTATTTCCAACAAATCGCTCTCTGGATTCGGGATACTAGGGGAAGGTCGTCGAATAAGCCTTTCTCATGGCATCACTATAACCGGGTCTGCCCAGGACAAAGGCAAAAGGCAAGCGAGGCCTTCAACATGTAAAGCCCCCAACACATCCGAGGAGGTGGAGATTAGAGAAGCTAAAGAGCCCGAAGTACAGGGTGATAATGTTAGTCCCGCTCGGGAGCCGGTAGTTGAGGTTCACCATATCGAAGTACGCCTTCCCTTTCGAAGGGAAAGAAGAAATTTGCTTACAAATTGAGGAAAAAGACAGTGGGTGGAACCTTTAAGGTCACAATCACTCCAGTGGAGATGGAGCCTTCTCCTTAACACTTGGAGAGTTCTTTGAAAGGCTGGTCGAACCTCACTATTCCTGATGATTTGCTTAATTATGCCTTCAATGATCAAGAAGCCCTTAAACTTCATGCGCCCACGAGAGGCGATGCAGGCGCTCAAGCCCAAAACCATGGAGAAAAAAAAACCTATAAGTAAAGATAAATAAACTGATCTGTTGGGAGGAAACACTAGGACACACACGTACATGTGCACTTCACCTGGCACATAAATTTTAGCCATCGGTCTACTCTTTGCTAACTTGTCGTTATTCAAATTCTGCGCAGGTGACATGGGATGTACTCACGGACTCGATTGTCTTCGAGGGTCATCTATTTTTCATCATTCTACTGAGATTTAGGCTCCGGCAAGCCGAGACAGAAATGACACTGGCGATCGAGACAACCACCCCAGAGAACCATCTTATCAAAGAAAAACAAACAGCCAGTCCTCTTACTCTCGCGATCCTCCTTCTCAACCAGAGCAAGGCAAGGAGAAGTCTGCGTATAAGGGGTCCCAACCTGAGGCCCACCAAGATCAACATTCTGGTTCATCTAGCACCAGAAAATCCCAGGAACCCCACAAAACATTTGTAGTCTCCAGGAAAACTCCTCCCGCTCCTATACATGATCCGTCGGTAGCGGAAAGACATACTGAGCTCAAGGCCACATTCCCGAAAATATGCTTCGATAGTTTGAAATTTCTCGTAGCGATTCATCACATTCTGGGACACGTCAAACAAAGCGCCATTATGTGTAACAATCACATTCACAGTCAACATGATGCGTTTGTCCACTTAGTTGAAAAAGTCTCGGATGTCTCTATTGAGCATCAACACGAAATTGATCGCCTGAAGCTCGAAGCTATTCACACAAAGACATCATTAAAGCTCAAGACAAAGAGCTCTTTTCATACAATTCTCAGCTCGAAGCTGCCCAATAAAGCACTAAAGACACATCGGAGGCTATTAATTGTCTGGTGGCAACACATAAGAAAAAATTGACGAAGCTGTTCAACGCTGCGAGGACTTAGCTTTAGAGAAGGATTCCATTCATAAGGCGAGGGACGCATTCGCCCAGCGAGTTAAAGAGTTGGAATAGCTACTCTCAAAGAGAAAGAGGAAAAAACTGTTGCTCAGGAAGAGTCGCAAAGGTATTGCAATGAGATAATTGCTACGCGACTCCTGAAGACAAAGCTCAACGACGAACTCTCTAAAGTTGAAATGCTGAAGGATAAAGCCCATGAGGAGGGAAAAAGAATAGCATCCACAGAGATTGATTCTCTCCTTGAGGCAACTACAGAGGCTGACAGGGAGGAGATCAAGTGCTTGTTCGACCTGCTTATAGCAGAATACAACGCCCGTGTCCTCATGCATCGAGACTTAACTTTTCTTGGCAAGGGTTACCTCGAATCTCTAGCCAAGGCATAGAAAACTTTGATAAAGATCAGAAAGGTTGAGTCAGGCACCGAGGAGGTTGACAAAGAGGTTTAGTAAGATAATTTCTCAAAGGGAATGAGCCTTCAGATTTGTCTGCAGTGAAGGCTCTCTACTGCAAAGGTTCTTCCTCATCGAAAGGAGAGGATGACATTGCAGGTCCATCTAGAACCGAGTCTACAGTTCCTCCCCCTACTCAATCGACTGGTCGGCCAGTACTTGATCCGTTCAAGCAGTACATTGGTTATGACTCGGAAGACCCTGGCCTCGACATTCATGTTCTATCTCCCATTCCAGAGGGTGAGAGTCCTCGGTCGGTTGAGAGTCGGTAAGAAACCGGTAAATAACTCTTCTTCTCAAAGTTCAAAGAGTCATCATTTTCGACAAGAGGTTATTGTATTCTAACGTTTGTCTCTTGTGATTTTGCTTAGGCCGTTCTGACCCCGAGCCCACTCCAAGGAGCGATGACACTAAGGACATGAAGGAGAAGGCGAGCGAGGCTATTCGAACGGGAGAGACTCCTGGTCCCGATGCTCAAGTGATTGAGGCACTTGACGAGGACAAGTCTAAAACTTCGTCACCCGTTGAAGAAAATTATAAAATTAAGATTACAGGCGCCTTTGGACACAGTTCAAAAATGAGCATGAAGGAGCAACTTGTGGAGGAGAAGAAAAAGAAAGTTGAAGTCAAAGCCGAGCCCCGAGTTGTGGATCTAGATGATCCTTTGAACATGCCTTTGAAGGTCATTTTCCCTGATGGGCCAGGCCACTAGAAGTCCCTCTTCCTTCTTCAGACGTTACTTCCCCAAAAAGCAAAGCATCCAAACGAAAACGCATGGGGGAGGAGTCATCCGAGAAAACAAGGAAGGAGAAGAAACCAAAGAAGTTATTGTCACTCTCGTTCAACGCGAGTTAGCTTAAATTATGTAATTATTTTTATTCATTTTCATAGTCAATGTAGATAGACTTTTGACTCCAAGTTTTGGAGGAGTTGTAGTAGGACCTCATTTTGAATCGATAAATAAAATTTAGTTTCTTTGTCTCTCAAACGACATTTATTGTTCAGCTTATTGTCTAACTTGCGACTATGAATTGACATTCGGCGAGTTACCCGAACTCCAGTTCACCTCCATGTGACTCGGAAATTTTTGAGAATCATAAATCCTCTGTTTCGTGCTTACTTAGAATATTCTTTAGTCCACACTCTGGGGACTTAGAATATTCCAGTCCGCACTCTGGGGACTTGGTGATTTTAAGTTGTTTATACCCTAGTCCGCACTCTGGGGACTTGGAGATTTTAAGTCGTTTTACTCTAGTCCACACTCTGAGGACTCAGAGTACTCTAGTCCGCACTCTGGGGACTTGAAGATTTTAAGTTGTTTAAACTCTAATCCGCACTTTGGGGCTCAGAGTACTCCAGTCCGCACTTTGGGGACTTGGAGATTTTAAGTCATTTATACTCTAGTCCGCACTCTGGGGACTTAGAGTACTCCAATCCACACTCCGGAGACTTGGAGATTTTAAGTCGTTTATACTCTAATCTGCACTCTGGAACTTAGAATACTCCAATCCGCTCTCCGGGGACTTGGAGATTTTATGTTGTTTATACTTTAGTCCGCACTCTGGGGACTTAGAGTACTCCAGTCCGCACTCTAGGGACTTGGAGATTTTAAGTCGTTTATACTCTAGTCCTCACTCTAGGGACTTATTGTACTCCAGTCCGCACTCCGGGGACTTGGAGATTTTAAGTCGTTTATACTCTAATCCGCACTCCGGGGACTTAGAGATTTTAAGTTATTTACATTCTAGTCCACACTCTGGGGACTTGGAGAATTTAAGTTGTTTATACTCTAGTCCGCACTCTAGGGACTTAGAGTACTCCAGTCCGCACTCCGAGGACTTGGAGATTCTAAGTTTTTTACACTCTAATCTGCACTCTAGTGACTTAGAGTACTCAAGTCTGCACTCTGGGGACTTGGATATTTTAAGTCATTTATACTCTAGTCCGCACTCTGGGGACTTAGAGTACTCCAATACACACTCCGGAGACTTGGAGATTTTAAGTCGTTTATACTCTAATCTGCACTCTGGAACTTAGAATACTCCAATCCGCTCTCCGGGGACTTGGAGATTTTATGTTGTTTATACTTTAGTCCGCACTCTGGGGACTTAGAGTACTCCAGTCCGCACTCTAGGGACTTGGAGATTTTAAGTCGTTTATACTCTAGTCCTCACTCTAGGGACTTATTGTACTCCAGTCCGCACTCCGGGGACTTGGAGATTTTAAGTCGTTTATACTCTAATCCGCACTCCGGGGACTTAGAGATTTTAAGTTATTTACATTCTAGTCCACACTCTGGGGACTTGGAGAATTTAAGTTGTTTATACTCTAGTCCGCACTCTAGGGACTTAGAGTACTCCAGTCCGCACTCCGAGGACTTGGAGATTCTAAGTTTTTTACACTCTAATCTGCACTCTAGTGACTTAGAGTACTCAAGTCCGCACTCTGGGGACTTGGATATTTTAAGTCATTTATACTCTAGTCCACGCTCTGGGGACTCAGAGTACTCTAGTCCGCCCTCTGGGGACTTGGAGATTTTAAGTCGTTTATACTCCAGTCCACACTCTAGGGACTTAAAGTACTCCAGCTCGCACTCCGGGGGCTTGGAGATTTTAAGTGTTCGTGCGCGTTCGTATGTCAGACAGAATAATGTAACTCTAGTTTTTTGCCAAAAAATTATAATACACGGAAACATCAATAATTCATGGAAAATATGGATTCAAGCCTTTATTAATGAAAACAAACTAAATTGTCTTGTTACATGTCGAAAACTAAGATTCAATGAAATAAAAACATACTGGAAGTATATTTAACAAAGATACAAAAGGAATAGACTAAGTATAATAATGCCGCAGATGCTCGCTATTCCATGCTCGGGGGTTTGTCGTGCCATCAACGGTTGCTGGCTTGAAAGTTCCCTCTCCAACCCTTCGTTCAATGACATATGGACCTTCTCATGTGGGATTCATATGCGATGGGACCGGGAAAACTCGTTTCAAAACGATATCGCCCGCATCAAAGGTTCTCGATCGGACCTTTTCATTATAATATCAAGCGACTCGGTGCCTATATGCAGCCGCCGTTAAATCTGCTTCTTCAAGCTTTTCATCAACGAACTCCAGTGATTCCAGTAAAAGATCCTGATTCGTCTCAGGGTCGTAATAAGTTACCCGATATGACAGAACTTCAAGTTCCATGGGTATAACAGCTTCCGTGCCATATGCCAATGCAAATGGAGTATGGCCAGTCGCGGACTTGTTGGTGGTTCTGTAAGCCTAAAGTGCTATTGGAAGTTCATCCTCCCACTTGCCTCTAGCCTTTTCCAAACGTTTTTTCAATATGGACTTGATTATTTTGCTCACGGCTTCTACTTGTCCATTGGCTTTCGGATGAGCAACTGCTGCGAACCTTTTCTCAATGTCATACTTTTGACAAAATTCTTTGGACTCCCTGCTTTCTAATTAAATTCCTTGTCTGTAATGATAGTCTGGGGGAGGCCAAAACGGCATATAATGTTTCGTACAACGAAATTAATGACCTTCTTGGTGGTGATCGTGGCTAAGGGCTATGCTTCCGCCCACTTAGTAAAGTAATCAAATGTAACTATCTTGTATTTTGTACCACCTTTGGATATGGTTAAGGAACCGATTATATCAATCTCCCACATTGCAAACGTCCAGGGACTAACCATTTGTGTGAGTTCCGTCGGCGCAGCTCTCGGGATTTTTGCATACTTTTGGCAGTTTTTACATCTCCTTATGATCTGCAACATCTCGATGTAAAGTTGGCCAATAATATCCATAGCGGAGGATCTCCTTTGCTAACATTTGCCCTCCGGTATGGTCACCACATTCTCCTTCATGGACTTCCTTCAAGACTCGTTTTATCTCATTGTGGGTAATGCACCGGAGTAAGGGGGCTGAGAATCCCCTTCGATACATTATTCCGTCCTACATTACTTATCGCGAAGCCTTACGAATGACTTGTCATCTTTCGCTCTTTCTTTTGGGTAAGATCCCATGTAGCAAGTATTACTTGAATGGGTTCATCTATGATTCCTTCTCGATTTCTGTTTCTAACACGAAATCTATCTCCATCGTATTTATACTCGGAGCATGTATGGTTTCGATGGGAACCAATCCCATTTGCTGTGCATCGCCAGTACTTGCAAATTTTGCCAATGAATCGGCTTCTCGGTTTTGTTCACGCGGGACATGCAAAATGTCATAATATTCTAGGTCTGCTAGCAGCTCTTGAACCCGTGCAAGTTATGGGGCAAGTCTCTGTCCCTTCGCTTGATAGTCCCTACGCACCTAGTATACCACCAATTGTGAGTCACAAAAGATTTCAACCGAATTTATCCCTAGTTCTCTGATAAGTTTCAATTAAGAAATCAATGCTTCGTACTCGGCTTCGTTATTTGTTGCTGGGAATTTGAGCTTCAAAGCGTAACAAATTGATTAGTTTTTGGGAGTCACAAGAACTATAGCAGTTCCATAGCAACGGTCTTTAAATGCCCTATCAGTGTACAGCTTCTATTGAACGGGAGGTATGACATTGTGACTTTTTAATTCGTCTGACACGCCGAATTCAGCGATGAAGTCTGCTAGCACTTGCCCTTGTATGGCCCTTCATGGCACATAGGTAATATCAAACTGACTCGGCTCGATATTCCATTATAACATCCTTCCAGAGGTTTCTGGTCATTGGACCACATATCGCAAGGGTTGATCAGTATAAACACCAATTAAGTGTGTCTGAAAATATGGACGAAGCTTGCGTGATGTAGTCACTAAGTAGTAGGCTAGTTTCTCGATCTTGGGATAATTTCTTTCTTCCCCATTAAACGTTTACTGACATAGTACACTGGCTTTTGAACTCGGTCCTTCTCGCAAACCAAAGCCGTACTGATAGCATGCTGGGATACATCCAAGTACACAGACAACATTTCATGATCTACCAGTTTCGATAGCACCGGGGGACTTTCTAAATGCCGTACCAGAGCTCGGAATGCTCCCTCACAGTCGGATGTCCATTCGAAATTTCTCTTTCCTTTCTTTATGACATCAAAGAAGGGAATACATTTGTCTGTGGCTCTAGATATAAATCAACTCAGCGCGGCTACTTTTTCGTTCAGGCTTTGTACTTGCTTTATTGTTTTGGACACTTGTATGTCTCGAATAACTTGAATCTTTTATGGGTTAGCTTCAATTCCCCACGCATTAACAATGAAACCCAAAAAATTCCTGACGCAACGCCAAAGGAACATTTCAAAGGGTTAATTTTCATTCCATAATATCTGAGTATATCAAACATCTCCGCTAAGTCTCGAATGTGCTTGTTTGACTGTCGTGACTTCATGAGCATGTCATCCACATAGACTTTCATTGTTTTACCAATCTGGTTTTTAAACATTCGATTCACAGGCGCTGATAAGTTGCTCTCACATTTTTTAATCCGAAAGGCATCACTACATAGCAATATAGCCCAACATCTGTGACAAAACTAACTGGTGTATTCTTGGTCTGCAATATGCATCGAGATTTGACTATATCTCGAGTACGCATCCATAAATGACAGTAACTCATGTCCCGCTGTTGAGTCAACCAACTGGTCAATCCTGGGTAAAGGAAAACTATCCTTAAGGCACGCTTTGTTCAGATCGGAGTAATCTATGTAAGTTCTCCATTTTCCATTTTCCTTCCTCACTAGCACAAGGTTAGACACCCTTTCAGGGTACAGGGCGTAGCGGACGAAGCCATTGGCTTTGTGTTTGTCCTCCTCCTCTCTAAGCGTGGCGGACTTCTCCAGGTCCATGCCTCTCCTTTTCTACTTTACTGGTACGTACCTCGGGTCTATGTTCAACATATTACTCGTTATAGCGGAAGAAATCCCGCACATATCAGAATGTGTCCAAGCGAAAACATCCGCGGAGGAAATCAGCAATATCCTCGACCATCGAGGGGTCGAGCTGTGATCCAATCTTAAGTGCTCGCAATGGATCATCTTGACTGACTGCAATGTCAATCGTCAGTTCAACCTGTGCTTCTTTTGCTTCCCTAGGTTCCCCGTCATCATCTCTCGGATCCATGTCTCTATAGATCCGAGAATGTTGCCCGAGCCAGGGCACGGGCATTACTTGTCAATTGTCAGTGTTCCGGATGCGGACGGAGTTGTCCGCAACCTTTCCTTTATCTCTCCGCTGGGCTTCTCTCAGCTAAGCCACATAACATGCACGACCGGTCGCCTGATCGCTATGCACCACACCAACTCCTTTGTTTGTCGGAAGTTTCAAAGTCAAACACCACGGGGCCAAAGCTGCCCTAAATTCTGCCAGGGCCGGTCGACCCAAAAACACATTATATGGAGAATCAACATCCAAAACTATGAAAGGTAGGATTCGCACCCTCCTATGCTCACCTTGTCCTAGTTCGACTGGTAATTAAACATACCCCACTGTATCAGTCGTTGCACTATTAAAGCCATGGATACGGGATTTAGACGGTTTTGAATCCTTCGTCACCATCTTCATTTGGTCGTATGCCTTTTTGAAGATGATGTTAACAGAAATTTCACAATCAATCAAAATTCTCTTCACAGGTGCTGGCCCGATTATCGTGGATATGACCATCAGGTCAAAGGTAGGAGCCCCTACCTGGTCAACATCTCGGCTCTTGAAGACGATATCGTCCGTCATCATGCGCTGCTGTTTAGCGGGGGTCCCATTCTCTACATTCAAACAACACTCATAATCTGTATGCCTTAAGGAATTAGCATACCGCTCCATTTCCTGCCAGTTCTTGTCCGTAGGGCGAGGTCCACCGACTATAGTGTTTATGGCTAGTCTACCTACATTTCGGGTGGGTTCCTTTGGATGACGTGGAGCCGACCAGCGTCTGGGGTCTGACTTTCCTTGTCTTCCTTCCTGCGGGTTCTTAAACTCCTGCAACTTTTTTTGTCTAATCAGCTTTTCTATGGCATCATGAAGGTTTCTACACTCTATAATATTATGCCCGTAAGTCCCATGGAAGCGATAGTACTTCCCCGTCCATGTTTGTTCCTCTATTGACTCCTTTGGACGTGGCTTTCAGTATTGAAAAAATATTACAAGTTGACGGATAAGTATTCTCCAGAGATGTATTCAGAGGAGTATATTTGTTGTAAGTTGGAATCCTTAGCTTCCATTTTCCCGCTTCCCTTTTCTTTCTGGGATTTCCTCTTTCGGACCCTTTAGATTGCCTAGGCTTGTTTTGGACATTGACTTGAACCTTCCCCGAATTGTCACCAGATTGTTTTACGGCGATGTTTCTTTTCACGGTCTCCTGAACAGGCCCTGGTGCCTTATCTCGCCTTGTTCATTTGGCTTCCTCTCTTCTTATGAACTGATAGCCTTTGAATAAAAATGCTCCAGCGTAGTTGGAGGTTTTCCTGCCAACCATTCTCCAAACTCTGAATCCGGATCCACTCCTCGTATTACAGCCATCAGAATTGCATGGTCATTAGGGTTGCTAACTCCAGTAGCCGCAATATGAAATCATTGTAAGTACTCTTTCAATGACTCCCCTAGGGCCTGGATTACACTAGATAGGGACATCACGTCCTTGGGACGAGTACATGTATCCCAAACTATTCTACAAATTTCGTCTCCAATTCACCAATGCAGGATATATACCGCAAGGGAAGTCGAGTGAACTACATGGTGGCTATTCCGGATAAAGTGATTGGGAAGCATCTACACTTGGATGCATCATTTTCTCTATCCGAATCAATCATCCATCATACCTCATCACATGCTACCTGGGATCAGTCTTCCCTTCGTAGGCCGGGATAGTTGGCATGTTAAACTTCCTAGGGTACTCGGCCTGTAGAATAGTATTCGTGAATAGAGTATGACTCCTAGATATCCTCCAATCTTCATTGGTCAAGCCTTGATTTTCTTTCATCAGCTGTCTGACCATAGCCGATAGGTCCGAGTTTTGTATGGAAGATGGAAGGTTGGAATCTGTCCTACGGGACTGTTCGGGATGATGTCTCCTTTGTTGGCGATTTGCCTAACGTGTATCTTGGGGACTAGCTTCATTAGGGTCTTGGTGAGCCGAGCATCTAGTTTCCACACATGCTCCAAATCCTAAGTTTCCTGTTCCATCTTGGGTGTGGTCTACAAGGTGCAAGTGATCTCTAGTTGATCGATCAGTAGCACCTACTTGTATAGTTTCAGTTTTGCGGCGTCTACGCCTGGGAGGTTCATCGGACGAAGTCAAGCTATCAGATGAGGAATAAGTAGCGGGGATACCTCCAGCATTCTGATGCTATTGCCAAGCTAGCTGAGTCATGAGATTAGTGTTAGCTTGAATCTGCTCATTAAGTTGTTTTCTGCTTTCCATGAGTTCTCTCATCAATTCGTTGAACTTTGTTCTGGTGACAACTTCCATTGATTTTGGGTGGTGGTTTCTGCACCTAGATTTGCTTGTTGAGTGCTAGGTCCTATTTGTTGTACACTAGCAGTCTCGTTGATGTCCGCGTTATGAGAGGCTGATCTCGTACGTGGCCTTTCCATAGTAGTGTTATTGATAGGAACTTTGAGTAGAATCAACGGACGTCCTGTGAGTGACTTGGATCTCCTTCCGCGGATTTATTCAATCCAGTAGCTACAAAGCAGATCCTAGCTGCTTGAAAATTCGACTCTCATTGAAAGCACCAAAATGTTAGCACCATAATTGGTCACTAACACCCTTGACAAAGATTGTGTAGAGAGATTAATGAAGAAAATAAATTAAAACAGAGAACTACATGCTAAATTAATCGCAAAAACAAGAACACCAGATTTATAGTGGTTCAACGTAACTGCCTACGTCCACTATAAGTTTTAATCTTTATTGCTTTCACAAAAGACTGAATACAGATACAATCCGTACAATAATGGCTTGAATAAAAGTACTAAGTGAAAAAGGATGAGTCTTGAAAGCGACAGAGTCTCCCCGATGTTCTCGAAAACCGGTCCCTTAATTGTGCCCCTTCCCTTCTATTTATAGACAAAGATGGATTGGACTTCCCTCATGGGCCTAGGAACAAGGTATCTCGGCCCGTGGTTAGTAGCTTCTGCACACCGAGCTAGGGATGCCGAACGGAAATTACTGAGCGAGATTGGTCAAACCAGAGTATGCCGGACGAGGTTTCCATGTCGAACGGCACTCATATGCCGAGCCACATATTCAGGTCAAACAGCAGTCATATATAGAGCGAGGAATGCTTGCCGGATGGCACTCGTATGCCGAACGAGGCATTGTGCTGAACGAGGTACTTGAGTCGATCAACGCTTCATGCTGGTCGAGGGGAGATGTCGAGCGAGGCTTCATGCCGATCGAGGGAAGATGCCGAGCTAGGCTTCATGTCGATCCAAGAGAGATGCCGATCGAGGGGAGATGTCGAGCGAGGCTTAATGCCGATCGAGGGGAGATGCCGAACGAGGCTTCATGCAGATCTAGGAGAGATGTCAAGCAAGGCTACATGCCGATCGAGGGGAGATGCCGAGCGAGGCTTCATGCCGATCGAGACTTCATGTTGAACGACTCATCTATGTCGACCGAGGTATCTAGGCCGAGCGAGGTATCTAGGCCGAGCCTCTTGTTACATGGTCAAACAACCGGGTAACATATAAGAAGTTTATAACAAACTTAAGTAATGGTTTTATAGAATGGTTCCTAAGTGTTATTTGTATTTAAGGAAATATACTAAGTAAAAATGAATGTGAATTAAAGGAATATGAATAAGAAAATAATTTGGAATAATAAGAAACCAATTGAAACAAATACGTAAGTTGTATGTAGATCTTTTTATTTGCATAACTGTTAAATCGAGTTTCGAGTATTCGATTTCGAGGTGATTTACACCAGTCTGAGATAGGATTTTTCAATCGATTCTTGACGGCTAACATTGGATATGGATTTTTGATTTGATCCTGAAGTTTCTCCACCATAGTATATGGCTATGCAAGGAGAACGACGATTGATAATCAAGGAACCAGATCGTAGTCCGTACTAGAGTGGTTGATTAAGCGATACTAGTTCGGAAGCAAAATTGTGTGATCCAACGAGCGGTCTAATTGCGTATAAAGGGTATATGTACAGTGTATGGGCTTTATTAAATTATATGTTGATTGATGTTATGGATGGATATTATTTGAAAGTAAGAAGCGGGTTTATGGAAGCAAATGCTAGCTGACACCTTTGGTTTCACGAGTAGAGTTTGGTTGCCCGACAGATAGGCACACATTTATGTTGTCATTTGACTTTGATGATTGTATGGCAAACCACTTGGCTTTTGTTGTCTTTTGTCAATTTGGGCCTGTAGTGGTGATTTGAAGTTTTTCCAATCAAGCCGTGCAAAGAAGACGCTGCCGAAATTTTCCATAAATTTAAAGACTTAGAAAATTTCATAACAAACTTCAACTAATTATTTTTGAAAATTTTTGGAGGCATTTTTCTTACCTTTGAAATTTCGTGGATGGAATTTTTTTAAGGGCGAAATATTGTAATGACCAAAATTTTATAAAATATTGGTTTTGGAAATTTAATGACTTGAATTCCAACGTAGGGATTTATTTGATATATTTGAATACGTGAATTGTGAATTTACTAGAAATAGTGAATTTGAATATTGGAATAATTTAAACAGTTAAATCTTGGATTTATTGTAAATAAATGATTTCGAAGTCTTATTTAAATTATATTTAGATAAGAATGATAAGGAAAAGCTTTTAATTTAGAATTAAATAGATAAATTAGTTAAATAATAATTCATTTTAATTAACATGTGAAATTATCCTTCAAGGGCATTGTCTCGGATTTTGACAGAACTAGTACCACCGGGTTTGGAATAATGAATTGGTAAATGCCGAAGAGTTTCGTGACGATCAGATGTATTATGTAATCATGCGAGCTCGAAATGTATAGAAATTAATTACAACAATATAATATAATTTGATTTTTAAAGCTAACTTCCTTAGATGATGGATTTAGGCCCCGATTATAGTTCCATTGTGTTTGGAATCTGGGGATTATTATAGAATGCCAGCCAGTACATCTCGATCGGAGTTTGAAATATTTTGACGTGAATAATGTTTGAAAAATTGTCTATATAAGGACCCAAGCCTATTATTTTTGCTCGAACCAGATCCCTAAACCCTTGCTGCCATTTTTACCTTCCACATCACACGACTCGAAATCATTGGTGTCTCCACAGGCAGTTATAGTCGAAGGCCCTAACTAAAAAACATCGGCGATGATGAGGTGAAGCGATATGACAGTTATATTGGCGATCGATGAAGCATGGTGGCATGAAATCAAGTTCGATGGCGATGGAGTTTTCTTGCAAATTTTTGGCAACGACAGAAAATTGAATGGTGGGGCTAGGTTCGATGGAGACGTCAAAGGAGGGCCTATCCTCTGGTACGTCGCGGTAGCGTGAAAACACCTATGGCGATGGTGACGAATGAAAAGTCATGACGTAAAGTATATGGTGCAGCCTGAAATACGAAGGTGAATGTTTAAACATAATTAATTGTTCTCAAACGCTCATTAATTCATATCTTGTCCATACGAGGTCAGATTTGGACACGGTCTATTGCGTTGGACTCATAGCGATAATATCTATGTTGTCTAGTTAGATTCGTCAATTTTGAAGCTTGTATAATTTCAAAATAAAATCGAATGGTGCTTTATTTTATTTGGAACCAAAATGTTTTGGGGACAAGTGGAATTTTGGTGAGTTAACTCACCTCTCCGGGTCCACTTATATTTTATATAAGTCCGAATAATTTTATTGATTCCTGGTTATTGCTTGCTTGGATGATTTACTTCGTTATATGTTGATTTGGATTTATTCCCGCCCTTGGCACGGATGAACTTTTATATGTACCCGCCTTGTAGCGGATGAACCATATTATACGATTATATACTGTGTGTGATGCAGCGGGACGGGTTAGAGGGATTAAATAGCATTTCTCACCCTTATTGATTTTACTTTTCACATATATTGTGATATATGATTTGTTAGATGCTATTTTGATAACATGGACCTGACTTTACTTATTTAGTGCTATAGTAGCACTAGCCCTTGTTTTTAGCATTCTGAAATACTATAAAGTAATGGTTTTGAATTGAAATGATTTTTAAGGTGATACTTGAAATAATGCATGTTTTAATAATTATTTATAAATTATTAAAAGAAGGAGTTTATTGAAACGAAAAAAAAAACATGTTTTTTGGAATATTAATTTAACTATTTTGTGTAGTATTTTTAATCTTTGAACTATATTATAAAGGTTTTAAAACTAATATATAAGTCCATCTTTTATTATAAAGGAAATACAGTTTTAAAGGAGATAGAAATAGTTAGAAAAATATATTTCTGAAATGGTTTATCTAAAAGGTTTATAAAAGTAATTTTTATAAATAAAGTAATAGATTTATAAACAGTGTTTTATAAATATTAAAAATGGATTTGTAATGGATATTTTATAAATAGATTTGTAATTGGGATTTTATAAATAAACGAGATTTATTAAGGAATGGATTTATAAATAGATTTTTATAAATAAAGAGATGTACTATAAAAGGAAAAAGAGATTTATAAACATAGTTTTATAAATATGGAAATGATTTATGTTGAGATTTGAATATGAATTTTTAAAAAGGGAGATACATTCACGTTTTAAAAGTTAAAATAATCATTTAAAGAAATGCTTTGAAAGTGATACTTTCAGATGAGGTTAAAGGTTTGAAAAAGTGATTTAAAATGTACTAAGTGATGAAGACATAGATTTCAACATTTATTGTTATAATAAATGTTTTAGAGAAAGTGAGGAATACATAGACTATAACCCTTTGGTTATAGTAAGTGATTTCCAAAAATGAGATATTTTATATAGTATACGGGATTGATCATATCCTATATTTGATGTTAATATTCGAGGTGGGTAACTTATAACTATTTTGAAAATAAAAATGTCGTCCATTTAAGGTCTGAGAGGTAATGAAACCCCAACTTGATCGACTTCATTATTAACTAATATATATAGTTTAAGTTTGACATCAAAGATTAATATTAAGTACAATTAATTATATCCCTATACTAGGGTTTTGGACTATCATACAGATGTTTTATGAAACATTCATTTTGACCAATAAAGTGTGTTTTGGAAGAATAAGAAGCTTTCCTAAAAGATTAGTAAATACACTTATTATGGATTTAATTATATAGAGATATTTTCCAAGTGTTGAAAATGAAATAGTTTTTGAATATACTTATACCTTTGAGATAAGTATAAGGAAATGTTTTCCTAATATCGAAAGATTGAAAAGTCATTTTGAGAATATAGTCCTTAAAGATATTTGAGATAAATATTTAGAAATTAATTTAATTAATTAAAGATTAATTAATGGGCCCAGTGACTGCTTGTGGGCTAGATTGTATTTTGGTTGCTCGGGTCTCTTACCGATTGTTGGTTCAGAGAGACCAGGATCAGATTTATTCGAAAACCACTTCAAACCAACATTTGCATTCGAAAGTGCAAATTTGTTGAAGATGATGATTTTTGAAGATGAAGATGTTCATGATGTTGGGCTGCTTGCCACTATCCCCATGATTCCATATTATTTTATATATATAGTGGCAATAGTTATTTATTCTGAAAATATTCGATGCAAGGACCGTTCGCTACTAATCCTAGGGTTGATTCCTGATAGAATGTAGTAGGAGAGTGCCTTCAGTTTGTCCTATTCCTGGACAACTTGTTTGGAGAAATGTCTAACATTGCATTGCTAAGAATTACGTACATTGGTTTTTACAAATGTATATATGTTTGGTGGTGTAGGAGGTAACCCCTCTTGCACTTAACTCCCTTCTCTAAGGCGTATGAACTTAGGGGTTGTAATTTTGTGAAAATAAATTAGTGAGACAATGTGACATTCAAAGTGGGATTTTTTTTTGTGAAAGGTAAAACGTTACCTTAAGCCTCTCATATTGGGAATGACAAAATTAGGGTAGATGTAGCAGGCTTAAGTAGGTTGCTCCCATTAGGAGATGTTCATCACCTTTCTGGATTATCCTTTATATTTTAGGTTTGTTGTGTATGTTGTAGCCATAGATAGGTCAGGAACTTCTGGGGTGATGATTTATTCAGTACTATCTATGGTAGAGGTAGGCAGGTCCTGTGTTGGTAGAGGGCAGTAGGGCTATGGCTCGTTACATTCTTCTGGAGATGTACTATCGGATGGTAGTCCCTTACCTTTTCGTTGCTGCAAATCCACTCCCTAATACATGCCTTTACGGTTTTGATTATTGAACCTAGTATGCTGGCATTTAACTAATGTAACAGTTTCAGTTATGATTAATATGTGTTTGTATCTTGACATTAATATAATAGCAAAAGATTTGATATGAAATGTTTTGGTCATCGTAAGGTAAAAACCCTTCCATGTTTATGTTTGGCATGGTCTTACGAGATACCTTTGTTTTGAAAGGTTTTTATAACTTTAAAAATCCAATTGAGATGTGTTTTCTCACGCTAGTTTATCAGAGATCCGGGTATTCTTCCCTTTTAATGACCGAGTATATTTACAGATTAGATTCGAATGCATTTTGGAGGAGCTTGGAACGTGAGGCTTCATTGACAGTTAGTTATTATCTTATATCTACTATATTGGTAATTTAAAATTTATCAGTGTTTGTGGGGATGGGTTGTTATAACTATCCAGGTTGATGATTAGTGATTCATTGTTCTACTCTGATTGATGTATGTATATTATAGTTTTTCATTTTGTAAAGGTCATTGTTATATTGTATATTGTTTTGTTGCGTTATGAGATCCTGTGATTGTTTAGTTTCTTCTTCTTCTTGCCTGCTTTCTTCTTTCTGTCCCTTAATTATCTGTGTTTTTGTTCAATTTTAGTTGGACATGTGTGGTTTATTGTCAACTTAAACTGTGCAGAATAGTGAGTCATTATAATTGGGGTATGGGTATCCATGTATGATTCTGTGATTTGTTCGGGTACTGACTCGTGTGCTGGAATGCTGAAGTAGACTGATCAGTGGTAATGAATTAAACTAAAGATATGATGTATGGTCAGGGGTTTAGTTAAACCATAAGGGTGATGTC
Source organism: Allium cepa (assembly GCA_030765085.1). Lineage (NCBI taxonomy): Eukaryota > Viridiplantae > Streptophyta > Magnoliopsida > Asparagales > Amaryllidaceae > Allium > Allium cepa. The sequence continues at coordinate 39,263,895 of CM060935.1, read as the reverse complement.
ATCTCCTTCCTAGAGTTTCCTACAGTTATTATGCATGCACGAAGCGATGCATTCAGCTTAAATTTTTTGAGGCCAGCTATATATTTCCTATTGTACATTACTATGGATGTATTATTGCTTCGAAAGGGTAACTCTGATCCTTGGACAGGAAAACCATTCTCGAGGTATCGAGGGCCCCTCCATGGAATTCTACATTATTAGCAAATGCGCCATATTGTTTTTTGATTATATGCCTATTATTGTTGTGATGTACACTGATGAGCATCACAGCTACTCGATTATTATTATTTTCACCCATAGATTATTATAATATTACTGGATTTTTGATATAATTGTTTTGGTAACTGTAAGGTAAAAACCCGTCCGTGTTTATTTGCGGTATGGTCTTACGAGATACCTTTATTTTGAAAAGTTTATGCAAAAAACATTATGAATCTATTTGCTTGCGTTTCTTATGTTGGTTTTACCAAACTGACCCGGGCGTTGTTTTCTATAATGTTAGGGTCAGCCCGAGCATATTATCTAGATTTAGCTGGATGCTTTGGATTTTTTTTAAAGGATTAGCTGGATTCTTCGAAATGTGTTCACATATCTTTTATTTTTCCATTGTTTTGTTGTTTTTGATTTTTTTTTTGTCCACATTTGTCAGCAATTGTGACAGGTTGTTATGATTGTCTATGCTGAAATAGGTTAGTGTAGTTTGATATTATGTATAATAAATATGATTTCTTTTTGTAAAGATCTTGCATATATTATATATCTTCTAGTTGCGATGTGACATTCTACTCTGTCTTTTATTTCTTTTACCCCAACAATATGTCTTTTCGACACTTAAATATTTGACACGTGACTACTGCATATGTTTTAGTATCAATTTCTAAGGGTCAAAAAGGCATGTCATTACAACGTGTATCAGAGCTTAGATTGAGCAAACACCTAGGCCTTGGTGGGGTAAATCATTATACATAGGGTTAGTAACGCTCTAGAATGAGCAACTCATTAAAAATGGTGTAGAGTTCTAGAATGAGTTTAAGTGTACATAAAAGAGTGTGTATTTGTTATTTTCATAAAAAAGATTTTATATTGTGTTGCTTGATCTGTTAAGTGGGTTATGAATTCTGGTCGATACGTTTGGCCAACATTATCGATAGTATTCCTAAGCACTTAAACAAGGCCAATTGCCACAATATTGTTAAAAATGGATAAATAAAACAATCTTACCTAGGAATATATTTCATATATAAAGATATATTTTCAAAAATGGGTATAGTTATTTTTAATTTGTTTGGTTGTTAGGAACGATGATATTCCACAATTATCATTAGGGTTTGGTTGGTCATGCTTGCCCAATTCTAGGCATTGACTATTGTTTATTGATTTATCTGAAATCTTCCTTTTTGAAACCTTGAATGGGTAGATAGGAATTTTAGGAATAGTAAGATGAACACCTTGTGAATTTACTTTTGGAATTTGATAACAAGGCGTTCATTAATAATGTTGGGTTAAAATTTGGTTTTGATAAAAGTTGTTTATTAACAGAAATTTGGAATATTTTGAAATAAATCTTTTAGAAATTATTTTATATAAAAGTTGATTTTATAAAAATTGAGTTTTAACAAAAGTGGTTCAATAAAAGAAAGTAAAAATATATTTGAGATAATTAATGGAAAAATGATTTATGTATGATCTGATTTTAAAAAATAAAATTGATTTAAAAGGAATTTTAGAGAATTTAAATCTAACTCTTTTGGAAATTATTTTCACAGTTTTGGAAATATACATACATACATATATATATATATATATATATATTAGTATTATGTAAAAGTGTTTTTGAATAGAAATTTAAATTAAGGAACATTTTTCTTTGGTTTGGTTAGGGAGATGAGTCCCAATTTGTTTTGTGGTGCTTGGAATGATCTTCTAAATGATGATCGGATGTTTGCTTAAGCGAATGTTGTTAGGTACTTAGTAAATTATTCTGCTTGTCATTGTACATTCCAGACGAGTTCAAATTCGAACGAATCCAAAGCAAGTTGATAGTAGGAAATTTTGTTATAACTATTTATTTGGGAATACATACTATGTAGTTTCAAATAGAATTTTGAAAAAGAAGAAAATTGTTTTATGTTAACTAGTTCGAATGGCTAAAAATAACTAAGAATGGGAAAGAGATGCATTAAGATGGTAAGCATTTCTCTTAAATATCACCCTTCTTAGTAAACGGATGTAAGATGCTACTTGGTAATAGCCAGTTTCTTAGTATTAATTTGAGGTCACTCGATTTATATGTATATTTTCAATATATTAAAGTATATACAATTATTTAAAGGGTTTTGAAATAAAAAAATCGGGTGTTTAATTCTTAAGTTGAGTTTAACATAGGAAGTTTGAACTTGATTGTTGTATATGCATCAAGATATAATAAGGTATTATACAAGTTTCTTTAGCTTAATTTGTGTTTTGTGAAAATGTTTTCAGAAATAATTTAGTGGAAATAGAATTGGTATTTGTGAGAACCAATAATATAAGTGCGTATGTTGAACGTAGATCATTTCTTTCGTAATATAGTTTTGATCTAAGATTCGAGTACACGATTCAAGGGGTTTCACATCGTTCCAAATGAGAATATATCACCCGATTTTTGACGGCGAACACTGGGCAAGAATTCTTGATATGGAACCAAAGTTTTCTATCATAGTATATGGCTATGTAAGGAGAGTGAAATTCCTAATCAAGAAACATGATCGGAGTCCGCACTAGTAAATTAGATGTGACACTAGTTTGGAAGTATACTTATGTATTCGAGTAGCGATCGAATCATATTTTAATATATGAATGATCTATGAACATCGTGCAGACTTATGAGCAGTTTAGGTGTTCATGTAGTGAAATTTCACGGATGATATTCATTTTAAGGGGAGTGAGTGTAACGACCTTAATATTTTGTTCATCAAATTTGAATATTTAATTTATTTAAATATTTGGATTTGATATTAAATTATTAAATCAAAATTCAAATATCTTCTTGATTTTAATTATTTATTTCTAATTTAATTTATTGAAAATTTCCATAATTTTTGGTTTGGAAAATAATTGAATTTCTATTTGACATATTTTACATCGAAGGTCGAAATTTTTGGAATTTAACAGATGTAACGACCCGTAAATTTTAATGGTTTTTGTAACGTAATTAAAATGAAATTTTTTGAAATTTTAAATAATTTAATTTTGAAATAAAAATTTGATATTTGAAATACATCTTCATAGATATAGCAAACGGTAAATTTTTATCTGATAATTTGGAAGTTTATTTTATTGTGTAATTTTATTTCAATTTAAATCAATTAATATATGATGATAAAAAAATATTCCAAACCCGAATATTTTTATATAATGAATTTGTAAATCATCATCTGAGCGAGATCCCATATTTCATATCTTTAAATTTGGACCGCTATTGCTCCGTTTATCTTATTTTCGACGGTTTAGCAGCATTTTTCGGTACCGATTATCGACTTTTGATACGATGATTGTACCACTGATTTCTGTATACCATTTTGATCACCTTGTCGTGCTAATCTCAGCGGTATATTCACTTTTATTTTTCGAACTCCGGTATGTCGCGAAATCTATAAATGGTTAACCGTTGCGGTTCATTATTTGAGTCTATTGGATTCCATATGATTTTTCATATATTCAGCCGTATAACACCAACAGTCTTTACTATTAATATTTTCTGAATCAACTTATGACCTTTAACATTTCCATTGATTATATTTTTTTTTTCGGTTTCCACTTCATTCCTTTTCTCTGTTGAATATTATATGAAGTTGCATTTGGTATTCCACTTCCTCTCAGATCCCTTGCGTGCACGTTCTCTTCTCTCCCACAACCACTCCCTTCTTTCTTCTCATGGCCATGCTTTATATATATGAAATAAAAAAGGAAGCTATTATATATTTACCTCGACTCCATTCTCTTCCATCTTCCCCATGCCTTGCAGCCACCCTGAACCAAGCCTGACACAAACCACTCCATAGCCAAGTCCCACGTCCACCAACCTCTCCTCCGCCATGCTATTTTCAACTGCCCAGTTCGATGTAGCACCCAAGCCTGTCACCTAGCACTGACTATCTATGCATGCCCTTCCTCCTTGATCCTCCTTTCACCCAGGCCTAGGCAGCCACAAACAGCCAAGACAAACTCGAACATGCAACTTCCTTCCCATCCATGGCCGCATCCTCTGCCTACTGCCGAGGCCATTGCTGTGCGGCCGTCCTCTTCTTTCACTTGCCTCGTCAACATCTCGTACTGCAAAAGAAGCCACACACCCACGTTTGCAACCCATGTAGCAACCCTCCTCCTATGATCGGTCGGACATCCATTCTTGTGAAGTATATATTTGTATGTTCTTTTATATATAAAAAGTTTATATATATTACAGTTGGTGTACATATACTTTTGATTTGAGAGTTTATATATGTTTTAATATATTCTCTATAAGTCTATTTTGTATATAAGGTTTTTATAAGGTCAGTTAGTTTATATTCTACCTAGTTATATACTTTACAAGATTAAGTTATGTTTTTTGTTTTGTTTTGTGTATATAAGTTTTTCAAACTACATACATGTATGTTATATAGCTTGTAAGTTTGTGTATATATGTATATTTATATATAAGCTTAATATAAGTTTTCAAATCTGTTATATATATTAGTGTGTATAAGAGATATTTATATATATTTTGATTTACTTGTATGTATATATATAGTACAATATATATATATATATATGTTTTATTTCATAACAGTATTGTATTATATGATTGTTATATCTAAATAGTTTTCTTTTCAAATCGTTTGAAGTATAGTTTTATTTTATTAGCTTATGAATATATATATATATATATATATATATATATGTTAGTTTGTACATTGTAAATATCAGTATCACTTTCTTTTGGTTGCTGTTTTTATATTAGTTATATATATATAAAAGTATACATAGTTTTGGCCAGTTGTATTGTTCTACAAAAGGGTTGATTTTATAATATACGAGTATATATGCACGTCCAGTTGGACTTGCATTTAATCGTTGAACGATATTTTTACAGTGTAGCTATTTCAAAGAAAATATAATAAAATTAGCGCATTGAACAAATTTAATATTATTTGCAAAATTATTCCATATTAGCCTTGATGCATGGTTCTAGGCAAATTTAGTATGTGGCCCTATATCTTGCCACTTGGGTATTTGGACCTAATGTAAGATAACATTTATACTAACATTTTTTACCAGCAAGTTGTTTACTTTCCTTCCTCACAACCTGGTTGTTAGTATAATTGCTGTTGTTGACCTAGATTCCAAATACTATTCCTCTCTTGCCTTGATATTTCGTGGTTGAAATTTAGTATTTTTCTCAAACTTGATATTTCTTTCTTGCCTTGATCACTTTTTAGGATAGATGAAAATTCTTAACCAATCTAACATTCACTTCTTCTACTAAGAGCTAATAACCTTACTTAGAAAATTAGCATATTTATGGATTGAATGCTGAATTCTTTTGTATTCAATGGATGTATTCTCAAAAGGTCACTTCACTTGTGTACTCTACATACTTACATTATAGATAAAAATCAACTTTTACACTTCAGTCTAGTTGCAGCTCCCTACATGCCAATCTCCCACATTGTGCTTCAACATGCCAGTCATTGTCATTCAAATTTAATTACACTGCCTGCTTCATCACATGCTAGCTTCCACTCCATCTGTTCTCTTACATGCATGTTTGCAACAACGAAGCATCAACATGCATGCCTCTTCAATTAATTCATCCTTACCTGCCTTGTTTGGTTTGCCGCAATTGCAAACCTAGATTACAACCCTGTTTTTCCCACTCAAGAAAAAAATCGGATCATAATTCATCTCCACCTCTCATGCAACACATCTCTTCCATATAGCATGCCTCACTCTACTCGTTCGGGTCCCATTCAATTCTATATTCAATGCTCAGTCTCCTGTCTCAGGCGCAACATCATTTGGTCCGCTATTACTACATATTTAATCATTTAGTTTGGGTCTTTAGTTCAACCTTTCAGACCATTACTCTTATGTAGCATCAACTAATTAACTATCTCAATATTCACTTGCAAGTGCTCCATTGCAGCTCCTTATAGCTTCTTTGCATACAGTATACCATTATCTCCTGCTACTCATTTTAGTTCATCTCCTACAGCCATGTTATGCATTTCAACTGTCTACTTTAAATTAATTTTTTAACTTTATTTCCAGTATGTCTTAATTTTGAAACAAATACATGATTATCCACCTAAATGTAGTATTACTCAATGACTCTAACTTTGGTTCATGTAAATACTTCATATGTCATATTTCAAGTTCCAATTAAGATAAAAAAGAAATAATATAATTTTTTTCCATCTTCAGTTTGAGAAAGTACAAATGAATGCACGTAAAAATGAACTTGTGCTCATCATTTGTTTCAATCATTACACTTTGTACACATCATATCCTTGATCTTTCACACTTCATTAAGTGAGATAAAAAAATTATAAGCACACAAAAATATTATGCTACTGACTACACATGAATACTTCAGACTAAAGTACCAAACCACCGTATGTTTTACAGAATATCCATGAAAATTTATAATTATTGATAGTGGCAAACATAATATGTGATGTAGTTAAATAAAACTAATAGTTTTAATAGCAAATATGGAAGCATTAAACTAAAATAATATTCCAATGTTATGCAATAGTTTTCACATGAACAAAAAATCGTATCTCTTTGTTAATAAAATGGACAACGACGATTAAGAAGCTTAGCTGATTCTAACACAGTCAATAAATTCTACCAATTCTTCAAATATAGATTAGAATCATCAATAGTAGCCAACTCAAAAAATGCTACCATAGGAGAACCAATGTGTACCAGCAAAAAAATGTAGAAAATAATCAAATTCATTGTTTTGTACATGAAGGCTACTGCCAAGGGTAGAATACTTCATTAGAAACATCAAATTCTCTAGGAGATAAATATTATTTTCAACTATATGAGTTAACAAATGCGTATTGATGTTTTCCAAAAGTTAGTAATCATGATAGTTTCCGACCACACACACACGCTCACATTGCACTTGATTTGGTAATTGCATTATCCAGAAAGAACAATACACAAAATTAAAAATATTTTCTTTCTCCAATCGAGATTCTCATGAATCTAAGCTTTCACAACCATAAATGAGCTAATCAAAATTTAATCTTTTCCTTCTTTCTTTGGTTAATTGGAAACAATAACCTATTAAAAATTATAGTATACATAATAATTTATTATATTTCATCCTCATAATCAAGAAAATAAATCATTTACATAAGTTTATGTTTGCATGGAATCAAGAAAAAAATGAACATGACTATATGAACCTACACTTGGTTGCATATTATTCTTTGTTTTGGCATTTTTGGACAAAATGTCTTTATTTGATTCGACATACTTGAAATTCAGCGGGTTTGGTTGGGGTGTAATCATCATTACTTTACATAATCAACATAGCAAAAGTAAATAGGACTTCTTTAGCCGATGAATTCAATAATTACCTTATACTGATTAAGGTCAGGGGTACCATTATTTTGAGTTTCATGCTCAGTACGAACACTTCCACTTTCTGCAAAACTACCCGGATTGATATTGTATGCTGCTGCAGCCACATCAACTGGTGCTTTCATCTCAGGCATCGTATTAAAGTAATCCAAAGAAATTCTTTTGTTTAGTTTATCCATCAAACCCACATCTACAGGAGACAGAAACACAATGGTAGAAAATTTTACATAGTTCGTACAGTCATGAATATATAACCATATATACTTTTTGTTATTCTATCAACTGCATTTTATCTAAAGTCTGATTAACCAGAAAGCAAATATATTTCAAATTCAATAATCTTAGCTGTGGGTTCTACAATTATTATAGTACAGACGGTTAAATTCATGCTTTACAATTACATTTTAGATAGTAATATCCAGATTACTACAATAAATCCTAAGGAAAAAAATTGAAAGTAACATCTACATCAATATAACAACAGAACATGTACAGTACAATCTTATGCAGCTGAAAAAAACACAGATATATATTATCTGTATCCCTATTGTGCATTTCAAACTAAGGTTTTCAAAAGCATTGAGTACATGAAAGCATCGATTTTTTTCATTTAGAAATTGAATTGGATGTTTGAGTGTCTACATTTTGAACACAAAACTTAATTTTCTCCTTAGTTTCATTTTCATTTTTCTAGGTTGGAAGCATAAAATTTAAACTGTGGATTTAAGGAAATATCATAGTATTTCTGTCCAACACGAATTGAATGACTATATATAGCACCATATTTTGCACATTTGCAGTTTCCATTTTTCAGTAACATAAAATTGATGCTTAGCATTAAGGCTCTAAAACAGACAAATGATCAGAAACATAAAATTGTTTTTCAGTAACAAATTATTGAACATAAATAGCAAAAACCTCAATTCAGTGTCCATACCAAGAGTCCATCACAATTACACAATTCTGTTTTCTAATATATATACTACAATAGTATAAATGCAAACGCTGACGTGAATATGAAAATGAGGGTAACAAAGGGATGAACAGAAGTCAAAATTCGAAATACTGCTCAATAAAATTAAGCATAAGAAACGCATGGCATCGGTAGACGTTAAATAAAGAACCGTAGATCAGTAAGCTTACCTAGTCAATCGTCGATCAATATTTAAGTGTTAATCGTGCGACAAAGGTGAAGAAGATACTGGATGTGGAATACCATCGAGTTAGACCTAAGTTGTACGGTTCTTTGAAGCAGATGTTGGGACTGGAATCTACATGGACTTGGAATTGCGTCGAAGTATCTTATTCGATGTAAAAGATGGTGTGTGTGGAATCACAGTGGAGAAGATGGGGTGTGTGGAATTGCTAGGATTTAGAGTTAGGTTTTTTTTAAGTTTGGTTAAGCAGACAGAAACGTTAAAGCAAGGATAAAATGTGCGAAGGGTAATTTGGGAAATTCAAAAAGACACGGTCGATTTTTAGTTCTATGAACTATCATTATTAGTAGTAGAGATATGCTTTATGAAAGTATATGTATAAAGTTCATAAGTTTCATAGATATTTTGGATATATATAATCTACTCTATATGAGTACATTTTTTTGTTAATATGTTCATCTATTTTTCTTTTTATTAGTTTTCATAGTATATTTGTCTATTAACTATTGATTTTAAGCTGTATACATATATGGTTATTTTAGTTTTGAAATGTATATAGATTTAAATTAAAGGTATGTAGTATATATATACTGTGATATCCCGATTTGAATTTAAACTTGGAATTGAAGTTAATTCAAGTTGAATTGAAATTGAATTAAATAGAAGTGGGTAGGTTGATCGAGTTTGACTTGGGTAATTTGTGGTTTTAGCTCGGGAAATTAGAGCGTGGGATCGGGTTTTAGGTTTGTATTGATAGTATTCTGGAATAAGTTGTTATAACTGTCTAATCTATTATTATATGGTTGTAACTCTGATGAATTGTATGCAAACTGACAATTACAGCTTTTTTGTATAAGTGCTATTATTTGATATTATATTTAATCCGCTGCGAATGTGAGATTCTATGTTTTGTTCCTGCTTCTTCTTCTACCTCTTTTCTTCTTTACCAGACAATCTGGAATTTTCGGCGTTCGGTTGCTCGGCACTTCTACAGTGAACGCATTAGTGTCGAAATTTTCTGGGTCGAAAATTCCGGGTCGTTACAGAGATTAAATTGAATTACCTTTAAATCCTGCTTACCTAACATTAATTAATTACAAACCATAATTAATAACATTTAGTAATTTCCCTTTTAATTAGTTACATTAAGTAATTAACTATCCTTTATTTACTTTCGTTAACCCTTAATTATTTACATTAATTAACTTACCTTTTATTTAATTACGTTAATTAACCTTTAATTAATTACATTAAGTAATTAATCTTTTAATTACTTTCATTAAGTAATTATCTTTTAATTACTAATTAATTTATCCCTTATTTCAAATTGGTTAATCCTTAATTACTTTATTAATTTAATTAATCTTTAATTACCCAAGACCTTAATTAATTTTAAAATAAACCCTTTTTTATTTAACTACTTAATTTTCATTATTAAATTTCATTTGAAATCACATAGAAGTATAATTGAATGATTTATATTGAACCAAACAATTTAAATTCAACAGCATTTGATTTATAGTTTATACTTGAAACTTTGTTAATATTTAATTTTTTTAAAATAGAAAAATGGGCTACGGTTGAACTCGGGAATTGACTCGAGAATTTTGTAATATGGCTCGGGAAATTTGAGGTTGGGTTAGGGAAAACAAGTGTGGGCTCGGGTTATTTATTGTTAGATAACCAAGTTTAAAAGTAAGGAAATGAAAGGTTTTCATGTAAAGAAATGTTAGCAAGATTTCAAAATTAAATATTAAAAAAGTTTCAAGTATAAATTATAAATCTAATGTTTTTGAATTTAAATTGTTTGGTCCAATATAAATTATTTAATTATACTTCTATGTGATTTCAAATGAAATTTAATAATGAAAATTAAGTAGTTAATTAAGAAAATGGTTTATCTTAAAATTAATTAAGGTCTTGGATAATTAAAGATTGATTAAATTAATAAAGTAATTAAGGATTAATTAATTTGAAATTATGGATAGATTAATTAGTAATTAAAGAATAATCACTTAATGGAAGTAATTGGAAGATTAATTACTTATAGTAATTAATTAAAAGTTAATTAATGTAATTAAATAAATGGTAAGTTAACTAATGTAAATAATTAAGGGTTAATGAAAGTAATTAAAGGATAGTTAATTGCTTAATGTTATTAATTAAAAATGTAATTACTAAATGTGATTAAACATGGCTTGTAATTTATTAATGTTAGGTAAGCAGGATTTAAAGGTTCAAGGAAATGTGATATCCCGGAAATTCAAGCAATACAAATGTGATAATCTCTTTTATAAATTATTTAAAATTGGAAAATTATTATTTTTGAAAAAAATAAAATATGTGTTTGTTTCAATGTGTGTGTGTATATATATATGAGTTGATTTTAAATTGAATTTGTATTTGAATTTGAAATTCAAAAGATAGATATCTTAAAATAAATTGGATTTCGTCGACGGTTTGCCAAGGACCAGAAAGAGAAACGAAGGAATATGGGTAATCATAAACCGGCTGACCAAGAGCGTCCATTTTATTCCGGTTAAGGCGACCAGATCTATAGCGTCTTTGGCTGAGATTTTCTTGAAGGAAATTGTTAGACTGCATGGTGTTCCAATCAACATAGTTAGTTACCGTGATCCAATCTTTACTAGCAAATTTTGGGAGGCTTTGCAGACAGCTTTGGGTACGAGATTGAGTTCAAGTACAGCCTATCATCCCTAGACCTTTGTTGAGGGCTTGAGTTTTGGATTTCGGTGGATCTTGGAAGGACCATCTACGTTTAGTGGAATTCCCGTACAATAATAGTTATCAGGCGAGTATCAAGATGGCACCCTATGAAGATTTGTATGGAATACCATGTTGATCACCGTGGCGGCAGCTTTTCATCGGAGTAGGGTTTGGGCACAAGTTTGGTCGAGGCTAGAATTTTGATTTGCTGCATCATCTTTGGAGCACAGAACTCGTTCGGAAGTTGGGGGATGGAAGCGTGGATGGCCGACGGAGCTATGAACGGAATTTCATGGATGCTGGTGGTCAGCAGTGTCGAGTCGAGGTGGTTTTGGTCGATGTTTTGCTGTTCCAGTTTGATCGACATCTCGATTTTGATTCTGGGTTTGTGATGAAGATTGGGTGGTCGGGATCGTAGGGTTAGGTTGTCGATGAATCGTTGGCGGTGGCAAGGGTGTCTGGATCATCGCCATTGATCTTTGCATGTGCACATGTGCCTGTTTGTGTCAGTGTTTGGAGAAGAAGTGTGGGCTCGGGGGAAACTCGGGAAAATGAGGGTGATGTCCTGGGTTGGTCTCGTGTAGCTTGTGAGTTTTTCTTGTATAACAGATTTTAACTTTAAAATTAAAACTAAGTTTTTTAAAATAAATTGGATTTAAAATTATATACATATGATTTTTATTAGTGTATAATTAGTTTTATATTATTTTCATTAAAGGAATTTTATAAATATAAATTAAGTAAAGTATTAACTAAATAGTAAATAAATATAAGTTTTATAAAAACATATTAAAAAATTTAATTAAAACATGCATAATACAAGTGTAGAGTTATTAGCATATTGTTTTAACAAATGTAAGCTATTTTAACAAGTGTGACACATCATAGTTAGTGACGGTGATCCAATCTTTACTAGCAAATTATGGGAGGCTTTGCAGACAGCTTTGTGTATGAGATTGAGTTTAAGTACAGCCTATCATCCTCGGACCGATGGACAAACGGAAAGGCTGAATCGAATTCTTGAGGATATATTGAGGTCTTATGTTTTGGATTTCGGTGGATCTTAGGAAGACCATCTACATTTAGTGGAATTCTCGTACAATAATAGTTATCAAGCGAGTATCAAGATGGCACCCTATGAAGCTTTGTATGGAAGACCTTGTAGATCACCGTCCTGTTGGGTAATCGGGAGACCGTCTTGTTCTTGGTCCAGATTTGATCTGAGAGGCATCTGCGAAGGTGGAGCTAATCAAGAAGAGAATGAAAGCAGCCCAGGATTGTCAGAAGAGTTTTGAGCACAAGAGAAGAAGGCACTTGGAATTCGAAGTCAGAGATTTGGTTTTTGTCAAGGTTTCCCCGATCAAAGGAGCGATCAGATTTGGGAAGACGGGAAAGCTTGCCCCAAGGTATATTGGTCCGTTCTGAGTGCTTGAGAGAATTGGTGCTTTGGCCTACAAGATTGAGTTGCCAGTCCAGATGGCTGGAATTCACAATGTTTTTCACGTATCTCATCCGAGGAAGTACGTGCACGACCCATCTCTAGTTGTGGACCCAGCAGTGTAGGAAGATTTAGAGATCGAGCCGGACTTATCAGTAGTCAGGCAACTAGTCCAGATAGTTGATTAAGATGAGAAATAGCTCAGAAACAAGGTGGTGAAGCTGATCAAGGTTCAGTGGAGCGAGGATCCCACAGACTGTACCTGGGAAACACTGGATAGTTTACGAAAGCCTATCTGGATTTGTGTCCGGATAGCTAGTAGTGTTTGTCTCAATGAATTGTTTGTTTGGTTGTTAGTGTATGACTGATATGTATGCTTGAATTTTTTGAAATAAAAGTTTTTGGATAATCGTTTTCTTTTAAATTCGAGGACGAAATTCTTTTGAGGGGGAGGAATGTGATATCTCGGAATTTCAAGCAATAAAGATGTGATAATCTCTTTTATAAATTATTTAAAACTGGCAAATTATTATTTTTCAAACAAATAAAATATGTGTTTGTTTAAATGTGTGTATATATGTGTGTGTGAGTTGATTTTAAATTGAATTTTAATTTGAAATTCAAAAGATAGATATCTTAAAATAAATTGGATTTCGTCGACATTTGCCAAGGACCAGAAAGGGAAATGAAGGAATATGGGTAATCGTAGACCAGCTGACCAAGAGCACCCATTTTATTCCGGTTAAGGCGACTAGATCTGCAGCCTCTTTGGCTAAGATTTTCTTAAGGAGATTGTTAGACTGCATGGTGTTCCAGTTAGCATAGTTAGTGACCGTGACCAATCTTTACTAGCAAATTTTAGGAGGCTTTGTAAACAGATTTAGGTACGAGATTGAGTTTAAGTACAGCCTATCATCCCCAGACCGATGGATTAATGGAAAGGCTAAATCGAATTCTTGAGGATATGTTGAGGGACTGTGTTTTGGATTTTGGTGGATCTTGGGAGAACCATCTACATTTAGTGGAATTCTCGTACAATAATATTTATTTGGCAAGTATCAAGATGGCACCCTATAAAGCTTTGTATGGAAGACCTTGTTGATCACCGTGGCGGCGGCTTTTGGTCGGAGTAGGGATTTGGGAACAGGTTTGGTCGAGGCTAGAATTTTGATTTGCTGCATCGTCTCTGGAGCACCAGACTCGTTCGGAGGTTGGAGGATGGAAGCGTGGATGGCCGGCGGAGCTATGGACGGAATTTCATGGATGCTGGTAGTCAGCAGCGTCGAGTCGAGGTGGTTTTGGTCGATGTTCTACTGTTCCAGTTTGATCGAAATGGCTCGATTTTGATTCTGGGTTTGTGATGAAGATTGGGTGGTCGGGATCGTAGGGGTAGGTCATCGTTGACGCGTCGGCGGTGGCATGGGTGTCCAGATCGTCGCCGTTGAACTGTGCATGTGCACATGCACCCGTTTGTGTCAGTGTTTGGAGAAGAAGTGTGGGCTTGGAGGAAACTCGGGAAAATGAGGGTGATGTCCGGGTTGGTCTCGTGTAGCTTGTGAGTGTTTCTTGTATAATAGATTTTAACTTTAAAACTAAAACTAAGTTTTTTAAAAGAAAAGTGGATTTTCTCGGGTCTGGGTACGACTATTTACCGGGTTGAACCCGAAGTTAATATAACAACAGTTTAAATTTAAATATAAGAAAGTTTTTTTAATTTTAAAATATGTTTAGTTTAAACCTTTTTCTTAAATAAATTTCTTTTATATATAATAAACGTTTTATTAACATTTGGTTTAAGAAAGTTGTGAGATTTATTTTACTTAAATTAATTAAGTTAAATTCTTAAATTATTTTTAAACTTAAGTTAAATGGTTTAATTAAGAGTTAATTTAAAAGGCAAAATGTTTTAAATTTATATGTTAATGATAATTAAGTAATTAATAAAGAATAATGGTTTATCTTAAAGTTAATTAAGACCTTGGATAATTAAAGATTAATTAAATTAATAAAGTAATTAAAGGGTAATTAATTAATTTAATTAATTAGTTAATAATTAAGGATTAATTAATTAGTAATTAAGGGTTAAAATAAATTAATTAGTAATTAAGGATTAATTAATTGGTAATTAAGGATTAATTAATTAGTAATTAAGACTAACTAATTTGTAAATAAGGATTAACTAAATTGTAATTAAAGATTAATTAATTTGTAATTAAGGATTTATTAATTAATAATTAAGGATTATTAATTATTAATTTGGGTTAATTAATTATTTATTAAGGATTAGTTAATAATTAGTTGAGGATAATTAATCAGTAATTAAAGATTAATTAATTTATAAAGTAATTAAAGAATGATTAATTAATTCAAATGGTTGTAATTAATTAATGATAAATTAAGCAGGGATAGGTGATTAATTCATAAGTAATTAAATTAATTTAAGTTAATTAAATTAATTATAATTATGGAATTAATAAATCTTGCTCATGGATGATTGACTGTATAGAATGTCTGGATTGATTGATATTTATAAGTATGATAAATCTGTGATATTCTGTAATGTGATATTGGATATAGCTGCGATAAATGTGTGTTATTTATCTGTGACGAATGCTGTGTGAATTCAATGTTATGAATTGAAATTAAATTGTTTAAACCTTAAACAACTTGACCTTTAAGATGGCGTTTGGATTTCGATGAGACCGGGTTCAGATATCAAACTTTGTTACCCGAAAACCACATCGATCAAAGTTAAACGATAGGTCGTGAAATCTCAAGTGAAGATCAAAATGGAGATTCAGAGTGCAAGGGTTATTGTCGTTAACTCTGAGGGTGATTCCAGAATGAGTGTAACGAGATAATGCCTTCGGTTCCATTCGAACCCAAAATGAACTTGTATGGATGAATGCTATCAGACCATCGTCAATGGAGGACGACGAGCATTCCAAGATATGTGTTCTTAAAAAGGTAATCATAGCCTCAAGCCTCATCAACCGAGAATGGCTAAAATAGGAGAGGTGCATGCAAGCCTAAGTGGGTAGCATCCAAGTAGGATAAGATTTTCCCCATCTAGAGGTCCCATTTATTCAGATTTGTGGGTGGTTGTTTGTCCACAACCATGGGGTTGTCTTATTCGGACTATCTAGTAAGGGTTAGCTCCGGCTTTGTGTTGCAGGGGATCAGGGTGGATTCTCGGTACAGTGATCTAGACCACGTGCTGTGACGGGCGGTACCCTAGTAGCTCTGCCATTATATGGAATCCAATCTCCAATAAGTGCCTGTACAGTTTTGATTGAGTCCAACTATGTTGGAACGTGGGATGTAAGCATTCCAGCTATTTCTATGTTTTACATTGGAAACCATATACATTATTATAATATAACTAGGTTTCTTATCAAATATTTTGGTTATCGTAAGGGAAAAACTTGTCCGTTTTTATCTGTGGAGAGTCTTACGAGATGCCTTTTATTTCAAAAGTTTTTTATGTCAAACAACTTAACCGTTTACTCACACCAGACCCATGTCTGATTCGGAGTTTATTCTATTTTTCTTAAACTCTTGGGTACTTAAATTTTTATGAGTAGCCAAGTGATCAGGTTGGCTTGTCGAATTTTTGAAAAAGCTTGGAGCAGGAGTCTTAGCGTATCTATATATGTCTATTTCTGATGTGTTGGTATCATTTATCTGTTGTATTTTGGTATCATTTCGAGCTCATCTTCTACTTATAATTCTATTTGATCAGGGTTCCTCTAATTTGGATCTCTATCCTTGTTTTGAAATCCATTCTGGAATCATCGAGTGAAGGAGTGTATTTGTAATATACATATACATACACATACACATACACATATACATATACATATACATATACATATACATATACATATACATATACATATACATATACATATACATATACACATACATATATATATGTTTTATATAGTGTGTTGTTTGAGTTGTTGATGTTGATTTGGGGTTTCGATCGATTCGTATGATCAACGCTATCGATAGGAATTTCTAAACACTTGAATAGAGAAAACTGACACAATATTGTTTTCAAATTTGGTAAATGAAATAAATTTGTATGATTATATATATAAGTATAAATTTTCTGAAATTAAATGATTAAATGAATTGGTTGTTGAAAATGATAATATCTGATTTTCATTTATGGTTTTGTAAACCATTGACTAAATGAAATTATAAAACATGGTTTATAAAATGATTTAGAATTTGAATGAATTTAAGTTAATAATTTGAGAATTAAATTTCCTGTATTCGGAAAAATTGGTCTAAAAACTTGGGGTATATTATTTAAAGTATTTTCAAATAGAAATCGTTTCCAAAGAATTTTTAAAAGGTTTTAAACCAGTGCTCTTCTCTTTTTTCGCTGGAAAATAATTTCGGTGATGACGGCAGTATCATCGACATTCATTTTTGAGTTTCAGAGTGGAGAGATCACTTAGTAGCTTTGCTACACTTTTGTTTTGGAAAAGGAATTTGATTTGAAAATTTCTTAAGTATGACTTATTGTATAATGTATATAAGTATAGATTTTATTTGATATATATAGTATTTATATATATTTATGTCTAAATTGTTTGAAGTTAATCAGAAATTTAAATTCTTAAAACTTTTGTTAAAGGATGATTTCAATTATAAAATGAAGCCAAAATTCTTGAACAAATATTTAAAAGTTGAAATAAATTGAATTAGGAAAATTTTACCTGTATAATACTCAATTGCATTCTAATATATATAACTTACCTAAATTTTTCAGAAGTTTAATATGTAATTGAATAATATACAATTTAAAATGATATTAATGAAATTTATTAATAAACTTCTGAGTGTCAATGTACTAAATTTTTAATTATAAAAATGTTAATAGAGATAAATAGAATAATAAAATAATGAGTAGATAAATATGAATTTAGAAATAGTTAAAATTGAATTATCATTGAAATTAACTTAAGTAAAATAAATGGATTACATAAATAAGATAGATAAAATAAACTTTGTTTTGAAGGAAACTATAAATTTAAATTAAATCCACTAAATAAAAATACCAAGAATTGAAATAAATTAGTTGAATATAAACCAATTTAAAAATAAATGAAATTTATATGGTTTAAATTAATTGTTTTATTTATATTTCGATCTATTTTTCTTTCTGGTTATTGCTATTCTCCTACCTCATTCCTTTACAAGAATGAAAAGTTTTGAGTGGGGGAGAGTGTAACGACCTGTAAAATTTTATGGTTTTAATAATGTAATTAACTGAAAATTTGTGAAATTTTAAATAACTGAATTTTGAAATAAAAATTTGATATTTGAAATACGTCTTCTTAGACATAGCAAATGGTAAATATTCATCAGATAATATGGAAGTTTATTTTATCGTGTATCTTATTTCAAGTTAATCAATTAATATTTGATGATAATAAAATATTTTTAAAACCTAAATATTTTTATATAATAAATTTGTAAGTCATCTTCAGAGCGAGGCGTCATATTTCGTTTCTCTAAATTTGGACCGCTATTGCTCCGTTTATCTTATTTTCGACGTTTTAGCGGCATTTTTCAGCACCGATTATCGACTTTTGATATGATGATCGTACTACCGATATCTGTATACCATTTTGATCATCTCGTCATGCTGATCTTAGAGGTATATTCACTTCTGTTTTTTGAACTCCTGTATGCCACGAAACCTGTAAACGGTTAACCATTGCAGTTCGTTATTTAAGCCTTGGGTTCCATATGACTTTTCATATATTCAGTCGTATAACACCAATAGTTTTTACTATTAATATTTTCTGAATTTACTTATGACCTTTCAACATTTCCATTGATTATATTTGTTTTCGGTTGTCTTTTCATTCCTTGTTCCCTGTTGAATATTATATAAAGTTGCATTTGGTATTCCACTTCCTTTCAGATCCCTTGCCTACACGTTCTCTTCTCTCCCACAACCACTCCCTTCTTTCTTCTCATGGCTATGCTTTATATGTATGAAAAAAAGGGAAGCTGTTATATATTTACTTCAACTCCATTCTCTTCCATCTTCCCCGTGCCTCGCAGCCACCCTAAGTCGAGCCTAACACAAACCACTCCATAGCCAAGGC
The DNA here is from genome assembly GCA_030765085.1 of Allium cepa. Lineage (NCBI taxonomy): Eukaryota > Viridiplantae > Streptophyta > Magnoliopsida > Asparagales > Amaryllidaceae > Allium > Allium cepa. The sequence goes on along the minus strand of CM060935.1, from coordinate 39,244,819 downwards.
CCACGTCCATCAACCTCTCCTCTGCCATGTTATTTTCAATTGCCCAGTTCGATGCACCACCCAAGCCTATCTGCTAGCACCGACTATCTACGTCTGCCCCTCCTCCTTGCATCCTCCTTTCACCCCGGCCAAGGCTGCCACACACAGCCGAGACAAACTCGAACACGCAACTTCCTTCCCATCCATGGCCACATCCTTCGCCCACTGCTGAGGCCACTGCTGTGCGGCCGTCCTCTTCTTCCACTCGCCTCGTCAACATCTCGTGCAGCAAAAGAAGCCATGCACCCACGTTAGCAACCCATGCAACAAATCCTCCTTCTATGATCGGTCAAACATCCATTCTTGTGAGGTATATATTTGTATGTTCTTTTATATATAAAAAGTTTATATATATTACAGTTGGTATATATACATTTGATTTGAGAGTTTATGTATGTTTTATTATATTCTCTATAAGTCTTTTGTACATAGGTTTTTATAAGGTTAGTTAGTTTATATTCTGCCTAGTTATATACTTTACATGATTAAGTTATGTTCTTTGTTTTATTTTGTGTATATATGTTTTTCAAACTATATATATGTATGCTATATAGCTTGTAGGTCTGTGTATATATGTATATTTATATATAAGTTTAATAGAAGTTTTCAAATCTGTTATATATATTAGTGTGTACAAGAGATATTTATATATATTTTGATTTATTTGTTATATGTATATCTATAATACTGTATATATATGTTTTATTTCACAACAGTATTGCATTATATGATTGTTATATCTATATAGTTTTCTTTTCAACTCGTTTGCAGTGTAGTTTTATTTTAGTAGCTTATGAATAAATATATGTATGTTAGCCTATACATTGTTTATATCGGTATCATTTTTTGTTGTTGTTGTTTTTATATTAGTTATATATATATATAAGTATACATAGTTTTGGCCAGTTGTATTGTTCTGCAAAAGGGTTGATTTTATAATATATATGCTTTATGAAAGTATATGTATAAAGTTTATAAGTTGCATGGATATTTTGGATATATACAATCTACTCATATATAGTTTGAGTACATTTTTTTGTTAATCTGTTCATCTATTGTTTTGTTACATTATTAGTATGCATAGTATATTTGTTTATCAAGTATTGATTTTAAACTTTGTACATATATGGTTATTTTAGTTTTGAAATGTATATAGATTTAAATTAAAGGTTTATATGTGTTGCTGTTTTATGTAGTTTATATATACAAAGTGATATGTTTGTATATATTTATAAGTATTTATTTCAAAATATATTATGTATATATTTTGATTTTAATATATGTGTTTGATTTAAAATAAGGATTTTGAAATACATATATATTTAAATTTAAAATGTGTTTGGATTTAGAATATGATATTATAGTATATATAATTATATATATAAGTTAATTTATAACATTTATCTTCATCAATCTAGTTTCGATTTGATTTTCGTCAATTCCGAGCTATCAGCTTTGCTCGTCAAATTCATGTTCAGCCTTGGTATGCTTTGAATTCGTGCTTGGATTCATAACTCAATTCATCATCAAACTCCTATAGTCTCGAAAGTTGAGCAATCATACACGATTAACGTTCTATATTTATTAAATTTGAGTTCAATTGAAATGACAATTGAAATATGCTGCAGTTAGTTATTTACATTGTTATATATGCTATTATCTGTATCTGTTCACCTGCGACATCCGAAACCCTTATTTGTTATTTTTATTGATGATATATGCCTGTTATTGATATATTATATTATTATCATCATTGTTCTCACTCTACAAGTTCCCTTAGTATAGAATTCCCTATGGGTTGAAATGATACATACCTGAACGATCTTGTAGAATAGGAGAAAATAGTTATGAGTTGAAATGATGAACCCAAGCGATTTTCATTGACATTGAATTTGGGATTGCTGGTTGAAAAGATATATACCCTTAGATATTTAAATTACGGATTGAAATGATAAATATCTGTATCTCTTCACCATAGAATAAAAAAATTTATACAGACACCGTTGGTCTATATATATTTTGAAATGATTTCCATAGTTTTAAAAAGGAGATTTATATATAATTTTACATAAATATTGATTTTAAGATATTATATATAAATGAATTTTTATAAAGGCTTAAATTTTAGATTTCTAAAATTTTATGTTTGAATTTTTTTTAATTATAAGTTAGTTTTAAAATTATAATTTTAAGAACTTACTTAAAATTTTACTATTTTAAAATATATGAAATAAGCTTTGATATAAAATAAATTTAAACAATAAGATTTAATTTAATAAAGCTTGATTTAAACAGTAAATAATATGTTTTAAGTATTATTTAAAATTATATTTTAAAAGTAGATTTTATATAATTTTAATAAATTAAGGTTGGAAAGATAAATTTAAATTTATTTGAAAGTTATTGGATTTGAGATTTTAAAGATATGATTTTATAACTTCATTTTGATTTGTAATGATTAAATGAATAGTTCAAGTTAAATAAGTTGAGGGGAATATTTAATTATTTAAATTGTAATTTAAGGTTTATTTAAATGATTATTGGATTGATTAAATAATGGTAAAGTTGAATTTGAATTATAAATGAATTTATCAAAATTGGTTTATAATAAATGTTTGGATATTTAAAGCTTTGAAATATATTGAAATCGAAATGGTTTAAATCGTAGTTTATATTTGTATTTGAAATCGAGATAAAATGATTATTTGAAACTTGAAATGGATTGAAATGGATGAACTGAGATTTGATTTAAATGGGATTTTGGAATTTGAGTTAATTCGGGTTGATATGTGAAATTTGGTAAACTATTCTATTGCAAGTATTTTTAATATATATATATAAATATTTCACTATATAAATTATTTTAATATATATATTTTAATATAAACTATTTTTAATATAAAATCGTTTTAATATAACTATTTTTAATATAAAACTATTTTATTTTATAAACTATTTTAATACACTAATTATTTTAATATAAATTATTTTATTATATTAACTATTTTTTTACAACTATTTTAGTATATATACTATTATTAATATCTAAACTGTTTAAGGGGAAAATGTTATGGTTTTCCAAATTATGATTTCAAAATGTTATGATTTTCAAAGTGTTTTGATTTTAAAAGACTTATGATTTCGAAAGTGTTATAACTTTGAAAGTGCTATGATTTTGGAAATGGATATATTTTAAGTGAAATGGTGTCGTATTGATATGGATTCGAAATAGATATGATATTTTAAAATGGCCACGGTGTTATAACAACGATTGGTTGTTAAAGAGACCGGTATCGGTTATTATCACACTCTCTACCAATACCGAAAACTACTTTAACAACTGTATACGCGGTGGAGATTCTAAAATGAAGTAGGATAGTGGCGACGATCCTATATGAGGTATATACGTGGACCTAACTCCCATGAGTTATCTTAAGGTGGCTAAAACAGGTGCAATTGACGGGCCACATGAGGACTTCCTCCGATCGGGCATATTCCTTCGATACTATATTTTGACTTTGTGATTTATGGCCACCCTTGACTTTGATTTGGGAGTGTGTTCCGAGATGAGCGGTGGTAGCTACTATGCAACCACCAGCCTGGAAATGTAATTGGTATATCTACCCTGTAATTGCCTAGTTGTGCCGTATCACCCACCTTATCGAGACTATTACGAGCTTGTTTTGTGTCGTACCTATGGATTGCCCTCTGGTAGCTCCAGTTTACGGGGTATTATGGTACTGTGTAGACTATGGCACTATAAAATGTGTTAAGGGTGATATGGGTAATGTCTTAACGCTATTTTAATAGTTTACTTTGTTATATACATATTATAATAGCGTATATTACTACATAGTTGATAGTTCCACGGATCCTTAGAGGATGGTTATCCCAAACATCCTTTAAGTTACTTTTATTTGAGTTGATATTTCACTTGAGTTTGATTTATTGATATAAGAATGTTAATCCTGACTCGAGCATCTTGTGTTTGGCTTTATACTCGGGTCTGACTGAGTGTCACGGCATTTGAGACTCAGCTTTGGAGATGGATCTTCGCTGGGAGATTTATCCATCTATTCAGCTTTCAATTACTCAGTTGACTCCAGTGATATGTTCAGATTTTATTATTTGACTATTGTATTGAGACTTCTATGTATTCGAGACTTCTGTTTTATCTTGTTTTAACTCTTTTATACACATATAGTAGCTTCATGAACTACTATTCTTTTGTTTCCGCTGCTTATTTCTATATTACTCTTTGTTTGTGATTTTGTGATTATTTATTTACCGTATATGTTGAGTTTTGCCAAATATAAATTAACAATATGATATTTTGAGAAATTCAAGTCTGACAAGTGTGGATGCGAGTGGTTGAAAATATCGGGATGTTACAACATAATAAGTTAACTTATCTATTTTATTGTTGTTCTGTGATTGTGTCGCATTGTTGTGTACGACCGTACTTTTATTTTTACCGTTCGTGGCTCGTATGTGAATGGGATATGATGTAACTAAGTACCCCAACACTTTTAATTTTTAAACTTTTAAAAAAACACACACAAAATCTCTACAAACATATTTTTGATGTCCTTCTTACTAACTTTTGACATGATTGAGTAGACATAACAATTGTGTTCGTTGGAATTTGATTATAAAATAGACATGGACTAATTCAGATGCACATTTCAAAAACGTGAACACTTTTCATTTTTGCAAGCATGGAACACATTTTCATTCTTTGTCATTTCAAATACTAACTTCCTTTTTCATTAATTATTCAATAACTTTCTATACATTAAGAATTAGCGAAGATCGCCAACATGGAAGTTATGAAGGGTGAGGAGATCTAAAATTTTCGTTTTTATCGCACTTGAAATGGTGGCGTGTGAAGGTCGTGGTGCATCGGAAATTCTGATGGGAAGGGTATTCCTGTATGGGAAGTATCCTATTTTTTTCAGGCAGTGAGAAGAGAGATGAGGTGGTGCGGGTTTTCTTATTATTTTTAGGCCAACATGGAAGTGAATGAGCTTGCATGGCTGGCCGTGTATAGGAGAAGAGTGCAAGTTTTGGAGAGGAGTTTCCGGTTTAAAATAGGAATAAGCATGCAAACATTTAAGGAGATTAAGTACGCTTCATGCAATATATATATATATATATATATATATATATATATATATATATATATATATATGAGTTAATAGTAAGTACTTAGCCAGAATGAAGCAACGCGTGATGTTTCACATGGAAAGGGGAAGTGGATTTACTAGGCTTGGGTCTGGGAAGATGCAGATGCGCTGAAGCGTTTTGGGCCATGCCTTTTGGATTTGGTTAAGGAAATAGAAACTGTTTTTTTTAATTTTATAATTAAATTTAGTTAACTTTAATAAGTTATATCTCACCTGCATTAAACCCATTTAACCCGTAGATTTTTGCGTTGGTATCGTGTAACGATCCAGGTTTTGAGCCAAATTAAATTTAGTAATTAATATAATTTTTGGATTAATTTATGAGTTATTTTGAAATTTTCTAAAAATAGATAAGATATTTGTTTGTTTATACATGTATATTTAATTGATTTTTTATAGAATATAAATTTAAAAATCCAAAAATAAATATATTGAAAATAAATTTTATTTAAAATATATATTTTAAAGTTGATAAGAATTTTTTTCTAATTATAATATATATAAATATGTAATATATATTTGGAAGTTATATTTTAAATTCAATATAATAATTTTTCAAAAGCTATTTAGAAGTTAAATTCTAAAAAAAATTATTTGAAAAATAAAATATGATATATGATTATCAATGTGTAATTAAAATTAAAATTATTTCTTTATGTTATATAAATATACATATCTTTCGAAAATTAATAAGATAAATATAATTTGAATAAGATATTAATAAAGGAATAATGTTCTTTCTCTTTAAAATAATATATATATAAATAGTTATAAAAGGAAATATAAATAGAAAATAATATAAAAATAAATTTAAAAATTTAAACACATGAAAAATACATGCATAAACATTTTATGAGACAAGTTAACATTTGTAAACATTTTGACAAAGCATTAATACAAGTGTTAGATCAATTTTATTTTATAATTACAAGTGTCATTTATCATCATTTATTTTAATTATTAATAAAAGAAAAACAAGCCATATATATACAACTACTCTCCTACTTCTACTTTGTTGTTTTAGATTTTTCAAAATCCATGAAAAAAAGAATCAAAACAAACCTGAACTAGAAAATATTAAACAAAAGCAACCTCAAACCTATAAATCAAAACCAGATCAAACAACAGCTTCAACGTGAATCAAGTTTAGGTTCAAAACAGCAAATCACAAAGCATGTAAGTTCAAACAACAATCAAACTCAAGTAAAAATCAACTAAACAAGCAAAGATTCAACTGGTCAATTCAAGATCAACTCAAATTCAAAATAAAATTTCTAGATATCAATTCTAGGCTTTTGCATCTCTATTCTTCTCTGTTTTACATCATGACAGGTAAGCAAACTCCTTTTTACATATTTGTAATTGGTTGTTTGTTAAATAAAGCTGTGGAAAATTGTTTGGATATATGTAAGTATGTTGTATGTATATAGATATGTGTGTACATATCTATGCATGTTTGTTATACAAGCATATGTACTTGTTCTTGTGTTTATAGGTTAGAAAAAAAATCAAAATCTCTTCACCTATTCTCTGTTAGGTTTATTTTTCAAACAATTTATGTTTGTTTAAACCTAAACTAAGATTTGAAAATGTATTTAAGCATGATAGTTTTGAATATTATCTAGGAAATGAAAAAGACGGTGAAGCTTTGGAAATATGTTAAAATCAAATATCATAATTCTTAGATTCATTTATATAATCTTAATCACCACCAAGAATTATGAATTTTAAGAAGTGAATCTAGATTTTTAATGCTAGATCGTGTGTGTGTAATTCGAAGTCGACCAGAAAAGGTATTTCGAGGTTTTTCTGGCCATCGATGAACTCAGGGTGGTCGGGGTCTCTGTTGGAGGTTGCTGGGAGTTGCCGAGTTAGGGAAAAATGCAGGTGGAATATTATTCCACCGTGGTAGCGGCAACTGGTCAGAGTAGGGTTTTAACCTAGTTCTAAGTCGATGTTAGAAAATGGGTTCGTGCGACGACGTATGGAATCTGGAAATGATCGGACCGGGGGGAAGAGCTTTGTGGGTCATCAGAGCAACTGTGGTCTTAGTCACTTGGGTTCGGGCGTCGTCACGTAGTGTTGCGAGGCGATTTTCGATGATGGGTTTAAGTGCAGAAATTATTGAGTATTCTAATTTCGATTTCCAACGAAATCGTCGAAACTGGGTAGTGGAGTTCATCGTCGAGGTCAAGGTTGACTCATGAGTGATCGCGATGATGATCGGAAGTGGTCCAGTTGAACGTACACATGGATGAGGGTGTATGAATGTCTGGGTGTTTGTGAAGTTTAGGAAGAAGAATGGTAACTCGAAGTTGTGTTCGAGAATTTGTGGTGATGGCTCGAAGGAAAGTAAGATCGCAGGTTCTCGGGATGAACTCGGGAAATATAATGGTTGGCTCGGGTATTTTTTTTAAACGTAATGATTCAATAAATTTTTCAAATAAATGTTAACCAAGTTTTAAAGTTTATCAATTTGAATAAGCTTTTAAAGGAATATAAATCGAGTTTTTTTGATAAATTACTAACAAGGATTTAAACAAATTCCAAGGTTTATTTCTAATGGTTAAATGTTTTAAAATTTATGGATATGATTTTGTAAAAAATTTTATTAAGAAAATTTCCAAGTGTTTTCAAATGTAATAATGAAATCAAGAAGTAATTAACCAAAAGTTCTCAAGTAATTTTGTATCGAATTTATGATTAAGCATTTGATTTAATTAAGCAAGTGATTAAGATAAAGGTAATTAAACTTTAAATAAATAAAAGAGCTTAAGTGTTTTTGAATAAATTAGTCACCTACATTTCATTTAAATGAGATTTAAATGATAATTAAAGTAATTAATCAAGATAATGATTTATCTTTAAAGTCTTGAGTAATTAAAGATTGATTGATTACTAAATTGATTAAGGGTTAATTAATTAATTAAAGAATAATTGATTAATGTAAAAGATAAATTACTTAATAAAGGCAATTAAAGGTTAATTATTTAGTGTCATTAATTAAGATGATCAATGAATGTTATTAATTAATTAATATGATTAATTAAAGGTCTACTTACTTAATTACTTAAAGATTAATTAATTAATGTGATTAGTTGATGTGATTGGTTAAAGTTTAATTTATTGATTAGTTCAAAGTTAATCAAATTTTGGTTAAAGGATAATTAATTAATTAAGGTTAATTAATTTATAATTAATTAAGGATAATTAATTAAAGGGTAATTAATTACTTAAAGATAATTACTTAATGAAAGTAATTAAGGATAATTAAATAATGATTAAAGGTTGATTAATCAAGTGATTAAAGAATAATTAATTAAAGAACAATTAATTTATGTGATAAATTAACCAAGGGAATTAATTTGAGGATAATTAATTAATTAAAGGTGATTAAATAATTAATTGATTAAAGTTGAATTATTTAATGATTAAAAATTGATTGATTTATTAATTAAGATTGATTAATTTATAATTAAAGGTTAATTAATTAATTTATTAAAGTTGAATTATTTAATGATTAAAAATTGATTGATTTATTAACGATTGATTAATTAATAATAAAAGGTTAATTAATTTATTATTAAAAGTTAATTAATAAATAATAAAAGAATAATTAATTAAAATGTTTGTAATTAGTTAATAATTAATTAACCAGGATTAATAATTTATTCATAAGTGATTAATCCGATTTAAATTAATCAGGTGATTAATTGATCTTATTTATTTGGATTGTATTGAATGCTTTGAATTGTGTGATATCTCTGATGTGTGATGTGATGGGATATGATTGAGCCGTCAACTGTGATTTATTTATCTGTGTTGAATTTACATATTTATCTATAAATCTGTGAATGAAGATAGCATTATAGGATTATGCCGCTTATCGATATTGTTGTGCTTGAATTGATAATGGTTGTGGTATGTTGTTGTTGTGTGTAAAAAAAACCCTAGACTACACCACACACACAAATATGGATTGCACGAGAAATCGGTTAAGTCACAGATAATTAATTAATATTATTTTATTAAAATGATGAAATGGTTTTAAAAGATGAATTTTGAATTTAAATGGTTTTGGAAATGCATTTGGGTTGAATATGGAAAGCTTTTGGAAAGGAAGTTTTGAAATTGAAATTTAGTTTGAATATTATGTACCTTGTTTAAGTTTTGAAATCATTTTGGAAATTATGATTTGAAAGGGTTACACAAGTTATACAATTTTAAAACTATTTTAAATAAATTGTTTTGGGAATTTGAATTTAGTTCAAATAGAACTTGTCGATGTTACGACAGGAATTTTTTTTCAAATGATAATGGCTTTCATATAACGAAAAGATTTCTTGTATTTGTTGAAACGATTTCAAGTTGTGTAAATCAAAGTTGAAATGGAAATTGTTTTGAAAGCTATCTTTTTGAAAGATTGGTGAACTTTGTTTTCAAATTGAAGAGGATCTTCAAGGGTGGATCTTTGTTCAAAAGATTAAAAGGTGAATCTTTTGGTTAAAAGATTAAAAGTGGAGATTGTTTAAACTATTCAAAAGAAAGGTTTTGGGCTAAAAGTTGTGACTTAACTAAGATCCCAATATCCATATGCTTTTTAAATTAAGCGCTCATTATTCGGTTTAGCTGGAAGAGGACTTTATGTCATATAACCCATTCCGAATAATGATACAAGAAATGGATAGCATTTGAATACCGGTGGTAAAGACGGGGTATTTTCGAGAACGAAAGGATTACCTGTCGAATGTCTCTGCACTGAGTCGCGCCAGTATAGAGATCTCCATATGTGATGGGGAGTCCGATCGGGATTGTGAATACCCAATTGCAAGGGCTTCTTTGAAGTGCATTCAGTTCCATTCGAACCCGGAACGTACTTGTATGGATGTATGTCTAACATTACACTTTGAGATGTAAATCTGGTTTCTATCAAATACATTTCTGATTGGTGGCGGAGAATTTATGCTTTTAGCTTAACACCCTTCTCTAAGACGTACGAGCTCAAAGGTTATGTAGTTGATGGTTACTAGTGATACATTCCCAATTTGGTAATGTGGCATGCTAAGTGATGCTGATCATTTGTTGATCAAAGCATGGCTTTTGCGAAAAGCATAGCTTTGTAGACAAGACCTCGTCGGACCTCACAACCCGAAAATGGTCGTGATAGGAAGAATGCGGCAAGGTTATGAGGGTCACTCCCTTTAGGGTATGTCCATTTCCTTCTGGATAAATTTGGTATCTTGGTATAGAGCCCAGATACTTAAATTATGTGGTTGCTGCAAATTTATTGCTTTGTGGTTGTTGGTGTTGAGAGCTCTCGGATAAAGGTCGGTGACGACCGAGAGATGGAAAACTCGTGACAGTTAGTTACCTAGTTACAGAGGTAACCCGACCTTGTGTTGGCAGAGAGCTGGTTAAGTTTTCAGGGCGTCCCTCTAGAGGCATACCCATGTGGCGTAGGAAGTTCCTTAGCCTGACCTTTTGTTGGAAATCCAAAGAAACAATTTGAGCCCTGTACGGTTTTAGTTGTCTAACCTATCATGGAATGTGGTGGCAACCTGCTATTGAACATCGTAGCTATAGTAAGCATACGACGAAATATGGTATGCTGGCTAAGATTGGTATATACTTTCGAAAGGTTTTCTACACTATGCACTAATAATAATATAAAAAGGATTTTTGTGTATCAAGCATGTTTGACTATCATAAGGAGAAATCTCCTCCAATTGTGCATTTGCATTGTGCATGTGCAGGGAGGCCTTATGGTAGTTTCAATTTCCAAAAAGCATAGTGAATTTCTTTTAAATTCTTTTGTTTTTTGTTTTTGTTCAAATAAACTATTTTTGTTTGTTCACATCAGTCCTATGACTGACCTGGAGTTTTTTGTTCCGTTTCTAAACTCTTGTTGCCCATAATTTTCACACGGGCAGCCTAGAGTCATATTTTCAAATAGTCAGCTAGTAGGTGTAGCTATTGGAAAGCTTTGGAGTTTTTTCTTGGATTTTGGCTATTGCTTTGTGCTTCTCTTCAATATTTTGCATTGTATTATCTTGAGTTCAACTTGATGGTGGTTCTCGTTTTTGGTTTGAAGTGTTTGGAGATTTGGCAATGAAGATTTAGATATTGGATTCTCTTTTGGAAGACCATTTGGTGTTATCTTTCCACTGTTGTTCTTTCCGCGGTTGTGCTTTGTCTCTGATGTTGTGTTGATCATTTCAATTGTATCATTGTTGTATCAGAATGTTCTATATCAATAAAATCATTCATTTCTTTTTCCGCTATATCGTATTTCACCTAATGTTGTTATAAGCTCCGGCAAACCAGATTCGACGTTTGAATCTGCGGCATTCGAATACAGGTGATGTATTTGGTGCCGATTTTCGAAGGTCGAGTCAGGGTCGTGACTTTGGTATCATAGCTGAAGGTTGAGTGAGAACTTTAGCTCAGGAGTATAACACATCAGGTGACTCATTAGAGATAGGGATGTAAATGCCATAGAATGAGTGTATCCCTAAGATATCCGTCTGTATGCCTCAGTAAATTCTCTTACTGTCCACTGATAGTGAGTATGAGTGCAAGAAGAGGACGAGGTAGGGGATAGGGGAGTACCGCTACAAATGGTAGATACCCTATGTAACAACCCGCATATTTATCGATTTTTATATTTAAATAATTTATCGTTAATCGGATTTTGGTCCGAAGCTACTTTTTTCAAACGGTCAAATTAGGACTCGAGACCACTTCCATTGAGTTCGAAACGTCGTTTGCAATCTTCTAAGTATAAACATTGATATGTTTGGGGTTAGTGGAATTTCACCACTTTTTCACTCGAGCCTTTGGTTTGGACTTTTAGCCCATTAGGCCCAAGTTCCACCCCCTTCTTCTTCATTGCTTCATTTCATTTCCTAACACTAAAGCTTCAACAAAAATGGTGAATGGAATGAGAAATTAAAACTCCAAAGTCTTTGTTTTATTGCAACTCCAACATTCAACTCCAAATTCAAGAAGAAGACATCGGATTCAAGCTTGTGGTTGCTTCTCCATTTGCCTTCAAGCTTTGTTCTTCATTTTCATTGGGTTTTGGAGCAAAGGTGAGATTTTTATCTCACAAATCTAGTCTATAACTATATTGGATTGTTGGGAATGATTCCCTATCACTTTTGCATGCACATTTGCATTTGGTTTGGATTGGATTGGCGAAAAACTCCAATTTTTAGCCTTTTTTGTGAATTTTCTGCATTTAGGTCGTTCTGTCCATTTTTGGTGCTCGGAGTTAGGTCGCTCGCGACCTAACCCTTGGGTCGCTCGCGAGTTAGCAGCATAGGTCGCTGGGCCATCTAAATTCTTGTTCGGTGTTAGGTCGTTCGGGCTTTAGGTCGTAGGTCGTTTGGCCTATAGGTCGTTAGGTCGCTAACACTTAGGTCGTTTCTGGCCTTAAATCCCCTATACAGCCTTAGGTCGCTTGGCTCTGGCTCCTTAGGTCATAAGTCGTGGGCCTCTAGGTCGTAGGTCGTTAGGCCTTAACTCGTGTGGCCTTGGTCCTTTAAGTCGCTCGGCCTTGCCTTCCATTTTTAGGTCGCATGACCTTCTATCCCGCTAGGTCGTTGGACCTATAACCCGTTAGGTCGTTGGGCCTATAACCCGTAGGTCGTTAGGCCGTTAACCCACTAGGTCGCATGACCTATAACCTGTTAGGTCGCTCGATCGTTTACTCCGTTAGGTCGCCCAACCCTACTACAAGTATTAGGTCGCATGACCTTGTTCCACTAAGTCGCTCGACCCTTAGGTCGTAACATGTTAGGTCGCATGCCTATCACACCATTAAGTCGTGAGTTTAATTAGGTCGCTCGGCCTTAAAACGTTAGGTCGCTTGACCTGTGCTATTGTTAGGTCGCTTGGCCATTTCAGTTAGGTCGCATGACCACAGGGTTGCTCCAGTTAGGTCGCTTGACTCCTTAGACCCCTAGGTCGCAACCATTAGGTCGCTCGACCCTATTCCCCTTAGGTCGTTAGACCTCATTTTGTCTTCACTAGGTCGAACCCCGTAAGCGGTGGCGTTGCCCCCGCACCCCCACCTTGGGGGGTTGCCACCCCCCCCCCCCCCCCCCCCCCCCCCGGACCCCCCCTCCGTAGGGGATCTTATCTGAAAAACATTGAGCTGATTTCCTTGGATTTTATTCACATCTCCGTATGCGATCTTTGTGACTGATTGTTTCTACAATTGCTTCTGTGTTTTGTCACTTTATAATATAAAGGTTTCAATACTAGTAGTAAATATCAAAACTCTTTTAACAAACAATTTCAACTCTATTTTTAATAACAAAGCTCTTTTTTTAAACCGTTTTCCAATCTATTAGTATATACAAACCTTTACCTCACTCGGATAAGAAATCTAATTAAACGACTTAGTAAAACAAGTGGTATGAAACGCTTGCGTTCACTTCGTCGGTTAATTCTTGGACTTGTTCGATTGAACCACTTGTGACAATTTTATTAGTGAAGATTTACAGTTTGTTCGTAAATATTTAAGTTAAGCAAGTGGTTATGGGACATGAAGCTAAACTTCTATATTTACTAGCTTAGTGTAATTGACACTTCTCGTTGATCTTGATGATCGCTTTATGAATTAGACTAGCAATTGCGCGATGTCTCTTTCATTGCAAGGTTAGACTAGACACCACTTGTGTGATTCCATTCACACATACCTTTCTGCTTTTTGGTTAGTCTTGACCTCAATCTGTGTGATTCCATTCACACATGCGGGGTAGCTCCCCATGGTCTTCGGACCGTCATGTGATAGGCCTCTTTCCCTTTTTATGATTTCTGGATTTCTTGTGTTGATTTTTGGAATTTATCTCTTTGACTTGTCATGAGTACAAGTTTAGGGTATGTTGCCCTCTTTGGATCTTTGAGAAGATTCTTGTGATATTGATTTATCTCTTATCGGTTGATCTCCTGTTGATCATTATTTGCATACTTATAGTAGTATGTCAGTATGGATATTTTATGTTTATGCCATATCTTTTATTTTATATCATGTCATCTGATATTTATAGCTAGACTGATCCGTTTATTATTTTCTTATAAATAATACTCGGGTCAGACCGAGATGTTACAGGTGCTACTGCTTGACTCCTCCCCCAGTGATTCACTACTCAGACTTTTGGCTACTTGGTTAGATTAGCAGCTTTTGTTGTTTACACTTGAGATATAGACTCATAGTTGTATTCTTTTGTATAGCACGCGTTGCTATTCTTTTGTATTATCGTGGATCTTTTTAGACCACTACTCTGATGTACACTTTTATGTGATATATATTCATATCTCTTTCCGCCTTTGTGATATGGATATCTGTGATTGATTCGCATGTTATGCTTACTTCTATATTTGTTTCCGAAGATTATTTTATAGCCACCGTGTGATAAGAAATTACATGGATGGTCACTCCTCAACAGCCTTATTCTCCGCGCTAGTTGACAGCACTACACCGTAGTGTTCTTGGCTAGCGTGGGTATAGAGGTGGGGCGTCACACCCTACAACAACGAAAACAACTTTCCCTATCAGTCTCTTTTGATCATCATTTACTTTCAATTCTTTGATGCTTTATGGCAGTTCCAGGAAGAAGCTTTGGTGTGATGGTGGTCCTAGAATCGTTCTAGAAAAGGTTCTAAATTGCTATTTCATATTCTCTTCATCAGTTTTCTATCAGCCTTTTGTTTTGACTCTAATGAATTTGAAATTTATTTGAAATAAGTTCGTTAATAAAATATGAAACTGAATTAAATTGTATCCGTTTGTCTATTCTTTGGGGTCTATATATATTCTACGAACGGTTAGTTATTCCTCCAGACTAACCAATGCCCATGCATATGTCGAAGACTAGATGACCCGAGTGTTTCGTGAAGTATCATATAAGTTGAAATCGTATCTATTGATAATATTCTGATTTGGTAATCCAAATATAGAATTGATATTCAGTTGATCTGGTGAAACATTTCTCTATATGTTCTTTATTTGTCTCCCTGTCTAGCAAATTTTGAGGATGAAATTTTCTTAAGGGGGAACCTGTAACGATCCCGGTTTTGAGCCAAATTAAATTTAGTAATTAATATAACTTTTGGATTAGTTTTTGAGTTAATTTGGAATTTTCTAAAAATAAATAAGAATTTTTTTTGATTATATATGTATATAAATTGATTTTTTATAGAATATAAATTTGAAAATCCAAAAATAAATATATTGAAAATAAATTGGATTTAAATCGATATTTTAAAGTTAATAAGAATTTTTTTTCTAATTGTAATATATATATATGTAATATATATTTGGAAGTTATGTTTTAAATTCAATATAATAATTTTTCAAAAGCTATTTAGAAGCTAAATTCTAATTTTTTTTTTATTTGGAAACTAAAATATGATATATGATTATTAATGCGTAATTAGAATTAAATTATTATTTTAGGTTATATAAATATACATATCTTTTGAAAATTAATAAAATAAATATAATTTGAATAAGATGTTAATAAAGAAATAATGTTCTTTCTCTTTAAAATAATACATATATAAATAGTTATAAAAGGAAATATAAATAGTAAATAATATAAAAATAAATTTAAACATTTAAACACATGCAAAATACATGTGTAAACATTTTATTAGACAAGTTAACATTTGTAAACATTTTGACAAAGCATTAATACAAGTGTTAGCTCAATTTTATTTTATAATTACAAGTGTCATTTATCATCATTTATTTTAATTATTAATAAAAAGAAAAACAATCTATATATACACAACTACTCTCTTACTTCTTCATTGTTGTTTCAGATTTTAAAAAATCCATGAAAAAAAAGAATCAAAACAAACCTGAACTAGAAGAAAAAAAAAGCAACCTCAAACCTGGAAATCAAAACCAGATCAAATAGCAGCTTCAACGTGAATCAAGTTCAGGTTTGAAGTGGCAAATCAGAAAGCATGTAAGTTCAAACAACAATCAAACTCAAGTAAAAATCAACTAAGTAAGCAAAGTTTCAACTAGTCAATTCAAGATCAACTCAAATTCAAAACAAAGTTTCCAGATATCAATTCCAGGCTTTTGCTTCTCTATTCTTCTCAGTTTTACGTCATGACAGGTGAGCAAACTCCTTTTTACTGATCTGTAATTGGTTGTTTATGAAATGAAGCTGTGGAAAATTGTTTGGATATATGTAAATATGTTGTATGTATACAGATATGTGTATACATATATATGCATGTCGGTTATACAAGCATATGTACTTGTTCTTGTGTTTACACGTTAGAAAAAAAATCAAAATCTCTCCACCTATTCTCTATTAGGTTTTAGTTTTCAAAAAATTTATGTTTGTTTAAACCTAAACTAAGATATGAAAATATATTTAAGCATGATAGTTTTGAATATTATCTGGGAAATGAAAAAGACGGTAAAGCTTTGGAAACATGTTAAAATCAAATTTCATAATTCTTATATTCATTTATATAATCTTAATCACCACCAAGAATTATGAATTTTAAGATGTGGATGCAGATTTTTAATGCTAGATCGTGTGTGTAATTCGAAATTGACTAGAAAAGGGATTTTGAGGTTTTTCTAGCGATCGGTGAACTCGGGGTGGTCGGGGTCTCTGCTGGAGGTTGCTGGGGAGTTGTCGAGTTAGGGAAAAATGTCAAGTGGAATATTAGTCCATCGTGGCGGCGGTAATTGGTCAGAGCAGGTTTTTAACCTAGTTCTAAGTCAACGTTGGAAAATAGGTTCGTGCGACGTCGTGGGGAATCTGGAAATGATTGGACCGAGGGGAAAGCTTCGTTGGTCATCATAGCAACTGTGGTCGGAGTCGCTTGGGTTCTGGTGTCGTCATGCGATGGTGCGAGGCAATTTCCGATGATGGGTTTAAGTCCAGACATTATCGAGTAGTCTAATTTCGATTTCCGACGAAATCGTCAGAACTGGGTAGTGGAGTTCGTCGTCGAGGTCAAGGTTGACTATTTGGGTGATCGCAATGATGATCGAAAGTGGTCCAGTTGAACGTACACGTGCATGAGGGTGTATGCATGTCTGGGTGTTTGTGAAGTTTGGGAAGAAGAATGGTAACTCGAAGTTGTGTTCGAGAATTTGTGGTGATGGCTCGAAGAAAAGTAAGGTCGCGAGTTCTCGAGATGAACTTGGGAAATATAATGGTTGGCTCGGGTATTTATTTTTAAACGTAATGATTCAATAAGTTTTTCAAATAAATTTTAACCAAGTTTTAAACTTTATCAATTTGAATAAGCTTTTTAAAGAATACAAATCAAGTTTTTTTAATAAATTACTAACAAGGATTTAAACAAATTCCAAGGTTTATTTCTAAATATTAAATGTTTTGAAATTTATGGATATGATTTGTAATAATTTTTATTACGTAAATTTCCAAGTGTTTTCAAATGTAATAATAAAATCAAGAAGTAATTAACCAAAAGTTCTCAAGTAATTTTGTATCGAATTTATGATTAAGCATTTGATTTAATTAAGCAAGTAATTAAGATAAAGGAAATTAAACTTTAAATAAATAAATGAGCTAAGTGTTTTTGAATAAATTAATCACCTACATTTCATTTAAATGAGGTTTAAATGATAATTAAAGTAATTAATCAGGATAATGATTTATCTTTAAAGTCTTGAGTAATTAGAGATTGATTGACTACTAAATTGATTAAGGGTTAATTAATTAATTAAAGAATAACTAATTAATGTAAAAGATAAAATACTTAATAAACGTAATTAAAGGTTAATTATTTAATGTCATTAATTAAGATGATCAATAAATGTTATTAATTAATTAACGTGATTAATTAATGGTCTACTTACTGAATTACTTAAAGATTAATTAATTAATGTGATTAGTTGATGTGATTGGTTAAAGGTTAATTTATTGATTAGTTCAAGGTTAATTTGATTATGGTTAAAGGATAACTAATTAATTAATTAAGGTTAATTAATTTATAATTAATTAAGGATAATTAATTAAAGTGTAATTAATTACTTAAAGATAATTACTTAATGGTCGCAGGTTGTTGGTGGTTTTGTGGTAGCTTTGGTGAAAGCAAACTGTTGGAAGATAGGAAGGAAGTGGAAGAGCAATGGAGAAGAATATGCACACTGGAAATGAATTGCAATGTGCAATATCAAATTTTTTTTTGTTAAGTAAAACTGAAATGCAATGCAATGCAATCAAACAATGTAATGACAGCAAGTATGATTTTTGTTTGTGAATTTTGAGTTTGTGAATCTAAATGCAAATCGTGTTTGAAATCAAAATGCACCAAGAAAGAAAAATGCAGCAGAGGTACTAAATGCAATGAAGCAAACAGAAATGTACAATTAAAATATCATGTTGTGAAAACTAAAAACAGTGAATGTCTATTTTTTTTAAATAGAAATGAAAATGCAATGCAAATAGAAACAAAAACAAACACACAAACAAATGCAAGCTACAAACCCATTTTTTAGTTACAAACAAAAACAAAATAAAACACACAAAAATAATTCGAAGAACAGAAAAATAAAATAAAATCAACTCCCCGGCAACGGTGCCAGAAACTTGTTCGCGTCGACTAAAGTTCTATGAACTAGAAAATAGCCGAACGAATTTTACGATAAAAATAACCGCAAGCGCATGGCGTACTATTGAAGCACGTGGCAAGTATTGGTCGATCCGTAGGGAATTGATGATTTTAAAATTCTATTCAATCAAATTAAACCAAAGCTGAAGAGAATGTTAAGCTAGAAAATTAGAAAATTAGCTAACTAACTAAAAGAATAAAGATGCAAATATAAGAGTTAGTGGCTATTTAGAGAATAAATCCATTCTCTAGATCACATAGTTCAACACATAAAATCACGATCTCTCTTTTATGGTCATTAGTACTTTAATTGATGTGCTTATCATAAGTATGACATATTTTTCCTATTCATTAGCCAACATAAGGCATCAAGCTATAACACACCCCTTAAACCACTTACTAACTTTGATGAAAATGTCATGAAAATGAGAATGAAATCTATTTTAAGTACCGTCTATTAACTATTGATTAGAAATATAGACCATCAAATTTGAATTTCAAATCACTTTCTTATGCCACAATCATGATGAAGAGACATTTGTGTTAATGATTGTTTAAATATAGCATATTTGGTGTCAACAATATAGGCTATCAAATTCAAAGAAAAAAAAACAATTAAACCACTTCAATCATTCTTACTAAGCACAAAAAGAGAGCATGAATCAACAACTAGTTAAAACTACATAATTAGAGAGCTTCATTACCCCTAAATTTAAGGGTTTTAGCCCCTCAAATTTGTCATTTGATTAACAAATGTAGCTTGCAACGTCAAAGAAAAAGAAAAGGAAAAGAGAGCGAAGTGAAATGAAAAATTGTTCTACTTGCATAAAAATAAAATCTACACTATTAGCATGAAAGAAAGAAAGCATGTAAGTAAAATAAAACACTAATTAACATTGCATAAAAGAAAGGGAAAATACATGATATAAAAATGGCTAAGTAGCAATGAAAAGAGAAAGAGAGCTTTGAGTTTTATTTTGAGCCTAAACTAAACTAAAGAGAGGCTAAGTAAGAGGAGGGTTACATGAAACATAAGGGTATATATACATGTGTTAAACCCTAATTCATATTTTTCGGGAAAGTCCAAAATACCCTTGAGAAAGTGTAGAGGCCAAATAATCATTAGCTTCTACTAATCATCATTTAAGTGTACATGAAGCCATTAATTCCATAAGCATGTGCATTAGCCTCTAATTTGCACATTAAGGTAGGTGGGTAAGTGGAGTCCTCCATGTTCTTCACTTTGAATTATTTCCATCTTCATTCTTTTGTATCTTCTTTGTGCATACATATTTCACCATAAAACCATTTGTAAAATTCACAAAATTTCATACAAACAAAATAGAAAATTCAAAGTAAAATTTCACAATTTAATAACTGCACAAAAATGACCATTTTACCCCTGTATGAAGATGAATATGCGACACTTTAAAAATAATTTGAATTTTGGTTTAAACAAGTTAAAATACCCAATATGATCGTTTATTTAATTTAAATAGATTAAAAATGGTGGTAAAAATATGCACATTTACGTGCACGTCACACTCCAATACTGTGATAACCTAGATTTTTCAGATATCTGTTAACTAGAGATTAACAGGATTGAATCTATTAAAAACACTAATTTATTATTTGAATGCGATGATCTCTTTATAAATATACATATTTTAAACTTGAGTTTTAAAAAAGTTTTAAATAATTTTTAAATTAAAAAAATTCATTTGTTTAAAATAATCTTTCATTTTAAAATTCTAACATAAGATAAATTTGGTTTGGAAATTCTGAATATAGAGTGATAATAAATTTCTCAAGCCTATAAACAGATGATACACTTAATTGGACCAAAACAAAAGTTATTTATAAATAAATAAAAGCTAGCTTATTCACATTAAATCAAAATAAAGCTCTGCTATTTAACTTTTGATCTATATATATATATATATATATATATATATATATTTGTTTTAATGTTGGCAATAATGTTTTAAAGGAAGACAAATATATCTTATCACTATTTAAACAAAATATGGTTAGAAAATAAATATAAATATATATCAACAGTAGACACTATGAAATTACATAAGTATAATAAACAAATAAATAGGAAATTAAATGATTGATAGTTTAAATTTAGAAAGGAATATGAATATAAAATAAACACTATAGGAAATTCTAGAAACACATATATATTTGAAATACAATGTAGTATGGAATGAAATAAGACAAAAGAAATAAATAAAGAATACAGGTTGTACATGTTAATAAGAAGCAAGATAAAGCTATGTATATGAATGTGCTCACAAAAAAAAATCAAGTTGCACATAATCTTAAAAAAAAAGGATAGGTATGAGCTTGTAAAACAAGACAAGCATAATTAATGTTAGCACACATTTTATCATTTCAGCCTGCATAGCTAATAAAAATCTCTGATTAAAATATATAATAAATCTAGACAGTACAAAAAAATCTTGTACCAACAAAGAAATACAAGCCTGCATACTTCTTTTTATACATCATCTCCTCTCCATTTCGATTCATCAACCTGAGTATTATTAAAAAAAAGGGATAGCGAACCTGAACAACTTAAAGAAGAAGGAGGCAATCGAGTAAGAAGATCAGGAAGCAAAGCCTGAAGCAAAGAATCAAGACAGCAGGTGATTAAATCCCCCAGAAGATTTGGATTTCACTTGCTGTTTGAATTCTCGTTTGAAAGTAGAATGTTAAGTGTTGATTTTGTGCAAAAATGGAATATATATATATGTATGTATGTATGTATGTATGTATGTATGTATGTATGTATGTATGTGTATGTGTGTGTGTGTGTGTGTATATATATATATATATATATATATATATATATATATATATATATATGAAAGTCACTGTGTTTGTCTGGAAAGCAGACATGTTCTTTGTTTCTGAATTTTACAGGTTTCAAACCTGTTGAGTCAAAATCTCACCCTCGGATAAATCTATTGACTTGGATATAAATGAAACAAGATCAAATTGGCAAGATCAAGATAAGAAGAAAAAATATATTCCTGAGTGTTAAATTTAAATGGGTTTACTGAAGAAAAAAAATAGTAAATATGAAAACATGTCAAAATCTCAGTATTAATAATTTGATGATTCAAGTATATAATCTAGTTTGCTATCGGAAATGATGATTTTTAAAAATAAAATTGAGATTTTTAAATATGTATTGATTATGTAATCTGGGGTTGAACAGGGATGTAGTGTTCCGAACCCATTTTATCGACGATGTTTAAGGAGATTTTTGTGTCGTGGTGATAGATCGCGGGAGGGGGAATCGATGATGGAGGATGAGACGCAGCCGTTGACGAAGTAGGGGCTTTTATGGTGGTCATGATGATCGTCGGCAATGAGTTTTGTTATAGTAGTCAAGTTCCAGATTGGGTGGGGAAGTTTGATTCCGATTTGATGGTGGAATTGTCAAAACAAGGGATCGTATGAATCGGAGGGGTCGATAGTGACTTGAGTATGGATGCGGCGATGATCGTCGGTGATCAGATCTGAGGTGCACGTGTACAAAGTTCTTCGTGTCTGGTGTCGCCACTGTGCTGGTTGGACTCGAAGTTCTGTATGGGTAGAACGAAGATTTGCTCGTGATTTTGGAGAGGAAGGAAGACTCGGGTTCGATTGCGTCTTCCTGCAAGCTTTGCTCGGGTTTCATCGTTTATGTCTCGTGTATTCTGGTGATTTAATCTCGAATTAGGTTTTGTGATTACTAGCCAAGTTTGAAGCAAAATATTAACTAAATTTTCCAAGCTAAATATTTTATAAGATTTAAATTAGTAGTAAAACAAGTTAGGTATTTAAAAAAAATTAGGTGTCAAAGGAAAATGTTTAATCAAGTTTTAAATTGTATTTAGGTAAATAAGTTTTTTGATAGGATAAATAAGTTTCACGAATAACTTATTTAAAGTAATTAACAAGTTAAACAAGTTCAAAGATTTTTTAAACTGTTAAAAATTTAATGTTTAAATTGTTTGTTTAAAGGAGATTATATATTTTAAATCTTTGATCCTTAAATGATTTTTATAACGGTAAAATTAAGTAATTAATTAAGATCGAGAATTTAATTAGGGTTGTGATAAATTCTAGGAAATTAATTAGGGAAATTAATTAAAAGTTAGTCACTTAATGAATTGATAAAGGTTGACTAATAAATGTTTATAATCAAAAGGGTAATTACTTATGAAGTGATTTAAAGGAATGAATTAATCATTGTAATTAATTAATTTAATGAGGTTAATTTAAGTTAATTAATTAGTTAATTAATTAAAGATAATCACTTGGAGATTGGTTAAGTAATAAAGTATTAATTACTTAGTATAAGTAATTAATGGGTAATTGCTGGGTGTAATTAATTAAGAGAAATTACATGATGGTAAGTAATTAAAGAATAATTACTTAGTGGAGGTAACCACGGGATAATTACTTAGTGTAATTAATTTAAGGATTGATAAATTAAGGAGATTAATTAAGGGTTAGTTAAATAAGTGTGATTAATCAAAGGATAATTGATCAATATAAGTGACCATAGAATAATTAATTTGAGTAATTAATTAAGAAGTAATATAATTAATATGAAGGGGTGAAGGTTAATTAATTTGTGATATTTATTAAAGGAAAATCACTTAAAGTAATTAAAGAGGATAATTAAGGAATGATTAATAAATGGGTTGTAATAAATTAATGTTAAGTAGGCAGGATTAGATGATTGAAATAATTTATTTAATTTATTTCAAATTAATTAGAGATGGTAGAATAAGTTAATCTCGCTTATAAATGATTGAATGATATTGTATGCTTAGATTATCTTTGACGTGATTTGTGATGCTATGTGATATGATATGTTTGGTTTAAACTGTGATAATTTGGGTATCTATTGATAATAAATTACCGTGTAAAGGTGGCGCTCTGTATTTAAGATTACGAAATGTATTGCACTTGAAAAGCTTTGGATAAGACGATAATGGATTCGAAGAGACTGGGATCGGGTATCAATAATACCCGAAACCACTTTGATTTGTAATCTGCATGATTCAGTATGGACTTAATGCGTGAAATCAATAGACTGAAATGGAACAATGTGGACCCTTGAAACTAAGTAAGATACGTAGGTGTTTCTTTGTGAAATTGGTTTTGATTATAACAAGTAATGAACTCGTAGTGAAATACAAGTTACCCGGGTTTCTTTTGTGGTTTCAGCTTAGTATTTTAAATTTTATGGATTTACTCATGCTGGTTTCCAGCCTGACCCGGGTCTTACTTTGATGAAATGCTCGGGTCAGACCGAGTATTACAAATTTTCAGGTAGGTACGTTCTGGAGCTCTAGAGGTGAGCTGGACGACAAGAGTGTATAGAGTATTTCCGCTATGTAATATTGCTGTGTATCTGTGACCTGATAATTGTGTATATTCAGTGTCTGTATATATGTGTAACTCTGATGTAATTAAAATGTAGTCGACAGAATATTATTCTTTTGTAAACTGTTATTATTTATTATTATATTTTATCCGCTGCGAATGTAAGATGTTGATGTTTTTAATCTTCTTCTTCTTCTTTCTCTTTCTTCTTTTTCATAACTATCTGAAATTTTCGGGATCGAAAATTTCAGGTCATTACAGTTGGTATCAGAGCCGAAGGTTAAGCGAGAAACTTGGCTCTGGTGGGTGTACTCATTAAGGATAGGGTCAATAGTACCCTAGAATGAGTTGAGTGTATATATATATGAGTGAGCATACTTTTTATTTTCTTATATAAAGATTTTAAATGATTTTATATAAGATTATATTTTAATATATAAAGCTATATTTTTCTAATATTAAGTTAATTGATTGTTAAATTATTGGAATTAAATTAAGAAGTAATATAATACAACCAAATTGAAATCTTGAATTGGGATTAAATTAAGTGGTAATGGAAATATAACCAAATTTGATTTAAAATGAAATACTATGAATTAATAGAAGCAAATAAATTGATTTTAAAATCAATTGAAGAGAATATGAGTTTGTTTTGGTTTAAAAATGATTTGAATGTAAGTGATTGTGTTGTAAACCATTTAAATTGGACGAAGTTGTTGCGAATTAGTTGTAAACAATTAAAATTGTAAGTGGGAACCCTATAAGAATTTAAGTGGTAAATATATGTATCTCAGTAGGAATTAAATAGAATGTACCATTCATATTAGGAACATTAGAATTAATTTTGGATTCAAATTGTTGAAGGGAATGATAAATAATATTATTCAGAATGGTTCTGAAAAGTAATCTGATTTCGAAATAAGAAGTTGTTTGAAAACTTTATTTGAAATTAAAAAAAACCAAAGATGTTAAAATATAAGGTATAACTTAGTAATCTAATTAAGTCTAATTTATAGGTTAGGGAGCTCCTCTAGAATTCAGTCCTTGAGAGAGATGACTAAGAGTGAAGAATGGAAGGTTAGGCGCAGAGAGCAAAGAGCAGGTGCATGTAGGGATCGAGAAGAAGGAATTCAAGAGTATGAGAAACAGGTTAAGGAAAGGGATGAATCAGGGCCTTATGATAATGTCACCTGTTACAGATGTTTCAATAAGGGTCATTACGCAGCCAAGTGCAGTAAAACAAGGGAGGAATTGAAGGGTACATTCCATCGGTTTCGCTCTGAGATCTTGTGCTTTAAGTGTCATAAGAAAGGACATTTTCTAAATCATTGCCCCGAAGTGAGAAAGGCGAAGCGTAAACGTGTGGAACCGTTCAATGAGTCGACTATCTTCTATCATTGTAAGAAGACGGAACACATTGCTAGGAATTGTTTCGAGAGGCAGAAGAGGAGTGAGGCTGTAGAACGTACTGTTGAAGGCGTGAAGGTTATCCAGATTGATGATAGGGTAGAAACATTTTATGGTAAATGTTATAAGTGGGGACACCCTGTTGAGAAGTGTATGTTCGGGCTTTGCCCTTTGGAAGGAAGTCCATAGGAAGGATACTTGTAGGAGTATTAGGGCTCTGTTCTTTCCAAACCTCTTGGTAATAGGAAGGCATCTAGATTTATGACTTCTGTAAGACTCTTATTTTGGATAAATGTATGTAATGCATGAACTACTAGTATGTAGTGAATTAGTGTATGGAATCATTTTGGACTTAAGACTGTAATGTTTAAGATAAAACTTCAAAGGTTGGGTTATAAAAATTTAAGTTTGGTGATAAATTGAATTTCAAGATTTAGTTGTTTAAAAGAGATTTGAAATATTGTTTGAATTTTGAAATAAGTCTAAAATGGATTTTGGATTCAGGATAAAACGGTTTAAAGAGGTAAGTTAATTTGGTTTAAAGGATTAAATCAACATTTAAGAATTTAGCTCGAATTTATATAATTCGAGATGGGTTAAAGTTGAGATTTAGATTTCATTAGTTCAAATTGAATTTAGTTTGAATTGATTAGAATTGAAGATAGATAAATATACAAATTCAAATGGAAAATTTGAATTGGATTAATTTGAAATAAAATCGAAGATTTAATGAGTTCAAATTCAGATGGGAATTAAGACTAATTCATAGAAATTGAAATGAGTTGAAATTGAAGTAAATTCGATTTGAAATTCGTCTAAATTAATTTGAATAATTTAGGAATTATCATTAAAGTTGAACATGATTAAAATCAAATGGAATTTGATTTGGATTGGGAAAGAAATCAAGGTTGATTTAGCTTGAATTGGGGTTAAATAAATCTCGATTGGAATTGAAGTTCTTCAAAATTTGAATTGTGTCAATTAAATGGAAGTAGAAATTTAAATTGAATTGTTGGAAAAGTGAATAGTTTTGACTTTGGACTATTTTCAATATAAATTGTTTTAATATAAACTTATTGTTTTCCAAGCTATTAAATATATACAACCTTTCTTTGTTAAAGCCAATTATTTTATATTTATTTTACAATTATTTTTGAAACTGTTTAACAATTTTTCAACTGTTTTATATCTAATTACTATTTTACAACTATTTTGCAATTATCTTAAATCTCTAAAACCATTTAACTATTTTACAACTATTTTATAATTAATTAACTATTTTACAGCTATTTTACAAAATAATAAGTATTTTTCAACTACTTGTCTATTTTTAATTTGTTCAAGCTATTTTCTAAATATAACTGGTCGGAGTTCAAACTGTTATTGATTAAGTACCCAACTAAGATAAGAATTGAAGTGATAATTCATATAGGGATTAAGACAAACGTGAATAAGTGAATGAGAATTTAAGTGAATGTGAATAGAAAGAAAATTGATTTAGTTAATAATCAATAAAGATAAATACGTAGGATGTACGTATATTATTCTATTCGCATAGTGATTCGATCCAGAATCGAGCACAGAATTTCGAGATAGTGTATCGATCCGAGTTGCGATTTTTCACTCGATTTTCGACGGCGAACCTGGATATGGCTTGTTGATTGGTTCTGGATGTTCTCTATCATAGTTATAGCTATGCAAGGAGAATGACGGTTTCTGATCAAGAAACCAGATCTGAGTCCGCACTAGGAAGTCGGGTGGACGATACTAGTTCAGAAATGAAATTGTGTGATCGAGCGAGCGATCAGATTGGTATAGCGTACGGACGATATGTGTACATCGTACGGATTTGAATGAAATTGATATTGAAAAGAGTAATTAAAATTGAATATTTGTTTTGAATAAGCACAGCTATATATCTTTGTTATATAAGATAAATCTCCCCTTGTTGAATCTATTGCCAGAAGGAAAAGATTTTGAAAGTGTTTGAAGTATAAAAGGAGTTTTATACAAGTTTAAAATGATCCAAGATTTTTATCAAAGATTTTATATATATCTATATATATAAAGGATCTTATGAGGATTTTGGAAAAAGGTTTTGGGAACCTTTGGATTTGGAAAGGCTTTTGATTTTTGGATAAAATCAATATTGAAATTTGGAAAGCCTAGTTTGAGAATTATCGATTTTGGGATAATTAATTTTGTGTAAAGGAGCTTTGTATGAGATCATACTAGGTGTATGATTTGAAAGATACTATATGTGTATAGTATAAAGTGTTTTGATGATGGCTCTGGGAAAAAAGGCACTCCCTTGAAATGAACTTCTCAGGAGTGCCACCAGGTGGTGCTGCCTTGAGCCCCAAAGGGGGGCTCTAAAGTTGATCCGGTGAGGAGTTCAGACAAAACTTGTTCCTGAGGATTATGGGTAGAGTATACCATTGTGAAAGTCATGTGTGCCGCTGAGAGCCAACAGTCTGCGTTTGATTTTATATCGGTAGACTGTGACCTATGTAGGAGTGGAGAAGTTTCATTTTAACAGCGAAAATCGTGTGTGCCGCTGAGAGCCAACAGTTACATGGACTTTTGCTGCGATGACAACATAACCCTGGAATGTAACTGCGATCTGTTGTGGGTTCCATGGTGTAATCGAGGGGCACAGAGTGCCTGCAGTTACATGGACTTTTGTTGCGATGGCAACGTAACCCAGGATGTAACTACGACCATGGATGGGAGTGATGATTTCCAGAGCATTCTCACCAAAGATATTTCTTCTATTTTGAAAAACTGTTTTCTATAATAAAATTATTTTCCAAGTATTTTCACTGGGTGTTGAAAATGGTTGTACCAAGTACTTATAGAATTTCAGTCCTACGTCTGATCAACGTATGACAGAATTTCTATGAGAACAAGGATGGACCTGTTGAAACATCGAGTTATAAAAGTATTTTTATACAAATGACTCTGGAATAATATTATATAGATATTAAAAAGTGTTTTAAAAATGATCAAAGAATATTTGTCTGGTTTTAAGCATTTACATAAATTCCGGCTTCGTTTCTTTTCGAGGACGAAAAGATTCAAAAGGGGGAGGAATGTGATAACCTGGATTTTTCATATATCTGTTAATTAGAGATTAACAGGATTGAATCTATTAAAAACATTGATTTATTATTTGAATGTGATGATCTCTTTATAAATATACATATTTTAAACTTGAGTTTTAAATAAGTTTTAAATTAAAAAAATTCATTTGTTTAAAATAATCTTTCATTTTAAAATTCTAACATAAGATAAATTTGGCTTGGAAATTCTGAATATAGAGTGATAATAAATTTCTCAAGCTTATAAACAGATGATACACTTAATTTGATCAAAAAAAAGTTATTTATAAATAAATAAAAGCTATCTTATTCACATTAAATCAAAATAAAGCTCTGCTATTTAACTTTTGATATATATATATATATATATATATGTTGTAATGTTGGCAATAATGTTTTAAAGGAAGACAAATATATCTAATCAATATTTAAACAAAATATGGTTATAAAATAAATATAAATATATATCAACACTAGACACTATGAAATTACATAAATATAATAAATAAATAAATAGGAAATTAAACGATTGATAGTTTAAATTTACAAAGGAATATGAATATAAAATAAACACTATAGGAAATTCTAGAAACACATATATATTTGAAATACAATGTAGTATGGAATGAAATAAGACAAAAGAAATAAAAAAAAGAATACAGGTTGTACATGATAATAAGAAGCAAGACAAAGCTACGTATATGAATGTACTTACAAAAAAATCAAGTTGCACATAATCTAAAAACAAGGATAGGTATGAGCTTGTAAAACAAGACAAGCATAATTAATGTTAGCACACATTTTATCATTTCATCCTCCATAGCTAATAAAAATCTCTGATTAAAATATATAATAAATCTACACAATACAATAAAAATCTTGTACCAGCAAAGAAATACAAGCCTGCATACTTCTTTTTATACACCATCTCCTCTCTATTTCGATTCATCAACCTAAGTATTATTAAAAAAAAGAGATAGCAAACCTGAACAACTTAAAGAAGAAGGAGGCATTCGAGTAAGAAGATCAGGAAGCAAAGCCTGAAGCAAAGAATCAAGACAACATGTGAGTAAATCCCCTAGAAGATTTGGATTTCACTTGCTGTTTGAATTCTTGTTTGAAAGTAGAATGTTAAGTGTTGATTTTGTGCAAAAATGGAACATATATATATATATATATATATATATATATATATACACACACATGAAAGTCACCGTGTTTGTCTGGAAAACAGACATGTTCTCTATTTCTAAATTTTACAGGTTTCAAAGCTGTTGAGGTCAAAATCTCACCCTCAGATAAATCTATTGACTTGGATATGAATGAAACAAGATCAAATTGGCAAGATCAAGATAAAAAGAAAAAAATATTCCTAAGTGTTAAATTTAAATGGGTTTACTGAAGAAAAAAATAGTAAATATGAAAACATGTCAGAATCTCAATATTAATAATTGGATGATTCAAGTATATAATCTAGTTCGTTATCGGAAATGATGATATTCAAAAATAAAATTGAGATTTTTAAATATGTATTGATTGTGTAATCTGGGGTTGAACGAGGTTTGTGGTTTCATCTATTTCTGGCGATTGGTAAATCTGGAGTGCTCGAGATCGTGCTTGGAAGTGGTTGGAAGAACGGAGGTATCGGGAAAAATAATCGGAGGGTTTAACGATCTCCCAGGCATCGACAAAGCCGTGATGTAGGGTTCCGAACCCATTTTACCGGCGATGTTTAAGGAGATTTTTGCGTCATGGTGATAGGACCCGGTGAAATTGCGAGAGGGGGAATCGATGATGGAGGATGAGACGCAGCCGTTGACGAAGTAGGGGATTTTCTGGTGGTTAGGATGATCGTCGGCAATGGGTTTTGTTGTAGTAGTTGAGTTCCAGATTGGGTGGAGGAGCTCGATTCCGATTTGATGGTGGAATCGTCAAAACAAGGGATCGTATGGATCAGAGGAGTCGGTAGTGACTTGAGTATGGATGCGGCGATGATCGTCGGTGATCAGATCTAAGGTGCACGTGTACAAAGTTCTTCGTGTCTGGTGTCGCCACTGTGCTGGTTGGACTCGGAGTTGTGTACAGGTAGAATGAAGATTTGCTCGTGTGGTTGGAGAGGAAGGAAGACTCGGGTTCGATTGCGTCTTCCTGCAAGCTTTGCTCGGGTTTCATTATGGCTAGTGTATTCTCGTGATTTAATCTTGAATTTGGTTCTGTGATTACTAGCCAAGTTTGAAGCAAAATAAAAACTAAATTTTCGAAGCTAAATATTTTATAAGATTTAAATTAGTAATAAAACAAGTTAGGTATTTAAAAAAAATTATGTGTCAAAGGAAAATGTTTAATCAAGTTTTAAATTGTATTTAGGTAAATAAGTTTTTTGATAGGATAAATAAGTTTCACGAATAACTTATTTAAAGTAATTAACAAGTTAAACAAGTTCAAAGATTTTTTAAACTGTTAAAAATTTAATGTTTAAATTGTTTGTTTAAAGGAGATTATATATTTTAAATCTTTGATCCTTAAATGATTTTTATAACAGTAAAATTAAGTAATTACTTAAGATCGAGAATTTAATTAGGGTTGTGATAAATTCTAGGAAATTAATTAGGGAAATTAATTAAAAGTTAGTCACTTAATGAATTGATAAAGGTTGACTAATAAATGTTTATAATCAAAAGGGTAATTACTTATGAAGTGATTTAAAGGAATGAATTAATCATTGTAATTAATTAATTTAATGAGGTTAATTTAAGTTAATTAATTAGTTAATTAATTAAAGATAATCACTTGGAGATTGGTTAAGTAATAAAGTATTAATTACTTAGTATAAGTAATTAATGGGTAATTGCTGGGTGTAATTAATTAAGAGAAATTACATGATGGTAAGTAATTAAAGAATAATTACTTAGTGGAGGTAACCACGGGATAATTACTTAGTGTAATTAATTTAAGGATTGATAAATTAAGGAGATTAATTAAGGGTTAGTTAAATAAGTGTGATTAATCAAAGGATAATTGATCAATATAAGTGACCATAGAATAATTAATTTGAGTAATTAATTAAGAAGTAATATAATTAATATGAAGGGGTGAAGGTTAATTAATTTGTGATATTTATTAAAGGAAAATCACTTAAAGTAATTAAAGAGGATAATTAAGGAATGATTAATAAATGGGTTGTAATAAATTAATGTTAAGTAGGCAGGATTAAAGATGATTGAAATAATTTATTTAATTTATTTTAAATTAATTAGAGATGGTAGAATAAGTTAATCTTGCTTATAAATGATTGAATGATATTGTATGCTTAGATTATCTCTGATGTGATTTGTGATGCTATGTGATATGATACGTTTGGTTTAAACTATGGTAATGTGGGTATCTATTGATGATAAATTACTGTGTAAAGGTGACACTCTGTATTTAAGATTACAAAATGTATTACACTTAAAAATCTTTGGATAAGACGATAATGGATTCAAAGAGACTAGGACCGGGTATCAGTAATACCTGAAACCACTTCGATTTGTAATCTGCATGATTCAATATGGATTTAATGTGTGAAATTAATAGACTGGAATGGAACAATGTGGACCCTTGAAACTAAGTAAGATACATTGGGGTTGATTTGTGAAATTGGTTTTGACTATAACAAGTAATGAACTCGTAGTGAAATACGAGTTACCCGGGTTTCTTTTGTTGTTTGAGCTTAGTATTTTAAATTTTATGGGTTTACTCACGCTGGTTTCCAGCCTGACCCGGGTGTTACTTTGATGTAATGCTCGGGTCAGACCGAGTATTACAAATTTTCAGGTAGGTACGTTCTAGAGCTCTGGAGGTGAGCTGGACGGCAAGAGTGTATAGAGTATTTCCGCTATGTAACATTGTTGTGTATCTATGACCTGATAATTGTGTATATTCGGTGTCTGTATATATGTGCAACTCTGGTGTAATTAAAATGTAGTCGACGGAATATTACTCTTTTGTAAACTGTTATTATTTATTATTATATTTTATCCGCTGCGAATGTGGGATGTTGATGTTTCTAATCTTCATCTTCTTCTATCTCTTTCTTCTTTTTCATAACTATCTGAAATTTTCGGGATCGAAAATTTCGGATCGTTACAAATATTATAAATATCAACGATCCCTTGGCACATGCCCTCTACAGCAAAGCTTGCCTCAAAACTGTCTCTACAACTCCCGTCTGAAGTCTTCACGGTTAGGGACTGCTCTAGACAACCATCATAAGTCACATAGTGTCACATGTGTCCAATAATCAAGCTCTAATAGTCCCCTCAATTCAAATCATTGTTGCCTACTCCACATATCAAAGTGTTGCTGCCATCATCTAAGCTATCACTTCCTACCACGGAATCATCATCGTCGACTTCGCATCATCGCTATTGATAACCGCCAACGATCCATCCTCAGCGACCATAACTCAAGCATACGAACTCCAAACGATCTAAAACTTGGAAAGCCTTATGTGGCCATCCTTGTTACCTAATGTCGATCTTATCATGTTTGGAACAAAACTTATGGATCATTATCGATCCATGTACAACGAAACATCCCCATTAATCTATGGCCTCTGATCCATCACCATCGATCCCACACTTCACAAATAAACTCCAACACACCTCCCAATCCTCCACCATTGATCGTATGTTGATTAGGTCAACCCCCATGAATCAGTAATACATGAAGGCAGATCCTACACTTCATATTTGAGCTTCAGCATAATTCTTCATACTCCAAATTGATTTGTGAGTTAAATGGGCTAACCCTTATGGATTGGTACCGATACATAGGGTCGAAACCGCACTTAGCCAAAATTGAGTGATGTTGGCTCCACTTTCTTGCCTCTATGTCCCATAGCCCAATTCATACTCCAAGCTACTCCATTGATCCATTTTGGGGATCCCCATCGATCCATGCCATGGATCCCTACCAGTCCATGCCAACTTATGGTTTGAATATCAATATTTTGACCATACGAACTCCCAATGACTCGAAACTTGGTATGCAACCATATGAGACCTTCCTTATTGCCCACATTAATTGCACCAAGTTTGGAATAAAATTTATGGATCCTCACCGATCCATAGGTATCATTATCGATCTATAGCCCCTTCCTAACTAAGTCATCATTCAGTTAATGTTTTCAACCATTCAAACATCAACAATCATACATACATCATATATAAGCATTAACAATAGCCAAACATCCAAATATATATGTTTTAAAAAAGCTAAATCTAAGGTGAAAGTTAGGGATCCTAAGAACATGTTTTTACAAATTAAGTCCAAATAGTCTAAAACTCACATATATGGTGTAATATGGTCGAATTTTTTTATAGTATTTTTAATAATTTTTAAAACATCGGTTAGGTTGTATAATGACCTAATTAGTAAGTGCGAGATATAATCACTCATCTAAACCCAAAGCAAGATACATATCCCCAAATGAACAGTAAAAGGTATGAAATCCAAAGCTCCTCCAATAGAAATCTCTAATCCCAAGTGCTAATCATGCTAATCTCCTCTTAGTGATGCAATTTGGATAATTAAAGTAGGTTTAAGGTTGCTTTTTGGTTAATAGGGGTTAATGGAGGTTTTAACTATTTTTAGGAGTTGTGAAATGATGGGGATGAGGTCCTGTCAGCCTCCACTTACCCCAAAACTAAAAAGGGTCAAGGGCCTTAGCACTAATGACTCTAATTACCCACTTAAGATGCTCAAAATCAAAGAATACTTTAAAAAACCATTATCCTCAAACGGTAAATATTTTGTCTTAGTTTGACTACTCTATAGAAAGGTAAACCATCATTTAGTTCTAATGGAAGTGGTTTCAGATCATAGCTCGAATATTAAAATTTATAGTCCATATAAGATATACAGGGTCAAAATGGTCATATAAAAATTCACAAAAAATTATGGATGCGGGAAATGTCCCTAATAGTCATAAATATTATAAATATTCTACGATGCGTAGAATATGGGGCATTACATTCTCCTACTTGCGAATTTGGCCCCTAAAATTCCATAATCAACTCAATAGGGTCATTCCGTTTGCCTAGATATAATATACAACCATAGACATCCATCACACATCAAACATGCACACATTTCAATAAGTGAAAAAGAGAATACCTAAGCCTGTCCTAGCATGAATGATACTATGCCATGGTACATTTCATGATATCATATGTGAAAGTAAAAGCAATAAATAAGAAATATCATGAAGTAAAGACTTTGGGTATATTGCCCTCATGCTTTCCTTGGTCTCCCATGTGCAATCGCCTTCACTATCACTGCATTGAACCTTTACCAACTTCACCGTCTTCCTCTTAATTTGCTTCGTATCTATCTGATGATACGAATTAGCCTATGAAGTCTAGAAGCCTCTGGTTCAATCTCGTTATCATCTAGTTGATCCAGTGTGATAGTTATTCTGATTCGTGCATAAATTTTTGAAAATGAGAGACATAGAAGACATTGTGCACTCCTTTCATTCTTTGAGGTAATTCGACTCTATTAGAGAAGTTCCCAATCCTCTCTAATATTGGAAAAGGACCAACACATCTTGGTTTCTACTTCACTCTACCACAGAACTGAATGACATTCTTCAATGGAGAGAACTTGACAAATACCATGTTACCGATAGAGAACTCTAAATCTCGATACCTCTTATAAGATAGCTTTTTTCTCTGTCTTGGACAGATTTCATCCATTGTTGAATGATTTCGATCTTCTCCAATGTTTCTTTAATCATATCTTGCCCTAGTATTAGTTTCTTGCCCGCATCCCACCAACACGAAGGGATGTTTCACAGTCGGCCATATAATGCCTCAAATGGTGCCATACCGAAGCTAGACTGATAATTATTGTTGTTGAAATTAAACAAGATGTAAGTGATCATCCCATGAGCCTCCAAAGTCCAAAATGAAAGCCCGCAAGAGATCCTCTAAGATACGATTCACTCTATCAACTTGGTCGTTAGTTTAAGGGAAATAATTTATGCTGAGGTGCATCTTTATTACTAACGTCTCTTGTAAGCTCTTCCAAAACCTACTAGTGAACAACGGGTCTCGTTCACTACAATGCTTTTCGGCATAACATGGAATCGTACTATCCATTTTACATACAGTTCGGCCAGTTTGGATGCTATGTTTCACTTGACTTGACATGTATAAATCTAGCGCTCTTAATTCAATCAATCAACTTTGACCTAAATGCTATCGTACCCTACTCGCGTTCATGGCAGTCTATTGATGAAATCCATCAATACTTGTTTCCACTTCCACTCGGAAATTTCTAGCTGTTGCACCAGACCACTATGCTTCATCTACTCTGTCTTAAACAACTGGCAGTTCATGCATTTTGAGATGAATGTCCCAATGCCCTTGTTCATCCCTTCTCAATAAAAGGGCTGACCCATATCATGGTACATCTTATTACCATAAGGATGAATAGTTAATCTCGAATGATGGCATTCATAGAGCACCTCATTCCTCAATCCTTCGACATCAGGAAAAAACAATATTCCATCTTTATAGAGCCAAGCGTCTCGATCGAGTCTATACTGTCTCATATTCTTAGATTCTACTCCTACTTCATTCTTAGAAATGATCTCAACTAATCTGGCATTGCACCTCTAACTAGTACCAACCCGCTCAATAAGAGTAGGTCTGATGTCAAGCTCGCTAACATCTCTAGCTCTAGTTCACATTTCGGTCGGAAATCATAACTAGCAATATAATCTAACTGCGTCCACTCTAGGAACATTGTTCCTATGCTAGCATGTCTTCTACTTAAGGCATTCGTAACTGCATTACCTTTACCTAGTGTATATGCAATATCAAAATCATAGAAGGCTAGGAACGCTAACCATTGCTGTTGACGAAGGTTGAGATCCTTCTACGAAAGGAGGTAATTTAATGATTTATGGTCAGTAAACAGCTCGAACCTTTATATTAAAAGATAGTACCTCCAAATCTTCAGCGCAAACATAATCTCTGCTAACTCTAAATCATGGGTAGGGTATTTCTTTTCATATGGTTTTAGCTGTTAACTAGCATATGCAACAAACTTGCCTCTCTGCATCAATACCACACCTAATCTAATTCCGTAAGCATTAGCTATACCATCATCTCCTCGTTTTCATGTGGAATAGTCAATACTGGTGCGCTCATCAACTTCTCCTTTAGATTAACAAATGCCCGCTCACATCCCACGTAAGAGTCTGATTCTTTCTCATTAATTGAGTCCGTGGTGCTACAACCTTAGAGAAGCCTTGGTTAATCGTCTATAATATCCAGCTACCCCCAAAAAGCTTCTCACATTCATAGTGTTTTTGGGTCTAATCCAATAATGGACTGCTGCAACTTTTTCAGGATTAACGGCAATGCCCTGCTCAGAAACAACGTGACCTAAAAATCGCACTTCCCTCTTCCAGAAGTGACATTTTAGAAAACTTTGCCTTCATTCTGTACTATATCAACACCTCTAGTATAATCCTCGAATGTGTCTTTTGTTCTTCAACTGTCCGTGAATAGACAAGAATATAGTCGACTAACACAAGCACGAATTTATTTAGCCGACCCTTGAAGACACGGAATGAGATCAACAAAGTATGTCGATGCATTGGTTAGCCCGAATGGCATAACTAACCATTTTTAGAAACCAAACGACATACAAAATATGGTAATCGGCATACTCTCCTTCGCTACACTTAGTGAAATCATGTCGCAAGATCCAACCGAGAAGATGCTCTTGCACCATTTAGCCGATCGAACAAGTCATCAATACATGGGACTGGGTACTTGTTATTCTTGTCACTTTATTCAGCTCATGGTAATCAACACATAATCCAAGGGAGCCTCTGCCTTCGTTGCAAATAAGACTGGCACTTCCCGCTTAGATATACTCCTACCAATGAACCCCTTTCTCAAAAGGCCATTCACTTGCACCTCTAGCTCTATTTTCTCTCTAGGTGCCATCCTCCTCAAAGGTGTCATTATCGATCTAGCATCTTTAACAATGTCAATACGAAACTCAATCTCTCTATGTGGCAGGAATCTGATCATCTCCTCAAATATGTCCGGATACTCCTAGTAATAGGTGCTAATAGCAATTCTTCGGGTGGGTTGTCAAGCAAGTATAGAAAACTGACCATCACATTATCATTTGAAAGGCAACCTAACACTACTGTGCACCCATTGTCTACCCTTATTATCACTACTGACTTCTCACAATCCACCATCACTCCTTATCAATGAAGTTAGTCCATCCCTAAATTTATAACAAACCCAATGAAACCTAAAAAACAATCACAATCAAAAGAGCATCCATGGCTCAAAAGACCAAACCACGATAAATCATACACAGACTAATGAAGTCTCCAACAGAGTTCATCATAACCAAAGAT
Source organism: Allium cepa (assembly GCA_030765085.1). Classification (NCBI taxonomy): domain Eukaryota; kingdom Viridiplantae; phylum Streptophyta; class Magnoliopsida; order Asparagales; family Amaryllidaceae; genus Allium; species Allium cepa. The sequence continues at coordinate 39,206,633 of CM060935.1, read as the reverse complement.
TGGTCAACTATTTTCGGTCTCAATCTCAATCTATCTAATAAATAGCTAGATACGAAGGTATTTGAACCCCTGGTTTCAAATAAAACTCATATAGGGACATCATAAATGTAAAGCATACCATGAATAACAATCCCTTTTTCCTTCTCTTTTGCTGATGGAGCATTCGACGAAGTTGAAACATCATTGATAGCATATGGTTTCACCCCTACTTCTACTTTAATAGATCTAGACAGCCTAGGCTTATTGCTGTTTAGCACTTTTTCTTCTTAGCTTTGTAGCCACTACTATAATGACTCTTTGCTCCACAGTTGAAGCAAGTCAGCACTGGCATGACCTTCTTCCTTTGGCCATCTTTATTCTAAAACCGCTTCCTCCTATTGTTCCATTTCTTCTTACCTCCCCTACCCAATTACGGCTTTGGTTCTTCTTTAGTAACAATGGCTCTCGATTTCGAATATAGATTTTTTGTCTCAAGGCCTTCTCGATTATCATCTCAAAAGTCTCGTCAATGTAGCCTATGAGTCTCTCCCTCATGTAGTCGTCCAAGCGAATGATAAATTTCTTATTCTTCTTTAGTGAAGTGCCGATGAAGGGCATCCCATATTTCGACAGAGCATCAAACTCAGCAACATACTCGAAGACAGTCAAATCCCCTTACTTCGGATTCATGAACTTACGAAACAAAACCGACCTCTGAGCTATAGGAATAAATTTCTCCTCAAATCTAGCTTTAAACCGGTCCTAAGTGAACTATTCCTCAGGAGTGGTAGCCTACACTACATTCCACCAGTTCATGGCTCAACCTTGAAGTTGTCGAGAATCCAACCGTCTTTTTCATAGCATCATTCGGCTCTAGGTTATCGAAAATCCTTTTGCAGGTATCAAGCCAATCCTGTAGTTCCATTGTCGATTCCATTCCTTGGTATGGTTTGCCACCAAGACTAGAAAAGTCTTTGTTCAGCTTAGAGAAATCGGCCATGGGCGCCTGCATAGGAGCACAAGCAACAACATTCGGAGCAGCCACTTAAGCATTTTGCAGCATGTTCCTCATTACAATATTAAACATGGTCTGTAAATCGAGATTAGCAGCTCACAAGCGAGCTCCTTCCTCAACTCCATAGATGGAGTTCCTCGCAGCATTCCTTGTTTAATGACTCATCGTTCAATCTGTAATAAGGACGATCGGTCTCTTTATAAGGAATTCTGCTTAAGTAGTACTCGTATGTGCACTGCGACTTAGGTACTGTAGATACAACTATATAGTTTTGAAAACTAAACTATATAATAAGTATGCCCTATTGTATATATATATATACTCTCGATCCCGTCTTAGGTGAGAACTGCTACTCTATTTCACGGGATTACGGTATCCCTTAGGTTAAATAATGCAAGCTAATCTCTAATACCAAATGTGACAACTACCCTACATCGTCGAAATCCAATATACCTATATAGTGTGTTGTAACGATGCTCACCTAATGTGAGGCAATCATCAATAAGGTAAAGTAAATAAGCAACACGGAACCTTTCGTATATTTCATAGCACATCGAATAAAGTATAACATTAAACATCTCAAATATAAAAATAGGAGAGGCAGTAAATAACTGAATGAATGACAACATCAAAATATATAGATCCATACAGTGAACAACATAAGTAATAGAATTATACATCAAAGAATAACTCATAAACTATCACTAAATAGCAAGGCACTAGCAAGCCCCATAATGCTATGCAGCGGAATAGCAGATGAGTAAATGTAATAATACAAGAGAATAGCCTCTTGCTTATTACCTATCCAGCTTCATATGGTCATTAGACCTTACATCCATAATCCACTTATTTAAGAGTACCCAGAGAAATAGGAAGCAAGTGTGAGTGGTAGAAATCTCAAATACTATAAAGTCAATATACTTGGACAAATGGTATGGAAATTTGTACCTAATCTATCCCTGCATCCATAGAGTTAGCACATACAAAAGATATATGATACTCTATGACAGTCATCATGGGTAAACTATACATCAAGGTACTAAGGGTGTCCATATATTTACACCAATAATATCTACATCACGTGACATCCCTATCAAACAAACTTAGCATCCATCATCCATCCTCATATTCACTCACTTAGTGTATATGATATATGACACTCGTCTTATAGAGTCAAGGATTACTCAACATCCCAGTTTCTTGGTACTTGAATCCATGCAACTAAGTAGGCCAAGAACTAGACTACACCCCCATAAACAGCCTAGGCTAAACGAATCGAAACATCATGTGACCTAGGCCTCCTCCTATGCCCAAGTGAGCATCCTCACATACCTTTTCTTCACGAGTACACTCTGAAACCTATAAATATTAAAGATTAATTTTCATACATCATCCACAGTAGAGCTTGTCTAGAAATTGTCTTTACAACCGCCATATGAAGTCTTCACGGTCAGGGACTACTCTAGACAACCATCGTGAGTCATAGGGTGTCAAGAGGCGTCCCATAACCGACCTCTAATAGCCCCCTTAATTTGACTCATCGTCTCCTACTCTAGGTCTCAAAGTGTTGTTGCAATCATTGAAGCCAGCAATTCCCACCATGAAATCATCATCATCAAAATTCGTGTCATCACTATCGATAGTCGCCACCGATTCATCCTCAGCGACCATAACTCTAGCATATGAACTCCAAACGATTTGAAACTTGGAATATAGCCTTATGAGGCCATCATTATTACCTTAAATTGATCGCATTATGTTGGGAACAAAAGTCATGGATCACCACCGATCCATGACCATCGCACCATCCTTACCGATGCATGGCCACTGATCCATCACCACCAATCCCACGCTTAACATATAAGCTCCAGAACAACTCCCAATGCTCCACCATCGATCGCATGTTAATTGGGTCAACCCCCATGGATTGGTACGATCTATGGAGACCGATCGTACACTTTATATTTGAGCTCCATCATACTTCTTTATACTCCAAAATGATTTGTGAGTTAAATGGACCAACCCTTATGGATTGGTACCGATCCATAGGATCGAACCCAAACTTAGCCAAAATTGCATGATGTTGGCTCCACTTTTTTTCCTCCATGTTCCCATACCCTAATCCACTCCCAAAGCTACCCCACCTATCCATGTTAGGGATCCCCATCGATCCATGCCATGGATCCTTAATGATACATGCCAACTTATGCTTTGAGTGCCCATATCTTGACCATATGAATTCCCAATGACTTGAAACTTAATGTATAACCTTACGAGACCTTCCTTATTGCCCCCACATTCATTGCACCAAGTTGGGGATAAAATTTAAGGATCCTCACCAATCCATGAGGATCATCACTGTGACGACCCGAAATTTTCGAGTTAAAATCTGAATATTTAATTGATTTTAAATATTCAATAGAATAATTTTAACTTGAATTACAAATATCACAATTTATTTGATAATTAAATTATTGAATTAAATAATTTGAAGCTGAATAAAATGTTGAATCTAGAATTTTAGGCCTATTAAAAATAATCGAAAGGCTTATAAAATTTATATTGATAACACAGAAGATATTAGAAATTGTAAAATTGAAATTAACAGTGGTTTGTTCAGTTTAAAATTCATACTGTTTAAATTGAATTTAAAAATAGCCTTCTGAGGCACAGTCTCGGAATTTGACAAAACCAGTTCCATTGGGTCCGTGATATTGTATTATTATCAGATTTCAAATTTCGTATTAATTGGAGTTAGTATGTGAGTGTACGATATAATAACGCGCTGAAAACTTAATTGATAATAATTTAATGAAATTTACTTAGTCAAGTTGATCTTAGACGCCACTTCTTTTAACTTAAATCCGTGTTTCCCCTTTCTCTTCTAAAAGGACAGGCAAGTTCAACTCCTTCTGAAAATCAAAATCGGAAAGAAAATAAAAAAATAAATAAAAATAATAAATAAAATAAAATATATAATAAATAGATAAATAAAGGAAGCTTCAAAGGGAAGCTGTAAGCCGCATATAATAAAAGAAAGAGCAACACAATAGGGGCCGAACCCCTTTTCTTCTATTCAAAACCCTAAATCCCTCAGTAAAAAAAAAGGAATAATGGCCGAATTCAAACTCAAGAATAATCGCCTATTCAACAACATCGACTTCGAATTCGGCTTGAGGAAGGCTAGGGTTTAGAATTGCCGCAATTGAAGTCGCGGTTTGGGGGTTATCGATAAGGTGAGTCGTCGCATAGGCCTCGGTCGCAACAGGGTAGCGCGAAGTGGAAGGAGGTTCGAGATGGTGGACTGCAGCGCGGTGGACGGTCGATGAAGCATAGAGATGCGAAGTCGCATTAGGGCACGACGATGGAAATCGATCGAGGAAAGCTCCGTAGCGAGCAACGTCGCGATGATGGGAGCATGTTGGAGTTGCGGCAGCTGATGAGATTGATGGTAGCAGTTCGGTTTGGGTTGTTGAGCTAGTGAAGCATTGTCTTAAAATTCGTATATATTTATATTAACCGTAAACAGAGGAATTTTTTTTAATTATTTACAGTTAAGTAATTTACTGTTGTACTTGCAGAGAAAGAAAAAGAATTTACTAAGGAGATTTTATAGTGATAACTTATTAAATTATTTTAGTCATTAAGGATTGTTTAAAGGGAGAATTTAGTTTAAGAAGAAAAAAGAAAAAAAATTCAAGTTACTAGTTATGACCAAATTGTTAATTTAAAATTAATTAATTTAAATAGTAATAAATTGTTGATTAGTTAAGTAAATTTGTCGAGAAGGGAAGTTGGTAAGATTAAATAATTGGTTTAAAACCAAATGATTAGTTAAATTAGTTGTTAAGTGGAAAATTGATTTTTAGATTAACTCGAATATTGATAAACCATATCAATGTTTGTTTAAGGTCAAAAATCGAGAAACCAAGCCGATGTTGAAGTGGAGTGCAAATAAAATCGAAGGTGAGTTAATCTCACTCAGTTAAATTTAAATTTAAGTGATTGAATTTAAATACTTGTTTGAATGGCTGAATTGATTGATGTGATATAGTAGGATATTTTGGAATTGGCATATTATATTGTGCTAACATTTGTGGATGCAGGGAAAACAGGTTGGAGGGATCCAACTGGACCCCTCACATTTATTTAAATTATTCAATATTCTCTGTTGTGATTATGTGATATCTTATGATGAGTTATATTGTAATATTGAATGTTATGGTTTGATTGGATATTTGGGTATAATGAATTACCAAAATATATGAATTGGATTGTTGAAAAGAAATTAAGAGGAAGTAAATTTGTAAGCGAAATAATTATAGAAAGTTTGAATAAATTAAGAATGAATTGAAAAGAAATAGAAGTAATATGAAAATAATAAATAACTTCGAGTATGAAGAGAAATGGAATTTTGAATAAAATGAAATTGATGAATTGTAAACTTAAGTCCTATCAATTAAAGAAATAAAGAATTATTTTAAAATTCAAAGTTTAAATTTATTTAAAAGAATAAAGAAGTAATTGAGAAATCTAAAAATTTGGAATTTTTAGTTAAAGTGTTTTTAAAATCATAATCAAGAAATGAGATCTGAAATTAATAGATTCTGAATTAAAAGGGAATAGATTGGAAATCAATTTGGGAAATTGATTTAAGTGATTGAAGTTGGGATTTTTCTCTGGATAACCAAGTACATTTTTAAAGTAAATTCTTAAATAATTTTAAAGGTTTTAAAGTTGTTGTAAAAAAAGCAAGTTTTAGAAAATTTATTATTTCTAACATTTAAATTCAATAGTAAGTATTTTCCCAAATCTATTATAGTAGTAGTAATTACTTAAAAAGTGACTTGGTATGTTCTTTTCAAAAGTGAAAATCTAGTTTTATATTCTATTAAGTAACTTTATTTTCAAATACTCATATAGTATGTATTTTTACAAAATATTGACGTAATTTAACTTAATTGTTTAAAAGTATATTTTCAAAGTAAAGTGTTTTAAATTATTTTAAAAAAATTTAGTTTTGTGCTTGGTGATTTCAGAGGAGATAGAAAATATTGGGAAAGTTTATTCTGAAAAGAAAGATGGTTTTGAAACTGTTTTCAAAGGATTGAAAATTGAAATATATCTTGTGAAGATATTTTGAGGTTAATAAATAATTTGGACAACTATTTATTGTTGGATGGATGTTTGCGAATATTAATTGATAGTTAAATAACCGACTATCAATATTGGACAATGCGTTGATCGTTCGAAGAGACCGGGATCGAGATTTATTTCTCGAAAACCACTTCGATCCGGTTTGTACGTTTCGTGTAAACGATTTTGGATTCAAAGATGGAGCAGTGAAGTGCAAGGGCTAGTTGCTACTAATCCTGAGGATATTTCCAAAATGGATGTAGTAGGAATAGTGCCTTCGGTTCCGTTCGAACCCGGGACGGACTTGTATGGATGAATGCTTGCGAAACATCGTCAGGTGGACGATGGGCATTCTAAGGAATATATATGTTCTATAAAAGGTAACGCTTAGCCTCAAGCCTCATCAAATGGGAATGACTGAAAATCAAGGGTTATGCAGCAAGGCTAGGTGGGTAGCACCCAAGCAGAGTGAAGTCATTCCAGTCTAGATGTCCCTTTTTATTTCGGCTTAGTGGGCGGTTTCTCATCCCAACCGCGGGGTGATCTCACTCGGGATTATCCAGTAAGGGGTAGTCCCGGCCTTGTGTTGCAAGGGAGTGGGCGTACTCCCCGGTACGGTGATCTAGGCCCCGTACTGTGACAGGAAGTACCCCAGTGCCTAGTCATTGTTGGAAATCCATTCTCCCTACGAGCCTTGTACGAGTTTTGTTCGTATTATCCACTCTGTGGCTAGTAGCTGGAATCTAACAGATGTAACAATTTTGGCTATTTTATAAGTATTTGTATATAGACCCTATTATAATACCAGAGAATTTCTATAAAAATTGTTTTAGCTATCGTAAGGTAAAAACACGACATGTTTATTTGTGGCGTGGTCTTACGAGATGCTTTTGTTTTCAAAAGATTTTTGAAACTTTAAAAATCAATTGGGTGTGATTTTCTCACTCTGGTAATCCAGACTGACTTGGGTATTATTTAACTGTAATGCTCGGGTCAGACCGAGTATTATAGGTTACAGGATATGATGCTATGGAGCTCACGAAACGAGCTGGATTGACGATACGTACATTTGTACTTGTATATATATATATATTCCGCTGTTGAGTTGTTGTGTACCCATTGTATGTTATTGATGTGAGCTGTGACTGATGTACTCTGATGATGTAATGTATGTAAACAGATATATTTGATTTTGAGTAAAGATTATTTACTATCTATCATATTTTATTCCGCTGCGATGGTTAGATTCTGATGTTGATTTTGTTTTCTCTTTTTCTACCTCTTCTTCTTAAACCTAAATGGTTCGTATTTCTGTGCAACTTGAGTTGATTTAGATAGAATAGTGTTGACTCAAGGGGTACGGATTTGCGGGTCGTTACACTTGGTATCAGAGCTTAGGTTGGAGATAACCTTGGCTCTGGTGGGAATTACTCATAAAATAGAGTCTATAGTACTCTAAAATGAGTTTGAGCGTATTAATAGATATGAGCGCGTATTTGTTAGTGAATATAAATTGTTTTAATATTGTGTTGATTGGTTTATTGAGTAGTATATGAACCTTCGTCGACACAGTCTGCGCAACTGTATCGAAGGGGTTTCTAAACACTTGAATAGAACAATTGACACGGTATTGTTTTAAATGTGGGTAAATGAAATAATTTTACCCAAAATATATTTTGATATAAATAAAAGTTTTGTAAACTATTTTAGCTAATATATGGTTGCTTGGATGTTAGGAAGAATAATATTAAATTATTATCATCATGGGTAAAAATTTAACTAGAAATTGGAAATATAACCAAAGTTTAAGGGAATAAATTCATTATAAAATGAATTTCATAAATATGAGTTATAAATGAAATTTATAAATTGACATATAATCAAATAAGAATTTGTATGAGCATAACTATGCAAATGAATTATAGTAAAATTGATTTCAACAGGATTTGGAAATTTAAAATCCCGGAGATTTTGGAAGTGTTTTGAAGAGAAATAATAGCACAATTGTTTTGGAAATATTTCTGAAAGGAAATTGTTTTAAAGGGATTTTGAAGGTGAAATAGCATTGAAATCACTCGGATTATTGGAAAATAATTCTGATGATGACGGCCGCATCATCAGTATTCATTTTCGAATTTCTAAGTGACGGATTGCTGCCAAAAATTGATTTGTTTAGAAAAACTAGTTGTTTTTTTTTAAAGTCTCAAAAGAAATTTGTTGGGAATAAAACAGGATTGGTTTAACTTTTGAAAAATGTGATTTGAGATGTTGAAGATTTCAAAATGATTTGAAACCAAAGCCTGAATTTTAAAAGTTCTAATGGGATAAATTGTAAGTTTATAACTTACGATGATTTTTAAATCAGGGAACGAAAAATAAGCTTTGAATGTTGGAATTTAAATTTAAAGGGAAAAGTTAAAAATGAAATTAACTTGGAATGGGGAATAAAATTTAACTGGATTGAAAGTTTATTTAAATAAGCTGAAATAATATCCAGTTGTATTCGAATTAAGTTGAAATCGAATTAAGTTATTGAATGGAATTAGATTCTTACCTGAATAAATGGAAAATAATTTGGTTAAGGATTGGATTGAAGTAAATAAATTAGAATAACTTATAAAAGAATCAAGATTAAAAATCCATAGAATAAAATATGTTTGGGTTATAAATAAGCATAAGGCTTGAGTTAAAAATAAAAGATGAATATATTCAAGCCTATAATGAATGGAAATGTGTAAAATAATAAGTTATGAACTTATAAATTGAAAAATGGGATAGAAAACACAAAATAAATATTGTTTGATGTTTTGAATAATAAAACGAAGGAAAAATCCAAACTTGAAAAAAATAAAATAAAATAAATTGAACTAAGAAAAAATTAAATGAAGTGATATTTGGAATTAAAAATCAAGTTTTGGATTATAAATTGGGGAAAGACTATTTAGATAATAACTTAGATAATAAAATATGTAATAAGAACCCAATGCAGTTAAGTAGAAGCTGAATTGTTAGATAATAATGAAGTTTGAAGATAAAAGCTCGAGGTATAAATCAAATTCGACTTGAAATCATTAGTGAGTAAAATATAATTGAAAGTGGCCTTGCAATTAATTAAATGAATTGAGAATGAAATTGAATTGTGAGTTCATAAAGGTGAATGGTAAATTGAAAATGGATAGTGAATTCAGAATTTGTGTTATTAATTGAAAGTTGACTTGAAGTGTTAACAAATTAAATATAACTGGAAAGGTATCGAATAAAAATGGAATTGGATTGAAATAGTAATAGTTTGAATTGCAAATAAATCCAAATAAGTGGAAATAATTTGGAAGTGGCCTTATAATCAATTGAATGAGCTGAATCTAAAAGTTAAAATGTATAATAACTAATCAAATAAATTTGTAATTTGAAATGAGAATGGATTAAAATAGAATCAAGTTAAATTGAAAAGAGAAATTTATTTGCAAAATGAAATGAGCTTAAGTATAAAAAAAAGAGGGATTTGAATAAATTGAAGTAGATTAACTTAAGCTGAATAGACGAAGGAGAGTTGTATTGAATTCAACTTAAAACTAAGTGTAATGATATTGGGTTGGATTTAAATCAAGTGAAAATAAATTTGAATCGAATTCGGTGAGTTATAGATAATATTTAAGGAAATGTAAATTCAAAATGGATTGAGTGGATAAACTATTGACTGAATAAATGGATGGGATAAATAAGAACCAAATGAAATATGGTTTAAATAAGTTGAGAAATGGTTGTTGAATGAAATAGCTTGGATTGTCTTCAAGCTAAATAAATTAGTTCGGAATAAACAATTTTGGAATGAATTGTAAGTGAATGGATTGTGAATGAAATTTAAACAGATTGTGTCGAGCTAGATCACATGGTTTTTAATGGAACCTGTTTGAATAATGAAGTGAAGGGATACAAATTTAAAATGCAATGAAAATGAGAATATATGGATTGTGAATAAATTTAAAAATGGAATAGAATTAAGTATAAATTGAGTTGAAATCAATTTAAATTGGTTATAAACATAAATACTTATTTATTCACATAAATCTCGTCGAATTGCATAAAATAAATTGTCGTCGGATGTAAATGGAAGTAATTTAAATTCTATGTGCTGATAAGGGTAAAATAAATTGAGTTTAAGAGCAATTGAATTAAATATGAGTGCAGTTTGCTTAAAAATAAATTAAATGTAAATTTGTGAATTGTTAACCATTCGGATTAAGTGAAGCAATATGTGGTTGGTTGTAAGCAATTAAAATTAATGTTGAAATATTTAAATTGCTTATAAAAAGTGTTTAATGGGCATTTCTTTCAAAACTCTTTGGGTATGAAAGAAATGCAATGAGAGTTTGTGAATAAATTAAAAATGGGATGGAATCAAGTGTAAATTGAGTGGGAATCAATTTAAATGGTTATAAAGCTTAAGTAATTATTTATTCACACTAATATTGTCGAATTACATAAGGAAATGGATCGTTGATGCAAACGAGATTGGATAAAATTTTATGAATGATTAGAAGTAACATAAAATGATTTTGGAATCAATTGGAATGAATGTGAGGTTGTTTTGCTTAAAATGAATTCAATATGAGCGTATAAGTTGTAAGTCACTTCAACTATGGTTTGAGAATTGATTATACGCAATTGTAATAAGTGTTGGAACCTTTTATATGTTTATGGAAATTGATTAACGTGCATTTTATGTGAAATTTATATGTTTATGCCTGTATATCACATGCATTGTTACATAATCGATGTTTTAGCAATTTAAATTTAAGTGTAATGCTATAAACCTAATATATGTAGTACTTACATGTTTAAATTGAGTAAGTACAGGTACCTGGAAGCCGTGTGGCTGGATTAGGTTATGCTATTTGCTAAAAATAATAAGCCGCTTGCTTAAAATGCTAAATAAGGTACGCCTACTGTAACGACCGAGAATTTTAATTTATTAAAATTTGAATATTTAATTAATTTTGAATATTATTTAGTGAATTTATAAGTCGAATAAATTTTATTTTGAATAATTGGATTTAATTGAATAATTAAATCGATAATTTAATATGTGAAAATACAGAAACAGTTGAAAATTGGTTTAAATATGATTGAAAATGATTTGTAAAAATTTATTATATCATATTGAAGTTAGAACGACATTTTAGAACTTTTAAAATTGAATTTAGAGTTAATTTGTGAAAATTGAATATTTTAATATTTAATCGACTAGTGAAATTAGCCATTTTTTGAACAGTCTCAAAATTGGACGAAACTAGTTCCATTGGATCCGTAATAGTTTGTTATTACCGGATTTCAATTTTCGTAGCAATCGGAGTTATCGTTTGATCGTGGCAGCTCGAAACGCATCGAAATTGTTTTAATATTAATTTGGCGAGTTAAAATAGCCATTTTTCAAAAAGTCTCGGATTTCAACGAAACTAGTTTCATCGGATTCGTAATGTGATATTATTGTATGGTTTCAAATATCGTGTCAATTGGATTTACCGTTTGTCCGGTGCAAGCTAAAACGCCTAGAAAATCGTTTAATCGGTTTAATTTTAAATTGAACGTTTATTGCCATAACTCGCACAGATGACCGAATTAGCTCCCGAAACACGTTCCATTGTGTTCGGAACGCAGGGTAAACCTTAGAAATGCCAACCGGCACGCTTCGTTTGGAGTTCGGAAAATCCGGGGTGAATAGTGTTGCGTAAATTTTCTATAAAAGCCCTTCTATCTTCATTTTTTTCACAAATTACAAAACCCTAGCTCAATTTTCTGCAGCCGCCACCCATAGCATTCAATGACCAGAAATTTATGTTCTTTTCTCCACAGTCACTCTCAATCCATCAAGAATTATGCGAAGTGTTCAACATGAAAGTTGTAGAGATTCGTGAGAGCTTCGATTCCATACGGTGATGATCGAAATTGGAGCAACGTGGAGGGAGATACAGGGGGCCGACAGTCGCATGTTGCGCACGACATTCAAGGGAGAATACATGGCCGAGCTTCATGAGATTCACGTCGAAGGTGGCTCTGGGGGAGGCGCACGTGGTGGAGGTTCTTGATCGTGGTGGATGTCATCGTATTTGTTGCGAAAATTAACCCTAATTTTTGTAAGTGGGTTCGGCTATTACTGGGGTAAACAAGAACGAGAGGGAGAAGGGGGGGGGGGTGCACGGATATGAGGATGGAAGTGGATCCAACGGCTGTAAATGGTTTAGGTTTAAAATTAATTAAATGTTGTAAATATGTATATATATAAAATCGTGTAAAACTTTGAAAAATCATATCTTTTTCATACGAGGTCAAAAACGCGCGAAACCAGTTGCGTTGGAATCGTATGGACGAGCACTACGCTATGGAATTGGATTGGAGTCGTTTGGAGTTAGTGAGAATTTCGGGTAAAATTAAACGTCCGTTTAATTTTATTCGAAATAAATCGCTAAAACGAAATTGAAATCAAGGTGAGAACTTCTCACTCAATCGAATCGGTTTCGATTTTATTTTAAATAGTTATATTTAAAATACTTGAATGTATGTTTGGATGATGATTGTTATCTATTGATTGTTAAAATAGACATTATGCGCCGTTAGTAAGCGGATGTTATTTATTAAAAACATATACCGCGAATATTTCATAAACAATGAAATTGGTATTATATATAATAGCAATATATATATATATATATATTGGCATATGTATATATTGCAGTTATTGATTTCCCGCATTGTATAGCGGATGAGACCCTATTGCGCCGTCTATTAAGCGGATAATATTTTAAATCCCATATACCGCGATAATTTCGTACTGGAACAGAATTGGTATTGTGCTAATGTTTGTGGATGCAGGAAAACAGGTTGGAGGGATCCAACTGGATTCCTCAACAGTATTTATTTGAATTTGAATATTTTGATATTCATTGATTATCATATACGGAATATGATGTCGTTGTTGTCGTGATTGACTATTTGGTATGTAGCATCATTGGACCAAGTTTTGGAATTTTAAAATGATTTCAAAGTGATTTTAGAAAATATACTATATTTTTGGAATTGATTCATTTTAAATAAAATAGCGATATAATTTTAATGTTATAAAAATTATGATTTTTGAGAAATATAGTTAAAGGTTGATTTTTGAAAATATGAGGCTAATGATTTTATAAAATAGTTTAATCGGGATTTTTGAATTTATTATAAAAGTTTAAATATAGGATTTATAAATTTGATTATTTTATAAATCAAAATGATAAATTATAAAGGAGTAAAGATGTTTTAAAAGAATAATATAAATTGATTTATGTAAGAGACTTATAAATGGATATTTATAAATTGAAATATTGAGATTATAAAACGAGTTTTTATAAGTGTTTGAAGGAAGTGAAAATGGATTGCATAAGTGAATGGAATTTATAAAATAATAAATGGTGAAGTTATAAATGAAATTTATAAATAGTAAGATTTATAAATTTTGTGAAGTTATTAAAGAATATATTTGGGTAAATAAATGAATCTTATAAGTTATAAGATTTATAATTATGAAGTTTAAAAGAACGATTTTGTAAAATAATCGTTTTATAAGCATTTAACTTATAATATGAACCATTGTTTTATAATTGAGTTATAAATTGAATAGGTTAATAAAGGAGATTTATAAAGGAAGTAGTTATAAAAAAAATAGAAATAGAATTTATAAACGTTGTTTTATAAATCCGCAACGACTTATTTTGATAAGTAAATTGTTGTAACTTATTTATGGAGTTATATTCACGTTTTAGACTGTGAATAATCCTTTGAAATAAAATGAATAGAAAGGATGAAATTCGTTAATGTAGTATATTCACATTTTTGAATAGTGAATAATATGTTAAAGAAAATGTTTAGAATGTGATATTTTAAATAGAATTAAAACAATCTAACGATGTTTTAAAATGTGTTGAGATTCGAAACCATAGATTTCAACATTCATTGTTGAAATAGACGTTTTCGAGAAATAAAAGGAAATGGTGGACTATAACACTGTTGTTATAGTAAATGATTTCCGAAAGGAAATGTTTTGTATAGTATTGGGATTTATATATCTATTTTAATTTCAAATCCCTATACTAGTGATTTTGGGTTCTCGTAACGATGTTTTACGCAACGTTCGTTTTTGGCCCAAATAAATATGTTTAAGAGAATGATTTCCTTAAAGAATGAAATATGTACTTAATCTCGATTTAAGTATATTGAATATTTTCCAAAGGTTGAAAATAAAAGATTTGTGAATTACTTATTAAATAAGTATGGAAATGTTTTTCCAATGTGAAATGAAACGTTTTGACAATTTATCTTTTTGAAGATAAATTTAAATGAATAATTGAAATCGTATATGCATGGATATTTTGGAATGTAAATTCACTATGGAATTTATAAAAGAAAGGGGAATTTGTTAAAAAAATAAATATTGATTTATTTTGAAGTATTGAAATTATATATCTTGTAAAGATATGAATTTTGGAAAATAAATAATTTGAAAAATTATTTGGAATCTGGTGATGTGTGCATATCCATTGATAGTTCAATAACCGACTATCAATATTTACCTTTGATAGGTATTTGTTGTGATTTGCTGAATTTGAATGCTACAATTATTTTTAAATTATTGCGCTCGTTATTCAGATTACCCATTCCGAATAGTGATACGACGTAATGGATAGCATTGAAGATCGGTGTTGAAGACCCGGTATTTGCGAGAGCGATAGGATGACCTGTCGATTGACTCTGCATTGAGTTGCTCCGGTATAGAGTTCTCCATATGTGATGGGGAATCCGATCAGGATTGTGGATATCCGGATTGCAAGGACTTCTTTGTAAGTGCCTTCGGTTCTGTTCGAGCCCGAAACAGACTTGTATGGATTGTATGTCTGACATTACAAATTGAGATATAAAGCAGATTTCTTTCAAATATATTTCTGTTGGTGGCGGAGAATTTATTCTTTTAGCTTAACACCCTTCTCTGAGACGTACGAGCTCAGAGGTTATGTAGTTGAAGGTTATCAGCAATATATTCCCAATTTGGTAATGTGACATGCTGAGTGTTGCTGTGAAATGATCATTGTGTTGATCATTTGTGATAGGATCATTTATTTGATCGTCTATCTTGGTGATCATTTCTATGATCATTTGTTGACCCAAAGCATGGCTTTTGTATAAAGTGTGTCTTTGTGGACGTGACTTCGTCGAGCCTCACACCTCGGAATGGTCAAAACAAGAAAGATGCAGCAAGGTTATGAGGGGTAGCTCCCTTTAGGGTATGTGCATTTCCTTCTGGAAAGGGTGGTATCATGGTATGGAGCCCAGATACTTACTCATGTTGAAACACTTTATTTATGATTGTGTGATGTTGATGACGAGCGCTCGGTTAAAGGTCCCAAAGGACCGGGGGATGGCATACACCTGTTAGTTGTTACAGTTAGGGGTAACCCGGCCTTGTGTTGGCAGAGATCCGGTTTAGTTCTCGGGGACGTCCTTCCAGAGGCGTTCTCATGTGGCAATGGGAAGTTCCTTGGCCTGACCATTCATTGGAAATCTAATTCCCAATACGAAACCCTGTACGGTTTTAGTTGTAGAACCTGCCATTTACTTATGGTGGTCACCACTGTTTAGATGGTAGCTATAGTAGGCATAGTTCGAAATGTCTATGTTGGCTAAGATTTATATTCTACTTTCGAAATACACTATGCACTAGTAATAATATCAAATGTTCTTTTAAATGCGTATCAAGCATCTTTGACTATCATAAGGAGAAATCTCCTCCGATTCTGCGTTTGCATTGTGTGTGTGTGCGGGAGGCCTTATGGTAGTCTCATTTTTAAAAGCATTGCGAATTGACTTTAAAAATATTCCTCTATTTTGATTTTAAAGATAAATAAACTGTTTTGAGTTTTCACACCAGTCACATGACTGACTCGGAGTTTATTGTTTTCCTTCCTAAACTCTGGGTGCCCACCAATTTCCACACGGGCAGTCAAGAGTTAAGGTTTATCAGGATATTCTGGAGTTGCTGGAGGCAAGATGGATGGCATGGCGTATTATTAGTATAGTATTTCTTTTCCGCTGTTTGTTGTTGTTGTACACTCTGATGATGTAATGTAATGAAATGTGATGTAATGTAATAACTGATATAGTTCTTTGTTTAAAGATTATTCATTTTTCTATTATATGTCGTTCCGCTGCGAATTGTGAGATTCTGTTGTTGTTCTGCTGTTTTCTTTCTATTTTCTTTCCGTTCAATTTTCTATCTTTTCTCTCTTCTTCTGTCTTTTTCTTTTTCTTAAAAATTGAGAATTCGTATTTCTGTTCATCTTGAATTAATCAATGGAGATTAGTGTTATTCAAGGAGTACGGATTTGCGGGTCCTCACAGGTGGTATCGGAGCAACTGGTTAAGCGACAACCATGATTCTGTTGGGTATTACTCATTAGAGATAGAGTCGGTAGTACTCTAGAATGAGTTTGAGTGTAATAAAAGCTATGAGAGCGTATTTGTTAGTGAATATAAAATTGTTTTATATTGTGATGATTGGTTTATTGAGTGGCATATGAACCTTCGTCAGCACAGTCTGTACAACTATGCCGAAGGGGTTTATAAACATTTGAATAGAACAATTCGGCATAATATTGTTTTAAATTGGGTAAATGAAATAATTTTACCTTGATTATATTTTATATATAAAGGAATAATTTTTCAGAATTATTAAAGTGTATATAAGTTGATTTTTTGGTTGTTGAATAAGTTGTTTGAATAATCTAAATAAAAGAATAATTGTATAAGCAAAAGAATTATAAGAATTGAATTATAATTAAAGTGATTTACAATTGTGAAATAAACTTATATATATAAGAAGTGAAACTATATGAATATGTTTATGAATATGATTTGTAAATAAAAATGAATTTAAAGTTAAATGGAAATTTACTTTAGAATTTGGAATCTGAATTTATTTATAAGTGAAAATTTAAGTTAAGTAAAACCAAGTGATGTTTATAAAATGAATTATAACTTAAGAGATATTGAATGAAGTTGATATTGGTATCGAAGTAAATTAATAAAGCTAAGTGATAGATATGAACTTGAGTTATGAAATGAAATTCAACTTTAGTAATTGAATTGAATGAATGGATTGAATGTTAATCAATTGAATGTAAATTAAGTTGATATGAAATAATGAATGTAAGTGTAATTCATTAAAAATCTAATGTTATTGGAAGTTGAATAATTGAATGAAAATCAATTTAAAGCAAAGGAATTTGGTTGTAATTAATATACATTGGTTGTTATATGATTGTTAGTTGATTGTATAGAATTCATTAAGTATTAATGAAACTGAAAGCCAAAGTAATTGGAATTCAATTGGAAGTTAAATAAATCTTAAGTAGAATTGAATTTGATTTGGAAGTGAACCAACTTGAATATGAATTAGTGAATATAAACTAATTGAGAATGAATGTTAGTAAAAACATCCACTGTTAATGAACCAAAGGTGATTAAATTGAAACCCATTTCATTGAATATTGATGAGAATATGAATGAATATTTATTGGTAATTTATTTTATTTGATGATAGTTGGTTGATGGTTGAATTTATTGCTTTTGTTTCATTTTCTATGTTGGCATATATAGTTATTATGTTGCTATATGTTGTATATCGATACTATTGTCTATATACATGATTCTCATGTTCTTTGTTGAGTGTTTAGTAGGTGCGGATCGCGTTTGCTTCGCATTTGGAGCTCGCTTTCGCGCTATATTAGCCGTATATGCTCGCTAATAAAATATAAGGTACATATCTCGGATTAAATATCGTACTTTTACACTTTTTTCCCTGCGGGATGCCTCATTACTTGATGAGATGTATATTTGTGATATATATAGTGTCATTTTTTTTTCGGATCGAGCCGCGCAAAGGAGACTATGGCGAATTTTTCCGGAAATTTAAGGCGTTAGAAAAAATTTGAGGAAAATTGAAAAATTTTGAAAACTTAGACTTTGATTTGGAATTGAATGTTAAACAATAGTAGTTGTTTTAAAAGATAACTAAGTATGATTTGAAAGCTTAGTAAAGTTATTGTAAGAAGTTTAACTTTGGATTTTGGGAAAGTTAATAGATTCAGTAACTTTTCTTACTTGATAATTTCGAGGACGAAATTCTTTTAAGGGGGGAAGATTGTAACGACCCAGAATTTTAATTTATTAAAATTTGAATATTTAATTAATTTTAAATATTAATTAGTGAATTTATAAGTCGAATAAATTTTATTTTGAATAATTGGATTTAGTTGAATAATTAAATCGATAATTTAATATGTGAAAATACAGAAATAATTGAAAATTGGTTTAAATATGATTGAAAATGATTTGTAAAATTTTATTTTATCATATTGAAGTTAGAATGACATTTTAGAACTTTTGAAATCGAATTTAGAGTTAATTTGTGAAAATTGAATATTTTAATATTTAATCGACTAGTGAAATTAGCCATTTTTTGAACAGTCTCAGAATTGGACGAAACTAGTTCCATTGGATCCGTAATAGTTTGTTATTACTGGATTTCAATTTTCGTAGCAATCGGAGTTATTGTTTGATCGTGGCAGCTCGAAACGCATCGAAATTGTTTTAATATTAATTTGGCGAGTTAAAATAGCCATTTTTAAAAAAGTCTCGGATTTCGACGAAACTGGTTTCATCGGATCCGTAATGTGATATTATTGTATTGTTTCAAATTTTGTGTCAATTGGATTTACCGTTTGTCCGGTGCAAGCTAAAACGCCTAGAAAATCGTTTAATCGGTTTAATTTTAAATTGAACGTTTATTGCCATAACTCGCACAGATGACCGAATTAGCTCCCGAAACACGTTCCATTGTGTTCGGAACGTGGGGTAAACCTTAGAAACGCCAACCGGCACGCTTCGTTTGGAGTTCGGAAAATCCGGGGTGAATAGTGTTGCGTAAATTTTCTATAAAAGCCCTTCTATCTTCATTTTTTTCACAAATTACAAAACCCTAGCTCAATTTTCTGCAGCCGCCACCCATAGCATTCAAAGGCCAGAAATTTATGTTCTTTTCTCCTCAATCACTCTCAATCCATCAAGAATTACGCGAAGTGTTCAACATGAAAGTTGTAGAGATTCGTGAGAGCTTCGATTCCATACGGTGATGATCGAAATTGGAGCGACGTGGAGGGAGATACAGGGGGCCGACAGTCGCATGTTGCGCACGACATTCAAGGGAGAATACAAGGCCGAGCTTCATGAGATTCACGCCGAAGGTGGCTCTGGGGGAGGCGCACGTGGTGGAGGTTCTTGATCGTGGTGGATGTCATCGTATTTGTTGCGAAAATTAACCCTAATTTTTGTAAGTGGGTTCGGCTATTACTGGGGTGAACGCGAACGAGAGGGAGAAGGGGGGTGCACGGATCTGAGGATGGAAGTGGATCCAACAGCTGTAAATGGTTTAGGTTTAAAATTAATTAAATGTTGTAAATATGTATATATATAAAATCGTGTAAAACTTTGAAAAATCATATCTTTTTCATACGAGGTCGAAAACGCGCGAAACCAGTTGCGTTGGAATCGTATGGACGAGTACTACGCTATGGAAATGGATTGGAGTCGTTTAGAGTTAGTGAGAATTTCGGATAAAATCAAACGTCCGTTTAATTTTATTCGAAATAAATCGCTAAAACGAAATTGAAATCAAGGTGAGAACTTCTCACTCAATCGAATCGGTTTCGATTTTATTTTAAATAGTTATATTTAAAATACTTGAATGTATGTTTGGATGATGATTATTATCAATTGATTGTTAAAATAGACATTATGGGCCGTTAGTAATCGGATGTTATTTATTAAAAACATATACCGCGAATATTTCATAAACAGTGAAATTGGTATTATATATAATAGCAATATATATATATTAGCATATGTATATATTGCAGTTATTGATTTCCCGCATTGTATAGCGGATGAGACCCTATTGCGCCGTCTATTAAGCGGATAATATTTTAAATCCCATATACCGCGATAATTTCATACTGGAACGGAATTGGTATTGTGCTAATGTTTGTGGATGCAGAAAAACAGGTTGGAGGGATCCAACTGGATTCCTCAACAGTATTTATTTGATTTTGAATATTTTGATATTCATTGATTATCATATACGATATATGATGTCGTTATTGTCGTGATTGACTATTTGGTATGTAGCATCATTGGACCAAGTTTTGGAATTTTAAAATGATTTCAAAGTGATTTTTGAAAATATACTATATATTTGGAATTGATTCATTTTAAATAAAATAACGATATAATTTTAATGTTATAAAAATTATAATTTTTCAGAAATATAGTTAAAGGTTGATTTTTGAAAATATGGGGCTAATGATTTTATAAAATAGTTTAATCGGGATTTTTGAATTTATTATAAAAGTTTAAATATAGGATTTATAAATTTGATTATTTTATAAATCAAAATGATGAAATTATAAAGGGGTAAAGATGTTTTAAAAGAATAATATAAATTGATTTACATAAGAGACTTATAAATGGATATTTATAAATTGAAATATTGAGGTTATAAAACGAGTTTTTATAAGTGTTTGAAGGAAGTGAAAATGGATTGCATAAGTGAATGGAATTTATAAAATTATAAATGGTGAAGTTATAAATGAAATTTATAAATAGTAAGATTTACAAATTTTGTGAAGTTATTAAAGAATATATTTGGGTAAATAAATGAATCTTATAAGTTATAAGATTTATAATTATGAAGTTTAAAAGAACGATTTTGTAAAATAATCGTTTTATAAGCATTTAACTTATAATATGAACCTTTGTTTTATAATTGAGTTATAAATTGAATAGGTTAATAAAGGAGATTTATAAAGGAAGTAGTTATAAAACAAATAGAAATAGAATTTATAAACGTTGTTTTATAAATCCGCAACGACTTATTTTGATAAGTAAATTGTTGTAACTTATTTATGGAGTTATATTCACGTTTTAGACTGTGAATAATCCTTTGAAATAAAATGAATAGAAAGGATGAAATTGGTTAACGTAGTATATTCACATTTTTGAATAGTGAATAATATGTTAAAGAAAATGTTTAGAATGTGATATTTTAAATAGAATTAAAACAATTTAACGATGTTTTAAAATGTGTTGAGATTCGAAACCATAGATTTCAACATTCATTGTTGAAATAGACGTTTTCGAGAAATAAAAGGAAATGGTGGACTATAACACTGTTGTTATAGTAAATGATTTCCGAAAGGAAATGTTTTGTATAGTATTGGGATTTATATATCTATTTTAATTTCGAATCCCTATACTAGTGATTTTGAGTTCTCGTAACGATGTTTTACGCAACATTCGTTTTTGGCCCAAATAAATATGTTTAAGAGAATGATTTCCTTAAGGAATGAAATATGTACTTAATCTATATTGAATATTTTCCAAAGGTTGAAAATAAAAGATTTGTGAATTACTTATTAAATAAGTATGGAAATGTTTTTCCAATGTGAAATGAAACGTTTTGAGAATTTATCTTTTTGAAGATAAATTTAAATGAATAATTGAAATCGTATATGCATGGATATTTTGGAATGTAAATTCACTATGGAATTTATAAAAGAAAGGGGAATTTGTTAAAAAAATAAATATTGATTTATTTTGAAGTATTGAAATTATATATCTTGTAAAGATATGAATTTTGGGAAATAAATAATTTGAAAAATTATTTGGAATCTGGTGATGTGTGCATATCCATTGATAGTTCAATAACCGACTATCAATATTTACCTTTGATAGGTATTTGTTGTGATTTGCTGAATTTGAATGCTACACTTATTTTTAAATTATTGCGCTCGTTATTCGGATTACCCATTCCGAATAGTGATACGACGTAATGGATGGCATTGAAGATCGGTGTTGAAGACCCGGTATTTGCGAGAGCGATAGGATGACCTGTCGATTGACTCTGCATTGAGTTGCTCCGGTATAGAGTTCTCCATATGTGATGGGGAATCCGATCAGGATTGTGGATATCCGGATTGCAAGGACTTCTTTGTAAGTGCCTTCGGTTCTGTTCGAGCCCGAAACAGACTTGTATGGATTGTATGTCTGACATTACAAATTGAGATATAAAGCAGATTTCTTTCAAATATATTTCTGTTGGTGGCGGAGAATTTATTCTTTTAGCTTAACACCCTTCTCTGAGACGTACGAGCTCAGAGGTTATGTAGTTGAAGGTTATCAGCAATATATTCCCAATTTGGTAATGTGACATGCTGAGTGTTGCTGTGAAATGATCATTGTGTTGATCATTTGTGATAGGATCATTTATTTGATCGTCTATCTTGGTGATCATTTCTATGATCATTTGTTGACCCAAAGCATGGCTTTTGTATAAAGTGTGTCTTTGTGGACGTGACTTCGTCGAGCCTCACACCTCGGAATGGTCAAAACAAGAAAGATGCAGCAAGGTTATGAGGGGTAGCTCCCTTTAGGGTATGTGCATTTCCTTCTGGAAAGGGTGGTATCATGGTATGGAGCCCAGATACTTACTCATGTTGAAACACTTTATTTATGATTGTGTGATGTTGATGACGAACGCTCGGTTAAAGGTCCCAAAGGACCGGGGGATGGCATACACGTGTTAGTTGTTACCCAGTTAGGGGTAACCCGGCCTTGTGTTGGCAGAGATCCGGTTTAGTTCTCGGGGACGTCCTTCCAGAGGCGTTCTCATGTGGCAATGGGAAGTTCCTTGGCCTGACCATTCATTGGAAATCTAATTCCCAATACGAAACCCTGTACGGTTTTAGTTGTAGAACCTGCCATTTACTTATGGTGGTCACCACTGTTTAGATGGTAGCTATAGTAGGCATAGTTCGAAATGTCTATGTTGGCTAAGATTTATATTCTACTTTCGAAATATACTATGCACTAGTAATAATATCAAATGTTCTTTTAAATGCGTATCAAGCATCTTTGACTATCATAAGGAGAAATCTCCTCCGATTCTGCGTTTGCATTGTGTGTGTGTGCGGGAGGCCTTATGGTAGTCTCATTTTTAAAAGCATTGCGAATTGACTTTAAAAATATTCCTCTATTTTGATTTTAAAGATAAATAAACTGTTTTGAGTTCTCACACCAGTCACATGACTGACTCGGAGTTTATTGTTTTCCTTCCTAAACTCTGGGTGCCCACCAATTTCCACACGGGCAGTCAAGAGTTAAGGTTTATCAGGATATTCTGGAGTTGCTGGAGGCAAGATGGATGGCATGGCGTATTATTAGTATAGTATTTCTTTTCCGCTGTTTGTTGTTGTTGTACACTCTGATGATGTAATGTAATGAAATGTGATGTAATGTAATAACTGATATAGTTCTTTGTTTAAAGATTATTCATTTATCTATTATATGTTGTTCCGCTGCGAATTGTGAGATTCTGTTGTTGTTCTGCTGTTTTCTTTCTATTTTCTTTCCGTTCAATTTTCTATCTTTTCTCTCTTCTTCTGTCTTTTTCTTTTTCTTAAAAATTGAGAATTCGTATTTCTGTTCATCTTGAATTAATCAATGGAGATTAGTGTATATTCAAGGAGTACGGATTTGCGGGTCCTCACAGGTGGTATCGGAGCAACTGGTTAAGCGACAACCATGGTTCTGTTGGGTATTACTCATTAGAGATAGAGTCGGTAGTACTCTAGAATGAGTTTGAGTGTAATAAAAGCTATGAGAGCGTATTTGTTAGTGAATATAAAATTGTTTTATATTGTGATGATTGGTTTATTGAGTGGCATATGAACCTTCGTCAGCACAGTCTGTACAACTATGCCGAAGGGGTTTATAAACATTTGAATAGAACAATTCGGCATAATATTGTTTTAAATTGGGTAAATGAAATAATTTTACCTTGATTATATTTTATATATAAAGGAATAATTTTTCAGAATTATTAAAGTGTATATAAGTTGATTTTTTGGTTGTTGAATAAGTTGTTTGAATAATCTAAATAAAAGAATAATTGTATAAGCAAAAGAATTATAAGAATTGAATTATAATTAAAGTGATTTACAATTGTGAAATAAACTTATATATATAAGAAGTGAAACTATATGAATATGTTTATGAATATGATTTGTAAATAAAAATGAATTTAAAGTTAAATGGAAATTTACTTTAGAATTTGGAATCTGAATTTATTTATAAGTGAAAATTTAAGTTAAGTAAAACCAAGTGATGTTTATAAAATGAATTATAACTTAAGAGATATTGAATGAAGTTGATATTGGTATCGAAGTAAATTAATAAAGCTAAGTGATAGATATGAACTTGAGTTATGACATGAATTTCAACTTTAGTAATTGAATTGAATGAATGGATTGAATGTTAATCAATTGAATGTAAATTAAGTTGATATGAAATAATGAATGTAAGTGTAATTCATTAAAAATCTAATGTTATTGGAAGTTGAATAATTGAATGAAAATCAATTTAAAGCAAAGGAATTTGGTTGTAATTAATATACATTGGTTGTTATATGATTGTTAGTTGATTGTATAGAATTCATTAAGTATTAATGAAACTGAAAGCCAAAGTAATTGGAATTCAATTGGAAGTTAAATAAATCTTAAGTAGAATTGAATTTGATTTGGAAGTGAACCAACTTGAATATGAATTAGTGAATATAAACTAATTGAGAATGAATGTTAGTAAAAACATCCACTGTTAATGAACCAAAGGTGATTAAATTGAAACCCATTTCATTGAATATTGATGAGAATATGAATGAATATTTATTGGTAATTTATTTTATTTGATGATGTTGGTTGATGGTTGAATTTATTGCTTTTATTTCATTTTCTATGTTGGCATATATAGTTATTATGTTGCTATATGTTGTATATCGATACTATTGTCTATATACATGATTCTCATGTTCTTTGTTGAGTGTTTAGTAGGTGCGGATCGCGTTTGCTTCGCATTTGGAGCTCGCTTTCGCGCTATATTAGCCGTATATGCTCGCTAATAAAATATAAGGTACATATCTCGGATTAAATATCGTACTTTTACACTTTTTTCCCTGCGGGATGCCTCATTACTTGATGAGATGTATATTTGTGATATATATAGTGTCATTTTTTTTTGGATCGAGCCGCGCAAAGGAGACTATGGCGAATTTTTCCGGAAATTTAAGGCGTTAGAAAAAATTTGACGAAAATTGAAATTTTTTGAAAACTTAGACTTTGATTTGGAATTGAAAGTTAAACAATAGTAGTTGTTTTGAAAAGATAACTAAGTATGATTTGAAAGCTTAGTAAAGTTATTGTAAGAAGTTTAACTTTGGATTTTGGGAAAGTTAATAGATTTAGTAACTTTTCTTACTTTTTAATTTCGAGGACGAAATTCTTTTAAGGGGGGAAGATTGTAACGACCCAGAATTTTAATTTATTAAAATTTGAATATTTAATTAATTTTAAATATTAATTAGTGAATTTATAAGTCGAATAAATTTTATTTTGAATAATTGGATTTAGTTGAATAATTAAATCGGTAATTTAATATGTGAAAATACAGAAATAATTGAAAATTGGTTTAAATATGATTGAAAATGATTTGTAAAATTTTATTTTATCATATTGAAGTTAGAACGACATTTTAGAACTTTTAAAATCGAATTTAGAGTTAATTTGTGAAAATTGAATATTTTAATATTTAATCGACTAGTGAAATTAGCCATTTTTTGAACAGTCTCAGAATTGGACGAAACTAGTTCCATTGGATCCGTAATAGTTTGTTATTACCGGATTTCAATTTTCGTAGCAATCGGAGTTATTGTTTGATCGTGGCAGCTCGAAACGCATCGAAATTGTTTTAATATTAATTTGGCGAGTTAAAATAGCCATTTTTAAAAAAGTCTCGGATTTCGACGAAACTAGTTTCATCGGATCCGTAATGTGATATTATTGTATGGTTTCAAATTTCGCGTCAATTGGATTTACCGTTTGTCCGGTGCAAGCTAAAACGCCTAGAAAATCGTTTAATCGGTTTAATTTTAAATTGAACGTTTATTGCCATAACTCGCACAGATGATCGAATTAGCTCCCGAAACACATTCCATTGTGTTCGGAACGCGGGGTAAACCTTAGAAACGCCAACCGGCACGCTTCGTTTGGAGTTCGGAAAATCCGGGGTGAATAGTGTTGCGTAAATTTTCTATAAAAGCCCTTCTATCTTCATTTTTTTCACAAATTACAAAACCCTAGCTCAATTTTCTGCAGCCGCCACCCATAGCATTCAAAGGCCAGAAATTTATGTTCTTTTCTCCTCAATCACTCTCAATCCATCAAGAATTACGCGAAGTGTTCAACATGAAAGTTGTAGAGATTCGTGAGATCTTCGATTCCATACGGTGATGATCGAAATTGGAGCGACGTGGAGGGAGATACAGGGGGCCGACAGTCGCATGTTGCGCACGACATTCAAGGGAGAATACAAGGCCGAGCTTCATGAGATTCACGCCGAAGGTGGCTCTGGGGGAGGCGCACGTGGTGGAGGTTCTTGATCGTGGTGGATGTCATCGTATTTGTTGCGAAAATTAACCCTAATTTTTGTAAGTGGGTTCGGCTATTACTGGGGTGAACGCGAACGAGAGGGAGAAGGGGGGTGCACGGATCTGAGGATGGAAGTGGATCCAACAGCTGTAAATGGTTTAGGTTTAAAATTAATTAAATGTTGTAAATATGTATATATATAAAATCGTGTAAAACTTTGAAAAATCATATCTTTTTCATACGAGGTCGAAAACGCGCGAAACCAGTTGCGTTGGAATCGTATGGACGAGTACTACGCTATGGAAATGGATTGGAGTCGTTTAGAGTTAGTGAGAATTTCGGATAAAATCAAACGTCCGTTTAATTTTATTCGAAATAAATCGCTAAAACGAAATTGAAATCAAGGTGAGAACTTCTCACTCAATCGAATCGGTTTCGATTTTATTTTAAATAGTTATATTTAAAATACTTGAATGTATGTTTGGATGATGATTATTATCTATTGATTGTTAAAATAGACATTATGGGCCGTTAGTAATCGGATGTTATTTATTAAAAACATATACCGCGAATATTTCATAAACAGTGAAATTGGTATTATATATAATAGCAATATATATATATTGGCATATGTATATATTGCAGTTATTGATTTCCCGCATTGTATAGCGGATGAGACCCTATTGCGCCGTCTATTAAGCGGATAATATTTTAAATTCCATATACCGCGATAATTTCATACTGGAACGGAATTGGTATTGTTCTAATGTTTGTGGATGCAGGAAAACAGGTTGGAGGGATCCAACTGGATTCCTCAACATTATTTATTTGATTTTGAATATTTTGATATTCATTGATTATCATATACGATATATGATGTCGTTATTGTCGTGATTGACTATTTGGTATGTAGCATCATTGGACCAAGTTTTGGAATTTTAAAATGATTTCAAAGTGATTTTTGAAAATATACTATATTTATGGAATTGATTCATTTTAAATAAAATAACGATATAATTTTAATGTTATAAAAATTATAATTTTTCAGAAATATAGTTAAAGGTTGATTTTTGAAAATATGAGGCTAATGATTTTATAAAATAGTTTAATCGGGATTTTTGAATTTATTATAAAAGTTTAAATATAGGATTTATAAATTTGATTATTTTATAAATCAAAATGATGAAATTATAAAGGGGTAAAGATGTTTTAAAAGAATAATATAAATTGATTTACATAAGAGACTTATAAATGGATATTTATAAATTGAAATATTGAGGTTATAAAACGAGTTTTTATAAGTGTTTGAAGGAAGTGAAAATGGATTGCATAAGTGAATGGAATTTATAAAATTATAAATGGTGAAGTTATAAATGAAATTTATAAATAGTAAGATTTACAAATTTTGTGAAGTTATTAAAGAATATATTTGGGTAAATAAATGAATCTTATAAGTTATAAGATTTATAATTATGAAGTTTAAAAGAACGATTTTGTAAAATAATCGTTTTATAAGCATTTAACTTATAATATGAACCTTTGTTTTATAATTGAGTTATAAATTGAATAGGTTAATAAAGGAGATTTATAAAGGAAGTAGTTATAAAACAAATAGAAATAGAATTTATAAACGTTGTTTTATAAATCCGCAACGACTTATTTTGATAAGTAAATTGTTGTAACTTATTTATGGAGTTATATTCACGTTTTAGACTGTGAATAATCCTTTGAAATAAAATGAATAGAAAGGATGAAATTGGTTAACGTAGTATATTCACATTTTTGAATAGTGAATAATATGTCAAAGAAAATGTTTAGAATGTGATATTTTAAATAGAATTAAAACAATCTAACGATGTTTTAAAATGTGTTGAGATTCGAAACCATAGATTTCAACATTCATTGTTGAAATAGACGTTATCGAGAAATAAAAGGAAATGGTGGACTATAACACTGTTGTTATAGTAAATGATTTCCGAAAGGAAATGTTTTGTATAGTATTGGGATTTATATATCTATTTTAATTTCGAATCCCTATACTAGTGATTTTGGGTTGTCGTAACGATGTTTTACGCAACATTCGTTTTTGGCCCAAATAAATATGTTTAAGAGAATGATTTCCTTAAAGAATGAAATATGTACTTAATCTATATTGAATATTTTCCAAAGGTTGAAAATAAAAGATTTGTGAATTACTTATTAAATAAGTATGGAAATGTTTTTCCAATGTGAAATGAAACGTTTTGAGAATTTATCTTTTTGAAGATAAATTTAAATGAATAATTGAAATCGTATATGCATGGATATTTTGGAATGTAAATTCACTATGGAATTTATAAAAGAAAGGGGAATTTGTTAAAAAAATAAATATTGATTTATTTTGAAGTATTGAAATTATATATCTTGTAAAGATATGAATTTTGGGAAATAAATAATTTGAAAAATTATTTGGAATCTGGTGATGTGTGCATATCCATTGATAGTTCAATAACCGACTATCAATATTTACCTTTGATAGGTATTTGTTGTGATTTGCTGAATTTGAATGCTACACTTATTTTTAAATTATTGCGCTCGTTATTCGGATTACCCATTCCGAATAGTGATACGACGTAATGGATAGCATTGAAGATCGGTGTTGAAGACCCGGTATTTGCGAGAGCGATAGGATGACCTGTCGATTGACTCTGCACCGAGTTGCTCCGGTATAGAGTTCTCCATATGTGATGGGGAATCCGATCAGGATTGTGGATATCCGGATTGCAAGGACTTCTTTGTAAGTGCCTTCGGTTCTGTTCGAGCCCGGAACAGACTTGTATGGATTGTATGTCTGACATTACAAATTGAGATATAAAGCAGATTTCTTTCAAATATATTTCTCTTGGTGGCGGAGAATTTATTCTTTTAGCTTAACACCCTTCTTTGAGACGTACGAGCTCAGAGGTTATGTAGTTGAAGGTTATCAGCAATATATTCCCAATTTGGTAATGTGACATGCTGAGTGTTGCTGTGAAATGATCATTGTGTTGATCATTTGTGATAGGATCATTTATTTGATCGTCTATCTTGGTGATCATTTCTATGATCATTTGTTGACCCAAAGCATGGCTTTTGTATAAAGTGTGTCTTTGTGGACGTGACTTCGTCGAGCCTCACACCTCGGAATGGTCAAAACAAGAAAGATGCAGCAAGGTTATGAGGGGTAGCTCCCTTTAGGGTATGTGCATTTCCTTCTGGAAAGGGTGGTATCATGGTATGGAGCCCAGATACTTACTCATGTTGAAACACTTTATTTATGATTGTGTGATGTTGATGACGAGCGCTCGGTTAAAGGTCCCAAAGGACCGGGGGATGGCATACTCGTGTCAGTTGTTACCCAGTTAGGGGTAACCCGGCCTTGTGTTGGCAGAGATCCGGTTTGGTTCTCGGGGACGTCCTTCCAGAGGCGTTCTCATGTGGCAATGAGAAGTTCCTTGGCCTGACCATTCGTTGGAAATCCAATTCCCAATACGAAACCCTGTACGGTTTTAGTTGTAGAACCTGCCATTTACTTATGGTGGTCACCACTGTTTAGATGGTAGCTATAGTAGGCATAGTTCGAAATGTCTATGTTGGCTAAGATTTATATTCTACTTTCGAAATTAATTTTTCCTACACTATGCACTAGTAATAATATCAAATGTTCTTTTAAATGCGTATCAAGCATCTTTGACTATTATAAGGAGAAATCTCCTCCGATTCTGCGTTTGCATTGTGTGTGTGTGCGGGAGGCCTTATGGTAGTCTCATTTTTAAAAGCATTGCGAATTGACTTTAAAAATATTCCTTTATTTTGATTTTAAAGATAAATAAACTGTTTTGAGTTCTCACACCAGTCACATGACTGACTCGGAGTTTATTGTTTTCCTTCCTAAACTCTGGGTGCCCACCAATTTCCACACGGGCAGTCAAGAGTTAAGGTTTATCAGGATATTCTGGAGTTGCTGGAGGCAAGATGGATGGCATGGCGTATTATTAGTATAGTATTTCTTTTCCGCTGTTTGTTGTTGTTGTACACTCTGATGATGTAATGTAATGAAATGTGATGTAATGTAATAACTGATATAGTTCTTTGTTTAAAGATTATTCATTTATCTATTATATGTTGTTCCGCTGCGAATTGTGAGATTCTGTTGTTGTTCTGCTGTTTTCTTTCTATTTTCTTTCCGTTCTATTTTCTATCTTTTCTCTCTTCTTCTGTCTTTTTCTTTTTCTTAAAAATTGAGAATTCGTATTTCTGTTCATCTTGAATTAATCAATGGAGATTAGTGTATATTCAAGGAGTACGGATTTGCGGGTCCTCACACCTACGCAATAAAAATAGGAAATATGAACTGTTTTTGGTTTTTCCGACCGTGTGGGTCGATGTATATATATTTATCTCTTTTGTCAAATTGCAAAAGCTCCTCCGTACAAAGGAGACTCTGCCAAAAAATTTCGGAAATTTTGGGAGTTAGAAAATTTATTTTTAAAAAAAAATTTGGGAAAATTTATTAACGACAAAAAAATTTCAAACTAGTAATTGAAATAAGTTTGTGAATGAAACTAATTAAAATAATGACATGAATTAGTTATAAATGAAAAATAAAAATTTAACATTTGGAGTTGAAAATAAATTGAATTCGTATGGAAATGAAGGAATCAAGTTGAATAGAAATAGAAATAAACGAAAGTGGACGATGAAATAAATATAAGGAGCATATAAAATGCTTAAACTAAACTTTAGAGGGATTGGTGAAGTCTTAAATGGAAATTGATACTGCCAATGTAATTTAAGTCATTATTGGAATGAATAGATAATTGATATTTGTAAGGAAGTCGATAAAATGTTTTTGGAATATGGTGATTTGATATTATTGTCAAGTAGGATATGCAGGTAATATAAAGGGAAAAGAGATTTGATTTTGATTTCAGAAGATAAATATGAATTGCTCGACAAAAAGGTATGTACTTAAATTTGGTATGAAATTTGATTGGGTTTTTGGATTGAGCCACTTGGCCTTTTGTTTTCTTTTTGGATTTGGGAGGCCGTAGAGCCATTTTGTAGTTGTACCGAGTCAGCCGCTCAAAGGAGATGCTGGCGAAATTTTTCGAGAATTTAGGGAGTTAGAAAAATTTTGAGAAAATTTTGATAATTCAAAATTTGGTTTTAAATTGAAACTTGAATGGTTAAACAAATGGTATGGTTTGGAACTAGGGAAAGGTTTGGAAATTAATAAGAATGATAATGGAACTTTTATAAGAGATAGTTGGTAAGTTGTTGAATTGTTAGAAACTGTTTAGTTTTGGAAAAGTAACGGGTTTTGGACCATTCTTCCTAATTAGTAATTTCGGGAACGAAATTCTTTTAAGGGGGAAGGAATGTGACGACCCGAAATTTTCGAGCATTTAAAATCTGAATATTTAATTGATTTTAAATATTCAATAGAATAATTTTAACTTGAATTACGAATATCACAATTTATTTGATAATTAAATTATTGAATTAAATAATTTGAAGTTGAATAAAATGTGGAATCTGGAATTTTAGGCCTATTAAAAATAATCGAAAGGCTTATAAAATTTGTATTGATAACACTGAAGATATTAGAAATTGTAAAATTGAAATTAACAGTGGTTTGTTCAGTTTAAAATTCATACTTTTTAAATTGAATTTAAAAGTAGCCTTCTGAGGCACAGTCTCGGAATTTGACGAAACCAGTTCCATTGGGTCCGTGATATTGTATTATTATCAGATTTCAAATTTCGTATTAATTGGAGTTAGTATGTGAGTGTACGATATAATAACGCGCTGAAAACTTAATTGATAATAATTTAATGAAATTTACTTAGTCAAGCTGATCTTAGATGCCACTTCTTTTAACTTAAATCTGTGTTTCCCCTTTCTCTTCTAAAAGGACAGGCAAGTTCAACTCCTTCTGAAAATCAAAATCAGAAAGAAAATAAAAAAATAAAAAAAAATAAAATATACAATAAATAGATAAATAAAGGAAGCTTCAAAGGGAAGTTGTAAGCCGCATATAATAAAAGAAAGAGCAACACAATAGGGGCCGAACCCCTTTTCTTCTATTCAAAACCCTAAATCACTCAGTAAAAAAAAAGAATAATGCCCGAATTCAAACTCAAGAAAAATCGCCTACTCAACGACATCGACTTCGAACTTCGGCTTGAGGAAGGCTAGGGTTTAGAATTGCCGTAATTGAAGTCGCGGATTGGGGGTTATCGATAAGGTGAGTCGTCGCATAGGCCTCGGTCGTAGCAGGGTAGCGCGAAGTGGAAGGAGGTTCAAGATGGTGGACTGCAGCGCGGTGGACGGTCGATGAAGCATAGAGATGCGAAGTCGCGTTAGGGCA
Source organism: Allium cepa (assembly GCA_030765085.1). Classification (NCBI taxonomy): domain Eukaryota; kingdom Viridiplantae; phylum Streptophyta; class Magnoliopsida; order Asparagales; family Amaryllidaceae; genus Allium; species Allium cepa. The sequence continues at coordinate 39,173,491 of CM060935.1, read as the reverse complement.
CGGTGATGGAAATCGATCGAGGAAAGCTCGGTAGCGAGCAACGTCGCGATGATGGGAGCATGTTGGAGTTGCGGCAGCTGATGAGATTGATGGTAGCAGTTCGGTTTGGGTTGTTGAGCTAGTGAGGTATTGTCTTAAAATTCGTATATATTTATATTAACTGTAAACAGAGGAAAAAAAATTAATTATTTACAGTAAATTAATTTACTGTTGTACTTGCAGAGGAAAAAAAAGAATTTATTAAGGAGATTTTATAGTGATAACTTATTAAATTATTTTAGTCATTAAGGATTGTTTAAAGGGAGAATTTAGTTTAAGAAGAAAAAAGAAAAAAAAATCAAGTTACTAGTTATGACCAAATTGTTAATTTAAAATTAATTTATTTAAATAGTAATAAATTGTTGATTAGTTAAGTAAATTTATCGAGAAGGGAAGTTGGTAAGATTAAATAATTGGTTTAAAACCAAATGATTAGTTAAATTAGTTGTTAAGTGGAAAATTGATTTTTAGATTAACTCGGATATTGATAAACCATAAGAATGTTTATTTAAGGTCAAAAATCGAGAAACCAAGCCAATGTTGAAGTGGAGTGCAAATAAAATCGAAGGTGATTTAATCTCACTCGGTTAAATTTAAATTTAAGTGATTGAATTTAAATAATTGTTTGAATGGCTGAATTGATTGATGTGATATAGTAGGATATTTTGGAATTGGCATATTATATTGTGCTAACATTTGTGGATGCAGGGAAAACAGGTTGGAGGGATCCAACTGGACCCCTCACATTTATTTAAATTATTCAATATTCTCTGTTGTGATTATTTAATATCTTATGATGAGTTATATTGGAATATTGAATGTTATGGTTTGATTGGATATTTGGGTATAATGAATTACCAAAATATATGAATTGGATTCTTGAAAAGAAATTAAGAGGAAGTAAATTTTAAGCGAAATAATTATAGAAAGTTTGAATAAATTAAGAATGAATTGAAAAGAAATAGAAATAATATGAAAATAATAAATAACTTCGAGTATGAAGAGAAATGGAATTTTAAATAAAATGAAATTGATGAATTGTAAACTTAAGTCCTACCAATTAAAGAAATAAAGAATTATTTTAAAATTCAAAGTTTAAATTTATTTAAAAGAATAAAGAAGTAATTGAGAAATCTAAAAATTTGGAATTTTTAGTTAAAGTGTTTTTAAAATCATAATCAAGAAATGAGATCTGAAATTAATAGATTCTGAATTAAAAGGGAATAGATTGGAAATCAATTTGGGAAATTGATTTAAGTGATTGAGGTTGGGATTTTTCTCTGGATAACCAAGTACATTTTTAAAGTAAATTCTTAAATAATTTTAAAGGTTTTAAAGTTGTTGTAAAAAAAGCAAGTTTTAGAAAATTTATTATTTCTAATATTTAAATTCAATAGTAAGTATTTTCCCAAATCTATTATATTAGTAGTAATTACTTAAAAAGTGACTTAGTATGTTGTTTTCAAAAGTGAAAATCTAGTTTTATATTCTATTAAGTAACTTTATTTTCAAATACTCATATAGTATGTATTTTTACAAAATATTGAAGTAATTTAACTTAATTCTTTAAAAGTATATTTTCAAAGTAAACTGTTTTAAATTATTTTAAAAAAATCTAGTTTTGTGCTTGGTGATTTCAGAGGATATAGAAAATATTGGGAAATTTTATTCTGAAAAGAAAGATGGTTTTGAAACTGTTTTCAAAGGATTGAAAATAGAAATATATCTTGTGAAGATATTTTGAGGTTAATAAATAATTTGGGCAACTATTTATTGTTGGATGGATGTTTGTGATTATTAATTGATAGTTAAATAACCGACTATCAATATTGGACAATGCGTTGATCGTTTCGAATAGACCGGGATCGAGATTTATTTCTCGAAAACCACTTTGATCCGGTTTGTACGTTTCGTGTAAACGATTTTGGATTCGAAGACGGAGCAGTGAAGTGCAAGGGCTAGTCGCTACTAATCCTGAGGATATTTCCAAGATGGATGTAGTAGGAATAGTGCCTTCGGTTCCGTTCGAACCCGGGACGGACTTGTATGGATGAATGCTTGCGAAACATCGTCAGGTGGACGATGGGCATTCTAAGGAATATATATGTTCTATAAAAGGTAACGCTTAGCCTCAAGCCTCATCAAATGGGAATGACTGAAAATCAGGGGTTATGCAGCAAGGCTAGGTGGGTAGCACCCAAGCAGGGTGAGGTCATTCCAGTCTAGATGTCCCTTTTTATTTTGGCTTAGTGGGCGGCTGCTGATACCAACCGCGGGGTGATCTCACTCGGGATTATCCAGTAAGGGGTAGTCCCGGCCTTGTGTTGCAGCGGAGCGGGTGTACTCCTCGGTACGGTGATGTAGGCCCCGTACTGTGACAGGTGGTACCCCAGTGCCTAGTCATTGTTGGAAATTCATTCTCCCTACGAGCCTTGTACGAGTTTTGTTTGTATTACCCACTCTGTGGCTAGTAGCTGGAATTTAATAGATGTAACAATTTCGGCTATTTTATAAGTATTTGTATATAGACCCTATTATAATACCAGAGAATTTCTATAAAAATTGTTTTAGCTATCGTATGGTAAAAACCCAACATGTTTATTTGTGGCGTGGTCTTACGAGATGCTTTTGTTTTCAAAAGATTTTTGAAACTTTAAAAATCAATTGGGTGTGATTTTCTCACTCTGGTAATCCAGACTGACTCGGGTATTATTTAACTGTAATGCTCGGGTCAGACCGAGTATTATAGGATACATGATTTGATGCTATGGAGCTCAGGAAACGAGCTGGATTGACGATATGTACATTTGTACTTGTATATATATATTCCGTTGTTGAGTTGTTGTGTATCCATTGTATGTTATTGATGTGAGCTGTGACTGATGTACTCTGATGATGTAGTGTATGTAAACAGATATATTTGATTTTGAGTAAAGATTATTTACTATCTATTATATTTTATTCCGCTGCGATGGTTAGATTCTGATGTTGATTTTGTTTTCTCTTCTTCTACCTCTTCTTCTTAAACCTAAATGGTTCGTATTTCTGTGCAACTTGAGTTGATTTAGATAGAATAGTGTTGACTCAAGGGGTACGGATTTGCGGGTCGTTGCAATCACCGATCCATAGCCCCTTCCTAAGTAAGTCGCCATTTGATCCACGTTTTCAACCATTCAAACATCAAACAATCATATATACATCATATATAAGCATTGACAATATCCAAATATCCAAATATATCCATTTTAAAGAAATTTAAATCTAAGATGAATTTCAAGGATCTATAAGAACTTGTTTTTATAAATTAAGTCCAAATAGTCTAAAACTCATATATATGGTGTAATATGGTCTAAAAACATTTTTAGTATTTTTGAATAATTTTTAAAACTTCATTTAAGGTGTATAATGACCTAATTAGTAAGTAAGAGCTCTAATTACTCATCTAAACCCAAAGCAAGATACAAATCCCTAAATGAACAATAGAAGGCATGAAATCCAAGGCTTTCCAATGGAAAATCTCTGATCCCAAGTGCTTAGCATGCTAATCTCCTCTTAATGATGTAATTTGGCCAATTAAAGTTTGTTTAAGGGTTTCTTTTTGGTCCATAGGGTTAATGGAGGTTTTTAACTATTTTTCGGGAGTTGTGAAATGATAGGGATAAGGTCCTATCAACCTCTACATACCCAAAACCAAAATGAGTCATGGGCCTTAGCACTAATGACCTTAATTATCCACTGAAGCTGATCAAAATCAAAAAAAACTTCAAACCACCATAGTCCTCGAACGGTAAGTCTGTTTCCTTAATATGACTACTCTATAGAAAGAGAAACCATTATCTAGATATAATGGAAGTGGTTTTAGACCCTAACTTGGCTCCTATTAAAACTTATAGTCTATACAATATTTACAGTGTTAAAATGGTCACATAGAAATTCGCCGAAAATCATGGATGTGGAAAATGTCCCTTCTAAAATTTTAGAATCATATAACCTCATATGACAAAAGTATAAATATTCTACGATCCTCCAATGCGTAGAGTATGGGTTATTGTAGTACTTATAGTAGTTGAGATTGGTAATGGATGGCTGAGATTCCATGGTAAAACCGTGTGGGAAACATGCCTCATACAGGAGTAGGAAAGCCAATTGCCCCCCTACCAGGCTTATGTTTTGCATTTAATGCACACTTAATGTTGGCAGCATATTACAAGAGTAGGAATGTTTTGGGCAAATCTGCAATAGTCCTAGTATAGCTTACTATATGAGTTTTCATTTACTTTTGCATGCCTATGTGGCTAAGTGGGTGAATATATTTTTTCGGGCTATGTTGGCCAATCGCTTACTGCCGAAACTTGCCGTGGAAAGCTAAATATTGCTAATTACCAAGCTGTAAGGAATGCATCAGGCCAGTTGAAGGAAGACGAGACGGCCACATAGGATTGGTCGAAAGCGAGCTATGATGGAACCGGGCCACAGACTTTATACGCTTGAGTTAGGCTTTGTCCGATGAGTTAGCTATTGAAGCCAACTTGAGTTGAGCCGATTGACCATAAACCTAGAGAGTTGCTGCGGACTGGGTTTAGGCCAACATTGTAGCAACTCACCATTTATACTCCCTATTCATGAATAATCAGAAGCTAGCATCATAGCACTTGTAGACGACGTATCATTTTGAGGTAAAACATAAATCATATCATAGAGGTATCTACAATATTTGATACTTTCTGAAAACTCATAGTGAAAGGAATAAAATATAATAGTAATCAATAATACAACCCTAGACAAACAAACAATGGAGTATCAAATAAATCCAACTACAAAATCCCTCTATGGATAACAGGCATAGTATAATGTTTGGGAATAAATGAAATACAATAGTAGATATTTAATAAATAAATGCCCATCTCCATCATAGCATCGCCTCCAATTTAGCACCAGTTTTCTCTATCGATCTTATAAGTGTATAACTAAAAGGAAGATAATGATAGAGGGGTCGGACATATGTCTACTGAGTGAAACACATCATTAAGTGTATAATACTAATAAGCTATTAAAACAACATTTATGCTCGAAAACCATATCTCAACTCGTGTCTCCTACAAATAACAAGTTAGCTACACACAATATAATACTATAGTGCATCATATGTTATAGTCTCCTGATAATCTATACTAAGTCTAGTCATATGCATACTATGAAGCTCAAGGTCTCAACCCATATGTCGAAGCAACTGCGATATTATTGGGCTCCAAGTCGCAACTCATCGTCGTTGGAAAATACGCACACTATTGAGCTCAAAATCCTAACTCATGTGCGAATAACTTCGACATTAGTAGACTCAAAGTCCCACTCACCATCGCTTAACGTATGTACATTATTGAGCTTAAAATTCCAACTCATGTATCACCAACTGTGACACTATTGGGCTCAAAGTCCTACCTTCTTGTCACTAGACGTCACTGGCCCCATTGAAATGCACCTGACGCCACCATACACCACATTATTGAGCACAAATCTCAAGTGATGTGGCCCATATGCGACACTATCATGGAAATCACATGTTACCTTTGAAATCAAGTCCATGCTAGACATTCGCCTAACGGTCTGCAAAACTATTGGGATTGAGCTCAAAACCCATCATTGCCTTATCGTTTACAAAGCTACTGGATCAAACTCCAATTCCATAAGCATAATTCCAACCTAGCCTTTATCAAGCAGTCTGCGACACTATTAGGATCAAGCCTAAAAATCATCATCACCCTACCATTTACAAAGCAACAGATCATATCCTAACCCATAAGTGCAAAACCTTAAAATGAACCTAACACAATAAAACACTTTTCTCAAACATCTCGTAACACATCACACAATATACCAAATCGTTCGTCGTCTCATTGCGATCAAGATGCTATGAACCATGCATGAAATGTTAATCATATGCGAGAGTTATAAGTGCTTGAATCTCAGCAACATTTTCATAATTGATTAAATAATTTAATTAAATAATATCATTTTGTATCGTCGAACGAACATCACCAATGGATTTATGCCACTGAAAAATATAATTATGGTATACAATTCATCTAATTTAGATTACTTTTGTGTTTTACACTTTTTAATTAGCGAGAGACCAAACTTTATCAATTTACAATAGGGGTTTTTAGGCTCAAGGAAAAAGTTGAAGAAAAATTTAATTTCAGGGACAACAAGTTTGCTTTTTAGGCTGAAGGACACTTTCTAATGTAAATCACAGAATGATAGTCGTAACTATCATTTTCTGTTTATACTAGAAAGTGTCCTTCAGACTAAAAAGCAAACTTGTTGTCCCTGAGACTGAATTTTTTTTCAACTTCTTTCTTGTGTCTATTTTCCTGTTTACAATAAAAGATCACTTTTTTAATTATTTAGCCATGACATACTACATCCTAATCATGTATACAGAAATTCACTTTTATTTAATTTTATCATTTCTAGTATGATTTAAGACCATAAAGGGTGAAATACTACGTCTTATCAATATACACACAAATAGGAAGAGCATACCCATCAAAACGCTCAAATGAAGAATTTAACACTGTTTCAGCTGTCCGGTGCCTTTTGCACCTAGAAACTCCTGAAATTTTTCTAATTTTCCTTTACCATCATAGTACTCATTTTCATGGTTGTTTCAATGGGTAGATCTCAAAATCCGCTGGGAAATGATAGAGATGCATCATTTTTAAGTTTGACAGAGAATGATGAAAATGGTGTATGAGATTTCATCATTGTTCCTCACAGTTCATGTCAAATGCACCTCCGATCTTACAAAATTCACCTCCAAAATGTTATAAGATCAAAATATTCTTCGTATTGTTCGATTGGAAACTGGCTTTATCAAAATCCGTTGAGAAATAAAAAATTATGAATTTTCAAAGTTTGATGAAGAAGAGGGACGATGAAGAAGGAATGAAATGGTTATAAAAACAAGATTTTTGTTTTGAATTTGGTTAGGATTTGATGGAGATTAGTGATAAGGTGTTTAAACTAAAATAAGATTAGAAAATAGGATTTGCGCTTCTATTTATAGTTTGGAAACAATGATATGTAGCTTAAATCTTGTAATTATTATAGTACAAAAATGCTATTGGGTTTGACTTCTTCTAATTTCTAGTCCATTTACAAGTTTTATATGTTTTATGATTATAAATGGCATTCCATACGCAATGGAATATGTTTTGAATCCAAAGTCCAACCTTTTAAAAATTTATTATGTTGCCATTTATCTAAAATTATGATTTTAGCTTTTTTAATTAAATAATGTAAATTTAGGGGGTGTTACATTCCTCTATCCATAAAAGAATTTCTTCCTTGAAATTACAAAAGCTGGACAACGTGACTCCTTTTACGTCATTTAACATACAAAACAGACATAGCTACATTCATCTAGCATCCACTATAAAAAACAAGCAAAAACACAACTAAGAGTATATAATATACATGATTGAAAAAATATGATGATATGAGATGAGTGCAAATGCAACTAAATCGACCTTCTATATAAATGCACATGTAGTGCAACTAATATGAATGCTAACATCCTTATATATGTATATATGTATATATGTGTGTGTGTATGCATGTATGTATGGGCATCCATGCATGTGTGTGTGTATGTCAAAGTGCAAGTAAACAACCATGTTCATAAAACACAATCCGTAAACCTATATGTAAAGAAATAGTAAATAACATATGTAAAATTATCTAGCACAAATTAGAACACCTGACTATATGTATCTTCCTAATTTGGAATGTATATACATACAAGCCAACATAGTATAAGCTAAACTGGTATACGTCAAACAACACCATAATAACTAAAACACATAATAAGGATGTGCAACAACCAATCCTAGCATCCATACATCCATTTTTATGTGAATTAGCTAGTAGAAGCAACCATGCTAACAAACAATGACCTAACAAGCAAACTAACATACAAACTACTAAAAGAGAACTTATTAGAATAGAGCTCGTGGTGGAAAACATAGATTCTTTCCTCGAGCTACATACTCCTATCCAAATCTTTTTCTTGTCGTATTTGGACCAACTTCATTTCCTCATTTTTATAATGTATCCCATTAATTTTTAGGATGTGAACATACCTATGGGGTATTCTAGACTTCGTCTTTATATTCTCTTCATAATCTGACTAGTGCTACTGTAATCGCTAAAATGGTCTATATATATATTCATAGTTAGGTAAACAGAAAACACATGAATACCCGCTAAACTGAATTTTCAAAAAGCCCACTCAGATGTATTGACTCTCCTACACTCTCTATCATATGCTAACCACTATGAACTCTCTATGCATGTCTATCCTATGCGATTTCCATTTCTTCACTTATCACTGAGGTATCTAATTATTTAATGTCCAATTATGGCTTAAATTTAAATAGATTTAACACTAATATATCTTCATCGTCAAATTCCCTATGACATACTTTGCCATTCACTTCTTCATCCTTAGCTAATAGAAAACATTCTTCATATCCTTTGAGATACCTCACTAAAATCTTTCTTCAAGTCCATGGGCATGAAAATATGATAACCAATGGTATCTTCCCTCTAAGTGGACTAAAATATTCTTAGGCAAACATCATACTCCATCAACATTTAATTTATAAATATCGCAAATAAATGATGCCTTATTTTAAGTGAAAAGATTATTACTATAAAAAACTCATGGACTAGGTTATGGACTAGGTTGTGCACCTTTCACTTATTTTTCACCTGCATCGGGCACTGAAAATAAGTTATGCATAAAAGTCACTATTTTGTAAAATTTACTTCATAAGATATTTCTTCTAATAGAAGTGATGACTGAAAAGAACTAATCTTACCTCTTATTCAATTTTCTTCCAAAATCACCAGATCTTACATTTGTTAAAATCTCCTTTGTACCTTAGTAAGTGCAAGTCAAGACACCTAGATCATTTCCTAAAATCATACAATACTAGATACTCCAAAAATAACATTAGTTCCACATGCTTGAGCGCCTTTATAAACTATCATCCAACTAGCGTACCTTACGTACATCGCCATACTCCAAAAAAACATTACATGGATAAATATATAAATCTCTATTAATGATTGCCTTATACAACACATCTCTATTATTTAAGCATTTACAAACTTTTCAATTAGTTGCATTCTCATGTCTTGTAAAAGAAAATCCCGGCTTATAACATAAACATATATATTAGTTTCAAACAATATTTAATCACATATGACTTAATAATTCAAAATAATTAATTTAAACTTTTTATTTTTTGAAGTATAAATCATCTCAATATTATTTATTATTATAATACTTTCTCTCAATTCTCTCAAAATTTTTTTTTTGCATATTAGTAATATACCTCAAATATCCTTTATTTTCATCATATTACTTTAGATAGATGCTAAAAGCACTAGGGTACCATGCTATGAAATTCCACAAAAAATTTTGTTTTTTGTTTTACACCGCGGTCGGTGGAAACTGCTGACCAAAAACTATTTAGTCAGTAGTTTTCCACCGACTATGGTGCCATTAGCATGTAACTTAGTGCTTTTAGCACACTCTTACTTAAAATTTCCTTTAAAAGAATAATATTAGTATCACTCCACATAAAAAACAATATTTATTTAAATCATTTTTTCCACAACCAGTTTATTGTTATCTAATTCAAAAATAACAAGCTTCTACGTGAAATTTTTTTTATTGTTATTTATGGCAAAAGTAGCAATAATTTGTCCCAAAAATACTAATGGAAATTATCTCTTTATTGCTATTATTATTCTCAAAATACCTCTTATCTTTATTACTTAAATAAAAATAATTTTTTTATAAACTCCATAAAATAGTCAAATTGTTGTTATTCACTCAAAATTTAGACCCTTTTCCAAAAATCATATTATTACTTGTTATTCAAATTACAGCTTACTTTATAAATAATAGTAAATTTTAGATTCAAAATTGATTTTCACTATCGTTTTGGAATTTTTTTCCAAAATTCATAAACAATGCCCTCATTTATTTTAAGTACAAATCCCTAAACCACAAACCTATATCGTTCATTTCAGGCAAACTGGCATGATCGTAATCTTAGCCAGTACACCATAACCAATTCAAACTTAATAGGCTATGTAATTCTTTTCTAGCTCCAATCAAAATTCAATTGAAAATATTAATAATTTTCCAATTCATTTTCTAAATCAAAATTGTTGATCTCACATCTTATTCTTCATAAACCTAGTAAGATTTGAAAACCATGAAATTCTCTATTAACTTTAAACAACATTTAACTTTGATTAACATTTTCTTAAATAACATTCTTTAAATTGATTAAAAAAATTCAAAAAGTTTTAATTTTGACGTTTCATATTAAATCACTTCATAAGAAATCATTACTCAAATTTATTTCAATCTAATCACTTCACATCTATTCATATGTCCTCACATAAACAATTATTATACTTTTAATTTCTAAATCTAACTTCACAACTGAAACTAGGAATGCGATCAAAGGTAAAGATGCTTAAATGATGGTTAAGGAGAAGAAGAATACAAATGACTTTACCAAGAAAACAAAAAGCGGGAAAAGACGTCAATTATTAAATTTAAATAATATGCGTGACTAGTTTATGTACTGTATACAATCATGGAAGATGAGCCATCAACATAATGTATAACTCACCCTGATTTATAAAAAGGTTAACAAGCACATCAATTCTTAGACTCAGGAAGATATCTTTAAAATATGTAGTAACATTTCATTAGTAACCAAATTCAACAGCATGGAAGAGAATCGAGTGATGATACAATTGAAATATAAAAAATCATGCAAGTACATGCAATAATGATAAAATATATTCTTAAATATATGAAAATATCAAAAAATCTTATACTACTGTATGGGCTATTTTCATATTATTTGCATTCAGTGGCCTTTTGTGTACGTCCATATGTAAATTTTTTATGGTATCAAAATATAAAGTTTGTGGAAGTGTAAAAAATCAAAAACTGAAACTACCATAATAAAATTTATACTACTAACTACAAAATTATGATTTTAATGTAACCTTACATCTAACATAGTATTAGTTTTTGAGTAAGACAAAAATGAACGAATTTGTTACTACCATCGCTATCATGCCCAATTGCAAAAGTTATGTAATTGGTGTTGAACAAGAAAATTGCCAATAGGCTGTATTTACAAATAGATTTAATATTATAGTATCATACACCTATCTGTACATGTACAAAGTAAATAACTTACTCTCTAATGTGAAGCATATCTATAGTGAATTTGAAGCATCATCTACAAACTCAACAATATGACCTATTATAAGAAGAAAATAAAGTAATCATATTACACAATTATCAAGTTAAAAAATGTAAGAATAAATAAATATAAAAGTCTAACCAATATCGAATGACAACTAATTCTTTATACAACTCAAAGCTTCTACAATATCTAAAGCTAATGAAGGTCTACTACATTAAATATCACGAGCTATCCTTGCAAGAATTGGAAATGTAGAGCCATTGGTTTTCTACCATATTAAAATATCAAAATTGTTTGCATCTTCGCCCATTAGTAATAATTCATCCTCTAAATCCTATCAAGTTCCCTTTTTAAAACTTGTGAGCTTCCAACCTTTTGCTCAACATAGTTTCTGCATTTTAAATTCATTTTTTCTCTTTTTAAAAATAATATTCGGAGGATCAAAAGTATCACAAGAAGAATTTTTAGATTACATCATAGAAGAAGCATATTCTTTTTCAAATAAAGAAAATAGGGCTTTCAAAGATTCAAGAATTTTTGTTATATGAACTTTCCAATATTCACTGTAAATCAAATCGAAGAAAAATTACATATAAATCATTCTATAATGGGATCAAAAACCATACTTCCATCATTAGACTGCAAGTATTCCAATACTTAAAAAATTTAATTCTCGTCTTTTGATCCATATACTAAATATACTCATGTTCATTTTCCTCCCAACTTAAGTACTTTCGTAGACATCACACACTTTTAAAATATAAATTATTCATTTAATACTTAACACCAGAGAAATCAAGTATAATGTCATAAAATGTTTTCAAGCATTCACATGTTTCTTTTCCTACCTCTCAATCGTCATTTGGTGGCAACCATTCGTAATCATAAGTTAAATCAACTAGTTGCTCAAATGTCAAACGCACATCAAGAGCACTTTAAATCATTAGATATTTTGAATTCAAACGTGTTGGAACATCATAATAAACTCCTTTCTGGATTAATCTTGTTTGAGTCAATGCATTTCTAATTTTTTTTCTAATTTGTGATGATTTTGTAAACTGACACTTTCTTTAATATTTCCAATAAGACCTTGCACAACTTTTAACCCATCTCGTACAATCAAATTTAATATATATATATATATATATATATATATATATATATATAACAATGCATATGAAATAATTTACCATTGAGAGGAAACACAATTTTACCAACTAACCATTCCTTTAGATCACTTATCGCCACATCATTATTCAAAGCATTATTAACCATAAGTGAAAATGACTTCTTATCAATATCCTAATGTAACGCTTTTGATTTAATAAAATCACAAAGTGTAGATCCAGTTTGTGGAGGGGCAAATCATAATATGTAATGATTTTTTTTGTAATTTCCAATCATCATCGATAAAATGACAAGTTACGCAACAACATCATATATATTAATGTTTAGATGTATATGAATTTGTAGTGAGACTACACAGGCTGACAAACGATTAAACTTCTATTGTAATTCACCTCTAAAATTTAGAACATCACATCGAGCTGTATTTCTAGGAAAGAATTTAACCATTGGATTGATGCTCCTAACATATTCTTGAAAATACACATGTTCAGTCATATTAAATGGATAATCATGTTTAGAAACATATAAGAAAAACACATCCAGCTTCTATTTTGGTCAAACTTCCAATTTGATGCTTTTATTTTTTTTGTTAGGAGAACTTTTGGTAGTTAATAGTTATTGTATACATACTCTTATGCGCACAAGATTTTTTGGATAAGATTTAGATGGTTTTTCAAGTGAGTTGATCCCGTTGAAGTGGCTCAAAAAATAACCTAGAAAATGTTTACAAGTGGATTAAATTGCTTCTTCTATTCCTTCTCTATTAAAATCTTTCGGTACATCAGATTTCAAAATTCTTGTATTTGAAGGTGCATATTTATCTACATCCATAGAAATATTTTGTATGTTTGGAAAACTAGAGTCCATGTTTTGGGATTCTTCCATAACTATATTGTTATTGGCATAAGTATTTGATGCACATGCAGTAATCTTACTACTACAACTTGATTAAGTGTTCGTCATTTTCAAAACTTTATAATAACATAATAAATAAATTTCATTAACTATTTTTGTAAAATAAATTTCATTTATCTTTTTATAAAATAAATATATGTCAATATAAAATAGTTTTTATTAACATATTTCATTCACTATCTTTTGGGATGCCTATCACAACTTTAGTTTTTGTTAATAAATTTTGATCAACAATTTTATTATATTATTTCATTAAAAGATTTTATTACATTATTATTTCTTTAACATTATTTTTTATCAATAAATAAATTTCATTATATTATTTCACTAGCAGGTTATATAACCAAATTTATACTAAACATTAGATTTATTAACGAGCACATAGATTTTACCAACAAGTAGATTTTATCAACAAATTTATATCAATCTCCAAATTATATCAAACTTCAGATTTTATCACTAAAATAAATAGAGGATATTTTTACTTGAAACATTAGCTGCAAGATCTGAAGTAGATAGATTACTCATTGAACTCGACTCTATTGAACTCAACCTCGCCTTTGAAGAACTCGACCTTGCTTTAGGTTGTCTTTCCTCGTTCTCCTCGCCTTTGTTGCCTCCTCTGCCTTCGTTATAACAATTCATATTTACGTATAGGAGTATCATAAAACATTATTTTTAAATTCATATATGGTTGTATGACTATAATTCTAAAAAATATTAACTAATGATATTTTCCATCTCTTTAATTTTTGTTGGATATTTTTGACCCTAAAATCTTGTCGAGATTCTAACTTTTGATAGAAATCGAATTAGAGTCCAAAATCACTTTCATTAGAATAGGATGATGGTTTCCATTTATGTAGATTGGTCATATTAAGGAATGGACTCATCAATTAGGAGTTATGGTTGTTTGACGTTCTGACTAGTTTTGAGCAGATTAGTGGATAATTAGAGAGTAGTTAATGTAGCACATTAGTCCAATTTAAAAATTAGATTTAATACCCGCTTTTCTAGCCGTCGTTAGTCATTTCCATTCTTCTTTAATCACCTCATAAGCTCTATTAATACAAACTAGAGTTGAAAACTACTTTTTCTCCCATCTAATTAGTATAATCAATGAATCTAAGAGAGTTTAACCTATAAGATAATAGGAGTGCTATTTGGAAGTTTTAGAATTTATGTAGCTGCTGTTCCATACCAAATTTGTTTAGGAATCCATGTGTTTTGATCCAAGGTGAGTGATTTTACCTCTCTTTCTTACTTATGTTCAAAAAATATGAATTTTAGTATGTATATTAAAGTAAAAATGTTTAAAACTTACATCTAATATAAAAAACATCCTACAACATAGTTTAAAAAGATATATTTGTATTCCAATATGACTTATACAGTTTACAAACCAGAATTACTATTTTATAGAAAATTAGACCTAGAACGAGGTAGGCTAGTAAATCATGTTTGGATGAACTATATGTGTTTTTTGGATGTTGTATGATGATGTTTTAGTAGTTTTATGGATTGCTTTGATGTGATTGGCCATTGTTTTGCATAGTTAGAAAAGAGGTATGCCATTTGAAGCAAATGGCACCAAAGTTGTCAAAATGCAACGAAACTTGGATATGTTGTTGAGGGGAGTTTAGGAAGTCCACAAGTCTGGTAGCATGAAGATTGCAGCCAGTTTGGATGCTCAACTTTGTGTCATTGGAGTTTGCAATTTTGGTTGGTAGAAGAGGTTTCTTTAAGACTTAGGCTACAAAAATTCAGGAAAGATTTCGGAAAGGCACGAAAATTGAAGTGGGGACCTAACCCCAAATTTTTGGGAAGTTCTATGGAACGATACCGACCTCCTTTTGAGGCTCAAGAAGGGTGCTGAAGACTTAGGAGTATGGCACTTGTTGACATCAAAAGTGGCATAAAAACTATAGAAGTAATGAGATATAGTATAAATCATAAGAAAACGGTAAGAGCATCAAGATTTTATAGTGTTTTAGCAATCTATGGCCTACGTCCACTATAGCTTTTATTAATTTGTAGATTTGGGAAATTTTTATAAATATTTTGAGTCACTAGTATAGCAAATAATAGTTTCCTTAGTAATTGCCATGGAGAGTAGATAAGCGATGAAGAAGGTAAAGTGGCCAAAGTCCTGTTTTAGTAGCCATAATGTCTTTATTTATAGGGGAATTTGCTAGTACAATCAAAGGCACATGAAGTATAAGGTCCAGATCCAAGTCCAAAGGTGAAGGAGGGCAAAGTGGGCCTAATAAACAGTATAGACCACTCGAAACTGAGAGATCCCTTTCGGTAATGATAGGTTTTTTTGGGTGGAATCTTCCCTCTTTCTTCCATATTGCTTCCTATCTCAGGTCTGCTACGCTCCAAACACTTTTCCTTAAAGATTGAGTTGTCTCTTGATAACTTCCGTGATAGTGATTGTCCTTTTATGCTTTTTTGCATTATTCTAGAAAATCCTTAGAACTGATCGTCCATCTCTTGAGAAAAGCACTTCATAGCAATCACATGAGGTAGTGCTTCAAGTACAAGTAGTTTAGAAGGACTAAAGTAGAGTAAAAATGTTTTGGTGCTAAGTTGTTCTCATCGATACCGAGTGTTCCACTTTGATCCTCTTCCCTTGAAACTCGTTGAGTATGATCTTCTTATTTTAATCTGATATTCTAATTCCAGTGAAAATTTACTTAGTCAAAAAGCTGGTTAACACTTACCTTCCAAAGTATGCTTTAGATAAGAACAAAGTGTGCTCTGGAACAAGAGGAACATTAACTATCATCTCTCGACTTTAGTTAGTTGTTCAGGAGTTGCTTTGAAGCATTCCTCTCGTTCTATAGATATTTGTAACATCCCCCATTTTGAGGCCCAAAACTAACTGCTACAGATGCTATAATCATCCACAGTTAATAATTCTCAGTGATAAAATGCGGTTATGTTAATCATATCAATAATCAGAAGCATATGAATATGAAAATTTTCAGACATGGTTTAATAACAAATTTTCACATCTCATTTCATAATTGATATTTCATATTCATTACATAATCTCATTTATAATTCCAAGCTTGGAGAAAATATAATTATTACAAAATACTCCAAGTGCGACATATGAAGATGCCCTTTTGGTTAATCAGAGTCAAATACATGGCAATTATAAAACTTTGCCATTACATCCAAATAGACAAAACCAAACTAAACAACGGAATATATAAAGTTCTTAATAGCTAGAGTGCCTCTTGCACGTCTTCGAAAGCTTATTCTGTCTAACTAGAACTTGAAATCTCTTACTCTTGACCTACTCAAATGAGTAGTCGAGAGTTTATTGGAAAAACAAAAATTTCAGATCAGAAGTCCAGTGTGAATAATCAACTACCATCATGAAACAAATAGATATCTGGTAAGACCATGCCACCAAGTGGAACGTGTTTTCCATCCATTAGGATTTTGACCAAAACATAATAACCATATATCGTACTTCTGCAACCATAATGGTTAGAATATAGAAAATAGCATTCATAATCAAAAACATATATTGGATTAACTGTCCCAATTCATTAGATTATCCATCTTAATTTCAAAAGACTACCCATTAAAATTTAAACGGACTATCCGTCTTATTTTAATCTGACAACCCGTCTTATATTTTTGTGGACCACCCATCTCACATTTAACCATATTCATAATTATGTGAACTATCCATCTCACATGTAATTATTGCTTGGATTACACATCCTTTACCATATTAACTACCCAACACATATGGTTTGATTATTTAAAATTATGTGGAATATCCATCATACATATTCCATTAAACTTAAAATGATGTGGACTATCCATCACACATCTTATAGTTTTTCTAGGATGACTATGAAACCTTCATTATCCTTATAGAGACTATACATCTCTGGCATGATGTGGACTATCCATCTCACATCCCATAGTTTTCCTAGAATGTCTATAAACCCATCAAGTAACAATTTAATTTATGTTACCCATATGTTTAACTTATGTTTATCGGTATCCCAAATAGGTTATTTTCCCTTAAATTAATAACATTTAAAAGTGACACACATTGATATCCCCAATTGATTCATGTCGAACTTATTAAAAACAAATAATGGTATCCCCTTGGTTTAAAGTCGAAGTCAAAGACATATGGCTCGCCACCTTTAGATAAATTAAATTTCAGATCAAGGTCGAAGTTCATCTACATTGGTGTCCCCAATGATAGTGTTGAAGTTTAAAATTTAAAATGAAATTGGTATCCCTAATGACGACGTTGAAGTAGAATAATTAGACTCTCCCCCCTTTAACAATGTAACGACCCGTAAATTTTCGATAATTAAAATAGCTAATTTAATAAGATTTCGTGATTTAGTGTTAGAAAAAAAATTGTAAGTCGTTTGGAATAATAATAAATGTTGAATCCATTGGGTATAATAGAGTAATTGATTGATAAGAAAAATGTATTTAAATCAAATATTGAATATTGAACAGGTAAATTGTTTAAATTAAATATTTAAAACTTATTGAATAATTGAATAACCGTATAATAGAAATGGTTGTTCAATAATTTTAATTCGTTTCAAAAGTTAAATTTTTAAGTTCGTTTTTGAATATCTCAAAAGATAGCGATTCAAGAATAATAAAATTTGTTTAAATTTAATATTATGAATGTTTGAATAATTAAATTCCGAATTTGATATGATTAATTTGATATTGAAATTTAATATATGGTAATAGAGTGAATAATTGAAATTTGATTTAATATGATTCAAATTGGTTTCCAAAGAGAATGTAAGTTATATCGGGATTATAATAGAGTTAATAAGAGTTTAATATTTGGAATTTATTGAATAATTGAATAAGGGTTTAATATGATTAAAAATGATTTGTAAAATTTTATTTTATCATATTGAAGTTAGAATGAGGTTGTAGAACTTTTAAAATCGAATTAAAAGTAAATTTGTGAAAATTGAATATTTTAATATTTAATTGACGAGTTAAAATAGCCATTTTTCAAACAGTCTCGGATTTTGATGAAACCAGTTACATCGGATCCGTAACGTGATATTATTGTAAGATTTCAAATACCGTATCAATCGGATTTACCGTTTGTCCGGGGCGAGCCAAAACGCATAGAAATCGGTTTAATTTAAAATCGATCGTTTATTTCCGTAACTCGCACAGATGATCGAATTAGCTCCCGAAACCTATTCCATTGTGTCCGGAACGCGGGATAAACCCTAGAAACGTCGGTCACCGTGCGTAAATCGGAGTTCGAAAATTCCGGATGAATAGTAACTCGAGAAATTTTCTATAAAAGCACCATCTCTTCACAAAAATTCCAAAACCCTAATTCCTTTATACGCAGCAGCCACTTCAAATTCGAAGGCCAGAAATCAATTTCGTTTCCTCCTCAATTACTCCCAATCTGCCGACATTCACGCGAAATTATTAACTACAATATTATAGAGCATTGCGAGAGCTTCGAATCCGTACGGTGGAGATGGGATATGGTGGAGCGTAGAGGACCAGAAGGGGCCGCGTTTGGTTGCCGTTCGCCCTCGTCTCGCGCGCAATAGGGGTGGCCGAGTTCAAGGCGGTCGTAGGCGTGGGTAGAGGAAAGCGTGAGCTTCGTGATGGTGGCTCCTGATCGTGATATCGACAATCGTGGAGGCCGCGATATGCAACCCTAGTTTGGGTTTATGGGTTCGGCCGCGCGTTCGTTTACTGGAGCATGCGCGTTGGAGATGATGAAGGGAGCGGCCTGGATTTCCTTGAGCAGGGACGCACGGCTATGATGGTAAAGGAGTTTAAAAATAAAAATAAATATAGAAATTGATTTATATAAATTTGTGTAAACTTTAAACTATCATAACTTTTTCATACGAGGTCCCTTTTGGACGAAACGAATTGCGATGGGTTCGTATGGACGAACACTACGCTATGGAACTGAATTGGAGTCGTTTGGGGCTAGTGAAATTTTTGGGTAAAATTAAACGCTCGTTTAATTTTATTCGAAATAAAATGCTGGAACTTCATTGAAATCAAGCTGAGTGTTTTATAACGCTCACAACGTACTAAATATCTTTATGCTAGTTAAATTTGACATTTTGAAGTGTTATGGTTTTATTTGTTGTTGTTTGATAAAATTTAATTGTCATATAGATTGTCATTTGAATTAATCGTTGAAAATTAAATTGACAGTTAAATTGAAATTAAAATTGAATTGCGATTAAATTACCTGACATTGATAACTATGAAATTGCCATGAATTGTATTGATACTGGATGATGTATTTTGATGGATGTTATTGGTTGATATTTAAATGTTTGGATGTTTATTTGCTTATATATATATCCTGTTATGCATACATATAAAACTGTGATTTGATTTAAGTGATATATATTCATCCCTGAAATTTAATTGAAATAAAAAATTTACTTGGCCATAGGATAGAAAATTATATACGGACACCCAATTGGCTAAATTAATAATTTTTAAAATCGTCGATTTGAAATTTATTTAAATGTTTTGATTTAAAAGTTATAAATAGAAATCAATTTATAGAAATCGAATTTATCGAGAAATTGTGTTTGGAATGTTGAAATAAATTTTGGTTAAAAGAAATTGTTAAATAATTAAAGTGGAGACTTTGGAATTTAAAATCGGGATATGATTGAATTTCGAAAATTGATTTGTTTAAAGATTTAACCTTAGTTCGAGCTTTGAGTATTACTACATAAAAGTGATATAAAAATGATATTTTGAAATCGAGCTTGGAATTGAATCATATTTGTAATTTGGATTTAAACTTGAATATTGATGGATAATTTTGTTAAGTGTTATAAATGGATATTTTTTGAAAATCAAGCTCCAAATCGATATAAATTGAAACTGAGTTAATTGAAAGTGAATATAAAATTGAATAAATTGAAGTCAAAGTTGACGTTGATTGAATCGAAATCGAAATTGAATCGGTAGAAGGGAAATTTAAATTGTTTTGAATTGGGAAGTTATAATTGAAATGGTTTGGTTTTGAAGCTGTTTTATTTTGTTTTCCAAGTACTCAGTTATATAAACCATTTTTGAATACTTAAACTATTTTAATCTATTTTAATCTACTTAACCCAATTTAAATTATTTTAAACTAATTTATCTATTTTAAATCCATTTTAAAGATTTAAGTATTTTTAAGTATTCTAAATTATTTAAACTATTTTTAAACTACTTAAAACTATTTTCTAAAATTTCAAATAGGTAAATAAGGTGAAATGTTTATGTTTAAATCTTGAATGTGAATACGAATTGGTTTAAATGGAGTTGCAACCTAAATTGAAATTCGAAAGGATTTTGAAATCGAAATGAGATATTGAGGCGGAAAATGATTTTTGAAATGGAATCTTACATTTTGAATAGATACGATGATATTTGAACTGGATTTGATTTTTGAAGCGAATATGATATTTTGATATCAATTATGAATCGATTTGAAATGTAAAAGAGCCAACGGTGTAATAATACGTAGTTATTAAAGAGACCGGGATCGGATATGGACATACTCTCTGTCGATACCGAACACCACTTTAATAACTATTATACGCGGAGTGTTGATCCAGAATGAAGTGGATGGTTTGGTGAACGCGTTGACTGAAGAAAGAGAACGATTATTGGATGACCCCTGACATGACTAAAACAGGAGCCGCGCCGGGCCATTGAGGTTCACCATCTCTAGCGGACACACTTCTTCGATACCATATCTATTACATTTGTGATTCGATTTGGGTGCACCCCTTGATTTGGGAGTGTTGTTTCGCGGTGTTGGGGTAGCTGCTGGCTATGCTCAACATCAGTCCGGATCACGCAACTACTAGTATCCTAGTTGGTATTGCCTCATGTACCTTGTCATACTGATTATCCTATTCGCGACCACTACGTTATGTTTTGTGTTATGCCTATGGGGTACCCTCTGATAACCACCAGTTTACGGTGGGGCTTACGGTGCTGTATAGACTATGGCATTATAAAAATGTGTTAAGGGTGATTATGGTAATGCCTTAACGCTATTTTGATACTTTATATTACTGATAGGCATTATCTACTTAGCGTACATTACTACATAGTAGATAGTTTAACGGATCCTTAAGAGATGGAAAATCCCGTAACATCTCTTGAGTTATTGCACGCACGTTGACATTGGATATGAGATGTCAAACCCCGTAAACATCTCTGATGCCGTTACACTTATATTTATTTACGATTGATTTAACTTTCATAAGGATATTTTAGTCCTGACTCGAGTGTTTTGTCTTTTCATTACGCTCGGGTCAGTCCTGAGTTTTTCAGATTTTTGAAGATCTATTCTAGAGGATGAAGACGAAGATTTGGTATACTATTACTATTATTACCCTTGCATCATGCTATCTACTGCATTATTTTAATTGTTCTGTTGTATATGTATAACTCTGATAAATGTTGTATAAATAATTATCAAAGTATAGTAAACAGCTTCATGAACTGTTTATTTGACTATTATATTTTATCGTTCCGCTGCGAGATTCTGTGTTGTTTCTTTTCCTTTATTTCCCTTCCCTTTCTTTTCTTAATTACACCAATAACCATCTGCCCTTTTGAATGGTTTGGAATCGACAAGTGTATTTGATCGTCGGTTTAAACTGTCCAAAAAGGCGGGTCGTTACAGTTGGTATCAGAGCTTTGGTTTAGCGATAACCTTAGCTTTGTGGGGTTTGACTCTTTATAAATAGGGTAGTAATATCCTATGATGAGTCGCTGAGTGTATACGTATGAGAGAGCGTATTTGTTAGTGATATAAAATGTTTTATATTGTGTCAGTTGATTTGTTAAGTGGCTTATGGATTCTGGTCAATACGAGTAATTAACGTCATTGATCGGGATCTCTAAACACTCGAACAGAACAATTCGACATAGTATTGTTTTGAAATTGGGTAAATGAAATAATTTTGCCCTAATTATATTTCGTATATAAAGAGTTTATTTTCAAAAATTATTGTGATCTATCTAGCTTATTTGGTTGTTGGAAACGATAATGTTGATTGTTATCATTAATTGGATATTGTGTTTTAATAAATAAGGTTTATTGAAAAATGAACAATGATAACACACTTGTGGAATGTTTTAAGAAAGAAAATCCTATAAGAATATTTTATAAAGGCGACTTATGAGTTAAAATAGATTTAAATTGGAAAATATTGAATTTAAGACCCGGAGATTTTGAAAACGGTTTCAAAGCTTTGAAGGAATATATAGAAATATTAGTTGGAAAATATTTATGAGAATATTTTGAAAGGATTTTTAAAAGAAAGAATGAATTCAGTACTCCCCTCTTATGTCGCTGGAAAATAATTTCGGTGATGACTGCACAGCATCATCGACGTTCATTTTCGAGTCTCAAAGTGGGGAAGACTTCTAAGAAGTTTTGCTTTTCTTCGAAATTATTTTAGGCAAATGAGTTTTGGTTTAAACTCCAAAGGTATGATTTAATATATTAAAGATATTAGTGTATATATTTGTTTCAAACGATTTGGAAAGAACCGGGCATTTAAATTTCTAAGTTATGTTAATTAGTAATTTTCAAATTATTTGAATTAAATGTGAATAGCCAGAATTTATAAAATAGGAGGATTAAGATATCTAAGCTTATTGTTTTGGAAAAACTTTAGAGTTTAATTATACCTTTAAAGTCGAAAGGTAAAGAGGATTTAAATAAATCAAATTTATGAACATTCTAATTAAGTAAAATGAAATTCTATAAATTTGTGTAATACCAAATTTGCATTCTAATAACATATAATGTGACTTACCAAATATTAAGAAGTTGAAATGATGTTTTGGATATGTAATGAGATGTTGTAAAAATAAACAGAACCTGAAAATAATTGAAGTATACAAGTAAGGAAAACTCAAAAAGAATTAAAATGTACATAAATGGAAAATTTGGTTGTGAATTTTTTTATATATACACTTAAATATAGCATGAAATGATAAATGGATAAATGGAACAAGTAAGTGAGCTTAAGAAAGAAGACAAATGAATTGTATAATATCTTTTGTAAATTGGTTATAGAAAATAAATATAAATGGCATAGAAAAAATTGAATTTGTAACTTTGAGATAACCGTAAACTAAGAAAAGTCATATATATGAAGTTAGACTTTTATGGAATGACTATAAACTAAAGTGATGATTAATAAAATGTTCCACAAATAAATTTGTATTAACTGCAACTATGAATATGCAATAAATGTAAACAAAGAAATTTCTTATAGCTAAGAATCAAATGGGAAAATGAAATTGAATTTAATTAAATTATATAGAATGTTTAAAATGAACTTGATTAAGCAAATTCTTTGATATGATGTTTAAGAAAAGATCATGTTAAAAAAAATATGCTATGTAAAGAATTGAATATACTAACTGAATAATGGATTGTGAGTAATTAAGTGCGAAAAAAAATATAGAATAATTTAGTATAGATAACTTGGATAGAAATCCATTGGAAGGTAATACGTGAGATTGTACGTATATTATTTTATTCGCATAACGATTTGATCCAAATTTGAGCACAAAATTTCGAGATGATTTATATCGATCCAGGTTAGGATTTTTCACTCAATTTTCGACGGCGAACCCTGTATATAGATTTTTAATTTGATTCTGGAATTCTCTATCATAGTATATGGCTATGCAAGGAGAGTAACAGTTTCCAATCAAGGAACCAAATCTGGGTCCGCACTAGAGAGTCGGGTGAACGATACTAGTTGGAAGTGAAATTGTGTGATCGAATAAGCGATTAGATTGATATTGCTCACGGATGATATATGTACGGCTTACGGACTTAATTAAAGTTAATATTGGAAATTTAAGATGCCGAATATAAAATGATTCTTTTAAAATTATATAACAGGATATATATAAAAGAGATAAACCAAATTGAATGTAAAATTAATAATTTGGTTATGTTGGGTATGATTTGGTTGTTATATGATTGTTAGTTGATTGTATATAATTCATTAAGTGTTAATGAAATTGGAAGCTATAAATCATTGAAATCAAATTGGAAGTTAAATGAATTTAAATAGAATCTAATTTGATTCAAACTGGAAGTGAACTAATGTAAATATAAATTAGTGAATGTGAACTAATTGAATTAAGAATGAATGTTAGTAAAATCCAACGTTAATGAATCAACTGTGATTAAAATTAAAACCAAGTGAATAAATATTAATGAGAAGTGAATTTATATTGATTGATTATGGATTTGTTGGATGATAGTTGGATGATAATTGATTTGGTGGATGCATTTGTTGTTTTGTTGCATTTGCTATGTTGGCACATGTAGTTGTTGTGTTGCTATATGGTGTATATTGATATTATTT
This sequence comes from Allium cepa, assembly GCA_030765085.1. Lineage (NCBI taxonomy): Eukaryota > Viridiplantae > Streptophyta > Magnoliopsida > Asparagales > Amaryllidaceae > Allium > Allium cepa. The sequence goes on along the minus strand of CM060935.1, from coordinate 39,148,668 downwards.
TCATATATGCATGTTTCTCATGGTTTGTTGAGTGTTTAGTAGGTGCGGATTGCGCTTGCTTCGCATTTAGAGCTCGCTTTCGCGCTATATTAGCCGTATATGCTCGCTAATCATATATAAGGTACATATCTCGGATTACATACCGTACTTTTACACTTTTTCCCTGCGGGATGCCTCATCACTTGATGAGATGTATATTTGTGATATATATACTGTCATTTTTTTTCCGATCGAGCCGCGCAAAGGAGACTCTGCCGAAATTTTCCGTAAAATCCGGGTGTTAGAAAATTTTTCAAGTTTTAAATTTTTATAACTTGTTTTGATAACTAACTTTTAAAGTTAGAAAGTCATTCAGGGTAACTTAGTGGAAGTGTAGTATTGACTTTATAAGTGGAATATCATTGTTTTATAAGTTGTTAACTTTGAATAAAATATATCTAATGTTGAATTCTATACTTAGTTCCTTTTCCCTTCTTTTTCCTTTTCGGGGATGAAAAGTTTTGAGTGGAGGAGAGTGTAACGACTCGTAAATTTTCGATAATTAAAATAGCTAATTTAATAATATTTCGTGATTTGGTGTTAGAAAAAAAATTGTAATTCGTTTGGAATAATAATAAATGTTGAATCCATTGGGTATAATAGAGTAATTGATTGATAAGTAAAATCTATTTAAATCAAATATTGAATATTGAACAGGTAAATTGTTTAAATTAAATATTTAAAACTTATTAAATAATTGAATAACCGTATAATGAAAATGGTTGTTCTATAATTTTAATTCGTTTCAAAAGTTAAATTTTTAAGTTCGTTTTTGAATATCTCAAAAGATAGTGACTCAAGAATAATAAAATTTGTTTAAATTTAATATTACGAATGTTTGAATAATTAAATTTCGAATTTGATATGATTAATTTGATATTGAAATTTAATATATGGTAATAGAGTGAACAATTGAAATTTGATTTAATATGATTCAAATTGGTTTCCAAAGAGAATGTAAGTTATATTGGGATTATAATAGAGTTAATAAGAGTTTAATATTTGGAATTTATTGAATAATTGAATAACGGGTTTAATATGATTAAAAATGATTTGTAAAATTTTATTTTATCATATTAAAGTTAGAATGGGGTTGTAGAACTTTTAAAATCGAATTAAAAGTAAATTTGTGAAAATTGAATATTTTAATATTTAATTGACGAGTTAAAATAGCCATTTTTCAAACAGTCTCGGATTTCGACGAAACCAGTTTCATCAGGTCCGTAACGTGATATTATTGTAAGATTTCAAATTCCGTGTCAATCGAATTTACCGTTTGTCCGGGGCGAGCCAAAACGCATAGAAATCGGTTTAATCGATTTAATTTGAAATCGATCGTTTATTTCCGTAACTCGCACAGTAGATCGAATTAACTCCCGAAACCTATTCCATTGTGTCCGAAACGCAGGGTAAACCCTAGAAACGCCGGTCACCGTGCGTAAATCGGAGTTCGGAAATTCCGGATGAATAGTAACTCGAGAAATTTTCTATAAAAGCACCACCTCTTCACAAAAATTCCAAAACCCTAATTCCTTTATACGCAGCCGCCACTTCAAATTCGAAGGCCAGAAATCAATTTCGTTTCCTCCTCAATTATTTCCAATCCGCCGACATTCATGCGAAATCATTAACTACAATATTGGAGAGCATTGCGAGAGCTTCGAATCCGTACGGTGGAGATGGGATATGGTGGAGCGTAGAGGACCAGAAGGGGCCGCGTTTGGTTGCCGTTCGCCCTCGTCTCATGCGCAATAAGGGTGGCCGAGTTCAAGGCGGTCGTAGGCGTGGGTAGAGGAAAGCGTGAGCTTCGTGATGGTGGCTCTTGATCGTGATATCGACAATCGTGGAGCCCGCGATATGCAACCCTAGTTTGGGTTTATGGGTTCGGTCGCGCGTTCGTTTACTGGAGCATGCACGTTGGAGGTGATGAAGGGAGCGGCCTGGATTTCCTTGAGCAGGGACGCACGGCTATGATGGTAAAGGAGTTTAAAAATTAAAATAAATATAGAAATTGATTTATATAAATTTGTGTAAACTTTAAACTATCATAACTTTTTCATACGAGTTCCGTTTTGGACGAAACGAATTGCGATAGGTTCGTATAGACGAACACTACGCTATGGAACTGAATTGGAGTTGTTTGGAGCTAGTGAAATTTTTGGATAAAATTAAATGCTTGTTTAATTTTATTCGAAATAAAACGCTGGAACTACATTGAAATCAAGGTGAGTGTTTTATAACGCTCACAATGTACTAAATATCTTTATGCTAGTTAGATTTGACAATATGAAATGTCATGATTTTATTTGTCTTTGTTTGATGAAATTTAATGGTCATATAGATTGTCATTTGAATTAATCATTGAAAATTAAATTGACAGTTAAATTGAAATTAAAATTGAATTGCGATTAAATTACCTGACATTGATAACTATGAAATTGCCATGAATTGTATTGATATTGGATGATGTATTTCGATGGATGTTATTGGTTGATATTTAAATGTTTGGATGTTTATTTGCTTATATATATCCTGTTATGCATACATATGAAACTGTGATTTGATTTAAGTGATATATATTCATCCCTGACATTTAATTGAAATAAAAAAATTTACTTGGCCATAGGATAGAAAATTATATACGGACACCGAATTGGCTAAATTAATAATTTTTAAAACCGTTGATTTGAAATTTATTTAAATGTATTGATTTAAAAGTTATAAATAGAAATCAATTTATAGAAATCGAATTTATCGAGAAATTGAGTTTGGAATGTTGAAATAAATTTTGGTTAAAAGAAATTGTTAAATAATTAAAGTGGAGACTTTGGAATTTAAAATCGGGATATGATTGAATTTCGAAAATTGATTTGTTTAAAGATTTAACCTTAATTCGAGCTTTGAGTATTACTACATAAAAGTGATATAAAAATGATATTTTGAAATCGAGCTTTGAATTGAATCATATTTGAAATTTGGATTTAAACTTGAATATTGATGGATAATTTTGTTAAGTGTTATAAATGGATATTTTCGAAAATCAAGCTCCAAATCGATATAAATTGAAATTGAATTAATTGAAAGTGAATATAAAATTGAATAAATTGAAGTCAAAGTTGACGTTGATTGAATCGAAATCGAAATCGAATCGGTAGAAGGGAAATTTAAATTGTTTTGAATTGGAAAGTTATAATTGAAATGGTTTGGTTTTGAAGCTGTTTTATTTTGTTTTCCAAGTACTCAGTTATATAAACCATTTTTGAATACTTAAACTACTTTAATCTATTTTAATCTACTTAACCCAATTTAAATTATTTTAAACTAATTTATCTATTTTAAATCCATTTTAAAGATTTTAAGTAATTTTAACTATTTTAAATTATTTAAATTATTTTTAAACTACTTAAAACTATTTTCTAAAATTTCAAATAGGCAAATAAGGTGAAATGTTTATGTTTAAATCTTGAATGTAAATACGAATTGGTTTAAATGGAGTTGCAACCTAAATTGAAATTCGAAAGGATTTTGAAATCGAAATGAGATATTGAGGCGGAAAATGATTTTTGAAACGGAATCTTATATTTTGAATAGATACGATGATATTTGAACTGGATTTGATTTTTGAAGCGAATATGATATTTTGATATCAATTATGAATCGATTTGAAATGTAAAAGAGCTAACGGTGTAATAATACGTAGTTATAAAAGAGACCGGGATCGGATATGAACATACTCTCTGTCGATACCGAACACCACTTTAATAACTATTATACGCGGAGTGTTGATCCAGAATGAAGTGGATGGTTTGGTGAACGCGTTGACTGAAAAAAGAGAACGATTGTTGGATGACCCCTGACATGACTAAAACAGGAGCCGCGCCGGGCCATTGAGGTTCACCATCTCTAACGGACACACTTCTTCGATACCATATCTATTACATTTGTGATTCGATTTGGGTGCACCCCTTGATTTGGGAGTGTTGTTTCGCGGTGTTGGGGTAGCTGCTGGCTATGCTCAACATCAGTCCGGATCACGCAACTACTAGTATCCTAGTTGGTATCGCCTCATGTACCTTGTCATACTGATTATCCTATTCGTGACCACTACGTTATGTTTTGTGTTATATCTATGGGGTACCCTCTGATAACCACCAGTTTACGGTGGGGCTTACGGTGCTGTATAGACTATGGCATTATAAAAATGTGTTAAGGGGGATTATGGTAACGCCTTAACGCTATTTTGATACTTTATATTACTGATAGGCATTATCTACTTAGCGTACATTACTACATAGTAGATAGTTTAACGGATCCTTAAGAGATGGAAAATCCCGTAACATCTCTTGAGTTATTGCACGCACGTTGACATTGGATATGAGATGTCAAACCCCGTAAATATCTCTGATGCCGTTACACTCATATTTATTTACGATTGATTTAACTTTCATAAGGATATTTTAGTCCTAACTCGAGTGTTTTGTCTTTTCATTACGCTCGGGTCAGTCCTGAGTTTTTTAGATTTTTGAAGATCTATTCTGGAGGATGAAGACGAAGATTTGGTATACTATTACTATTATTACCCTTGCATCATGCTATCTGCTGCATTATTTTAATTGTTCTATTGTATATGTATAACTCTGATAAATGTTGTATAAATAATTGTCAAAGTATAATAAACAGCTTCATGAACTGTTTATTTGACTATTATATTTTATCGTTCCGCTGCGAGATTCTATGTTGTTTCTTTTCCTTTATTTCCTTTCCCTTTCTTTTCTTAATTGCCCTAATAACCATCTGCCCTTTTGAATGGTTTGGAATCGGCATGTGTATTTGATTGTCGGTTTAAACTGTCCAAAAAGGCGGGTCGTTACAAACAAGTTATTATAGATCAATGTCGATGGCATTAACAATGCCGATATAGTGGTCTAAGGCTCTCCGACTTTAATCATAAGACGCACACGGTTTTAAAACAAAGTTGACCTAGGTCGAAGACATAAACTTAAAATTCTTTTAAGTATAATATTCAAAGTCAAAGATGATGTTGTCGACCTTCATTAACCATAGGCTATCCACCCACTAAAACAAAACTTTAACTTTTATAAGTTATACGGCTATCTGCCGAAAATATAAAGTCTTCGACCCTCTTGAAATATAGGCTTCTTTGCCTCTTTAAAATATTTTAGCCTATATAAAACAAGTCACTTTGACATTAAAGATAGAGATGCGACGTCGACATTAAACAAGTATTTAAGGCCATTGACCTTGATGAACAACGAAATCAAGAGCCTCAACATCGTTATAAGACCCTTTAAAATTTAGTTTACTTCAGCTATTATGTCGCTTAGTTCGTAGACATAATAGCGACATTACAACCTAAGTATTGAAAATAATAGCGGTGATTAAATGCGACATCATAGAAAACAGTGATGAAAACATGCGACATCGTCAACGTCGACTTTGGCTTTTAAAATGTTTGGATAAATCACGAAGATACCATTGCTGTCGATACTATACTATTGATGAGGTCGACATCGGCCTACTTGTAAAAATTACAAAGCAACCAAAGTTACTATATTATCCTTCTTTTCACTTCGATGTCGACACTCATGGATGCGTTATCTTAGGCTCTACGATATTAGGATGGTATGACAATATCGTAATTCACGTGAAAACTATTTTATTACTACTTTAAGCCAAAAAAAAATTCACCAAATTTTGTTTCTTATCCAATTTCTATTGGATGAAAAAATTTCTTTACAAATCCTTTTCAAAATTACTACCGCACTAAATTTTCAAGTTCAAAATGTATTTAAAATAAATAATTAATATCCTTAATTAATCGTCCTTTTAAAAGCTTATCTGGAATAGTAAATTCATAATAAAATTGAAATCACTTAGGAAAATCCCAACAATCCACATAAATTAGAGAATATCCTTCCCTTTACTATAAAATAATTCAAAGCCAAAAACCATATTTAATTATTCTAAATAATTAAAACTCAAAATTAAGAAATTTCCTCCTTAAAATAATTTGTATAACTTGGAAAACTATGAAATTAAAAATCAGTCTCCAAAATAATGTTTTAAACAACATACCAAAAAATCAAAGCATTTGGAGATTAAAATATTAGGGTTTACCCGTAAACTAATTTAAACAATTTCATAAAAATTCCAAAAATCATTTTTCTATCCTAATAATGATCAAATAACCATATCATGACAAAACAAACATTAGTCATTCGAGTATTATCCATAACTGAATTAAAAAGAAAAAATAGAAAAGGAAAATTTATTATTCGCCTTATATTTGAATTGAGTTGTGATTTGATTAGTGCTTTAGTTTCCTTTAACTTTGCTTGAATCCCTCCTGATTTCGTGATCTCCTTTGGTTGCTTATGGTCGGCCTCCCTTTTTTTTTTTAGATTATTGTGTGAACGAGTAAGTTTGAGAATAATATGAGGTTAGAGGGTTTAAAGCAAAGGATAGTGTTTAACGGCAAATTTTCTATCGAGTTAGAAAACCGTCGATAAATTTTTAATTAAAATTTATACCGCAAGCGCACGGCGTACACTCGTAGTACGTAGCGAATACGGATCGATCCGCATGAATTGCTGATTTAAATCTCCTATTAAATAAAATTAACCAAAGTTAAAATGAAAGTTAAGCCAGAGAATTAACTAACCAACTAAAAGAAAAGGGAAACCAATATAAGAGTTAAATGATGATTTAGAGAATAAATCCACTCTCTAGATCATGTAGTTCAATATATATGAAATCATGATCTCTCTTTTATGGTCATTAGTGCTTTAATCAATGTGTTTATCATAAGTATGACATATTTGTGCTACTGATTAGCCAAGATAAGCCATCAAACTATAACACACCCCTTAAACTACATACTAACTTTCATGAAACTTAACAATGAAAATGAAAACTATTTTAATTATGGCCTATTAACTATTGATTAAAAATGTAGACCGTCAAATTTGAATTTCAAATCACCTTCTTGTGCCATAATCATATTTTGATGAAGAGGAATTTGTATTAGTGATTGTTTAAGCATAGCCTAATTAGTATTAACAATATATGCTATCAAATTCAAAGCAAGAACAATAAATAAAACACTATATTGATCATCATTTAGCATAAAAAGAAAGCATGAATTAACAAGTAGTTGAAGCTACATAAATAGAGAGCTTCATTACTTCTAAATTGAAGGGGTTTAGCCTCTCATATTTGTCATTTGATTAACAAATGTAGCTAGTAACATGAAAGCAAAAGGAAAGGAAAATGAAAGCTAGTGGAAAAGATAACTAATCTAATTGCATAAAGGAAAATCTATACTACTTACATAAATAAACAAATTTACACTACTAACATGAAAGGAAAAAAAAAGAGGATCATGTATTGAAATTGCATTAAAAAAAGGAATTACATAAAAGAAGAAATGGCTAAGTAGTCATGAAAAGAAAAAAGAGAGCTTGATTTATTTTTGAGCCTAAACTAAAATTAAGAGAGACTAAGAGGAAGAGGGTTACATGAAACATAAGGATTATATATACATGTGTTAAACCCTAATTCATATTTTTGGGGAATACCCAAAATACCCTTGAGAAAGTGTGGGGGCCAAGTAATCATTAGCTTCTACTAATCATCATTTAAGTGTACATGTAGCCAATAATTCCATAAGCATGTGCATTAGCCTCTAATTTGTACATTAAGGTAGCTAGGTAGGTGGGGTCCTCCATGATCTTCACTTTGAATTATTTCCATCTTCATTCCTTTGTGTTCTTTTTGTGCATGCATATGTTCTTCACGAAACAACTTGTAATTGAAATCAAATTCCTACAAAATAGTATGAAAATTTCTAATTAAATTTTCTCAAGTTAATTTATGCACAAAAATGACTATTTTGCCCTTGGACGAAGATGAATATGTGACAATTTAGAATTAATATGGATTTTGGTTAAAACATGTTAAAATACCCAATATTATCATTTATTTAAATTAATAAGAATAAATATGGTGGTAAAAAAATGCACATTTATGTGCACATCAAATACCCATACACTTATCTTTTTATTCGTCCTCGAATAAAGATAAAAAACTAAGATAAATCTGTTTTCGTAGGGAGCACGATTGCATTGAGTGTATGCAGCAAGTCGTTAAACCTCTAGGAGTCCCCAACAGGATGAGTGTTGTCTCGTGAGCGTTTTCAGCAAATGCTACCCACAGGATCCAATTGCAGGATGAAAATATTTACAAAATGCAAGATTTATTTACAAAGATGTGAATGTAAGTTTTTGAAAATATTTACAATGAAGGATTCACTTCTAAATCGACACAAATAAGTAAAATATAGGTTTTGATTATTATCTTGAAAATTTTAGTCATTTACTCATCAAAGTTCCAATAAAAGCGAAGTTACCGTAACAAATAGACTATATATAGTTTAACTCGTTTCGGTCGATAATACAGTGTGACTATGACATAGATCCTTAATCGATCATCAAAGTTTATCAAAGTGGTATTTTCATTTCTTTTTAATAACAAGTGAAATCAAATAAGTTAAATTAGTGCTTGGATTTCATTTGTTTACTCTCCCCAATTTATATTTTGAAAATTTTACTGATATTAACAATATTTACATATGCCTAACTCATGTTTTTTTTAAAGAGAGAGTTTTGCAAAAATAATCTTAGCATCACTTAACTTAGAAGACAAAAAAAGTTATATCCTTTACTTCAAATCAACCACTTTTTAAAATAAAGATTTTCAGTTAGGATATATTTCATAATTATCACATATGAACCATCCTATATACTAATTAAACTATCGTTATTTGTAATCAAACTTCATATTTATTTTTGTTAAGACAAATAAATTTTCAAAAATTTCAATTTAATAAGCCAAAACCATATATTTATTCTATATTGTTTCTTTGAAAATAAATCAAATTGCTTGAATTTTTTGTATTTTAAAATTTTGATTTCTTTTGAGTTTTGGAAGAAAAAAATGAAAAATTAATCATGAGAAAACAAAAAGAAGATGAGTCCCCCCCACCCCCCACACTTGATTTTGACTGTGTCCCCACAGTCAACCCAATTGGAAGGAGAACAATAAAGACATAACCTTTATTTAAATGAAAATGAAAAGATGATTATTTACATGACATCAGAAAGTATGCCGTTAAAGAGTAAATGAAACAGTCTTCCAAAGATTAGTTCATTTGTCTCGTCAAGTATGCGAGACGCAGTTTAAGCGCAGAAAACCAAATCGTAAAATATTTTGAATTGAATGCGGATTTGGAAAAATGAATGTCGTTTTATTAAAAATCGTACGAGTTGTTTTATTTTCGATGATTTTTGGGGTAGATATAACGATTGATTGAAATTCAAGTTTATTTTCACCAAATTGAAATTCAAGTTTGTCATTGAAAAATTCTTCGAAATTATTGATTTCCAAATCAAAGTGGTGATTTAAATCTTCCCCATCGGAATTCAACAATTCTTCATCCAAAAGTCAAAAAAAATCGTGTTCATTAAATTCATCTTCCTTTGTTGGATTATCAACAACTTTATTGCATATCTCAAGTTCAAAATCCAAAGTTGTTGTATTCAAATTTTCGAAATCAAGAAAAGGAAGATCAAAATTTAAATTTGGTTCCACACCCTCCAACGAATTGAAATCCAACTCAATTACCATCTTTTCAACAACTTCGTTAAGATTGTCATTTTCAATTTCGAAAGTTGTTACTTGGAAAATCATCAATTTGGATAAAAGGTGGATTATCACTTGACTCTTCACACGTTAGAGTTTGATTTTGTTTTTCACATTGTTTCATATATGTTTCAAACAACGAATCCGTGTGATCATTGTAAATTTCGTTCATTTGCTCAACAAAATCCAATTTATAGTTATTAACTTAAGAATTTTTGATTTAGACTTGTTGAGAACCAAACTTTTCACTCGCATCGTAATCGAGATTATTCCCATTGCCAAAATTATTTGAAAAGTGGATCACATTTTTTTATTATTTTGAAATGCATTTTGGAGTTCGAAATTGAATTGGCATGTGTTATAATCGAAATCGTTTGAATTTTGAATTAAATTCAAATTTTGAAATCCTTGACTCGAGTTATTACACAAATATGAGTCACACAAATCATTTATGCTTTGATTTTGTTGTATAGAGAATTCAAGTAAAGATGAAATGCTATTTTCAAGAGTCGAGGGTTGTTCGTCATTTTGAAAATTTTGTTCTTTGAAATTCGAATTATTTACACAATAGTTGTTACTGAAATATCCATAAGAATTTAGAGTGAAATCATATGGATTATACTGATTTTCACAACTATTGTAAAATTCAAGTGAGTGGGGAAACTCAGGCATTTTCAAGAATATTTTTGTTTTTTTTTGTAAAGGAAAAATATTTACAAATGAAATATATTTTTCAAATGGAAAATTGATTTTTGTTTTGTTTTTGATTTTTCAATATTTTTTTTGTTTTTTGAAAAGATTTTATATATATTTTTTGGATTGTTTTTTTTACTTTCTAAAAAAAACTAAAGTAATTTTTTTTTGAACTTTTGGAATTTTGATCTGAAAATTTTCAAACAAAAAAACTAAGTTAAGAAATATTTACAATTTTTTTTACTTTTGAATTTTGAATTTTTTTTGTTTTTTTTAAATATGAATGAACTAATGCAACTATATGAATGCAGTGGTTAATTACAAATAGTTTACCCTAAGTTAACTTAAAATTGTATAATCACACATTGTTTTAATTCAACAAGATAGTTCTCAGCCATGTAACGGACATGAGTTATTGGTGCACCACGAATCACCATAGCAATGCAGTCGAAAGTTTAAATACATTCAGAGTAACAACCACTATAATATTTATGAATCACCGTAATATTTATAAATGGTTGTTACTCTACCGTGGCCTAAACACGAAGAATTAAATTGTTCAAAGAAGACAATTTGATACAATTAAGTGTTATCGATGTCTAACCGTTATTACTAATCAAATTCTAAGATGAAATGCAAAGCATAAAATAAATGTGTATTAACAATTCAACTACGAATGAATTTTTGTTTTTCTTTTTGAATTTTATTTATAAAATACAATCAAACAACAATGCAAAGGCAAATAAAAAGAAAATTATTAATAAGCAAGCAGTTAACTTTTTTTGGTAAATTTTTTGGCAAGATCTGCAAATCAAGCAATTTATTTTAGCAGACACTTCTGCTCCTTCTGAAATGCTGCTTTGACACCTGAAATAAAACAAGATTTATATACAGTTTTTTTTAAATATATCAAAGAAGAAATTAACTCGAAACAAAACAAAAACAAATTAATTTTTTTTTAAAGGATGAAACAAAAATAAAAACAAAGTAAACACAACAGATTACGCAAAGGTTTTTTATTTATTTTTAAATTGGACTAAAAACAAATTAACAAATCAAAACTAAAACAAACAAAAGAAAAAAAAGGATCACCCACTAACTTATATCCCGGCCCGTTCTAGAAACTGGTCCGTCTTCAAAATGGTTCACAAACAAAATCAAAATACCGACTTCAGCTATTTCACGATCCAAACAAAATTTAATTTTCAATTTGCAAATTCTCGATTTGCAATCAAAACCAAATCAGAATCCCAAATTCAATCCCAAACTTGGTTGGACTCCTAGTTGCGAGCATTTGGGTTAACAGTTTGTGATAACTTTTCTCTTATGTGCAGGTACAAGCTGCTGGAAATGAAGGACTCCAGCCATGTTGAACGGAAACTGATCATCAGCGGTGAGGAGCAGGGAACTGGACATGGAAGAAGCATAGCTGCATCAGGGGATAGCAAAGTTATGGCTTGAAGTAGAAGTTGATGGCAGTGTCAGTTGTGCATGCATGCACACTTGTTGAAAAAGATATTAGTTTCACTCAACAATTAAACTTTGGGTTTCTGTGATTTTAGGGTGTGAGTTGTAATTAGTATGTGTTGGCAATGAGCTGTCAAAAGTAGCCGTTATATAGCTTCCTATATAAACTAGCATATATGCAACCTGAAAAGGGAAATAAAAAGATAACTTCATTTACTGTTACATCTTCTCCTCTACATTTTCATTATTACAAATTCTCTCCTCTGTTACATCTTTTATTTTACAATTTTTTTTCATTTCCCTAATCTAATCTACACCCATCATTCCTCTGCAGTTTCCTCTGATCTTCATCTTCTTCTCTAATTCAATCCACTATTTTCTTACATCCCTGATCTCTTCACCTCCCCTGTCTATTTCTTTTATTCTTTATCTTCAACCTTTAACCCCAACATCCACCTACAGCATACTCTTTACCTCCCATTGTCTACATGCCTGAGCCACCACAACCTGGCCGTAACACATTGGTATCAGAGCAACCGACTGGGTTAACCTCTGACAACCAGTCATCCTCAAACAGCCATGGCGATTCAAAGATCGAAGCAATGATTCAAGAACAAGAAGAAGCGTGGAAAAGGCAAGAAGAAATCAATCATAAAAATACCTTTTCCTTGAGAAAATTAGAAATATCCACCCAGAACTTGGAACACAGCAATCAAAGATTGGAACAAACCACACAAAATCTGGATCATATGACAAAGGAGATATTCACCAGATTTGAGGGAATGCACAACGTACTTTCTGCATTAGCACAGGACCTGCAACAACTCAAGCTTCAATCAGCCAACAATCTACCACCCACTGCTACTACCAATCTACAAGGAATTCTCGCCTCCAGTCCTCATCATCATCCTGCCTCCACCTCAACATTACCAACTACAAGGAATGGTAATTTAACCCCTGCACCCAATCTTCACAACAACGCAGCAGTACCCACTCCTCAACCTTTTCAAAACAGTCCTCTACCCCATCAAGAAACAACTTCTTGGAATCGAAATTCTCCATTTCCCCACCTCAAACTAGATTTCCCTACCTATAATGGTGATGATATGGTGCATGAATGGTTAAATCAGGTAGAGCAGTTTTTCAAGTTTCACCAGACCGAAGATTGCCACTGGGTTGAGATTTCTTCATTCTATCTCAAGAAAGATGCATTAAAATGGTACAATTGGTATACAAGAAATATTTCTAATCATCAGAATTGGTCAGTATTCAGGAAAGAAATAATGGTAAGGTTCAATCCCGAAGATATGGAGAGACCCTATGAAACTCTAGCAAAACTTAAACAACAAACTACAGTGTCAGCCTATCTCACTAAATTTGAAGGGCTGCAGGCCACAATAGAAACTCTACCACCCCAGTTTCTGCTGGATAGATTCATTGGCGGGCTTAAAGATGAAATAAAATATGACGTATTGACTTCTAAACCCGTAGACTTCAGAGAAGCTGTCTCTATGGCCAAAATGTTTGAAAGTGTGTTAAGCCAAACCAAGAAGGTAGGAAAAGTGTCTCGGTCGTATCCCTCCTCCAAGAATCCCCCTAATCAGACCGCTGTATATACTAAAAATCCTACTTATTCCAGCAACCTAGAGAATTTGGCCAAGAGCAAAGGATTAACTCCTAAACAAATAATAGAAATGAGGAGACAAAATATTTGTTATGGCTGCAAGGAGAGATGGCATAAAGATCATAAGTGTAAGAGCCCGCAAGTACTTATACTAGAAGGAATGATGACCTTTGATGATCAAGAAGATATGGAAGATCACAACACTGATTACGAAGAGGAAGGTCACAGTGAGGAAGAGAATAAGGAAACACATTCCATCACTCTACAAGCCATGTGCGGTATACCAGCCCTTTCTACCATTAAAGTACAAGGGCACATAAAAGGGAAGCCTGTTCAGATCCTCATCGATTCAGGGTCGACTCATAGTTTTATAGATGAACCATTAGCAAAAAAACTGAGACTACAAATTGATGACTCAAAAATCTATGAAGTGATGGTTGCCAATGGTGAGAAGCTTCAAGGATCTGGTATTTGTCATGATGTTATGTTAAAATGTCAAGGGTGCAAGATGCCGGTGGATCTCCTAATACTGCCATTAGAGGGTTGCCAAGTGATATTAGGAGCACAGTGGATGAAGAGCTTGGGAGAAGTTACTTTGAACTTGGAAAAATTGCAAGTTAAATTTATTTTTGATAAAAAAACTTTTATTTGGCAGGGCATTAAGCAACAAGAAGTAAAGATGGTAAGCGAAAAAGCCATACGAAAGGAACCTGACCAGAATCAACTCACTATGATGCTTTGTACAGCAGTAACCACATCCACTATAACCAATGAAGGCGCCAACATTCATCCAGATATTAAAGTACTATTGCAACAATTCCCAGAGATCACCAATAATGAAACTTTTCTTCCTCCTCAAAGATTACAGGACCATCAAATACCTTTAATTCCTGGAGCTAAACCAGTTTGCCTAAGACCATATAGGCACTCCTACCATATCAAAAATGAACTGGAGCGTATCATCAAGGAAATGTTGGACACAGGTATCATCAGGCACAGCAACAGCTCCTACTCCTCCCCAGTAGTGATGGTAAGGAAAAAAGATGGCACATGGAGGTTATGCATTGACTATAGAAGCCTTAATTCTCTCACCATAAAAGATAAGTTTCCTATTCCTTTAATAGATGAATTATTTGATGAATTGTATGGATCTAAATTATTTTCAAAAATTGATCTTAAATCAGGTTATCATCAAATTAGGGTTTGTGAACATGATATCCACAAAACAGCTTTTAAAACTCATGAGGGGCATTATGAATTTTTAGTAATGCCATTTGGATTAGTTAATGCCCCCTCTACCTTCCAATCTCTCATGAACAATATTTTTAAACCATATTTGAGAAAATTCGTGCTAGTGTTTTTTGATGATATATTAATCTATAGCCAGACTATGTCTGAGCACTTGCAGCATTTAGAATTGACCTTTCAGGTGCTAAAGGAAAATCAACTGGTCATCAAATTAAGCAAATGCAGTTTTGCACAGCAGTCAGTGGAGTATTTGGGACATGTCATATCTCAACAAGGAGTAGCAGTAGACCCCGGTAAAGTGCAGGCCGTAATAGAATGGCCATTTCCCAAAACTGTAAAGGCACTTCGAGGATTCCTAGGTCTCACAGGGTACTACAGAAAATTTATTAAGAATTATGGGATGATAGCCAAGCCACTCACAAGTATGCTAAAGAAGAATTCTTTTAATTGGTCTATAGAAGCACAGCGAGCATTTGAGCAACTTAAGAAATGTTTGATAAATCCTCCTATACTCTCTATGCCCGATTTTTCTAAGCCGTTCGTACTTGAATGTGATGCCAGTGGCCAGGGTATTGGGGCTGTCTTGTTACAAGAAGGCAAACCCATAGCTTATTTAAGTAAAGCATTGCATGGGAAGAACTTGGCACTATCTACCTATGAGAAGGAGCTACTGGCCATCATAATTGCCACCAGGAAATGGGCACAGTACCCCATAGGAAGACAGTTTATTATCAAAACTGACCACCAGAGCCTGAAGTATTTGCTAACACAAAAATTACATACCGGCGTTCAGAATAAATGGCTTGCTAAGCTACACGGATTTGACTATAAGGTAGAGTATAAAAGTGGCAAGGAAAATGTATTAGCTGATGCTCTCTCCAGGAGAGAAGACTTCAACTCTGAAGGCATGCAGACGCAAGCCATATCTGTTATACAGACTCCTTGGTTACAGGAATTAAAAATCAAGCTGATGGCCTCCCCATGGTACCAGCAATTGATTGATAAAATGGTAAGAGGACAGATGCATGAAGGCAAATACAAGCTAGTAGATGGTTTAGTATTTTACAAGGGAAAATTACTTATTGATCACCATATAGACAATCTGGTCCATACACTTATTAATGAGCATCATTCCACTCCATTAGGGGGTCATGTAGGCATTAGGGGAACTATTAAAAAGATTAAACAAGTATTTTTTTGGAAGCATCTTAAGGGCACAGTGGAAAAGTTTGTCAAGTCATGTGAAATTTGCCAGAGGACAAAAAATGAGAATGTATCAATTCCGGGCTTGCTGAGTCCACTCCCTATACCAGACAGAATATGGGAAGATTTTTCAATGGATTTCATTACTTGTTTACCAAAAAGCCACAAGTATACTGTGATCTACGTAGTAGTGGATAGGCTAAGTAAATATGCACACTTCTTTCCTCTTTGTCATCCTTATACTGCCAAAGATGTGGCTAAGTTATTTTTTAATGGTATATTCAAGTTACATGGCATGCCGAAGTCAATTGTAAGTGATAGGGATGCAATATTCACAAGTATATTTTGGCAAGAATTATTTAAGCTACAAGGATGCAATCTCAAATTGAGTTCGGCTTATCATCCTCAAAGTGATGGTCAAACCGAGATTGTTAATAAAATTTTAGAGGGTTATTTAAGGTGTTTCGTATGTCATAGACCACATGAATGGATTGATTGGTTACCCTTGGCTGAATTTTGGTATAACACCACTTGGAAGACAACAACAAATACTACACCATACAAAGCTGTTTATGGCATAGACCCGCCTACCTTACTCTCTTATGTACCTAATACTGCCAAGGTAGAGCACGTAGAGAAAATTTTGTTTAGCCGTGACATTACAATAGAATTTTTGAAAGATAGCTTAAGACTGTCACAGGAGAGAATGAAGAAACATGCAGATTTGAGAAGAACCGAGAGAAGCTTTCAAGAAGGAGATTGGGTATACTTGAAACTGCAACCTTATAGACAGATTACAGCAAGAAGTTACAAAACCCATAAGCTATCACCGCGATTTTATGGACCATATCAAGTGGAAAACAAGATAGGGGAGGTAGCCTACAGATTGAAGTTGCCTGGCCATGTAAGAATACACCCAGTTTTTCACGTGTCGCAACTGAAGAAAAAAGTTGGAAACCACATTGTGATACAGGAAGATTTACCTAGCTATGAAGTGGAAGAAGTACAAGAACCTGATAGTATATTAGACAGGAGGATGGTGCCTAGAAACGGAAAGGCTGTAGTACAGATTTTAGTAAAATGGAAAGGGAGAAGTGAAGAAGAAGCAACTTGGGAGGATTATTGGCCATTGATTCGAAAGTTTCCCACACTTGACCTTGGGACAAGGTCAATTCTTGAAGAGGAAGGGAAATGTGATAACTTTTCTCTTATGTGCAGGTACAAGCTGCTGGAAATGAAGGACTCCGGCCATGTTGAACGGAAACTGATCATCAGCGGTGAGGAGCAGGGAACTGGACATGGCAGAAGCATAGCTGCATCAGGGGATAGCAAAGTTATGGCTTGAAGTAGAAGTTGATGGCAGTGTCAGTTGTGCATGCATGCACACTTGTTGAAAAAGATATTAGTTTCACTCAACAATTAAACTTTGGGTTTCTGTGATTTTAGGGTGTGAGTTGTAATTAGTATGTGTTGGCAATGAGCTGTCAAAAGTAGCCGTTATATAGCTTCCTATATAAACTAGCATATATGCAACCTGAAAAGGGAAATAAAAAGATAACTTCATTTACTGTTACATCTTCTCCTCTACATTTTCATTATTACAAATTCTCTCCTCTGTTACATCTTTTATTTTACAATTTTTTTTCATTTCCCTAATCTAATCTACACCCATCATTCCTCTGCAGTTTCCTCTGATCTTCATCTTCTTCTCTAATTCAATCCACTATTTTCTTACATCCCTGATCTCTTCACCTCCCCTGTCTATTTCTTTTATTCTTTATCTTCAACCTTTAACCCCAACATCCACCTACAGCATACTCTTTACCTCCCATTGTCTACATGCCTGAGCCACCACAACCTGGCCGTAACACAGTTGCGAGTCAGAGGCATGGCTGCGTGGGTTGGGACTGATAGTTGGAGTATGGCAGGGGAGTCTGCTGTGTTGCTGGAAGTGAAGGCCGCGATGTGGTTGCAGAGCTCGCGTGTGGTTGATGAATTGCGTGGGTTTCGATTTGGGTTTGAAGTCAATGAGTGTCGATTTGTTTGCTGAAGGTGTGGAAGTCAGGTAGAACACAATGCTCGGTTAGGTGAATGCAAGGCAGAGGGGCAGGTTGTTGTTTGACTGGGTTGATGTGGTTCAAGGAATCACGGGTTGCAGTGAGGAATGTGTTGTTGTTGGTGGATATGGACTGCCTGTGGGAAGTCTGGTGTTGGCAACAGTGGAAGATTGTTTGAGTGGCAATGTCAAAGTTGTGGAGTGATAGTTGCTCATTTGAGTGGGAGTGGTGATCAAGTTGAAAGGTTAGTGGTTTGGTGGAGAGGGAATGGAGACTGCAGTGTTAAAGTGTGGGAATGAACTCAATGAAGGCAGTATAGAGGAATAGCGACAGAGGTTTTGGAAGTATGGTGGAGGAGTGAGGGGTAGTATAGTTGATTGCTTTGATGGAAGGAGATGTTATGCAGTGGCTGTTGGGGGGTGGATGTTGTTGCAGTATGTTGCAAGACAGTTGCGGCTTGAGATTGGTTGAGGATGTGTTGAATTGAGCAAGTGGAGAGCTTGATGGTCTTGTGGTGACTGGGGTTTGACAGTACTGGTCTATGCAGGGTGAATCAGTGGTGAAGCAAGTCAATGGTTTGAGCAGTGTGGGTGGTGATGGTGTGTTTTGTCATAGTGACTGGTATTGTTGCACTGGTTTGATGTATGAAGTGATATTGTGGTGTAGTGGTAAAATTCTTGATATGATATTGTATGTATGGAGTTGCTCGAGTGTGATGGTGATGTCTGATGTCAGGGTAAGGCACTGGACTGTGGGCAGTTTGTTTGAGGGGATGGACAATAATGGTAAGTATGGATCAAGTGTGGTTTGTGTCGAGAAAAGATGATGGTTGTATGTAAAGATAGTAGGAGACAGGGCCGGCCCAGTAGGTTGGGTTGCTCGAGCCGAAATAGAAATGAAAATAGAAAAATGAAAAGACGAGAAAACAAATAATGACTTCCAATGCCTATGGTAGTTGAACTTGTGCCAGCATGTTGCAATAACAATTGAATAACCGTTCAACCAAACATTCCTTAATATAAAAATGTTATAGTAATATTTTTAAAACATAAAAATAACATCACCATTGTTCTTCTTCCTCCTCATGTTGCCCCTGTCCGGGGGGTTGCCCGATTCGAGTGCCTCAAAGGCCTTGCCCTTGGGCCGGGCCTGGTAGGAGATATGAAGCAAGTGTGGTTTTTGTGCACTGGTCTATGTAGAATAGCAGTTGCTAAGGCAGAGAAGATGGGGGAAAGAGGCAGAACAGTGAACACTGGAATGTGCACGGAGATGTATATGTGCATAGAGAAATGATTTTTTTTTTTTGTAAAACCGAGAAATGTAAATTAACAAATGTAAAACAAACCACTTGTACAATGAACGGTGAATGAAATGTTCTTTTGAAATGTGTAATTTTTTTTATAAACTAGAAATGCAAATGCTAAATGAACAACACATTTGAAAACAAGAAGCAAAATGCAAACAACAAAATAAAGCACACATAATAATTTTTTTTCAATGCAAACAAACACACAAAATAAAAACACAAATAAAATCATACAAAAATAATCCAAAAAATAGAAAACCAAATTCTTAAAAATTACCCAGCAGCGGCGCCAAAAACTTGTTTCACAGCAAATTTTCTATTGAACTAGAAAACCGCTAATAAATTTTTAACTAAAATTTATACCGCAAGCGCACGACGTACATTTGTAATACGTGGCGAATACGGATTGATCTGTAGGGAATTGTTGATTTAAATCTCATATTCAATCAAATTAACCAAAGTTGAAATGAAAGTTAAGCTAGAGAATTAGAGAATTAACTAACTAACTAAAAGAAAAGAGAATCAAATATAAGAGTTAAGTGACAATTTAGAGAATAAATCCGCTCTCTATATCATGTAGTTCAACATATATGAAATCATGATCTCTCTTTTATGGTCATTAATGTTTTAATTGATGTGCTTATCATAAGTATGGCATATTTTTGCTATTGATTAGCCAACATAAGCCATCAAACTATAATACACCCCTTAAGCCACTTACTAACTATCATGAAACTTGACAATGAAAATGAAATCTCTTTTAAGTATGGCCTATTAACTATTGATTAGAAATATATACCATCAAATTTGAATTTCAAACCACTTTCTTATGCCATAATCATATTTTGATGAAGAGCCATTTGTGTTAGTGATTGTTTAAGCATAGCCTATTTGGTATCAACAATATAGGCTATCAAATTCAAAGCAAGAATAACAAATAAAACACTTCATTGATCATCATTAAGCATAAAAAGAGAGCATGAATTAACAAATAGTTGAAGCTACATAATTAGAGAGCTTCATTACCCCTAAATTGAAGGGG
The DNA here is from genome assembly GCA_030765085.1 of Allium cepa. Taxonomy (NCBI): domain Eukaryota; kingdom Viridiplantae; phylum Streptophyta; class Magnoliopsida; order Asparagales; family Amaryllidaceae; genus Allium; species Allium cepa. Next base: position 39,128,269 of record CM060935.1, on the reverse strand, counting down.
TTTAGCCTCTCTTATTTGTCATTTGATTAACAAATGTAGCTAGCAACATGAAAGCAAAAAGAAAGAAAATGAAAGCTAATGGAAAATATAACTAATCTAATTGCATATAGAAAAATCTACACTACTTACATAAATAAACAAATCTACACTACTAACATGAAAGGAAATAAATAAAAGAAGAAAGGATCATGTATAGAAATTGCATTAAGAAAAAGGAATTACATAAAAGAAGAAATGACTAAGTATCCATGAAAAGAGAGAAGCGAGCTTGATTTATTTTTGAGCCTAAACTAAAACTAAGAGAGACTAAGAGGAAGAGGGTTACATGAAACATAAGGAGTATATATACATGTGTTAAAACCTAATTCATATATTTGGAGAATGCCTAAAATATCCTTGAGAAAGTGTGGAGGCCAAGTAATCATTATCTTCTACTAATTATCATTTAAGTGTACATGAAGCCGTTAATTCCATAAGCATGTGCATTAACCTCTAATTTGTACATTAAGGTAAGTGGGTAGGTGGGGTCCTCCATGATCTTCACTTTGAATTATTTCCATCTTCATTCCTTTGTGTTCTTTTTATGCATGCATATCTTCTTCATGAAACAACTTGTAATTGAAATCAAATTCCTACAAAATAGTATGGAAATTTGTAATTAATTTTTCTCAAGTTAATTTATGCACAAAATGACTATTTTGCCCTTGGATGAAGATAAATATGTGACAATTTGGAGTTAATATGGATTTTGGTTAAAACCAGTTAAAATATCCAATATGGTCATTTATTTAAATTAATTAGAATAAATATGATGCTAAAAATATGCACATTTATGTGCACATCAGATAGATCTATTTCCTAAATTGCCCCCCAGTAGGTTCTCTTATATGTTAAGTTTAAACAATCTTACTTAATTAATTAAGTATGACCCGACCTTATTGAGTTTTATATCTCATTCTCCTTAACCATTTACATTATTCTATTTAATCCATCCAATTAAATGTACTGAATAATATTTAATTAAAAATGGGAGTCTTACAGTCTTCCCTCCTTAAAGAATTTCATCCTCAAAATTAAATACGGGTACAAAACAGGCATATCAAACATGCAACTAGGATAATATATCCTACCAGCTACTAGTCTATATACAGAAAATATAGAACATACCATCATAATAGATATGGATAAGTATCCATAATCCTATCAGCTATCTCCTAAGTATAGTCTTTCTCGTTGTCACTCCACTGGACTTTCACCAACTTGACTGTCTTATTCCTCAGCTTCTTCTCATCTCTCGCTACAACTCGAACTGTTTGCCTCACAAAAGTCAGATCTAGTTCTGCTACTAAAACTTCCAATATCGTCAAAGCAACAGTAGTCTTTGGATCATGCACACACTTCCTAAGATAAGGAACGTGAAACACATTATGGACACTTATCAAACTACTCGGTAACTCTACTCAGTATGTGAGTTTTTCGATCCTCTCTATAATAGGGAATGGTCCAATATATCTCGGTGCCAGTTTCCCCGACTTTACAAAACGTACCACACATTCATCACTGATACTTTAATAAAAACTCGGTCTCCAGTTAAGAACTCAAGAACCTTACACCATTTATCATGTAAATTTTCTACCTAGAGTGAGCTTCTCCCAACCAATCTTGGATTAACTAAATCATCTCTATGGCTTTTCTTACGACCTCTGGACCAAGGACCAATCTATCTCCGATCTCTAACCAACATGCTAGTGATTTGCACGGCCTTCCTTATAAAGCTTCGAAAGACGCCATTTCTAAACTAATCTGATAACTATTATTGTAGGAAAACTCAACCAAGTGCAAATGGTCTTCCTACGACCCACCAAAATCTAGTACACAAGCTCTCAACAAATTTTCAAGTACCTTATTGACTCTCTCGGTCTCCCCTTCCATCCATGAGAGATAATCAGTACTCATCTTAAGCTTGGTACCTAATCATCCTATAGAATCTTCATGAATTCATTAGTGAATAATGCATCTCTATCATTGACTATACCACTAGAAATTCCATGTAGTCTAATTATGTTCTTTATAAACAAGTTACCTAATATAGGCGCCGTCTCAGTTGACTTAACGGGAATGAAATGGGCACTCTTTGTCAATCTATCTACCACAACCCATATACTTTCATTTCCCCTGTTTGAGCTTGGCAACCCATCAATAAAATCCATGGATATCAAATCCCGTTTTCAAACTGGTATGTCTAAAGCTATAGCAATCCACTTGGCTTCTAATGTTTGGCTTTCACTTGCTGATAATTTGCACATTGCTTCACCCATAATCCTACATCCCTTTTCATACCTTCCCAGAAGAACTTCTCTTCATGTCTTGATACGTCTTGGTTCCCCCAAGATGTATTGTGAACTTTGATCATTGACATTCCATATGAACATCCCTCCTTAGGTTTTCAATATCCAAAACATAACTATCTCTTCTTTCTTAACCATCCTTTGGTTAAGACTAAAATCCTTTAGATCATCGATCTCATTTCCATTTTCTAGTCGTTTGATCCTTTTAGCTAATACTGGATCATTCCTTTATTTAAAAGCAATCCTTTCAATCAATACTAATCGGAGTTTAAACACATGCAGTACTTTGAATAGAACTAGCAGTCGATCTTAACTGCATACTATAAGTAGTCAATGCCTCTAGATCCTTCCATTCTACCAACATAGCTAACACCACATTCTGATGTTTCCTGCTAAGTGCATCTGCAACTTTATTTCCTTTCCCCCATATATACTCAATATCAAAATCATAAGCCTCTAAGAACTCCAACCACCTCTGCTGTCACATAATCAACTCTTTCTAAGAGAATAAATAACTCAAAGACTTATGATCTATATACAACTGGAATTGTTATCCTAAGAGGTAGTGCCTCCACACTTTCAATGCAATAATCATCGCTACCAACTCCAAACCATGAGTCGGATATCTAACTTTATGTGGTCTAAGCTGTCGCGAAGTGTAGGTAATCACTTTACACATTTGCATCAATACAGCTCCTAACCCTATTCCACATGCATTTGTATACACCAGTAAATCTTGGTTCCTATCTCGTACAACTAATATGGGCACATTGGTCAACATATACTTTAATTTATGGAATGCTTTCTCATATTTATCAGACCAAATAAACTTCACATCCTTTTTGGTTAGCTCAGTCAAAGGCGCTGCAACCCATGAGAAAGCCTTAATAATCTCCAATAATATCCAGCTGATCCAAGAAAACTTCTTACCTTAGTCAAAGTCTCGGGTCTTTTTCAATTATATACAGCTTCGATCTTAGCTAGATTGGCTGACAACCCTTTCTCTAAAACTACATGACCAGGAAACTTCATTTCTTTCTTTTACAAATGGCACTTCGAAAACTTTGTATTCAATTGATGTTGCCTTAGTGTCTCAAGCACTATTCTAAGATGTATCTCATGATCTCTTTCATCCTTAGATTATATCAAAATGTCATCAATGAACACCAATACGAACCTATCCAAGGGCTCTCAGAAAATCCAGTTCATTAAGTCTACGAAGAAAGGCAGCGCATCAGTGAATCTGAATGGCAACATTAACCACTCATATGAGCCATACCTCATTTGAAACGCCATTGACAATATACGTCCTCCGCCGCCTCAATCAATGGAACCCTGTCGCCAAATCTAATTGGAAAAATACCGTGGCTCCACTCAACCGATCAAATAAATCATCAATTCACGACAAAGTATATCGATTCTTTATTGTCTTTTCCTTCAACATACGATAATCAATGCACAATCTTAATGATCCATCCTTTCATCATAAACTTCGCGGCCGCTTCCAAAGGTAAACTACTTGATCTAATAAAATTCTATCCCTCCAAGTCCACTAGCTACACCTTTATCTCCTTCACCTCGGTAAGTGTCATCCTACTAAGTGGTCTACTTACGGGTTCAGCTCATGGTATAAGATCTATTCGAAACTCAATAACTCGTTCGATGGTAATCATGTAACTGACTCGAAAGCATCTACAAATTCTCTTATAATTAAAACCCGATTCAATTTGTGTTCCACTTCTATGGCACCCAATAAAGCACAAATTTCTAGGCTCTTATTCTTAACTGAGTGTACTATTCGGTCATTATTGTTAGGGTGCCTCAATGATATTTTCCTATCCTAGCATCGCATCTGCTCAACCAATCTATACCCAAAATAATCCCAAAACCCATGAAATCATATACATACAAACTGTGTGCAAAAGTATAACGTAGCAACTCAAACTCTAGATGGTTACATCTCATCCCAAGAGTTGCGTACCTTCCTATTGGATTAGCTATCCGTAAGGAAGTAACTAGGTATGATGGTTCTGAACATAACTTATCTATCAAACACTAAGGCACAAATGAAGCAATGCACGGTATCAAAAAATACCATAACTAGTATGCTATGAATCAAAAGTGTTCCTTCCATCACAGATTTTCCCTTCTCGACTACTATTGGTCTTGATGTAGATGGCTCCAATGCAAACACCTTTCCTTTATTAGCCTTGGCTGCTTTTGGACACTTGTTCTTATAATGCCACCTAGTCGCAATTAAAGCACCTCACATTCTGCTTCCTTACAACCACCATGCCATCAGCATATTGAAACTCATTAGCATGCTGCCCTTTCTTGTCACACTTGTAACAAACTATATTTTATTTCCCTTTTTTGGCAGCTCCACCTTTCTGAGCTCCCTTCTTCTTAAAAAATTTCCTTTTCTTATTATAAGAATTCTGGTTCTCCACCGATTCTCTTTCCTAAAGGTCGAAAGTATTTCTTCATTCCTAACAGCCATCTCCACCAATACATTCGATAAATCTCGGAGATGTTGCATAGTTGCCCTAGCAGTCTCCAGCCTCAACTTCTGGATAAACTTCTCATTCCTCTTGATAATAGTGTCAATAGTGGCATGTCCATATGTGGAAAGCTTAACAAATTTAGAAAAATACTCCTACACTGACATTCCCCCTGCTCCATCTCTATAAACTTCATGAGCAAAGCTCACTTAGCTACTTCAAACAAAAACCTTTCCTCGAATATCCTTCGAAATTCTTCCCAAGCCATTTCCTCTTCTAGTACCCCTACGGTTACCCCATTCCACCAGAACAAAGCGACTCCTTGCAATTGACTCGAAGCCAATCTCCTTTTTTGCTCATCATTTACATCCAAATCGGCAAAAATCCTTTCACAATGTAACAGCCAGCTCCCCACTTCTATTGCATTTTCAATCCCCATAAAAGGCTTCCCACCAAGACTAATATAATCTCGACTCAGCTTGGCATAGTTATTACCAATTGGCACTATGGAATTAACTCCTCCCGCATTAGCAAAATTTCCTTTTTCTACCCCTTCCTGTAGCTTCTCCAGCTTTCATTAAGTTGATAAAGAACTAATGCATGGTACCTATATCCACTGGTGGGGTCACAGCACCTACATTGGCATTTGCATTTTGATTAGCATTTATCTATCGATCCTGGTTCCTCCTGGTATTTGGGCCGAGCATTTCCATTGGTTGTGGTGCTTCCTCTACCAAGATTCATTCTTCCGTTTTCTGCCTCCATATCTTTCTTTCTCATAAATTTGCATATGCACCTTAGGAAGATATAGAAGAACAGTCTAGGAAAAGGGGAGAATACATACTTATATATAGCAAATACAAGTATGTTACTATAGCATTATTTCATACCCCAATCTTATTCTTTGGTTCATTAGGATTATTTTTTGCAAAAACTCTTTAGATTTAAAAATATTTTGATCATAAACCTATACTCTGCTAGCAACTTGTAACATCCCCATTCTAAGGCCCAAAGCTAACTGCTATGGATATAACAGTCATCTATAGTTATTATTTATCGATGGTAAATTCAGCCATTTTAATCATATCAATAATCAAAATCACATTATTAACCCAAAAATGGATTAACATCCCGGTTTGAGTGTGAAAGCACCAGCCCTGTTCTCACAGAAAAATAATATAGATAATAAGTATAAAAAAGAACCATAAAAAAAGAAGACAAGAAGATTTTTATAGTGGTTTGACTATTAATAAAGCCTATGTCCACTTTATAGTTTTATTATAGACTGATTTCTGTTACAAGAAGTATTTGATTACAAGGCTTTTGACTGTCCTTAGCTAAGCTGAATCTCTAAGGTTAGAATCCATTGGAGAATCATAGTGAATTCCTTAGAAATTGTTATGAGCGAGGTGAATAATGAAGAAAGTTTCTAGCAGAGCTTCAGCAATCGATCCAAAGAAGATCCTATTTATTTTGCGAGTAGAATGGTATTTATAGGGATCGGAGAACTTCTGGACCAGGCCTGTTCACTAACTGCTTGCAGATGGACACAGGATGATGCAACGAACCTTAGCACGCGACCCATACCAAAATCATGGATCGCTGGAGATCCATGGATTTAGCTCGCATGTGAGCTAGTTACTTAGCTCCTTTCTTCATTGCTTTACTATGCTAGGTCGCAAGTATTCCATGGCTTCGTATGGATCGCTAGCGATCCATGATGTATGGATTGTTAGCGATCGATACACTTAGTATATTTCACACTTTGTCCTCTAAGCCTTCTTTCCTCCTGCATACTATAGCAACCATTGATGTTGTATGGATTATTGGCGAACCATAGAGTATGGATCGCTAAAGATCCATGCACTTAGAGTATTTTTGAACTTCGATTTCTATGATGCCTTTATTGCTTTGTATCGACGTTGTTCATGCAGTCTTTTCGTATATCGCTTTGTTTGGATGATAATTTGCTTGCTAGTTGTATTTAGCTATTGATCAGACTGGATGGACGCTGGTCTCATGGTTTAGTCAAATTCAGTCACCGCTCTTCGTAATATGACTTGGCTCTCTTTAACTTGTTGCTTTAGCCCTTTTGGTTAGGTTTCGAGCCATTTTGACTTCGTTGAGTTGTTCCATCTTTTCTTGGATCCTTCTGGGTAAAAAATCCGGATAACATTTCCCCCCCAAAGTACGTTTTCATTGGAAACAAGACGTGCTTTGGAAGCTGCTTGTTGAATTCTAGATAATCGTGTTACAGCTTTACGGACATGAGCTAGGTCACACTGCTGATCACTTAGTTTTGGTCCCGACCGCTACTACTTGTCATAAGTGATCAAAATTTTCCTTGCAGCTCCTCGGTACACCTTTAAGTTGTGTAGGGATATCGCTAGGCAAAGCAACAAAAAGTTGCCTACACATGCATGGATCGCTAGCGACCTGACGCCTTATAAGCATGGATCGCCAGCGATCCATGAATGATGGATCACCAGTGACTCGATTCCTTCGAAGTTTTTCACCTTTTTTCACTTCCATATTTAGGTAGTTAAGCCAATCTAATTCGTTTATTCGAGCCGTGCCTTTCTTTCTTCCAGCGACCCACACACTTAGCAGCTATTCGATCCAAATCTTCTCGTAGGATCCGATTCATTTCTTCTAGATATTTAGCCTTGTCTTTCACCGTTTCCACAACCCTAATTTTCCATCACCTAGTTTGCCGACTGCATACAGATCACTACCGACCCTATTTCGCCATCTTCGTAGGTCATCGCCTATCTGTTTCAAGTTCACTGATCCCAAGTCTTTGACCAATTCCATGTTTGGAGTTTAGTCTGAGGTGGGTCTTGCTAATTACAATGTTCATTTAACGATTCCATGGTGAGGTTGCGTTTGTGATGTTAGCTGTGAGGAGTTTGAGTTGATTGCGGCTTAATGAAGGAAGACAGTAAATCAAGCCTTGAGTTTCTCTTGGAACGACATCCGGGCCTTGTCCCGGTGCTTGACACGTTTTGCTATCTTCGTCCATTAAGCCAGAATTGACTTGTGCCAAATTCCATAGCTAATATTGCATAACACGACGTGAACTGTTCCTGACTCTTTCAAAGAATTGGGACTCGTTTTACTTGCTTTTTGCATGCTCAGTGTCCTTGCAATGAAAAGAATCTTCCATGCCGCTTCGAATAATGGAACCGTTATCGACCGTTGATCGGCAATGGGTAAGTGTAGAGGAAGTAAAAACAAATGAAAATGATATGTGAAGTCCTTTTCCTTTTCCACTGCGAGGGAACTATCTACATGGGATAGAGCATTTGTTGCGTTTCAGACACCAAGCTCACCCTCTATAGATAGCACGCTGCACTTGCCCCGGTACATACTTGAACTCCATTGTGTCGGCACAAATCAATGTCTCTTTGGAATTCAAGTGTTGTAGAGGAAATTATTAGTTTAGATTGGAATCACCTGACCCTTTTGAATGCGAGTTCTGTTGTTTTAGAATGAAGCATCCATCTTTGCTCCATAAGTCAAGAAAAGGAAGCCCGACACTTTCGGAAGCCGAGTCTTCGTCCGTTGCCCTTTCTCCATCCATCTCACATGCGAAATATGGCCAGTTGGTTCCAGTAGGTCCGGTCTTAAGCTGAACTCCTCCCAATTTAAGTTTCTTCTCAACCAGGCAGAGAGAGCTTCTTTCATGGTTTTCGCTAAGGTTCTACATAATATCTACGTGCAGCACAAGATACTGGAGGAGGATGTAAGCATTCAAGAGAAGAATGAGTTTGCTTACATGCCTTCACCAGGATACATCGCTTGTCATCGGTATATGTGTTTGAATGGAGCTGTGCCCCATTTTAATGACTTTTTTCACGAGATTCTTTTGAATTTAAGAATTGCCCTATTCTAGATTCATCCCAATGGCTATGCCATCCTAACTTGTTTGCACATCCTTTTCATGCACACATTCAATCGCACTCCGAGCTTCGACAAGTTGCGGTACTTTATTTCATTCTAGAGAAGGGATGAGTGTCTATCTTTGGTCGTAATCGAAGCTCAAAGGAATCAAAAAATTATATTGCGGCTGTAGAACAACTTATCCCAGTTTAAGGCCCAATATTTCTTCGTCGGATGCCCAAGGGGTTTAATATTCTGTGGATGACATGGGCTAAGTTCTTTTCTCTATTTATTGAGTTCCAAAAAGTCATTGCGGGGATTCTAACAAGTCGAACATTTCTTGTAGTTATCTCGAGGCTGAATACGGACTTGACTCTTGATGAAGTTTTTTGAACCATGAAGGCTATTGACGTTGAGGAAAGGTCCGTATAAGTCTTGCTGACTGATGAGAACTTACTCCGATATGGTCTATTGCATACGGGGAGGTCCGCTATTCCAGTTGAAGTCCCCTCTCCTTCTCAATCTAGGGTTCGCACACGATCCATTTCCTCTTCTCATGGCTTCGAAGAAGGTGCTTCTCAAGAGAGAGAGGGCTTGTCTGGAGAATCAGCCGAAGAGGCTCGTGATGGAAGAGATGTAGCTGTGATCGGAGTTAGTCGCCCAGTCAGAATGCCTTCAATTTTGGAAAAAAAAAGAAGATTTCAACCAGAGGGAAGGCAATGCCGCGGTGGACTTAGAAAAAAAAGGAGGGGAAGTCGGGAGTATTAGTGATGAGTCCACTTTTAGCGATGATTTCTACGCAAAATCCAATGATGGGGATTCCGAATCGTGCGATGAGACTCCAACGATAGGCCCTATTATTCCAAGCTCGCCCTTCCATACGCAAGTGATAAAGACAATGCCCAACAAATCGAGGGACGTTAGGACTCTCTGAGCAAAGACGCTAGTGCGGAATTCGGAGATTTGAGCGAGTTTACGTCGATTTTGACGTGCTCATAGGGGAAGATTTCAAATTTAAAGAGGTGCCCCCTTATTTAATCCATGTGATATTCGAAGTTTGTCTGGCCCCTTTTATGGCGCCTGCATGATCCGGTTTGTGATGTCGTTTTAGGATTTCCTCCAGCAAACATCAGACGCTTCACTAGGGTCACACTCACTTGTACACACTTTCCGTGTCTATTTTTTATTTCTAAATCCTTTTATTCATGCTTCGTGTCAGGTATGACGAGAGGACATGGCCTTTATGACGACTTCAAGGAATTCATCGGCTCCCGGTGCTGGTCCAAGCATTATTCCGATCGTCACCAGCCCCGAGAGATGGAGGAAGAGTATAGAAGACGAAATGATCTAAAGGTCGAAGCTCGTCATCAATATAAGAGAGAGCGGAGCTGGTCATACAAAGGCGGGTATGAGAAAAGGAGGACTTTTGTTGAGAGGGAGGAGCCATCGAAGAGATCAAAATTTGATCATTTTTCACATTCCTCGGAACAGCAAGCTTTTTCTCCGACACACTCTTCAACGGGTCAGGAAATTCCTGTTACTTATGTCCATGTTTGTCCTTTAACTTACATCCCGCCATCTTCTATTGTTCTTAGCCCCGATGCTTCACGTCCCCACCAGTGACCCACTTATATTCTTCCATTGGGTCCTCCCAAGCTCAAGGCTGCACCCCTTGGGTGGTTTCTAAAGGGAGTCAAGTTTAATCATGATCTCCATCCAGTCCATAGAGATTCTTACATGCCACATATTCAAGCTATTAAAAATGATTTAGAAAAGGCCAAAGGATGGGAAAAATTGTGTAAGCAGCTGGTAGATACCAATTGCAACAACTACCAAGAAATCCTCTCTTTTGAGTTAGAGCAGGATGATTTTGAAAAAGCATTAGCGGAGCACAATGCCAGGATTAAACAGCTGGAGGAGGAGAAAGAAGCGGCTCTGCGAGAAAGCAAGAGGAATGCCGACTTGCTGGAGGAAGTAAAAGAGGCCTATAAAAGAATTGAGATTGTCTACAAGGATGAAATAAAGAAGGCTCATGCCGAAGAGGTCAAATTAAAGGAGGAGGTGGCTACTCTTAGCGCGCCAATTGAAGCCCAGAAGAAAACTATCTCCAACCACGACATTATGATTGAGGGGTACAATAAGACCATATCTAATCAGGTTGCGACAATCGCCCGACTACTGGACCAAGTTGCGTAGCTTAGCGCTGATAAGTCTCGCGGTGCGGTTGAAAAGGCCGCCATTACGGTGGATTATCTGGAGCTTAAAAATGCTTTCGAGAGGAAGATGGAAAAATATGGACGACACCATCTTGAATTTTTATGTGAATTCTCTACTTCATCAGGGGAGGCTTAGCTACTTAGGCCTGAAATTTCTGCACACTCTCAATGTGGTCTGGGAAGAAATCTAGACCCCCTTTCATGACAGCAGTGACGTTTACACCGAGCAAGAGTTAGAAAATGCCTACCATAAAGAAGGCATTGCTTGAGGGCAAGGAGATTTTGCAGATTGAGAGAGAGAAAGAAGCTACCTATGCCACCATGACAGCGGCCGTTGAAGCGCTTACAGAGCCTTTCGTTTCTAGTGCCAGCGAACAATTAGAGTAGCCCCTCAATCTCCTAACAAGTTCTGAGCTTGAGGCTTCCTCTCGTGTTATAGAGCCGTCTCAGGAGGGTGAAAGCGGCGAATATGAAGTTGACATTCTTGGTCACTCTTTCGGTGCAGGTAATCCTCTTGTTTCCCCTGAGTTCGGGAGCTTTCAGCTTACGCCGCAAGAGCAGGAAGAATTTAATGCTTTCATTTACGATCTTATAGGTCCGTCTATCTTTTTCTGTTGATGTGTCAGCTTCTTCGGCACCAGGGCTGCCACTATTTCCATAACTTTTGTGCTCATTCTGCTACTGTTCCAGTTTCCATGTTTGTGTCAGGCTCACAGTCGGGGGCCGGAGTCTGAATAGATTGCCGCACATCATTGCTTGGACAACCCTTCTATATCTTTGAAAGGTGACGTAATGGTGACCGAAGTTAGGGAGTAGGAAGTTCAAATAGAGCAGTCGCACAAGACTCAATATAAATTGGTCGCTATCAAGAAAGAGAAGGATGAAGCGATCAAAGCCTTAAAGAGCTCCTGCAAGTCACGGAAGCGCAAAGCGAAGGGAGAATCTTCTAAGGAGGCTACAGAGTAGGAGGAGGATGTTAGCGCTTAGGAGTTTATTGATATTACTGGCAGCGACACCATTCTCAAGGCAAGGCAAAAACTTCAAATAAAGGGCGGAAAGAGAAGTGGTGTAAAGAAGCACTGAGGAGTTTGGGTGGTGACCGATCTGATTTTGGTTCTTTTTGATTTATTTTGTCAAGCAAAGAATTTGCACTTAGTGTTTTTGTTGTGGAATCCGTATTTTCCTTTAATTGGCCGGTGTTGTTTGGATACGGCCTCCATGTTTTGACCCTGTATAAAAGAAAATTATAAGTAATACATTGTCGATGTATTGATTGTACTCTTACTTGTATGTTCGTTGTGTTCTGTACACTTGTGCTTATTTTGTTTACACTTATCCAGTTCTGTGATTACTGCCTGAATTCTTTATTTGGAGTAACAATTCTTTAAACAAAACTTCTGAAATTATTGTTTCCAAGTAATTTTATTTAAGTGTCGGTGTACGCCCCCTAGTTCACATGACTGTTTACTTCAAATAACTAACAAATGACCGGTAACTTAGGATTTATATAAGATGCATGTTAACACTTGAAATTTGACTAAATCACAACTCAATTTTTCTTCTTTCGGAAGTTTTGTGACTCGAGCATACAGTCCAAGTTTTCAGCGATATTTTGGTGAGTATGCAACATATGCATTTTTGAAATGTGCACATTGTATAGGTTGACTGTGGGCAGGTATACATTGTCAACGTTTAATGTAATAGTCTGTCGCACTCCAATTTTGTTGGAGTCGTCCCATTGTTTCCGATAGTAGCAGTGGCTTGATTCTGCTTATTCCTGCATAGATAAGTACCCTAGCATTGTCGAGGCAATTTCTAGACTTAAAAGCGCGTGTGGCTAATGGGGTGCATGGATTTTAGGATTGATATGTCCTGTCGATTTGGAATAGTTCTGGTTCTCCTCGGTGTTGCCTAACTTCGGGCAACATGAGGAGTTATGCTTTAGGAGCATGATTTCATGGCTTCGAGAGTTAACATGGGACTTATGAAATGTGCGGCTTTTGGGACTGCTATGACCCGCTAGTCCAGAATGGTTTTAGTATTCCTCGATGTTGCCTATTTTTGGGCAATGTGAGGAGTTTGAGTTTTAAGAATTAGTGCACGACTTATGGAGTGCACGGCTTTTCGAACTTCTCGGTGTTTCCTCTCCTCTGATAACTTGAGAAGTGTAATTTTTTATGGATTATTATATGGGTTATCTAATGCGTAGCTTTTCGTACTCCTTGATGTTGCCTATCTTCGAGCAATGTGAGGAGTGCAATTTTTTTAAGAGTTAGTACGTGGCTTATGGAATGCACGTCTTTTCATACTCCTTGGTGTTGCCTATCGTCGGGCAATGTGAGGAGTGCAATTTTTTAAGGATTAGTGCACGGCTCATGTAATGTGTGGCTTTTCATATTCCTCGATGTTTCCTATTTTCGGGCAACTTGAGGAGTGTAATTTTTTTAAGAGTTAGTGCATGACTTATGGAATGTGCAGCTTTTCGTACTCCTTGCTGTTGCCTATCTTCGGGCAACGCAAGGAGTATTTTTTCTAGCCTTCTCGATGTTTCTGGAACAATATCGGTTTTTAGAAGGCAAACATCTAGTTCCGCCGATCCAACGGTTTGAGTCGATTTGCTTCCGTTGACCTGTCGGGTAGTTACTATGAATATAATTTTGTTGGTTCAAAAAGTGAATTTTATTAAGGAAAGTAGGATAGGATTTTTCCTATTTACAATGTCCTCGGCATCTCGGGATGGCTTATTTGATGAAAAATAAAGAGTACATAAGGTAGTTTTCAAATAAAGTAATGGTAGAGCGATTCGCTATTCCATGCCCTGGGGATTTGAATTTCGTCAATGGTTGTTAGCTTGAAAGTTACGTCCCTTAGCTTTTGATTGCTGACATATGGTCCTTCCCAATTTGGTCTGAAAGCTCCCAAACGGGGTATAGTCGCTTGAGCATAAGATCTCCCACTTAGAAGGTGTGGTTGTGAACTTTGGTGTCGAAGTATCGTGGGACCCTTTTTTGGTAGGCAGCGGTTCTCAACTTGGCTTCTTCTCTTCTTTCGTTAATCATATCCAGCGACTCAAGTAGGAGCTTCCCGTTTTACTTTTGATTAGAAAATTTCCTTCCATACGAAGGGACTTTTAATTCAATAGGAATCATTGCTTCCGAGCCATACGCCAGAGTGAATGGAGTGTGGCCAGTTACTGCATTGTAGATAGTTTTGTAAGCCTATAGTGCAAGTGGAAGTTCATCAACCCAATTTCCTTTTGCTTTAATTAGTCGATTTTTGATGGTAGACTTGATGATCTTGTTTATCGCTTCCACTTATCTGTTTGCTTGTGGATGAGATACTACGGAGAAGCTCTTCTCAATTCGAAAGCGTTTGTAGAAGTCTTTGAACTTAGTTCTCTTGGATTGAGTTCCATTATCAGTGATGATTTTCTATAGCACACCAAACCTACAAATAATTTTTTTAGTGACAAAATTAATGACTTTCTTTGTGGTTATAGTGGCCAATGGTTCCACTTCGGCCCATTTCGTAAAATAGTCAACGACAACTATAACATATTTATCCCCTCCTTTAGCTATTGGTAGGATGCCAGTCAAGTCAATTTTCCATATCGCAAATGGCCGCGGACTGACCATCTACGTTAGCTCTATTGAAGGAGATCTTTTAATTTTGTTGAATCTTTAACTGCGATCGCATCTTATGGCATAGTCTGCAGCATCGTGGTTTATTGTTGGCCAGAAGTATCCATATAGAAGGACTTTCTTAGCAAGAGTCTCCTCTCCAGTATGGTCTTCGCATTCACCTTCGTGCACTTGCTTTAGGATTCGCCGGGCTTCATCACCAGACACATATCTAAGAAGGGGGGTTGGGAGTCCCCTCTAATAGAGTATCCCGTCATGTATCGTGAATCACATTGACTTTCAAAGAAGCTTTTTCCATTGATTCCTGTCAGTCAGAAGGGCCCTTGCAAGTAAATTGTCCTTTATCGGTGTCATCCATGTATCTAGCTTGACAGTGATCTTATGGATCCATTCAACATCCATTTCGGGTATGCTCAAGGTGGTTAGAGTTTCGACTGAGACTAGTCCCAATGATTGAGCTTTCAAAGCTTGCTAACTTATCCAAACAATCCTCCTTGGTGTTTTTCTCCCGTGGAATGTGAGTGATGGTGTAATGTTCGATATCGCTTAACAGTTCTTGCACTTTAGATAGGCACGGGGCGAGATTCTCCCCTCGAGCCTTGTATTCCCCTTTTACTTGGGAAACGACTAGTTGGGAGTCGCTGTAGTTGTGAACAAATTTTATTTTGAGTTCTTTCACAACTTTTAGTCATGCTATCAACGTTTTGTATTCCTCTTTGTTATTTGTAGCAGGGAATTCCAAGCGCAAAGCGTAGCAAATGGCTCATCATTCAGGGGTTACAAGCACTACTCATGCCCCCCAATAGAGGTTGTTAGATGTGCCATCGACATAGAGTCTCCATTGCCTGTCCACTTCCAGCTGTGTTTCTTCCTCATCATCTCGTATAGTGAATTCGGCGATGAAGTCTGCTAACGCTTTCCCATTGATGGCCTTTCTTAGGTAGTATGTGATATCATATTGACTTAGCTCTATATTCCACTTGAGAAATCGTCTGGAATTTTTAGGCCGATACAACACTTGCTTCAGGGGCTGATTAGTCAATACTTTGATCGAATGAGCTTGAAAGTACGGTCGTAACTTCTAAGATGAGATCGAGAGGAAATACGCTAGTTTTTCCAATTTTGAATAATTGCTCTTGGCTCCAGTG
Organism: Allium cepa; assembly: GCA_030765085.1. Classification (NCBI taxonomy): domain Eukaryota; kingdom Viridiplantae; phylum Streptophyta; class Magnoliopsida; order Asparagales; family Amaryllidaceae; genus Allium; species Allium cepa. Next base: position 39,112,533 of record CM060935.1, on the reverse strand, counting down.
AACCGCTTGCTAATGTAATACACAGGTCGCTGATTTTTTGCTTCTTCATGCACAAGGGCGACGCTCAATGCATGGGGTGAGATTGCTAAGTAAATTAATAGGTCTTCATCATCCACAGGATTTAATAGGATTGACGGAGCTTCCATGTGCCGCGATAATTCTTTGCATGCTATTTGAAAATTTTCACTCCATTCGATCCTCTTTTTTCTTCTTCAGTGCATCGAAGAATGGTATACACTTGTTGGTGGCTTTTGAGATAAGACTTAGTGCAACAACTTTTCCGTTCAGGCTTTGCAGTTCCTTCTTATTCTTCGGAGCTTGCGCTTCTCGTAGTGTCGTTATTTTTTGGATTTGCTTTGATTCCCCTGGAACTTATGATGAATCCTAAGAATTTTTCGAAAGCTACCTTGAAGTTACATTTGAGTGGATTGAATTTCACTCCCTACTTTTGGAGTATTTCTAACATTTCAATGAGATTATCCAAGTAGTTAATAGCTACTCGTGATTTGACCAACATGTCATCCATGTAAACCTCCATTTTCTTCCCAATCTAACGCTTGAACATGTTATTTACCAACCATTGGTAAGTTACCTCGGTGTTCTTTAAGCCGAATGGCATTACCCAGTAGCCGTATAGGCCTAAGTCAGTGATGAAGCTAGTGTTTTCTTGGTCAGGCTCATGCTTCAGGATTTGCTTGTACCTGGAGTTTGAGTCTATGATCGATTATAGCTCATGCCCTACCATTCCGTCCACAAGCCGGTCTATCCTGGGGAGAGGGAAGCAATCTATCAGGCAAGCTTTGTTTAAGTCCGAGCAATCAATACAGGTTCGCTAATGCCCATTGGACTTTTTGACTAAGACCGGGTTAGATACCCATTCAGGTAAGTTGCATCACGGATAAAACCATTGGCTATTAACTTGTCCCCTCTTCTCTTAATGCCTTTGACCGTTCAGGACCTAGGCCGTGCCTCTTCTGGTTTACAGGTGTGAACTTGAGATCAATGTTGAGCGTGGGGCATGCGATTTCGGGTGACACCCCACACAAATCGAAATGCGTCCATGCGAACACGTCTAAGTTGGCGCGAAGAAATTTAGTAATTTCCAATCGCATCTTGTTTTCAAGGTGCGATTCAATTTTCAACACTTTAGTTGAGTCGTCTATAATGACTGGGATAGATACCATCAATTCTACCGGTACCGCTCGATCCTCCCCCGAACTCTTTTTTCTAGGGCCCAAAGCCTTGTCCAATCGGCTATGGTCCCTGAAATAGAGGAGATTCTATAGTTGGTATTCGAAAGGTTCACGAATATGGAGATTTCTTCCCATATCCTTCGCCTTTTCCCTTCTTCTGGATTCACGTAACTCTACAACGTAACATTCTTTGGTGGTGCGTTGATCTCCTTTGACCACCCCGAGTCCATTTGCTGTCGGGAACTTCAATGTAAGGCACCATTGGGCCAGAGCGACTCTGAAATCAGCTAAGGTAGGTCGTCCTAAGAAGGAATTATATGCAGAAATTTCATCCAGAATTACGAAGGTCTGAATGAGGGTAATTCTTCGATCACCCTCTCTAAGCTCCTTTGGTAAGTCAATTATCCCTATAGGTTTTTTGTGTTCACCAGTGAACCCTTGGATCTTTGCTTGGCATGTAGCTACGCTTTTCATTCCGATCTTCATTTGGTCAAAGGTACATTTGAGAAGTATGTTGACAGAACTGTCGATATCGACCGGTACCCATCGGACCACGGTGGGCCCGATTCCTACCGTCACCACCATCAGGTCGAGAGTCATAGCTTCAATCCCTTCGGTATCTTAGTTTATGAATATAATATCATCATCTAAATTTTTCTTCTGCTTGGTAGGGTCTCCATCTTCTATCGTGAGACATGATTCCTTTAGAGCATGATTTAAAGAACTTGCATATCGCTCCATCTCTCCCCTACTTCTTTATGCAGGATATGGGCCTCCAAATATCATCCTAATAACGAGTTTCTGGTTTGTTCGCTGAGATCCCTCTTCACTAGTTCCGGCTTGGTTTTTTGATTCCTAATTGCCTAAGGAGCCGTGGGCTGGTCAAGATTCTATGGTTTTTTGATGTATCGCTGGAGCTTATTCCCCTGAATTAGCTTTTCGATCAAAATCTTCAAGTGGCGGAATTCGTTTATATTGTGACCGTGCATCTCGTGGAAACGGCAGAACTTCCTTGAGAGCTTCCTTCTTAGGGTTTTTTTTATATTCCTTAGCTCCCTTTGCTGCGAGATAAATATTTTCCCGAGTATCATTTAGAGGGGCGTAGGCTTTGGGCCTAAACCCTTTAGCCTTTTATTATTTCCATTACCATTTATTTTATTGGTGTTTTGAATTTTCCTCTTTTGATTTCCATCATTCTCTATGATTCTTTCAGCAGTTCTGGAAGCATGCGATTTTTGATTCATTGTTACATCGCTCTGCCCAATGTTCATCAGTTGAAAACTAGTTGACTTCCTCTCCAGCTCTTGTGCTTCCTCCAACCTCAAGTATTGGCTTGCTTTACGATTAAAGTCTTTCATTATGGTAAGTTGCTTCAAATTAATCCACTTTTTGAATTTTGTCTCCAGGTGAATAGCATGGACTAACACTATGAAAACCATGTCCTCGTTGGGGTTGCTTACTTCCGTCATTGCGGCATTGAACCGGTTCATGAAAGATATCAATGATTCTTTGCATCCTTGGAACAATCCAGATAAGGACATGACATCTTTTTGTTTCGCGGTATGGAGCTTGAAATGATCGAGGAATCTTGTTGCTAACTAGTCAACAGTAGAGACAAATCTAGGTGAATGCCTAGTGAACAGCTTCAGATTCAGAGGCATTAGCTCGATCCATATATCAACAGCTTCATACTCAGAGACAAGTCTTTACTTATTGCTAAAAGTAGAGACATAGATGCAATTCCATCCAGAAAGATGGGAGCACCTGCACCGAACAGCTTTAGAGGCAATAGCTCCATCCATGCACCAACTGTACTTATACAAATGGGGTTTTGGGTCCGGGTAGAATAATTGGCATTGTGAATTTTTTTGAATATTTCTCATTTAAGATATCACCAGTAAAAGGAGTCTAGCTTGGTGCAAACCCCCATTCAACATCTTTTCTAATATTACTCGCATCCATTAATCGTTGGACCATGTCTGCTATGTATGCCTCTGATGTCCGGTAATCCTGGGGCGGTATCCAGTTACTACACCAAGTGTTTGGCTTTGCAAACATGTAACATCCCATATCTTAAGACCAAAAGCTAAGTGCTACAGATGCTACAGTCATCCATAGTATTAACTTCCAGTGACAAAATACAGCAATGCTAATGGTATCATAATATCAGAAGCATATGAATATGAATAAATCACTGGTTTCTAAAATAACAATTCGCTAATTACATTTCAAAATAATAATTCACATCCTTGTTACATAATCCATTAACGTTTCCCTGGCACACATAAAATACATCAATTACTAAATACGCCAAGATCAACATATGACGATGCTCTCTTGGTTTATCTAAGTAATATAGTCATATCCGACTTATATACACAGTGGAAAATAAGCAGAATAATCTACAAATCCTAAGTAACCATCCGACAGCCACCTGCTCAACTTCGGATGCTTTATTCGCCAAAATCTCAAAACTGAATCCTTAACCCTCAGCTTACTCAAATCAATTTTGAGCCCCCGAGAGTTTAAGGGGAAACAAAAACAACGAGTCCGACATAAAGCCTGGTGTGAAAATTCTGTTACATATCTGTTTACTGATAATTAGTGAGACCACACCGCTTAGTGGAACAGGTTTCCCCTCACTAACATCTTCTTTAAAACATACATTTTGCAAATCCTTTCCTACAAACAAGTTGGTTAATCAAACTAATAATAATAGCAATATCCGTTATGCTAAAAGCTGGTAATAAATGGAATGTATGTTCGAAATCTTGGCAGGCTGCCCAAAAACTGGACTAACTATTTGTAATCTGGACTAACTGTTCTTAAACTGGGCTAATTGCCCTTTTTGGCTAACTGGGCCTACCAAATACAATATCAGATGGTCTAAACAACTGTTAGACAAAACTTCTGGATAATCTGTCCACTACAAGAAAATCTATCTTTAGTTTCAATTATTGGCAACGTTTGTAGTGTGAATTTAACAAATACTATTTTTACCATTTCTTAGTCCAATGCTACCAAAATTTTGCCCACTTCTCACCTAATTATAAAAACCTCATCATGTTTTTCCCATCTCATTCTTCTCCATTGTGACGTTTCTACCCTCGTTCAAAAAAATTCCTCTCGCTTCTCCATTCACGCTAATTATTTCCATCTCCGCTACTTATCTTGATCAAATCAGCTCTGCTTCACTTCATCGATCCACTCTTCCTTCAGTCTACCTGCGTTTTCTCTCTGGAGATTTTTTCACAAGCCCTAAATCGACTAATCAAGGTAATTGAAAAACCCTAATTTGGCTAAGATATTTTAATTTCTATACTATGGTTGCTACTACTACAAAACCCTAATCACTATATTTTGTTATTATGATTACTGTTGATGATATAATGAGGAAATGTCTTGAAACCATTCACAAATTTTGCACTTTTTTCACAAGAGTCTACCGTAGCTATGTATCGAAGCTCTATGATTTAGATGAGCATATGAAACTAGAAAGCATAGAGCCAACAGGTATTACTTGCGTAGTGTATTCATTAGGACTAAGTGGCTTTTGGAATAAGCAATAGAGTTTACAAAAGAGTAATATTTTTACAGAAGAGTAAATTTCTGTGAATTCTAGTAGAAATGTAATATTTTTACCACACACTTTTATGTTGCTTTTGCAAAGCAACTCGAGTTTAGTTTAATTATAATTTCATAATACTGATGAAAATATATATCACAGCGTAACAGCATTGGTTGATACAATATGTGCGTGATAGGTTAAAAGGATTTAAATAAATGTACCGAAGCTATTTTGTTAGAATAAACAGTTCATATTTCTAGTCAATTCAAAATGCTTGTTCCAAAGATTTGATAATGACAAAATTGAATTAAGAGTTGCAGATAATGCATGCTAGTTTACTACTGTAATTAACAGTGCACATCTTTAGACAAAAAAAATTCTTGATCCGGTAGTTGCATCAATCACTTTAGGAATCATGAACCAATGACCATTTATTGTCAGTACTTTAATCAAGAATAATGAAAAGTATACATGAACAAAATTCTCAAAAAAGTGAATGACTTGCATCGAGAGCCTGTTGTTAAAATTTTAAGGCTTTGACCTTATGCACTGGATCTTCATTTTACCATTCATCCAAAAATATCATTTTAAATAGACTAAAACAATAATTATTCACTATTCCCATGATCAGAAAGAATATCATCATAAGTAGAGCAGTTTTAAAGAAAATGTATATGGTATGCATTATTCGAAAATAACAATAAGATCTAAAAATGCAAATTATCTGTAAGGTAAACAAACTTAAAATGTGTGAAACCAATGGGGTTGAGATAAAAATATCTATTTTTGTCGATAATTTATTGTTAGTAATTATATTGTCCTTACTTATGTTTCGTAAAATTCTAGCAAAATTATAAGGACCAAGAATGTTATTGGTTAAAATGCTATCTTTACTATCGGATTTGTAGTACGACTTTGGGAACCAAATGTATCATAGGTAAAATCTAAAAGGGAGTGCGGATTTAGGATCATAAGGCTAACTTAACACTAGAGGGGGGGGTGAATAGTGTTTAATGAATTCTAAGACTTATATGGACTAGTTTAAAATTATGACACGAATAAATGCCAAACTTAATCATAGAACAATCACAGAATCAAACACAAATGCGGAAAGTAAATAAAAAGCAGTAAAAGGAAAGAACACATAGGATTTTATACTGGTTCAGAGTTACCCTACATCCAGTCCTGTACCAAGGCAAACCCCCTCATATAAATTTTTATTATACCAATGTCAATATTACAATCCTCAATTTCTAATGGCCTTGAGGTACCCTCCCGTCTCATGAGTCCGAGGCAAACTCTCTCGATTTACGTGACTCAAGACTACCCAATTGATTTTCAGGCACAACCATACCTTATAGAAGAGAGACTCGATAAACTTTTAATTAAAAATTGATCCTATAACTCCAAATAGCACTTTGATCTTCGAGAGAGGGCATAGAATCAAACAAGAATGAGATTCTAATTTGATTCACTTAAGAATTAGGCTGAATTTCGGCACGATCTTAAAAATATGAAAATTATAGAATATGGAGTTCTGGAGAAGAAGAAGTGAAGAAAATATGAAATTAGCTTGTTAAAAATTCGTTTGTGAAGGCTATTTATAAAGCACAACGGCCATAACCATTCGTAAAGATTTAAATGAATAGAATCTTCTTTTGAAAATTCAAACTTTTGAATTCAACGACCACCATGTCGACATGGGTATCCCATGATATCGACGTCCGTAGTTTAAAACTATGTAAAATTTGTTTTTGAAAATGGAGTTTAAAACAAGAGTTTATTTTAAAACAAAAACAAATAATATTTTAAGGCTAAAATATCCTTTTGAAAATCATTTGAAAATATAATTTTTAAGGCTAAAATATTTTGAAAAGAAGATTTGAAAATCATTTTGAAAAACCATTTTGAAGTAGTTTTGCAAGCTTCTTCCTACAGAACATCTCATCACATCAGTACTCGAGAACTTGTACAAAACCGGGAAATTCGTGGGTTTGTAAGCAACTTGTCATAGGTTTGTAAGCTATTTGTCGTGAGTTTGTAAGCCAATAAGAAGGTAGAAATGAGTTCCATCTCAAATAAAATTTGAAATGAAGATTTCCATGCTATTATGATGTTTTAACAAAAACTAGACACATATCTTGAAATCTTGATCTTGATACTCTAGAGTCTTCAATCTTGGGTCTTGAGTTTTTATACTAATTAGTCTCCAGTAATCAATATATATATATATCCTACATATACATATCTATCTAGACAACAGTGTTAGTATATATTTTATAATAAGACAAGTTAAAAGGTTGTTGTCATCAAAACCAACATCTTGGTTCCTAACAATCTCTCCCTTTTTGATGATGACAACCTGTACTTAAAATATGTATACCATAACTCCTATCATAATTCCCCCTTACTCCATGACTTCCCCTTACCCCAAGACAACTACTATTTTATAACTTCTCCCTCTTTGTCATCAACAAAAACATCTAACTAATAAATTCCTTGAACTTGATATAGGATAATCAACAATAAAATAAAGTAATCCATGTAAGTGTAAAAAGTGATAGGTGTGATCGTAAGTATGAAAAGTGATCATAAGTGTAATCCAAAAAAAATCACATCAGCCAATCATATTTACAGCAATTATTCAATCGAAACATATATACAAACCATACCAAATAAGTTAAGTCAATCAAGTTTAAAACACACCAATTAAATCAAACAAATAATAAGTCGAATGACTAGACATTCCTTTGTACGTCCACCCATCCATCTTCTCCAAAGGTAGGGTCTACTTTGATGGCATCCCATTCTTCTTTATCTTTGTCGAGAGTGACTAGGGGATTTCCTTCGAGATCGTCCTCGTTAAGGGCTGAGATCATCCAACGAAGGGCGTCGAAATGTCTCTCTTGCTCCTTGATCATCTGTATTTAGCTCAATTCTAAGTGACGCTGATTACGTAGTATGAATATTCTTGAAGGAAGTGAGAGTTTCTTCAAGATTATCACTTAGATTCTTAATCAGAAAAGCCATAATTCAAGAAATAAGAAGAACTTTGAAAGAGAGTGGTTAGAGATAAAGTTTGATAATTTATTCTGGAAGAAATAGATATAAATAGGGGAAGAAAGTCGTTTGAAATGAATAGACATAAGTTAGTTACATGAAATTAAAATTTGAAAGTGTAACTATTTTCTGCCCGTTGTATATCGACATGAGAGGATGGTGTAGGTCGACATGCCTCTTTCTAAATTAACATTTTGCTTTGTTTTGAATATTATGAGCAAATCTATTAAACTAAAATTTGTATACTATAACAACAAGAAATTACAAAGACAAATGAAGTTGAATAACAGGAAATGAAAGATTCCATTAATAGTTCCAGTCAACATTACATAAGATAATATAATATTTACTAAAATAAAGGAAATACAAAGATAGAACTTAAGATAACATGAACTAAAACTAGTTAGATGAAGATGAAGAAGATGATGGTCCAAGCTTTCTACTAATTTTTCCGAAGATCTTGTCGATTTTAGTGGAAAACTTATCCATTTTCTTACTCATTGATCTTTTAAGTGTCTTTTGATTTTCCGCTATAATTCTTTGATTATTGAGAATGGTCTTGTTGGATGGATTGGTGGGATTAGTAGGGAATTCAATACTATCTAAGGAAGTTTCTTGATCTTCCTCTTCCTCCTCTTCAATTTCCCTTCCTTCCTCTTCCTCTTCTCCTTCTTTTTCTACCTTCATTTCTTCCAACTCTTCGTGAGTTTTTCCGTAAGCGTTTCATATGGTTGAAACAGTAATGGAATTTTCATAAGGGAAATGTTTCCATGGTTGAACAATTTTCAAGTTATAAATTCTTCCCTTTTGAAATCAACTCCAAAGTAATTTAAAATCCGAGTAAGATAAATTCCATGATATAATGTATTTTCTCCCATAGTAAAATTCTTAGGTCTAAGCTCATCCAAAATAACTTGAGCCCAATTGATATCATAATTTCCAAAAATTGCAAAAAGAGCTTCGCAAACTTTTAAAGTCGGGTTGTTGTAGTTTCCCGATCTTGGTATTAGAGTGTGTTGGATAAGAAAGTTAATAATTCATGCTTTGGACGAAAATAACGATTTTTGAATTCAAAATTGTCACCCCCTTCAAAGATGTGATGGAATGTGTCTCGATAATTTTCATTGATTTGAAATTCCAAGAGTTTCATTCCTGTATACTTGCATCCCAAAATATTTCCCAAAATTTCACAATCTAAAACAATTTGTGTTCCTTTAACACTACTCCAAATTTACCCTTCTTCCCCATCATAAAAAACACGATCCAAATTTGAATAAAACATTTCAATAAGATTTGGATAACATACAAAATCATTTTGTTTGTTATCAAATAAACTAAGAATAGAACATTGTTGAAAAAGATTTTCAGTTTCATAAGAAGAAAAATTTTCAAAAATAGCAATTTTCCCCGTATGAATTTTACCAAAGTTTACATAGTTGGTGTAAGCTTTGATAGTTTCCGGATCATTAAAAAGAAAGTTTTTTTGACAGATTTTGGAATCCTAATGGTGTTAGGAGTGCTTGAAGAGGCCATTGAAAAATTTTGAGAGGGGTAGAAGATAATGAAGATAAATTTGAAATTTGAAATAAAAGTGAAAAGTAATGATAAAGAAAGTGAGATAAATAGAGATTCTATTGACATGTTCTCTGGTCAGAAGGCATCTTCAGAGCATTGAAGTTGGTGAAAAGGTGGAGGAAAACTCAAAAGTTTGAATTCAAATTTTGAAATCAAATTATGAGAGGCAAGTCTACATAGGGTATCCAGGTATATCGACATGTGCCTATTGAATCAAAGGACAAGTTTCTATTCCTAATTTCTAATATATATATATATATATGTATGTATTCTAGTTATATAATTCCTGTAATAACATTAAATATAATAATATTTAAATATTAATAACTTAATGTTAAAAATATTATTAAAATAATATTATTTTTGAATTTAAATTTCAAATTTTAAGTTATAAATTTGAATTTAAAATTCAAGGGATTTTAAAAAATCAAGCAAAAAAAACAAGCATCCATTCAGACAAGAAAAATTAAAGATAATATAAATGCGTACCTATTTTTAGATCTATACTCCCATCGTCATATGATTCATGAATAGCAGTGAAACACAGATTTGAATTATCTGTCTTCTTTTCATCGTCACTGGATGATGAGTCTGAGTCATCAAGAATTATTGTATATGCTTTCTTTATTTTCTTTGAAGAATCATTATTTGGAGGAAACAACTGTTTATCTGGATATGAACAATCTTTTCTACGATGCCCGACTTTATTGCAGTTGTAGCATCTATCATTTTTGACGTTCTCCAATTTGTTTCTGGAATTCCTTTAATCATTTCTTTTGTAATTATTCATTTTTCTATATTTTAGGAATTTCCAGAAGTTTCTTGTCATGAAGGCAATCTCCTCATCACTGTTTGGTTCCAAATCTTCAGTTGTTGCATTAAATGCTAATGACTTCTTTTTTATAGCCTCATTTTCTCTTCTTCCTTGCAGTTGAACTTCGTAAGACATCAGATTCCCAATCAATTCTTCTATTTTCATTAGACTGATATCATTTGCTTCTTCATTTGCAAGTGTCTTTTGATCCCATTTTGGAGTGAGTGGATTTAAAATTTTTCTAACTTGGTCTTCCTCTGAAAACTTTTTCGCAGTGCAATTAGTGAATGAAAAATATCCTAAAATTGACAATACATATCGGAAATGGACTCATTTGCATGCATTTTAAACAATTATAACTAATTAGTTAATATGGAAATTTTAGTCTGTATAAATTTGCTTGTTCCTTCATGAATAACTTGCAAAGTTTTCTAGATTTCAAATGCAGACTTACAAACAGATACTCATTAAACTCATTCCTATCTAATGAACAAAATAATACATTCATGGCCTTTGAGTTATTTAGTGCAAAACCCTTTTGCTCAGCAATCCACTGGGCAAAATCGGTGGTTGGTTCAATATACTCAGTTTGTGTGATATTCCAAGTGTCTAATCCTACTGATTGTAAATAAATTTTCATTCTACAAGCCCAATATGCATAATTACTGCCATTGAAAAATGGTGGTCTGACAGTAGACTTACCTCCTGCAAATGAACTAGTGTTAAGGATAACAGAACTAGTGCCAAAGTTGACATTACCAGTGTTGGTAGCCATTAAAACAATTTTAAAGTTTTAGATTATGAAAACTATGAAAACCTATGCTTTGATACCAATTGAAAGGGAGTGTGGATTAAGGATCTTAAGGCTAACTTAACACTAGAGGGGGGGGGTGGATAGTGTTTAATTAATTCTAAGACTTATATGGACTAGTTTAAAATTATGACACAAACAAATGCAGAACTTAATCACAGAACAATCACAGAGTCAAACACAAATGAAGAAAGTAAATAAAAATCAGTAAAAGGAAAGAACACATAGGATTTTATATTGATTTGGAGTTACCCTACATCCAGTCCTGTACCAAGACAAACCACCTCATACAGATTTTTATTATACCAATGTACAGATTACAATCCTCAATTTGTAAAGGCCTTGAGATACCCTCCTGTCTCACGAGTCCGGGTCAAACTCTCTTGATTTATGGGACTCAAGACTACCCAATTGATTTCTAGGCACAACCATACCTTTTAGAGAGACTCGATAAACTTTTGATTAGAAATTGATCCTATAACTCTGAATAGCACTTTGACCTTCGAGAGAGGGTAGAGAATCAAACAAGAATGAGATTATAATTTGATTCACTTAAAAATTCGGTAGAATTTCGGCACGATCTTAAAAATACGAAAATGATAGAATATGGATTTGTGTAGAAGAAGAAGTAAAGAAAATATGAAATTAGTTTGTTAACAAATTCTTTTGTGAAGGCTATTTGTAAAGCACCAATGGTCATAACCATTCGTGAAGAGATTTAAATGAATAGACACTTCTTTTGAAAATTGAAACTTTTGAATTCAATGGCCACCATGTCGACATAGGGTATCCCATGACATCGACATTTCTAGTTTAAAAACTATGTAAAATTTGTTTTTGAAAATGGAGTTTAAAACAAGAGTTTATTTTAAAACAAAAACAAATAATATTTTAAGGATAAAATATCTTTTTGAAAATCATTTGAAAAGATAATTTTTAAGGCTAAAACATTTTGAAAAGTAGATTTGAAAATCATTTTGAAAAACCATTTTGAAGTACTTTTGCAAGCTTCTTCCCGCAAAATATCGCATCACATCAGGACTCGAGAACTTGTACAAAACTAGAATGTTTGTGGGTTTGTAAGCCACTTGTCGTAGGTTTGTAAGCTACTTGTCGTGGGTTTGTAAGCCACTAAAAATGTAGAAATGGGTTCCATCCCAAATGAAATTCAGAATGAAGATTTCCATGTTATTATGAAGTTTTAACAAAAACTAGGCACATGTCTTGAAATCTTGATCTTGATACTCTAGAGTCTTCAATCTTGAGTCTTGAGTCTTTATACTGATCAGTCTAAAGTAATCAATGTCTGCATATATATATATATATATACATATATATCCTACATATACATATCTATCTAGACAACCGTGCTAGTATATATTTTATAATAAGATAAGTTAAAAGGTTGTTGTCATCAAAACCAACATCTCAGTTCCTAACAAAATCCTATCTAAACTTTAAGGATCAGATGTGTTATTGGGTAATAAAATTGTTCTTACTATTGCATTTATAAAGTGCCAATATAATTTTTAAGGATGACAATGTAAAATTATAGTTTAAGATGTACTATAAATAGGTGGTAACTGTCTTCTAGAAAATGAATAAAGAATAGTGAGTAGTATTGCCCTATTGTGTTGAGTGCATACTGGAATTTGGAATACTTAATTTAGTAACAAATTTTTTTAGTTGAAAAATGGAAGTTGAGGAGGAAAAAGTGAAATAAATGGTGTTTGGGGAAAGTACACATCCTAACCACTAAAGCATGGGACCATCTAAACTAATTTAAACTTTGTTTCATACGTATAAAAGATAATGTAATTGTTAGCAAACAAGTAAAAAAAACTATTGATAAATAAGCGGTAAAGCTAATATCGTTACCACGATAATAGGCTACTGGCTGAAGAAAACCCATATTAAAACAATGAATTAATTATTATATATCATTAGCCAATCGTGGAAATAAGAACCACCAAACTAGACGCTGATTCCTAATAATCAATTATAAAATGAAAGCAATTACCAGAATATAACAAATAAGACTAATTTGATTAACAAAATGATCGTAGTTTGTTTAAAACATGTATAAGTAATACAAAATGACTTTCTTGGTCTAGTGTCTAGATAATAATAGATGACCACCAACTACTATCGACAGCAATACTTGATAAACTTGATTGTTGGTTTAATTATCAATAAGCTGGTAACCCAAAAGTCTTTGGCCGGTAATGGTTTGCATTTCTATTGCACCGTCTAATCAAATTTTTTTATGTTCCAACCAATTATATAATAGCATTTTATAATTCAAAGTTCTATTTTGCTCAAATCAATTAATGCATAGAAGTTTTCCATAAAACAATTAGGATGCTTTTGAGGCCAATTTATTAAATTGAATGTTGCTTATTAAAAGTTGTAGATAGAATTATTGTATAATTATAACATCGTTAAAAATTAATTAAACATTTAATTAATGTAAATAAGTATATTTAATTAATTATTAGAATGATAAATATTTAACCGGTAATTAAATGTTTTATAATCAAACAAGTGCAGAAAAAATTCAACGATTCTAAGTACATGTCTGATGTGAAAAATCACTTACAAATATAAGATCATCACATAAATGATCAGCTCAAAAGAAAGTGTAAGCAAATAATAATGAATTAAATGCTCTTATGTCTTGAGATGTCAAGCTCAAAGAAGTGAACTGAGTGTGCAAAGGAGAATTATGTTTGTATGATGAGAGATTGGGCCTAACAGGTGAAAAGAGGCTCAAAAGATGGGGCTTTCTTGAGTACAATGTTGCAAGGTATTGACGAGAAGACTGTAGCATGAAAGAGAATGAAATTTGAAGCATGTAAAATTGAGAATATGGCAAGATATGTAGCAATGTTGAAGTTGAAGCGGGTTAACGCAGAGGCATGCAACCAATGGGTCATGTAGATGACATAGGCCTGCATCTGAAGTAGTGGAGCTGAAGATGCATGGGCTCGTACTGATGTGGACTAAAAGTGATGTGAATGACGATGTTGTAGCTGATTTAAAAGCAATGGGCAGGGGAATCGCATGCAGTTTGCCTGAAGCTGGGTTGTTGGTCTGAAAGTAGATGGATGTGTTTGAATCTGGGCTAAAGCAATTAGGGTCATGGATGTTGGTGTTAGCTGCCTGTGATGATCTGAACTGGATAGAAGGTTGCTGGTGGTGCTTCCAAACTGGTCAGGGGGGCATAGCTAATGCCTGACCATGAATATTATGGAATAGAGTTACCAATAACAGTATGCTATGTAGATAAGAAGTAGGCTACTATGCAGCTTTGATGACTGGTGAAAGAAATAGGCAATGCAGAAGTAAAGTATTGGAACCAAAGGTGGCACATGGAACTATTGCTGCAAGAATGAGCTGTTGCATGACTTTGGACCATCAAAAAACTTCAGTGTACAGATGGATTGTGTCAGAAGTTGACAAAATGGTTACTGCATACAATTTGAAGAATAGGTGGACTGTTGAAAAGAAGGAGGTGAGAATGTTAATGTTATTGAATGTTGATGTCCGGAGAGAGGTAGAAATCGAGCATCGAGTAGCTACATGGAGTAAGGTAATATGTTGCATGCAAGTGTGGTTAGGATGGCCACATTGAAAGTTGAGTAGAGAAGCATTCCGGATTTGAGAATGGTTGATGGAAGTAAAGCTGAATCAAGTGGCAGGCGATTTGACCCTAATGAAGATTGCAGAAGTCGGTTGAACCGAAGCCAGATTCTGGTAAGAGTAGGCAAGAAAAGGCCAAAAACATGCATGTGTAGAAGCAAATAATACCAAAGTTGCTAGTGAATGCTGGTGCACTGAATGCATAAGTAGACGATATAGTTACCACTGGAACGACTTTTGGACAAAGTTCTTTCTGCATCCCACCTAAGGTTTACAATACTGGAATGGCTTTTGGGCACTCGCTTCTCACTTGTGCATCCATTGGCAAACTGCTTTTTAATGTTCCGGCGTACAAATTATCAGTGTGCATAAAGCAATCAATAGTAAAACATATTTACTCTGTTTATAGAAAACACAAAATGTTTCCTAAAAGGCACACATGGCTAAAAGAGTGATTCAATCTATACTTTGGGATGTTTTTTTTTATGTGGAAACTATTAAAACATGCACCATGATCTATTTATTTGTCCCCTCCAATTATTTTTCCTCGTCTCATGAGATGGAGATGTCCTGATATAAGAAAACCCAAATTCTTGTTTCCATTTTTATTGCCTTCAATAATAGGCATTTTTAGCATATACATATATGTATTACGATCATTTTAGCCTTAATGTGCATTAGCACTTCAGGCATTTTAAGCATAAACATATAATTTATTCGACCCATGGTGTAAAAGATGAACTAGAAGTAAGCAATGATGAGTGTTAAGATTATGAGTAGCCTGTTTCCATTAAAAAAAATTATAATGTTTGAATGCATCCACCTATGGCTATGTTCAGGGCATTTTTCAATATAATGCAATAATAATATCAAAAATAGAGGTTGGTAAGTTACCAGGTCACTGCTTCCTTTCAGGATCTTTAATTGTTTTATTACATTCTCAGTTACCTCCTTTAGAGTTGCTTTTCTTTTCTCTATAAAATTCCACGACCGTGGAGTGGCATATCAGCCACTGTTCATGAAACACCCCCACACCCCTTAATATATCCAATAGGACATATTAAAAGGCATGGTGCATTGTAGGTATCACTGAAACTAACAGAGACTAAAATTCGTAAGACAAAAACAGGTAAAAACAACGGAAATTAAAATAATACCTATTTAAAACAAAAGCTTCAGAATTGCTCATAAACCAAATAAGTCAAATACTACATATAACATACATGTCTCAAAAACCAAAATGTCTCATGAAATAAAAGCTCATAGTCTCAAAATCAGAGTATATAATATTCCTCATAATAAGCCAGTACACAGAAAGAGTTAAAGCTAGAATAAAAGAAATACATGGTAGAGATCTTCTCCCAAAATCCTCCAAGCAACCGCAATCTAGAGCCCTCTCCCTTGATTCCCTACTCGGGGAAAGGGAAAATAGAGGAGTGGGTCAGACTAAAAGTCTGGTAAACGATAGTAACTACTAGAATCTTGAAGCAAAGTAAAGGAAATGGACTCTTCAATAGTTCTAGTATATACAAAAGGAAACAGAGAATAAAAAAGAGATAAACTGGAAAATACGATTAAACTATTACAATTGATAAGATAGGTCAACTTTGATTGTTTTCATTTGTCTTTGATAGTTGCTTGATTAGGCTGAATTTCTAATCCTATAATTAGGCTGAAATTCTAATTCTACCCTGTGATCGGCTTGCTACTTCATAGACCTTAATGCGGACTAGACGCTATATAACTCCCTACATAGCTGCCAATGGTAACTACGAAAGATACACAAAGTATCCATTGTGGACTAGACGATACATAGCTCCCTACACAGAATGCAATGGTGTCTACGAAAGACATACATACTAAGCGCTTGGAACTCATAACGATTACTGAGCACCGAAATGAAAGTCGCACGCGTAACTGTCACAATGCTCGTGCTACCTGTTGCTCCACCTATTGGGTTGTATTATTACCTCGACTCAACATAAGCGTGCCCCTTGTCTCATTTTAGGATTATGTAAAACACCGTGCCCATAGAAAATATAAGGGAATACTATTTATACCGGCCCGTCATCCAAACAATATCTAATAGCGTCCTTTTCCAAATCCTCTGTGATTTGAACATCTCTATATTGACCAATTAGTACCATTACTAGCATAAATGTGCCCCTCGTCTTACTTCAGGTTTATGCGGAACACCGTACCCATAGAAAATGATAGGAGAATGCTATTTTTTACAGGTCCTACTTTAATTCTTTGCTTATTAACTTAGATAAATTATTTAAATAACCATTTAATCTTCTTCTTACTATCTGTGCTTATTAATTTATCCTAAGTCTTAAAATAAGCCTTATTATGTTCTATTTGTTATTATAACCTACGTTATAATCATGCTTATTACTTAACCTAAGGTCTAAGTTTGAAAATAAGCTTCTTTTCTTCTTTTCTTCTTTTATTCTTTTTAGTTATAATTCTAAGTTATAACTAGGCCAATTTCTTTAATTCAGTCGAACTTATATCATAATTTGGCATAATTTCAGTGCAATTCTATTTATATTACAGTCTTTATAATTTACATCTTATATTCCATTATTTCATATTTTTTATAATTTAGTCCAATTTGACGTTAATTCTATTCTAACCCATACACGAAGAAGAAGAAGGAGTAATAAAAGAAAACTGAAAATAGAAGGAAATCCAAGGCATAAGAAGAAGATGCAAAATGATGCATAAATAATAGTAAATAAACTAAAATACTGTAAATAAACTGTAAGTAAATGGAAAAGCTAGAAATAAACTAAAATTAACTGAAAATAATTCTAAAAACAATAAATAAATTACTAAAAAGGTTACTTCAAAAATCATAGTAAAACTACAACTATTGGAAACCCTATTATTTTAAATTACTTAAAGAAATTTAAAATAATTACAATCACTCACCTGGTCCTTAGCTCTTCCCTTCAGGCCTTCACGAATCCACTTAGGGTTGCTAAACATTTTTATTTAAAATGATTTCCTCATTGTAATCTGCTTAGGGTCCTTCCTGAATAGGTGAACCAAATTATAGAAAATTTTAGAATGAGAAAAAGTGTTAGGCCTAGAGTTCTATATATAGGAGTAGAAGTGGATCTCAGACCATTGGATTTGCGGATTGAATAGGATGCAACCACATCATAGGCTGAATAAGAGCCATCGGATGCAATAATAGAAGAACCAGATTGAAATAAAAATGCAAAAAAGTCATAGGAAGCCTCTGGAACGAAGAAAATTTTTCTACGTCCCTGAACACAGGCGGGTCGGCCAGGCGATCGACCACCCTTGTGCCCAGGTCGACCGGCCAGTCAACCTGGCATATATATATATACACACACACACACGTATTTTGTTTAATTCATATCTCGTTCATTTTAGCTCGGTTTCTGAGTTCTATATATAGAAATTAACCAGAAAATTACCACGGACACAATGGTGCAACTCCCGTTGCTCAATTTTGATAATTTCATAAAGTTATTTTATTATTTAATTAGTTAACGAATTAATTATCATGGATTAAAAATTTTGGTTCTTACATTCTCACCTCCTTAAAGGATTTCATCCCCGAAATCTTTAAGGATAGAAGAATGAAATAAAAGTTTTCATCCAAATCTACAGCCAACTACTCAATCATCACTCATTACATCAATTATCCTTAAGTTTTTCTAATGCGATTTTTGATACTTATGCAGTTAGTGTAGTGTTAATGTCCCTAATTAATGCAGAATATTAGGCGGTCCACTAATTCAGTTGACTTCTTTTTATGCAATCATGTCCGTGCCATGTATCCAAATGAATGCAAAAATTCCCTAATAATAACTGATGGTTCTATATGCGTGCTACAATCATCATTCAAATGCAACAATCATATGTTAATCATCCATTTATAGCAACCATGGAATAAAATAAAATGCAAATGCACACGTATCCATATGCATATGCTCTGGTGTCCTAGTTAGGCCAATCCCTAAAAGATAATAGTGCCTAGTGTAAGTATATGCGTCCATTAGCATTCACTAGCAAACACTTGCATACATCATCCATAACATGTTCTAATAACCTGTTTACATCAAATCTTACCATCCATAGGTTAACTCCTAAGTTCTACCCTCCCGAAGGATAATAAAGGAAAGAACCTATTCAAAAATAAAGATGGAAAACAGGAAATTCGAAAAATTACTATAAAAAATGCGGATATGAGATACGAATTTTCTCCAAATCAAACTTAGTCTTCTTTAAAGTATTTTTAACCTCTGTAGACTCTATCCAACACGAAAGTGACTTGCGTGGCCTTCCATAAAAAGCTTCGAAAGGTGTCATTCCAATGCTAGCTTGAGAACTACTATCTTAAGCAGATTCCTCTAAAGAAAGATGCTTCTTCCAGGTTCTTCCAAAATCAAGGATATTCATTCCCAACCATGCATAACTTACTATTCTTCTTTAGTCTGCTCACATGAATCAACGTTCCTTGGTTCTCACTAGGGTCCTATACACTTTATGGAAACTCTATTATTACTTCCAAAAGTAATTACCGTTGTCTCCTTTGTAGCCTTACATCTTTTCCGTTACACCTAGGAAATGATTCCTATCTACTTCGCATTTTGGAGTTTGGTTTGGTGTTTATAGTTCCATTTTAAAAATTAAGGTTTCTAAATTTATAAAACATCAAATCCCAAAACCTTCGTCTTTAAAAGTTTTATCTTTAAGTTTCTATTAAATTCAAAAATACTAGGTTGCTTAAAATCTCATCTTTCTAGCCTTACATCTCACAGCTTTATGAATTCACATTATTTGCCCAAATCTAGAGGGAAAAACATTGAAATTCTAAGTCCAAAAATTATTCCTCATTTTCTTTTAAAGGCCTTTATAGTTTTCTATAAAAATTTGAATTTTCAAATTTTACTTTTATTAATTTTTCCAAACACTTATTTACTTTTTCACCAAACTATTTTATTTTAGAATATCTTTAAGATATCCATATGTGTTTTCAAAAAAACTTATTACACTTAACGGTCAGATACCTTCATGTATTGGAACTACTTTCTTCAATGAGAAATTATTATTGCTAAAATCTTCTACGAACCTTTTAAAAGAGAACTTCATGTTTGTATGAAATTATAAGGAACTTATTTAATATTTTTTGAAATAGGCTATACAAAATATGATGCTCTCATACCTTGTATATCTCTTTGATGTATACCTTATAACTTGCAAAAAATATTTTTATTGGTTTCATAGAAAATTATAGCATTACTCTTTTTATTCCAATAGATTAAAGTATGTTTAATTTATATTCTCTTATGATAGACATCTTCTAATATCTAACTTACTCTTTTCTTTTCAGAAAAACTCATTTTCTAAAACTTTTTTAATATATCCATAGCCAGAAAACTTTTTCTTATATTTATTTAAATAATAAGTGTATGTTACAAATCACTTTCATTTCTACTCTTAGAAACCATCTTTAAAATTCATTTTTATCTGGGTTTAAAACCGATGTTGCGTAAAACACTATCGCTATAACCCAAAAACATACTAGTGTATGAATTTAATTAAAAATAAATACTAATAAACCTCACAGATTAAGTAAAAACATTTCCTTTGGGAGTTACCTACCATAACGGTAGCATTATAGTCTATGCTCCCTTTATTTTCATGAAAACATATATTACAACAATAAATTTTGTAGTCTACGTTTCCAATCCTTAATACACTTTTAGGTTTTTATGTTTATTTTTTTTTAACTTACAAAGAAACTAGTGAACTATATACGTTCTGTAATTCTTCAAAAAGAATTTCACTTTTAACAAAATCTATATCATATAAAATCCAACTTATATTTCTTACCATATTCCCAAAAAACTACCGTTTACTTTTAAAAATATTGACAATTCTTCTTTTCAATTCTAATAATTTCATTTTATTGGGTTAGACATGAAGTGGATTTTACCTACTTACTATCCTAGGAGTATCCTTTCTATACCTTGGAAATCTCATTTCCTTACTTAAAGTCTTATATTCTTGTTCCTCTTGTATGCCTATATTTATCTTATGGCATCACTTTTATGAGGCAATTTTAATTTCTGCAATTATCTACATGTGGCTTTTCTCCTTTTCTATGATACATCTCTAATCTTTGCCTACCACCCTTTGGATTTTCACAATCCGAATCTAAATGTACAAAATCGTTTCTCGAACTCTTTCCATGCATAGACCTTCTCTATGCCCCAAGAAACATGCTTCTTAAAAGTGATACTTCAAGAACTTTGCTTTCAATCGAAGAATGCGAAGTGTACGAAGATCCTCCTCTAAATGAACAACATGCTCCTCCATACCTCTTGGAAATCACCAAAATGTCGTCCATGAATACCACCACAACTTATTTAGAACACCTCTAAAAACACGGCTCATTAAATTAATAAAATAGACCGGGGCATTAGTTAGCCCAAAAGGCCTAACCAACCACTCAAAGAATCAGTCGGATGTCCTAAATGCGGTCTTATTAATGATTTCATAACGACCCTAAGCTGATGAAATCCTGTAGCTAAATCAAGCTGGGAGAATATCGAAGAGCGAAGAAACTGGTCAAAAGATCTTCAATCCTGGGGAGTGGATATAGTTTCTTCTTTGTGAGCTATTTATTTCTCTATAATCAAAGGAACCATCTTCCTTAGTAGCGAAGATGACTAGAAAATCTCTGACGACAAGAAATAAATCTTACTCTGATGATGATGAATTGAGGGAATAAAGTAAGCTCAACATAACTGACCCTTGCGGCCGCGAGAAACCTCGAGAGTCCTACCGCTGCATGTCTCTAGCCTAACGACTCTCCTCTTGCAATCTAATATAGCTCCATATGTGGATTAGCCAATCCATTCCCAAAATCATCCCATACCCTGAAAATCCCAAAACATAGGCGTCATAGTCAAATTCTGCGACTAGGATAAAAAAAAAATTTCAAACCCCTGCAAACCATAGACAAGTGTACCGATCCACCTATGGGGTTTGAAATAATAATGGGGTCTACTGCTAAAGAGATGTCTAAGTGCAAACAATCTACTAAAGAACTAAAGATGGAAGAGTGTGATATTCCAAAATAGGTATAACTAAAACTAACAGAGACTAAGATTCACAAGACAAAAATTGGTAAAAACAATGGAAATTAAAATAATACTTATTTTAAACCAAAGATTCATAATTTCTCATAAACCAAATAAATCAAATACTAAATATAACATACATGTCTCAAAAATCAAAATGTCTCATGAAATTAGAACTCGTAGTCTCAAAATAAGAGTACATAATATTCCTCATAATAAGCCAGTACACATAGAGAGTTAAAGCTAGAATAAAAGAAATACATGGTAGAGATCTTCTCCCAAAACCCTCCTGGCAACCGCAATCTACAGCCCTCTCCGTTGATTGCCTATGGGTGACGAGGGGAAAAGGAAAAAAAGGAGTGGGTCGGACTAAAAGTATGGTGAGTGATAGTAACTACTAGAATCTTTAGGTAAAGTAAAGGTAATAGACTCTCCAATAGTTCTAGTATATACAAAAGGAAACAAAGGAAATAGGAAAGAGATAAACTGGAAAATACGATTAAACTATTACAATTGATAAGATAGGCCAACTTTGTTTGTTTGCTCTTGTCTTTGATAGCTGCTTGATTAGGCTAAATTCCTAAACCTATAATTAGGCTGAAATACTAATTCTACCCTTTGATCGGCCTGCTTCTCCATAGACCTTACTACCGACTAGATGCTATATAACTCACTACACAGTAGCCATCGGTAACTGCAAAAGATACACAAAGCACCCACTATGGACTAGACGATACATAGCTCCCTACACAGAAGGCAATAGTGTCTACGAAAGACACATATACTAAGCGCTAGGAACTCATAACGATTACTGAGCACCAAAATAGAAGTCGCACGCGTAACTGCCACCATGCTCATGCGACCTGTTGCTCCACCTATTGGGTCATATTATTACCTCGCCTCAGCATAAGTGTGTCCCTCGTCTCACTTTAGGATTATGTAAAACACTGTGTCCATAGAAAATATAAGGGAATGCTTCTGGTACTGGCCCATCATCCAAACAATATCTAATAGCATCCTTTTCCGAATCCCCCGTGATCTGAACATCTCTATATTGACCAATTACTACCACTACAAGCATAAATGTTCCCCATGTCTCACTTCAGGTTTATGCGAAACAACGTACCCATAGAAAATAATAGGGGAATGCTATTTGGTACAGGTCCTACTTTAATTCTTTGCTTATTAACTTAGATAAATTATTTAAATAACACTTTACTCTTATTCTTACTATCCGTGCTTATTAATTTATCCTAAGTCTTAAAATAAGCCTTATTATGTTCTATTTCTTATTATAACCTACGTTATAATCATGCTTATTACTTAACCCAATGTCTATGTTTGAAAATAAGTTTCTTTTCATATTTTATTCTTTTTTGTTATAATTCTAAGTTATAACTAGGCCAGTCTCTTTAATTCAGTCCAATTAATATCATAATTAGGCATAATTTAAGTCCAATTCCATTTATATTACAGTCTTTATAATTTACATCTTATACTCCATTATTTTAGATTTCTTATAACTTAATCCAATTTCGTGTTAATTCTACTCTAATCCATACGCGAAGAAGAAGAAGACGGAGGAATAAAAGAACAATAAAAATAGAATGAAATCCAAGGCAGAAGAAGAAGATGTAAATAATGCATAAATAATAGTAAATACACTAAAATACTGTAAATAAACTGGAACTAAATAGAAAAGATAGAAATAAACTAAAATTATCCGAAAATAATTCTAAAAACTATAAATAAATGACTAAAAAGGTTACTCCAAAAATCGTAGTAAAACTACAACTATTGGAAACCCTATTATTTTAAACTACTTAAAGAAATTTAAAATAATTACAATCACTCATCTCTGGTTCTTAGCTCTTCCCTTTAGGCATCCATGGATCCACTTGGGGTTGTTGAATATTTTTATTTAAAATGATTTCCTCCTTGGAAAATTATTCCGCTTAGGGTCCTTCCTTAATAGGTGAACCCAATTGGAGAAGATCTTAGAATGACAAAACGTGTTAGGCCTAGGGTTCTATTTATAGGGGTAGAAGTGGATTTCAGACCATTGGATTTGGGTATGGAATAGGATGCAACCACATCATAGGCTGAATATGAGCCATTGGATGCAAGAATAAAATGACCAAATTGAAATAGAGAATGAAAAACACGTCATAGGAAGCCTTTGGAACGAATGCCTAAACACAGGCGGGTCGACCGGGTGGTCGACCGCCCTTGTGCCCAAGTCAATCGGCCAGTCGACCTGGCCTATATATGTATGTTTATATATATATATATATATATATATATATATATATATATATATATATATATATTTCTGCTTATTTTGTTTAATTCATACCTTGTTCATTTTAGCTCTGATTCTGACGTCCTATATATGGAAATTGACCAGAAAATTACCATGGACATAATGGTGCAACTCCCGTGGCTCAATTCTGATAATGTCATAAAGTTATTTTATTATTTAATTAATTAATGAATTAATTATCACGGGTTAAAATTTAGGGTTGTTACAGTTCTTGTTCCTAATTTGGTCTAGATATAAAGTTGCCGTGGTCATTAATGCAATATACTTCTTTTGGTAGGTTTTGTTTCATACTTTAAAATCACTGGAACTTTACCTATATTTACATTTTAAATACCTTCATTGCTGAAAATAGCACTTTAAAAGAACATCATGGAGTTTTTTTTAATATCTCGTGGGAAATGGTTGTGAGTTCTAACACAGATATAAAGACCGAGACATCAAATCTTTTGAAAGTCCTGGTATGTGGTAACCAATTCATGTTGTACACTTTCTTGTGTGTTCCATATGGTTAGTTTTGTTATATAGATGGTTTTAATAGTTGTAAATAAAACTATATCTGGTAAAAATATATGGTATCACTAAATTTAATATGGTTGAGGTATATATTAGAACTTGTACTACAGGTACATATCTAGGCCTCATATGATATGCTAGAATAAACTGGAAATATCATAATTGTAGATGTTGGTTACAAGAAGATGAGGAAATTTTTTCAGAAGCTACAACAAGTGCATTGGCATTTCATATTTTAAAAACTAATGGATATGTAGTTTCTTCATATTTCATATTTCATATTTGCAATTGATAGATTCAAAAGCATTTTCAAATGGTTCTTAACATGATGAATAATTGGGTTGATGCATTAGCATGTCATTTGTCTTGTTTAGTAATATTGTCTTAAATGTAAGAAATACATATGTTGGTTTTCAAATCAATATATATTATATAATGAACTAATGAATATATAGTAAAGCACATTATTGGTAATGCAAGGCTCAAATCTTACAGTAGCAACATTAGCTTTTGCTAATAATCCAAAGTCAAAGGAGGAGGAAGGTAAATTCTTCAGTCTATAGACAACAATTTTTATGATCTCATAGAAAAAAATAAAGGAATGATAAAAAATATTCGAGTCTTGTACTAACACGTTGGAAGAGTCATCTTTGATCGGATTACTTGGAAGTTGGAACACGTATAACTAAAAGTAATAAAAAATTGTTTTAAAACTGAATATACTTAAAATGAATGTATACAGTAATATTAAAAAAGCAAGGGATAATAGTGAGGCAAGTTGTACTTTATTTGTTTAGGCTATATGTGTGTAACTAAATTTGTTCGTTTGTTTTGTGTATTATTTCATCCAGACTTTATTAATACATTATATGGAGCAAGCAATCCTAGAATTTGGCTGGGTCCAATCTTAAAATCTAGGCATAGACTATCTACAACTATAATTCCTGCATAGAACAACATTAATTATGTGAAAAATCAAATTTTTGGTATTTTTCACTTAAATTTTTGCTTGTTTTCGATCAAATTTATAAGACATATATTGAATTCTTTGTATTTTTTCTTTCTTTCATCGTAGCTCTCTAACAATAATGAATATTTAGATCTTTTTCATATTTCCTCGGTGAGCATAAATTCCTAGCGCCGAGTGTATTCTGAGGTTATCAATTTGTTTTCCTCCCACATTCAATAAAAATAGCTAATAAAGTGTAATGGGCAACCATTGCAATGTGTTGGTATTGAACTCTTATCTTTGTTGCTTTTAAGTCAATCTTTCTTTTAATGTCAAGGAATTAGTTGCTCATTAAAAAACTTTAAATGAAGATATGAAAACCTGAAACCTATCGTAAAGTTAAGTCAACTCTGTTACAATTCATGATTTCATCCTCTTCCTTTATCCATAATTTCATAACAACATTGGTACAGTAACTTAAAAATAAACTGATGCTGCCAAGTCGGTGAAGGTAAGGAAAATGATGCAATAAAGCTTAATGTTAAGTCATTTTCTTTCATGTTCATTATATTTTAGGGTACAACCTTATGCAATTATTTCTTGAAACATGTAAAAAGAACAGTTAATTAAAAGATATTCACAATGTGACGTTGTCACATAAATATGTGTATTAACAAAGGTAATAAATATCAATTATCTTAAGACTTGTACGAATTACAATGGTTGTCTTGTTTAGTAAAAGTGTGCGTGAATGGTCATAGTTATTATTCTGGATGGTACCCCTACATTCTCAATGGGAAAAGCATCAACTCTATCTTTCTTATAAGGATATACCTACTTATCGTGTTATGTGCGCATGTTCGTACATCCACAATATACTATTGTACTAGTTAACACAAGTATGAAAACCATAAAAATGAGCTATTTTGGAATAAAAAGCTTGTCTTATTCAGGTAGATATAGATATATATGATGATAGTGATACTCATTTCTTTGTTGATTGGGTTGTAAGCATTCATGTAAAAAATTGCATTAATACTGCTTATTTTGTATTATACCCATTGACACTTTTGTCTCTCATGATACAGTCAGCTAAAGAATGAAAAATGGGATGTATAAACATTTCTAAGGTAGGAGTAAAGTTCCATTCAGATTTGTAAGGTTATGTTTAACTTTAACTTGGCTACAAGAATCTGCTGTTGAATAATAAATAGATAATTGATGTGTTAATTTTCATGATTATACCTTGTAAAGTTGCAATTAAGTAAGCGTGATCTATAATTTTGAACACCTAAGGATAGTTTTTAGGATTAACGGATGGATTCACATATTTAAACAACATTTATGAATTTGTTTCGGGATAGGGAACTTACCAGTATAAGCTTTTAGATTCTAGAGCCATTTGTTGAAGGCAATATAGGTAAATTTTCTTGCAAGGCTTGTATTGATGTTCAGTTAATATCAGGAACCTAATATTTATTCCCCCATAAGTATAGATAAAAACATATTTTCTTACAGATTTTATTGCACTGCTCTGACCAAGGCTTCTATTTGGTTTTTCGAACTAAGGTCTGCTCTTTTTTCCTTTGTCATTGGTAGGCTCGCTATTAAAGTCTCTGTTTTGAAGATATTAAGATCTAAAACCTAGACGAAGTGTTTCTTGAAATAAAGCATTATAGTGTCTTGTAAGCAGCTAGAATCTATATGTCATGCCAAGCAGTCCTGAAGTCAACTAGTGTTTCTACTCCTAAAGCAATCATGGCTATGTATTTGGATAAAACATGTATAGTAAAGGCCGTTTGAAGGATTTATTTAGCATTTTCTATGCTATATTCCTAAAATTTTGATTTATACTTAGCAAAATAAGAAGAAGAAAAAATCAAAGAAAATAATGTTTTTATAAGTTAGAAAGTTTCTTTGTAAGAATCAACAGAGAGGCCGAGCATTCTTTGTTTCTCACTAAAAGAGATATAACACTAACTAGTAGATAGTGTATTCTCATGTATCTATTTTATTGTTTCTCAATAAAAAAATTGATAGGTCCTTTCATTAGCTAGAGCACAACATCTTGCACATTTATTAGGGCAAAAGAAAGCAAATGCAACAGAAGCCATTATTTAAAATGCAGAGGTAAATTTATTTGACATTCAAACCAAGGTTCAAAATTCCGGCGGAATTCCGGTTATTCCGGTGATTCCGTTCCCGTTCCGGTCATAACCCGAACGTAATCCGGTCAAAATTCCAGTTCCGGTCTAAATTCCGGATTTGATTTTCAAATATTGAATTTATTTTATAGAAAAATAAAAAAATACAACAAACATATAGCAATTAAAAAAGAAAAGCAAATTAAACAGAACAATAAATAAATTAACAAAAAATCATGTGTATGGATAAAAAAAGTTGTTATATTTTTGTTAATTTACATCGAATCATAATAAAAATTTCAAAAATTGAACAAAATTTTAAAATCTTAAATGAACAATACAGACTTTTTAAACAATGGTTTTTTAATCAAAGTGTATTTTATATGTAATTTAAAAAATGTACTGTAAATTTATGGTAGTATGGAATATTTATTAGCGAAATAGCAAGCTAAAGCAAAAAAGGTACCAGAATTAGAAAGGGGGAATTAATTTAAAGGACAAAGATTTGTATATTTTTTGCCTCAAGGACACGACCTCAATATTTTTACCACAAGGACAAACATTCTTCTAAAAATTATTCATAAGGACAAACATTTTCCAAAATTATTCATAAGGACAACAAAACTGCTACCGAGCTAAAACTGATACCTAAAAACTGTTACCGATAACTACAAACTGATACCTAAAAACTGCTATCAATAACTAAAAACTGATACCTACATAAAGTTGTCCTTCAGGATAAAATATTGAAGGTCTGTCCTTGAGGCTAAAAAGCTGTGAAATTTTGTCCTTGACAATAATTTCCTGAATTAGAAAACCGGAATTAAAACGGAACTTCCGAAATTTCCGGAACGGAACCGAAATTCTAAAATTACCAATGACCGGAACGGAAACGGAAAACGGAATTTCGAACCTTGATTCAAACTTATTTAAAGATAGTTCCTCTAGCAATTTTGCTAAGAATTTGCTACATTCACTTCGTGTTGGCATGAAATTTCTCCAAGTAAAATATCATCGGGTACTTTATTTTCTCGTTTCTTGATTAGAATTTATCTTGTTTAATATTTTAGGGAGAAATATCTGTTATACGTCTAGTATACCAAAACAGAGAATAATCAATTATAAACTCGTCGCACAAGTTTATAACTCGGATTTCCACTACACTTGAATTCTGTAGTAATTATTATAACAATATGAATGTTGTAAATAAACTACAACAACAGCGTTATACTATTTTGAACAAACAGTACAACTAGAATAATGGATAGAATATAGAATAATGTATATAAATATACAATCAGACTAGAATTCTAACCGGATTACGTCTGAGGCTCGTCGTAACGATTTCCTTAAGAATTTTATTTCAAAATTCTCCCAAGATACAACAGACGAACTCTGCATGAAATTGTAATGAGTATATCAAACTGTGATTTGAATATTAGAACAGCAGTTGTGTTTAGAAGAGAAGAGATAATTCAGATTAAAAATTCGGTGAGGTAAGTGATCAGTTTTCCTCCTTATTTATAGTTGGTCTGAATCCCTTCGAACGGTCGCGACTGCACCCGTTTGTCCAAACGGTTGCGCCTGTTGCTTTTCATAGCACCTGCCTGTTGTTCGGCCGCGTCTCCTCAGTTGGGCCGCACCTGTTCGTTTACGCGTGCTTCAGAAGTCGTATCTCTTCAGTCCCCGCGTCCGTTTTTACCCGCCCGCTGCTTCTGTTCATATTCCAGGCCCAGCCCAGTTTCAGCCGAAGCCCAAAAACTGTTAGACAATGGCCTAGCAAAAAAGAATGGTCAAAGACCCGTACCCGTACCCGTACCCGTACCCGGCCCGGCCCGGTTCGGTCGGTCGGACGGACGACGGCGCGCGCGCGTGTGTGGTGGTGATGCATGATCTCCCTTCTCACAACGAAGCATACATTTGGGAGCCCCAGGCCCCCAACCTCCACTTGAGAAAGGAAGATATAAACTAATATCTCTCTCAACAAATTGGCGATGTGGGACTTTATGTATTTTTCATTCACTTGATTTCTTAAGGAATTCCAACAAACCCCCACATGATGATAATATACATATCCCCCACACAAGCGAAATATCACAGAGTACATATGGAATAATGCTTTATCGTGGATAAGTAGATATTTCACTTTGAACTTTCCCTAGTTAAAACTTATCGGATCTACTTGGCTAATCGGTGAATTATTTCATCTTGAACCGTCGGCCTTTATTGTATATCCAGACAATAAGTTTTATGAAGCATTGATTCCCTTCTCATCCAATCTCTTGGTTGTGTTCATTTTGGTCCTGAACAATTTTTGGTTCTGCGAGTATTTTAGAGAATAAAAGCCTTTTAATATTCTCATAGAGCCGACCAGCTCACACTAACGTAGGTGATCGCAACCATTAAGAGTATCCTACATGTACCCCACTTGTTATTTCCAAGATATGGCCATCATTAAAAAACATAGTTTTAACCTGTAAATACTTCTTAGGCATGCATTTATGTTGTGCACCATAGGAATGGAGTTGGACTATGTCCATGCAAATGCATTACGTCTTGAGTTATTCAGAACTGATTTGCCTATTGATCCTAGTCCGTGGGATCTCCAGTCGCTAGGATAGGTTTCCGTATAAGATAACTCTTTGTGGTTTAGGCTTTTAAACCCATTCCCCTCGATGCGCAGTCAATTTTCTCTCTTGATAAACCTTTAGTAAATGGATCCGCTAGGTTATCATTTGTTCTCACAAAGTCTATGGACATTGTTCCATTTGAGAGTAACTGCCTAACTGTGTTATGGCGTCGACGAATATGTCGTGACTTTCCATTATATACAAAGTTGTGCGCTCTACTTAGCGCAGCTTGGTTATCACAGTGTATACATATGGCCGGTACAGGTTTAGGCCAGAATGGAATATCTTCTAAAAAGTGACGAAGCCATTCTGCTTCTTCGCCTGCTTTATCTAATGCAATGAACTCTGATTCCATAGTGGATCGAGCTATGCATGTTTGTTTAGTAGATTTCCATGAAACTGCTGCCCTTGCTAGGGTAAAGACATAACCACTCGTTGATTTTGATTCCTCTGAATCTGCAATCCAGTTTGCATCACTATATCCTTCTAAGACGGTAGGATATTTTCCATAATGTAAGGAATAGTTAGTGGTATTTTTTAAATATCCAAGCACTCTTATTAGTGCTTTCCAGTGTTCCTTCCCTGGATTGCTTGTATACCTGCTCAAGCGACTTACTGCATAAGCTATATCTGGTCTTGTGCAATTCATGAGATACATGAGACATCCTATTACACGAGAATATTCCAGTTGCATTACACTCTCATTAGTGTTTTTATGAAGTACTTCTGATGGATTAAAAGGTGTATTTACTCCTTTAATTCCAAAATTTTGAAACCTTTCAATCACTTTTTCTACATAATGTGATTGAGATAACTCAATTCCATTAGGTGTTCTTATTATTTTTATTCCCAAAATAACATCTGCAACACCCAAGTCTTTCATGTCGAAATTGTTGATCAACATTTTCTTTATGGTCTCAATTACCTGAGTATTTGGACCGAATATTAACATATCATCCACATATAGACAGATCATCACATATGATTGTCCAAGTTGTTTATAATAAACACATTTGTCACATTCATTTATACGAAAACCATTTCTCATCATGACACTATCAAATTTTGCGTGCCATTGCTTTGGGGCTTGTTTGAGTCCGTATAATGATTTGACTAATCTACAGACTTTGTTTTCATTTCCTTTGGAAATAAATCCCTCAGGTTGCTCCATGTAAATCTCCTCATCGAGATTTCCATTTAAGAATGCTGTTTTTACATCCATCTGATGAATCTCTAGATTATAGATGGATGCAATTGCTATTAGCATTCTTATAGAGGTTATTCGTGTTACCGGCGAATATTTATCAAAAAAGTCTACTCCTTCTTTTTGACGATATCCTTTGGCTACTAATCTGGCTTTATACTTGTCGATAGAGCCATCTGCTTTCATTTTCTTCTTGAAAATCCATTCGCAGCCAATTGGTTTTATTCCTGGTGGAATATCAACAATTTCTCAAGTTTTATTACTTAGAATTGAATCAATCTCACTTTGGATTGCTTCTTTCCAACATGAGGATTCAGAAGATGACATTGCTTCCTTGTACATTTGAGGTTCGTGCTCTAATACATATGTAAAAAAGTCCGAACCAAATGTTTTGGAAGTTCTATCCCTTACGCTTCTTCTTGGTCCAGCATCCTCAATTTGATGATGAGTTTCATCTTCATGTGAATCGTTTGATTCTTCTCTTGTCCTTTTTGGGACATTATTTCCTTCATTCCTTTTGTGTGGAAACACATCTTCAAAGAATGAGGCATCTCTTGATTCCATGATTGTATTTACATGAATATCAGTTATATCAGACTTGAATACCAAAAATCTGTAGGCACTACTATTTTGGGCTGGCCCAAGATAATAACAATCTACTATTTTTAGTCCAAGTTTGACTCTCTTGGGAGGCGGAACTGGAACTTTTGCCAAGCACCCCCACACTTTGAGGTATTTAAAACTTAGTTTGTGTCCTTTCCATAACTCATATGAAATTGTTCCTGTTTTATTATGAGGGACTTTGTTTAATATGTGATTAGACATATTTAATGCTTCCCCCCACAAGTTCGTCGATAGACCAGAGGTTAAAAGCATGGCAGTAATCATGTCTGTTAACGTTCTGTTCTTCCTTTCGGCTACACCATTTTGTTGTGGTGAATATGGCGCTGTTGTTTGATGAATTATACCATTTTCGGCACAGAACTGTTCAAATGGTGATTCATATTCTCCACCTCGATCAGATCTTAGTATCTTGATCTTTTTATTTAACTGATTTTCTACCTCAGCCTTGTATTTTATAAACGTTGTTATTGCTTCATCTTTACTATTTAAAAGATATACATAGCAATATCGCGTATAATCGTCAATAAAAGTAATGAAATACTTTTTCCCGCCTCTTTTAGGTAGTGATTTAAAATCACATAAATCTGTATGTACCAAACCTAATGGTTCGGTGCTTCTGTCAACATATTTAAATGGTTGTTTGACCATTTTTGCTTCTACACATGTCTCACATTTGTAGTTCTTATCTACTTGGAATTTTGGAATTAATCCCAAGTTTGATAATGTTTTCATTTTGCGGAAATTTATGTGTCCCAATCTATCATGCCATAGTAAAATTTCATGCTCAAGCAAATAAGAAACTTCAATTTTATTAATAGCACAATCAGAATACATATTTTTGTTGCCGACAACGGCTACATTTGCCTTAAATAGGCCATCACATAAATATCGCCTTCCTATATATATTCCAGCCTTGGACAGAACCATCTTGTCTGACTCGAACACCATCTTGAATCCCTTCTTTGATAGGACTGCACCAGAGATGAGATTCTTGCGTATGTCTGGAACGTGGAGCACGTTATTCAGCTTAACAGTTTTTCTAGAAGTAAATTTGAGGATTACGGTGTCACTGCTTTCGATTATGGAAACTGCAGAATTACCCATGTAGAGTTTTTCTTCGTGATCGAATTTCTGATATGTAGAAAACATAGATTTGTCAGAACAAACATGACGAGTAGCGCCTGTACCTACCCACCATTGATTAGGATTCTGAACCAGATTGCATTCAGATACCACCGCCGAGAAGTTGGACTCGTCTACTTTCATGTTATCCACTATATTTGCCTCTTTATTGCGTTCCTTCTTGAGTCTGCAATCTCTAGCGGCATGTCCAACTTTTCCACAAACCCAACATTCACCATTAAACTTCTTGGTTCGTTTGTTGTCTTGAGCTTTCCTTTTCTTTTGAAAATTCTTCCTTTTGTTTTTGGTCTTTGACCCTTCAGCCACAAATGCCTTATCTCTTGGTTTTGTAACTGCACGGTTGTCTGCCTCAATTTTTAATGGGACAATGAGATCCTGTAAAGAGATTTCCTTCTTCTTATGCTTTAGATAGTTGCGGTAATCTCTCCATGACGGCGGCAGTTTTCCCGTGATGGCTTCAACCAAAAACGATTCTCCAACCATATGACCTTCCGCTTCGAGTTCATGAATGATGATTTGCAATTCATGCAGTTGAGCAGTCACCGGTTTGGAGTCAACCATCTTGTAGTCCATGAATTTGTCTACAATGAATTTCTTAAGACTGATATTCTGCGTCTTGTACTTTGTGGTAAGTGCATTTCAGAGTTCTTTTGATGTCTTTGAAGGCTGATATACTTTGTATAACACCTTGTTGAGACAATTCAGAATATAGTTTCTGCATAAAAAGTCGGAATGCTTCCACATATTCACCTCTGCTTCCTTGCCTGGTGTAGGAATCGGTTCCTCCTCCTCGAGGTACTTTTGCAGACCGAGTGTGGTGAGATAAAACAACATCTGATTCTGCCATGTCAAGAAATCATCACCATCTCCCTTGAACGGTTCAGGTCTATTGTGAGTAGTATTCTTTGAAAATTCTACTGTTGCCATCTCTATTTTAGTAAGAAAACAGAAAAATTCTTAAGATGTTATACGTCTAGTATACCAAAACAGAGAATAATCAATTATAAACTCGTCGCACAAGTTTATAACTCGGATTTCCACTATACTGGAATTCTGTAGTAATTATTATAACAATATGAATGTTGTAAATAAATTACAACAACAGCGTTATACTATTTTGAACAAACAGTATAACTAGAATAATGGATAGAATATAGAATAATGTATATAAACATACAATCAGACTAGAATTCTAACCGGATTACGTCTGAGGCTCGTCGTAACGATTTCCTTAAGAATTTTATTTCAAAATTCTCCCAAGATACAACAGACGAACTCTGCATGAAATTGTAATGAGTATATCACTTTGTGATTTGAATATTAGAACAGCAGTTGTGTTTAGAAGAGAAGAGATAATTCAGATTAAAAATTCGGTGAGGTAAGTGATCAGTTTTCCTCCTTATTTATAGTTGGTCTGAATCCCTTCGAACGGTCGCGACTGCACCCGTTTGTCCAAACGGTCGCGCCTGTTGCTTTTCATCGCACCTGCCTGTTGTTCGGCCGCGTCTCCTCAGTTGGGCCGCACCTGTTCGTTTACGCGTGCTTCAGAAGTCGTATCTCTTCGTCCCCGCGTCCGTTTTTACCCGCCCGCTGCTTCTGTTCATATTCCAGGCCCAGCCCAGTTTCAGCCGAAGCCCAAAAACTGTTAGACAATGGCCTAGCAAAAAAGAATGGTCAAAGACCCGTACCCGGTCGGTCGGACGGCGGCGCGCGCGCGTGTGGTGGTGATGCATGATCTTCCTCCTCACAACGAAGCATACATTTGGGAGCCCCAGACCTCCAACCTCCACTTGAGAAAGGCAGATATAAACTAATATCCCTCTCAACAAATTGGCGATGTGGGACTTTATGTATTTTTCATTCACTTGATTTCTTAAGGAATTCCAACAATATCTGCAGTTGTGTGATGCAATTGATGTGGAAAATGCTGATGCCACAATTACAATGATGGATGTAGAGGATGACGTGGTCTGTAGTTTAAGGACAAGTCATGCACACCCAGTACACAAAGATAGAACTTCTATTGATGACTTTGAGATACTAAAGTCTATCAGCCAAAGGGCATTTAACCATGTCATTTAAGAACAACTGGTGACCTATTTACTACTAAGGTATATTGCGGTGAATAACGTTATTTACCTATTTCAACTTATTTTCATGGTGATCCGTTATCTAACTTTCAGCCTATTTATTTGCTATTAAGGTATGTCCCAATGAATAACATTGTTTACCTATTTCAAGATATATTCATGGTGATCAATCATCAAACTTTCAGCCTGTTTATTGAATGATACTTTTTTGATTGCATTCCACTACCATAGTGATAGCTTATGCAGTTAGTTTATCCATTCCACTCACGTCTATAAAATTTCTATGCAGTTCTTAAAAAAGAAGACATGATTTGCAAAAATGCTATTGAAAGCATATTGGCCGAATAAGATATCTTAACATCAATCTGAAACCCTTTTGTGGTAAGAATTGGTCATGGATACTGCTTATTTATGTTTTTGCATGAATGCTTTAAACTCATCTTTCTTTTGTAGGGTATATCAATTTGATAAGGTATGCTTTTTTTATTCATTTACTTATCGTGAAAATCTTTATCTTGTGATGGAATACATAATTGGTGGAGATTTATATCTATTGTTGAGGAATTTGGACTGCCTAGATGAAGATGTTACTCGTGTGCATATAGCAGAACTTGCAAGTTAAATTCTTGAGAGAAAAATGCATAAAATGCATTGTACTCACTCTACAAACTCTTTTTTAGGTTCTTGCTTTGGAATATCTACATTCCTTGTGAGTGGTACATCGAGATTTAAAATCGGACAAGTTATTAATTGCATATGATAGCCATATTGAGGTATAACAGAAACAATAATCATGCTATTGGATATAGGATTAACTAATCGAGTTCTTTGTAGTTCGATGTCTAACTTACCCATGAGTATTTCGGTAGCATAGCATTCTAATCCGAATGATGACGGATGGTTGGGTGAAGAACTGGACATTGATTTTGTAATATCTGTCGACGATTACTTCTATGATGATGGATCGACCTGAGTAGATGGATAAAGCATTAGAATAGTCCCTCATAAACATATACTATGCAAAAAGTTTGCAAAAGCAATGGTACAGTGGTAATGCCTCATTTCACTAAATCATAATGAAAATATATTCATAAACTTTTATATACTATGATCTGACATATGTGGTCTTAAGAAATCATGACTACAGATGTGAAGTGTTGTTAATTGTAAGATTGAATTTACGTAGTTTTGCTCTGGATCCTTTATTGTAGATACATGCAAAAAGGTTTGCCAAGTTTTACCTATTATGCTTCAATTGTAGTTGTTGCTTGTAAACAACTCCAACCATTTAAAAAAAAGTTTGACCCTATCCACTTGAACTAAATAATGAATAAGTGGGTAAAGTAATTGGAATTGATAATATTTCAACTTGCTCTATGTTTAATTACCATAACTAACTTATAAGTGCATACCAAGTTATATTTATTAAAAAAAGTTTTATGCATGTAGTTTTCCACGACTCACAGTTATAAAAAATGTTCACAAGTAGTTTCCACAAGTTAAAGGTTTCATGTTGAATATTTCATCAATTTGATCTATGAATTGATTGAAAAAAATACTAAACCAAACATGGACATCAAGAATTTTTAAGAGAAGTATAGTAGATAGGATCAAAATTTTGTTCCATCCAGATCAAAAAATTCAGTTGATCTAATTGCTATGATTTCAGATAAGGATACTATAACAGGGTTTTGCCCTATGGTTTCGCATATATTGTAGGACTTTAGTGTACATTTAACATACATGACGAAGGTACGAAATGATATGAAATTCTTGCAGTGACAAAGCTAGATTTACATGTATAATTTGCAAGAAAAATTGTATATAACTCCCTTATTATTATCCATGGGAAAGCAGAAGAGTACCTAATTACTTGGCTGTAGTTGGGCTTCTTACATAGGTAGTACTAGTTGAATTTTCTTCTAATACATTTTACAGTAATGAAAAACAACTACATGTTATCTGGCCAACATGTTGAACCGCTTTTAGACGTAGAATTGCAGATTATTCATTTGTTGGGCATTACACTACGTGCTTCAAACTTTTATATGCCTATATTGTATATTTATACTCTTTCGTAGCCAAGAGACATGCGATACTAGGAGAAGCAACAATTTCTAATTCACGGTCACTATGCCAGTCTTTCATGGCTTCAAAAGTCGATTTGTGGACTGCTGTAAATAATTACCTTCCATCCCATGCAAAATATATACATTCTTCAGTCCAGTGAAGAAGAAAAAAGAATCATTTTGATTGATATATTACTTCTTGCAGGGGGCGCTCTTACCATTCATCCTTTCACTCCTACTTTAATGTATTATTTGTAAATTTTGATTGTACCGAAATCATTCATAATGTGTGAATTAAAGATGTTTATGCTCGATAACTTCCATATGGTAGCTGATGACATAGTTTATTTGTATTTTTTATGTAGTTCATGGATTCAACAGTAAACCTCATGAATGCTTCATTCCAGAATTGCTAATATTTTCCTCTCAACTTGGATGCTGAATATAAACGTCAATAGCGTTGGTAACTTAATCAAATATATAGTACAAATCTAGATGTCATTTCTGTCATCTTGGGAGTTTTCATGGAGCGTCAAGTTATAAATACTTGAAATGATGAGAATCATACTTGAAATGGTAGCGTAGAGTATGCACTTGGAAACAACTCGAAAGCGACAACACACTAAACAATGCCAGAGCAATTGTTTAGGGGGTTACTTAAAATCGAGTTATTCGTATCACCTTATATCTTTTTCTTGGTGCAATTACAATTCAGGCTAGATATTTCCACCGAATCTAATTATTTGAATCATCTTGTATCATCAAAATTTGGAGTTGCAAATTAAAGTACCATATTTTGGAGTCCGAGTTTTGAGTATTTTCTTCTTTATACGTCGTTTGCCGAATAAACATAAATTACACTTGTATCTATACAAGTTTTTTAACTTTAATCTATTGAATTTTGTTATATTTCATATATCATAAATCAAGCTATTCTGAAAACCAAAATTGGAACTGTGAAGCAAAGATTCATGGATGATAAATCATATAATACTGTTTTATCAATATTACGTTATCATGCCGCACCTGTAGACCTATAAAATAAATAAATATGAAATGTACACGATATGTCACTGTTATTAGTTCTAGTAGAAAAAATAAACTAAGTTTGATAAGCATTAACCAAGTTTTTAAAAATTAGCTATGTTTATGATAATAATAATGTAACATCCCCTATCTAGAGGCCCAAAGCTAAGCGCTACAGATGCTGCAGTCATCTATGGTATCAACTTCCGACGACTAAATATGGCTATGTTAACGATATTAATATTAGAAGCACCTCAATATGAAACAAAATACGGATTTCAAAATAACTTTCACCTTATTACATTTCAAAACCAATTGTTTCACATTCACAACACATAATCCCAAATCGTTCCAAGGCATAGATAAAATATAATTATTATAAAATGCGCCAAGAGAGGTATATGAAGATACCCCTTTGGTTGTTCAGAGTCATATGGTCATAATAGACCGAATACAATCACAGCCAAAGTACATCAAAATATAACAAGAACTGCAAATCCTAAATAGCTATCCATTTGCCTCCTACATGCCTCCGGTAGCCTTATTCGTCATCCTACTAAAACCTAAAAAAGAACTTAATCCCTCAGCCTACTAAAATTAATTTTGATTACCCGAGAGATTAAGAGGAAAACATAAACTTCGAGTCAAACATAAAGCCTGGTATGAATAGTACTATACATCCCGGTTAAATATGTTAAGTGAGACCATGCTGCTTAGCGAAATGGGTTTCCCCTCACTAACATCCTTTTAAAACATATCTTTACAAAACCTTTCATAAAACCATATACCGTGCTCCTGCATCCACAATGGTTAAATACTATAAAGTAATCATTATGTAACCATACATAAATATCATGTAATAATGAACTATCTGTTCAAACACACATGTTTTGTTTGGATAACTTTTAACATTTGGCTGAGTCGGTCCTACCAGACAATATAATCAAAGTTAACCTAACACATATTAGATATTCTTTTTCTGGATTATCTATCCTTAACTATTTGTTAAACATTTCACTTTTGAACGGTCTGTCCTTAACTATCTATTAAATACTTCACTTCTGGATGGTCTGTCCCTAACTAAATCATCTCCCAGTTCGTCCTGATCCTGATGGTTTTTTAGGCTCACCAATAACCTATCTATATATAAACATATGTTCCTTTCGATGTGTAACCATAATTTTAGCTTGCCTGTGACAAAGCCCTATACACTAGAATTTTGGACAATAATTGGCTAGGCTTATTAGCTAATGTATAAGGCGCGACCACATACTAGTCCCATCCGATATTTGAATATCTGAGTCATTTTTACTTAAGGATCCCCTCCCATAATTTTCCTTGAAAACATTTCCAAAACGATTTAGACTTTTAAATCAAATTTAAAAAGGAAAATATATAATATTTGCACTTTACTCAAAATCATATCATCGTGTTATATATATACTTTACTCAAACATTAGTTGATGAAAACATTTAACCATTTAAAGGAACCTCTTTCTATACTTTTGAAATCATTCATTTCAAATTCAAACATCAAACCTTTCGAAATCAAACCTTTCGAAAACAATAAAACTATAGAAATCCTTCTTTAAAATCTCTTTAAAACATTGCCTTAGAAAACCTTAGAAAACCTTCCATCTCAAACCTTTCAAAATCATTCACTTAAACATTTCAAAGTCATTCAGCCAGAACCTTTCGAAGTCATTCGTTTAAGCCTTCCGAAAATAATCATTTAAACCTTTTGAAACATTGAATTAAACCTTTCAAATCAACCATCAAACCATTCGAAACCATTCAACTAAAACCCTTCAAAACCATTGAATCAAACCTTTCAAAATCAACCTTCAAACCTTTCAAAATCATTCAACTAAAACCTTTCAAAACCATTGAATTAAACCTGTCGAAGACTTACTGATTTCAATTTAAAAAAAGTGGAAAACCTACTTTTAAAACCTTTCAAAGTCATTAGAAGTAATCTTTCGACTAAGTCGAAAGCTCTGCTTCGAAAGCTTGGTATTCTTCAATTAAATACAAGGGTAAATCACCTAGGTCGAAAGTTTCCTTTCAAAAGCATTGGAAGAAGCGGTTGTTAATGAAGGTTAATATATGAAATTTTATTTATCCTGGATTTGAAGATTCGGGATAAATAAACCTTCGAAAGCTCTGTTTTTAAATCCGGGACAAATAAAATTTTGAAATTTGTTAATGAATTAATAACGGGAATAAAATGTAAGAATGTTAATGCAAGTTAATAAATAACTAATTTAGTCCAATCCCAATCATTTGAAACAATTGTAGGGTTATAATTGATTGTGAATAATAAATTTGGAAATAAATTCAAAGCTATATTAATTGATGAAATTAATTACTATATTAATTGAAACTAGGATGAAATGGGAATTATTAATGTAATAAAAACAAACCAATGATAATTGATCCAATAACAAGATTTAGAAATCAAATAAATGGATTTTTTAATTTTAATTTATAATTTCTGAATTTAATGAAATTGGAATTAAACACTAAAATTTATGGATTAATCAACTTTAATTTGACATCTAAATTTGTTTAAAATTATTGTAAATGATTAAGAAATCAAAAATGATAGAAAGGGTAAGTAATTAAGTTTAAACTGAAAAGGTGATTTAATTAAGTAATTTTTAGTTTGATTTAATAACTGAAAATAGTCATTTTAGCCACTGACTTGGATTTCGACGAGACCAATTTCATTGGATCTGTAATGGTGAATTATTGTACGATTTCAAGTTTCGTAGCAATCGGGCTTGTCGTTTGATCGTACGGGCTCGAAACACCTAGAAATCAATGAAATTGAAATTAATTGAAATCAATTTGAAATAACTTGATTTAAGAATAACTTCTTCATACAATGGAATTTGGACTTGAAACCTATTCCATTTATTTTAAAATACTCAAAAACATTTATTTCGATATATGGGTTGACTCATTTTCATTCCGGAGTTAGAACGGGCTTTTCGGGCCATTTAGCGTTCAACTTTCAATCCAAATCAATCCGGTCCGTTCTAATTACAGCTTTTCATATATATATATATACCTCGTTATAAACCCTAGCCTATTTATTGTGTTCATTTTTCTGTACGTACAATTCCAATTACTCCTCTTTCTCAATGGCAGACAAACTCTAAATTTCACAGTCAATTGCAAATCAATAATTTCTACTTCAAAATTCAAACTCCTCGATACATACCAAATTATATATCGATTCGAAGCTCTCGACGAGCACAAGTCAATTCTGATGTTTATTTTTCGATTTGGATCTCTGTTTGCCCAGAATTCGCGAATCAATTCTGGTCGTTCGTATTGAATTTTGGACGATCCAATGGTGGATCTGCCTTCGATCGGCGATCGGGTGGTGCCATGGCGAAGGTGATGTCGAGCAGCGTCGTATGTGGTTCTCGCATGTCATATGGAGGTCGGGATTCATTGGAAATCGATGGGAAATGGCCGATTTTTTTGCCTCAGCCTGGAGGCGTTTGCCTGCGAGGTGGAAGGCGGTGGGTGCGGCGTTGCGTCGTGGACAGGATGGCGGGGTTGGATGTGGCCAGAGACGTCGTAGCAGCGGCAAAAAAAGGATCAAGATGGCGGATGAGTTTCGTTCTGGCATTCGAATGAGTTAGGGTTCGCGTATGCAGGCTGTGGTGTGCGACGTGGCAGCCTGTGTGTGGTGGGGTTTTGTTTTTCTTTATTTTGTTTTAATTTAATTTCTGCACGTTCTAATTAGTATAACTTTTGCATATGAGGTTCGTTTCACACGCGGTTTTCTCCGCTAGGTTCCTATTGAAATTCCGGACATTTTGACGCTTGTTAGGACGGATTCTGAGATCGTTCAAATTTTGAGTTTAAATTGGATTTAAATTCGATTTAAATTCAAAAGGTGAGTGTTTTAACCCACACACAACTTCTAAAATTTCTTATGTTTGTTAAATTGATTTATGATGCGATTAAAAATTAATTTATGACTCTTTGGCATATTTTTAATCATCATCTCAGTTAAATTGAATTTATTGAATTAAATTGTTATTTAATTTATTATTGCATATAAACTGCCAGTTAAATTGTTATTTAATTGATTATTGCATATAAACTCCCAATCAAATTGTTATTTAATTTATATTGAATATAACTGCTAGTAAATACCTGTTATTTATTATCTGTTCTATATTGATGTTATTGTTTGAATTAGATGATGATTGTGATAAATGGTTTATGATTGATATTGGATGAATGTATGTTGTATTTTGTATTGTTATAAACTGCAAGTTGTTATTGATTTTATTTCATTCGGGATTGTTGTTTGAAATGATATACAACCGTATTTTTATTTTAAATTGCGGATTGAAATGATAAATATCCATATCACTTGACCATAAGATAGAAAATTATATATAGACACCATTGTTCTATATATATATATATATATATAAATATTTTGAAAAAGATTTCTATAGTTTTGACAAGATATATATGGTTTTATTGGATATTGAAATTTTTCTATAAATAACTTCTAAATTAAAGTGGATTAAAAATTGATTTGGGAATGTATTTAATTAAGAATTGTTTTAGATATATCGATTTGAAACTTACTGGTTTTAAGATTTAAGGATATGATTTTCATAACTTGATTTTGGCTTAAGGTGAATTAAATGAATATTTCAAGTATGAATAAATTTAAGGAAATATTTAGTTAATTATAATTTGAGTTTTATTTAAATAATAATGGATTTATTATGTAAATATTTCAAAACTAAATAATAAAAACTGAATTGCTGAATCGTAATTACCAAACTTTTGTTTAGAAATTATTGAATACTTAAAGTTTGAAATATATTGAATTTGAAATGGTTTATTCTGCGGATCAAATCTGGTTTGAAAATCGATAAATTTGGGATAATTTATTTGGAAACTAACTTGAATTTGAAATTTATGATTTAGGATTTGGTAAAATAAAAAATGTAGAAATTCAAGTTGTGCTAGATTTGAGTTGTGAAAATTGAAGAAGCTATTTATTATATAAAGTAATTTAAATATTCAAACTATTTAAGTGGTGGAAGTTATGTTCATAGTATGAGTTTCAAGGTACTATAAATTGAAAGTGTTATATTCAAGTGTTCTGATTTCAAAATGTTATAACTTTGAAAGTGTTATGGTTTTAAAAAGAATATATTTGAAATAAAATGATATCGTATTGATTTGGTTTTTGGAAAGGAAATGATATTTTGATTTAAAAGTATCAACTATTTTGAAAATGACCACGGTGTTATAATAACGTTTGGTTGTTAAAGAGACTGGGATCGGAAGTTGTCATACTCTCTGCCAACTCCAAAAACCACTTTAACAACCGTGTATGCAGTGGAGATTCTAGAATGAAGTAGGATGGTGGCGGAGTTCCTTTGAGGTATATACGTGGACCCGACTCCCGTGAGTTGGCATAAGGTGGCTAAATCATGAGCGATTGACGGGTTAATGAGGTAGCACCTTTTATCGGACACATCCCTTCGATATTATACTTTGACTTTTGGATTGATTAGGTGGCCACTTTTGATTTTTTGATTTAGGGGTGTGGCTCGAGGTGGGAGGTAGCTGCAATTATGCGTTACCACCGACCCGGAAGCGTAATTGGTGTATCTACCCTGGCATTGCCTAGTTGTGTCATGTCACATACCCTAGTGCGCCTTGTATGAGTTTGGTTTTCTCCCGTAGTCCGGGCGGTATCCTATGGTGGCTTCCCGTTCAGGAGGGACTATGATACTGGATGGACTACTGCGACTATTATTGTGTTAAGGGGGAGATTGGGTAACTCCTTAATGCTATTTTAAAGTAAATTTATTTTACTATAGACATTGCTATAATAGCGGAATATTGCTACATAATAAATAGTTTAATGGATCCTTAGGAGATGTGAATCTCGAACATCTCTTAAGTTACTGCACTCACTTTAGACACTTGATAGGAGATGTCAAATCCCGTAAATATCTCTGACGCCGTTCCACTCATATTTTACTATTGATTTAACTTACATATGATCTTTTAGTACTAACTCGAGTGTTTTGTCTTTTCAATTCGCTCGGGTCGGTCTGAGCATTACAGGAGTTGAAAACTTTATTTTGGGAGGACGAAGACGAAGATATTATTATTATTATTATGTTGTTCCACTACATTCATACTGTTCCGCTGCATTATTTATTATTCTCTGGTATGTGTAACTCTGATATGTGTTGTATAAGTATAATCAAATGTTTTGTAAGCAGCTTCATGAATTGCTTATTTGATTATTATATTTTATCGTTCCGCTGCAAGATTTTATTTTGTTTTTATTTTTTTATTTTTTTTTCTTTCTTTCTCTGCTTTTCTTATTTACCCCATAATA
The DNA here is from genome assembly GCA_030765085.1 of Allium cepa. Taxonomy (NCBI): domain Eukaryota; kingdom Viridiplantae; phylum Streptophyta; class Magnoliopsida; order Asparagales; family Amaryllidaceae; genus Allium; species Allium cepa. The sequence continues at coordinate 39,067,619 of CM060935.1, read as the reverse complement.
ATCCGCCCTTCTGTATGGTTAGAGATGGCACGCTTGTCTGCTTAAGCATACAAAAGGCGGGATGTTACATCTGGTATCAGAGCTTTGGTTTAGCGATAAACCTTAGCTTTGTGGGGTCTGACTCTTTATTAATAGGGAAGTAATACCCTATGATGAGTCGCTGAGCGTATATATATGAGAGAGCATATTTGTTAGTGTTATAAATGGTTTTGATATTGTGTTAATTTGTTCCGTTTTGTATTTATAAATTCTGGTTGGTGCATAGGACGCTATGATATCAATAGGGATTCTTAAGCACTTATTAGGACAGACCGACCCAATATTTGTTTTGAGTATAGGTGAATGAAATAATTTTTCCTATTATATTTTCTATATATACAATAAATTTATAAAGGTTATATTTGGTTGTAATATATTGGTTGTTAGGTAGTGAAATTTATAAATATCGATTGGAAATAAGATTTGAAGAAAACAAAATAAATGGAAATTGGAAATTTTAGAACTTAAATTCCGGGACTTTGAAAATTTCTTTTAAAAGGATTTGGAATATAATAACATTGTTATAAGTATTTTCTGATATAAATATTTCAATATAATTTGAAAGAATTGTTTTAAAGAAAATTTTGGAAAGAAATTAGTTCTGTACTCCCCTCTCTATCGATGGAAAATAATTTCGGTATATGCATGCATCAACGACATTCATTTTCGAGTTTCTAAGTGGGAAGGCCACAGTAGTTGTTTTACTGCAGATTTATTTTGATAAAATAATATAAATTTTAAATTGTTTTAAACATAATTGAATATATAGATTGTAAGTATATATGTACCTATTATTTTAAAATGATTTGAAATCAAACCCGGTATTTAATTCTTAAGTTTTCGTTAATTAATAGTTCCAACTATTGTAGTGAAATAGAATGTAACTAATTAATAATTGGAACCTCTAATGAAAATAAGAGATTCAATGATAAGATATAAATGGAATTAGAAGAAACTTGAAATTTGTAACCTATAAGACAAGGGATATTGTTATTGAACATCAGGTTAATTTAAAAGGGATAAAATAAACTTGTGTAACTTTCAATTACATCCCTAAAAAGCATATATATAACTTACCAAATATTAAAAGTTATAATGTTTAATAAGGAAATGTAATAGGATATTTTAATAGTAAACTTGAAGTAATGAAAGTATTCAATGAAATTCTTTAATAAATAAGAATTTGATGTTGTAATTGTTATAACTTAAGTTATAATTGAAATCTTACTATAATAAAATATGACAGAAGGTAAATGTTGTAAGTGAGTGATTTTTAACATTAAGTAAATGCTGACGTTATTTATTATAAAAATAAGTTGGAAGATGAATATGATAAGTGAAAGACTATAAACTTAAGTTAATGTTTGAAGCGGTGTATAACTAAGGGTAAATAAATGAAAATTTACAAGAAATAAATGTAAATTAAAAAGATAAATCATTATATGAATAAAAAGGAAATCAAACAACAAAGTTATGAAATGAAATTTATAAGAATGAACTTGATCTATTGCTTGAAGTTGTTGTTTATTTGGTTCATGGTTGTTTGGGCAAAGATACTTTAAATTTGTTTGGATGAATGAATAATCTATTTAGTTTCTTCTAAGATGGTTGAGTAAATGGTGCATTTAGTAGTTTATTTTTCATCTGTACAATTTAAAGTTTTGAACCCGAACAACTATTTGTTTTGTTTGATATGAATGGATGATTGAGTTGTGTTGACTTTGTGTGATGGTTGTATGCTTTGTTGCAAGTGATTGTTATTTATATTGATTTGTTTGTTATTGGTTGAAACAATTTTAAATATTTCATTTTATATAATTATTAACTAATTTTGGATTATATAAGTGAAATACAAGTTATGGAAGCAATTGCTACTGCTTTTTGTTTCATAATTAAGCGTTTGTTTGCCCGACAAATTGGTACGTTCTCGGATTACGGTTTTATAGCATTATTATATTATTTTTCCCGTTGTTGGGATATATTATTTTGAGATATTGTGATATATATTGTTATGTTTGATATTATATTTTCTTCCGAGCCTCTCTGTACAAAGGAGACTCTGCCGAAATTTTCCGTAAATTTTAGACTTAGAAAATTTTTGAAATTTTTTTCTAAACTTTATTAATTTGAGTACAAAAAGATTTAATGGTTATAAATCGGTATATTTTATTTAAATTAATTAATTTTGAAAATTTGTTTGTTTATAAAGTTAATATTTTTGAATAAGATGTATTGTTTACTTAATTCATCTTTTCCCTTCATTTTTCCTTTTCGGCGACGAAAAGTTTTGAGTGGGGGAGAGTGTAACGACCCGTAATTTTCGATGTTTAAAATTTGTTAATTTAATAAGATTTTGGTAATTAAATCTGGGATAAATGAAAATTTGAAATTTGTTAATGAATTAATAACGGGAATGAAATGTAAGAATGTTAATGCAAGTTAATAAATAACTAATTTAGTGCAATCCCAATTATTTGAAGCAATTGTAGGGTTATAATTGATTGTGAATAATAAATTTGCAAATAAATTCAAAGCTATATTAATTGATGAAATTAATTACTATATTAATTGAAACTAGGATGAAATGGGAATTATTAATGTAATAAAAACAAACCAATGATAATTGATCCAAAAACAAGATTTAGAAATCAAATAAATGAATTTTTTTGAATTTTAATTTATAATTTCTAAATTTAATGAAATTGAAATTAAACACTAAAATTTATGAATTAATCAACTTTAGTTTGACATCTAAATTTGTTTAAAATTATTGTAAATGATTAAGAAATCAAAAATGATAGGAAGGGTGAATAATTAAGCTTAAAACTAAAAAGGTGATTTAATTAAGTAATTATTAATTTAATTTAATAACTGAAAATTGCCATTTTGGCCACTGACTCGGATTTCGACGAAACAAGTTTTATCGGATCCGTAATAGTGAATTATTTAGAATTTCAAGTTTCGTAGCAATGGACTTGTCGTTTGATCGTACGGGCTCGAAACGCCTACAAATCAATGAAATTGAAATTAATTGAAATAAATTTGAAATAACTTGATTTTAGCATAACTTCTTCATATGATGGAATTTGGACTTGAAACCTGTTCCATTGATTTTAAAATACTCAAAAATTTCTATTTCGATATATGGGTTGACTCATTTTTGTTCCGGAGTCAGAACGGGCTTTTCGGGCCATTTATCGTTCAACTTTCAATCCAAATCAAACCGGTCCGTTCAAATTTTAGCTTTGCATATATATACCCCATTATAAACCCTAGTCTATTTCTTGTCTTCATTTTTCTGTACATACAATTCAAATTGCTCATCTTTCTCAATGGCAGACAAACTCTAAATTTCACAGTCAATTGCAAATCAAAATTTTCTACTTCAAAATTCAAACTCCTCAATACATATCAAATTATATATCAATCTGAAGCTCTCGATGAGCGCAATTCAATTCTGCTATTCGTTTTTTGATTTGGATCTCTGTTTGCCCAGAATTCGGAAATCAATTTTGGCCGTTCATATTGAATTTTGGACGATCCAATGGTGGATCTGCCTCCGATCGACGATCAGGTGGTGCCATGGCGAAAGTGATGTTGAGCAGCGTCATAAGTGGTTGTCACATGTCGTATGGAGGTTGGGATTCACTGGAAATCATTGGGAAAGGGCCGATTTTTTTGCCTCGGCCTGGAGGCGTTCGCTTGTGAGGAGGAAGGTGGTGGGTGCGGTGCTGCGTCGTGGTCAGGACGGCGGGGTTTGAGATGGCCGAAGACGTCGTAGCAGCGGCGAAAAAAGGATCAAGATGGCGGCTGAGTTTCATTCTGGCGTTCGAACGAGTTAGGGTTCGCATATGCAGGCTGTGGTATGCAACGTGGCAGCTTGTGTGTGCTGGGGTTTTGTTTTTCTTTATTTTATTTTAATTTAATTTCAGCATGTTCTAATCAATATAACCTTTTCATACGAGGTCCATTTCACACGTGGTTTTCTCCGCTAGGTTCATATTTGAATTCTAGACATTTTGACGCCTGTTTGGATGAATTCTGAGACCGATTAAATTTTGGATTTAAACTGAATTTAAATTTGATTTAAATTCAAAAGCTGAGTGTTTTAACCCACTCACAACTTCTAAATTTCTTATGTTTGTTAAATTGATTTATGATGTGATTAGAAATTTATTTATGACTGTTTGGCATATTTTTAATCATCATCTCAGTTATATTGAATTAAATTGTTATTTAATTTATTATTGCATATAAACTGCCAGTTAAATTATTATTTAATTTATTATTGCATATAAACTGCCAGTTAAATTGTTATTTAATTTTTTATTGAATATAACTGCCAGTAAATACCTGTTATTTATTATCTGTTCTATATTGATGCTATTGTTTGAATTAGATGATGGTTGTGATAAATGGTTGATGATTGATATTGGATGAATGGATGTTTTATTTTATATTGTTATAAACTGCAAGTTGTTATGGATTTTATTTCATTCGGAGTTGCGATTTGAAATGGTATACAACCGTATTTTTATTTTAAATTGCGGATTGAATTGATAAATATCCATATCACTTGACCATAGGATAGAAAATTATATACAGACACCGTTGGTATATATATATAAATATTTTGAAAAATATTTCTATGGTTTTGACAAGATATATATATATATATATATATATGGTTTTATTGAATATAGAAATTTTTCTATAAATAAGTTATAAATTAAAGAGGATTTAAAAATTGATTTGGAAATGTATTTAATTAAGAATTGTTTTAGATAAATCGATTTGAAACTTATTGGTTCTAAGATTTGAGGATATGATTTTTATAACTTGATTTTCGTTGAATGTGAATTAAATGAATATTTCAAGTATGAATAAATTTAAGGAAATATTTAGTTAATTATAAATTGAGTTTTATTTAAATAATAATGGATTTATTTAGTAAATATTTGAAAACTAAATTATAAAAACTGAATTGTAATTACCAAACTTAGTTTGAAATTATTGAATACTTAAGGTTTGAAATATATTGAATTTGAAATGGTTTATTCTACGAATCAAATTGGGTTTGAAATCGATAAATTTGGGATAATTTATTTGGAAACTAAATTGAATTTTAAATTTATGATTTTGGATTTGGTTAAATATAAATTGTAGAAATTCGAGTTGTGTTGGATTTGAGTTGTGAAAATTAAAGAAGCTATTTTATTATATAAAGCAATTTAAATATTCAAACTATTTAAGTGGTGGAAGTATGTTCAAAGTATGAGTTCCAAGGTACTATAATTTGAAAGTGTTATAGTCAAGTGTTCTGATTTTGAAATGTTATAACTTTGAAAGTGTTATGGTTTTAGAAAGAATATATTTGAAATAAAATGATATCGTATTGATTTGGTTTTTGAAAAGGAAATGATATTTTGATTTTAAAGTATCAACTATTTTGAAAATGACCGTGGTGTTATAATAACGTTTGGTTATTAAAGAGACCAGGATCGGAAGTTGTCATACTCTCTTCCAACTCCGAAAACCACTTTAACAACCGTGTATGCGGTAGAGATTCCATAATGAAGTAGGATGGTGGCGGCGTTCCTTTGAGGTATATACGTGGGACCGACTCCCATGAGTTGGCATAAGGTGGCTAAAACAGGAGCAATTAACGGGCTAATGAGGTAGCACATTTGATCGGACACATCCCTTCGATATTATACTTTGACTTTTGGATTGATTCGGTGGCCACTTTTGATTTTTTGATTTAGGGGTGTGGCGCAAGGTGGGCGGTAGCTGCGGCTATGCGTTACCACCGGCCCGGAAGCGTAATTGGTATATCTACCTTGGCATTGCCTAGTTGTGTCGCGTCATCTACCCTAACACGCCTTGTACGAGTTTGGTTTTCTCCCGTAGCCCGTCTGGTATCCTCTGGTGGCTTCCCGATCAGGAGGGATTATGATACTAGATGGACTACTGGGACTATTATTGTGTTAAGGGGCAGACTGGGTAACTCCTTAACGCTATTTTAAAGTAAATTTATTTTACTATAGACATTATTATAATAGCGGAATATTACTACAAAGTAAATATTTTAATGGATCCTTAGGAGTTGTGAATCCCGAACATCTCTTAAGTTACTGAACTCACGTTAGTCACTGGATAGGAGATATCAAATCCCATAAACATCTCTGTCGCCGTTCCACTCATATTTTACCGTTGATTTAACTTACATAAGATCTTTTAGTTCTGACTCGAGTGTTTTGTCTTTTTAATTCGCTCGGGTCGGTCTGAGCATTACAAGATTTGAAGACTTTATTTTGGGAGGACGAAGACGAAGATATTATTATTATTATTATATACTATATTGTTCCACTACATTCATATTGTTCCGCTGCATTATTTATTATTCTCTGGTGTGTGTAACTCTGATATGTGTTGTATAAGTATAATCAAATGTTTTGTAAACGGCTTCATGAACTGTTTATTTGATTATTATATTTTATCGTTCCGCTGAAAATTGTATTTTTTTTCTTTTTCTTTCTTTCTCTGCTTTTCTTATTTACCCTATAACAATCCGCTCTTCTGTATGGTTAGAGATGGCACGCATGTCTGCTTAAGCGTACAAAAAGGCGGGATATTACAAAGTAAACCTTTCGTCTTTGTTGAAAGGTTCAAAAAAAAATAAAGTGGCAGTAACCCTTTGACTGTGCCGAAAGGTTTCAAAATAGAATAATGTTAAAACGGCGGTAACCTTTCGACTAGGTCGAAAGGTTTAAAACCTATGCTTTAAACATTTGACCTGGTTGAAAGCAACCAAATCGATAGCACTTATTCGAAAGCAAAGTAGGTGAAAGCTGTTTATAAAAAATATATACCACAACCTCTTTGACCATCAACCCTTCGACTCTATCCAATTCATTAGGTACCAAGTAACTTGACAATATATAAATTGATTTGACCTTGTCAAAAGCATTGAACCTCCCAACCTTGTCGGAAGGTCCGAGTCAAAAGATTTACTGCCATAATAGGCTGAAACATGCTAAAAGTATGATTTCTCAGTTTTTAACTTAAAATGGACAACTTTTCAACTAATCTGCCTTTGTTTGTTAAATTCTCATTGGTTAATAAATTCTTTTCAGAAATGTGTGGCCACAATTTTCAATTATTTTATAAAATGCCCCTTCTAATTAATTAAATATATAAAACATTTAAGTCCTATACCTTAAATAATTTTATATATTCAACAAAACACTTTGAAAAATCTAGAAAAATCCTAGAAAATCTGTTTTAATATATTTTCCAACATATAAAAATCTCAAACCCAATTAATTAATTATTTAACCATAAATAATGTATAACCCAATAAATCATTTTCTTTACTAGAAAATTAATATAATATCCACATAAATTTAGAAAATTATGAAAATTGGAACCCATCTCTTAAATATTATTCCGACATATATTTAAATTTTCAAGGCATTTGGATGTCATCTAATAGGGTTTTCATATCAAACATATCATAAGAAATTAAAATGAACATATATAATTCATCAACAAGCATATATGTAACTTTAATCATCTAAACATGGCATATACTTGCAAAAACAATTCAGATCTAGTCTTAAAACTGAAAACTAAAAGAAAACGGGATGTAGTAATTATTCAACTTAGCTTTGAGATTATAGATGTGAGATTTGATGTTGATTTAGTTGATTGTTTCCCTTCCCTTGAATCCTTGTTTTAATCTTCTTTTGAGAATGATAATGGTGGCCGGCCTTGGGAAATTTTAGTTCGAATAAAAGAGAAGTGAACATGAATCTCATTCCTAAGGGTTTAGGCTATAAACTCCACCTATTTCTCATATTGCCTTTGTTATTTCCTAACACCTTAACTTAGATTGTTTCATTTTAGTTAACACCCTAACTAGGCATGACTACCCTTAGCTAATCAAGTATCAACTTATTAATCTCTACGTTATTTTATTTTATTTACCCAACTAATTATTCTAAATAATGTTATAAAAGTATGGGGTGTTACAAATAATAACAATAATAAACAATAGTTTGAATAAATTAACTAAGTTTTATAAAATTAACAAGTTTATAATGGTAGTAGTAGTAATAATAAACTAAGTTTGATAAAAAATAACTAAGTTTATAATAATAATAACAATAAAAATAAAAATAATAATAAATTATATTTTGATAAAAATTAACTAAGTTTATAATAATAATAATAATAATAATAATAATAATAATAATAATAATAAATTAACTAAGTCAACTAAGTTTTATAATTAATAACAGCAACAACAAAAACTAAGTTTAGAAAAATCAACTAAGTTAACTAAGTTTTATAAAAGTTAAATAAGTTTATAAAAAGTAACTAAGTTTATAATAATAATAATAAAATAAATAAGTTTACAATAATAACAATAATAATAATATTAATAATAAAATAATGAAGTTTATGAAAAATATTTTAAGTTTAAGCAATTGAGATAATTTATAAGTTTAATAATAATAAACAATAGTTTGAATAAATTAACTAAGTTTTATAAAAATTAAATTCGTTTATAAAATTAACTAAGTATTATAAAAATTAACAAGTTTATAATAATAATAAACTAAGTTTGATAAAAAAATAAACTAAGTTCATAATAATAATAAACTATAGTTTGATAAAAATTAAATAAGTTTATAATAATAATAAATTAACAAAGTCAACTAAGTTTTATAACTAACGACAACAGCAACAATAACTAAAACTAAGTTTATAAAAATTAACTAAGTTAACTAAGTTTTATAAAAAAAATAAGTAAGTTTATAAAAAATAATTAAGTTTATAATAATAATAATAAAACTAAGTTTACAATAATAATAATAATAAATTAACTAAGATTATGAAAAATTTATATTTTTGAGATAATTTATAAAAATTACCTAATTTAATAAAGTTTAAGTTTGAGATAATTTATAAGTTTAAGCTAATTAAAATATAAGTAATAAGTTATGACATTTTAAGTTTTAGCAATTGAGACAATTAATAAGTGTGAGTTAGTATAAATAAAGTTGTAAATAAGTTAACCGAGCTTTATAAAAATTTAACTAACTTTTATAAAAATTAACCAAAATTTTTAAAAATTAACGAAGTTTAACATAATTTAACTACGTTTTATAGAAATTAAATAAATTTATACAAATTAAGTTTTAATCGAATTTAACTAAGTTAATAAGTTCTTAAAAATTAAATAAGTTTATTATAAAAATTAACCAAGTTTTATAAAAAATTAACTAAGTTAACTAAATTTATAAAAATTATTTAAATTTAATAAAAGTTTAACTAAGGATGTTTGGTATACTTTAAATATGCAAAACAGTTTCATAACTATCTGTTGATTGTTAAACTTGTCTACAGGTAATTAGCGTTTTAGGAGTAATGGACAACTGCAGCAAAGCCTTGTGGGTAATCAAGTAATGAACATGGCTTTAATTGTTATATATACTATAACATTTTGTTAATACTTGTGTAAACATGTTTATGAATGGTTATGGATTTTATGTGAATTTGTTTATTTTGTCGAAATACTATTATTGAAATGGTTACAGATATTATATTAGATTCTATGATTAACGTGTTTTTTCAATTGTTTGAATATGATGATAATGTGATTGATTGTTGGTTCGAATACAACGATTATATGATTGATTACTGGTTTTAATAAGACTATTATGTGAGCGATGGCAGAAAATGGTACAAACCGTTAATAGGAAATGATAACATGTTCAATATGCAACAAAATGGTTAAAAACTTTTAGTAGCATTTTAAAACGCTTCGGAAATAAATGTAAACAGCCGCGATACGACTTTCGTAGCGATGGAAAAAAACTACCAAAACCTTTAGTAGCGTTTTGGTAAACATTACGATATGACATGCTACTAAAAGTCTGAAACCTTTTGTAGTGGTTCTAAAACCATTCTATAAGTCAAGTTTAGGTAGCAATTTCTACAACGCTACAAAAAGTTTCAGAACTTTAGTTGCATGTCATCTCACAGCGTTTGCCGAAATGTTACTAAAATTTTGGTAGCGTTTATACAACGCTACGAAAGGCCTTTTCTGGTGTAGTGGTCCTTAACTTACATCTCCCTGGTTCAACTGATCCAGATGGTTTTATGGCTTACCAGCAACCTACATCTGTACACAAATATTCTGTTCTATGTGTAACCAACATTTTTGTCTTAACTATGATTAAGCCCTACATTTCAGAATTCTAGATTAAATTAGCTAGGGGCTAATAGCTAATGTGCATAGGGCGCGAGCCTACACAAGTCGTATCTGGTCTTCCAATCTGAGTAATTCTCTTAGGGCTAACTACCTTTTAAATTTTCCTTGAAAAACCTTTCCAAAAATGATTTAACCCTTTAAATCATACATATACAAGGAAAATACATATTTAGCTTTACTCCAAGTTATTTTGACATGTTATATATATACTTTACTCAAAATGATGTTGATGATATTTAATGAGGATTAACTACCCACTCAAAATAAGTTAAGACCTTTTTTACTTCAATACATAGGTTATTCTGCCTATTTATACTTTCAAAACCTTTGTTTAAAACCTTTAAATAATCCCTTCGAAACCCTTGAAAGTAACCCTATCGAAACCAAGTAAAACCCTGTACTTATATAGGCCGAAAGGCCAAAACCTTCCTTTCGAAAACATTTTAAAAACCTTTTCGAAACCTTTGGAAATCGAAACCTTTTCGAAACTATTAAACACTGACTTTTGAAACCTCTAGAAAACCTTTTTGTTTAACCCTTTTGAAACGATCAGAAAAACAATACCTTTCGACTCCTTCGAAACCTTGGGGAACCACCCCTTTTGAAACCATTCATTTAAAACCTTTCGAAAGCAACAAAACTCAACTCTTTTGAAAGCACATTGGTTCAATTCAAACATGTGGAAACCTTTCGAAGACTTACTCCTTCGAAACCTTTAAAAATCATCTTAGTCGAACCAGTCGACAACATCTACTTCGAAACCATTTAAAACTGTCTCTTTCAAAACCATTTGGCTTTTACTTCAATCTGAGAAAAAGGGTCTTTAAATCATTTAATTCGATAGCATCTGTTTCAAAACCATTTTCTAAGTAATGAAGTGATGGCGTCGAAACCATACCTTCGAAAGCATTGGAGAAGTGAAGATGTTTTATAAAACAAAACAACCCTTCGAAATCATCTGGGTCGAAAGGGAGAAAGCGGCAGCTAAAGGCATCGACTTAGTCGAAAGTGTTCATTTAAAAACAAAGATAAAACCCAATCGAAACCATTTCCTTTTAAACCAATTGACCTGGTCGAAACTTTACTAAGTCGAAAGCATCTTAGTCGAAAGCAAGTAGACGCATTTTTCTTTAAAACCAAATCAAAGCTTCAACCCTTCCAAAACCCCATGGTTTCGACCCTATACCTTTCGCCCACATCCAATTCATTACGTACCAGTTACCTGATACCATATGCAATGGTTTTGGCTGTGTCGGAGGTGATAGTATGGAGGGGGAACCCGGTGCTGGAGGTATCGAAACAGTGTAAAACCTATTCATTAGTACTTTTAAATTATTTCTTTTATACCAACCTGCCTTATTTGTCTAAATTTGATTGGTTGCTATTGTACTTTTCCAAAAGTGCCGCCAATTTTCAAAATTAACAAATTTAAACTTATTTACAAAAAGCTCCTTCTCCTTTATAATTATATAAAACACTTACGTCTCATACCTTAAATAATTTTATATAACCATTAAAACACTTAGGAAAAACCCATAAAAATTTCAAAAAACCACATTATATATGTAATAACCCTGGTATTGGTGATAACCTATGATATTAGATTATAATGATAGTTATAATTTAATACTGAAAATAAAATGAAATGAAGAAGATACTATGGTTAAATAAGACGAAAATATCAGAATTTTATTAATTTGAGTTAATAAATTAATCAAGAGATGTATTTCAACATTAAAATTTTGAAATAAATATAAATTGATGGAAATAAAGTTTTAAAAGCTTTATCTTGATAATTTGGAGTGAAAATAATCAATTTGTAATTTTAATATGGGTAAACGCAATAATATTAGAAATTATTGCCAATATTAACCATTTATTGATTTTTAAAAAGAGGAAAAATAATGTAAATTGTGATGTCCCGGAAATTTGGGTAATACTTATTTAATAATTTCATTAATAATTATTTTAAAATGTGAAATGTTAATTTAATAATCTAATTCAAACAAATATTATCTTTTGAAAGTTAATAATTATTTAGTTTGTCAAATGATATTCTTTTCTAAATTTATAATAATGATATAATAATAACTTCTGGGAATTTTATTCTTTTTAAAAGTTAAAAAATTTTAAATGATAAAATGATCTTTCAAAGCTAATTTAAAGGATGTTTTATTTATAATGTATATATGTGTATACATTGTAAATAGAGAATTTGATTTTAATTTTAATTTAAATTTAATAAGAATATTTTCAAATTTATATATATATATATATATATATATAGTTGTATAACTTGTGAATTGGTTAATTTGATTTAAAGTAGTGTTGAAACTTTTCAAAAGTTTGTTTTAATAGTCTATCCTATATTTTCAAAAGAAATATAAGTAAATATTTATTTTTTTTATAAAAATAAAATAGTTTAAATTGTATTTTATAATAAAAGTTTATTTTGTTTTATTTTAAAAATTGTTTTGAAATAGATTTAGTTGAATTACATTAAAGAATAATATTTTAATTTGAAAACTTTGGAATAAAATGTAATTTAACATTCTTTTTCTTTCTAAATTTTCCCTTTTGAAATTTAGTTTTAAAAAAATTATTTTAAAATATTCAAATAAAAATTTAAAGGTGTAATTGTAAATAAAACATTTAAAACATCTTAAATTAAATTAGAAATGGTTTTAGAAGAATTTAAATACATTTATAAATTAAGAATTTTCTTTTTATATTAAAATGCACATGTGTTAAGCTTTTAACACAAGAGAAGACACTTGTAAACATTTATCATTAATAAGATAACAAGTGGCATGTTAATATATTTTGAAATTAATTTTTTGTAGATAAGAAAACTTAGAAACTTATTATTGTTCAAAACATTTTTCTTCAATTGAATCTGAAAATTAGATTAAAAGAAATCTGCAAAACCAATTCAGAAAACCTAAATCTGATTTAAATCTGCAAATACAAAATCTACAAAAAAATACAATCACAATCTACTTACTCTTCAAATTTGATTCAAATCTGCAAAACCCAATTCCTGTTAAAATCTGCAAATCTGAAAGCAATTTTCAACATCAAATTAAAGTACAACTCAAGCAAGTGAAGATGGGGTCTGCATGCAATAATTCAGTAATCAAACTGGAAGCAAATGCAGTTTTAATTCAACATCAATAAGCAATTTCAAAATCACAGATGCAACAAGCAGATTCAACTAGTAATCAGGTTTTAGGAAAATGAATGCACCTGAGTTGTTCTCTGCATCTTCAATAATTAAGGTAAGTAAATTTCAATTTTAAAAACAGTTTTCTTTTAAAATCAATACTAAGAAATTTATAGAACTCAAGTTCTATATCACAGAAATCAAAAACTATCATGATGAAAAATGCTCTGTTTTTAATTAAAAGTGAGTAACCTTACAATGCTAAAAGCTTATGTTATCTGTGCATGTGTATTGATAGTAATAAGCAAGCCTGTATGATTGAATTGTGATGATGTTCTGGGTGTATATGTATGAATATACATATGGGTTGTTATTGTCAGGTATCTGCCTACCTGTATATGTTTTAAACTAAGTTTTTAATAAAAATACCTTATCAATTTGTTTGATTTCTGTTAGAGATTAATATGTAAACAAAATTGTTTGTTTAGAATGTAATTATGGTTATAAATCAAAATTAAGATTTATTAAAAACTGATTGCCTCTGAATATCCATAATATCAGTCATCATTAATAATAAAACAAATATCAAACATCTTAAATCATTAAAATAAGTTTATAACATGAATGCATGTTTGAAAACATGAATTTTAAAGCATAAATCACATTTTTAAATCAACTGTGGTGTTAGCATTTCTGAGTTGAACCAAATTGGGGTTTTTGGGTTTATATGGCGATATAGTGGATTTTGGAAGTTGTGGCTCTTCTTAGAGGTGGAGTGCTGATTGGAGAGTGAGGGAAAAGTTTCAAGTAGATGTCAGAGGTAGGAGGCGATGACAATAGTGGTTTCCAGGTTCTAACCCTAGTTCTGCTGGAAGTAGTAACTTTGTTGCTTCTCCTCATCTTTGTTGCATCGAGTGATTTAATATTTAGGAGATGGGAAGAGGGGTTGTAGATGGAGCCATGGCCGGAGTCGCGGTGTCTCAAATGATCGGAGGTGGATTTTCTAGCTATTGACAGGTTTTGGGGGATTTTGGATGCAGTATTTCCAGGTTGCGACTGTTATCTCGATTTCAATTTTCAAGCTGCAGTGGTTAGTGGATGGTCGTAATCCAGTGAGCGGTTGGTCAGCGTCTTGGAGAAGTTGACTAGAGTGGCTGGAGTTCGCCAGAGTGCCGGTGCATATGCACCGTGCACATAAGCTCAGATGAACTATGTTGGGTCTGTGCAGAGTTTTGTTTTTCAAAGTTTTCTCGGGTATTCTTGTTTCTGTCTCGAAGCGAATAGGGGTTTCACTCGAAGTTGTTATGGGGAGGTCTCGGGTTAGAATTCTGTTTCAGGTTTATTAAACCTGACTGTGTTGTTGTTTTTAAAGTATGAATGAAATTCAAATTTTAGGCAGGGATTCAAACTAGGGTTTTAAAATACAAAATTTAAGATTGAATTCAATGAACTTTTAAATCATAAGTTTTAAAAATGAAGATTTTTAAATTTAAGCAATATTTGAATCAAGTTTAAAAATGGTTTTCAAGTTTACTATGAATCCAGAAATTTTAATTTAGATCAGTTTGCAAATTTTAAAATATTGATTAAGTTTAAAATGTTTTAAAGTAGGATTTAAAATGAATTTGACTTCAAATAAAGGTTTAAACTTGAAAGAATTCTTTTCTTTAATATTTGAATTAAAATTATGATGTGTTTAACTTTTATTTGAAAAATTAAAATAATCAATCTATTTTAAAAAGCTTGATTTCTTTGATAAAATTAAGTAATTTGGTCTTAAACTTTTCTTACATAAGTAATGAATGTTTTCACTTTTATTTTAAGGATTTTAAATTTATTTAATTTGGATAAATGTTTAAATAGTTAAACATTTTGAATCTTAATTTTTAAAATGGAATTTGAATTTAATTTAGAAATGTATTGTTTTAAATACATTTGAATGTCAACGAAGTCACTAAATAAGTAAATGTATTATCTTAGAATAATTAAGATAATTTAATTAAAGAACTTACTTGTTTGTTTAATTTTAAATAATGATTTAGATTAATTTTTTAATTAGAGTTGATTAATGATATCTAATCTAAGATAATTTTCTTAGAGAAGTAATAAAAGAAAATATTGTTAATTAATAATGGTAATTATCTAAGGATAATTAAGTAATTAATTAATGTGATTAATTCTAATAATTAATTAGATTAATTAATTGAAGATAATCAATTGTAATTTGTTAAACATAATTACTTGATAAAGTAATTAAGGGATTAATTACTTATTGTAATAAATTTTGATAATGTGATTTGTTTAAATTAATTAATTTAGTTTAATTAATTTAAGAAATCATTTGATGGTTTAATGAGAGTAATTACTTAATGTAATTAATGGAGCAATATTACTTAGAGAAGTAATAAATGATAATTACTAGAATGTAATTAGTGGAGATGATTTATAATAAAGTAATTTTGGTAATTACTTTTGTAATTAATCAAGGAATTAATTAATGAGGATAATTAATTATGAGATAATTGATTTTTTATGAGTAATTAAGGGTAGTTAATTACTGATTTGAATATTAATCAAAGGTGATTAATAATTGTATTCTAAATTTTAGATTAATTACTAAATGAAATTAATTTTAAATTAAGTAATTAATTTAAATATAAATTAGTGATCATTAATTAATATAATTAATAATGTAGTTAAGAATTTTTTAATTAAGGAATAATTAATAATTAAGTGATTAATTAATGTAATTAATTAAGTAATTAAATGTTAATTACTTATGATTAAGGTTAATTAATTTGTGAAATTAATTAAAGACTAATTACTTATTATAATTAGAGAATGATTAATCAAAGGTGTTTAATCAAGTTGAATACTCAGAGAATGATTAATTAACTAGGTTGATTAATTAATAGACATAAGCAGGATTTATAGATGTGGTAATTAATTTAATTTATTTTAAATTAATTAGAGATAGTGGTAATTAATTTAATTCATTTTAAATTAATTATAGATGATGGTTAATAAATCAATGCTTGTGG
The DNA here is from genome assembly GCA_030765085.1 of Allium cepa. Taxonomy (NCBI): domain Eukaryota; kingdom Viridiplantae; phylum Streptophyta; class Magnoliopsida; order Asparagales; family Amaryllidaceae; genus Allium; species Allium cepa. Next base: position 39,051,094 of record CM060935.1, on the reverse strand, counting down.
ATGATATTGATATTGCTTTGGATGGTTGAGATCTCAGTAATGAGATGAGTTGTATCTATATGATATGGATGCTTAAATCAAGTATGATAATATGGATTATCTGGTTGTGATAGTTATCTGTTTGTGATGATGATACAGATTATCTGTTTATGATGAGAATGTGGTTATCTATTGTGATATGTAGTTTATCTATCTGTGTATATAGATAATGATGAATTGAATTAATTGTTCAAACTAAATTCACTTCGACATTAAGATGGCGTTTGGTTTTCGATGAGACCGGGATCGGGTTTCCAAATTTAGAATTCCAAAAACCACATCGATCCAAATTAAACGTTAGGTCGTGAATCTCAAGTGAAGAGTGAAGACTCGAGGTGTAAGGACTATTCGTCAATATAACTCTGAGGGTGATTCCATGATGAGTTCGGCGGAATAGTACTTTCAGGTTCGAGATGGATTCAGAGTGCAAGGGTTATCATCGTTAACTCTGAGGGTGATTCCAATACGAGTGTAACGAGATAATGCCTTCGGTTTCGTTCGAACCTGGAGCGAACTTGTATGGATTGAATGCTTTCAGAACATCGTCAGGTGGACGATGAGCATTCTAAGATTGATATGTCCTATAAAGATAATCGTAGCCTCAAGCCTCATCAACCGGGAATGGCTAAAACAAGGGAGGTGCAGCAAGGCTAAGTGGGTCATGCCCAAGTAGGACGAGATTTACCCCTGTCTAGAGGTCCCTTTATATTTCGGTTGTGTGGCAGTTGGCGACGGCCAATCTGCGGGGTGGTCTTGTTCGGGACTGTTCAGTAAGGAATGATCCCGGCTTTGTGTTGTAGGGGAGTTAGGGTGGCTCCTCGGTACAGTGATCTAGGCCACGTACTGTGACGGGCGGTACCCCGGTAGCCCTGCCATTGATGGAAACCCACTTTTCCTACGAGACCCTACGGTTTTGATTGTATTACCCACTTTTGTAGCTAATAGCTGGAATTTAATAAATGTAACAATTTCGGCTATTTCTTATTTACTTGAAATCCCTAGACACTATTATAATATCACTGGATTTCCTATCAAATGTTTTGGTTAGCGTAAGGTAAAAACTTTTCCATGTTTATGTGTGGGAAGTCTTATGTGAACCTTTTATTTTCAAAGGTTTTTGAGAGTTAAGCAATTTTTAACCTGTTTACTCACACCAGACCCATGTCTGACCCGAGTGTTTATTTTCTGTTTTATTAAACTCTTGGGTACTCATATTACGTATGAGTAGTCAAGTGACTCAGGATTGCTTTGACGAGTTCTGGAGGAGATAATGGAGCAGGAGGCTTCAGCGTGTTGATATATATAGTGGTTCCGCTGTGTTTGAGTTGTATCTGTTTTCCCTGATGTACCTGAATTGTAATTGCTAGACAGATGTTTATAATTGTCAAGTTTGTGTTGTATTAGCTGTATAACTCTGATGTATATGATACTATGTAATGTTTTATGTGATATATTATAATTTATTCGTTTCCGCTGTGAGATTCTGATGTTGTCTGTTTCTTTCTTTTCTATCTTATCTCTTTTCTGTCCCTTTCTTTCTTCTTAATGATGCGTCTTTCTATGGAATGAAAGGCAGGTCATTACATTGTGGTATTAGAGCACAAGGTTGAGCGAATACCTAGACTCTGGAGTGGTGTCCTTCTTGAGAGAGCGTATTTCTAATTTTGAATATATATATATATATATATATATGTGTGTGTGTACCTATTTGTTTGGGTTACCTGTTCAGGTTTTCCAATGTAAGTCCTAAAGGTAGATAGGGTAGTGGTGTGTGAAACACAACTACTAATGGTTGGAGTCCGAGTGTATGAGGTTGGAAGTGATCTGCTAGGGCAGTAGTGGGCATCTTGAGTAGTTTTGCAGATTGGTGTGAAGGATTTCGCCGATCTCTGAAGGAAATCTTTTCAAGGTTCGGAGTTCATCTTTGGATTGTAAGCTTGGTTGCACTCGTGTGAATGGATTTTCTTGAGTATGGATCAGTTGGGAGTACTTAAGCCAGCATTGGTATTTTAGCAACCTTAGGAAGGAGTTCTATCTGTATTTGAGTTGAGACTCAGTTTTGCAGAGTATTTGTGCTTGGTTTAAAGTCGAGTTTCCTGAAGGACATCTGTCTTCTGAAGGCTCTATTGTGGAAGTGGCTGGTGTAGCTTTGTGATTCGATGAGATTTTGGATAAGAAAGTCTTTGGCAACAATATCAGCTTAGAGGTGTTGAGTGTGCTATCAGGATAGTCTCTTGGCTGAGCTGTATCCTAGAGATGGAGTCCGGAAGCAGTAGAGTGGCATGTTCTTCGATGGTTCAGAAGTCTCTACAATTCTTTTGTCAGTAGGCCAGGCAGATGGGGAAGCTTGTCCATTTCTTCTGGAAGCTCAGCTGGGTGTGATGTTTGTGGTTGGAGGTAGACCACTAGTTTCTTCTTTTGGTTAGAAGGCTTTAGCTGTTCTGATTGTTGAAGAGAGAACAGTTTCTTGAAATCTGAACTGAGTGGAATCACAAAAGTGACTTGCGGTGGTTCGGAAGTTCTCTGAGTGATCTTTGTTTGGATTTAAGCATCTCTAGAGGATGTTTGAGTTATCGAAGTGGTTTGGTATTTTCCGGATATCTTCGAAGGAGTTAACATTTGCATCCGCATTGAGAGATTGAGTTCTGTTTTGACTTGGTTCTCGGAGCTTTACTGGTGGTTCAGCTTAGTAGGAGGCTCTTTGAGAGAATGATTTGTTTAAGCTGGCAAGATCGATCAGATCAAAATTTCTAGTTGAATTTTTTCTATAGTGTTTGTGACCGAATCGGATAGGTCACTAAGATTTTATGGAATTTGATGAAAAATGTTTCCGGGATAAGTTGATCAAGTTTGTACTTGTGTTCATCAACAGCATTCTCAGATCAGAGTTGTACAGTGGAAGCATGGTGGCAGCTATTCTAGAATAGAAGCAACACCTGATTCGTTGGGAGTTTGTTTTTTGTCTTGGATCAGAGGATTTCTATAGGAAATTCATTTTAATTTTGAGGCTTGGATGTCTTGTGCATTTGTTCTGTTTTTCGAATAGGAGCAGTATGTTTGAAGTCTTCTGATGTTTGTGTAATAGAGTTTGTGTGGTGGATTTTGATGGATTTTGGGAGAACCATTTTGTTGAGTAGGATCTGGAGATCGTCTATTTCATTTTCTAAATTTGTTCCGTGAAGCATCTGCGAAGATTTGATTGATCTAGAAGGTTGGAGGCAGCCCAGGATCGGCAGGAGAGGTTTGTGGATAAAAGTATTAGATCTTTCTGTTTTCTCTTAAGGGTTAAGTGTTTGGTCTATAGGATTGAATTGCCAGTTCGAATGGCTGGAATTTGTTTTGTTTTTCACGTATCTCTGAGAGAGTACGTGTATGGACTATCACTGGTATTAGAATCAGTAGTTCGGGGAGATTTGGAAGTTGATCAGGACTTGTCTGTGGTCCGGTTCTCTATTTAGATTTGTAGATCTAGACACATAGGAGCTCTAGATCTGAGTAGTGTAGCTAGTTTAGATTCTGTAGAGCGAGTGTCCCGGTGTTTGTACCTGGGAAACTCTGGGGAATCTTATCCAGAATTTTGTCTGGATAGTTAGAATTGTTTGTTTGAATTGGTTGCTATGGTTGCTAGTATTTGGTTGATAGCATATGTTTGCAATTTTAAAATTAAAATATGTATGAGATTATTAAATTATCTTTGCTTTTAAATTTCGAGGACGAAATTCTTTTAAGGGGAGAGGAATGTGATGTCCCGGAAATTTGGGTAATACTTATTTAATAATTTCATTAATAATTATTTTAAAATGTGAAATGTTAATTTAATAATCTAATTCAAACAAATATTATGTTTTGAAAGTTAATAATTATAGTTTGTCAAATGATATTCTTTTCAAAATTTGTAATAATGATAATAATAATAACTTTTGGGAATTTTATTCTTTTTAAAAGTTAAAAATATTTAAACGATAAAATGATCTTTCTAAGCTAATTTAAAGGATGTTTTATTTATAATGTATATATGTGTATACATTGTAAATAGAGAATTTGATTTAAATTTAAATTTAAATTTAATAAGAATATTTTCAAATTTTTATATATATAGATGTATAACTTGTGAATTGGTTAATTTGATTTAAAGTAGTGTTGAAACTTTTCAAAAGTTTGTTTTAAAAGTCTATCTTATATTTTTAAAAGAAATATAAGTAAATATTTATTTTGTTTATAAAAATAAAATAGTTTAAATTGTATTTTATAATAAAAGCTTATTTTGTTTTATTTTAAAAATTGTTTTGAAATAGATTTAGTTCAATTACATTAAAGAATAATATTTTGATTTGAAAATTTTGGAATAAAATGTAATTTAACATTCTTTTTCTATCTAAATTTTCTCTTTTGAAATTTAGTTTCAAAAACATTATTTAAAAATATTCAAATAAACATTTAAACGTGTAATTGTGTAAAAGTAATTTACATGTAACCATTTTAAAGGCTAATGTAAATAAAACATTTAAAACATCTTAAATTAAATTAGAAATGGTTTTAGAAGAATTTAAATACATTTATAAATTAAGAATTTTCCTTTTATATTAAAATGCACATGTGTTAAGCTTTTAACACAAGAGAAGACACTTGTAAACATTTATCATTAATAAGATAACAAGTGGCATGTTAATATATTTTGAAATTAATTTTTTGTAGATAAGAAAACTTAGAAACTTATTATTGTTCAAAACATTTTTCTTAAATTGAATCTGAAAATCCGATTAAAAGAAATCTGCAAAACCACTTCAGAAAACCTAAATCTGCTTTAAATCCGCAAATACAAAATGTACAAACAAATACAATCACAATCTGCTTGCTCTTCAAATTTGATTCAAATCTGCAAAACCCAATTCCTGTTAAAATCTGCAAATCTGAAAGCAATTTTCAACATCAAATTAAAGTACAACTCAAGCAAGTGAAGATAGGGTATGCATGCAATAATTCAGTAATCAAACTGGAAGCAAATGTAGTTTTAATTCAACATCAATAAGCAATTTCAAAATCACAGATGCAACAAGCAGATTCAACTAGCAATCAGGTTCTAGGAAAATGAATGCACCTGAGTTGTTCTTTACATCTTCAATAATTAAGGAGAGTAAATTTCTATTTTAAAAACAGTTTTCTTTTAAAATCAATACTAAGAAAATTATAGAACTCAAGTTCTATATCACAGAAATCAAAAACTTTCATGATGAAAACTGCTCTGTTTTTAATTAAAAATGAGTAACCTCACAATGCTAAAAGCTTATGTTATCTGTGCATGTATATTGATAGTAATAAGCAAGCTTGTATGATTGAATTGTGATGATGTTCTGGGTGTATATGTATGAATATACATATGGGTTGTTATTGTCAGGTATCTGCCTACCTGTATATGTTTTAAACTAAGTTTTTAATAAAAATACCTTATCAATTTGTTTGATTGTTGTTAGAGATTAATATGTATACAAATTTGTTTGTTTAGAATGTAATTATGGTTATAAATCAAAATTAAGATTTATTAAAAACTGATTGCCTCTGAAAATCCATAATATCAGTCATCATTAATAATAAAACAAATATTAAACATCTTAAATCATTAAAACAAGTTTATAACATGAATGCATGTTTGAAAACATGAATTTTAAAGCATAAATCACATTTTTAAATCAACTGTGGTGTTAGCATTTCTGAGTTGAACCAAATTGGGGTTTTTGGGTTTATATGGTGATCTAGTTGATTTTGGAAGTTGTGGCTCTTCTTGGAGGTGGAGTGCTGATTGGAGAGTGAGGGAAAAATTTCAAGTAGATGATCAGAGGTAGGAGGCGATGGCAATAGTGGTTTCCAAGTTCTAACCCTAATTTTGCTGGAAGTAGTAACTTTGTTGCTTCTCTTCATCTTTGTTGCATCGAGTGATTCAATATTTAGGGGATGTGAAGAGGGGTCGTAGATGGAGCTATGGCCGGAGTCGCGGTGTCTCAGATGATCGGAGGTGGATTTTCTAGCTGTTGATAGGTTTTGGGGGATTTTGGATGCAGTGTTTCCAGGTTGCGACTGTTATCTCGATTTCAATTTTCGAGCTGCAACTGGTTAGTGGATGGCCGTAATCCAGTGAGGGGTTGGTCGGCGTCTTGGAGAAGTTGACTAGAGTGGCTGGAGTTCGCCAGAGTGCCGGTGCATATGCATCATGCACATAAGCTCAGATGAACTATGTTGGGTCTGTTCAGAGTTTTGTGTTTCGAAGTTTTCTCGGGTATTCTTATTTCTGTCTCGAAGCGAATAGGGGTTTTACTCGAAGTTGTTATGGGGAGGTCTCGGGTTAGTATTCTGTTTCAGGTTTATTAAACCTAACTATGTTATTGTTTTTAAAATTTGAATGAAATTCAAATTTAAGGCAGGGATTCAAACTAGGGTTTTAAAATACAAAGTTTAAGATTAAATTCAATGAACTTTTAAATCATAAGTTTTAAAAACGAAGATTTTTAAATTTAAGCAATATTTGAATCAAGTTTAAAAATGGTTTTCAAGTTTACTATGAATCTAATTTTTTTAATTTAGATTAGTTTGCAAATTTTAAAATATTGATTAAGTTTGAAAGGTTTTAAAGTAGAATTTAAAATGAATTTGACTTCAAATAAAGGTTTAAACTTGAAAGAATTCTTTTCTTTAATATTTGAATTAAAATTATGATGTGTTTAACTTTCATTTGAAAAGTTAAAATAATCAATCTATTTTAAAAAGCTTCATTTCTTTGATAAAATTAAGTAATTTGGTCTTAAACTTTTCTTACATAAGTAATGAATGTTTTCACTTTTATTTTAAGGATTTTAAATTTATTTAATTTGGATAAATGTTTAAATAGTTAAACATTTTGAATCTTAATTTTTAAAATGGAATTTGAATTTAATTTAGAAATGTATTGTTTTAAATACATTTGAATGTTAACGAAGTCACTAAATAAGTAAATGTATTATCTTAGAATAATTAAGATAATTTAATTAAAGAACTTACTTGTTTGTTTAATTTTAAATAATGATTTAGATTAATTTTTTAATTAGAGTTGATTAATGATATCTAATCTAAGATAATTTTCTTAGAGAAGTAATAAAAGAAAATATTGTTAATTAATAATGGTAATTATCTAAGGATAATTAAGTAATTAATTAATGTGATTAATTCTAATAATTAATTAGATTAATTAATTGAAGATAATCAATTGTAATTTGTTAAACATAATTACTTGATAAAGTAATTAAGGGATTAATTACTTATTGTAATAAATTTTGATAATGTGATTTGTTTAAATTAATTAATTTAGTTTAATTAATTTAAGAAATCATTTGATGGTTTAATGAGAGTAATTACTTAATGTAATTAATGGAGCAATATTACTTAGAGAAGTAATAAATGATAATTACTAGAATGTAATTAGTGGAGATGATTTATAATAAAGTAATTTTGGTAATTACTTTTGTAATTAATCAAGGAATTAATTAATGAGGATAATTAATTATGAGATAATTAATTTTTTATGAGTAATTAAGGGTAGTTAATTACTGATTTGAATATTAATCAAAGGTGATTAATAATTGTATTCTAAATTTTAGATTAATTACTAAATGCAATTAATTTTAAATTAAGTAATTAATTTAAATATAAATTAGTGATCATTAATTAATATAATTAATAATGTAGTGAAGAATTTTTTAATGAAGGAATAATTAATAATTAAGTGATTAATTAATGTAATTAATGAAGTAATTAAATGTTAATTACTTATGATTAAGATTAATTAATTTGTGAAATTAATTAAAGACTAATTACTTATTATAATTAGAGAATGATTAATCAAAGGTGTTTAATCAAGTTGAATACTCAGAGAATGATTAATTAACTAGGTTGATTAATTAATGGATATAAGTAGGATTTATAGATGTGGTAATTAATTTAATTTATTTTAAATTAATTAGAGATAGAGGTAATTAATTTAATTCATTTTAAATTAATTATAGATGATGGTTAATAAATCAATGCTTGTGGATGATATTGATATTGCTTTGGATGGTTGAGATCTCAGTAATGAGATGAGTTGTATCTATATGATATGGATGCTTAAATAAAGTATGATAATATGGATTATCTGGTTGTGATAGTTATCTGTTTGTGATGATGATACAGATTGTCTGTTTATGATGAGAATGTGGTTATCTATTGTGATATGTAGTTTATCTATCTGTGTATATAGATAATGATGAATTGAATTAATTGTTCAAACTAAATTCACTTGGACATTAAGATGGCGTTTGGTTTTCGATGAGACCGAGATCGGGTTTCCAAATTTGGAATTCCAAAAACCACATCGATCCAAATTAAACGTTAGGTCGTGAATCTCAAGTGAAGAGTGAAGACTCGAGGTGTAAGGACTATTCGTCAATATAACTCTGAGGGTGATTCCGTGATGAGTTCGGCGGAATAATACTTTCAGGTTCGAGATGGATTCAGAGTGCAAGGGTTATCGTCGTTAACTCTGTTGGTGATTTCAATACGAGTGTAACGAGATAATGTCTTCGGTTTTGTTCGAACCCGGAACGATCTTGTATGGATTGAATGCGTTCAGATCATCATCAGGTGGACGATGAGCATTCTAAGATTGATATGTCCTATAAAGGTAATCGTAGCCTCAAGCCTCATCAACCGGGAATGGCTAAAACAGGGGAGGTGCAGCAAGGCTAAGTGGGTCATGCCCAAGTAGGAAGAGATTTACCCCTGTCTAGAGGTCCCTTTATATTTGGTTGTGTGGCAGTTGGCGACGGCCAATCTGCAGGGTGGTCTTGTTCGGGACTGTTCAGTAAAGAATGGTCCCGGCTTTGTGTTGCAGTGGAGTTAGGGTGGCTCCTCGGTACGGTGATCTAGGCCACGTACTGTGATGGGTGGTACCCCGGTAGCCCTGCCATTGATGAAAACCCATTCTTCCTACGAGACCCTACGGTTTTGATTGTATTACCCACTTTTGTGGCTAGTAGCTGGAATTTAATAAATGTAACAATTTCGGTTATTTCTTATTTATTTGAAAACCCTAGACACTATTATAATATCATTGGATTTCCTATCAAATGTTTTGGTTAGCGTAAGGTAAAAACTTTTCCATGTTTATGTGTGGGAAGTCTTACGTGATACCTTTTCTTTTCAAAGGTTTTTGAAAGTTAAGCAATTTTTAACCCGTTTACTCACACCAGACCCACGTCTGACCCGAGTGTTTATTTTCTGTTTTATTAAACTCTTGGGTATTCATATTACGTATGAGTAGTCAAGTGACTCAGGATTGCTTTGACGAGTTCTGGAGGAGATAATGGAGCAGGAGGCTTCAGCGTGTAGATATATATAGTGGTTCCGCAGTGTTTGAGTTGTATCTGTTTTCTCTGATGTACCTGAATTGTAATTGCTAGACAGGTGTTTATAACTGTCTAGTTTGTGTTGTATTAGCTGTATAACTCTGATGTATATGATACTATGTAATGTTTTATGTGATATATTATAATTTATTCGTTTCCGTTGTGAGATTCTGATGTTGTCTGTTTCTTTCTTTTCTATCTTATCTCTTTTCTATCCCTTTCTTTCTTCTTAATGATGCGTCTTTCTACGAAATGAAAGGTGGGTCGTTACATAAATTTGTATTTTATTAAGATAAAAGATGAAATATGGTTTAAAAATAGTATTTTGATGATAATACAAAATTGGAATGGTTTATTGTAATTTATTTGTCAAGAAAATAATTTTTGTAAAGTTATTGCATTAAAAATGGTGTTTTACACTAAAATAGTGTAAATTGTGTAATGTAGTCAAAAATAAGTTTTTACTATTAAAAATGACTTTTTATAGTTAAAATAAATTTTATTTTGTTCAAATAACAATTTTATTGCATTACAAATGGGGGTTTGCATATTTTTGACTTTAAAACGTGACAATATGTGAATTTAATGTAAAATAAGTTAAAACATGAACATAGCCTTTATTTTTCTCTAAGCATTTTGTCCTTGGGCTCATTTGGGTAAAGATTGAACCCATTAGCCCATTGTTTAGAGGCTTCTGGTGAGAAACTAGTGTCTGTACATTGTTTGTTTCTCTCCTCCTTCTCAAACAAAAAGTTACAGTAAAGAAAAAAAGAAAAAAGAAGAGAAAAGTAATAGCCAACTTCAACTAAAATTAATCTCCACTCAATTTTGCTGCTAAATCAAGAAGAAAATCACCAAATTAAGAGAATAGAAAGTAATCTCCACCAATACTATAGAATTATTTCATCAAAATCTTAGAATTAGGTATGAACTGTATGTAACTTTCTATTTTTTTTCTTTCATGTTTTTTGAAAATTTTGTTTCTAGGTTGTTAAAGCATCTTTCAAGCAAAACTCGCCTCTTTTCACCAGTTTGATCTTAAAGCTTAGGTATTTTGAAAGGTGAGTATCAATCTCACAAAAGATAGCCCATGCAATGTCAAAATCACAAGTTGAAATCAAAAATTTGCTAAAAAATCGTTTTTGAAATTTTTTGATTTCGTGTAAACTGTCTTATGTGCAACTTTGTGCAGTCATATCTCTCTATTCCAGCAACAAAATGCTGCCTATTTTTTTTTGTAGAACATGTTTCGTAGATTAAGCATGCCAAATTTTAGATCATTTTGACCTATATAGCTTATAGAAACATGCTACCGAACTTTGACTCGGAGCATGTTTTTCCCCAGATTTTTACAGTGAAAACACTGTCTGGGTCCAACTTTGAGACATCATAACATTCTCATATCTTGCCTAAATTGTATGATTCCTTTTTTAGCTTAAAGTATAGTTGTTAAACTTTATTCTTAAATTTCAGATCATTTTTACCTATATAATTTATAGAAACATGCTGCCGAACTTTTACTCGGAGCATGTTTTTGCCCAGATTTTTACAGTGAAAACACTGTCTGGGTTCAAGTTTGAGACATCATAACTTTCTCATACCTTGTCTAAATTGCTTGATTCTTTTTTCGATTTGAAGTATATCTGTTGAGATTTATGCATATTAAATATCAGGTCATTCCAACCTTTGTAGCCTATAGAAAGATGTCGTCAAACATTGAATTGGAGCATGTTTTAATCCAGCTGTTGACAGTGAAATCTGGCTACAATTCCAACTTTGAGAGATCATATCTCTCTCGTTTCTTATGCAATTATATCCTTTATTTTTTTTATTTAAAGTAGAGTTGTTGAACTCTATGTCTAAAAAATTTCAAGGCTTTTAAATCTTTGTAGCTAGTTGAAAATTTGCTTGGAACTTTGAATCGAAGCATGTTTTGCTCCAGCTGAACATTTAAATTGTTTTACATGGATTTTTTTTCCGATGATATTTTTTGTTGACTTGATCCTAAGATGGAAAATCCAATATTACCACTTATCGCAATTTTGGATTGGTGAGTTTTTAAGGGATTTTTGTGTGATGATTTTATGAATAATTTCATTGAATTTTTGTCGTTTCTTTGCACGTACTTTCTAAACCGTTTTCGGAAGAAAAAAATTGGCCTTCAAAAAAATGTTTTACAATATTTATAATTAATTTAAGGATATTAAAATTATACCTTATCTATAATAATAGAAATTTCAAAAGTTATTTTCCAAACGGTTTTGAAAATAGTTTTAAAAGCTTGTTTTCTATAATAAATTATCTTCTATATAATAATACATGTTTTTGCACTTTTTGGACGTATGAGAAAGAGAATTAAATGACTTAGTAAAACACATGGTATGGGACATGTAAGTTTACTTTTTCGATTAATTCCGGACTTGTATGATCGAAACCTCTTGAGTATATTGTTTTAAGTTGATAATTGAGATTTATAATTCCTATTATAGGAATTATCTGAGTTGGCCGATATTTGGCGAATTGAGAGGTTCGATATCTCCTATTATAGGGGTAATAATCAATGAGAACCACTTATATATGTTGTTTTACTCGCCGATGAGACGAGACGAGTCTTGAGATGAGGTTTCCCTTTCCAGGAATTATGGGTTATGAGACACGGCCATGAGATTTATTTGCACTTGCCGATGATACGAGGCAAGATATGTGAGTATACTGAGATTTCTTAGGTTTGAGATTTTATTTTTATGACTAGCGCTTAGTAAACCGTTTAGTGTGAACCTGTGGTATGGAACGCATGTTAACACTTTTTGGGTTCCTTTTCGAGAGTTTGTGACACATCCACGAGTATGCCAGTGCTATAGACCTTCTGGTCATCCGAGTTACGTGACTTCGGTCACCACGAGTTATGTGACTTCGGTCCCCATGAGTATGACCTTCGGGTCTACGAGTTAGGTACCTAAATTATAAATAGCACTGGACAAGAGTTTAGCATGTGCATCATTATTTCGGCATTGCAATCAGGGATCTGGCCAATCCGGGTTTTATTTGAGTTTTCTAGTTTTATATGATTTCACCATTTTGAGATATTTATGTTACATTGATGGCCTATGCTATATTGGATGCCATATAGGGTGATTTCGTTTTTATGAGATTTCAACTCTATCTTGAGTTCTATGAGATTCATATTGGAATTTCGATGAGTTTCTATTATGATTTTTGTATGATTCCTTGCATTTGAGTTGAATGCCAGAATGATGGATTTCTTATGTTGAATTAAACCTATTCATGCGACAACCCTTGGTGAACATATACCATGTATTGAGATTGTACTATACTTGTACCATTTCTTTTTAGTTAAAGGAAGAATTCCCTTATGCACTGATATTTCTCTTATCTTATACTAATATCAAGTTCTAGCTAGCCTGACCCGTGTATTTATTACTCGGGTCAGACCGAGTTGCAGGTTAGGTAGTTGGACTCTTAGTTTGCTTTACCTTTTGGACTTCACCATCGACTTGGGATATGGCATAGTTTTTGTATAGTAGTCTTTCTATTGGGAACTTGTGGTGTATATATTCTTTTGTGGGGAATGTATGTCTATATTGTGGTTGTATACCATAGTGGCATGTTGTATTACATTTGATGTATGTATTCATATGTATCGTTTCTGTGTTGTTGTTCTATGACTTGTAATTGATATAGTTATTAAGTTTTGTTTCTGAATCGATCCTATAGCCACCATAGTAGTGTATTAGATAGGAATTAAGTATTTTGAATACTCGAGATGAAATAAAAAAAAGAGTATAAATATCGACATACTTAGCTCTTATCTAGTGCAAGACTATGATGGTCTCCCTTAACCAGCCCTATTCTCAACATTAGCGGACAGAATTACTAAGTGATTCTCTTTGTTAATGTAGGTCTCGGGGTGGGGGGTCAGAATATATGTTTTCTAACATATAAAAATTTCAGACCTAAATAATTATTTATTTACCCGTAAATAATTTATAAACCAAAATACCATTCTCTTTATTAGAAAATTCATATTTAATCCATGAAAATTCAAAAAAATCTGAAAATCGAAACCAATCTCTAAAATATTATTTATGATCTTGATAAAAATTCACAAGGCTTTTGAATTCCATTTAATAGGGTTTTTACCTTAAAACATTTCATAATTTCAATACTAGCCGTAAATCATCAACAAGTATAAATAGTCGTTCTATCATTCAAAAATATGGCAAATCATTGCTAAATATTCGGAATTCACCTTATAATGGAAAACACGATTGAAAATGAGATGTAAACATTATTCACCTTAGCTTTAGAGATTAAAGGAGCTTGCGATTTGAATGGATTTAATTTGTATTAGTTTTTCTATTAGCTTTATTCTTCCCTTTTTCTTAACAATGGTGGCCGACTTTAGATTTAAATTTTTTTGAAAATGAGAAATGAATGTGTATGGAGTGTACACGGCCAAAGTTTAAAGGATATAGGAATGTCTTTCCCATTTTACACCTTCCTCTTATTCATTTTAAATCTTCTATTAATTCTATAATTAAATGGCATAACTAACCTTAATTAAAATTAAATCTCAATCCTCTAATCAGCACATTATTTTATTTTATTTAACTAATAAATATCCTAAATAATGTTATCAGAAATCTAGGGTGTTACAGACTCCCATTCTTAAAGAATTTCTCCTTAAAATTACGATAAAGTACACAACAAATCAAATAAGAAGGTAAAACAAACCATCAAACAAGTCTGGATAAGTATCTCAAATCCTACTCTTAACCTCCCAAGTACAGTCTCTTTCATCGTCACTCCATTGGACTTTGACTGATCTGACCGTCTTGGTTCTAAACCTCTTCTCATATCTCGCAACAATGCGAACTGGTTTCCTCACTATAGTCAGGTACGGTTCAACCACTAAGGCATCTAGCATAGTCGATGCAATGGGTCTCTAACACACTTTCTGAGATAAGAAACATGAAAAACATCGTGGATACCTGCCAAACTACTCGGTAACTCAACTCTAAATGCGAGTTTACCAATCCTCTCAACGATAGGAAAAGGTCCAACAAATCCCTGTGCCAACTTTCCTAATCTTCCAAATCTGATCACACCCTTCATCATTGACACCTTAATAAGTACCTGGTCTCCAACTGAGAACTCTAAATCTTTTCTTCTATTGTCTACATACTCTTCTGCCTAGACTGAGCCTCCTTCATTCTAATTCAAATGACCTCAATCTTTTCTGTAGCTTCTCTAACTGATCTAGGCCAAGAACGAACCTATCCCCAGTCTCTAGCCAACATATGTGGGAGACTTGCATGGCTTCCATATAAAGGTTCAAATGGTGTCATCCCAATACTAGTCTAATAAATGTTGTTATATGAAAACTCGACTAAATGCAAATGATCTTCCCAAGGTCCCATGAAATCTAAGAAACAAGCTATTAACAAATCCTCCAAGATCTTGTTAACTCTTTCCATTTGCCCATCTGTCTATGGATGGTAAGCGGTACTCATCTTGAGCTTGGTTCCAAAAGCTTCCTACAGACTCTTTCAGAACTTTATAGTAAACAAAGGATCTCTATCACTTACTATACTTTTAGGAATTCCATGCAGTCTAACCACATTCCTCATAAAAAAATTCGCTAAAACAAGTGCTGTCCTGGTTGAATTAACTGCAATGAAATGGGCACTCTTGGTCAATTTTTCCGCTATGACCCATATACTTTCATTTCCTTTGTTTGACCTTGGCAACCCGTTAATGAAGTCCATAGAAATAGAATCCCACTTCCATACTGGAATCTCCAATGGCTGAAGCAAGCAACTTGGCTTTTGGTGTCCGGCCTTTGCTTATTGGCAATTCAAGTACTGCTTTACAGACAAGCCAATATCCCTCTTCATACCTTCCCAAAAGAAAATCCTCTTCATATCCTGATACATCTTAGTACTCCCAAATGAATGGAGAACTTCGAACGATGGCATTCCTCCAAGACTTCTTTCATTATGTTTCCTACATCTTGAACACACGGTCTCTCTTTCTTTCTCAGCCACCCATCATGGTTAAGAATGAAGTCTTTTAAGTCATCGCTCTCGGTTCGATCTCACAATTTCCTGATCCGATCAGCTAACAGTAGGTCCTCCTCTTATTTAGAAGCATACCTTTCGATCGTCACTGGTCAAACTTCCAAACAAAACAATACAACTGTATCTCCACTAGACCAAGCCTCAGATATCCACTGCACTCTGCAATATACTAATGCTTCCAAATCTTTCCACTCACCAATCATCGCCAATACTGCATTCTGATGTTTCCTGCTAAGTGCATCTGCAACTTTGTTGCCTTTCCCTAGTGTATACTCAACCCAAAGTCATAAGCGGCTATAAACTCTAACAATCTCCATTGTCTCATGTTCAACTTCTTTTGAGAGAATAAATACTTCAGTGACTTATGATCTGTATATAACTTAAACCTTTCTCCTAAAAGGCAATGTCTCCACACCTTTAAAGAAAAAATCACTGCAGCCAACTCCAAATCATGTGTTGGATATCTGAACTCATGCAGTCTATGCTATCTAGAAGCATAGACAATCACTTTTCCTCTCTACATTAGTATAGTTCCTAACCCTATTGAATGCACATCAGTATAAACAACCAAATCCTGATTCCCTTTTCGAACAACCAACACAGGTGCATGGGTCAATAAGTGTTTCTAACTCTGGAATGCTTCCTCACACTTATCGGCCCACACAAACTTCACATCCTTTCTCGTCAGCTTGGTCATCGGTGCTGCTATCCATGAAAATTCTTAATAAATCTCCGATAATAATCAGCCAACCCAAGGAAACTCTTTATCTCAGATACTGTCTAGGATCTCTTCCAACTATTCACTACTTCGATCTTAGTCAGATCTATTGATAACCCTCTCTTTGAGACTGTATGACCAAGAAACTTCACTTCCTTCTTCCAGAAGTGACACTTCGAAAACTTTGCTTTCGGGTGATGCTGCCTCAGCTTCTCAAGCACAACTCTAAGATGAACTCTAAGATGAACTTATCCAAGTGCTCATAGAAAACCCGGTTCATCAAATCCACAAAGAAAGCTAGTGCATTAGTCAGTCTGAATGGCATGACTAACCATTCATACGACCCATACCTGGTCCTAAACGTTATTAAAGGTATACTATCCTCTGGTACTTTGAGCTGATGGAAACCTGTTGCCAAATCCAATTGCGAGAATACCTTGGCTCCGAACAAATTGCCAATCCTGGACAATAGATATTGATTCTTTATCACCCTCTCATTCAACTTACGATAATCGATACACAGCCTCGACGGTCTGTCCGGCTTCTTAGCAAACACTACTATTGCACCCCAAGGTGAACTACTAGGCTTGATAAAACTCTTGCCTTCCAAATCCACCAACTGCACCTTCAACTCCCTCATCTCTGTTGGGGTCATCCTACTAGTTGGCCTACTCACTGGTTCTACTTTCAGAACCAAATCTATCTGAAACTCAATGGCTCGTTTCGGTGGCAATCCTTCTACAGGCTTAAAAACATCTACGAATTCTCTAACCATGAAAACTCAACTCATCATCCGATTCCAAAACACACAACAAAGCATACATCTCACGGCCAGAACCTTCTACGGTATAAACAATCCTGTCGCTACAATTGGGGTGTCTAAGAGATATCTTCCTATCCTGGTAAAATATCCTAGCATCATACTCACTTAACCAATCCATCCCAAAGATAATTCTGAACCCCAAAAACCAAACACATGCAATGCAAATAAAAGGATGATCTAATAGGTCCAACTCTAACTGGTCACATCTCAACCCCATAGTTGACCCTCCTATTGGATTCGCAACCCGTAAGAAAGTAACTAAATATATGGGTTCTAGGTTAAGCTTATCTATCAAACATCTAGATATAAAAGAATATGATGCACAAGCATCAAATTTAACGCTAACAGACATATCATAAACCTGAAGCGTATCTCCCAAAACTACCTTCCCTTTCTCCTAAGCTGTCAGCTTCGAAGTAGTAGGCTCCAATGTATACACCTTGCCTTTTCCATCCTTAGCGGGCTCCTTGCACTGGTCTTATAGTGGCCTATCTGGTCACAATTGAAACACCTGATATTCTTCCCCCAAGTTGCTTCCTTTGCCTTCCCAACATGGCACTCATTAGCAAAGTGCCTCTTTTTGTCTCACTTGAAGCAGACAATCTCAGACTTCTATTTCTTAGTTGTTTCACCCTTCTAAGCACCTTTCTTTGGAAAAAAATTCCTCTTCTAGCCCTGCCCAACCTAGAACTCCTTATCCTTACCCTTCTCTAGAGAATCAAGAATCTCCTTATGTCGCAAAGCCATCTCTACAACAACATTGGAAGGATCCTTAATATGAGACAATGTAACCCTAGCTAACTCAGACATAAACTCTCTGATGAACTTCTCATTCCTCCTTATGATTATATCCACTGAAGCATACACAGATCTAGCCAACTCCTCGAACCTCCTGGCTACTCCAAAACAGACAGCTCTCCCGTCTCTAACTCGGCGAACTTCCTGATCAGAGCTGACTGTGCTATAACAGACATAAACCTCTCTTAAAATCTCCTTTTGAAATCTTCTCGGGTCATAGTATCTTCATTCACCACCATAGTCTAACTACCCCGACAGAATAAATCAGCTCCCTGAAGCTGACTAGATGCCAACCTCCTCTACTGCTTATCATTGAGCCCCAAGTCTGCAATGGTCCTCTCACAATGTAGCAACCAATTCTCCACCTCAATGGCATCCTCCATCCCAATAAACGTCTTCCCCCAAGCTTAGTGTGTCAACTTAGCATATTGGTTAACTACTAGAACTTTCAAAACACCTGCTCATGCAACATTTCCTCCTAACACTCCGACTGCAACTCTTGCCTGCACCATATTCATGAAAAACGAGTACATAGCTTCCATTCCTACTTACGGGACTTTAGCACCCACATTCTCTTCATGTGCCTGACCTTGACCTCTTCTCACATTAGGCCTGGCATTCCATTAGGTGCCTTCCCCTCCTGGGTTAACTCTTCCTCTTTAACCTTCCATATCTATATTCAAACCTCATGAGATATAGAAAATAACCTAATCAAAGACAGAAGACTAGGGACAAAGCATATACTTATATGTCGCAATTTCAAGTACGCTACAATAATGTTACCCCATACCCCAAATCTACTCTGATTCCTTAGGATTATATTTTAAAAACCATTTTTAGTTAAAGTTTTTACAAACCTATGCTCTAATACCAAGTCGTAACATCCCGTATCTAGAGGCCAAAAACTAAGCGCTATAGATGCTGTAGCTATCTATAGTATTAGCTTCTAGTGATAAAATACGGCAACGCTAATGGTATCATAGTATCAGAAGCACATGAATATGAATAAATCATAGATTTCCAAAATAACAATTTGCTGATTACATTTCAAAATAATAATTCATATCCATGTTACATATCCCCTTAACGTTTCCCAAGCACTGATAAAATACATCGGTTACAAAATACGCCAAGAGCAACATATGACGATGCCTCCATGGTTGATCAAAGCAATATAGTCGTATCTGACTTATATACACAGCGAAAAATAAACGAATAATCTACAAATCCTATGTAGTTATTTGATTGGCACCTACGCGTCTCCAGAAGCTTTATTCGCCAAAATTTCAAAACCCAAAGTCCTCAACCTTCTGCCTACTCAAATCAATTTTGAGCACCCGAGAGTTTAAGAGGAAATAAAAAACTACGAGTCAGACATAAATCCTTGTGTGAATAATTCTATTACATCTCAGTTTACTGATAATTAGTGAGACCATGCCGCTTAGCGGAACGGGTTTTACTCACTATATCTTATTTAAAATATATATTTTCCAAAATCCTTTCATGCAACCAAGCTGGTTAGTCAAACTGGTGTTAATAATAATAATAATAACAATATCCATTATGCTGAAAACATGTAATAAATGGACTGTCTGTCCGAAATTTGGGCTGACTGCTCGTAAACTGGACCAACTGTTTGTAATCTGGACAAATTGTCCTTAAACTGGGCTAACTGCCCTTTTTGGCTGACTCGGGCCTGCCAGATACAATATCAAATGGTCTAAACAAGTGTTAGACAAAACTTCTGGATGGTCCGTCCTTAGCTTACATCTCCCTAGGTCAACTGATCCAAATGGTTTTGTGGATTACCAATAACCTACATCTGTACATAAATATTATGTTCTATGTGTAACCAACATTTTAGTCTTACCTGTGACTAAGCCCTACACATTGGAATTCTAGACTAAATTAGCTAGGGGCAAATAACTAATGAGCATAGGGCGTGACCTACACATGTCCTATCTGATCTTCTAATCTGATTCATTCTCTTAAGGTTAACTACCCTTTAAATTTTCCTTGAAAAACCTTTTCAAGATGATTCAACCCTTTAAATCATACATATACAGGGAAAATACATATTTAGCTTTACTCTAAGCTATTTTGCACTATTATATACATACTTTACTCAAAATAATGTTTTTAATATTTAAATAGGATTAACTACCCTCTCAAAATAAGTTAAAGTCCTTTTTAACTTCAATACATAGGCTTTCTGCCTATTTACACTTTCAAAACCTTTGTTTAAAACCTTTAAACAACCCATTCAAAACCCTTTAAAGTAACCCTTTCAAAAATAAGTAAAACCCTTTATTATATAGGCTGAAAGGCCAAAACCTTTCTTTCGAAACCATTCTCAAAACCCTTTTGAAACCTTTGGAAATCCTTCCTTTCCAAAGCATAAAAACCTTAGACATCCTTCTTTTAAAACCTTTAAACATTTCCTTTGGATATCATAGAAAACCTTTTCCTTCGACCTTTTCAAAATGATCAGAAAAACCATACCTTTCGACTCCTTCGAAACCCTAGTGAACCACCCCTTTCGAAACCATTCATTTAAAACCTTTCGAAAGCAACAAAGCTTAACTCTTTCGAAAGCACTTGGGTTCAATTTAAAACATGTGGAAACCTTTTGAAGACTTACATCTTCGAAACCTTAAAAAACCATCTTGGTTGAAATAGTCAAAAGCATCTGCTTGGAAATCGTTTATAACTATCTCTTTCGCAACCATTTGGGTTTTACTTCAACCTGAGAAAAAGGGCCTTTAAATCAATTAAGTCGAAAGCATCTGTTTCGAAACTATTTCCTAAGTAATGAAGTGATAGCGTCAAAACCATCCCTTTGAATGTATTGGAGAAATGACCATATTTTTAAAATAAACGAATCCCTTGGAAACCATCTGGGTCGAAAAGTAAAAAGCAGCAGCTAAAGGCTTCGACTTAGTCGAAAGCATCCATTAAAAAACAAAGATACAACCTAATAGAAACCATTTCCTTTTACTCCAATTGACCTGGTCGAAACCGTACTAAGTCGAAAGCAAGCATGCGCATTTTTCTTTAAAACCAAATCAAAGCTTCAACCCTTTTGAAACCTCATGGTTTCGACCCTTTACCTTTCGTCCACATCCAATTCATTACGTACCAGTTACTTAATACGATATGCATTGGTTTCGATTTTGTCGGAGGTGATATTATGGAGGCGGAACCTGGTGCTGGAGGTATCGAAATAGTGTAAAACATGTTCGTCGGTACTTTTAACTATTTCTTTTGTATTTACCTTTCTTATTCGTATAAATCGGATTGGTTGACATTGTACATTTTCAAAAATGTAGGCAATTTCTAAAATTTACAAATTTAAACTTATTTGCAAAGAACTCCTTCTCCTTCTTAATTATATAAAACACTTAAGTGTCATACCTTAAATAATTTTATATGACCATCAAACACTTAGGAAAAATCCATAAAAATTCCATAAAATCACATTATATAAGTTTTCTAACATATAAAAATTTTAGATAAAAATAATTAATTATTTTCCCACAAATAATTTATAGCCCAAAATACCATTTACTTTACTAGAATTTCATATTAAATCCACAAAAATTCAGAAAAATTTGAAAATTACCCATCTCAAAAATATTCGATCTTGATAAAAATTCGCCAAGCTTTTGGATTTCATTTAATAGGATTTTTACCTAAAATGTATCCTAAATTCAATATGAAATACCATAAATCATCAACAAGTATATAGTCATTCCATTATTCCAAAACATGACAAATCATTTCAAAATATTCGGAATTTAACTTAAAACTTAAAAAACACAGTAAAAATGAGATGTAAATATTATTCACCTTAGCTATAGAGATTAAAGGAGCTTGAGATTAGAATGGATTTGATTTGTATTAGTTTTTCTTTTAGCTTTCTTCTTCCCATTTTTCTTAACAATGGCGGCCGGCCTTAGCTTTAAAAAATTTTGAGAATGAGAAATGAACGTGTATGGAGTGTACACTGCCATAGTTTAAGGAATATAGGAATGACTTTCCCATTTTACCCCTTCCTCTTATTCATTTTAAATCTTCTTTTAATTCTTTAATTAAATGGCATGGCTACCCTTAATTAAAATCAAATCTAAATTCCCTAATCAATACATTATTTTATTTTATTTAGCTAATTAAATATCCTAAATAATGTTACCAAAAATCTGGAGTGTTACAAAACGGTCTTAGTGAGTGGACCGATGCTTAGGCTCTCCTGCCTTTTGGAGAGCCATTCTCACAGGATCCCGTTGGCTTGTAGTCGACTGATTGGGGGCACTTTGGACATTCCTAGCTTCATTTAATGCATTGACATTCTCTTCCAGCTAGTTGTCTTGCTCTCCATCTTATGAGTCAGAGAGGTCCGTAGTACTATCTTCTGGCGAGGTCTTTGCCCCTTGATTCAAGTTCAGGCTTGGTTGTCTTACGGCAAGAGGGGTACCCGTATTTCCTTCTACAATGAGTCTTATGGTTCCTGCTGTCATCCTTTTTGTTGTTGTTAACTGTTTCTATAGTTTAGACCAGAAACGAAAGAGTTTTCTTGTTCTACAATAGCTGCGGGTTCAAGCATAGTTCTTAGAGCAGGATTTATCTACAAGGTTAAGTGAGTGTTAAGCTTATCCATCGGGGCCTTCTGGCTACTTTTCATCTTTTGGTTGATTTCGTTAACCATCCTATTCAACTCTTCTATGGTAACGACTTCGTGCTGACTGGAGGATGTTGGTGGCTAATTTCCTAGTTAGCACCATATACTTCAGTATGTTGGGGATTAACATCTTCTCAAGCTATCACTACCCCTGTGGACCTTCCAGAGGAAGTTCTTCTTTTTTCAGAAGCCATTGATTCCAAGTGGTAGATATTTCAGGCAAATATTAGGGATCTAACTTCTAGACCTATGGTTTCTAAAGTAGATAGCTATATCTGAACCCTGAGTTGGGTTCTCGGTGAAAGTACCACAATGGTAACCAAAAAAATGGATCAACACCATGGTTTGAGTGTGAAAGCACCAGCCCTATTCTTATAGATCAATAATATAGATAATAGGTATAAAAAGAACAGTAAAAGAAAGAAGATAAGAAGATTTTTATAGTTGTTCGGCTATTAATGAAGCCTATGTCCACTTTATGGTTTTATTATACACTGATTGTTGTTATAAGAAGTGTTTGATTACAAGGCTTTTGACTGTTATTAGCTAGATTGAATCTTCAAGGTTAGAATCCACTAGAGAATCACAGTGAATTTCTTTGGAGATTGTTTCATGGGAGGTGAAAAGTGAAGAAAGTTTTCAGCAGAGCATCGGCAACCGGTCTAGAGAAGATCCCGTTTGTTTTGCAAGTAAGATGGTATTTATAAATATCGAAGAACTTTTGTGCCATGCTTGTTCACTGACTACTTGCAAATGGACAAAGGATGATGCAATGAACCTTAGCTCGTGACCCGAGCCAAAATCATGGATCGCTAGCGATCCATGGATTTAGCTCACGTGCGAGCTACTTACTTAGCTCCTTTCTTCATTACTTTACTGTGCTAGGTCGCAAGTATTCTAAGGCTTCGCATGGATCGCTGGCGATCCATGGTGTATGGATCATTGACGATCCATACACTTAGTATATTTCAAACTTTGTCCTCTAAACCTTCTCTACTCCTACGTACATAGCAACCCATTGATGTTGTATGGATCATTGGCGATCCATAGATTATGGATCACTGGTGATCCATAGAGTATGGATCGCTGGCGATCCATGCACTTAGAGTATTTCTGGACTTTAATGTCTCGAATGCCTTTATTGCTTTGTATCGACGTTGTTTGTGCAGTCTTTTCATACGTCTCTTTGTTTGGATGACGATTTGCTTGCTGGTTGTATTTAGCTGTTGATCGGACTAGATGGGCGCTGGTCTCTTTGTTTAGTCAAATTCAGTCATCACTCTTTGTCATATGACTTGGCTCTCTTTAACTTGTTACTTTAGCCCTTTTGTTTAGGTTCCGAGCCATTCTGACTTCGTCAAGTTGTTTTGTCTTTTCTTGGATCCTTATGGGTAAAAAACCCGAATAACACACATGAATATGAAAAGTTTCCAAACACAGTTTAATAAAAAAATCATATCACATTTCGTGATTGATATCTCATATTTATTACATAATCTCATTCGCGATCCCATGTAACGACCCGTAATTTCGATAATTAAAATAGTTAATTTAATAAAGTTTTGTGATTTAACGTTGGAAAAAAATAAAAATTTGCGATTTAATAATGAAAATATAACTGGAATGAATTGTAATAGTATTAATTTAAGGTAATTAATGACTGCTTCAAATGCAATTCTAGTCAATTGAAATGATTAAAAAGTTATAATTGATTATAGATTGTAAATTTATTGTAATAACATGTACAAATTGATTATTGGATTAAAGGAGTAATTTATAATTTAAAGGTTGTATTAATTAATGAAATGGTAAGCAATAAATTGTAATTGAACAAAATTAGTGTTGTGTAGATAATTATAACATTTGTGTGTAGATCAAATGTTATTAAATGTAGAAAGGGTGACAATAGTTAGTTGTTACCAATTTATCCAATCAAGTACAAATCAATGTAATTAAATGTTACGTTAATGTGAGTTAAGATGATAACTGTAAAGATAAATTAATTTACTGGGATTTTTAATTATAATTAATGTGAAAATCGACAAAAATCCAGTATAATAGGAAAGTTGCAATTAATAAATAAAAGATGGTAATTGTGGAATTCTAAGTAATAAGATATAACCCTACGTTAAAAATATGCATAGAGTAATAATTGATTGAATATAAAGACTGAAATCAAGTTTGATCAAATTATTGGAATTTAAACTAATAATTGATTTATTACAATTAAATGTAATTAAATATTACGTTATTGAAGATTAAGATGATAACTGTAGATTATTAGTGTAATAAGGTATAAACAAATGTTAATTATAGCCATGAGGTTACAATTGATTGAATAACAAGATGAAAAGGCAAATAAATGGATTTATTGAAATTTAAAGTGATAATTACTGTATTAATTTCAATTGAAATTAAACACTGTAATTAGTAAAATAATTAACATTGAATTGATATGAATTTTTTTTTAATTATGTAAATGTCTAAGTAATCAAAAATGGTGAAAATTGTTAGTTTATAAAAGTTGAACTAAAAAGTGATTTAATTAATTTATTTAAAATTTATTTGATTAATGGTAAATCACCCATTGTAGCCACTGTCTCGTATTTCAACAAAACCAGTTCCATCAGATCCATAATGCTGAATTATTATAGGATTTCAAGTTTCATGGCGATCGGACCTGTCGTTTGATCGTACAGACTCGAAACGCGTAGAAATCAATTTGATCAAATTCAATTGAAATCAATTTGAAATAAGCTAATTTTAAGCTAACTTCTTCATACGATGGAATTTGGACTTGAAGCCTATTCCGAGTTAAAAAATATCGAAAACATCTATTTTGATATATGGGATGACCCATTTTCGATTTGGTGGCAGAACGGGCTTTTCGGGTCATTATTGTCGTTCATATCGATTCGATATGTGCTTATTTTCTTATCAAACTTGGTTGATATAAATTATTTTTTTCTAACCCTAGCAGCCTTTCTATTTCTTATTCCTGTACATACAAATCTGTCTGTTTATTCCTATCTCCTCTCTCCAATGGCAGAAACCAATTCAAAGTTCATACCCCATAATTCAATCTCCAAATCAATTTCGAAATCAAACTCCTCCAAACTATATCGAATTATATACCAGTTCGAAGCTCTCGATGAGTGCAACATAGATCTACAATTCGTTTTTCAATCGGATTCACCATTTGTCTAGAAATCGAGGTAGAACCTCGATCGCCCATTTTAGGGTTTTGACTATCCAATGGTGGATCTTCATCCAATCAACGATCGGGAGGAGGCGTTTGGAAGGTGGTGTTCAACAGGTCTCAGGGGTATGATTCGTTCGTGCTATAGGGCATTAGATGGCCACGACCGATAGCCAAAGGCGGCGGCGACGCTGCCGTTTTTCGATGGCCGTGTGTAGTCGCCTGATCAGGGGAAGTTCGGCCCGAGATGGGGAGGTTGTCGGCGATGTCCGATCGGGGCATGGCGTGGTGGCATTTGGTCGATTTGAGGCAGCGCCCGGTACATGTTAGGGTTTGGGTTCGACTTCGAATAGTTGCCGCATGTAAATAGTGTTGTAGGTGACATTTTTTTTTTTATTTAATTTTTTATTATATTTTTTAGTTCCAAGTGTTCTAACATCTCACATACGAGGTCCAATTCATGCACGGTTTATTTCATTGGGATCATATCAAATTCTAGACATATTGGCGCTGGTCTAAACGGATTCTGAGACTTTTCAAATTTGGGGCTGGTTTTGGATTTCAAATCGATTTGAAATTAAAGGTGAGTGTTTTAACCCACTCGCAATTAATAAACTATATTATGTTAATTAAATTAAACTTATGATGAGATTAGAAGTTAATTGATCGATGTTTGGCATGTTTAAATTGTCATTCTAGTTAAATTTGACTTTTATTGCATTTAATCATCGTTTAATTCAATATTGCATTTAATTGTCAATTTAATACCGGTTAACGATAATCAGTTATCTATTGATGTTTATTGATTGATTTGGATTATGATTGTGACGTATGTTAGATTGTTGATATTGGATGACTCGATGATGTATTTTATATTGTTATAACACTGTAAGTTCCCTTTGGGTTGAAATGATACACACCCGAACGTTCTATAGATTAGGAAAAAATCGTTATGGGTTGAAATGATAGACTCGAGCGATTTTATGGATTTTAAATTTTAACTCAAGATTGCGGATTGAAATGATATATATCCCTAATTATAAAATAATTGTGGATTAAAATGACAAATATCCATATCACTGGACCATAGGGTATAAAATTATATACGGACACTGGATTGGTTAAATTAAATGATTTTAAATCCTTAAGTTTTGAATTGGTTAAATGATATTTTGAAATAAAATTTAAATTGTATCAATTGAAATACGGTTGAAAATCCGAGTTTTGAATGTGAAATTGGAATTGGCTTAAATGAATTGTTCAAAGGACTTAATTGAAATTTGAAAGCTGGACGTGGTCCTTATGTGTTGAAATGAAAGAAATAGTTCAATTTAATATAAATTTCAAATTTATTATGATTAATATAAACTGTTTTAAAACATATTACTTTCAAATCCTAATTTTTAGGATTCAAACTATTAAACTAATTTAAGCTATTTTGAACTATTTAAATATTTTAATCAATTTAAACTAATTTAATTTATTATAATCTATTTAATAAATTTAATCTATTTTGATCTATTTTAACCTAATTAACAATTTTAAATTATTATAAATCTACTTAACCCATTTTAAATTATTTAAATCTATTTAATCTATTTCAATTTATTTTAAATCTATTAAATCTGTTTTAATCTGTTTTAAATCTACTGAATCTATTTTAAACTATATTAACCAATTTTAATCTATTTTAAACCATATTAATCCATTTTAACTTATTTTACACTATATTAATCTGTTTTAATATATTTTAAACTATCTTAAACTATTTTAAAAAAAAATTCAAACTATCTAAAGCATTTTATGCATTTCAGGTTCTGTAAAGTGGAAGTTTAAATTTAAATCCTTGATTATTAAGTAGAATACGACTAAATGATGTAATAACCTAAGTTGGTATTTAATAACATATTTCGAGTAAATATGATGATTTAAAATGAAGGTTTAACCTATTTTGAAAATATGATTTCGAAAGTGAATATGATTTCGAAAGTGATATGGTTTGAATTGAATATGATATTTTGATATTAATATGAAATGGTTTTGGAAATGTAACAGAACCATCCGGTGTAAAATAAGCATTTGGTTGTTAAAGAGACTGGGATCGGATATTGTCATACTCTCTACCAATACCCAAAACCACTTTAACAACTGTGTACGTGGTGGTGATTCAAGAAATGAAGTAGGATGGTTTGGCAAACGATTCTATATGAGGTATATACGTGACCCTGACTCCCGTGAGTCAGCTTAGACGTGACTAAAACAGGAGCTATACCTGGGCCAAGTGAGGTCATTTCTCCGGTCGGACGTGCTTCTTCAATAACATATTATGACTTTGCGATTAATTTGGTGGCCGCCCTTGATTTGATTATGGGAGCGTGTTTCGAGGTGGGCGGTAGTAGCTGCTATGCATTACCACCACCCCCGTTCTGCAAAACGGTAGAGTCCTACCCTGGCATTACCTCGTGTGCCATGTTTATATTTTTTATCGCGCCTTCTACGAGTTTGTTTTGTACCTTACCTATGGAGTGCTCTTTTGGTAAACCTCACGGTGGAGCTTACGGTACTGTATAAGCTATGGGAATATATAAAATATGTTAAGAGGGATATAGGTAACGCCTAAATGCTATTTTAATACTTTACTTTACTGTAGACACTACTATAATAGCGTATTGTACTATATGTAGATAGTTTAATAGATCCTCAGGAGATGGAATCCCGAACATCTCTTAAGTTATTCCACTCACGTTAGACACTGGATAGGAAATGTCAAACCTCATAAACATCTCTGATGCAGTTGCACTCATATTTATTTATAGTTGATTTAACTTACATAAGATCTTTTAGTTCTGACTTGAGTGTTTTGTCTTTTCAATTCACTCAGGTTAGCTTGAGCTTTTCAGTTTATCAAAGATTGCTTTCTGGAGGTCGAAGACGAAGGTTTTGTGCTACTATTATTTACTATACCTATTCTACTGCATCATGTTGTTCCGCTGCATTTATTTATTTTTATTTCTTGTTGTATGTAACTCTGATTTGTATTTTTAAAGTATAATCAAAGTTATTTGTAAACAGCTTCATGAACTGCTTACTTCATTATTACATTTTGTCATTCCGCTTCAAGATTCTATATTTGTTTTCTTTCTTTCTCTGCTTTTCTTATTTACCACATAACAATCTACTCTTTTGAATGGTTTGAGTCCGACCTGTGTGTTTTATCGTCGATTTAAACCGTCCAAAAAGGCGGATCATTACTTCCAATGTTAATAGAAAATATAATTATTACAAAGTACTCCAAGAACAACATATGAAGATGCCTCATTGGTTGATTAGAGTAAATACTTGGCAATTATACAACTTTTCCATTGCATCCAAATAGAAAAAACCAAACAACACAATGAAAATAGATAAAGTACTTAATGGCTAGATTGCCTCCTTCTCGGAAGCTTATTCGCCTTACTAGAACCTGAAATCCTATACTTCCAATCTACTCGAATGAGTAGCCTAGAGTTTAAGATTAAAAAAAACATTGATTTAGACAATAATCTATTGCAAATAATAATCTACCATCTCGAACCAAATAGATATCAAGTAAGAATAGCCGCTTAGCGAAACGGGTTTCCCCTTTATTGGTATCTTCACCAAAACATAACAACCATATACTGTGCTCCTACAACCACAATGGTTAGAATATAGAAAATAACATTTATAATCATGCAACATATATTGGATTACCCATCTGAATTCAATAGATTATCCATCTTAATTTCAAAGGAATACCCGTCAAAATTTCAAATGACTACCTGTCTTATTTTGATTTAACTATCCGTCTTATAATTATGTGGACTACCCATCTCACATACAAGCTTATTCAGAATTATGTGGACTATCTATCTCACATGTAATTTGTTACTTCGATTATCCATCCCCTTTCGTATTGACTACCCATCATATATGGTTTAATTATTTAAAATTATGTGGACTATCCATTAATCCATTAAACTTAAAATGATGTGGACCATCCATCACACATCTCATAGTTTTCCTAGGATGAATAAGAGCCCTTCATTATTCTCATAAAGACTATCCATCTCCATAATGATATGGACTATCCATCTTACATCCTATAGTTTTCCTAGGATGTCTATGAACCTATCGATTTACTTTTTAATCCATGTTACCCACATGTTTAACCTATGTCTATTGGTTTCCCCAATTAGGTTATTTCCTCTTAAAGATATAACATTTCAAAGTGACACACATTGGTATTCCTAATTGATTCACGTCCAAATTATTAAAAACAAATAGCGATATCCCCGGGTTTAAAATGGAAGTCAAAGACATATGGCTCGCCACCATTAGATAATTTAAATTTAGATCAGTGCCAAAGTTTATCTATATTGGTGTTCCCAATGATTGTGTTGAAGTTTACAATTTAAAATGGCATTAGTAACCCTAATGAAGATGTCGAAGTAGAAAAATTATCCTCTTCGCCCTTTAGTAATTCAGTATAGATCAATGTCGGGGGCATCAAAAATCTCGACATAGTGGTCTAAGGCTCTCCGACTTTAATCGCAACACATACGCAGTTTTAAAAAAATGTCAAACTCTATCCAAGGGTGAAGACAATAACTTAAAATTCTTTTAAGTATAATATTTAGTGTCGAAGATGATGTTGTCGACCTTTATAAACCATAGGCTATCCATCCATTAAAAGAGAACATTAACTTTTATAAGTTATATGGCTATCTGTTGAAAATATAGGGTCTTTGACACTCTTGAACATAGGCCTCTTCGCCCCTTTAAAATATTTTAGTCTATATAGAACAAGTCTCTTCCACATTAAAGAAAGAGATGCGGCATCATTACAATGTAACATCGACATTAAACAAAGTATATAAGGTTATCGACTTTGATGCATAACGACATCAAAAGCTTCAACATCATTATAAAGCCCATTAAAATTTAGTTTACTTCGACACTATGTTGCTTGGTTCAAAGACATAACAGGAGGCATTACTGCCTAAGTATTGAAAACAATCGAGGTGATTAGATGCGGCATCATTGAAAACAATGATGAAAACATGCAATGTCAACATTAAGCTTTTAAAACATTTAGGTAAATCATGAAGACACCATTGCCACAGATACTATATTGTTGACGAGATCAATTTCGGCCTACTTGAAAACATTGCATAGCTTTCGAAGTACTATCTTATGCTTCCCTTCACTTCAACGTCGACACTTATGGATGCGACCGGGTTTTAGGCTCGACGATGTTAGGGTGGTATGGCACTGTCGTAAATCACGTGAAAACTATTTTATTACTACTTTGATAAAAAACTTCACAATTTTTATTGCATAAAACATTTTCTTTACAAATCCTTTTATGAATTACTACCACACTAAGTTTTCAAGCTCCAAAATATATTTAAAATAACTAATTAATATCCTTAATTAATTATCCTTTTAAATGCTTATCTAGTATAATAAATTCACAGTAAATTGTAATCATTTGAGGAAAATCCCAAAAATTCATAGAAATTAGATAATATCCGTTCACTTTACCATGTAAAAATTTCGAAACAAAAAACCATATTTAATTATTTTAAATAATTAAAACCCGAAATTAAGCAATTTCCTCCTTCAGAAATTCATAAAATAATCTGTATAACTTGGAAAATTATGGAATTAAAAAATAATATCCAAAATAATGTTTTATACAATATATTAGAAAATCAAAGCATTTGGAAATTAAAATTTTAGGTTTTA
Source organism: Allium cepa (assembly GCA_030765085.1). NCBI lineage: Eukaryota > Viridiplantae > Streptophyta > Magnoliopsida > Asparagales > Amaryllidaceae > Allium > Allium cepa. The sequence goes on along the minus strand of CM060935.1, from coordinate 39,019,559 downwards.
CCCTTAAACCTATTTAAATAATTTCATAAAATTTCAAATAACCATTATTCTATCCAAACAATGATTAGAAAACCATATCTTGGCAAAAACCATATCTTAGCAACACAAACATCAATTGTTCGTGTATTATACATAACCAAATTCAAAAAAAATAGAGATGGAACCCTTATTATTCACCTTAGATTTGAATGAAGTTGAGATTTGATTAGTGCTGTAGTTTCCCTAAACTTTGCTTGAATCCCTCTATGATTTTATGATCTCCTTTGGTTGCTTTTGGTCATCTCCTTTTTCTTTTTCCTTTTTTGGATTGCTTTGTGAATAAGTAAGGTAAGAATAATATAAGGGGGGAGGGCTTAAAGCTAAGGATTGGTCTATTTATCTAAATTTTCCCACTTATATGTTCTTTTATGTGTTAATTTTAAACAATCTTACTTAATTAATTAAGTATGGCCCGATCTTATTAAGTTTTAAATCTCATTCTCCTTAACCCTTTATATTATTCAATTTAATCTATCCAATTAAATGCCCAGAATAATGTATAACTAACGAAAAGGGGTGTTGCAGCATCATTTTAACAGTTTTACATAGCTAAAACTCCACTCCACTCTCTGTGCTAGGGATAAGATATTTGCTATGAAGATTACTCCATATCCTACTTGATCACGCTATTCTTCCTTTCTGGCTTAACATCATTTTTCAGCTTAAAAATTTCATTCGGTACCAAGAGCTTACACTAACCCCCGAGTACCATAAGTATTTGGGACTCGTGTAAAGTTTCCACTTGGATTTTTTTACTGATAATGATTGCTTTGATGTCGCCTTCTCATAACTGGCTTCTTTGTTGCCATTAATCATTTGTATATCGATTACAAGTCCATTACCACTTGTTGTAGATCATGTAGCACTACCGCCATCACCTCGACACCATCGCCATTCCAAGATTACCTTTTTTATGTGTCATGACAATGGCAATAGCCATACACTACCGGCACCCAATATGCATAAGATAGTGCATTGTTGCCATGCTCGACCAACGTAGGACGACCGCCAAGGGTAAAAAGAAAAGAAGCCCAATCACGAAACCTATCATATATCTAACAGCGCATTGAATAAAATATAATGGCCATCACATATACAAAACAGTAGAGACAATAATAACTAAGTGATCCAGAATCAGAGGATAGATCGCTAGTGTTATATAACATCGTAGAAGAGCTTATACAAAATAGAAATAAACCCAAATAAACAGTCTTATAAATAAAAATAAAGCACAATCTCGGCTCCACGGTGTTGCACAAGGGAATAAGCATAGTAAGTCCAAATATAGTATAAGATAGCACCATCTCCTCATCTTCGACATGCCCACCGCATGTCACCTAGATCTATTGTTTAGTCTATTCATTTAAGAGTACCCGAGATAATAAGAAGCAAAGAACAAAACCTCAAGGCAGACAATTGTCCAGTGTAAACAATAAAATGACTCTCAAGACACTATACAAGTCGATATAGTAAGAAATAAAGGTATACGAAAAATGCCTGACACGTCTCTGCAACCAAAGAGTCGACACTAACAATCAATATGGGCTAATCTTCTATCATCATAAGTTATACTACACTAAGTATGGCATGGGTGTCGAGGTACCTAATATGGTGTACCTATATCACAAGAAATCCATGGCAAACAGCCAATAACCAAACTAATAAAAATTAGCAATCATGACAATCACAAAATAAGCACGTGCAATAATGACCATCGCCGCGGCCTCACTTCGCTCTCACTCTCACCAAGGTCTCATATCACTTGATCGCATCACAGTCTTGCATCACCACCAAAATGATTCCCGAACTTCTATCAACTCTTATGACCATCATCAAAGCCGCCGACACACCATGTCGCTACTAGATCTCGATGTTTGATCACGTACCATCACCAAGGTATTGCCTTCGCCAAGGCAGGCTAGACCATCATCAAGGTCCGGGGTACACAGGTGAGCATCCTCACCGTTGGCATCAATATTGACCACCAACACCCAATTATATGAAAACACCAATTTCCAATCCAAACACAGAAATATGAAGAGAAATAAATGAAGAACAAAATTAAAAATAATTAGAAAGAAAGTAAATAGAGACACAGATTTATAGTGGTTCGGCTAACTCCGGCCTACGTCCATTCCAAAGATTTTGCTTTTATTAGCTTATACTACTGATTAAAGTTACAAATCCATGAAATTCAAGAATAAAAATTGCAGAATACAGCTTAAGTTGATGATGAAGAGAAGCAGAATGAAGATCCTCTCTACTGAAGCCATGCCTGCTATATTTATAGGCGAAGATGGCAGCCAACCTCTCTCAAATTTCAAAAATAGAACCTCCCTATCTATATGGGCCCATCATAAGGCTCGCGAGGCCCGAATCCCCATGGAGAGGGATCGGTACCAATCCCTTCCTTAGTTGATTTTTGAGCAGCGACTCCTATGATGGATTCTTCATGACAAAATACTATAAATCCCCAAGTTTCATGCCATTTGGAGTAAGGGAGCTCGAGTTATTGATTATTTAATGCAAGAATGCCCCTGGAATGCGGAACCCTCCATACTAAAGCATGCCAATCCATCTACCTCCATCTATGTCGATCCCTCCTATGCCTCGACCACGCCGATTCCTTCTTTCCCCAATAAGGCTGCCAATACCTTGATGTTATTGCTTGCCACTTCATCCTATGCCAATCCCTTGTTGTTAGTTGTAGTATGTCGATCCATTTGATACGTCGATCCCTTCATCTTACTTAGCTATTGGAACATAACGATCCCTCTAGTGACCATCCATGCCGACCCCTTCCATCACCTATGCTAATCCATGCTTCTGCGCAATGCTCTATCGATCCATCCTACTTCATGAAACTATGTCGACCCCTCTTGTGCCATGAAGGTATGCCGATCCATCCTATGTTATGTCAATCCCTAAGGTTTCAACCTAGCTATGCCAACTCCTAAGTTTCCAATAAAATATGTCGATCCCTTTACTTGTCCAAACTAACATCCATATTTCAAGTATCCTGCATCATTTATCTACCAACTCCATCCAACTCTGGCTTTGTACAACCATCTGTACCTGATTCCTGGGCCCTACAACTGTCGCTCTATACTCATCGGTCTTGATAATCATGAAGCCTATTGGGTTAAATCCACTTGTATACTGCCTTGCAAAAAGCGGGTTAACACTCACATACCCTTGCCTCATGAAACACCTTCCTTATCTAGAGTTATCACTATCCTTCTTACGCATGCTTCGACATCAGAATGCACCACGTTTCATTGTCCCACTTCACCCATCAGACTTATCTCTTTGGACATCACCAAGTCCACATAGTTAGCAAATTTTCCTTCGACATTAGCATGTTCACATACACTTCCCACCCATAATGATCAACTAAACTGATTCACTCATTGGTCATAAAACTAACTCCTCAAAGTTGCAAAGCTAACATATTGAAGGCTTCAAGCTAGCCCCAAACTTCACTGTGCTACCACATCGCCGTCGAATTCAAGCGAACAAACAAACACCTACAGCATGACCTACAGAGTCTACACTCCCCCTCTTGGAAGTTTCACCCCAATCCCAACAAACTAGACTTCTTAGTACTGACAAGTCCCCTCGATACCGAGTGGTGTACTTAGCCAAATATTGACCAAGTTTCTTCCTCTTCCAAAGTTCCATCTTCTAATTACTTGGACTCCGACTACTTACTACAAATGCTCTCGGTATTAATTCCAAGCGCCAAATGCTAACTTTAGAAGCTCTCAGTATTGACCCTAGAAGCTCTCGGTGCTTGGTCCAATACTTAGCCAAATTCTTGCATTTAGTCTTCACTCATCTCCCCTATTCTTTACTTGAAGAACCAAACTCCCACCGAGAGTTTTTCTACTGAGTATTTTCCTCCAATAAAAAACTCTCGGTACCAAGTAAAAGCTCTCAGTAATAAGTCATCTACTTAGCTCCAATTTTCATGGGACTTGAATTGTGTGCTCTACCTATGTTCCAAAGTCCCTCCTCCAAGTTTCATTTGGTGTAGTTTGCCTTGGTTTTGCCCAAATCGACCAACTCTTTTTCAAGATACACTAAAATACTAACAAACCAATTCATCCAAGCATACATTTCAGCAAATATCATCCAAACAATTAATTTAACTTAGAAATCACAATAAAAATGCTAACTTTAATCATATCAATATGTATAAGATGGTGAGATTATGTAATCACTTACAAATACTCAAATTTACCACTATCCCCCTTGAATTTGAATTGGGCAGCAAGAAAATAGAATCCCCAAGCACAAAAATGATGAATCTAATATCCATCTTCACTGATTACCCCTCTAATGAAGATTTAAGCCAGATTTAGACTAAAAATGTGAATCTTTTGAGAGAAAGATGATAAATGGAGGTTTGTAAACGTTTTGAGAAAGTGAGAACCGATTACTTCAGCACCAACACCCGCTTCTTAGCTCCAAACTTGGATTGGGTAAATGAGCTTGGGTTTTAGGCCCATCTAATTACCCAAAATTCTAGCCAACAACTCTTAAAATTTAAAACAGCCAGAACGTTCAAATAATAAGTCCATTTTCCTATTATAAAAATTCTACGAAAATAAAAATCATTATCCTGAAGCAATTGAAGTGGTTTTGGACCCTAACTCATCTCCTGTAGAAAGTTATGGGTCATACAAGATGTGGAAAATGTCTCTACGAGCCATATCCCAAGATATCGGTGATACGAACTTACATGAAATAAATAATATCATTTTATAATTCTATGGTACGAAAAATACGAGCCATTACACTCTCCCCTCTCTAGGAATTCCACCCCAAAATCCTTAGTAATCAAGGAATAGTCCACCTAGGTTACGGTACATGCCTAACACCCATTAGCAATCCTTAAACACCTCAAGCAAGTAACCATGCAATCAGTAGTATAGATATACCTACCCTAGCATGCGAGATACTAAACTATCATATATGATATCAAAAGCGAAAGCAAATACAATAAGCAATAGACCTTACCAAGTAAAGAAATCCGGATATGAGGCCCTTACGCTCTCCTCAATTTTCATGTGCAATCTCTATCACTCTTACCTCACCGAACCTTCACTAACTACATCGACTTCCCCTTGAGCGGTTTCGTACCACGTCTGACTATACAAACCAGCCTACAAGGTCTCGAAGGTTCTAGTTCAATCTACATATCATCCAACTAATCTGTTACCACTTTCCATAACGCCTCTTGTAAGCTCTCCTTAGAATCTACTCGTGGGCACCTTGGCATGCTTTGGGATCACATAACTCACTTCATACACCACTAAAGTCCTGTCTTCCCTGGGGACATTATTTAGGCTGGTATATTTCCTTGATACCACCTACATAACTCCAAAGTGCATCATTTACTTCCTTCCTCCTAGAAGACAAGAATATTACTCATGAACACCAGTACAAGCCCATTAGGCTCCCAACACTCCACTTTGTCTCTAAAAGTCATCCACTCACTATACAGATACTGTAGGTACCCCTCACTCGAATATACTCCTGCAAAGGAGCCCCTTTCTCCACGAGTCTTCCACTTTCTTCTCTAGCCCTTCTTACTCTTTGAGTACCGCCCTCATCATAGATCTAATACTAGTCCTAGGTCAATACAGAACTTAATTCTTTTACATCTCAGTAGTCAAACCACCTCCGGATGTTTCCCCCATCATGGGAAATGATGATGAATCCTCATGCAGGTCCCCGAGCGAACACACCAAGCTAATCATAACTTTACCCTCTCAGATGAACAGTCTAGCTCCAGCCTCTGATCTCCCCCAATCCTAATTGTTCGCTTTAGCTCCTCTTCATTTACCAAATCTCCATATCCTTTTAACCACTCCATCCTAAATGATATCAAACTCAATGAACCCAAACAAAGCAATCACAACCAAACAAACATCCATGACTCAATACTTTAAGTCTTAATGAACCACATCTAAGTCGATCGAGCTATCACCATGTTCGAAACAACTATAGGCTCACCTACTGGGTCAGGACACAACCCTAACATGCTCATTAAGTTATTGGATGAAAGGGCCTAACATATCGATATCAAATAAAATATGTGTGGGTATAGCATAAATGTTAAGCATACCACAAATAATGGCCGCCTTCCTATTCTCCTTCGTCGATGGAGCACTCGACAAAGCTGGAAAAGTATTCAAAGCATAAGCAGACACAACATGCTTATTCCTCGATGATTCCAGACAATCTTTCTTCATATCCCCGATCCTTTCATAGGTTAAGCACTTACTCTTCCCACTCTTTGGGGCCCTGCAGTGCTTACTAAGGTAATCCATCTCATTGCAATCAAAGCATATTGGATTCCACTTAGCCTTCTTCTATCCTCTCCTTTCTAAGGTCGCTTCTTTTCCTTATTATTGTTGTTCCACTTTCTCTTGCCACCCTTACTCACCTACAACTTTGGCTCTCCCTTAGAAACAACAACCTCGGTTTTTGGGTTCGGGTATAGGCTCTCAAATCTTTCTCCATGACCCTCTCAAATGTCCCATCAATATGGTCAATCATCCTCTCACCCAAGTACTCATTCCAAGTACTCATTCAGGCCAATTATGAACTTCTCATTCTTCTTTAATAGATTGTCTATGAAGTAAAAAACTATACTTCTACAACTTGTTGAATTCTACTACATACTCATAAATAGTTCTCTCTCCCTGTTTTAACTCAGCAAATTTCTTAAACAATACCAAATTTTAGGCGGTAGGTATGAACTTCTCCTCGAATCAGGCTTTAAATTGCTCCCAGGTGAACTGGTCCACGGAGGTAGCAATCTTCAAAGCATTCCACCATCCCCATAGCCCGACCCTAAAGTTTCCAAAAGTCTAACTTCCTCTTCATTGCATTCTCCAATTCAATATCCTCAATGATGCGCTTGTAGGTATTCAACCAATCCTACACCTCAACAGCTGATTCTATTTCAAGGAACTATTTGCGTCCTAAGGTAGAATAATCCTTGTTTAGCTTAGTGAAATCAACTCTTGGCACTTGCATAAGAGCACAACTACTAACAACTACATTGGGAGTAGCAGCTTGGGCATTCTGCACCATATTCGCCATCATGGCGTTGAACATCACCTAAAAATCAAGGTTAGCAACCCCCGAGCCTGCTCCTCCTTCGAATCCAAAGGCGGAGCTCCTCATGGCTTTTCTTTTCTATCGATCCATTCTTGATCTGTAATAAGAATAACCTGTCTCTCATAAAGAAAACTGCATTAATGGTACTCATACGTGCATGTGAATTATAAACTATATTTATTACTGTATAGTTTAGAAAACAAATATATATAACAAGTACGCACTCTTTCATATATATATATATACACACACACACACACACTCTCGGTCGAGCCTTAGATGATACCTCCTTCCCAATATATACTAGACCACGACATCAATTCAAGTTAGTCATGCAACCTAAGCTCCAATGAAAATGTGACGACCGCCCAACACCACCACGTCGCTATAGGATCCCAGTGTTTGATCATGCACCAGCACTAAGGTACGACCATTAACAAGGCAGGCTAGACCATCACCAAGATCCAGAGTACATAAGCGACATCCTCAGATACCCTTGCTATAAAACACCTTCCTTACCTAGAGTTACCACTACCCTTCTTACGCTTGCTTCAACATTGGAACGCACCAATTCGATTATCCCACTTCACCTATTGGAAGTACCTCTTCGGACATCACCAAGTCCACATAGTCAATAATTTTTCCTTAGGCATTATCAAGTTTACGTACACTTCCCACCCAAAGTGATCAAAGAAACTGATTCACCTAACGGTCATAGAAGTAACTCTCAATGTTTCGAAGCTAACACATTGAAGCCTTTAACCTAGCCCCAACCTACATCTTGCTACCACAATGCCATCAAACCCTAAGCGAACAAACAAACACCTTCAACACGATATACAGAGTCTACACTCCCCCTTTTGGAAGTTTACCTCGATCCTAATATACTAGACCCATCGGTACCGACAAGTCCTCTTTTTACCGAGTAGTGTACTTAGCTAAATATTGGCTAAGTTCTTTCCTTCTCTTTTAGAACTCCATCTTATAAGTGCTTGGACTATGACTACTTCCCACAAAAGCTCTCGGCATCAACTCCAATCCCCAAATCCTAACTCCAAAAGTTCTCGATATTGACACTAGAAGCTCTCGGTGCTTGGTCCAATACTTAGCTAAATTGCTGCAATTGGCATTCACTCATCTACCTTAGCCTTTATTTGAATAACAAAACTACCACTAAGTGTTTTTCTCTAATAAAAAACACTCGTTGCTGAGTGAAAGCTCTCGATATCGAGTCCTCTACTTAGCTCCAATTTTCATTCAACTTGAATTGTGAGCTTTACCTATGCTCTAGAATCCCTCTTCCAAGTTTCATCTGATTTGGAGTTGTTTTGTCTAAGTCGACCACCTCTTATTCTAATTACACTAAAATACTAACAAAACATATCAAACCAATTCATCCAAGCATATATTTCAGCCAATATCATCAAAATTTAATTTAATTTAGAAGTCATATTAAAATGCTAACTTTAGCAATGTTAAAATTTATAAGACAGTGAGATTAAGTAATCACTCGCCAAATACTAAAGCTTACCACTTTTCCCTTTGAATTCGAATTGGACAGCAAGCAACCGAATCCTTAAGCAACAAAATGATGAATCTAAGATCCCTCTTGAATAATTACCCCTCTAATGAAGATTTATGCTAGATTTAGACAAGATAAGGTGAATTTTTTAAGGAAACATGATAAATGGAGGTTTGGAAATGTTTTGGGAAAGTGAGAAATGACTCACTTCAACCCCCTAATGTTGCATCCTTAGCTCCGAATCCAAATTAGGTAAATGAGCATGGGTTTTAGGCCCATCTAATTATTCAAAAATCTGGCTAGCGGCTCTTCAAAATTAAAACAGCTATAACTTTCAAATGGTAAGTCTGTTTTCCTTATATGACCACTCCATGTAAAGAAAAATAATCATCCTGAAGCAATTGAAGTGGTTTTAGACCCTAACTCATCCTCTATCAAGAGTTATGGGTTAGGGTCAAAATGATCATAAAGAAATTTAATAAAAATCATAGATGTGGAAAATGTCCCTAAAAGTCATTTCCCAAGATATTGAAGTCATGCAACCTCATACGAAATAAATAATAATATTTTACAACCCAATGATACGTATGGATCATTACAGTCACGCTCTTGAATGTGCTCGATATCAACTGCTCCTCTAAGCCAAGATTTAAATTTGAACTTTCATTTCTTAAGGTGGGTGGCAATGTCTTATCGCTGTGATATGTGATGATGACGATGGCGTTAGAGGTCTTCGCTACGGCTTGGTTGAGGCATGGTTAAATTAGCCCTAAGGAAGGTCTCATGGCCCAACCCAACATGACTTCGATTCTGATTCGAGGTTAGCCTGATTTGCTCTAGGTTTTTGTGCCTTGAAGTTCTCCTGCAAACCCTTATCAAAAATATGACAACCCATCGGTTGAAGTTCGACAAGACGGTTTTATTTTCAAAGAATGATCATATTGAGCAAGTTTCAGTACTTGAATAACTCTATTATTATGCATTTCCCTTCACTGCACTCACCGTGTTTCTGTAAAAGAAAAGGCACCCGCGTCACTGCGGACAATTGTTCCGTTATCGATTGTCCATCGATAAAAGGTAAGATCTAATGCATTGTTCTGTCGTGCGGCATGGCTTGTTTTTTTAGCATAAGCGGGCTATCTACACAGGATAGTCTATTTGTCGTGTGTAGGACACGAAATTCATGCTGCATGGATTAATTTCCACTTACTGCAGTCAACGTTTAGAATTTGATCGGTCAACACACATCGACATCCTTTGGGATTCAACCATCAGTCACACAGACTAATTATTTGAGATAAAACATATATGTCCGTGTTAATCACCAAGTTTTCTTATCCAGAATGACTCATTATTCCCCACATCTTCAAACCGATGCCAGGATATCTACTCCTTTGGAAGTTGGTTCTACTACAGCACAAACTTCTATGCCATTTACCATCAGGCAAACGATCACCATAGAGCTTCAGAGGATAGTGGTTCCAATCCAAGAGTTGGCTCCTTCGATGCATGAACATATCGGCCTTTGAATTCTAAACGACTCTTCTGAACAAGTGTCGACCATGCTAACTGTAAGAATGCTTCAAAATATATGCCACCAACATGGGATTCCTGAAGGTAGTGTACTTCTTCTGACAAAGGCTAAGTGAGCACATAATCCTCTATCGGGTTACATAACATGTAATCAATACATGTGCCTATGTGGTACTGTCCCGCCATTCAATCCATTTTTGTGCATGTTTCTTCAAGAACTTGGGCTGGCTCCATTTCAAATCCACTCCAATGGCTAAGCCAACTTCAGCTCCATGTTCTTGCTCTTCATGAATCGATTTCAATGACCTCCAACTTTCCATAAGGTTACTTATCTTATATACTTCAAGTAGAGGAAGGACTCACCCTTCCAAGTGATTATCGAGGCCTAGTGCTGATGCAACGTCATAGAGGAGCATCAGAATAAATGTTTATACATTAAAAATGAGCATTCTTTCGTCCGACACTCGTATGTCTTCAATAGGCATTGGCTGTCCAGAAGTAAGCTCTTTTCCTTCTGCTCTTCCAATGCTTGGGTTCCTTCCATCCAAGTGCCTAACCAACTATTTTCCTCTTGGTAGGCATGTCTGCTCGAAATTTGCATGATGAACGCGTCGATACTTTAAAGGCTCTAAAGGAGATTAGTTTTTAGCATCAAACAAATGCATATTTCCCGACCAACGAGAACCTCTGACAATATAGTCTTCTTCTCGCTAATAGATTTTCTATTCTTGATTCACTACATGAGGTAGTTCCACGGCGCCAACCCAATCTTTTGCACTCGCAGCTCTGACGAGAATCTTGAAGGTCTATCGAGCATGGAACATGCTGAAGAGCCTGAGGGGAACAGAAGAGCCAATTGCAGACAAGACCCTAAAAGGAGGGGATGAAGGAGCTAGAATGCAATCGGTTTTGGAGGAGAGTGAGAGTATTGGAAGGAGAGAAGGGAAAGAAAGATGCGGGACGAGGAAGGCGAGGAAGGAGAAATGGAACTAATGATAATAATGGTGACTACAACGCCAGTGTAGAGGGAAAAGATTCATTTGGCGAGACGTCTCTTAAAGGCCCAAAACTACCTACCTCGCCCCATTTGGAGCGCGTCTTACTGAATCTTCTGAATAGGCCGGGAAAGTAGGTGCATTGCCTTTAGGCAAAGCGACTCCTCTGCTCGTTCCTTCGGATACACCTTTGCAACTTAAGCCATTTTGATATTTCTTTTGGCGATCTCATCGCCAAGGGCTCTCTAAACATTAGCTTATTGCTTGAATGATTCGTGGATGAAGGTGGCAAGAGTCCATCTTTATTTCCATGCTAACATGGTTCGTAGAGTACCTATGAGGTCATTGACACTATACACACTAGCCATGATCACAAACACACATCATTGCATTTGTTTGCATTTCGAAATTCCAATTCTTATGCTATCTTTCTTCTTGTTTAAGATTACTTAGCTAGAGATAGATATCGCAAGCTCTAGCACAATGCAAACGAGTTAAGAGGGTGAACCCCCGACCCATATCCACCTTATTCTAGTTATCGAGGTCATCGTGAGACTAATGAAGAAAGTTTTAAAAGGAAGGAATGGGAAGCGAAAGAGAACCGTAGGGCTGAAAGAGAAAGAAAGAAAAGACAGATCGAAGAGAAGTTGTCCTCCGATCAACCCAAACGACACAAAGAGTCACAAGATCATCATGGCTCCTCCATTAGCTTTCCTCTGCCTCGCATTGAATCTCAGCTTCCTCCCTATCAGCAAGCTCCCATTTCAAAGCCCTTGATTACTACTATTCCTCCACAATCCATGGGAATCTCTGCTCCCTCGTCTTCTCTTTCGACTACCCCGCCCTGTTTGCAAGCTGCTTTTCCTGATCTTGTCTTGCAAGTTGTCATAATTAATAAGGACATCGAAGGCATTCCAAAGAAGAGGTAGACCGGGATATCCATAGGATTCAAAAGCATGTTGACTAGGGCAATAAATGAAAAAAAATTCTGCATTGCTCTCTCCAAGGTCAACAAAAAAACTATACTAATATCCAGTCCTTCGATTCCAAAAAGATGACTTATTAAAGAATCATTGATAGTCACAAAAGGCATCTAGAAAAAATGAAGCTAGAGAGGGACATAGCTTTAGAATCCAATGCCAAGGCTGATAGCCTGATTTGGAGTTGAGAAATTGCCGCCATGATCGGGTTGCAAAACACGTTGAAGACTGTCACGAAGAGGGCGTCGCCCTGAAGTCATTAATTACAAAGGGCTAAGCTTTTGCTGTGAAGGATGAAATTATTCAAGCCAAGGATAAGACTATTAAGGAGGAGGACATTGAAATTTAGAAGCTTCGCTCAAAGAAAGATAAGCTCGTGGAGAGCCTACTGTCGGCAAAGACCTAGAAACTAGATATGGGGGTCGATTGCTCCTTTTCCGCATAGGAGCCGAAAGACCTTAAGCCAGCATGGGCCAAGGAGAAGGAAGAACTAAATAAACTTTCTAACACTTCTTCTGAAGCGTGGTTACATACAAGAACCTAAAGTGGCTGGGGAGCACTTTTGCCGAAACTCTTGCTGATGCCAGGGAGGAGGTTGCATTGCTTTGAAGCAGCCAGTGAAGGCCTCACCAAAGAAGAACTTATGGCCGAGTACCTGAATGCAGATATGAGATGACACCCTACACATCTGATGCTCATATAAACGAATAGTGCACTATTGGAGCACCCGGCTGATGTAGGACGATGATTAAAGGAAAGAAAAGAAGTAAAGAAGAGGGATGAAAGAGAAAACAATAGAAGAGAAGAGAAAGAAAACATCGTACAATAACATATCTCATAGCGCATCGAGTAAAACATAATAATCATCACAGATATAAAACAAACGAGACAATAGTAACTACATGAATCACAAAATTAGAGTACACAGATCCATACAATTAAACAAAACAGTAATAGAGTTTATACAAATGATAAATAAGCTTAACTAATAAACAATTACTAATAGTAAGTCAAACACTATCAAGGCTCCACAGTGTCATACAACAGAATACGTAATAATAAGCCTAAAATACAGATATGAGAAAGCATTGCCTCCTACAAGTCCATATGCACACTAAATGTATGGTTTACACCTACTATCAAGTCTACTCATTTAAGAATATCCAAGGTAGTAGAAGCAAAGTATAAAACCTCGAGTAAGACGGTAGTCTGGTGTGAGCGATAAACAATCTCAAAATACTATGAAAGTCGATATATTATATGAAACAGATGGTATGGGGAATCATACCTAACATGCCGCTACATTCAAAGAGTTGGCACATAACATCAATAATATACTACTCTATAAACATCATAAAGGTGTACACCATCCTAAGTACAATGTCGAAGTGTCTAGGTATCCTTATCCATCATGTGACATCCCTAGAGTGATAGACTACAAAATAATAAAAATGTAAACATAGCATCCATCAAACAAAGTTGACTGTCACTCAATGTAATTTGGTTATATGGTAACTCGTATGAATATTCCTCTATCGGGGATTAATAGACAAATCTTGGTTTTCCATGTACTTGATACACTGCTCGAAGTTGCTACTAGACTTAATCAACTGGTCCGGGGTATACGGATGAAAACAACCGATCCAGGGTAACCAAACAAAGTACCCTCGGGCATCTCCATAGTACCCTTGTTTTGAGTACACTAAAAACACTTCAAGTATCAACGATCCCTTATCACGAATATCCAAGCCTTTTATCGCTTCATCAATGTTCATGCGACATTCTATCCATGGGTCACTCTCAAAGAACCCACCATATGGATCATCATCATGACTCCATCACCATCGTGTCGTCGTCATCGGAACACAACATCATCACTATCGAGTCATCATCATCAAAGACCCAAAACCATCATGTTGAAGCATCACGCCACCACTTCACCATTGAAATCACTCATTGTAGAGTGATAACATCAAGAGAAAGAGTTGGCAGTATGAACAAACTATCACATCACGATCCTCGAAGCCTCCTTGCCTTCCATGTCAAATATTGGCCAAATCGACCATCATTAATAGTGATGGGCACTGACCACTATGTAGTGGGCAATACCAACCACTTTGGTTATGTACTTGGCCAAAATTTCTAAGTACAAACCAAGTGAAAATGTGACGCGTCCATCTTGAAGTTTGAAGTCTATCCAAGTCTATCGTCTTCCATATTCAGATCGGTCCGCATGCAACCCAGTACTCTTATACAATTTATCATATCCTCAAGTTTCCATATTTATGCGTCCCATTGATATGCACTAAACTCTCATTATACGAGCTTATCATGTGTGCATTCGACCCATATGCACGAACAACGTATGGGATATTTCTAAATGCTAGATCGTCGACTGATCAACATTTTCAACTAAAACAAGCAAACAAAACTGATGCAACCATCATAACATACATACAACCAATATGGCATACACACAACATGTATAACAATCCATATCAACCAATTGCGGGATTCACATCAAAAAAGACTAAATCTAGCAATTTTCTAAAAATAGCATGTCCGTAATAGCAAGTGTAAAATTTGATTTAAACAATTTCAAAACACTGATAAATTCTTTTATAAAATCGAGTGTGGGTCTAAAAATATTAGAAATCATGTTTTAAGATTGGAAATCAGTATAAACTGTCGTTTTTATACTATACTAACGATCATAATACGGCGAGATAATGTTACACACTTCAATAAAAGCCGACCAATCTAATGCCATGTCGTAAAGCTCCCCATCACGAGCGGAACACAAGAAACCATGTCCAAAACAGACCTCGTAGGCAAAAGATATGAAATTTATATGAAACAGTATCATATAAATTACTCATCAACTTAATTAATTAACCTCTAATTACCTTCATTAGCTACTAATCTTTTTTCAGTAACCTATCTTCCTCAATCTAAGCCCGTACACCACACGTGCACAAATGCACCTTTTCTTCCATCCCTTCCCTCTTTTGATTTCTTCATACACACACCTATATAGTTAAAGCACTTGGCAGTTCCATAGCGGTGGAGGTGCAAAAAGTTATAGTGGGGATATAGCAGAAAATAGCGGAGGTTCACAAAGCTTCAGTAGATATAAAACCAAATATTTAATGTTAATTTATTACCATTCTCACATCATTTGTTTAGGAAAAGGAAATATTGTTTAATCTTATATAAAAAAACTGAAGAATATCAAGATTTATGTCATCCGGATTTGGTGACTACAACATATTTCTATCATATATTGAGCACGATGCCTTAAAATTAGGTCTTTACCCTATTTTTAGCGATTTGGTTCAAAGGAGAACAAGTAAAATTAACCTTTTTATAATAATATAGCTAAAGCAGATGATAAAAATCATTGGTTTAGCGGGTGTAGCGGAAAATAGCGAGGCTTAAAGCGGATCTACTGTTTAATAGCGCAATATTGAAAAAGCGTAGTGGTCGAAGAGTTCTTTGCGCTATAGTGAGGATTTTGTAGGGCTTTAGTGGAGCACTAATTGCACAGACGCACAACAAATCAAAGAACCAACTGTTGTAATGCATCACACTATGCGAGATCTTTACGACAGACACTATTGTGACAAGCCTGCACCCCTATTGATTTCCAAACCGCTACTCCCTCTAGCCATTGCCAAATATCGACGTCACTTATCTCGACCAGAAAGCTCCAAACTTTGGAGAAAAGTGCGCTTTGCAAATAGAAACACAATAGTGTTATCCGTTTGTTCCACGATACCTCAATCAACCTCAACCCTTAACCCTAGGTCCACGACTGCAGCAGCCCGACATTCCAACGACACTATAACCCAACAAGATATAATGGATGTGAAGCTCCCCTCCTTATGAGTACAACGGATCTGATGATATCAATTTTCGTGGAAAAGAGCTCTCGATTTATTTCATTGAAGAGGGTTGGCTATTATTTCGTTTGCAGGAAGAGAGAGGAGGAAAAATGAAAAGTAGGTGAAAGTGTGAAATGTATGTGCATGTGCACGCACGTGCATGTTTGTGTGTATATGTGTGCGTCTATATATATATATATATATATATATATATATACATACATATATATATAATTTGATTTCTCAAATAAATCGCCATATGTTTCGAGCTCATACGATCACATGGAACATTAGATCGCAATACAACTCGTAGGCGTACATCATCTCAATTTTCAAGTCCCAATGGTATAAATTTCTTTGTTATCTAAGACTTTGGTTTGTGCATTTCAAGATCATTTTGGCTATCGGATCGTCCGATCTCCAAATGTAGCGATACCATACTCATTTCAATTCGCAACATTGATCCGAGCTCAAAGAAATGGTATTGAGTCCTAATTCAGCCGTATGCGAAAAGTAATATTTTTGGACCTTCAATTAATTAACGATTAAATATTTGAATTAATTATTTAAATACTAATTTTAAAATTATAGGTCATTACATTATCCCTTTATCAAAATAATTTTGTTCTTGAAATTCCCAAAGTAATGAAAACGTCTCCTAACCCAATGGCTTTCAAAGCCCCTCTTGTTTGAAAAAATTCGACAGCATCTCCTTTGTGCGGCTAGATCCTAAAAAACCCTAAAAAACCATATATATATATATATATATATATATATATCATAATTGAGGCATCTTATTTCCAAGGATAAATAAACATATATACCCAAATCTACACTGCAAATCTTACATACCTCTTTTATAGCAAGAGAATGCCATTTAGATGCGAATAAAAGCGAGAAAGCATCCAAATAGCCAATATTTGCTTCCATGTACCTGAACATGTACTCGATAAAGAGAATTAGACATAACTGCAACATCATCATGTGTTTAAGCATACTAAACCATACAACAATAATCTCAAATAAATATGTTATAAAAAACCATAACTATCCTGCATGCCTAAGAACCATATAAGGATAAGTAATCATCAAATGCCAACAATCAAACATCAAACATGAACATATATGATCAAACACCAAAAGTTAACATCCATGTCTATCATAGCAATATAAAGCATCAGATATAATATCCAATATGAAAGTTTACGAAAAATGGAAATATCGTCAAGTGAAGAGCTCCAGAATAGCAGTCCTCATGCTCTGCTTGGTCTCCCATATGCAATTGCATTTTCTTTTACTCCATCGAACCTTTACTACTTCATCGCCTTCCTCCTAACCTATTTCGTATCATGTCCTATGATAAAAATAGGCCTATGAGGTATCGAAGTTTCTTATTCTGTTTATATATCATCTAATCGACTCGATGTCATATTTCCCAATGTCTCTTACAAGTTCTCCCAAAACCTCACTAGCGAACAACGAGTTTTGTCCACTTATAATGCTCTTTGACACATCATGGAAATAGATAGTTCACCTCACATACAACTCCACCGATTTGGATGCCTTAAATTGGACCTAACGATTATAAACCTACCACTCTCCATCAATCTATCGACTTTGATCCAAATGTTATTTATCCTCTTCTAGTCTTCGGCAATCCATCGTTGAAGCCATTAGATATCTGCTCTCACTTCTACTCAAGAACAAACAATCTCTCATCCCTATAGAAACAACAGTCTCAGTCAAGTTCGCACTGCATCACCTCTACAGACACTACTCATTCCTCTAACTTAGGCATGATATCTGCTAGTATAGCTTCATGCCTCTAACTAATACCAATCTTCTAAATCAAAGTAGGTACAATAGTCAAAATTCCCTAATCCAAAAGTGATACATCGAAAACATCACCATCAATCAGTGTTTTCCCAACACCACAAACACAATCATCAGTTGTGTCTTGTGCTACTCTTTTATCCATGAGTAGACAAAAGTATGATTAATGAGAACAAGCACAAACTTTCTCAAGTGATCACTTGAAACATGATCACGAGATCAGCAAAGCACGTTGACGCATTGGTTAGCCTAAATGGAATAACCAACCAATCAAAAATCAAAGTAGCATATGAAACATTGTGATCGACACACTCTCTCTAACTACTCTCAGTTGATGAAACCCTATCCGAAGGTCCAACCGAGAAAACACCTTTGTGCTATAGAGATGATCGAACAAGCCATCAATAAGCAAGAGTGGAAACTAGTTCATCATCTCATTCAGCACATGGAAATCAACTCATAACCTAAAAGAGTCATCTGCTTTAGCGGCGAACACTATAGGTGCATCCCACTCAAATATGCTCCTATGAATGAACCCTTGCTTCAATAGGTCATCCACTCACACATTTAGTTTCTTCTATTCTTTGGGCACCATATGCCTTAAAGGCATAACACCGGTCTAGAACCTCTAACCAGATGATACATAAATATATCTCCCTATATGATGGTAATCTGGTCACCTCATCAAATATGTCCAGACATTCTCTAGATACAGACACAGATGACAACTCATCGTGTGGGATATCGAAAGAATATAGAAAGATAACCATCACCCCATCATCAAATGGGACGCCAAATACTACCTTCCACTCATCGTCAATCTTTCTCATCACCAACAGCCTCACATAACCTACCACTATTCTGTACCACTTCAGTCACTCTATTCCCAGACTATAATGCCGAACCCAATTAAACCCAAAACAAATCAATGACAAACAAACATAATACTAGCTTATGTTGATTATCTTCTATATCATGTTATGTTTGTTACATATTAGTCGTTTCAACTCCACGCCCACGTTTGAACCATCCTTATCTATCTTCTGTAAAATCATAACTATATATATATATAGTTCCCTATTAAACCTAAAAGCTATAGCTATTAGTATCTTTCTATTTGCACCCCATCGGGATCCTTTCTCTCGTCGTATCATGATCTCATTGCTGCATATATGAGGGACTCCTGCAGTGCCTAAGTACGGCTTTTCATACATTTTGGCATACCCTTTTCAATGGCATTTCATACATTTGGCATATTCACTTTGGGGATTTTCTACTTTGTCTAATCCTAACGTGGATTCGGTTCCACTAAACACACCGTCCATGCTTTGAAGGAATCACATTATGACTAAATAGCCTTGCCTTATCAAACAAACTAGTAAACAACTATGGCGGTGCAAGATCCAGCGTGGTCTACCCTGGTAGGCTATAGAGGAAGATCAGCTAAGTGTAACCCAATCATTCACGTTCGCCACTCGGGACTGATGATGTTTTCGACCTATGATAGCCCTACCTCTCAATTTGGCTTGCTGCATAGTGTCTGATCCCGCTCATCATCCATTTAGATTGCCTAGTGCAATCAAGGCAATACCCTTCTCTATAATAAATTTGAAGCAGACTACTCTACCCTAAAAGAACCCATTATCTATACGCAAGCATATACTCTCCACTGCTCATATGGTTGGACATGTCTCACATCAGTATGATGTTACACAACTACTGGTAGCCCCTTACAGTGGAATGACTTCTGTTGTATAACCCTACCGAACCCGCATTCCAACCTACTCTAGTAGCCTTTTGTCATTTTCTTTATACAATTTATCCATTAAATTATAATAATTTACACCCATCATAAACGCACATTCAAGCCTACTTATACACATATATCTTATACATACATACATATATTCTCATTCTTACATTATTTTATCTACATTGCCTCTACAATTCTTAAAGCCGACTCTAGGTCATCATTTATTATGCGTTTTACTTTTCTTCTTCAAGTTCTTTTACTGATTTCCTCTTATCTGATTTATAATATCATTTCCTATTCTTTTTGTACATTTTCCCACTTCCATTTCTACTTTTCACATGTTATCCATGTATTCCCTCTTAAAGTATTTCCCATGTTTTCTTCTTCGTTTGCGTTACTTCTATTGGTATTTTCGTATCTGAACAATTAAAACGTCTTCATATTTTACCATTCAATTTTTAGGATCCATTATATTTTATTATGTTGGAATTAAATTCCTATCATAAGAATAACACATAGTAAATTTATACATCTTATCCAAAAAGAAAGGATGTTTGTGTCGTGTTTGTAAATACAAAGAACTATCATTTTAAATTTTGAAATAGACGGTACAAAATACGATGTCTAACCCGACTTTGCACATCACTTTCTTTTTTAAGTGTTTTCCTTGTCATTTCAAACATCATACTTTTATTTATTATAACTTGATAATACATAGAAACCTACTTGCAACATACCAAATTTCAACTATTTACAGTATCACTTTATCCACTAATCTTAATACAATCCCTTTTTTATTTACATTCTTTCATTACATCCAAAGTACCAATTTTTTTCAATATCAGTTTCATGTAATTTATCAGGCTAATATGTATAAGCAAGTTTCCCACATTCATTAATCTTTACCATAATATGTTCAATGATCTTTTTATTAAATCTATTCCATTTAAATTTATTATGCGTAAACAATAAATTTACATATAATCATTACGCATTTACAAATATAAATCTAACCATTACGCATTTACATATTTATATCTAATCATTTTGCATTTAAAGATTATATCCAAATCAATTATGAATAGGAAAATTTGGTGCAATGGAATAAATCAAATTTTATTACAAAATACGTAAATTTTCCATTCACCTTTATTTAAGCATTCCCAAATCTCCAGATCTAATCCCTATCATCTGGATTTCAACTTCTAACTCCCTAATTAGATTTCCACGCAGATCTATTATAATCTGGATTAGAAGAGAAGATATTTAGGTTGATTATAAATTTAGATCCAGTTTTACGATTTAACTTTGATGTGACAACTTGAGTTGAACCTATTTTTCCACCTCTGTCATCTTCTACAATTCTCCAGTAGTGTATACACGCAAACTAGCAACCTAAAACTATTTTTCTAAAAATTTAGAATTGCGGAGGAGAAGAGAAAATGGCAGAGCTTCTGCACTCATTGAAAAATTATGAGTTGGAAGTGGCCGCCTAGGTCTGAATTTATAAGAGTTCAAATCAATGTCAACCGCCAGACTAAACTAATGTAAATCTGAGTCGTTTAAAAAGAAATTTACTGCCAGTTCCATACTAACATGGGTCGACCACACAAAGGCCATCGTTGACCGCTAACGGTCGATCTGGACAGATATGGGTCGACCCGTGCTCTACAACCTTGGTGAATTATTAACGTTGGTTGATTTTATTAATTTACTTCCTCCGTTCAATTAATTATGTCTATTTGTTTTCTCTATTAATCGATCTCGTTCAATTCCTTCTTTCTTTATAAATTCTCTTAGATTTTAATTTAATGTTAATATTTAAATCTCCATTAATGATACCAATTAGCTTAATTTGATTTTATTACCATATTTACAGATATGATTATTTCGGACACTAAGACTTCAATCGTGGATAACTTTTCATTTGAACTTTGATCAAGAAAAATTATATATGAAAGTTGATTAAAAAGTGGCCACGAACCCAATGGTATAAGTTTCATAGTCAAATTCTAACATTCGCAAAAATTCTATTTTTAACACTATTACTTATTTGTTGCATTTCATTTTAAATTAATTAGCGTAAAACTCAACGGGTTTTACGTTCTCCCCCCTTAAAAGAATTTCATTCCGAAATTCCTCAAGGACTGAACAATGCAACATAATGTATGATCATTCTAAACTAAGAATAAATTAATATACAACAATTTTTGCAACCAACTGTGTACTAGCGCACAGCGTATCACAACATATACGATATGCATGCCAATAAATTCTAAATTGGTGCCTTCTATATGAATGCATTTTTTAAAACAATTTTGAAAGAATGGTGTAAACATCCTAGATATACTGACAATTCTACATACATGCGGCTTTTGAAATCAAAGAAGTTGCTTTTATATCCAAATTTTTCCAGACTTCTACGAATAGAAGTATAATTAACCAATTATGCATCCAATTCTTACCATCCAAACATCTTAGCACACCATTGCTAACATCCAAATGTAGAAAAATGTTGTTTTCTAAACCTATTTTTTTATGCTAGGAAAGGGTCTAGATGGAAAATTCCATATTTCCATCATTCTCTTATATACCATTTTCCCACTGTACCTTGGAATCTCCTCTTTCTCCCCCAATTCTTTTCCAAGTATAGTTTGCATAGTAAGTCTTTATCTTAAAGTTTTGAAAGAGGGTTTATTTAAAAATCAACTTTTTGTTACTAATAAGATATGGAGAAAGTGATTCCATAGCTATAACAGCTTTCTCCTTTATTCCTAACTGTATTCTATTTTATTGTCCCTTTTGCTGCATAGTAAAAATCCATAATAACTAACTTTACAACTACTCCTCAATGTCAAGTATTTAGCATTTTCAAAATTTGAAAATTTCGTCTTTGTTTATCAGAATATTTTTATATTACTTTCTAAAATATCCATAAAATATTCAAACTTGAAAATCTTTTAAAACATTTTGTAGAGATGCTTTATTTTTCTTAAGTGTTCATACATATATGTTTTCGAAAACAAATTTTTTCCACATCTCAAGAAACCGAGGTTTAGTCAACAGTCCAATGTGCATAGTGGACTCCTCTTAATTTACGTGGTAATTTTAAGTTTCAGAAACTTTTCTCTTATTTATAATAGCAATCATCAATCAAGTTCAATTATAAATTTCAACCTTTGAAGTATAGTGACGTTGACCTGTGGTCACTTTACATTCCTTCCATGTCCTCCTCTTGCGGAAATTTATTTCTCGAATTTTCCTAGGACTTAAAATCTTATTTCGTTTCTGTTTTTAGTTTGGTAATAATATTTTTTTAATTTATTTTCTTAACTTCTAGTTCTTACTATTTCCTATTCTTTTACATTAGTTGACCATCATTTTTGAAATTTCCTTATCTTTATTGTTTTCCCATAACATTGCGGCCCACATTGAAAATAAAATAGATAGAACATTTCCTATAATATCGTATGCGTTTTTACCCCCAATAAAGACAACTAATATTTATAATCCAACCTAAAAGGAACAACTACTGGAATCTACCACACAACATCAACTAACACTAACGATGTTGCGGCTCTAATACTTATGACTTGAATGGACCACCCTACCATGCTATCCTTCTGCAATTCTCATATCTTTACTTATCTTTTTTTGCTTCCTATGGATAAGATCTATCATTTCTTCCATTACCATACCCATTTATGGAATAAACTATGCATCCTTTCACTGTAAGAAACACCATCTATGCAAATCTTTAACAGCTTATTGGCAAATTGCTTTATGGAATGACTTTTCCAATTCCTATCTTGCTCCTCTTATCTTTGAGTCTACCAATATCCTCTATGTGTATTTGTCATCTCATTACCATCTATTGTTATCTTCTGTTAACCCAAATCTTTTGGTGGTCTTCTCAAAACTTGGTATTTACTTCCTTTTATCTTTGATCTTCATACGAGCATACTCTAGAACTCGTAGAAGCGTGCTTTAATGCCATTTATCACTCCTACGGGCTCATCATATGGCTTGCACACATGTCTAAAAGATTTCTAGGTTCTTACCATTATTCTTTACACTCTAAATAGATTCCTTATTACTGCTCCATGGGTAACCAATACTATCTTTCTTATAACCGTACCCCGTCTTACCTAGGCACTCATTTCTATCTACTCCCCATTTAAAATTTTGGTTTGATTTTCGTCATTTTTTTCAAAAATTAAAACTTAAACTTTTGAAATACTCAATCCCAAAATCTCTATCATTAAAAATTACAATTTAGAAACCTTTTACTTATTTCAAAAAATACTTGACGCTTTAATCTTTTAAAACTATAGAGTAAATTTATTTTATTTATTTTATTTATTAAATCTAAAAGAAATTGTTAGCAAAACTAGAACTTAAAAAGTTTATTTCCTTTTTCTTCAAATCAACTTTTCTTTGTAAAGACCTTTTTAGTTTTACTTCTTAAAAATTGGGATTTTTAGTTCAAACTATTTATTAAGTTTTCCTTTCAAAAATTTATTTTACCAAACCATTCTTTTCAAAAATATACTTTACAATATTTCCAAAACATCTTTCACAATTTTAAGTAATAAAAATTAGAGTGGATAAGAACAACTCTTGTTTTATCATTTTCCTACCACTCATGCTATCTCCACTTCTCATCCATGACGGAGTTTCTAATATCATATAAGGGATGCTTTTATAATATGATTGTAATAAATGCATACAAAAAATGTCCATTTTTCTTTGTCCTATCTTTAATTTCCTATGTTACTTTAAAATAGATTATTTAGCATTTTCTTTAATATAATTTGTTAATATTGTTTCTAATTACTAATTATTATTTTATATGAATTCCTAATGTTGTTCTTATATTTTACGGTGCTATTACTATTCAACTTTCCGCTATCTAAACTGCACTGATTCTAATTGCTTTATCTCAGTTGGCGTCTTCTTAGTTGAACCATTATCGTGCATTCATCTATACCATTGTCTTAATGTTCAAAACCTTATTTCTTATACTATTTACCCTATTCCAAACTTGTACCATTTCCTATTGTCCACCCATAAAAATGTTATGTCATCTTAAAAAAATTCATTGCATAGAAAATTCACGAGCTATATTGCTCTATTATCTTTCTTCTAAAAGAAATGACATTTTAAAAAAATTCCTTTACTTAGATTGTAGATTTCGAAATTTATTTCTTTATATTTAATATTTTCTTTCTTCACAATGAAACTAGAGAGCTATATATACTCTACAACCTTGTCAAACGAATTACTTTTATAAAACCATTTTATGAAAAGCTTTCAATTTAACCACGAATATATATATATATATATATATATATATATATATATATATATTCCCAAAATTCCAATGCTTTTTTACTCTTTAAATCGTATTCATTAAATATTCCTTTTAAGTGTATAATTTATACAGTTCTCAATTTTCAAAAATTACTTATTATTGGGTTGGACACAAAGTGGATTTATAACTGTTCCCTAAGAACATTCTTCCTTTAATTTACTAACATGCACTTTTCCCAATATTGAAATCCGAATATCTATTAGAGTGAACATTTCACACCTTTCTGTAGAAACTTCCCCATCTTCCACTATCTATAACATATGGATTCATATATTCCCTTTTTCTGGACTTATTGTACATAATCAATCGGCATCATTTGGTAAGCTAAGTCGTAACGAACCGATTTTTCGACGCCCGAAAATCGACATCAATACAGTCCACTGTATCAAATGCCGAACAATCGAATGCCGGAAAATCGAACCATTAGGGTTAAAGAAGAAGGAGGTAGAAGAAGAAATAGAAAATAACATCAGAATCTCACAAACACGGCAGAACAATATATAATAGATAAACGACTAATCTTTTAAAACAAAATAATTTTTGTTTTATATGTTACATCATCATAGTATAATACGATCAACATAACAATTCAGGACGGTTAGAATATATTGTCCTTCCAAAGCTGAATACAGCTTACCCTGCACAACGGAAATATGAATCTACGGAAATACGCATCGCCATCCAGCTCGTCTCCTGAGCTCCACAGTAGTCCATCCAGAATCTGTATTCTATAATACTCAGTTTGACCCGAGTATTATAGTTAAATAACACCCGAGTCAGTCTGGAAAACCAGGGTGAGAAAACACACTCAATTGGATTATTAAAGTTTTCAAAATCCTTTAAAATCAAAGGTATCTCGTAAGACCACGCCATAAATAAACATGTCAGGTTTTTACCTTACGATAACCAAAACATTTCTTATAAAATCCTCTGATATTATAGTAGTGTCTAAATACAAATACTTATTCAAATAGCCAAAATTGTTACATTATTAACTTCCAGCTGATAGGTATACAAACAAAACCGTAAAGGCATGTAAGGAGAATGGATTTCCATCAATGGCAGGGCTATTGGGGTACTTCCCGTCACAGTACTTGGTCTAGATCACCGTACCGAGGATCCATCCTAATCCTCTGCATCACAAGACCAGAGCTACCCCTTACTGGATGGTCCGAATAAGTACATCCCGTGGTTGGGATCAGTAACCACCCACACAGTCGAAATAAAGGGACATCTAGACAGGGGTGACCTTACCCTAATTGGTTGCTAGCCACTTAGCCTTGTGTGCACCTTTCCTGTTTTAGCCATTCCCGGTTGATGAGGCTCGAGGCTATGTGTTACCTTTTTAGCACACATTCACTTAGAATGCTCATCGTCCTCCTAACGACGTTCTGAAAGCATTCGTCCATACAAGTCCATTCCAGGTTCGAGCAGAATCGAAGGCACTACTCCTACTACATCCATTTTGGAATCATCCTAAGGATTAGTAGCGATTAGCCCTTGCACTTCACTGCTCCATCTTCGATTCCCAGCTCTTTTCTTCCTCACGAAACGTTCAAACCAGATCGAAGCGGTTTTTGGAAATTTAATCCCGATACCGGACTCTTCGAAACGATCAGCGCATTGGCCAATATTGATAGTCGGTTATTTAACTATCAAATAGCATTCACAAACAACCTCAGACTTTAAATAATTTTCCAAATTATTTATTTCAAAATAACTTCACAAGCTATTTTCCATACTTCAACCCTTTGAAAACAGTTTCAAACCACCTTTCTCTCACGGAATAAATTTCCCAAATATTGTTTATTTCCACTGAAAATCACCAAGTCCAAATATTTTAGATTTTAAAATAATTTAAATCACTTTATTCTAAAATATACTTTAAAACGTTTAAATTAAAACTACTTAAACACTTTATTCAAAAATATATACTTTAAAAATATTTAAAATAAAACTACTTTATAAAATATAAAACTAATTTTTAAAATAAAAATTAAGCCAAATTAAATTTTAAAATAAGAGTTACGAAATTCTATACAAGTTTTTAAATAAAACTTTAACCAAATTACCTTTAAAATAAAAATACTTTATAAAATATAAATATTAATAATTATCCTTTTAAAACATAATACCGATTAACCTTATAAAATAATTACCACTATAACTAATTTAATAAATATTTACCTGTAAAATTTTAACGACTTAAATAATAATTTCTTAAAAACATTCCTTTAAACAACTTTAAAACTTTTAATTTATACTTAAAAATCTGCTTCGAAAACGTACTTGGATTTTCAGGGAAATACACTTTTCTTTCACACCTTTTAAGAATAAACCACTATTTATTTTTAAAACATATTACCCATTCCTTTATAAATTTCCATCATGAATTTATTCTTCCAAATGTCCACTGATATCTTATTTCACTTTATAAACCCAGTTTATAAATTCCATAGTCGTATCTTCTTTTAAGACACAATTTCAAACTCTAAATCAATTTCCAAATCAATTTTCAGATTTTACTCCATTTTAAAATAAATTCCTTTACTTGCTCAATTTTATTTCAAAACCCATTACTTTCAGATTTAATGTCTTTATTATGATTTAAAATCTTATTTAAACTGAAAGTACCAATTTCATATTTATTTCAAAATTCTTCTTTTATTCCTTCCCAAACCATTTAAATTCTAAATTTAAAAATAAATCTTTTATTCCTTTAGATATTATCACTTAAGTTTAAGAATTATTTATTCATATTTGTTCAAAAATTTCCTTTCCCACAATTGGAATTTATTTATTAGAATTTAAAAAAATCAACTTTTATCCTTTTCCAATTCATTCTTTAATTTATCCAAATTCTCTATGATTATTTTACTTAAAAATTCCCTATTTTATTTTCCTTTAAAAATTCAATCTTTATCTTTGATAACTCGGTATATCCAAATATATTCAATCAAACCTTAGCATTCAATATTTTCAATCATCAATATAATCTATCTCAGATTATCAGATAAATCATATCATAGAATATTAAAACAATCTAAATATTTTAAGGAATCTAGTTGGATCCCTCCAACCTATTTCCCTGCATCCACAGATGTTAGCAAAATATAAAAGTACCAATTCCACTTCAAGGTGGGATATTGTGGTATATGAGGTCATCCACTATTATGCGGGGCGCATAGGGTCTCCTCCGTGATATAATGTAGGAAATCAATCACTCCAATGTATGCTGTATATACTACTATATAATGTACCACATCCAGACAATTCAATCATTCAACAAATCATTTAAACTTAACTATTTAAATTTAACGGGTATTCCAAATGCGTGAGCTTAACTCACCTTTGATTTTATTGTTGTAATCCAATCCACACCGTCCTGATTCTCCATGATTTAACCTTGTATAGACATTAGATGATTTTATTAGTATTCGAACCAATCGAATAATTAAATTCCCACTTGATAAATTTAATTAACCAATTATTTTATTTTAAACTAGTAATTAAATTTTAAACTAATTTCCTAAAAAAAATATTTTTAGCAACTAAAATAATTAAATAAGTCTATCCCATAATATATTATTTTAAAAATAAACCTAGTAAAAGAAAATAGAAATATGTGTGTATTTATTTCTCCTTTGAAATTCATATATATATATATATATATATATATTCAAAAATCTAGCTTTTATAAAACTCTTCAGCATTTAAAATTCTGATATATTATTTTCTTTTTCTCTTTACTGTTAATGTCTGATAAACTAAATAAATAAACAATAAAATAAATTAAAGTTTCACTTAATCTTATATTTAAAACATTGATTTAAAAACAAATAAACTAATACCTTACAGCCCAAGTCGACAACGAGCTACCTAGAACACCGTCATCTCACCACGCAGGTAGTGGTATCCCGCCTTTTGGCAAGGCCGAGATATCAAGGAACTAGTTCCAAGCTTAAGATCAATCGTCCTGGGTATCGAGCATGCACATGCTCGCTATGGATATCGATGAATTTTTTCCGATTTCGGATCAAGTTGCAACTGACAAGACATGACGAGCTAAGCCATGGAAGCTTGCATTCCAAATTTCAAGTCAATCCGAATACATATGCTCAAGATATGATCGATGCAAGTTGAAGGAAAAAGCCACATTTTTGTATCTATCAAATTCGCATCGACCGGATTCGTACCCATCAATAAGCCATAGTTCGAATCGATCTGGTTCGCATCCATCACCCACTTCGCATCTACAGGTTCCTGTTGGTTCGTATCGATCGGGTTGTTAGTATTCGACTCCATCATCCTCGTATCGATTAGTTGGTGGCTACTTCGCATCCATCAACCGCAACATGTCACTGTTTCGCACCCTTGAAGTAACTGCCTTGATCGTATCCATCAACCTTCGTTAGCCCATTCCCACCATGGAGCAAATGTTCGTATCCACCAAGCACTTAGAGTTTTCCACTATTAAGTTCGAATCCATCAAAGCAATGGCTCTTCGTATCCATCAGATACCCGATATTCGTATCCATCAGACAGTTACGTATTATACTTAAAGTCCCCTATTCGAATCCATGAATAGTTACTTGTTCGTATCTATCGAGTCAAACGCCAGAGGTGACGCATTAGTTATGGATGCGAACGCGGCGAAATACTCGGAGTGACTCGATCAAATCGGAGAGAAAGGTGGATCGGTTCAAAATGCGCACGCCACATCATCTCTGAAACACGTGTAACCATCGATACGAGAGGATCGATTCGAAGCTATGGAGTCGAACTAAACAGCCATCCGAAAAATCTCAATTCGTCTCGATCATATCTCAAGATTCACCGATCCAAATGCTATAAAATTTTCACAGGAGATTGCATATGAGCCAAGGAACGTTCACACCAAATTTCAGCTCCATCATACATGATCTTGATTGATACAAAATTATTTCGTATCGATCACAAATCGACTCGAAACTTTCTAGAATTGGTCGTGTGAGCCCCATCACGTGCCAGAGCGAATCTCCCGAAGTTTGAGCGAAGTCTCAGCCTCCTACTCCTATAAATAGAGCCCCAAAGCCTACAGAAGAAGGATCTATTGATTCTGAAGCGCCTAGACTCTGCCGGATCAAGACTTACATCATACTCTTGCTGTTGATTTCGAATTTCAAGTTGTAATTTGCTGTTGTTTGCTGTAATCACTTGTAATCGCTGAAAAAGAATCAATAAAGTTGCAAAAAACTTCATAGTGGACGTAGGCAACACGCCGAACCACTCTAAATTGCTTGTCTGTGTATTTTCTTTCCCGTTGCTTGGAGTTTTTGTTAGATAATACTCATTTTAAATTTATATTCTTCACTGTTTTCTCTTCAAAAACTTCCGAAGAGTGTTGCGCCCAATTTTGGTGCAAACACTTTGGTCCTTTCACTGAGAAAACCCATATTTTCTCCTGCTCGTTGGATCTGTCGTCGATACCGGATTGAATAAATCTAAGAGAGAGATCCAGATCTCTAATTCGAGTTCCTTCCCTTCTATTCGGATTTGCATAAAGTCTAGAAAAGGAATTCAACCTTCAAGATGGTTAGCACAAGGACCACCTCTAACGTTGTCAATCAAGAAGACCAGGATAGACAGAATCCTACACCACTACCTCCCTCTAACCAAGACGCTACCGGACACTTGGAACCATCAGGCTCGGTTACCCGACAAGAGTTCCAGTTGCTGCTTCAAGAGCTGACCCAAAGTGGGCAATAACTAATAGAGCAGCTACGCGCTAACGCCGAGCTGACCAGCCGGCTGAATCGCCAGAAGCGGAGGAGATCTAGGATAGACCATGCCTCTCGCTCCTCGAGCGAAAGTTCTTCCTCTTCTAATCACCATCATCGATCTCCACGACCTCGGCTAGATGGGAGGCACATACAAACTGCTTGATATCAACTGGCAATGACCGATGGACAGCTGAGAGTTGGTCCATCAGCCAGTTTCCAAACCGAGCCCTCCTCCCGAGGGGGTGCCGCTCCTCACCACACCGCTGACTACCGTGCCACGACTGTCGTGGTTGAACCAGGGGTCGATGCCCAAAATCAGTCGAACCTGGACCGTCGTCATCATGGAAGTACTCCTGAACCATACATCCCGGAGGACTATGAGCCAAGAAGGCGAGATGTGGACCGTCGACAGCATCCGGTCCAACCTCATAATGTGGGACCCAACCACATTTTGGCTCAACACACACACAGAACGTACAAATGCCGGATCTCCCGACCATGATACGTCAGATGATCCGTGAGAGCCAGGGTCTCACGAATGATGATTGGGGAATCTCCCGATGTCACACTCCTTTTACAAACGATATATTTACTGCTGAACCCCCTCGGCGATTCAGGATGCCGACTCTACCCATGTACGAGGGAAATTCCGACCCCAACCAACATATTTTGAAATATGAATGGTCAATGAGCGCTGCTAGAGCTAACGATGCAGTGAAGTGTCGTAGTTTTTCCATTTCCTTGGGGGGCATCGCTACTATGTGGTTCACCCGACTGCCGCCACGATCTATTTCCTCCTTTGACTAGTTGGCCACTAAATTTGTTGAGCAATTCCACATGCACGTCGCAAGGCTAAAAGATGTCAACACTCTATCTAGCGTCACCCAAGCTCCTGGAGAGATGCTCAGACGCTACATAAAGAGATTCCATGCTGCATGTGTGGAAATCAGCAATCCGAACGATAACTCCATTCTTATGGCGTTGACTAAGGGGATTGACCCCGATTCTGAGTTTGGCAACTGGTTGGCTGGAAAACCACCTGCATCATTGGACCGTTTCTACACCAAGGCGGCTCAATTCCTGAGAAGGGAAGATGCGAAACAGTCTAGGAAGCAAACTGATGCATGTCCAAGCACGGAAGGGATCCAAAACAATGTCACGATCAAATAGTCCGGTGAGAGTTCTGGAAAAGTTCAGTTGAATGTTCAAAACAAACAAACTCAGAAAAGGGAGAACGTGAATCAAACTAGAAAGCGAGATCAGAATCATGGCCCACAGCGCAAGAATCCTATGTTGACAATTACACTCCTTTGAATACATCACTGGAGAACTTGTATTTACCTGTATTACAATTCAATACAAAAAACCTGCACTGAAACCATCATCGGAGAGACAAATCCAAACAGGACAATTTTGTAGGCTTCATGAAAGCTACGGGCATAATACGAATGAATGTCGTCACTTGCAAGATCTCGTAGAAAAATTGATTAAAGAAAGGAAGCTGGAACAATTTGTGCGGGCGCCGCAGCTTGGAGGAGCGGGACCATCGAATCAAAATAATAAACCCGATCGACCGAGACAGGAAGATTTTACCTGTCCCGG
The DNA here is from genome assembly GCA_030765085.1 of Allium cepa. Classification (NCBI taxonomy): domain Eukaryota; kingdom Viridiplantae; phylum Streptophyta; class Magnoliopsida; order Asparagales; family Amaryllidaceae; genus Allium; species Allium cepa. The sequence continues at coordinate 38,987,148 of CM060935.1, read as the reverse complement.
CGGGAGATTAGTGATAAACGCCGTCAGTGGCGGACCCACTTTGTCAGGAGCCTGGAACGACGAGGATCTTCGTCACTGTTACACATGACAGGCTTTATTTAGTCTATGAATGCTTTGCAATTTGACCTTGCATTCTAAAGTTTGAATTTGTAATAAGGCACTAACTTTACCATGTTTTTCCATTCCAGCAATAAATTACTATCTCTTCAAGTTAGAGCTATAATTCACTGAATGCGACATACAACAATCACGACGCACGAAGAGCTAAGTTCTATCGCACGATGGAATTTATTCAAATAGCGAGTGACTGTGATACGACCGGCCACTCACTAAGTGAAACCTCAGCTCGGGGGCAAGCCATCACATCAAAGGCTGAACTGGATCGATACACAACAGTCCTATAACCAACTCCAAATTCCCGGAGTGCGAATTGGAGTATAAACGTCAACTCTAGGGTCCCAGAGTGCAAACCGGAGTATAAACACTAACTCCACTTTCCCAGAGTGCGAATTGGAATATAAACATCAACTCTAGGTTCCCAGAGTGCGAACCGGAGTATAAACACTAACTCCAAATTCCCGGAGTTCGAATTAGAGTATAAACATCAACTCTAGGTTACCAGAGAGCGAACTGGAGCATAAACACTAACTCCAAACTCCCAGAGTGCGAGTTGGAGTATAAACATATAAATGCGGTTTCGGAGAGGGTGGACCCGTCCGCCTAACGACTTTGGCCGTATCCTAACCAAGTTTGAGGAGGATGGACCTCTCTGTCTAACGACCTCACTTGTTAACTCGGGGTGGATGTGATCCGACCATCCACGATCCCGACAAATCTATCGTTCCCAAAGTGTGAACGAATTCCTAAAAAAGCCCAAACAGATGTGACTAACCATCTGTCGGCTAACTCCAAGTTCCTAGAGCGTGAATTAGAGTATAAACATCAATTCCAGGTTCCCGGAGTGTGAACCGAAACGTACATTCTAACTCCAAATTCCCAGAGCGTGAATTGGAGTATAAATATCAATTCCAGGTTCTCGGAGTGCGAACCGAAATATAATGCTAACTCCATGTTCCCAGAGGGTGAATTGGAGTACAAACATCAATTCCAGGTTCCCAAAGTGCGAACCGAAATATAAAAGTCGACTCCAAATTCCCGGAGTGTGAATTAGAGTACAAATACCAAGTCAAAGTTCCTGGAATGCGAACTGTGTTACAAACATCGGTAACTCTCGAATTCCCAGAGTGCGAACAAGATTATCGATCACAGATTATCCTATGTCCCCGGAGTGTGGACATGTGCTCAAGATTTGCAATAGGTGTGATTGACCACCGAAATACAAATGTTGGTCCCCGGAACTAGGGGCAAAAACTTAAGTGTTAATCACTAACCGAAGCGATACAATGTCCAAAATTCAACTCATTCATCAATTACGACGTGTGATTAAGATTTTCAGACTTGGCAAATAAAACAAACTCAACTTGAAGGTAAAAACACCACAAGTGCACTGGACTGAACTTCAAATACTGCAAATACTTAAGCATGAAAGAAATGAGAGTTGAAGCAAAGAAACAAAATTTCATTTCAACTAACTATATGTGAAGATTCATGTACAAGCTATTCCAAAAAATTCCTACTAGTAGGGGGCCGAGCCTGCATCTATACATGGCCTATGAAAGAAAAATAAAAGTAACTTCCTAACTGCCAAAAATGCGCCAAAGGGGGATTATCTACTTTTTCTTCTTCGGCTTTTTCTTCGACGCGGAACCACTGGAATTGCTAACAGTCTTTCACTTCGAGCCCTTACCCTTTGGAAGATCATCCTCTGATGAAGGCATGATGTCGACATCTTCCTTCGAACTTGAACTTAAAGGAATATTCTCTTCGGGAGGAGTCGGAGGAGTCGGGTCTACCATCAGGGGCGGAATGGGCATGCTAGTATCGACGAGCGTGTCTCCAGGAGATATCATCATAAGAGGAGTGGGGCCAACCGTCGTCGTGACACTCTCGGAACTACCACCGTGTGCTGCCGCCTCTATCTCTGCGTTGATTTGAGCCAGTATCTCGGTTTCACGAGCGGCACGGGCTTCACGATAGGCAGTGGTGGACTGTGATGAAGCAATGGAAGCAGATGGGAACACGCCAAGAACAAATGGCATGTCCGCAAAAGGATCGCTGCTTTGACCTAGGAGCTCGTTCATCATCTACTCGTCCAAAGACAGCGAGCTCCCCTATGTCATCTCCGTCGGTGCGACCGCAGTTGTAGTAATCGCCTCAGTAATAATGGCCTCCCGCACTTGATGTGATTCTTGGCTTGCAGGAGACGCTGTCAGTGTAACCTCGCTCACTGGATAAGAAAGAAAAGAAGTTGTCAGAACACACGTCAGAAACCAGCCCTTCACTTCAAATACACATGAAATTTGTACAGAATACCTTCCTCGGTTCGGCTTGCGGCTGGCTGAACAGCTTCGGATGAATGCTCCTTAATAGGAGATAAGCGTGGTTGTTCAGGATCATAGGCCGGATGGGTTGGGGCTCGATAACTGGAGCGGGCTCGGATCGAGATAAAGTAACGATCTCGGAACTAGTAACATGATGCTCAACTCCGGAACCTTCCCCAATTTCTAAGTGCTGGGTTCCCAATCTCTCTCTTGCATGAGAGATCATAGAGTCATGGAGAACTTTCTTTTCATCTTCGCTTAAAATACAGTTCTCCAGCTCGAATTCGTCAAGGGCACCACCCGACAGCACCGCCTTCTCTTCCTCGATCACTAAGTTCTAGGCGTTGTATAAATGTGTCGAGTAATCATCAAGCCAAGCCAGATTCCTGTGTCTTAACACATTGGCGTTATAAGTGATGAGAAGCTCTTCTATCTCCGTCTCGAGCTTGATCTCTGCCTGCCGAACTTTCTCATCAACTCCGGCCTCCATCTCATGGACCTTTTCCACGGCCACATCTCTTTCCCTCCGAAACTCCACCGCTTGATCGCACGCTTCCTGTGTGGAAACGTTAGAGACATCCCTCTCCTTCATGATCTCCGAGACTTTGGCCTTAAGCTCATTTAGCTCCTTCAAGGCTGCATCCCGCTCAGCGGTTACGATGGTGTTCCGGTGGCCTATGTCCTCCACCGTGGCATAATGCTCACGCTTCATCCTTTCCATCCCTGCCTGGGCCTCATAGGATTTTTTAAGGGCCTCGATCTCTGATTTGCGAGAAGATTCGGCCTCACTATTGAGCGCCTGAATAATTCGGTCTTTTTGACCAAGTTCTTTCTCCAACTTCTCAACCATGACCGCCCAGTCGAAGGCTACCTTTGACGCCTTTTTCACTGTTTTAGACCATTCCTGATACCGGAAAAATATGTCTGCAATATAATCATGCACTATGGGTTCGACCGACGCTGGCACCCTTTTTAAACGTGGAGGAAGACAAACCCATTGAAGCAAATGTCAGGAAAATCTTTCTTCAGCTGAGCAAGCCTCACTGCTCCTTCTCCCGAAGGCTCGGTCAGTACCTGCTCTGTTGTTACGAGGGCCACAATCTCAGTCCTACGGAGAGTTTCAGACCTTGACGATTGGGAGGACGGCTTGTGTCGCGGAGCATCGAAAGGTCGCGAGGCGTGGGAAGGAGGTTGTGCAGAGACTCTGGGAGGTAGCGTATGAGACCGAGACCGACGCCTATACTCTTTATCTCTGTTAGAGCGTTCATGACTCAAGTACCCGTGGACATGGTCTCTGTCTCCTTCTCTCTTATATGATTCATAATATGATGAAGAATTGCGTTTGCTGCGAAGACTGCCAAGCATCGAGCTTCGACCAGACATGGTATCTTCAAGTCAAAACGGAGACAAAAGTTAGTAATCTCTCACAGCGAGCGTATTACATTCAGAAATCGTGTAGTGCCGTGAAGTGTGCATGTATGTGCAACCCCCCGACCAACCGGATGTGTCAACCGCGCTAGTGGGCAGAGGCTCGCTTAAAACTAAGGCCTGTGAAAGTTTGTCCAATCCGACATCATACTGAAAGGACACATCGTCTGGAATTGGAAGATCGGCGAGCCCTTCATAAAGATTCTCTATTCTTGGGGGAGACATCTTCGAAATTCTACTTCTGGAGGCAGGCCGGAACGTGACAACAGATTTCCATCTTCCCTTTTTAGATGGCTTAACAACGGCTGCCTTGCCTTTTCTCTGTTCTTCAATATCCTGTGCTACATCCGCAGGTTCGCCCAACGGTTCCTCATCGGTGTGAGTTTTCCAGAGTCAGCCTCCTCAATTACTACAACTTTAGGCTTTCTTCGTTTAATTTGTTCCTTCGAGGCAGTTCTTAATGCACCGTCGAGCATTATACTTTGTCTTTGCTTGATCAGTCCAAGAGTTCTGAGATTCCTGTCCGCCAGGACCGAGTCAATATTCCTGTCTTCGCCTGGGACCTCTTGAAGAACCTAAACTATCTCCTTGTAATAACCGCCTTCGGGTCGCTGAATTATCGCTATAAAGAAAAAGAGAGTATGAGTTGGGTTTCATTTGCAACTGTCTTGTCGACTAATCAAAAAGATAGCAATACTCACGTCTAAATAACCATCGTCGGGCAAATCCTGGGGGCATCTAACATAGAACCACTCCGTCTTGAAGTAGCTCAGCCTGGTCCACGATCCCGTAATTACTTGATAATTTCTCACGGCCTCCAGAAATGTGAAAGATGGACTGTCTGTCCGACTCTTGAAATTGAACAGGTATCTTATCTTAGTCAGTTGGGGTGGACGATAGAGGTGCTCCATAAATGTAATGAACAAGCTATTGAGTAAAGAGTATCCACTAAAGTGTAGCTGAGATGGGGCGATCCTTATAAAGGACCGCACTTCTCTTATGTATTGATTGAATGGGGGAAGCGTCCCAGCTGTGCACGCATGTCGGTTGAAAGCTGTGTACCCCTTCGGTGGGTTGTGTGGTCTGTCACTTGGTCCTGGCAATAATACATCATTCATCGGCAGACCATGCCTTAAGCATATTCTTCCTAGAATGTCTTTCAAAATGTTGGACGGAACGGAGTCTGATGGATTACTGATGATGGATGCGTCAGGCAACTCGTCCAGGGATGGACCGATAACTTCAACCTCAATCTCCAGTATTTCAAGCACGGGAGGGACTGAACTCAGATTTTCTTATGGCTGCGAACTTGAAGTTTCCATAACTAGCTAACTCACGAGAAATCATCATTAGACGCTGAAGAGCCCGTGTGTTCCCCTCGTGTAGAGTGTGTTTTGTGCAGTGCAGTGCTGCGCATAACTTGAAAAGATTCTGCAGAGTTAAAGAAAATATGCAAACGACAAAGCTTCGAAGTCCGGTAATAATGACCGTCATCGCTGACCGTTACAACCGTACTATTAAAATGCTGGTGATTGATTTAAGTTAAAGTTCATCATCGTGTCATTAAGTTATGGTTCCATCGATGAGCTTCGAAAGGTAGTCAAGTATGAAGTTTAACTATCAAGTCCAGATATGCAAGAATGAAGCTCGTCGGAATTGTGCTAAAGAGTGTCAAAATTTCGTATCCATCATGGGAGTGTTCGAATCGATCATAGGAAGCTCATTCAAATCCATCAGGATACAAGTTCGAATCGATCCCAGGGAATATGTTTCGAATCGGTCGTCAAGGGCCGAGTTCGTATCGATCAAAATAGGATGACTTCGAATCGATCCTTAATTGCCTGGTTCGTACCGATCAGGAAGATCTCAGCTTAACATCGATCACGTTCAAGTCGATACTTTTCGTATCGAACACAAAGGTAAAATTCATATCGATCTAAAGCTGAGAACTTCAAAGCGACCGTTAGCTTATTTTTCGTATCGATCATTTCATGTCGATACGAACCCCCACCATCCAATCAGTACAAATTGCATCACCTCCATTGGAATATTCCTGGAATCGATGCGAAATCCAAGGAGAAATATCACTGCCTTCATCGATTCGAACGCAAGCCCCCAGATCGATTCATTTTTTGCCTTTTCCACTCTTTCTTCTCCAATCTACAGGAACATCGCCATGGCCATTTACGACCGAGCTTTGAACTAGATCTGGTTTTACCAATTGCCAGAATGGATAGTTAGTGAAGAAGGAGTGGCTCTGTGATAACTCCGTCGTTTGGATTCGTGGTTGATTATCTAATTTAAAGTTGGAATTCGAAGATTTGGAGGGTTGAATTTAATCGAGTCGAAAGAACAGAACTGTTACTCTCTCTCAAGTTTCTGGATTGATGCGAAAAGTTGATGGCGGCAGTAAAAAAGTAAAAAGTGAAAATGGCCGAAGTCTAGGGTATTTATATGGAGCTTAGGGGGAACCGTGTCGATTTGCCTCCCGATCCACATGACCGGTCATAACCAGTCAACCCATGGATCGAGTCGAATCCCCTGTTCGAATCCATCTGACCAAAAATTTCCATCGATTCGAAATGGACGACGAATCCATCGATACAAACACACGGTGAGGATGGCTGAAGACGATGAAGCCCATCGACTCAAAGCCCCTGTTCGCATCGACAACTTCACAACTCCATCTACTGTGCATCGATACGAACAGCTATTTTGTATCTTCAACATATAAACATTAGCATCGTTACAGACAACACAATAAAGACTGTTTGAGTCATTAAGCATCGATACGAATAAACATTTCGCATCCAACGAATTCTCCGTTTACCGATGCGAAGTCCATCTTTCAACCTTCTATATCGATTCAGGAGAGGATCGATACGACAAAACTTCCTAAAACATCTGACAAACGTTGTTACAACTCAAATTTCACATCGGTTCAGGAGAGGATCGATGCGAAATTCGATAAAAAAAACTAACAACGACTCGTGAGCGTGCGACGTTAACAAGAATTAAACCAACATATGTACATGTATGTCAAAACAATATCCCATTTTTAGCATTAATAGGAATCAGATATTCATTCACTAACGATTACGGCAACAAACAGCTAAGCACTATCATACAGTAATCAGGTATGGCAACGTAAGGTTACGACCTTCAACAAAAGAGCAATGATTGTTCAGAATAAGGATTGCAGCTGTTTCAAAGCACGTCATGTTTCCATAAGACGTTCTTTGGGGGGCAAATGTTATCCCACCTTTTGGCAAGGCCGAGATATCAAGGAACTGGTTCCAAGCTTAAGATCAATCGTTCTGGGTATCGAGCATGCACAGGCTCGCTATGGATATCGATGAATTTTGTCCGAGTCCAGATTAAGCTGCAACTGACAAGACATGATGAGCTAAGCCATGGAAGCTTGCATTCCAAATTTCAAGTCAATCCGAGTACATATGCTCAAGATATGATCGATGCAAGTTGAAGGAAAAAGCCACATTTTCGTATCCATCAAATTCGCATCGATCGGGTTCGTACCCATCAATAAGCCACAGTTCGAATCGATCTGGTCCGCATCTATCACCCACTTCGCATTGACCGGTTCCTGTTGGTTCGTATCGATCGGGTTGTCAGTATTCGACTCCATCATCCTCGTATCAATTAATTGGTGGCTACTTCGCATCCATCAACTGCAACAAGTCACATTTTCGCACCCTTGAAGTAACTGCCCTGATCGTATCCATCTACCTTCGTTAGCCCGTTTCCACCATGGAGAAAATGTTCGTATCAACCAAGCACCTAGAGTTTGCCACTATTAAGTTCGAATCCATCAAAGCAATGGCTCTTCGTATCCATCAGATACTCGATATTCATATCCATAAAATGGTTATGTATTATACTTAGAGACCACTGTTCGAATCCATGAATAGTTACTTGTTCGTATCTATCGATTCAAACAGGCCATAGGAGACGCGTTAGTTATGAATGCGAATGCAGCGAAATACTCGGAGTGACTCGATCAAACCGGAGAGAAAGGTGGATCGGTTCGAAATGCGCGCGCCACATCATCTTTGAAACACGTGCAACCATCGATACGAGTGGATCGATTCGAAGCTATGGAGTCGAACTAAACAGCCATCCGAAAAATCTCAATTTGTCTCGATCATATCTCAAGATCCATCGATCCGAATGCCATAAAATTTTCACAGGAGATTGCATATGAACCAAGGAACATTCACACCAAATTTCAGCTCCATCGGACATGATCTTGATCGATACGAAATTATTTCGTATCGATCACAGATCGACTCGAAACTTTCTAGAATTGGTCGTGTGGGTCCCCTCATGTGCCAGAGCGAATCTCCCGAAGTTTGAGCGAAGTCTCAGCCTCCTATGCCTATAAATAGAGCCCCAGAGCCTACAGAAGAAGGATCTTTTGATTCTGAAGTGCCTAGACTCTGCCGGATCAAGACTTACATCATACTCTTGCTGTTGATTTCGAATTTCAATTTATAATTTGCTGTTGTTTGCTGTAATCACTTGTAATCGCTGAAAAAGAATCAATAAAGTTGCAAAAAACTTCATAGTGGACGTAGGCAACACGCCGAACCACTCTAAATCGCTTGTCTGTGCATTTTCTTTCCCGCTGCTTGGAGTTTTTGTTAGATAATCCTCATTTTAAATTTATATTCTTCACTGTTATCTCTTCAAAACTACCGAAGAGTGTTGCGCCCAATTTTGGTGCAAACAGGTAGTCTTCACTGACATCAAGAACTCGAACCAACCTCGAACGCCTCAGCTTCCCAAATTCCTTCAGTCCAGAGTGAACCACCACGAATCCTTTACCGTCACCTTCGTTTGCGAACAACACTGCTTCCCCAATGATCCACGCACGTTTCGCCACTCGAGTACACCTCTGGCTGTCACCCCGAAACGAGAACCCGCACCTTGACTTCGCACTACAAATGACCGCTTCCACTGCATCTGCTTCGACCACACCTCTTCGCGATGCCTCACGATTTCGATGCGAATCGATGTCGATTTTGTCACTTCATCAATTATTTGATTCACGAATAACAAACTAGAGGAGGGAAGGGTTTTCATGATTTGATTTTGAATCACAAGAAGAGAAAGAAGGCAGTGGGTTTCGAAAAGCTCGGTTACCATTTTTTTCCTGGATTCGATTTGGGAAAGAAAAGAGGCAGCCATCCTCTATTCGATTTCATTTTGGTTTTTGCGATTTCTATTAAACAAAAATGCTCGGCTAAATCAAAAAGATACACGGCGGACATTTGGTGCGTGAGGAGAAAAGGTAGGAGACACGTTTTTAAATTTGTCCATTTTATGAATATATATATATATATATATATATATATATATAATTTATATTCAAATTCAAATCGTCTCGATTTCCGCAACTCACAAATCTCGACCTCCAATCGAGGTGTGCCGCTTGGCATTTATAATGTTAAAGCCTATTCTGAACGCAATGGAAAAGGTTTTGACTCCTAATTCGATCATATGGAGAAGGTGGCTTTTTGAACCCAGTTATTAAATTAAATTTTTGATATAAATTTCAGCGCGTTTATCTACCGTATGGCCAAACGAGCACTCCAAACACTACGAAAATTGAAATCCGATAATAACACACTATTATGGATCCCATGGAATTGGTTTCGCCGAAACCGAGACTGTGCATCGAAAGGCTTTTTTAAATTTCGATTTAAACGATATAAATTCAAAACTGAACAAAACACCCTCAAACTCAACTTTAACACTTCTACTATCTCCAGTAAAATCAGTATAAATTTTATAAGCCATTGAAATATTTTAACCAGCTTAAAACTCAAGATTTAATATTTTACCCAGTCTCTAATTATTAAATTCAATAATTTAATTGCCAAATAATAATGATATTTGAAATTCAAGTTAAACCAACTTCCACACTATTTAAAATAAATTAAATATTCCAATTTCAAATATCTAAAAATTCAGGGTTTTTACATTCCTCCTCCATTAAAAGAATTTCGTCCGCGAAATTACTAGTTAAGAAGAATGGTCCATAACCCGCTTATTATTTCCCAAACCAAACAGCTTTTAACAACTTCTCAAACAATCTTTTGTTTAAGACACATAATCACTCTACTATCTTTCCAAACTCTTCCTTATTTTTAAAACAATATTACTTACTCAAATATTCAAATTCAAATTTAAATCCAAATTTTAATTATCAAAAATTTTCTCAAAAATTTTCTAACTCTCTAATTTTCGAATTTTTTTGCCAGTGTCTCCTTTGCGCGGCTAGTTCGGTACAACTACAAAATGCCTCCACGAGCCTCGGATTTCAAAAGAAAACAAAAATGCTAAGTGGCTAGACCAGAAAACCATCAAATTTCATATAGAAATTTAAATACATACCTTTTTGTTGAGCAGTTTCATTTATCTTCTGAAATCAAATATCCCAATTTCCTTTTACTTTTAAAACACCTGTAGTATACTAACCAATAATGTCCAATCACCGCATTCAAAATCGTTTTATACACTTCTTTAAAAGTTTCAATATCTATATCATTCAAGCCCGTACGATGTACCTATCATTCATACACAATTCAAATTCGATTGCTTACTCGATCACACAATTTCACTTCCGAACCAGTATCGTCCACCCGTCTCTCTAGTGCGGACTCAAATCTGGTTTCTTGATAAGAAACCATCATTCTCCTTGCATAGCCTCAAACTATGATAGAGAATTTCTAGGAACGATCAAAAATCCATATCCAGGGTTCACTGTCGAAAATCGAGTGAAGAATCCCAACTCGAAACGATATAAATATCTCGAAATTCTGTGCTCGAATCTGAATCAAATCTCCATGTGAATAAAATAATATACGTACATCCTACATATTTGTCCCCAATTGATTATTAGCTATATCAATTCTCTTTTATTCACACTTATTTTGGATTTCCATTCACATATTCACAATTATCTCATTTCACACTTTACATAATCTTATTCAAATGATAACTTGGAACATTTTTCTCAATATCAAATTTTACTTAATAATTTCACCACCCCTTCTTAAGTTCAATATAACTATTTTATATACTTCTTATATTCATTTTCACTTTATCACTTAAACCTCTATATCTATTTTTATTCAATTTACATTTCAATTCCTTATGAATTTAATTAATCATTTCGTATATTAGTTGCACTTACTAATTTATTCATATATCAACGCTTTCATTTCCAAACCTTTATTATTGTGTTAAATTAGTTCCATTTATTTCAAATTTCAATTCATTTTATCTCAAACCATTTTTATTCAACCATCTCTTTAATTAGTTATACTTAACGATTAATTTTACCACTACTTTACTCAATTTAATTTTAAATTTTAATATTTAGTTTTCAATTTCGTTTAGTTACAACCAAATAAATTTTCAAACCTCAATACTTTTATTCAAATTTTCATTTTCAATTCCACTTGAACTAAATTTTCCCTTTTGCTAATTTCTTTTAATTCACTTCAATTAATTTGCATACCTCTCAGCTTATTTTGTTTTCACACTTACTTTTATTTACTTTACTAGCTCATTTTGTTTCATTCTTATTTTAATTTAACTCTTCTTAAGTTAAGTTTTATTCTAAATAAATTTCAAATTTTTATAAGTTTCCAAACTTATTTATTATTCCATACACATTTTAAATAAGATTCCAGACTCCTTTAAACAATTACTCAACATTTCAAAATCATCTTTGAAATTAATTATATCCAAAATCCATTCTTAAATCACTTATCTCTTCGAATTTCAAATCCAAGCCCAGTTTTTGCAAAAAACCCCAATTTTAAAACAATTTTAAAACAATTCCTCTCTTGGAAACTTGAAAATGAATCTCGATGATGCTGCAGTTATCACCGAAATTATTTTCCAGCGATCGAAGAGAGTTCAATGCTTTTACTCTTCTAAAAACATTTCAAATATTTTTAAACTCCAGTAACGACCCGTAAATTTTTTATAATTTTATTTGTATGATGACCCGAACTCAATGCCCGACAAACGTCATCAAAATCCGTATCGTCGGAGCTTGTAGCAACATTAGATGATAAACAACACAACGGAAACAAAAGATGATTACATTGATATACAACATAGATACAATGTCAGTTACATCATGATACAACATATCCGTAAATATCAGAGAAAAGGTATAGCCATGGAAATATATCAACATTAGCAAAATCTTCAAGGGAATCCAATACTGCAACTCCAAACAAAAATTCCAAAGCCAAAGCTCTAAACTTCAAGCTCGAACCACATCAAGCTGAACTTGTAGCGAATACGATCCCAAACGCGATTGCCAAACCAAAAAATTCAAAGATCCCAAGACTGAAGGAGATTTCCAAATGCTACCAAACCAAAGACTTCGAAGGCTACCAAATCTACACCTACTATATGATTATCTAAAAACCCAACTCTAGACTGTCCGTGTGGAAATTGTGGGCACCCAGAGTTTAGGAAGGGAATAATAAATTCCGGGTCAGTCATGGGACTGGTATGAGCAAATGAAAACAATTTTGAATAAAAACAAACAAAAAAAGAATTTAAGATTGAAATCCGCAACTCTTTTTGGAAAATGAAACTACCATATTGCCTCCCGCCGCACACACCATGCAATCGTAGAATTGGAGGAGATTTCTCCTTATGATAGTCAAACACGCTTGATACGCAAAATCCTTTTGATATTATTATTAGTGCATAATGCAGAAAACCTTTCGAAATTATAATATTAACCTTATCTAGCACAGACATTTCGAACTATGCCTACTATAACTACCATCTAAATAGTGGTGACCACCATAAGTAAATGGCAGGTTATACAACTAAAACCGTACAAGGCGTGTATTGATGATTGGATTCCAACAAATAGCCAGGCTAAGGAACTTCCTATTGCCACATAGGTATGCCTCTGGAGGGACACCCCGAGAACCTACCCCGATCTCTGCCAACACAAGGCCGGGTTACCCTTGCCCAGAAGTAACACCTACAAGTATGCCATCCCCGGTCGTAAATAACCTTTATCCGAGCGCTCGACACCAACAACCACAAAGTAATGTATTTGCAGTAGCCACATGGGTTAAATTTCTGGGCTCTATACCATGATACCACCTCTATCCAGTAGAAATGGACATACCTTACGGGCGCGACCCCTGATAACCTTGCCGCATCTTTCCTGTTTCGACCATTTCCGGGGTGTGAGGTCCTGATGCAGTCTCATCCACAAAGCTACACTTTTTTTACAAAGCCTTGCTTTGATCAACAAATGATCAGCAGCACTTCGTATGCCACATTACCAAATTGGTAATGTATCACTAGTACCCATCAACTACATAACCTCTGAGCTCATACGTCTCAGAGAATTGTAAAGGTCTGTTTTCCCGTACCCTTTGAATCGACAATAAACCACACAACTCAAATTGCACGAAAATACGGATCTTTAAGTTTAATAAAGAAAAATAGACAGAATAGAATTTCACACGAATGGAATAACATATATTATTTCAATAATAATCTTTACAGCGGAAAATTTTAAAATACACTATCAGAGTCTAAACTATATTCAGCTTGGACAGTTATAAACATCTGTCCTTATAGCTGCGGACAAACATCAAACAAAATACACTAAGTACAGCAGATAATAGAATATTTCCATACGTCGATGAATATCTCCAGCTCTTCTCTGGAAACTCCAACCGTCTTCGACTAACCTGAAACTTCTCGGATATGACCCGAGTATTGAAAACACCCAGACCAGGCTCGATAAACCAGCGTGAGAAAAACTCAATAATTAATAAATGATAGTGTCATATATCAGCCTTTTTATAAATCCTTTGAAAATAAAGAGTATCTCATAAGACTACGTCCACACATAAACACGGACGGGTTTTTACCTTATGTTAACTGAAACACTTTTATATCAAAACCTTTGATATTATTCTTAATGACATCTCTTTGAAAACATTTGCAAATAAACTTATTAATCTTAGCCGAAATTGTTACCATTATTAAATTCCAGCATCCTAGTGTAATGCCCCGCCTTATCGTACGCTTTAAATCGACGATAAACCACACACGTCAGACTTAAACCATATAGAAGGGCAGATTGTTATGGGGTAAATAAGAAAAAGCAAGGAAAAAAACAAAATAGAATCTTGCAGCGGAATGATAAAATATAATAATCAAATAACAGTTCATGAAGCTGTTTTACAAAATATTTGATTTTATTTATACAATACATATCAGAGTACACATACCAAAGTTTGATAGTTAATGTAGCAGAAACAGTATGAATGTAGTGAAATACTATAATAAATAATAATAAATCTTCGTCTTCGTCCTCCAGAATACGGTCCTCCAAATCCTGAAATGTTCAGAGTGACCCGAGCGAATTGAAAAGACAAAACACTCGAGTTAGAAAGATCTTATGTAAGTTAAATCAATAGAAATAAATATGAGTGGAACGGCGTTAGAGATGTTTATGGGATTTGAAATCTCCTATCCAGTGTCTAACGTGAGTGCAGTAACTTAAGAGATTTTCGGGATTCACATCTCCTAAGGATCCGTTAAACTATTTACTACGTAGTAATATTTTGCTATTATAATAATGTCTATAGTAAAATAAAGTTACTTTTAAATAGCATTAAGGAGTGACCCAATATTCCCCTTAACACGTAATAGTCCCAGTAGTCTATCCAATATCATGGTCCTTCCTAATCGAGAAGCCACCAGAGGATACGGGCTACGGAAGAAAACCAAACTCGTACAAGGCGCGCTAGGTTAGGTGACACGACACAACTAGGCAATGCCAGGGCAGATATACCAATTATGCTTCCGGGTCGGTGGTAACGCGTAGCGCACAGCCACCGCTCACCTCGAGCCACACCCCCAAATAAAAATCAAAGTGGCCACTGAATCAATCCAAAAGTCAGAGTATAATATCGAAGGGATGTGTCCGATAAAAGGTGCTACCTTCTTAACCCGTCAATCGCTCCTATTTTAGCCATCTTATACCAACTCACGGGAGTCGGGTCCACGTATTTACCACAAAGGAAACATCGCCACCATCCTACTTCATTCTAGAATATCCACCGAGTACACGGTTGTTAAAGTGGTTTTCGGAGTTGGTAGAGAGTATGACAACTTCCGATCCCGGTCTCTTCAACAACCAAACATTATTATAACACCGCGGTCATTTCAAAATAATTTATACTTCAAAATCATAATATAATATCCATTTCAAAACCATATAAATGCAATATCATTTCCATTTTAAAACCCAAATCAATATGATATCATTTTTATTTCAAAATATATCCTTTTTCAGAAATCATAGAACTTTCAAATCTATATACCTTGAAACCCATAGCTTTGAAATATAACTTCGAATACTTGAATGGTTTAAATATTAAATTACTATAATAAAATAGCTTTTTTTTAAATTATGCAAATAAATTCCAAATACTAATTTGAACCTCCAATTAAACCATTTCAATTTCCATATAATTCAAAGCTTCAAATATTCCACCATTTCAACATTAATTCTTCGATAATTCTATATATATCAAATTTAATTACTATTATTTAGATTTGAAATGTCTACTTAATAAATCCAATATAATTTAAGTAACACTTATAACTTCAACAACTGAATATCTTTTTAATTTATTTAACTTGATATATCATTTAAATCAACTTGATATTCATTTAAATCACTCTAACAAAAATCAAGTTATAAAAAAATCATACCCTTTAAATCTCAATTTTAATTAAATTTCAAATCAAATTTCTTCGAGTAAAATTCTTAATTAATTCAAATTAAACCAATTTCATATTTATCTTCCAACTTAATTTTTGTTTAAGTCATTAAAACTCTATATATACAATATCTTAAACAGGTACTTAACCATATAATATAAAACAATCAAACTCCATGAATAAACTTATTTTTATAACACAAATTTATACATAGCTTAAATTCAAGAATTTAACTATATACATAAAAAAATATTTATATAATATCAAAACTTAATATTTATTAAACTGTATATTTCTCTCCAAAACCATAGAAATCATTTAAAAATATTTATACATATAGACCGACGGTGTCTGTATATAATTTTCTATCCTATGGTCAAGTGATACAGATATTTATCATTTCAATCCGTAATTTAAAATAAAAATACAATTATATATCATTTCAAACCGCAATCTCGAATGAAATAAAGTGCATAACAATTTGCAGTTTAAAACAATATAAAATACAACATCCATTCATCCAATATCAATCATCAGCCATTTATTACAATCATCATCCAATTTAAACAATAACATCAATATAGAGCATATAATAAATAACAGGTAATCACTGACAGTTTATATTCAATAATAAATTGAACAATCTATCCAACTGGCAGTTTATATGCAAAATAAATTAAATAACAGTTTAATTTAAATAAATGCAATTAACTGAGATGGTGATTTAAAAATATACAAACATTCATAAATAAATTCAAAATCATAACATAAATTAAATTTAACAAACATAAGAAATTTTAGAAGTTGTGAGTGGGTTAAAACACTCACCTTTTGAATTTAAATTGAATTTAAATCCAATTTAAACCCAAAAATTGAACAGTCTCCAAATCTACCCAAACTGCGCCAAAATGTCCGAAATATTATTACGGTCCCAATGTAAAAACCCGTGCGTAAATTCGACCTCATATGAGAAAGTTATAGTCATTAGAAGATTTCACGATTTAATATAAGGAAAATAAAAAAAATTGAACCAGATAGTATTCGACACGTCAACGCCTGTTCGTTCCCTACCCAATTTCACATCTCCCAGTTGCACGCGACATCCACCAAGCCACCTCCTTCATCGAGAAACGCTGGCCACCACGCCGCTTTTCACCTCGATCTAAGACCGTCGTCGCACCCCACACCCCAGGTTGACCCCCCTGACTCACCGCGGCCACTCGAAGTTGCCTAGAATGGCAGCGTTGCCGCGACGATGCACAGCCAATTTCGATGAGTTACGACCACCAGAGACCCAATTAAACCTACTGATCGACATGCCTTAGTAATCTCCATCAGACCCTGGCCCCTGATCGCCCTCAAATTGAAGATCCACCGTCTACTAGGAAACCCTAGCAACGGACGGCCGAGCTTCCCCATCCTTTTCTGATTAAACGATGATTCGAATCCAAAAACGAACAGCAGATCCGAGATGCGTACATCGATAGTTTCGACATATAATTTTTCTAAATTTTTTTGAGGTGTTTGAAATTTCAATTTGATTTTGAATTTCAATTAGATTTGGAATTGTTTGCTGTTGAAACGAGGAGGTGAAGAGGAATTGTACGCACAGACAAATGAGAAATAGAGGTAGGCTAGGGTTTATAACAAGGTATTTATAGACAAAGATGAAATAGAATAGATGGACCCGATTTATAAACGCGCTAAACGATAAATGACTCGAAAAGCCCGTTCTGACTCGGAATGAAATTGGGTCAACCCGTATATCAAAATAAATGTTTTAAAATATTTTAAATGCAATGGAAAAGGTTTCAAGTCCAAATTCCATCGTATGAATAAGTTAGGCTAAAATCAATATTTTTCAAATTGATTTCAATTTATTTCAATTTCATTGATTTCAAGGCGTTTCGAGTCCATACGATCAAACGAAAAGTCCGATCACTATGAAACTTGAACCCCTACAATAATTCACCGTTACGGATCCGATGAAACTGGTTTCGTCGAAATTCGTGTCAGTGGCCAAAAATGGCTATTTTCCGGTTAATTAAATAAATTAATGTTAAATAAATTAAAGCACTATTAAAATTCAAATTCTATAATTCATAAATTTTATCATCTTGTATTACTTTAGTAATTTATAATTCTTTAAAACCAATTCCCGTATCAATTTAAAGTAAATTAATTCACCAATTATAGTATTTATTTCGTTTACTTAAAATAATCCCTTTATTATAAATTGAATCCAATTAATTTTAATAAATTCCAATTTAACTGATTAGATTCAATTCCAACCCTATAGTTGAGTCTATTATTACTTTGTAATGTAGTTAACACTTGTCTCACATTTCATTCCTTTTATATATTCAAATTTCCAACTTCCATTTGTATTAACTATCATTTCCAAATATATTGAAGTTGTCAAAAATATACATTTGTTAAAATTAGAACCTCAATTTAATTCATTCAATAGGTTTCATTCCTTTATATTAACTTATGAATAAAATATGCATTTCCGTTGCTTATTACATTTACACTTTACAATTACAGTTCTTACCCACATTAATGAGACATTTATTTTCATCTAAATGTAATTGTTTTCCAATATATTGATAAAACTTTATTTCCATGCCTTATAATACAACAAATTGTCCAATATAAATAACCTTAACATTATCTACAAATATTTCCTTAATTAACATTAACGTAATATTAAATTATAATTATTATAACTGATTTCCAATTTTAATTAACAAGCTACATAAATAGGCAGCATACAATAATCGTTACTCTAACTTTTAGTCACATTAATAAGCTTTTATTACTCACAATCAAAGTTCCCATTTATTATCATTAATTGGCATTTCATCTACAATTTATTACGTATTATTCTATCAATTGATATAATTTGAATCAATTTCCCAAATCTACTAATTTCAATCAATTAAAACTTCACAATTGCTTAAATTAATTGGGATTGCACTACATTTATTATTTATCAACTTGCTTTAACCTTATTCCTAAATTTACGTTCAGTTACTATTGAGCAATATTACATTAGTAAATTTAAATGCCTACTTTTATTTACTTATTCTAAATTTATACCCAAATGTAATAATTTACACTTTCCATTATTATAACAATTTGAATTCCATTCTAATTATTAATTTTATTCATAATTCACAAATTCAACATTCCCATTTGTTTCTTATATTTAACTTACAACCAAGTATGACAATTCACATTATTTCAATTAAAAGCAATTTCATTTTAAATTGTTAATTTTAGTTACAACTGCTACATTTAGTTTCTAATATTCACTCCAATATAAATTAAAGATTTTTATTTTTTCTAAATTTAATTACAAAATCTTATTAATTTAACCAATTTTAATTATTGAAATTTCGTTACAACTAGGCTCTATAAACAAACCGTAGGTTCTAATTGTAGAATTGATTTCCATGCAAATGACCAGGCGCAGGATCTACCTTCCGAAATGGGTACACCTCTAGATGGATGTCCCACGAAACCTTCACACAACTTCTCTACCAACACAAGACCGGCCCACCTCTATAACTAGATGGTACCGAATATGTCATCCCCCGATCGTTATTGACGTTTATCCGAGAGCTCTCTTTCCATACACCACATTAATAAACATCCCGAACGTCATAGCGGGAAGAAATATATCTAGAAGGGGATGATCATACTCTAATTGGGAATGACCCACTTAGCCTTGCCGCATCTAATCCTGTTTCGGTCATTTTCGGTTTAATGAGGATTAAGGCCACGATTACCTTTTCACAAAGCACATATCACATCTTTGAATGCCACATTGCAATTTCTGTTGACTATTAATTACCTTCCACAAAAATACAACCCTTGAGCTTGTATGTCTCAAGAAGGGTGTTAAGCTAAGAGAAGTTGCCTTCTCCGCCACCACTGATATACGTTTGTAAAAACCAAAGTACATAATGTAACGACCCAGAATTTTTAATAATTAAAATTTGAATATTTAATTAATTTTAAATATTAATAAGTGAATTTATAAGTCAAATAAATTTTTATTCGATTTATTGGATTTAATTGAATAATTAAATCGATAATTTAATATGTTAAATTATGGAAATAATTGAAAATATAGTTAAATATGATTGAAAATGATTTGTAAAATTTTATTTTATCATATGGAAGTTAGAATGATATTTTAGAACTTTTAAAATCGAATTAAGAGTTAAATTGTGAAAATTGAATATTTTAATATTAAAATCGACTAGTGAAAATAGTCAATTTTTGAATAGTCTCAGAATTGAACGAAACCAGTTCCATTGGATCCGTAATAGTTAGTTATTACCGGATTTCAATTTTCGTGTCAATCGGAGCTATCGTTTGATCGTGGCAGCTCGAAACGCATCGAATTATTTTTAATTTAAATTTGACGAGTGAAAATAGCCATTTTTCAAAAAGTCTCGGATTTCGACGAAACCAGTTTCATCGGATCCGTAATGTGATATTATTGTAAGGTTTCAAATTTCAAGTCAATTGGATTTACCGTTTGTCCGGTACAAATTAAAACGCCTAGAAAATCGCTTAAATCGGTTTAATTCAAATTGAGCGTTTATAGCCATAACTCGCACATACTTCCGAATTAGCTTTCAAAACCTGTTCCATTGTGTCCGGAACGCGGGGTAAACCCTAGAAACGCTGGTTACGGCGCGTAAATCAGAGTTCGGAATTTCCGGGATGAATAGTGTCGTTCGTTCTCTTATAAATAGCCCCTACTCTTCATAATTTGATAAAAAAAAATAAACCCTAATTCTAATTTGCCCTAGCCACCACCCACATAACCCACGGCCAGAATTCAATCTCATTTCCTCCTCTAGATCTTCCAATCCATCAGCAATTAGATGAAGCTTCCAACTAGAAAGTCGTAGAGCGCATCGAGATCTTGAAGTTCAACGGTGGAGATGTGATTTGGAGCGACGATGGGGGAGATAATGGCCTGCGTTCAGAAGCACTTGCGCACGCACTTTGATGAAGAGGAGGTGGCCGAGCTCCACATGCTTCTGGCCGAGCATAGCCTTGGTCGAGAGCTTCCTATTGCAAGTAGTTTGATGAAGTATCGTTGAGAAATGGAGGAGTATAATCAAACCCTAATCTATATGTGATGGGTTTCATGAAGACGGCTAATACCTGTAGCTTGAACGTGAAGAGGAGAGAAGGGGGGACGGCCAGATTTGCATTGGGTTTGGATCTAGTGGCTGGTAATGGTTGTAGTTAAAAATTAAATTGAAAGATGTTGAAATTGTTATATAAGATACGTGTAAACTTCAAAAATTCATAACCTTTTCATACGAGGTCGAAAAAATGCAAACTCAGTTGCGTTGGAATCGTATGGACGAGCACTACGCGATGGAGTTGGTTTGGAGTCGTTTGGAGTTAGTGAGAATTTTGGGTAAAATTAAACGCCCGTTTAATTTTATTCGAAATAAATCGCTAAAACGGAAATAAAATCAAGGTGAGAACTTCTCACTCAATCGAACCAGTTTCGATTTTATTTTAAATAGTTAGATTTAAAATATTTGAATGCATGTTTGAATGTTGATTGATATCTATTGATTGTTAAAATAGACATTATACGCCGTTAGTAAACGGATGTTATTTATTAAAAACATATACCGCGAATATTTCATAAACAGTGAAATTGGTATTATATATAGTAGCAATATATATATATTGGCATATGTATATATTGGAGTTATTGATTTCCCGCATTTTTTGTTTAGCGGATGAGACCCTATTACGCCGTTATTAAGCGGATAATATTTAATAAGAACATATACCGCGATAATTTCGTACTGGAGCGAAATTGGTATTGTGCTAATGTTTTTGGATGCAGGAAAACAGGTTGGAGGGATCCAACAGGATTCCTCAACAGTTTTTATTTGATTTCAGATATTTTGATATTTGATGGATTATCATATCGATATATGATATCGTTGTAGTCGTGATTGACTATTTGGTGTGTAGCATCATTGGACCCAGATTTTGGGATTTTAAAATGATTTATAAAGTGATTTTTGAAAATATAAAATATTTTGGAATTGATCCATTTTAAATAAATAAACGTTATAATTTTTGATGTTATAAAAATTATGATTTTTGAAAAATATAGTTAAAAACTGATTTTTGGGAATATGATGCTAATGATTTTATAAAATAGTTTAATTGGGATTTTAGAATTTATTGTGAAAAGTTTAGATATAGGATTTATAAAATTTAATTATTTTATGAATCAAAATGGTGAAATAATAAAGGAATTTGAAGACGTTTTAAAAGAATAATATAAATTGATTTATATTAAGAGATTTATAAATGGATATTTATAAATTGAAATATTGATATTATAAAACGAGTTTTTATAAGTGTTTGAATGAAGCGAAAATGAATTTTGTAAATGAATGGAATTTATAGAATTATAAATGGTAAAGTTATGAATGAAAATTATAAATAGTAAGATTTATAAATTTATAAAGTTATTAAAGGAATAGATTTGGGTGAATAAGCGAATCTTGTAGATTTTAAGATTTATAATTATGAAGTTCAAAGTAACGGTTTTTGCAAACAAATTTATTATAAGTAATTAACTTATAATATGAACGTTTAGTTTATAATTTAGTTATAAACTGGAATAGGTTAATATGGAAATTATAAAAAGGAAGTTTTTATAAATAAATAGAAATGAAATTTATAAACGTTGTTTTATAAATTCACAAACGACTTATTTTGATAAGTAAATTGTTATGATTTATTTATGGAGTTATATTCACGTTTTTGACTGTGAATAATACTTTAAAATAAAATGAATAAAAGGATGAAATTGTTAATGAAGTATATTCACGTTTTTGAATAGTGAATAAGATGTTAAAGAAATTGTTTTGAATGTGATATTTCAAATAGAATTAAAACGATCTAACGATGTTTTAAATGTGTTGAGATTCGAAACCATAGATTTCAACATTGATTGTTGAAATAGGTGTTTTCGAGAAAATAAAAGGAAATGGTGGACTATAACACTGTTGTTATAGTAAATGATTTCCGAAAGGAAATGTTTTGTATAGTATTGGGATTTATATATCTATTTAATTTGAATCCCTATACTAGTGATTTTGGGTTGTCGTAACGATGTTTTACGCAACATTCGTTTAGGCCCAAATAAATATGTTTAAGAGAATGATTTCCTTAATAGAATGAAATATATACTTAATTTCGATTGAAGTATATTGAATATTTTCCAAGTGTTGAAAATAAATAAAAATTGTGAATTACTTATGAATAAATAAGTATGGAGATGTTTTCCAATATAAAGTGAATATTTTGAGAATTTATCTTTTTGAAGATAAATTGAAAAGGAATATTGAAATAAATAATTGAAATCGAATATTCATAGATATTTTGGATTATAAATTCACTAAGGAATTTATAAAAGAAAGTGGAATTGGTTTAAAAATAAACATTGATTTATTTTTGAAGTATTGAAAATAATATATCTTGTAAAGATATTTTGGAAAATAAATTATTTGGAAAATTATTTGGAATCTGGTGATGTGTGCATATCCAGTGATAGTTCAATAACCGACTATCAATATTTCCCTTTGAATGGGTAATTGATGTGAATTGGTTGAATGTGAATGCTACACTTATTTTTAAATAAGCGCTCACTATTCGGGTTAACCGGGAAAGGACCATGGGGTCGTATAACCCATTCCGAATATGTGATACGTCGTTATAATTGCATTGAAGATCGGTGTTGAAGACCCGGTATTTGCGAGAGCGATAGGATGACCTGTCGATTTACTCTGCACCGAGTTGCTCCGGTATAGAGTTCTCCATATGTGATGGTGAATCCGATCAGGATTGTGAATATCCGGATTGCAAGGACTTCTTTGTAAGTGCCTTCGGTTTTGTTCGATCCCGGAACAGACTTGTATGGATTGTATGTCTGACATTACAAGTTGAGATATAAAGCCGATTTCTTTCAAATATATTTCTGTTGGTGGCGAAGAATTTATTCTTTTAGCTTAACACCCTTCTCTGAGACGTACGAGCTCAGAGGTTATATAGTTGAAGTTATCAGCGATATATTCCCAATTTGGTAATGTGATATGCTGAGTGATGCTGAAATGATCATTGTGTTGATTATTGTGATAGGATCGTTTATTTGATCGTCTATCTTGGTGATCATTGTGTTGATCATTTGTTGACCCAAAGCATGGCTTTTGTATAAAGTATGTTTTTGTGGACGTGACTTCGTCGAGCCTCACACCCCGGAAATGGTCAAAACAGGAAAGATGCGGCAAGGTTATGAGGGGTAGCACCCTTTAGGGTATGTACATTTCCTTCTGGATAGAGGTGGTATCATGGTATGGAGCCCAGATATTTAACCTATGTGGTTACTACGAATTTATTACTTTGTGGTTGTTGGCTTTCGGGATCCCGTGAGAAAGGTCGTTTACGATCGGGGAATGGCGTGCTCGTGTCAGTAGTTACCCAGTTAGGGGTAACCCGGCCTTGTGTTGGCAGAGTTCCGGTTTGGTTCTCGGGGATGTCTTTCCAGAGGCATTCTCATGTGGCAATGGGAAGTTCCTTGGCCTGACCATTTGTTGGAAATCCAATTCCCAATACGAAACTCGTACGGTATTAGTTGTAGAACCTGCTATTCACTTATGGTGGTCACCACTGTTTGGATGGTAGCTATAGTAGGCATAGTTTGAAATGTCTATGTTGGCTAAGATTTATATTCTACTTTCGAAATGAATTTTTCCCCTACACTATGCACTAGTAATAATATCAAATGCTTCTTTTTAATGCGTATCAAGCATCTTTGACTATCATAAGGAGAAATCTCCTCCGATTCTGCGTTTGCATGTGTGTGCGTGCGGGAGGCCTTATGGTAGTCTCATTTTTAAAAAGCATTGCGAATTGATTAAAAATATCTCTCTATTTTGATTTTAAAGATAAATAAACTGTTTTGAGTTCTCACACCAGTCACATGACTGACTTGGAGTTTATTGTTTTCCCTCCTAAACTCTGGGTGCCCACCAATTTCCACACGGGCAGTCAAGAGTAAGGTTTATCAGGGTATTCTGGATATTCTGGAGTTGCTGGAGGCAAGATGGATGGCATGGCATATTACTTATATAGTATTTCTTTTTCCGCTGCACTGTTTGTTGTTGTTGTACACTCTGATGATATGATGTAATGAAATGTATAAAATGTAATAACTGATATAGTTCTTTGTTTAAAGATTATTCATTTATTATTATATGTTGTTCCGCTGCAAATTGTGAGATTCTGATGTGATTCTGTTGTTTTCTGTTCCGTTCTATTTTCTTTCTGTTCTATTTCTCTTTTTCTTCTATTTTAAAATTTTCTATCTTCTTTTCTGTTTTCTATTCTCTCTAATTTCTATTTTCCATTTCCTTCTTTCTCTATTTTCTATCTTCTTCTGTCTTTTTCTTTTCTTAAATTCTTTTTAAAACCATAACATCTCGGTTTTCGGTCTTCGATTTCTCGGCAGTCGATAAAGTGAGTGTCGATGTCGAATTTTCGAAAGTCGAAAATTTTCGGGACGTTACACATAATCTTTAGAAATGCAATGTCAGACAAACGTCCATACAAGTTGTCCAGAAACAGGATAAACCGAAGGCACTCTCCTACTACCACTAGTAGCGGTAGTCCTTGCAATCCGAAAATCTCCACAACGAGGAGACCACTACTATATATAACTCGAGAGCTACCCAGAGCAAGTCAACAAGCAGTCCTCATGCTATAAAGATCCACGGTCTTTAATCATCTTCAACATATCTTCACGTTCGAACGTATACATTGGTTCGAAGTGGTTTTCAGATAGGAATTATCCAAATCCGACCCCGGTTCCTTCAAAATCCAATTATCGATAAAAACTGAATATGAGTATAAGGGATTTATTAAGTCCCTTTTCACTTTAATTCTTTTCGGATGATTTCGAAATCTCTTCCTTTTGACTTAGGATAATTCTAAGAAATTCATTCTTTTATTTTGGAAAATCTCCCAAAATTCCTTACTTATCTTTCAATTAAATTCTTACTTTTATGCGGGTCAAAAACAATGTTATTTAAGACATCGTTTATGATATACCCTAAAATAAATCTTAGCAAACATTTTTGAGTAAATTGGATCATAGA
The DNA here is from genome assembly GCA_030765085.1 of Allium cepa. Lineage (NCBI taxonomy): Eukaryota > Viridiplantae > Streptophyta > Magnoliopsida > Asparagales > Amaryllidaceae > Allium > Allium cepa. Next base: position 38,961,239 of record CM060935.1, on the reverse strand, counting down.
AATCATTCATTTTGGATATTGCTTAAATACTGGATAATACTAATCGTGGAAAACTTAACAGATTCTTTTTATTTAAGAGCATCCGGGCTTTCCTTTCGATCTGTTCCACCCCTCGCGTAAGAAAAGAAAACATAGGCTAGGTAAGTTCAGGGCACTGGTTTCTCCATCCCTAACCTTAGTTAAACACCTTTTTTATCTTCCCAAATCTCACAGGCGAGACAAATGTACTAGTCGTTTCCGCATACTCAGATTTTCAACTTTATTTTGGTATTGCTTATAAATATTCCAAATTATATTACAAAAATGCTTAATTATCCTTTTTAAAACATTCACAGTTGATTTGAGAAACGTCGTTACATTTAAACTCATATTCCAAAAGTTACAGAATTCATAGCATAAAAGTGTTGCCGAAAGTGCTATATAAGCTTATTTGATTAAAACAACTTTTAAACATTCGATAATTCATATTTTTCAATCCAAATGTCTTTTAAATCATTTAAATATATTTATCAAATTTATCTCATATTTTTCCATAATTAAAAACGTTTATTTAAACAGATTTCCTGTTATGGTCACTTAACTGCACTATTGCGATTTTTCTGGAAAATTGATTTGGACTTAATTCAAAATTTACTTATCGAAACTTTGATTTTCTTTCTTCGTTTAGAAGATATGAATATAATAGTCTGGAATTTTCTTGTCTCGAAGAATTCCGAGCTATATTTCACTCTACACATTCATTTGAACTTTTCGGCGCGAAATCGCGAACTACCGTTGCGCGACGCGTCTAGTTTTAACTTATTTTTCACTATTTGAAATAATCTATTTAAATTGAATTTTAACACTTATAAAACCATTACTAATAATTCTAAATCAATATTTTTACTTTTTCAAATATTTAAAAATATATTTTCACTATTACCATATTATAATATTATTTTATTCCTATTATTTTAATATTAAATTTTAAATTCCAATTTTAATTAAATTTTAGTTCTAATATCAAAGTAAACCCAATTAAAACTTAGATTTCAAATCTAATTTCAATTTAAACTTCAATTCAACCTCAAACTAAACTTCACTTTTCCAAAATCGATTTCAATTTCACTATTCATCTCAATTTCAACTTAACTATTCTTTTCAAATCCGTTTCACTTCAAATTTCAAATTCTCTTTTATTTTAACTTTAATTTCACTTCAAAATGAAAAGAGACTTATTTTTCCAAAATATCTCATATTACTAAAATATGGTCATATTAACAAAGTGATTTGTTAATCAAAATGAACATATCCAATATTCACATTTATCACTAACATAACATCCATTCAACCAATCACATGCATATGATTTCCAATCTAACATTCTCTATTAATATCATAATGGGATATATTATTACAATTCACTTAATTTACTAACCATCAAATCATCCATATTAACAATCAATTTGGTATAAACATTCATATGTCATAAGAGTGTAAGTGTGATTGTTTTAACATAATCAAAATATAAATTCAAAAGCAATGAGAATTTCTCACCTTTACCCAAAACGTTTAACTTCCTACCAACATTCATTTAATTCAACGCTCCACTAAACCACCACCTAAACATTGTCATAAAGATGCTTCCAAGTGCTTGACCACCTCCATCTCTACTTGCTTTGCTCATGTCCTTCCCTTATCAACTCCCAAACTCAGGGCTTAAGGCCCTTTTTAAGAAGAGAAGAAGAAAAAGAAGTGAATTAGAAAGAGGTTAGAGAGTAACAAGTGGATTAGTGCTTAAGCACTCCACTATTTTTAACCCTCCTACCTCTCTTAAAGAGGAGAAGCCATTAATAAGCAAAAGAAAGCTCAAAAATGAAGAAGAAGAAGAATGAGAGGTGTGAAGAAAATGAGTGAAAGTGTAGTGGTATTTATAGCAAAAATTTCCGATGTAAATTACATTTTTAACCTTAACCAAAATGACTAAAATACCCTTTTGCTTTTTGAATTTTGAACTTACTTTCTTTCCTTTCCAATATGAGAAAGGATGTGCATTAACGAGAAGAGAAGTTTGGATGTGATGTCAAGTCCTTAAGTAATGATTTTGTCTTTTTTCTTTACTTTTTCAATTACATAATTACCCTTTTTCTCCTTTTCCATGCATAACATAACATCCCACAAAATAAGACATGACATATTTGTAATGATGTTGTTTGTAAAGATTTAAAATAAAACTTAATTAGTCAAATCATGTCTTTTCACTTTTTACACTCTTTTATGTACTTTTCAAAAGTAAACCCTTTTTATCTTTAGTGCTAAATGTAAAGTATTTAAATAGTTTGTAAAGTTTTATTTATGCATATGTGTATGTTAGAAAATGTATCAAGTTGCAACAACTTGTCGACAACTTGTTTTGGTTACCGTCAAAATTTGACCTTTTTGTTAAGCTATATATTGATGTAAACCAAACTTTAAAATGAACTTTTTAATTCTTTAAATAAATTAAAACATGTATCTTTATATTTTAAAATCATATTTAATTAATATCAAAATCTCTAATTTTACAGCGTATGTAAAACAGACAAAATGCGACAAATTTTGGTTATTTTTGTAAAACGATTATAATACTCTTTTAAATATTTTAATATACTTTTATTATGTTTATTAGATGTTTTAAATAAGATTTATCTTTTAAATAAATATATATACTATTTATTTAAGCCTTTATTTATTATTAACAAAACTTAACTTTTGTTTATTTATTCTAAAATCCATATTTATACTTTTTTATTTATTAACTATAAGAATAGATAATTATTTATTATATATAACATATTTATTTTAAGATTTAAACTCCTTTTTAAATTTAAAATGAACGAAATCTCTCGTTTTCGAAGTAGAGAAATTACGAGTCGTTACATTCTCCCCTACTTAAAAGCAATTCGTCCTCGAAATGAAATCAAAGACAAAGGAATCTATCCCATACTCATCTCCTCAAATAATTTGGCTTATTTCTTCTGATGATAGAAAAGAAGAAGGCCGATATCATAACAACACTAAAACAAATGATGCAAAACATACATAAAAAGATTCCCCACATTAACCTGAGTATCTATCACGTACTTACAGTTATATGTACATACATCAAGTCAAACTTCTATCCTACTGTAACGACCCAGGATTTTTATTAATTTAAATTTGAATATTTAATTAATTTTAAATATTTATGAGTGAATATATAAGTCAAATAAATTTTTATTTGAATTTTTGGATTTAATTGAATAATTAAATCGATAATTTAATATGTGAAATTATGGAAATAATTGAAAATTGAGTTAAATATGATTGAAAATGATTTGTAAAATTTTATTTTATCATATGGGAGTTAGAACGATATTTTAGAACTTTTAAAATCGAATTAAAAGTTAATTTGTGAAAATTGAATATTTTAATATTTAATCGACTGGTGAAAATAGTCAATTTTTGAACAGTCTCAGAATTGAACGAAACCAGTTCCATTGGATCCGTAATAGTTAGTTATTACCGGATTTCAATTTTCGTGTCAATCAGAGTTACCGTTTGATCGTGGCAGCTCGAAACGCATCGATTTATTTTTTAATTTTAATTTGGCGAGTTAAAATAGCCATTTTTCAAAAAGTCTCGGATTTCGACGAAACCAGTTTCATCGGATCCATAATGTGATATTATTGTAAGGTTTCAAATTTCAAGTCAATTGGATTTACCGTTTGTCCGGTACAAATTAAAACGCCTAGAAATCGATTTAAATCGGTTTAATTTAAATTGAACGTTTGTTGCCATAATCGCACAGATGTCCGAATTAGCTTTCAAAACCTGTTCCATTGTGTCCGAAACGCGGGGTAAACCCTAGAAACGCTGGTTACGGCGCGTGAATCGGAGTTCGGAATTTTCGGGATGAATAGTGTTTCGTCGGTTCCTTATAAATAGCCCTCACTCAAATAAAAAAAAAATTACAAAACCCTAATCTAAAACTGCATAGCCGCCACCCACATAATCAAAGGCCAGAAACTCACGACCTTTCCCCCTCGATTACTCCAAATCCGTCGACAATTAGGCTAAACTTCCTGAAGCAAAATCGAAGAGCATAATGAGATCTTGGAGTTCAACGGATATGATCGCATATGGAGTTGTATTTCGTGAGATAGAGGGCCGCGTCCTCTATGACTTGCGCACGCAAATTCACGCACATGATGAGGCCGAGCTGCAGGTGGTTGGGGCCGAGCATGGACGTGGGTGAGGGCTTCGCGATGGCGCATCTTGATCGAGTTCAAGTCGCTTGTGGGTGGAGTATAATTAAAACCTAAATTGATGGTGATGGGTTTGATTTTGTACGTGAGTTTCTGGAGAGGGGAACGTGAAGAAGATGAAGGGGGGACGGCCTGGATTCAATGGGGAAGGATCATGTGGCTGTGATGAGCTTAGGTTTATAATTATAAAGTTTGTGTTGTAAATTTATAAGTTATAAATCGTGTAACTTCAAAAATCCATATCTTTTTCATACGAGGTCGAAAACGCGCGAAACCAGTTGCGTTGGAATCGTATGGACGAGCACTACGCGATGAAATTGGATTGGAGTAGTTTGAAACTAGTGAAAATTTGGTGTAAAATTAAACGTCCATTTAATTTTATTCGAAATAAATCGCTAAAACGGAATTTAAAACCAAGGTGAGAACTTCTCACTCAATCGAATCAGTTTCGATTTTATTTTAAATAGTTAGATTTAAAATATTTGAATGCATGTTTGAATGATGATTAATATCTATTGATTGTTAAAATAGACATTATACGCCGTTAGTAAGCGGATGTTATTTATTAAAAACATATACCGTGAATATTTCATAAACAGTGAAATCGGTATTATATATAATAGCAATATATATATTGGCATATGTATATATTGGAGTTATTGATGTCCCGTATTTTTTTGTTTAGCGGATGAGACCCTATTACGCCGTCTATTAAGCGGATAATATTTAAATCCCATATACCGCGATAATTTCGTACTGAAGCGAAATTGGTATTGTGCTAATGTTTGTGGATGCAGGAAAACAGGTTGGAGGGATCCAACTGGATTCCTCAACAGTATTTATTTGATTTCAGATATTTTGATATTTGATGGATTATCATATTGATATATGATATCGTTGTTGTCGTGATTGACTATTTGATATGTAGCATCATTGGACCAAGTTTTGGAATTTTAAAATGATTTATAAAGTGATTTTTGAAAATATACTATATGTTTGGAAATTGATTCATTTTAAATAAATAAACGATATAATTTTTAATGTTATAAAAATTATGATTTTTGAGAAATATAGTTAAAGGTTGATTTTTGAAAATATGGGTTTAATGATTTTTTAAAATAGTTTAAATTGGATTTTTGAATTTATTATGAAAAGTTTAAATATAGGATTTATAAAATTTAATTATTTTATGAATCAAAATGGTGAAATTATAAAGGATTTTGAAGACGTTTTAAAAGAATAATATAAATTGATTTATATTAAGAGATTTATAAATGGATATTTATAAATTGAAATATTGACATTTTAAAACGAGTTTTTATAAGTGTTTGAATGAAGTGAAAATGAATTTTGTAAGTGAATGGAATTTATAAAATTATAAATGGTGAAGTTATAAATGAAATTTATAAATAGTAAGATTTATAAATTTTGTGAAATTATTAAAGAATATATTGATGAATAATTGAATCTTATAAGTTATAAGATTAATAATTGTGAAGTTTAAAGGAACGATTTTTGCAAACAAATAAATTATAAGTATTTAACTTATAATATGAACCTTTAGTTTATAATTGAGTTATAAATCGAATAGGTTAATAAAGAAAATTTATGAAAGGAAGTTGTTATAAAATAATTAGAAATGGGATTTATAAACGTGGTTTTATAAAATTCGCAAACGACTTATTTTAAGAAGTAAATTGTTGAAACCTATTAATGGAGTTATATTCACATTTTCGACTGTGAATAATCCTTTGAAATAAAATGAATAAAGGATGAAATTGGTTAACGTAGTACATTCACGTTTTTGAATAGTGAATAATATGTTAAAGAAAATGTTTAGAATGTGATATTTTAAATTAAATTAAAACGATCTAACGATGTTTTAAAATGTGTTGAGATTCGAAACCATAGATTTCAACATCTATTGTTGAAATAGACGTTTTCGAGAAATAGAAGGAAATGGTAGACTATAACACTGTTGTTATAGTAAATGATTTCCGAAAGAAAATGTTTTGTATAGTATTGGGATTTATATCTCTATTTTAATTTCGAATCCCTATACTAGTGATTTTGGGACGTCGTGACGATGTTTTACGCAACATTCGTTTTGGCCCAAATAAATATGTTTAAGAGAATGATTTCCTTAAAGAATGAAATATATACTTAATTTTGATTGAAGTATATTGAATATTTTCCAAGGTTGAAAATAAATAAAATCTGTGAATTACTTATGAATAAATGAGTATGGGAATGTTTTCCAATATAAAGTGAATATCTTAAGAATTTATCTTTTTGAAGATAAATTGAAATGAATAATTGAAATCGAATATTCATAGATATTTTGGATATTAAATTCACTAAGGAATTTATAAAGGAAAGGAGAATTTGTTTAAAAATAAATATTGATTTATTTTTGAAGTGTGAAATTATATATCTTGTAAAGATATTTTTGGAAAGTAAATAATTTGGAAAATTATTTGGAATCTGGTGATGTGTGCATATCCATTGATAGTTCAATAACCGACTATCAATATTTCCCTTTGAATGGGTAACTGATGTGATTTGTTTGAATGTGAATGCCACACTTATTTTTGAATAAGCTCTCACTATTCGGGTTAACCAGGAAAGGACCATGGGGTCGTATAACCCATTCCGAATATGTGATACGTCGTTATGAATTGCATTTGAAGATCGGTGTTGAAGACCCGGTATTTGCGAAAGCGATAGGATGACCTGTCGATTGTCTCTGCACTGAGTTGCAACGGTATAGAGACTCCCTAAGTGATGGGAAATCCGATCAGGATTGTGAATATCCGGATTGCAAGGACTTCTTTGTAAGTGCCTTCGGTTTTGTTCGAGCCCGGAACAGACTTGTATGGATTGTATGTCCGACATTACAAATTGAGATATAAAGCAGATTTCTTTCAAATATATTTCTGTTGGTGGCGAAGAATTTATTCTTTTAGCTTAACACCCTTCTCTGAGACGTACGAGCTCAGAGGTTATGTAGTTGAATGTTATCAGCGATATATTCCCAATTTGGTAATGTGACATGCTGAGTGTTGCTGTAAATGATCATTGTGTTGATTATTTGTGATAGGATCGTTTATTTGATCGTCTATCTTTGTGATCATTTCTATGATCATTTGTTGACCCAAAGCATGGCTTTTGTATAAAGTATGTTTTTGTGGACGTGACTTCGTCGAGCCTCACACCCCGTGAATGGTCAAAACAGGAAAGAAGCAGCAAGGTTATGAGGGGTAGCGCCCTTTAGGATGTGTGCATTTCCTTCTGGAAAAGGGTGGTGTCATGGTATGGAGCCCAGATACTTACTCATGTTGAAAACACTTTGTTATGATTGTGTGAATTGATTATGAGCGCTCGGTGAAAGGTCCCAAAGGACCGGGGGATGGCATATTCGGTCAGTTGTTACTCAGTTAGGGGTAACCCGGCCTTGTGTTGGTAGAGATCCGGTTTGGTTCTCGGGGATGTCCATCCAGAGGCATTCTCATGTGGCAATGGGAAGTTCCTTGGCCTGATCATTCGTTGGAAATCCAAAGAAACAATACGTGACTTGTACGGTTTTAGTTGTATAACCTGCTATGGAATGTGGCGGTAACCTGCTATTGAACATAGTTAGCTATAGTAGGCATACGATAATGGTCGTATGTTGGCTAAGATTTATATTCTACTTTCGAAATGAATTTTTTTCTACACTATACACTACTAATAATATCAAATGTTCTTTTAAATGCGTATCAAGCATCTTTGACTATCATAACGAGAAATCTCCTCCGATTCTGCGTTTGCATGTGTGTGTGTGCGGGAGGCCTTATGGTAGTCTCATTTTTAAAAGCATTGCGAATTAAATTTAAAAATATTCTTCTATTTTGATATTAAAGATAAATAAACTGTTTTGAGTTCTCACACCAGTCACATGACTGACTCGGAGTTTATTGTTTTCCTTCCTAAACTCTGGGTGCCCACCAATTTTCACACGGGCAGTCAAGAGTTAAGGTTTATCAGGATATTCTGGATATTCTGGAGTTGCTGGAAGCAAGCTGGATGGCATGGCGTATTACTTGTTATATAGTATTTCTTTTTCCGCTGTTTGTTTGATGTTGTATACTCTGATGATATGACGTAATGAAATGAAATGTATAAAATGTAATAACTGATATAGTTCTTTGTTTAAAAATATTATTCATTTATTATTATATGTTGTTCCGCTGCGAATTGTGAGATTCTGATGTTGTTCTGTTGTTTTCTATTCCGTTCTATTTTCTCTATTTTCTATGTTCTTCTATTTTCTGTTTTCTTTCTCTATGTTTTCTCTATTTTCTACCTTCTTATCCCTTCTTCTGTCTTTTTTTCTTTTTCTTAAACCATAACATTTCGGGTTTTCGGCATTCGATTGCTCGGCATTCGATAAAGTGAGTGTCGATGTTGAATTTTCGAAAGTCGAAAATTTTCTGGACGTTACATTTGGTATCAGAGCATATGGTTAAGCGACAACCATGGTTCTGTTGGGTATTACTCATTAGAGATAGAGTCAGCAGTACTCTAGAATGAGTTGAGTGTAATAATAGCTTTGAGTGCGTATTTGTTAGTGAATATATAAAATTGTTTTATATTGTGATGATTGGTTTATTGAGTGGCATATGAACTTTCGTCAGCGTGGTCTCGACAACTATGCCGAAGGGGTTTCTAAACACTTGAATAGAACAATTCGACACAGTATTGTTTTAAAATTGGGTAAATGAAATAATTTTACCTTGATTATATTTTTATATATAAAAGAAATAATTTTTCAGAATTATTAAAGTGAAAATAAGTTGATTGTTTAGTTGTTTGAATAATCTAAATTGAAGAATAATTGTATAAGTAAAATGAATTATAAGAATTGAATTATAATTAAAGTGATTTACAATTGTGAATAAACTTATATATATAAGAAGTGAAACTATATGAATATATTTATGAATATGAGTTGTAATAATAAAAATGAAATTCAACTTTAGTAATTGAATATGAATTGAATGAATGAATTGAATGTAAATCAATTGAATGTGAATTAAGTTGATATGAAATAATGAGTGAAAGTGTAAATTCATTAAAATCTAACGTTATTAGAAGTTGAATAGTTAAATGAAAAATCAATTAGTTAAACCAAATTAAATGAATATAAGTAAAGGAATTTGGTTGTAATTGATATACATTGGTTGTTATATGGTTGTTAGTTGTTTGATTGTATATAATTCATTAAGTGTTAATGAAATTGAAAGCTAAAATAATTGGAATTCAATTGGAAGTTAAATGAAGCTCGAATAGAATTGAATTTGATTTGGAAGTGAACCAACTTGAATATGAATTAGTAAATGTAAACTAATTGAAAATGAATGTTAGTAAAAACATCCACTGTTAAAGAATCAAATGTGATTTGATATTGAAAACCATTTCATTGAATATTAATGAGAATATGAATGAATATTTATTGGTTATGAATTTTGGATGATAGTTGGTTGATGTTTGCATTTGTTACTTTTGTTGCATTTGCTATGTTGACATATATAGTTATTATGTTGCTATATGTTGTATATTGATACTATTGTCTATATACATGTTCTCATGTTGTTTGTTGAGTGTTTAGTAGGTGCGGATCGCGTTTGCTTCGCATTTGGAGCTCGCTTTCGCGCTATATTAGCCGTATATGCTCGCTAATAAAATATAAGGTACATATCTCGGATTACATACCGTACTTTTATACTTTTTCCCTTCGGGATGCCTCATTACTTGATGAGATGTATATTTGTGATATATATACTGTCATTTTTTTTTTCGGATCGAGCCGCGCAAAGGAGACTATGGCGAATTTTTCCGGAAATTTAAGGCGTTAGAAAAATTTTGAGAAAATTGGAAAATTTTTGAAAACTTTAACTTTGATTTAGAATTGAAAGTTAAACAATAGTAGTTGTTTTTGAAAAGATAACTAAGTATGATTTGAAAACTTAGTAAGTTATTATAAGAAGTTTAACTATGGATTTTATGGAAAGTTAATAGATTCTGTAACTTTTCTTACTTGATAATTTCGAGGACGAAATTCTTTTAAGGGGGGAAGATTGTAACGACCCAGGATTTTTATTAATTTAAATTTGAATATTTAATTAATTTTAAATATTTATAAGTGAATATATAAGTCAAATAAATTTTTATTTGAATTTTTGGATTTAATTGAATAATTAAATCGATAATTTAATATGTGAAATTATGGAAATAATTGAAAATTGAGTTAAATATGATTGAAAATGATTTGTAAAATTTTATTTTATCATATGGGAGTTAGAACGATATTTTAGAACTTTTAAAATCGAATTAAAAGTTAATTTGTGAAAATTGAATATTTTAATATTTAATCGACTAGTGAAAATAGTCAATTTTTGAACAGTCTCAGAATTGAACGAAACCAGTTCCATTGGATCCGTAATAGTTAGTTATTACCGGATTTCAATTTTCGTGTCAATCGGAGTTACCGTTTGATCGTGGCAGCTCGAAACGCATCGATTTATTTTTTAATTTTAATTTGGCGAGTTAAAATAGCCATTTTTCAAAAAGTCTCGGATTTCGACGAAACCAGTTTCATCGGATCCGTAATGTGATATTATTGTAAGGTTTCAAATTTCAAGTCAATTGGATTTACCGTTTGTCCGGTACAAATTAAAACGCCTAGAAATCGATTTAAATCGGTTTAATTTAAATTGAACGTTTGTTGCCATAATCGCACAGATGTCCGAATTAGCTTTCGAAACCTGTTCCATTGTGTCCAGAACGCGGGGTAAACCCTAGAAACGCTGGTTACGGCGCGTGAATCGGAGTTCGGAATTTCCGGGATGAATAGTGTTTCGTCGGTTCCTTATAAATAGCCCTCACTCAAATAAAAAAAAAAATTACAAAACCCTAATCTAAAACTGCACAGCCGCCACCCACATAATCAAAGGCCAGAAACTCACGACCTTTCCCCCTCGATTACTCCAAATCCGTCGACAATTAGGCTAAACTTCCTGAAGCAAAATCGAAGAGCATAGTGAGATCTTGGAGTTCAACGGATATGATCGCATACGGAGTTGTATTTCGTGAGATAGAGGGCCGCGTCCTCTATGACTTGCGCACGCAAATTCACGCACATGATGAGGCCGAGCTGCAGGTGGTTGGGGCCGAGCATGGACGTGGGTGAGGGCTTCGCGATGGCGCATCTTGATCGAGTTCAAGTCGCTTGTGGGTGGAGTATAATTAAAACCTAAATTGATGGTGATGGGTTTGATTTTGTACGTGAGTTTCTGGAGAGGGGAACGTGAAGAAGATGAAGGGGGGGACGGCCTGGATTCAATGGGGGAGGATCATGTGGCTGTGATGAGCTTAGGTTTATAATTATAAAGTTTGTGTTGTAAATTTATAAGTTATAAATCGTGTAACTTCAAAAATCCATATCTTTTTCATACGAGGTCGAAAACGCGCGAAACTAGTTGCGTTGGAATCGTATGGACGAGCACTACGCGATGAAATTGGATTGGAGTCATTTGGAGCTAGTGAAAATTTCATGTAAAATTAAACGTTTATTCGAAATAAATCGCTAAAACGGAATTTAAAACCAAGGTGAGAACTTCTCACTCAATCGAATCAGTTTCGATTTTATTTTAAATAGTTAGATTTAAAATATTTGAATGCATGTTTGAATGATGATTAATATCTATTGATTGTTAAAATAGACATTATACGCCGTTAGTAAGCGGATGTTATTTATTAAAAACATATACCGTGAATATTTCATAAACAGTGAAATTGGTATTATATATAATAGCAATATATATATATTGGCATATGTATATTGGAGTTATTGATTTCCCGCATTTTTTTGTTTAGCGGATGAGTCCCTATTACGCCGTCTATTAAGCGGATAATATTTAAATCCCATATACCGCGATAATTTCGTACTGGAGCGAAATTGGTATTGTGCTAATGTTTGTGGATGCAGGAAAACAGGTTGGAGGGATCCAACTGGATTCCTCAATAGTATTTATTTGATTTCAGAAATTTTGATATTTGATGGATTATCATATTGATATATGATATCGTTGTTGTAGTGATTGACTATTTGATATGTAGCATCATTGGACCAAGTTTTGGAATTTTAAAATGATTTATAAAGTGATTTTTGAAAATATACTATATGTTTGGAAATTGATTCATTTTAAATAAATAAACGATATAATTTTTAATGTTATAAAAATTATGATTTTTGAGAAATATAGTTAAAGGTTGATTTTTGAAAATATGGGTTTAATGATTTTTTAAAATAGTTTAAATTGGATTTTTGAATTTATTATGAAAAGTTTAAATATAGGATTTATAAAGTTTAATTATTTTATGAATCAAAATGGTGAAATTATAAAGGATTTTGAAGACGTTTTAAAAGAACAATATAAATTGATTTATATTAAGAGATTTATAAATGGATATTTATAAATTGAAATATTGACATTTTAAAACGAGTTTTTATAAGTGTTTGAATGAAGTGAAAATGAATTTTGTAAGTGAATGGAATTTATAAAATTATAAATGGTGAAGTTATAAATGAAATTTATAAATAGTAAGATTTATAAATTTTGTGAAATTATTAAAGAATATATTGGATGAATAATTGAATCTTATAAGTTATAAGATTAATAATTGTGAAGTTTAAAGGAACGATTTTTGCAAACAAATAAATTATAAGTATTTAACTTATAATATGAACCTTTAGTTTATAATTGAGTTATAAATCGAATAGGTTAATAAAGAAAATTTATAAAAGGAAGTTGTTATAAAATAATTAGAAATGGGATTTATAAACGTGGTTTTATAAAATTCGCAAACGACTTATTTTAAGAAGTAAATTTTTGAAACCTATTAATGGAGTTATATTCACATTTTCGACTGTGAATAATCCTTTGAAATAAAATGAATAAAGGATGAAACTGGTTAACGTAGTACATTCACGTTTTTGAATAGTGAATAATATGTTAAAGAAAATGTTTAGAATGTGATATTTTAAATTAAATTAAAACGATCTAACGATGTTTTAAAATGTGTTGAGATTCGAAACCATAGATTTCAACATCTATTGTTGAAATAGACGTTTTCGAGAAATAGAAGGAAATGGTAGACTATAACACTGTTGTTATAGTAAATGATTTCAGAAAGAAAATGTTTTGTATAGTATTGGGATTTATATATCTATTTTAATTTCGAATCCCTATACTAGTGATTTTGGGACGTCGTGACGATGTTTTACGCAACATTCGTTTTGGCCCAAATAAATATGTTTAAGAGAATGATTTCCTTAAAGAATGAAATATATACTTAATTTTGATTGAAGTATATTGAATATTTTCCAAGGTTGAAAATAAATAAAATCTGTGAATTACTTATGAATAAATGAGTATGGGAATGTTTTCCAATATAAAGTGAATATCTTAAGAATTTATCTTTTTGAAGATAAATTGAAATGAATAATTGAAATCGAATATTCATAGATATTTTGGATTTTAAATTCACTAAGGAATTTATAAAGGAAAGGAGAATTTGTTTAAAAATAAATATTGATTTATTTTTGAAGTGTGAAATTATATATCTTGTAAAGATATTTTTGGAAAGTAAATAATTTGGAAAATTATTTGGAATCTGGTGATGTGTGCATATCCATTGATAGTTCAATAACCGACTATCAATATTTCCCTTTGAATGGGTAACTGATGTGATTTGTTTGAATGTGAATGCCACACTTATTTTTGAATAAGCTCTCACTATTCGGGTTAACCAGGAAAGGACCATGGGGTCGTATAACCCATTCCGAATATGTGATACGTCGTTATGAATTGCATTTGAAGATCGGTGTTGAAGACCCGGTATTTGCGAAAGCGATAGGATGACCTGTCGATTGTCTCTGCACTGAGTTGCAACGGTATAGAGACTCCCTAAGTGATGGGAAATCCGATCAGGATTGTGAATATCCGGATTGCAAGGACTTCTTTGTAAGTGCCTTCGGTTTTGTTCGAGCCCGGAACAGACTTGTATGGATTGTATGTCCGACATTACAAATTGAGATATAAAGCAGATTTCTTTCAAATATATTTCTGTTGGTGGCGAAGAATTTATTCTTTTAGCTTAACACCCTTCTCTGAGACGTACGAGCTCAGAGGTTATGTAGTTGAATGTTATCAGCGATATATTCCCAATTTGGTAATGTGACATGCTGAGTGTTGCTGTAAATGATCATTGTGTTGATTATTTGTGATAGGATCGTTTATTTGATCGTCTATCTTTGTGATCATTTCTATGATCATTTGTTGACCCAAAGCATGGCTTTTGTATAAAGTATGTTTTTGTGGACGTGACTTCGTCGAGCCTCACACCCCGTGAATGGTCAAAACAGGAAAGAAGCAGCAAGGTTATGAGGGGTAGCGCCCTTTAGGATGTGTGCATTTCCTTCTGGAAAAGGGTGGTGTCATGGTATGGAGCCCAGATACTTACTCATGTTGAAAACACTTTGTTATGATTGTGTGAATTGATTACGAGCGCTCGGTGAAAGGTCCCAAAGGACCGGGGGATGGCATATTCGGTCAGTTGTTACTCAGTTAGGGGTAACCCGGCCTTGTGTTGGTAGAGATCCGGTTTGGTTCTCGGGGATGTCCATCCAGAGGCATTCTCATGTGGCAATTGGAAGTTCCTTGGCCTGATCATTCGTTGGAAATCCAAAGAAACAATACGTGACTTGTACGGTTTTAGTTGTATAACCTGCTATGGAATGTGACGGTAACCTGCTATTGAACATAGTTAGCTATAATAGGCATACGATAATGGTCGTATGTTGGCTAAGATTTATATTCTACTTTCGAAATGAATTTTTTTCTACACTATACACTAGTAATAATATCAAATGTTCTTTTAAATGCGTATCAAGCATCTTTGACTATCATAAGGAGAAATCTCCTCCGATTCTGCGTTTGCATGTGTGTGTGTGCGGTAGGCCTTATGGTAGTCTCATTTTTAAAAGCATTGCGAATTAAATTTAAAAATATTCCTCTATTTTGATTTTAAAGATAAATAAACTGTTTTGAGTTCTCACACCAGTCACATGACTGACTCGGAGTTTATTGTTTTCCTTCCTAAACTCTGGGTGCCCACCAATTTTCACACGGGCAGTCAAGAGTTAAGGTTTATCAGGATATTCTGGATATTCTGGAGTTGCTGGAAGCAAGCTGGATGGCATGGCGTATTACTTGTTATATAGTATTTCTTTTTCCGCTGTTTGTTTGATGTTGTATACTCTGATGATATGATGTAATGAAATGAAATGTATAAAATGTAATAACTGATATAGTTCTTTGTTTAAAGATTATTCATTTATTATTATATGTTGTTCCGCTGCGAATTGTGAGATTCTGATGTTGTTCTGTTGTTTTCTATTCCGTTCTATTTTCTCTATTTTCTATGTTCTTCTATTTTCTGTTTTCTTTCTCTATGTTTTCTCTATTTTCTACCTTCTTATCCCTTCTTCTGTCTTTTTTTCTTTTTCTTAAACCATAACATTTCGGGTTTCCGGCCTTCGATTGCTCGGCAGTCGATAAAGTGAGTGTCGATGTTGAATTTTCGAAAGTCGAAAATTTTCGGGACGTTACACCTACCCATCCTAGTGCATACTGCACACTTAAGATAATATATACAACAACCAAACAAGACTATGCATCCAAAACAACTACACTGATACTATATCAAGATAAACGAATACCACCACATAACTCATTATTTGACCTGAGCATGTGCTATACCTGACATCTATATATACATACCACAACATCAGTCCAACCACTATATCTTAGTGCCTACTATTTAAGATAACTATCTAACTACTAAGTAGACAGACCTAAAACATCATACTATACATGATATTTGATTCGATCTATTATTCGAATCCACAACTTTACTTCCGAACTAGCATCAATCCCTCGTTTTTCTAGTGCAGACTTTGATCAGACTTCTTGATCACAATCCCTTTCTTTCCTTTCTCTCAACTATGATAGAAAACTCGTGTACATAATCATAAACCCTCATCAATGTTCGCCGTCAAGAATCGATTGATAAATCCTTTTTCAGATTGGTGTAAACACCTTAAAGTTCTGTACTCAAATCTTAGATCAAATATTATGTGCTGAAATGATGTACGTCTGACTTATGTACTTATCCACATTCATCTTTACCTAATACATTTCTTTAAAATTTCTATTAATCCAAGTTTATTTCACACCATTCACTTTTTACTAGATCCATTATTACTTAAGCATACAAATATGACTTAAATTTGTATAATATACCTTTACTTCCTAAGAGTATATATATCTATCCATTTTCTTTAAAATCAAATTTCTTAACCTCAAATTCATAAAATACCTTATAGTCAAATTGTGAAACTTAATTCACATGGTATTTGTTATTAACCTTTTTCATCCAACAATCACCCTACTAACCATATTATTTAAAATTATCTCCTTCTAAACTTACTTCATAATGAATTACAAATGTTACCCTAAATGTATCATTAATTCAAATTTTTATATTAGGATGATATTTCTCATACCTCTTATTTCTAAATTTCAAATTAACTTATCTCTTTATAAGTTATAGAACTTATCCTTTTATAGTGTATATATAAAAAGTCTCAATTTTGGTTTATCTTTTTCCTATCTTGTTGATAAGAACTTTTCTAAGTGTGCATTCTCTTTTTACTTTCTCTAGTTATAACTTGTAGCTTCAATATTATCATCAAATATCTTACAGTCAAATTGTGAATTTTACTTCACAAGATATTTGTACTTAGCTTTTAAATCCATCCATTATGATAATCACTTAATCATTATTATTTCTTAATACTAAATATCTAAGGGTATATGATTAAAGTTCTAAATTCTAGTTTTCAACTAATTTATTCTATATGGAATATCTTATAGTAAAATCGTGCAACTCTAATCACAAGATATTCATATTTTAGTTTCACCAAGCAAAATTACAATTACTCCTTAATTTCTAGCCCAAAAATAATAATATCCCCTTTGATATTATAATATAAACCCAAGGTGAATTATTTCATTTACCATCTTTAAAACAAAAATCATTTTTATAAAATTAACAAAATACGCCCTCAATATATATAATACTCTCATATCTCATTTTAAGAACTTGCTAACCCTATCTCTAATGAGTTTCTCATCCTAGGATATTACTAATCCTATCTCTGATGAAACTTTCCCCTATCAGGCTTCGGTGTTCGCTCAACCAAAAGCTCTGATACCAAATGTCACGACCAGTTTTCCCATACCCTTTCAATCGACAATAAACCACACATGTCCAACTCAAATTGCACGAAAATACGGATCTTTATGGTTAATGAAGAAAAATAGACATAATAGAATCTCACGTGAATGGAATAACATATATTATTTCAATAATAATCTTTACAGCGGAAAATTTTAAAATACACTATCAGAGTCTAACCTATATTCAGGTTGGACAGTTATAAACATCTGTCCTTACAGTTGCTAACAAAAATCAAACAAAATACACTAAGTACAACGAATAATAAAATATGTCCACACGTCGATGAATATCTCCAGCTCTCCTCTGGAAACTCCAACCGTCTTCGACTAACCTGAAACTACTTGGATCTGACCCGAGTATTGAAAACACCCGGATCAGGCTTGATAAACCAGCATGAGAAAACTCAACAATTAATAAATGACAGTGTCATATATTAGCCCTTTTATAAATCCTTTGAAAATAAAGAGTATCTTATAAGACAACGCCCACACATAAACACGGACGGGTTTTCACCTTATGATAGCTAAAACACTTTTATATCAAAACCTTTGATATTATTCTTAATGACATCTCTTTGAAAACATTTGCAAATAAACTTATTAATCTTAGCCAAAATTGTTACCATTATTAAATTCCAGCATACTAGGCTCTACAAACAAAACCAAAGGTTCTTATTGGAGAATGGATTTCCATACAAATGACCAGGCGTAGGATCTACCTTCCAAAATGGGTAAACCTCTAGATGGATGTCCCGAGAAACCATCACACAACTTCTCTACCAACACAAGACCGGCCCACCTCTATAACTAGATGGTACCGAATATTTCATCCCCCGGTCGTTACCGACCTTTATCCGAGAGCTCTCTTTCCATACACCACATTAATTAACATCCTAAACGTCATAGCGGGAAGAAATATATCTAGAAGGTGATGATCATACATTAATTGAGAATGACCCACTTAGCCTTGTCGCATCTAATCCTGTTTCGGTCATTTCCGGTTTGATGAGGCTTAAGGCTACGATAACCTTTTCACAAAGAACATATCACATCTTTGAATGCCATATTGCTATTTCTGTTGACTACTAATTACCTTCCACAAAAATACAACCCTTGAGCTCGTATGTCTCAAGGAGGATGTTAAGCTAAGAGAAGTTGCATTCTCTGCCACCGCTGATGCACATTTGTAAAAACCAATGTACGTAATCTTTAGAAATGCAATGTCAGTCAAATGTCCACATAAGTTGCCCAGGAACAGGACAAATCGAAGGCACTCTCCTACTACCACTAGTAGCGAGTAGTCCTTGCAATCCGAAAAATCTCCACAACGAGGAGACCACTACTATATATAACTCGAGAGCTACCCAGAGCAAGTCAACAAGCAGTCCTCACGCTATAAAGATCCACGATCTTCAATCATCTTCAACATATCTCTTCACGTTCGAACATATACATTGGTTCGAAGTGGTTTTCGGATAGGAATTATCCAAATCCGACCCCGGTTCCTTCAAAATCCAATTATCGATAAAAACCGAATATGAGTATACGGGATTTATTAAATCTCTTTTCATTTTAATTCTTTTCGGATGATTTCAAAATCTCTTCCTTTTGACTTAGGATAATTCTAAGAAATTCATTCTTTTGTTTTGGAAAATCTCTCAAAATTCCTTACTTATCTTTCAATCAAATTCTTACTTTTATGCGGGTAAAGAACAATGCTATTTAAGACATCATTTATGATAAACCCTAAAATAAATCTTAGCAAACATTTTTGAGTAAATTGGATCATAGAAATCATTCAGTTTGGATATTGCTTAAATTCTGGATAATACTAATCGTGGAAAACTTAACAGATTCTTTTTATTTAAGAGCATCCAGGCTTTCCTTTCGATCTGTTCCACCCCTCGCCTAAGAAAAGAAAACATAGGCCAGGTAATTTCAGGACACTGGTTGCTCTATCCCTAACCTTAGTTAAACACCTTATTTTATCTTTCTAGATCTCACAGGTGGGACAAATGTACTAGTCGTTTTCGCATACTCAGTTTTTCAACTTTATTTTGGTATTGCTTATAAATATTCCAAATCATCTTTCAAAGACGCTTAATTATCCTTTTAAAACATTCACAATTGATTCTGAGAAACATCGTTACATTTAAACTCATATTCCAAAAGTTATAGAATTCACAGCATAAAAGTGCTGCGGAAAGTGCCATATAAGCTTATTTGATTAAAACAACTTTTAAACATTCGATAATTCATATTTTCCCATCTAAATCTCTTTTAAATCATTTAAGTAGATTTATCAAATTTATTTCATATTTTTTTCATAACTAAAAACGTTCATTTATACAGATTTCCTGTTATGGTCACTTAACTACACTAGCGCGATTTTTCTGGAAAATTGATTTGGACTTAATTCAAAATCTACTTATCGAAACTTTGATTTTCTTTCTTCGTTTAGAAGATATGGATATAATAGTCTATAATTTTCTTGTCTCGAAGAATTCCGAGCTATATTTCACTCTACACATTCATTTGAGCTTTTCGGCGCGAAATCGCGAACTACCGTTGTGTGAGGCGTCTAGTTTTACTTATTTTTCACTTTTTGAAATAATCTATTCAAATTGAATTTTAACACTTATAAAACCATTACTAATAATTCTAAGTCAATATTTTTACTTTTTAAAATATTTAAAAATGTATTTTCACTGTTACCATATTATAATATTATTTTATTCCTATTATTTTAATATTAAATTTCAAATTCTAATTTCAATTCAATTTCAGTTCTAATATCAAATTAAACTCAATTAAAACTTAGATTTCAATCTAATTTCAGTTTAAACTTCAATTCAACCTCAAACTAAACTTCACTTTTTTAAAATCGATTTCAATTTCAATTTCACTATTCGTCTCAATTTCAATTTAACTATCCTTTTCAAATCCGTTTCACTTCAAATTTTAATTTCTATTTTATTTTAACTTTAATTTCACTTCTAAATGAAAAGAGACTTATTTGTCTAAAATATCTCATATTACTAAAATATGGTCTTATTAACAAAGTGATTACTTAATCAAAATGAACATATCCAATATTCATATTTATCACTTACATAACATCCAATCAACCAATCACATATGATTTCCAATCTGACATTCTCTACTAATATCATAACGGGATATATTATCACAATTCACTTAATTTACCAACTATCAAATCATCCACATTAACAATCAATTTGGTATAAAATTTCGTATGTCATAAGGGTATAAATATGATTGTTTTAACATAATCAAAATATAAATTCAAAAGCAATGAGAATTTCTTACCTTTACCCAAAACGTTTAACTTCCTACCGACATTCATTTAATTCAACGCTTCACCAAACCACCACCTAAACATTATCATAACCATGCTTCCAAGTGCTCGACCATCTCCATCTCTACTTGCTTTGCTCACGTCCTCCCCTTATCAACTTCGAAACTCATGGCCTAAGGCCCTTTTTAAGAAGAGAAGAAGAAGAGGTTAGAGAGTAATAAGTGGATTAGTGCTTAAGCACTCCACTATTTTTAACCCTCATACCTTTCTTAAAGAGGCGAAGCCATTAATGAGAAAAAGAAAGCTCCAAAATGAAGAAGAATAAGAAGAATGAGAGGTGTGAAGAAAATGAGTGAAAGTGTAGTGGTATTTATAGCAAAAATTTTCTATGTAAATTACATTTTTAACATTAGCCAAAATGACTAAAATACCCTACTGCTTTTTTGAATTTTCAACTTACTTTCTTTCCTTTCCAAGGTGAGAAAGGATGTGCATTAATGAGAAGAGAAGGTTGGATGTGATGTTAAGTACTTAAGTAATGATTTTGTCTTTTTTCTTTACTTTTTAAATTACATAATTACCCTTTTACTCATTTTCCATGCATAACATTACATTCCATAAATGAGACATGACATATATGTAATGATGTTGTTTGTAAAGATTTAAAATAAAACTTATATAGTCAAATCATGTCTTTTCACTTTTTACACTCTTTTATGTAAACTTTTCAAAAGTAAACCCTTTTTGTCTTTAGTGCTAAATGTAGAGTGTTTAAATAGTTTGTAAAGTTGTATTTATGCATATGTGTATGTAAGAAAATGTATCAAGTTGCAACAACTTGTCGACAACTTGTTTTGGTTGAAAACGGTGTTTTTGTCGACAAATTTTACCGTCAAATTTTGACCTTTTTGTTTAGCTATGTATTGATGTAAACCAAACTTTAAAATGAACTTTTTAATTCTTTAAATAAATTAAAACATGTCTCTTTATATTTAAAAATCATATTTAATTAATATCAAAATCTCTAATTTTACAGCGCATGTAAAAAAGACAAAATGCGACAAATTTTGGTTATTTTTGTAAAACGATTATCATTACTCTTTTAAATCTTTTAATATACTTTTATTTTCTTTACTAGATGTTTAAATAAGATTTATCTTTTCAAATAAAGATTTATACCTATTTATTTAAGCCTTTATTTATTATTAACAAAACTTAACTTTTGTCGATTTATTCTAAAATCCAAATTTATACTTTTTTATTTATTAACTATAAGAATAGATAATTATTTATTATATATAACATATTTATTTTAAGATTTAAACTCCTTTTCAAATTTAAAATGAACGAAATCTCTCATTTCCGAAGTAGCGAAATTACGGGTCGTTAGAAGAATGGTGTTAAGCTAAGAGAATAAATTCTCCGCTACCAAACAAAAATGTATTTGATAGAAACCAGCTTTACATCTCAAAGTGTAACATCAGACACACATCCATACAAGTCTGTTTCGGGTTGGAACAGAACCGAAGGCACTTCCAAAGAAGCCCTTGCAATCCGAGTATTCACATTCCCGATCGGACACCCCATCACATATGGAGATCTATATACTGTAGCTACTCAGTGCGGAGTCATTCGACGGGTAATCCTTTCTTTTTCGAAAATACCTGGTCTTCACCACCGGTCTTGAAATGCAATCCATAACGTCGTATCATTATCCAGAATGGGTTATATGACACAAGGTCCTCTCCCAGCTAAACCGAATAATGAGCGTAATTTTTAAAAACATATGGATATATGGATCTCAGATAAGTCACAACTTATTACCCAGAAACTTTCTTTCAAATGGTTTAAACAAATTACTATTTCCAAATCTTTTAAACAAAAAGATTCACTTCATAAAGTTCGCCCATCTTTCATAAAGATTATTTCATAGCTTTCAAAACTATTCACAATTCAAATCCTTTATACAAAAGATACACATTTAAGATCCGCTTATTTTTGGAAACAAAGTTCACCAAGATTCATTAATAGCTTTCAAAACAATTTTCATTTCAAACTTGAAATCTTTTCAACACAAATTGGAAATCCTTTCTTTATATGAAAGCTATTATTATTTAAAAAAATAGTTTTCATTTCGAAAAAATACGATTACATTTGTACAAGTTAAAATCCTTGGGTTAAATTAAAATTCCTCAAAATAATATTTTAAAATAGTTTAAACCCATATAAACACATTTATAACCTGTATACCCTTTTTAAACCGTAATTTCAAAAATAGAATTCAATTTCAAATCTTGAATTCAAATTCAAATAATTTAAATTTCAAGACTTTATCAAGTTATTCAAAATAACTTTTATCTTCAAAACTCCTTTTCAAAAGCTTTTCACATTTAACCCAATTCCCTTTCCTAAACCATTTGGATTCAAAATTCAATCTTTCAAACCATTTCAAAAATCTGTGAGTTAATCAATTTCCTCGTGCAATCCATATTTGTGTATGTATAGTGTAGTCTAGGGGTTTTATACAGCAGTGCAACATCATCAATCAACACAGATTCAAGCATATCAATCTCGATAAGCGGTATATTCTTATAACGCTTATCTTCCATTCACAGATCCATAGATAAATGATATAATTTCATCAAAGATAAATAAATTACATTCATCATAGCTCGAATCAAAATAACTCATATCACAAAGCATCACACATCGGGGATATCAAACAATTCAAAGCAGTTCTTACAATTTGAACATCCATTAGTAAGGTTAATTGATCATCTGATTAATTGAAACCAGATTGATCACTAATCCTAGTTGATTAACAATAGTTAATTACAATTTATGTTAATTAATTATCCCTCAATTATTTATTAATTAACCTTAATTAATGAATTAATCAACCTTTAATTATTAAAGAATTAATCTTAATTATTAAATTACCCTTAATTAATTATCCTTAATTAATTAATTAATAAATTAACCCTTAATTATTTACCATTTAATTACTTAATCTTAATTAATTTCAATAAATGATTATCCCTTAATTAATTTGATTAATTAATTAACCTTGAATCAATTAATTACCCTCAAATTAATAACTTTAATTAATTAATCACACAAATTGATTATTCTTTAATTAATTAGGGAAGTAAATCTTCAATTAAGCACATTAATTATTCTTAAAAAATTATCCTTAATTATAAATTAATTACTTAATTAACCTTAATTAAGTAATTGTTAAATTGCAAATTAATGATCCTTCAATCTTAAGATAACCCATTTACCTTAATTAATTATATTAACATATTCCATTTGAAAACACATAGGAATTACTTTGATTAATTACATAATATGTGATAATTTTAAAAACAAAATAATTGATCTTGAAAACATTTAACTCTTTGAAATAAAATTATTATTAATTCATAGATTAACTTAAGACTTTAAAGTCAAATAAGAATAAAAACATCACTCCTTTAAATTTATTTCTTAAATAATATGAAAAATAAATTAAACCTTCAACTAGTTCCAAAACTAAACGAAAATAATTATGTAAAGAATTAGTTAACAGTTATTTTGAAACCTTTGATTTTGTTTTAAAGTTTTAAAACTGCTAATATACTTACCCGAGCCAATGACCAACTCCACGGAGTGCCACTTCGAGCCCACTACATAAGTTGCCCGAGCCACCTTATTTTTTTTAGAAAAACTTGTTTTGATTAAATCTTTAAAATTTGGTTCAAACAATTCTCGCATATCAACAAGACCACATATGAGCCAATCCATCATCTTCCCGAAATCAACTTCGAGCAACATACTTCTTCTCTAACAACATAGACAAATATGCACAAGTGCACGCATACACGTGCACCGATGATCGCCGACCCTCTGACCGACTTCGATCTCTTCAACAAGCTGCTGACGATACCCACGAGCCTCCCAACCATCCAATTTGATGCGTTCGTCTGAGAATTAAAATTGAACCTTTTTCAACCCATAATGGAACCAACATGACCAACTAAAACAATACGCGCCACCACATGATGCCGCCAGTAGCTTCGTAACTCTGACTGAAGCTTCCTCGATCATCCACGATTTGTCTCCCCGCGACCAATGCAGTCCAACGCCTTGACGAAGTTACGGTGACCTGTTTTCCCACCTCAACTAAAAACTAGGGTTAAACCCAAAATCAACTTCGTCCACCTTCCACGATAAATTATAAAATCATTAAACATTTTTCTAATGGTCCCTGGACCACCGGCCATCTCCAGTTCTGAACCCCTCGATCACTTTGTTGCCAATCGACGGCAATTGACAAAAACCCCAATTCAGGTCAACTTGCAATTCCTCACATATTAGTTTCAAAAATATTGAATTTGCTACTAAAATTCATGATTTTCTACAACAAATCTGATGGTGAATTCCAAACTTGAAATTTTAATCATCAATTTTTGACCTATGTTTGATTTTTCTACTACATTATCCTATTTTCAAATTATTTACCCAATATAAATTTTCAAAATTATTTTTAAAAACGGATTTACATACTTATCATTACTTTTCAGTTAGAAATTGGAACCTAAAATTACTTAAATAGAATGATTTGGAATTTTCTAACGGGTTTTTAATGCCTGTAACAAGAACAAAGATGTTACTTTCTGTTCCTAGGCATGCACAAGAAAACATAAACAAATATACACACAGATTTTGCATGCACATTAACACTCATTCGGCAACTTCAAATATATATATATATATATATATGAGTTTAAGGGTTTGCTCACATGGATGGCTTGAAAGCAGAGAACTGGAATGATGTTTGATCTTGGAACTTGAATTTTT
Source organism: Allium cepa (assembly GCA_030765085.1). Taxonomy (NCBI): domain Eukaryota; kingdom Viridiplantae; phylum Streptophyta; class Magnoliopsida; order Asparagales; family Amaryllidaceae; genus Allium; species Allium cepa. Next base: position 38,935,407 of record CM060935.1, on the reverse strand, counting down.
TTATCCTAACTTGCTTTCAGGCTTTTGAAATTGTAAAAGATTGAGTTGAATTACTTCCAGGCTTTAAGTTAAATTCGCTTCGATTATGCTTCAGGTTGATTTGCTGAGATAATTTTGTTCCAGGTTTACTTGAATCCTGTCCTAGTTGCTTTGAAATAGCAACCAGTTTTGAACCAAAACTTGAATGCTTTTGATTTCTAGTTTGTTAAAGTTGTCTGCTTGAACCTGTTGCTGATTCCAGGTTTGAACTCAAATTTGATTCCAGATTTAAATTTTGATTTTCATTTTGTTTTTTCCCTGTTTTTGTTTCAAGTTTGTATTTGTTTGAATCCTTGTTTTGTTTTGATGTTGAGATGATTTTGGCTTTCAGTCTTGAACTTGGTTTAGATTTGAGACAATTGAAAATAGCCTTGTTATTTTCTTAACCAAAATGTTTAATATATTTTAGTTTTAAAAGAAATTAAGTTATGACACTTGTTTATTAAAATCTATACTAAAGCAATACATGTAATATGCATGTTAGTATTTAGCTACAAATGTTAATACATGGCCTCATTATTTTACAAATGTCCTAGGTAATGTATTTTTATAGTTTAAACCTTACTTAATAATTTACTAGTTACTTGTAAATTTCAAACCATATTTATATATGTATTATGTATTCATTATTTCCTATTTAAATACATACGTCTTCTTTATTAATCATTTATATAACTTTTAAAGAAAAATGGTTTATAAAATTTAACGACACATAAATAAATATATTAGAATTTTATTCTTAATTAGCCTTTGAAAAAATTTATTATATTAAATTCAAAATATCATTTTCAAATCAAAATGCATATTTAATATAATTAGAAACAAATTCTTATCAACTAAAAAAAATTAAATCCAATATATTTAATTTTGAGTTTTCAAATTCAAATTTCAATAAAAATCAATGTACAAACAACTAATATTTTATTTTATTTTGGAAAAACTCAATTTAATTCACATTTTAATTTCAAAAATTAATTCAATTATCATATTAAACATAGCTGAAATCTAGGGATGTTACAGATTCCCCCCTTAAGAAAATTTCATCCTCGAAATTTGCAAGGGAGACAACCAAAAACAGATGAAAGATAGAGAAATATCTTTTTAGATCAAACTGAATATTATTTTTCATTTGGCTTACCAAATCAGAATATCAACAATAGATATGAGAACAATTCTATCCATCACTTTACGAAATACTCGGGTTATCCGGATCTACGAAATATACAGGGGTATTGGTTAGTTCGAAGGAATAACAACCATTCGTAAACTATATCGAAACCCAATGAAACAGACAAAAATAGGTTCATCTACGATCTCAGATTCAAGATTTAACTTATTTACGATTTGCTGAGAAATAAAACTATATGTGGCTCCCGAGTCGAACAAACTCGAAAAAACATTATCGTAAACGAGAAGGTTACCTTCTAAAATTCCTTTTCCTTTATCAGCCTTTGAGGTTGAAGGACCATCTTTGATTGCATACACCTTCGCTACTTGAGCTTGCTTCAGTGCTGAGCAATCCTTGATCCTATGTCCTGGCTTGTGGCAGTAATAGCATTCCCTAGATTCCTATTCTAGCTTCATAAATTGCTCCCTCTTTCCTTGCTTTCTGGGGTTTTTCGCAACTGTTCGAGTAATAGCCTTTCTCCAAGCAATTGAAAGAGGTAACATCTTTCACCTTGTTATCCTGAGTATTCTTTTCCTTGCCAAGGTTTCTTTCCGCCGAACTTCCTTTTCCTCCAATTCGGATTGCTTGTATTCCCTTTCTCCTCCGGAACTTCCTACTTATCCAAAGTATTGTATCTATAACCCACATCGATCAATTCAGAAAAAGTTTCTTTTACGTGAGCAATCATTCTTTCATGGTATTTCTTGTTCATTCCTCGAATAAACCTTTCATTCCTTTTTAAAGGAGTGCTCACCAGCTCCGGACCATACCGAGATAACTCATTGAATTTGTTCAAGTATTCCTCAAACGATAAACTTCCCTGCTTCAAATTCATGAACTCCTGGTACATTCTGGAGATACCAGTAGACGGCATATATCGCTGCTCGAACACTTCCTTGAAACGACTCCAAGTAAACTCATCCGCCGGCTCATCCAATGTAACAGTTTCCCACCATGCTAAAGCCACTTCCTAGAGTTGCCAGGAAGCTATCAATCGCATTTGATCATCTTCCAATTTTAGTCCTTTGAAAATCCTTTCGCACGATCGAATCCAGGCTTGTGCTTCGATAACTTCCAATTTTAGTCCTTTGAAAATCCTTTCACAAGATCGAATCCAGGCTTGTGCTTCGATAATGGTTTCCTTACCTGTGAATGGCTTTCCACTTAGTCTGGAAAAACTTCGATATAAATCAGCCAGATTTGGCTGAGGTTGAGTGGGAATACCTATTTCCGTTGTTGCAAGGACTTGACAAGTTGTAGCAGTACTTTCCCGTCCCCTACCTCGTCCTCTTCTTCCACTCATTTTTACTATCTATAAATCGTAAGAAAATAGATTTAGGCATTCAGACGAGATATCTTAGGGAATAACAACAGTTAAAGAAAACAGACTGCGTAATTTGGGTTTTCGGTTTCACGGGTTGTACCCATTCTAGGTTATACTTCACCCTATCACTAATGAGCTATCTAATGTATTACACTCCGTACCTAAAGTTCTTACTCAACCTTTAGCTCTGATACCAAATGTGACGACCTGAACTCGAAGCCCGACAAACGACATCGAAATACGTATTGCCGGAGCTTGTAGCAACATTAGATGATAAACAACACAACGGAAATAAAAGATGATGTCATTGATATACAACATAGATACAATGTCGGTTACATCATGATACAACATATCCATAAATATCAAAGAAAAGGTACAGCAGCGGAAATATATCAACATTAGCAAAGTCTTCAAGATAATCCAATACTGCAACTCCAAACCAAAAATCCAAAGCCAAAGCTCTAAACTTCAAGCTCGAACCATCATCACGCTAAACTTGTAGCAAATACGATCCCAAACGTGATTGCCAAACCAAAAACTTCAAAGATCCCAAGACTGAAGGAGATTTCCAAATGCTACAAAACTAAAGACTTAGAAGGCTATCAAATCTACACCTACTATTTGATTATCTGAAAAACCCAACTCTAGACTACCCGTGTGGAAAATTGTGGGCATCCAGTGTTTAGGAATGAAACAATAAACTCCGACTCAGTCATGGGACTGGTATGAGAAAATGAAAACAGTTTTGAATAAAAACAAACAAAAAAATAATTTAAGATTGAAATCCGCAATGCTTTTTGGAAAATGAAACTATCATAAGGCCTCCCGCCGCACACACCATGCAAACGCAGAATTGGAGGAGATTTCTCCTTATGATAGTCAAACATGCTTGATACGCAGAATTCTTTTGATATTATTATTACTGCATAGTGCTGAAAACCTTTCAAAAGTATAATATTAATCTTAGCCAGCATAGACATTCGAACTATGCCTACTATAGCTACCATCTAAACAGTGATGACCACCAAAAGTAAATGGCAGATTATACAACTAAAACCGTACAAGACGCGTATTGGTGATTGGATTTCCAACAAATGGTCGGGCTAAGGAACTTCCTATTGCTACATGGATACGCCTTTGGATTGATGCCCCGAGAACCTACCCGGATCTCTGCCAACACAAGGCCGGGTTACTCCTGCCCGAAAGTAACACTTACAAGTATGCCATCCCCGCTCGTAAACAACCTTTATCCGAGCGCTTGACACCAACAACCACAAAGTAATGTATTTGCAGTAACCACATAGGTTAAATATCTGGGATCCATACCATGATACACCTTTATCCAAAAGAAATGGACATACCCTAGGGGCGCGACCCCTGACAACCTTGCCGCATCTTTCCTGTTTCGACCATTTTCGGGGTGTGAGGTACTGATGCAGTCTCGTCCACAAAGCTACACTTTTTCACAAAGCCTTGCTTTGATCAACAAATGATCAGCAGCACTTCGTATGCCACATTACCAAATTGAGAATGTATTACTAGTAACCATCAACTACATAACCTCTGAGTTCGTACGTCTTAGGAAAGGGTGTTAAGCTAAGAGAATAAATTCTCCGCCACCAAACAGAAATGTATTTGACAGAAACTGGCTTTACATCTCAAAGTGTAGCGTCAGACACACATCCATACAAGTCTGTTTCGGGTTCGAGCAGAATCGAAGGTACTTCCAAAGAAGCCCTTGTAATACGGGTATTCACAATCCCGATCGCACTTCCCATCACATATGGAGATCTCTATACCGTAGCTACTCAGTGTAGAGTTATTCGACAGGTAATCCTTTCATTTTTAAAAATACCCAGTCTTCACCACCGGTCTTCAAATGCAATCCGTAACGTCGTATCATTATCCGGAATGGGTTATATGACACAAGGTCCTCTCCCGGCTAAACCGAATAACGAGCGCAATTTTTAAAAACATATGGATATTTGGATCTCAATTAAGTCACAAATTATTACCCAAAAACTTTCTTTCAAATGGTTTAAACAAATTACCATTTCCAAATCATTTAAACAAAAAGATTCACTTCACAAAATTCACCCATCTTTCACAAAGATTATTTCATAGCTTTCAAAACTATCACAATTCAAATCTTTTATACAAAAGATACACCTTTAAGATCCACGTATTTTGGAAACAAAGTTCACTAAGACTCATTAATAGCTTTCAAAACAATTTTCATTTCAAACTTGAAATCTTTTGAACACAAATTGGAAATCCTTTCTTTATATGAAAGCTATTATTATTTGAAAACAAATAGTTTTTGTTTTGAAAAAATACGATTGCATTTGTACAAGTTAAAACCTTTGGGTTAAATTAAAATTCCTCAAAATAATATTTTAAAATAGTTTAAACCCATATAAACACATTTATAACTAGTATACCCTTTTTAAACCGTAATTTCCAAACATAGAATTCAATTTCAAATCTTGAATTCAAATTCAAATTATTTAAATTTCAAAACTTTATCAAGTTATTCAAAATAACTTTTATCTTCAAAACTCCTTTTCAAAAGCTTTTCGCATTTAACCCAATTCCCTTTCCAAAACCATTTAGATTAGAAATTCAATCTTTAAAACCATTTCAAAAATCTGTGACTTAACCAATTTCCTCGTGCAATCCATATTTGTGTATATATAGTGTAGTCTAGGGGTTTACACAACAGTGCAACATCATCAATCATCACAGATTCAAGCAAATCAATATCGATAAGCGGTATATTCTTATAACGCTTATCTTCCATTCACAGATCCATAGATAAATAATATAATTTCATCAAAGATATATAAATTAAATTCATCGCAGTTCGAATCAAAATAACTCATATCACAAAGCATCACACATCAAGGATATCAAACAATTCAAAGCAGTTCATACAATTCAAACATCCATAAGTAAGGTTAATTGATCATCTGATTAATTGAAACCAGATTAATCACTAATCCTGGTTGATTAACATTATTTAGTTACAATTTATGTTAATTAATTATCCCTCAATTATTTATTAATTAACCTTAATTAATGAATTAATCAACCTTTAATTATTAAAGAATTAATCTTAATTATTAATTACCCTTAATTAATTAACCTTAATTAATTACCATTTAATTAATTAATCTTAATTAAATACAATAAGTGATTATCCCTTAGTAATTTCATTAATTAATTAACCTTGAATCAATTATTTACCCAAATTAATTCCTTTAATTAATTAATCACACAAATTGATTATCCTTTAATTAATTAGGGAACTAAATCTTCAATTAATCACATTAATTATTCTTTAAAAAATTATCCTCAATTATAAATTAATTACTTAATTAACCTTAATTGAATAATTATTAAATTACAATTTAATGATCCTTCAATCTTAAGATAACCCATTTACCTTAATTAATTACATTAACAAATTCCATTTGAAAAAAATAGGAATCACTTTTATTAATTACTTAATATGTGATTATTTCAAAAAAAAATTGGTCTTGAAAACATTTAACTTTTTGAAATAAAATTATTATTAATTCATAAATTAACTTAAGACTTTAAAGTCAAATAATAATTTAAACATCACTCCTTTAAATTTATTTCTTAATTAATTTGAAAAAAAAATTATTTTAAACCTTCAACTAGTTCCAAAACTAAACGAAAACAATTATGTAAAGAATTAGTTAACATTTATTTTGAAACCTTTGATTTTGTTTTAAAGTTTTAAAACTGCTAATATACTTACCTAAGCCAAAGACCAACTCCCCCGAGTGCCACTTCGAGCCCACTACATAATTTTCTCCAGCCACCTTATTTTTTTCAAAAAAACTTGTTTTGGTTAAATCTTTAAAGTATTGTTCAAACAATTCTCGCGTACCAACATGACAACGTATTCGAGCCAATCCATCATCTTCCTGAAATCAACTTCGAGCAACATACTTCTTCTCCAGCAACCCAAACAAATATGCACAGGTGCATGCATACATGTGCACCGATGATCGCCGACCCTCTGACCGACGTCGATCTCTTCAACAAGCTGCCGACGATACCCACGAGCCTCTTGACCATCCAATTTGACATGATCGTCTGAGAATTAAAATCGAACCTTTTTCAACCCCTACCAGCACCAACATAACCAACTAAAATGACTCACGCCACCACTTGATGCCGCCAGTAACTTCGTAACTCTGACTGAAGCTTCCTGGATCATCCATGAATTGTCTCCCCACGACCGATGCAGTGCGATGCCCTGATGAAGTTACGGTGACCAATTTTCCCACCTCTATTAAAAACTAGGGTTAAACCCAAAATCAACTTCGTCCACCTTCCATGATAAATTATAAAACCATTGAACATTTTTCTAATGATCCCTGGACCTCCGACCATCTCCAGTTCCAACCCCCTCGATCACTTTATTGTCAATCGACGGCAATTGACAAAAACCCTAATTCAGGTCAACTTGCAATTCCTCACATATTACAGTTTTAAAAATCTTGAATTTGCTACTAAAATTCATGATTTTCTACAACAAATCTGATGGTGAATTCCAGACTTGAAATTTTAATCATCAATTTTTGACCTATGTTTGATTTTTCTACTGCATTATCCTATTTTCAAATTATTTACCCAATATAAATTTTCAAAATTATATTTAAAATTGGATTTACATGGTTATCACTACTTTTCATATAGAAATTGGAACCTAAAATTACTTAAATAGAATGATTTGGAATTTTCTAACAGGTTTTTAATGCCTGTAACAAGAACAGAGATGTTCCTTTCTATTCCCAGGCATGCACAAGCAAACATAAACAAATATACACACAGATTTTGCATGCACATTAACACTCATTCAAGAAACTTCAAATATATATATGAGTTTAAGGGTTTGCTCACATGGATGGCTTGAAAGCAGAGAACTGGAATGATGTTTGAGCCTGTAACTTGAATTTTTTGACCTGACTTGCTTTCAGGCTTTTGAAATTGTAAAAGATTGAGTTGAATTACTTCCAGGCTTTAATTTAAACTTGCTTTGATTATGCTTCAGGTTGATTTGCTGAGATAATTTTGTTTCCAGGTTTGCTTGAATCTTGGCTTAGTTGCTTTGAAACAGCAACCAGTTTTGAACCAAAACTTGAATGCTTTTGATTTCTAGTTTGTTGAAGTTGTCTTCTTGAACCTGATGCTGATTCCAGGTTTGAACTCAAATTTGATTCCAGATTTAAATTTTGATATGCATTTTTTTTCCAGTTTTTGTTTCAAGTTTTTGTTTGTTTGAATCCTTGTTTTGTTTTGATATTAAGATGATTTTGGTTTTTAGTCTTGAACTTGGTTTAGATTTGAGACAATTGAAAACAGCCTTGTTAGTTTCTTAACGAAAATGTTTTATATATTTAGTTTTAAAATAAATTAAGTTATGACACTTGTTTATTAAAATCTATACTAAAGCAACACATGTAACATGCATGTTAGTATTTAGCTACAAATGTTAATACATGGCTTCTTTATTTTACAAATGTCCAAGGTAATGTATTTTTATAGTTTAAACCTTACTTAATAATTTACTAGTTACTTGTAAATTTCAAATCATATTTATATATGTATTATGTATTCATTATTTCCTATTTAAATACATACATCTTCTTTATTAATCATTTATATAACTTTTAAAGAAAAATGGTTTTTAAAATTTAACTACACATGAATAAATATATTAGAATTTTATTCTTAATTAGCCATTGAAAAAATTTATTACATTAAATTCAAAATGCATATTTAATATAATTAGAAACCAATTCTTATTAATGAAAAAATAAAACATTAAATCCAATTTATTTCCAATAGATTTAATTTTGAGTTTTCAAATTCAAATTTCAATTAAAAATCAATATACAAACAACTAATATTTTATTTTATTTCAGAAAAACTCAATTAAATTCACATTTTAATTACAAAAATTAATTCAATTGTCAAATTAAACTTGGTTGAAATCTGGGGATGTTACAATTTGTTTTTAAGAAAATATTTAACTGGGAATTTGTGAAAAAATTTATAATAAAATTTGGAAATAAATTTTTTACATTTGAAATACGTATATTTAAACGTCGCAGATGGTAAGTTTTCAACTAATTATAAGGAAGTTTATTTTTATTGCGTAATTCTGTTTCGATTTAAATAAGTTAGCATTTGATGGTAATAAAATATCTTTCAAACTTGAATATTTTTACACAATAAATTTCTAAATTATCTTCTGAGTGAGATGTCATATTCCGTTTTCCAAATTTGGACTGCTATTGCTCCGTCTATCTTATTTTCAAAAAAATAGCAGCATTTTCGGTACCGATTATCGACTTTTGATCGGATGATCGTACCACTGAAATCTGTATACCGTTTTGATCGTCTCGTCGTGCTAATCTCCATAATATATGCATTGCTGTAATTCGACGTCTGGTACGTGGCGTAGTCCGTGGAACAGGTAGTTGTATCGGTACCACTTTTGTGTTCCCTAGCATTTTGGAACTTTTCAATTTTCAACCGTTTGAAACCAATGTTCATTTGCTTTTATTTTATCTTTAATTCTTGTGCTACACCATTCCCATCTGTTGAAATTTGATTGGTTTGCTTTCACATCTCTTGCTCTTTCAACTCGACTGTTACGCGTATAATAGAGTATATTATATATTTTATGCTCAGATTTAAATTCCTTTCATTTGCCCGCTACTCTTTTCCCCTAACTGTGCCTCTTCCATTCCATGGCCGCAAATCTTCAACCATCATTGCCTCTTACTTCCTATCCCCAAGACCACCACCGGCCGATAAGATTCCCATCTACCAATGCTCAGCCATATCTTTATCCTTCCTCCAACCGAGCGTCTCCGCCTTCCGCCTTCGAACTCCGACTACCCAAAGCCCATCAACCTCGGCGAGATCCATCCGAGCTACAGCTCGCTTCCAATGTCGGCGAGTTCATCTTCTTCCCGATCACCTACATACGTGCTTATCTCGTCTTCAAACTTCTTGTTTGCCACTGTCTCCTTCTTCTTCTTTTATTAGGTCAGTTTTACAAATCTATATATATTGTTCTTTTATATATTATAGTGATGGGTTGCTTTACTATGTGTATTTTGAATCTAGGTATGAATTTATTTATATACACAAAACTACCTATACAACCTATATTATGTTTATGAAGTATATTTTATACTTACGGTTTTGTAAATATGTTATTGGGCCTGCATAGGTTTGGTTATAGTATACATGCTATTTACGTATGGTCTCTATATATAAGTTTATATGCTCTGTTAGCTTTTATAAAGTATATATACAATAGATTACAAATATTTATATAGTTTATAAAAGTTATACAAGTTTAAAAATGTGTTTGATTTACAAAAGTTTGGTACTTCGTTTATTTGTTTATGCTACTTGTATATTTGTTCACAACAGTATTGTATATTTTGTGACAGGGTTGATAAAGTATACAATGTTTTGCATCTATTAATGAATACAATGTTTTGTAGTTTTATTTTAGTATATACATACATACATACATGCATATATATATATATATATATATATATATATATATGTTATAGGTTCGAGTTTGGTCTGATATTCATGTGTTGTATGTAATATAAAGGATATATATATACGTGTTTATGTTTACAGTACAAGAGTTTACCATGTTGTTTTACTGTAGGCGTGAAGAAGTATACATATAACAGTATAGTATGAATATATATTAGCATCTACATAGATATATCGTTCTATTTTTGTAAGTTCTCAATAAAGTACATATTATTTTAAGAGTGATATAAAATATTTTATGTTAAAATAATATACTGTTAATACTTTAATATAAAATTGTTCTAACTGTAACATAGATATATATGTATATATTGTAAGTATAATTAAAAAGTACATTTTGTTGTACATATAGTGGTCTGCATATAATGGTTTATGATCTGGGCCTGCATACATTTTGTACATATATACATTTTGAATAAGTACAATTAGTTTATTGTAACTGAGATATTTTATATATTTTGATTTGTTTGATTTTATATACATACATAGTACTGTATGTATATGCTCTGTTGATACCATTATATTTTATTAGAGTGAGTATATGTTTTGACTTAAATTATAACATATATAAATGTATGTCTATAGACTAATCTGGAAATTTGAAAAGGAACATAAAGAGTAAATTTATATCCTAGTGTTATATGTATATATAAATATATATATTGTCATCAATACTGGCCTACATATATTTTGAGCAACATGTGTGTATTTAGGGTGAGTTCTGCATATGTTATCAGTTATATATAAGATGATTTTTTATGTGTGCTTTGTTGACTTATATTTATTAATAGTAAGGAAGTATGTTTGATCTCAATGAATATATATTTAAATTAAGACTTATTTAAAATGTATATGTAATTTAAATTGAATATTGGGTTTAAGGAAGATAATAATAAAATATACATCTCGTCTATATTTTATATTAAGCTAATTTGATTTGATCCCGTCGATTTCTGTTATCGGATCTGTCTGCCGAATTCGTGTCAATCTTGCTCCGATTCAGAATTCGTGCTTCTATTCGTAACTCGATTTCATCGTCAAATCCTTTCAAGCCTCAAAAGGTGAGCAATCACTCACGATTAACGTTCTTATATTTATTAAATTTGATTTCGATTGAAACGACAATTGAAATATGCTGCTGTAGTTATTTTAATTGTTATATATACTAATATTTGTAACTGTTCACCTATGGGATATGACACCATATCCTGTTGTTTATATTATATTGTTATTGGTGATATATGCCAGTTGTTATTATTATCATATATGTTATCACTCTAAAAGTTCCCTGTTAGTATAGAATTCACTATAGGTTGATATGATACATACCCAAACGATCTGTAGAATAGGAGAAAATCCTTATGGGTTGAAATCATAGATACAAGCGATTTTCATTTGCATTGAATTTGGAATTGCGGGTTGAAATGATACATACCCGTATATATTTAAATTACGGATTTAAAAGATAAATATCCATATCACTTGAACATTGGATAGAAAATTTTATACAGACATCGTTGGTCTATATATAAATATTTTGGAAATGATTTCTATGGTTTTGAAAGATATATGGTTTTATTTAATATTGAAGTATTTTATATATAAATAAGTTTTAATATAAAGTAGATTTAATAATAAGCTTTAATTTAATAAAGTTGATTTAAATTTGTATATAATATGGTTAAGTATTTATTTAAATCGTATTTTTATACAGGGTTTATAATGATTTTAATAAACTAAGATTGAGAAGATGGATTTGAAATTGATTCGAAATTATATTTATATGAAGATTACATTTAATTAAAATCGATTTGAAACTTAGTGAATTTGAAATTTAAGATATGATCTCAAAAGTTGATTTTGATTTAAATAATTTAATGAATATTTCAAATTTTACATAAATCGAAGGAAATATTTAGTTGAATGTAATTTAAGGTTATTTAAATGATAATGGATTTATTAAGTGAATATTTAAAACTAAATAATAATGAAGCTAAATTAATATATATATATATATATATATATATATATATGAAAGCATCGATTTAGTTTGAAAGCGCTATAATTTATATATATATATATATATATATATATACATATATATATATTTGAAGGGGAAATGATATTTTGGTTTTGAAGTACAAATTATTTTGAAATGACCACGGTGTTATAATGACGGTGGATTGTTTATAGCGAATATTCCTACATGGTAGATAGTTCCACGGATCCTTAGAGGATGGGTATCCCAAACTGTAACGATCCGTAAATTTCGATAATTAAATTTTGTTAATTTAATAAGTTTTAGTAATTTAACTTGGTAAGAAAATAAAAAAATCTGTAATTTAATAATGAAATCACTCAAATAAAGGTAATAATGTAAATACAAGTTAATAAATAACTAATTTTTCACAAACCCAATTAATGGGATCAATTGTAAGATTATAACTGATTGAAATTGATAAATTGGAAAATAAGTTCAAAATACATTAGTTGATGAAACAATACATAACAAATGGTAATTTGATAAAATCAATTTTAGTATAAATTAAAGAAATAATTGGAAATAATTTTAATTCTATTTATAATATGACAATTGGTTGATTTAAAGAATGGAAATCAAGATTTATTAATTTAAATGAAATGTAAATTTCAATAATTGGATTAATTGCAAATAAATGAAATTAAATATTTAATTATTACGTTAATGGAGATTAAGATGAAATATGAGAATATTAAGGTAATAGATCATGAATTCGATGTTAAATGCATCCATTTGAAAACAATGAATTGAATAATAGAATGAAAAGTCAATTAAATGGAATTATTGAAAATAAACTTTGTAATTTCTGGATTATTGAAATTGAAAGCAAAGATTGTAATTATTGAAATAATTAACATTGAATCAACATGAAATTTTGTTTTAAATTTTTATAAATGGCCAAATAAATCAAAAATGATGAAATTTGTTAATTATAGAGTTGAAATTGAAAACTTGATTTAATTGATCAATTATTAATTTATTTAATTAACTAGAAAATAGCCATTTTGGCCACTGACTTGCAACAAAACCAGTTTCATCGGATCCGTAATGGTGAATTATTATAGCATTTCAAGTTTCGTAACGATCAGACTTGTCGTTTGATCGTACGGACTCGAAACATCCAGAAATCAATTAAATTGAAATCAATTGAAATCAGTTTGTAATAACTTGATTTTAGCATAACTTCTTCATACGATAGAATTTGGACCTGAAACCTATTCCATTGATTTTAAAATATTTTAAAACACCTATTTTCATATATGGGTTGACCCATTTACGTTCCGGAGTCGAAACGGGCTTTTTGGGCCGTGGAGCGTTCAACTTTCAAACAGATTCGATCCAATCGTTTCTATTTTCTGATCCATCTATAAATATGCCATTATAAACCCTAGCCTATTTCTTATTCCTCATTTCTGTACATATAATTCTATTTGCTTCTCCTCTTTCAATGGCAGACAGAACCCTAAATCCCAAATGCAATTTCAAATAAAATTTAAAGAATTAAAATTAAATCTCTTCAAACTATATCGAATTATAAATGGATTTGATGCTCTCAACGAGTGCAAGTCAAATATACGATTCGTTTTTCAATCTGGGTTTCGGTGTGACCAGAAATCGATGAACTATCCATGGCCGTTCATCACGCCGCGACCAAAATCGTCCAATCTTCGAATCTATTTTTGGGTATTGTAGAGTGGACCTAAGGAACTTCATCTATGCAGTTTATTTGGCGAATTGATGGTTGGATTGTCGACAAAAATTCGACCTAAGGTTTTAATTGGTGGCGGTGGCTTACCGTGCTTCGACTTGGGTACAGCGAAGTTCGTCACGAGGTAGGGGGCACGGCGGCTCATAGTGGCAGTTGCGAGTATCGCTGGTGGTTTTGCCAAACGTCGGCAGGAAGCGGTGGCTTTGCGTGGAGAGAGGGCGCGTGCGTACGACGATTACAGTTTAGTTTGAGCGTTGTCTATGCGCGTGAAAGAGGGAGACGCTGATGTGTCCCTGATTGGTACTCTTTTGTTTTTTTTTATGTTTTTTTTTCAATTCCGACTTGTTCTGATCGCAATAACTTTCTCATAAGATATATGTTTTATGTGCGGTTTCTTTCTTTAGGATCATATCGAAATTTTTCATATTTTGGCATAGGTTTGGATGGATTCTAAGACTGTTCAAATTTTGGGTTTAAATTGGATTTAAATTCAACTAAAATTCAAAAGGTGAGTGTTTTAACCCACTCACAACTTCTAAAATTTCTTATGTGTGTTAAATTAATTTCTGATGTGATTAGAAGTTTATTATGAGTGTTTGGCATATTTTTATCACCATTCCATTTAATTTGAATTTATTGAATTAAATTGTTATTTAATTTATTATTGCATATAAACTGCCAGTTAGTTTTTTATTTAATTTATTATTGAATATAAACTACCAGTAAATACCTGTTGTTTATTATCTGTTTATATTGATGTTATTGATTAAATTAGATGATGATTGTGATAAATGGTTGATGATTGATATTGGATGAATGCATGTTGTATGTTATATTGTTATAAACTGCAAGTTGTATGGATTTTAATTTTCATCGAGATTGCAGATGAAATGATATATAACCGTATTTTTTATTTTAAATTACGGATTGAAATGATAAATATCTGTATCACTTAACATAGGGTAGAAAAATTATACACAGACACCGTGGTCTATATATAAATATTTTGAAATGATTTCTATGGCTTATAAAGAAATATATGGTTTTATGAGATATTGATTTGGATATTTTATAAATGTTATTTTATATATAGTCAAATGCCTGGTTTTAAGCTATGTATAAAATTGGTTTAAAGTATAAAATAAGTTTAATAATAAAGTTTAATTTTTATTAAGATATAATATGGTCAAGTATTTATTTAAATTATATTTCTGAAGTTTATAATGACTTAAATGAGAATAAGGTGGGAAAATAAATATGAAATTGATTTGGAATGTAATAAAATTGACATTTTAAAGGTATGATTTTTATAACTGGATTTTGGTTTAAGATGAATTAAACGAATATTTCAAGTATAAATTAATTGAAGGAAATATTTAGTTATTTGTAATTTAATTTTTATTTAAATGAAATGGATTTATTATGCAATTATTTCAAAACTAAAAATAGAACATTGAATTGTTGAATCGTAATTACCAACCTTAGTTTTGAAATTGTTTAACACTCATAGTTTGAAAGTTATGGTTTAGTAGCTATGAAATTCGAAGTATTATGCTTTGAAAGGTAATATTCAAATGTTTTGATTTCGAAATGTTATGACTTTGAAAGTATTATGATTTTAGAAAAGGGATATATTTGAAATAAAATGATATCGTATTGATTTGGGGTTTGAAAAGGAAATGATATTTTGGTTTTAAAGTATAAACTATTTTGAAAATGACCGCGGTGCTATAGTAAAGCTTGGTTGCTAAAGAGACTGGGATCGGAAGTTGTCATACTCTCTGTCAACTCTGAAAACCACTTTAACAACCGTATACGCGGTGGAGATTCCAGAATGAAGTAGGATAGTGGTGACGTTCTATTGAGGTATTAAGGGGACCCGACTCCCATGAGTTGGCATAAGATGGCTAAAACAGGAGCGATTCTCGGGTGAGTGAGGTAGCCCCTCTTATCGGACACACTCCTTTGATGACATTCTATTACTTTGTGATTGAGTTGGGCCCTTTGACTTTTGGGGGTGTGGCTAGAGGTGGGCGGTAGCTGCGCGCTACGTGTCACCACTAGCCCGGATAGCAATTGGTATATCTACCCTGGCATTGCCTTGTGTGCCGTGTCACCTACCCTATCGCGCCTTGTACGAGTTTGGTTTTCTCCCGTAGCCCATGTGGTATCCTCTAGTGGCTTTCCGATCAGGAGCGACTATGATATTGGATGGACTACTGGGACTATTACGTGTTAAGGGGAATATTGGGTCACTCCTTAAAGCTATTTAAAAGTAAGTTTATTTTACTATAGACATTATTATAATAGCGAAATATTACTACATAGTAAATAGTTTAAGGGATCCTTAGAAGATGTGAAATCCCAAACATCTCTTAAGTTATTGCACTCACGTTAGACACTGGATAGGAGATGTCAAATCTCGTAAACATCTCTGACGCCATTCCACTCATATTATTTACCATTGATTCAACTTACATAAGATCTTTCAGTTCTGACTTGAGTGTTTTGTCTTTTCAATTCGCTCGGGTCAGTCTGAGCATTTCAGGGTTTGAAGATCTTATTTCTGAAGGACGAAGACGAAATTTGTACTACTATTATCTATTATATTATTCACTGCATCATGTACTCTGCTGCATTTTATTATTCCCTGGTATGTGTAACTCTAATATGTATTGTATAAGTATAATCAAATGTTCTATAAACAGCTTCATGGACTGTTTATTTCGTTATTATATATTATCATTCCGCCGCAAGATTCTATTTTGTTTTTTTCTTCCTCTGCTTTTTCTTATTCACCCCACAACCCTTCTGTATGGTTTAAATCTGACGTGTGTGGTTTGTCATCGATTTAAAGCGTACAAAAAGGCGGGAAGTTACATCTGGTATCAAAGCTTTTGGTTTAGCGATACACCTTAGCTTTGTGGGGTCTGACTCTTTATTAACAGGGTTGTAATCCCTATGATGAGTCGCTGAGCGTATATATATATAAGAGAGCGTACTTGTTAGTGTTATAAAAAGGTTTTAATATTGTGTTAATTTATTCCGTTTTGCATTTATAGATTCTGGTTGGTGCATAGGATGCTATGACGTCTATAGGGATTTCTAAATGCTTAATAGGACAGACCGACACAATACTTGTTTGGAATATAGGTAAATGAAATAATTTTGCCTATTATATTTTCTATATATAAAATAATTTTTTTTATAAAAGCTATATTTGGTTGCAATATATTGGTTGTTAGGTAGTAAAATTTTATAAATGTTAGTTGTAAAATAAAATTTACCAATAAAATGAGAATAAATTGGAAATTTAGAACTTAAGTTCCAGGAATTTGAAAATGGATTTCAAAGGATTTTAGAATATAATAATATTGCTTATGAGTATTTTTCGATATAAATATTCCAATTTAATTTGAAAGAACTGTTTTAAAGGAAGTTTGGAAAGAAATAAGTTCTGTACTCCCCTCTTTGTCATTGGAAAATAATTTCGATGATGAGTGCACGCATCATCGACATTCATTTTCGAGTTTCACGGTGGGAAGGCCACTGTAGTAGTTTTACTGCAGATCTATTTTGATAAACAAATATAAATTTTAATTTTTTTTAAACATAATTGGATATATAAATTGTAAATATATACATTTATCTATTATTTTTAAAATGATTTGAAATTTAACCTAGTATTTAGTTCTTAGGTTTCCGTTAATTAATAGTTTCAATTATTGTAGTGAAATGGGTCGTAACTAATTAATAATTAGAACCTCTAATTCAAATAAGAGATTAAATGCTAAGTTGTAAATGGAATTAAAAGAAAAACTGAAATTTACATCATATAAAACAAAGTATATTATTGTGGAACATTAAGTTAATTTAAAAGAAATAAAATAAACTTGTATAACTTTCAATCGCATTCTTAAAACATATATATAACTTACCAACTATAAAAAGTTAAAATGTTAAAAGAAAATGTAATGGGAAATTTTACAAGTAAAACTTGAGAATGAAAAGTGTTAAAAGAAATTCTCTAATAAATAAGGATTTGATGGGGTAGTTGTTATGAATTTATGTTATAATTGAAATATTACTATAATAAATTATGATAGAAAGTAATTATTATAAGAAAATAATTAAAAACTTAAGTAGATGAATTGATATACTAAGAAATTGAATTGAACACAAATACTATAAACAAATGAATGTAAAGAAATGAAGTTATGCAATATGAAATGAAAAAAAAATGAATTTTATGTAAGTATAAGTGCAAATAAGTGAAATAAACACTGAATTAATGAATGGAAATAAAAGTTTGTAAGAAATAAATGTAAATTAAAGGATGAATCATTGTGTAAATGAAAAGGAAATCAAACAACAAATCTTATGAAACGAAATTGATAATAAGTAAACTTGATTTATGGTTTGGAATTGTTGTTTGTTTGGTTTATGGTTGTTTGGGCAAGGATACTTTAAATTTGTTTAGATGTATGAATAATCTATTTAGTTTCACCTAAGACTGTTGAGTGAAGGGCGCACTTAGTAGTTTATTTTTCATTGTGCACAATTTAAAGTTTTCGAACCTGAATAGCTATTTGTTTTGTTTGATATGAATGGATGATTGATTGTGTCGATTTTGATTGTATATTAGTTGCAAGTGATTGTTATTTATATTAATTTGTTTGTTAGTGGGTGAAACAACTTGAATATTTAATTTTATATAATTATTAACACTTTTTGAATTATATGAGTGAAATATAGGTTATGGAAGCAATTGCTACTGCTTTTGTTTCATAAAATAAGCGTAAATTGCCCAACAAATAGGTACGTTTTCAGATTTCGGTTTATAGCGTTATTATATTATTTTTCCATGCTGGGATATATATTATTTTGGAAAATATATGTTTTATATTGTTAAATTCGATATTATATTTTCTCCTGAGCCTCTCCGTACAAAGGAGACTCTGCCGAAATTTTCTGTAAATTTTGGACTTAGAAAATTTTTGAAAATGTTTCCAAACTTTATTAATTTAAGTATGAAAGGATCTAATGGTTATAAAATGGTATATTTTAATAAAATTAATTAATTTTGTAAATTTATTTGTTTATAAATTTAATATTTTAAGTAAGATATATTTATTTCTTAGTTCTTTCTTTTCCTTTCTTTTTCCTTTTCGGGAACGAAAAGTTTTGAGTGGGGGAGAGTGTAACGACCCGTAAATTTCGATAATTAAATTTTATGAATTTAATTAGTTTTAATAATTTAACTCGGAAAGAAAATAAACAAATCTGTAATTTAATAATGAAATCACCAAAATAAAGGTAATAATGTTAATACAAGTTAATAAATAACTAATTTGGCGCAAACCCAATTAATTGAACCAATTGTAAGATTATAACTGATTGAAATTGATAAATTAGGAAATAAGTTCAAAATACATTAGTTGATGAAATAATACATAATAAATGGTAATTTGATAAAATCAGTGTTAGTATAAATTAAAGAAATAATTGGAAATAATGTTAATTCTATTTATAATATGACAATTGGTTGATTTAAACAATGGAAATCAAGATTTATTAATTTAATTGAAATGTAAAATTCAATAATTGGATTAATTGCAAATAAATGAAATTAAATATTTAATTATTACGTTAATGGAGATTAAGATGAAATATGAGAATATTAAGGTAATAGATCTTGAATCCGATGTTAAATGCATTCATTTGAAAACAATGAATTGAATAATAGAATGAAAAATCGGTTAAATGGAATTATTGAAAATAAAATTTGTAATTTCTGGATTATTGAAATTGAAAGCAAAGATAATCATTATTGAAATAACTAACATTGAATCAACACGAAAATTTGTTTTAAATTGTTATAAATGGCTAAATAAATCAAAAATGATGAAATTTGTTGATTATAGAGTTGAAATTGAAAACTTGATTTAATTAATCAATTATTAATTTATTTAATTAACTAGAAAATAGCCATTTTGGCCACGGACTCGGATTTCGAAAAATCCAGTTTCATCGGATCCGTAGTGGAGAATTATTGTAGGATTTCAAGTTTCGTAAAGATCGTACTTGGCGTTTGATTGTAGGGACTCGAAACGCCTAGAAATCAATTAAATTGAAATCAATTAAAATCAATTAAAATCAATTTGAAATAACATGATTTTAGCATAACTTCTTCATACGATAGAATTTGGACCTGAACCTTGTTCCATTGATTTTAAAATATTTTAAAATACCTACTTTTATATATGGGTTGACCCATTTTCGTTCTGGAGTCGAACGGGCTTTTTGGGCCGTGGAGCGTTCAACTTTCAAACAGATTCGATCCAATCGTTTCTATTTTCTGATCCATCTATAATTATGTCGTTATAAAACCTAGCCTATTTCTTATTCCACATTTTTGTACGTACAATTCTATTTGCTTCTCCTTTTTTAATGGCAGACAGAACCATGAATCCCAAAATGCAATTTCAAATAAAATTCAAAGCCAAAAATTAAATCTCTTCAAACTATATCGAATTATATATGGATTTGAAGCTCTTGACGAGGACAAGTCAAATATATGATTCGTATTTCAATCTGGGTTTCGGCGTGACCGAAAATAGATGAATTATCCATGGTCGTTCATCACGCCGCGACAAAAATCATACAATCTTCGAATCTATTTCTGGGTATTGTAGAGTGGAACGAAGAAACTTCATATATGCAGTTTATTTGGCGAATCGATGGTTGGATTGTCGGGAAAAATTCGACCTAGGGTTTTAATTGGTGGCGGCGGCTGACCGTGACTCTACTTGGGCACAGCGACGTTCGTCGCGAGGTAGGGGCACGGCGGCTCGTAGTGGCAGTCGCGAGTATCGCTGGTGGTTGCGCCAAACGTCGGTAGGAAGCGGTGGCTTTGCATGGAGAGGGGGCACGCACGTACGGCGATTGCAGTTTAGTTCGAGCATTGTCTGTGCGTGTGAAAGAGGGAGACGCTGACGTGTCCCTGATTGGTACTCTTTTGTTTTGTTTTATATATATATATATATATATATATATATATATATTTCAATTCCAACTTGTTCTGATCACAATAACTTTCTCATACGATATTCGTTTTACGTGCGGTTTCTTTTGTTATGATCGTATCGAAATTTCAAAATTTTTGGCTCTAGTTTGGATGGATTCTGAGACTGTTCATATTTTGGGTTTAAATTGGATTTAAATTCAATTTAAATTCAAAAGGTGAGTGTTTTAACTCACTCACAACTTCTACTGTTTGGCATATTTTTATCACAATTCCAGTTAAATTGAATTTATTGAATTAAATTGTTATTTAATTTATTATTGCATATAAACCGCCAGTTATTTTTAATTTAATTTATTATTGAATGTAAATTGCCAGTTAATACCTGTTGTTTATTATCTGTTTATATTGATCTTATTGATTTAATCCGATGATGATTGTGATAAACGGTTGATGATTGATATTGGATGAATGGATGAATGGATGTTGCATGTTATATTGTTATAAACTGAAGTTGTATGGATTTTTATTTTCATCGGGATTGTGGGTTGAAATGATATATAACCGTATTTTTTATTTTAAATTACGGATTGAAATGATAAATATCTGTATCACTTGACCATAGGGTAGAAAAATTATATACAAACACCGTGGTCTATATATGTAAATATTTTGAAATGATTTCTATGGTTGTAAAGAAATATATGGTTTTATGAGATATTGATTTGGATATTTTATTAATGTTATTTTATATATACATAAATTCTTGGTTTTAAGCTATGTATAAAATTGGTTTAAAGTATAAAATAAGTTTAATAATAAAGTTTGATTTTTATTAAGATGTAATATGGTTAAGTATTTATTTAAATTATATTTTTGGAGTTTATAATGACTTAAATGAGAATAAGGTGGGAAGATAAATATGAAATTGATTTGAAATGTAATAAATTGAGATTTTAAAGGTATGATTTTTATAACTGGATTTTGGTTTAAGACAAATTAAACGAATATTTCATGTATAAATAAATTGAAGGAAATATTTAGTTATTTGTAGTTTGAGTTTTATTTAAATGAAAATGGATTTATTGTGCAATTATTTCAAAACTAAAAATAAAACATTGAATTGTTGAATCGTAGCTACCAACCTTAGTTTTGAAATTGTTTAATACTCAAATTTTGAAATATATTGAAATTGAAATGGTTTATTGAAATTGAAAGTGAGATGAATGTTATGAATCGAGATTTAATTTAAAGTGGATAAAATTGTAAAGTCGAGGAAATTATTTTACTTTATAAAGTAATTTTAAATTCAAACTATTTTATTTTGTATGCTGTTTGAATATCCAAACCATTTAAGTTTTGAAAGTTATGGTTTAGAAGCTATGAAATTCAAAGTATTATGTTTTGAAAGGTAATATTCAAATGTTTTGATTTCGAAATGTTATAACTTTGAAAGTGTTATGATTTTAGAAAAGGGATATATTTGAAATAAAATGATATCGTATTGATTTGGGGTTTGAAAAGGCAATGATATTTTGGTTTTAAAATATAAACTATTTTGAAAATGACCGCGGTGTTATAATATCAATTGGTTGTTAAAGAGACTAGGATCGGAAGTTGTCATACTCTCTGCCAACTCCGAAAACCACTTTAACAACCGTGTACGCGGTGGAGATTACAGAATGAAGTAGGATGGTGGCGACGTTCTATTGAGGTATATATGTGGACCGGACTCCCATGAGTTGGCATAATGTGGCTAAAACATGAGCAATTCTCGGGTGACTGAGGTAGCCCCTCTTATCAGACACACTCCTTCGTTACCATTCTATTACTTTGTGATTGAGTTGGGCCCTTTTGATTTTTAGGGGTGTGGCTCGAGGTGGGCGGTAGTTGTGCGCTACGCGTCACCACCAGCCCGAATAGCAATTGGTATATCTACCCTGGCATTGCCTTGTGTGCCATGTCACCTACCCTATCATGCCTTGTACGAGTTTGGTTTTCTCCCATAGCCCGTGTGGTATTCTCTGGTTGCTTCCCGATCAGTAGGGACAATGATATTGGATGGACTACTGGGACTATTACGTGTTAGGGGGAATATTGGGTCACTCCTTAACGCTATTTAAAAGTAAGTTTATTTTACTATAGACATTATTATAATAGCGAAATATTACAACATAGTAAATAATTTAACGGATCCTTAGGAGGTGTGGAATCCTGAACATCTCTTAAGTTACTGCACTCACGTTAGACACTGGATAGGAGATGTCAAATCACATAAACATCTCTGACGTCGTTCCACTCGTATTATTTACCGTTGATTCAACTTACATAAGATCTTTTAGCTCTGACTCGAGTGTTTTGTCTTTTCAATTTGCTCGGGTCAGTCTGAGCAATTCAGCATTTGAAGATCTTATTTCTGGAGGACGAAGACGAAGATTGTATTACTATTATCTATTATATTATTCACTGCATCATGACTCCACTGCATTTTATTATTCTCTGGTATGTGTAACTCTGATATGTATTGTATAAGTATAATCAAATGTTTTGTAAACAGCTTCATGAACTGTTTATTTGATTATTATATTTTATCGTTCCGCTGCAAGATTCTATTTTGTTTTTTTTTCTTCCTCTTCTTTTTCTTATTCACCCCATAACAATCCGCCCTTCTGTATGGTTTAAGTCTGACGTGCGTGGTTTATCATCGATTTAAAGCGTACAAAAAGGCGGGATGTTACACAAACATCCTTTAAGTTAATTGTATTTCAGTTGATATTTCACTTGAGTTGGATTTATTGATATAAGAATGTTAATGCTGACTCAAGTGTTTTGTGTTTTTCTTTACGCTCGGGTTTGATTGAGTGATACAGCATTTGAGACTCGCCTTTAGAGTTTGGAGCTTCGATGGGGATCCAACTATAGATTCAGCTTTCTGTGTTCCAGTTGATTTGTTCAGAGTGGTCATCCGTTTATATTCAAGACTTCAGCTCATTTGAGATATTCTACTGTATTTTATTTTTAACTCTGATGCTTATATAGTAGCTCCATGAACTACCCTGAGGCAATTGACATTCGATCACAAAAGAATTACCCTGGTCGTCTACTAGAGAAACGATTTGGGCTTTTCAAGAAATAACTGCATCAAAAATGAGAACATAAAATCTTTGGTAAATCGATGCTAGTTGTAAAGGAGTTTTACCCCTTTACAAATCATACTAAGATTGGCGGGACCGCCAATGGAATTAGTCACACAAAAGGGTGAAGTTGCCAATTGAGGTGGTGAGATTTGCTCAAATTATTACAGAAATCAATAGAAATGAAGCTATGGGATGCTCCGGTATCAAGAGAACAAGAACAGGAAAGGACACGAATGCATTTCAAAACAATGCGGATAATTCCAAGATCTGAAGGGAATCCGAATCAAAGAGGAAGAAATTCAAGCTCGAACGAAGGTGATTCGATAATTAATTTTTACTCCATATGCTAAGTTTGCCTAAACAAGAGCTCTGATACCAACTTAACGACCCGGCCTTTTGAATCATTTGCATTCGCACATGTCGAACTTGAATTGCTCGAAATATTAGATTGTTAATTTATATTTGACAAAACTCAGCATATACAGTAAATAAATCAATCACAGAATCACAGACACGGAGTAATATGACAATAAGCAGTGGAATAGATAAATAGTAGTTCATGAAGCTACTATATAAACAACAGAGTTTGAAATAAAATACAATAGAAATCTCCAAATAAAATGGATCTCGAATACACAAGCAACATACGAGTTTGAATGTAAATGACTGGAATAAACCGAAATAACCAAAGCTGGATAGATAGATCTTCAAAGAAAGCTCCAATCTCCAAAAGTGAAACTCAAATGTTGTGACACTCAGTCTGACCCGAGCATAAAGCAAAATGCAAAATACTCAAGTCATGATTAACATTCTTACATTAATAAATTCAACTCAAGTGAAATGTCAATTGAAATACAAGTAACTTAAAGGATGTTTTGGATTTCCATTCTCTAAGGATCCATGGAACTATTTACTAAGTAGTAATATGCGCTATTATAATATGTCTATAGTAAAGCAAACTATTAAAACAGCGTTAAGGCGTGGTCCATATCTCGATCAACACATTTTTATATATTCTCATAGTCTATACAGTACCGTAATTCCTCTATAAACTGGAGGGCTGTCATAGGGCACTCCATAGGTATGGTACAAATCAAACTCGTAGAAGACGCAATAGGGCATGCGACAAGGCACTCGAGGCAATGCCTGGGTAGATATATTGTTTGCGTATTCGGACTAGTGGTAATGCATAGCATCTACTACCTCCCACTTTGTGACACACTCCCAAATCAAAGGTGTACACAATCAAATCATAAAAGCAATAGAATGGTATTGAAAGAATGTGCCCGATCGGAGGAATGACCTCACTTGGCCTGGCGTAGCTCCTGTTTTAGCCGCATCAAGCTGACTCACGGGAGTCAGGGCTATGTAAATACCATATAGAATCGTCACCAAACCATCCTACTTCATTCTGGAATATTTACCACATACACAGTTGTTAAAGTGGTTTTCGATATTGGCAAAGAGTATGATAATATCTGATCCCGGTCTTTTTAACAACCAAACATTTATTTCGCACCATGGTCATTTCTACTCAAATAGTTCATACTTCATAACAAAATATCATACTCATTTCAAAACCATATCAATTCGATATCATTATTCAATTTAAATAATATTCATTTCTAGAATCGTAGCCCTTTCAAAATTATAACACTTTCGAAATCATAACACTTCTAACTTAAATAGTTTAGACATTGAAAAGAGTGTGTGTGTGTGTGTGTGTGTGTTAAAATAATTTATATATTAAAATAGTTTCTTTCCTTATATATTAAAATAATTTATATATTAAAAATAGTTTTTATATATTTAAAATACTTTATATAATAAAAATTGTTTCCTCTAATTTCACCAATCGATTCAAATCATCTTAAATCCCAAAAATTCAATTTAAATCAATTCCAGTTCAACCATTTCAATTTGAAGTTCAAAATTCATGTTTAAATATTCAAACATTTACAATATAAATTTCATTTATATATCAACATTTAACTTTAATTTTTATTCAAATTGGAAATATTCACCTAACCATTTTAATACCAATTATTTAAATCCTAATTTATATATTTAAAAAATATTAAATATTTAATCTCAACTTTATTTAAAATTGAGAATATTCATTTAATCACTTTTTCCCGAGTCAAGTTATCAATCATAGTTTTCAAAATCTCAAAATCAATAAGTTCAAATAAATTCTTATTTAAATTCAATTATAATCAATTTAAATTCCAAGTCAATATTAATTTATCTTTCCAACCTTTATTATTAACGTTAAAAAATCTATTTTTAAAAATATTAATATAAATTTTAATAATTACTTAAACATATTTTATTAAATTTAGTGTCATTATTAAATTTATTTTGTATTAAATCTATTTTTATATATTTTAAAATAGTAAAATTATAAGAAAATCTTAAAAACATTATATTTTGACAACTAACTTATAAATTAAAATTTCCAAAACATATAAATTTAAAATCTAAATTTTTATACATATGTAGAAATTAAATTTATAAATATTATATAAAACAATATTAATTAAAACCCATATATTCCCTTTCAAACATTGGAAATCATTTTTCAAAATATAGACCAACGGTGTCCGTATATAATTTTCTATCATATGGTCAAGTGATATGGATATTTATCATTTCAATCCGCAAATTAAATATTTACGGGTATATATATCATTTCAACCCACAATCCCAAAAATTTAAAATCAATGCAAATCGCTCGGATTTATCATTTCAACCCATAACGATTTTCCCTTATTCTACAAAATTGTTCGAGTATGTATCATTTCAACCCATAGGGAATTCTAAATTAACAGGGAACTCGCAGAGTAAGAACAAATATGATAATAATATAATATATCAACAACATGCATATATCATCAATGATCAATTAAATAAAATATACACAACAGGATATGGTATCATATATCAGAGGTGAACAATTGCAGATAATGGCCTATCGTATTTAACAATTAAGTAACTAGCAATTTAAAATTAACAGCATATTTGAATTGTCATTTCAAGTGAAATCAAATTTAATAACTATAAGAATGTTAATCGTGAGTGATTGATCACCTTTTGAGGCTAGAGAAACAAGAATGACGGTACGGACACACACACAAATATGGACACGAACTAGCAGAACAATGACAAGTTATAAATTGCTACGACAAATCGATATTGGGAAAGTAAGTTAAGATGGACAAGCGATCGATGAAACAAGATATACGTTACATATATATAAATTTTCTAAAAATCAATTTAAAACATATATTTGAAATAAGATCCATATATTTATTTTCAAATCAATATTTGATTTTAAACACATATTAAAATAAAATATCTTCATATTATTTTTGAAAATCAATATTTATTAAAATACATATATTAAAGCTATTACAAATCCAATATAATTTTAAGTAAATACTTTTAAACATATCACATATCCTTACCTTATTATATATATATATCAAAATTGAAACAACCGTCCCCAACACTTTATTATCTAATATATATATATATATATATATCACTGTCAATAAAAATATAAAACAAAGAACCCTAAATAATAACAGTTTATGAAAATTACATAAGTTATATATATCATATGAAACAAATGAGCTGCTGAAAGGAGCATATTTATGCAAACGTGTATCTAACTAATATAAACAAATATAACTGATATATTACAGATCAATTTATATAAACTAATCTATTTTATAATTTATTAAACTTATATATGGACAACAATATATAAATAACTCATGCCTTATAACACTACATATATAACTTACATATGAACTCGACAGATCATTTATACTTATATAAACTTATATATATATAAACAAATGGCTATATATAACTTATGTAAATTTATATAAATAACCAACATATTTGAGCTTTAAAATATAATATATATATATATATAGTATATAATATAATATATATATATATAGTTCTTTTCTTTAAACATACGAAGAGAAGCAATATGCCGAAACTTCATGGTACAACATATAGATATATAACACCTTTATGTAAAAAAATTACCGAAATGTAAACATATTACACATAAATACAATGAATGTATATATATATGTATGTATGTATGTATGTAAATGAACAAATTGACACAACAGTTGCAAAAAAACAAAAAAAACAAACATATATACCATAATGTATATATAGATGTGAACCGATGCGAAGACATATATGCGAACTTTTAAATATATGAATAGTTAAGATTATATACATTAATAAAAAACATAAATATGCATGAATATCTTTTCAAACCCATACCCAATATCATCACAAGGTCTGGAAAAAATATATTATCATAGCTTAGATAAATAATATATACGTATAGTCTAAAGTGTAACATACCTATATATTATATTTATATGCAAACGAGGAGCTCGGCCGATGCCCAGAGAAAGGGGAGCAATTGGTGTACGGGCTGTTGGAGCATGGGCGGAGACCGTTTGGGTAAGTGGCGAAAACGATAGCGAGAGGAGACTCAGTGGATCTGGTTTGTTTAGGCGAGCATCAATGGTGGATTAAGAAATAGGAAGCAATGCAAATAGAAAGGTGGCCGGCAGAGGCGGGACAAGGTAGAATGGCGGTCAGGACGTGGATGACGGTAGAGGTCACGGCTTGTGGAAGGGAACTAGGTCGATGGGCGTTGCGACAGTAGGTAGGTGGCCTGGCTTTTAGGCTCGTGATGGTTGCATGGATCAAGGGTGTAGGGGGTAGGTTCGGTTGTGAGTGTGGTGCCATGACAGGAAGAAAGAGGGCGGCGGCGGTTATCAGAGAGTGGTGGATGGTGCGTGGCTAGAGAGGCACAATCTGGTGAAAGAGAGATAAGGTGATGGAGGGAAGAGACGTGAAGGAAGGAAGGATGGTGGATTGGCAACAACAAGCAGTTTTTGAAGTATAAGCACTGTAGACATTATATATGTCCTTTTCTTTAGCTGAGTGAATTATAACAGAGAATAAAACCAGAAACTTTTGTCTCCAATGGCCTCTCCCGCCCGTACCCACCCCCTTCCTCTGTCTTTTCAAACTGTTTTACCCATTCCTGCAACTGTTACCTCGTCTTCTCCAAGCTCGGCCTTCTTGTCCACCTCGCCTCAATCTTTACCACCGCCTGTTCCTCCCCCTCCCCCTCTTCCTTCTTCCACACGTGACGCCACCGATCCCTCTCATTTTCCTTGGTCCTCCCTTTTTAGAAACCGCCCTCGTAATGCTGGTCAGTATGCTCCTGTCGATATTCCGCTATCATTTGAAGGCCCAACCTTGGTTCCTCCTGAAATGGTTGTGGATGCTGGTAATGCTATTTGGGAGGATTGGCTGGTTGGATTCTTCCTTGATAAACCACTCTCTTATTCGACAGTCATCACCCATTTGAAGAAGATATGGAAGCTTAAAGGTGAAGTTAAAATCAAGTCTGATGGTATCTTGTTCCTCTTCCATCTTTCCTATGCTGAGGATAGAAGGAAGATAGTGGAAGCCGACCCAATTTTCCTAAGGAACAAAATTTTCATCATTAAAGCATAGGATCCATTTATAGGTAACAGTTGTAGTACAATTAAATCAGTGCCAGTTTGGATAAGGTTATCGAACATTCCACTGTATGCATGGTCGCATCTTGGAATTAATTGAATTGCGTCGAGAATTGGTAAGCTACTTTGCCTGGACTCTTCCACTGTGAAGATGGAGAGAATAGGCTATGCAAAGTGTTTGGTTGATGTTACGCCTAACCAAGATTTGGTTGATGAGTTCCCCGTTAAGTTACTAAATGGTTCTGCTCAAATGGTGAAGGTCGAGTACCTTTGGAAACCAGAAATATGTCACTTTTGCAAATAATTTGGTCATATGAGTGTTGTATGTATAAAAGCTGGTGGGGAGAACGGAAAGAAAGAGGTAGAGGAGGTGGTTAAAAACAATAATCATGTAGGGGTAACGTATGAGCAGAAGCATGGGAAGCAAGCAAGCATGAGCAGTCAAGCGTGGCGTAGAGTAGTTAACAAAAAAGCTAAAGAAGATTTTGGTAATAATTTAAAAGTGCAATCAGCTAATGTTAAATCTAATATTAATCAGCGTGATGTTACCATGACTGCCATGCAGCATCAAAAAGGTGGAATAAGTGAAAATGAAATACAAATGGCCAATGGTGTTACTGCCAATGTCCAAGCCTCAACAACGGTACATAACAGTTTTGAAGTATTAAATGATATGCAAGGTGAGGAAGATGGTAGTGCTGCACTAGACGCTAGTAGTGAACAAACTGACGTGCATGGTAGTAGTTTACTTGGTTGTGAGGCAAACAAAATGATACAAAACAAAAACTGCGGTCTACTCCATGTGCATGCCACTGATGCACTTGTTTGTGCACCAACACCCAATACTGATCAAATGGTTAAACAGCATCTTGGTAATAGCAACTGCAGATTCAATTCAAACAATTCTGTGCCTTCAACTGGAAATGTGCAAGGAATGTTAAAACCAGCTGTTGTTCAAATACAAAAGAATCTGATACATGCTGTGGAGCATGTTCATGTGCATGTCCCTGAGACACCAGTGCATACCAATGATTCCATGATACCACAACAATCTACAAGCACCCCATCCAATCTTTTTTTCTTATCAACTGATCTCCCCATGACCACCACTTCTCTTAACCATGAGGAGGAAACATTCTGTATCACAATGCAAGGTCAAATTACTGATTTGGTTATGAACTCTTCATCTCCCTCCGCTACCTCCCCTACCAACCCACCCCCTCCTGCAACCTCCCCTACCAACCCACACCCACCTACCCAAACCAATTTACCATCAAATCAACCTTATGTTTATCAGGGATCAATTCCAGGGTGGAAAACTCCACCAATTGAACAAACTTCGAAACTGAGCCAGTCCTCAACACTTGACAAAGGCAAAAGGGGTAAGAAAAATAGGATTCTGAATCCGAATATACACAGAGTTAATTCTCCAATTACTAGGAGCATGAAAGAAGGGGATCAACACTTATTAGTTTAATAATGTCACACAACATTGGAGCATGGAACATTAGAGGATCCCATAATTTCCTCAAACTCGAGCAAGTAAAGTGCTTAATCTCTGAACACCAATTATCCATTTTTGCTATTCTTGAAACAAAATTGAACCTCCCACTTACAATATCTGCTGCTAAATTCATCAATCCTTCTTGGATCCTTACACACAACTTACCAGAAGCTAATTATGGCCGTATATTGGTTATTCATAATCCTGCCCAACTTACCCTTGAGCTAATTCTGTCTACTCCTCAATTAATGCACTATCATGCTATATATCACAACCCCACCTCTTCTTTCTATATCACCATCATATATGCTCATAACTCCCCCTCCTCTAGGCAATCAGTTCTCCGGCTACTTCCAGCTTTAAGACAAGAAACACATCCTTGGGTGGTACTCGGTGACTTTAATTGTTGTCTCTCCTCATCTGATAAGCATGGTGGTCTCTCACTTGTGCCTAATGATATCCTACCGCTCAACACTGCTGTCCATGATTCATCACTTATTCCTATCAATACAAATGGGGCTTTATTCTCCTGGAACAATAGGTCGAGGAGCGATACACGAATTTTTTCCAACATTGATCACTCATTCTCCAACTACAAAGCCCTTTCTTCATGGCCAAACCTCTCCACTCATCTACCACATCCTATCCTCTCTGATCACTCTCCATTAATCCTAACCACTGGCAAGAAGCATATTGGAGGCAAAAGGGGGTTTAAATTCTATAATGCTTGGGTCAATGACCCTGAGTACACAAATATTATTAAAAATTCATGGTCAAATAAATACTATGGAAACCCTATGTTTGTGTTTTGCAGGAAACTCAAAGCAACGAAGGACAATTTGAGGGCATGGTCAAAAGCGAAGTTTGGCAACGGCAATCTGCAATCTTCCATGCTTAAGGAGCAACTAAGGAGGCCCAGGAACTTATGATGGCACATCCTGATGATGCTGACAAGGCTGAAAGGGAAGCTGAACTATACTCTAATCTCAATCAGGCTCTTGCTTTAGAATGTGAGATGAGGAAGCAACAGTTAAGGATCAAGAAGGCGGCGGATGGTGACAGGAATACCAAGTACTTTCATGCTTCCCTGAAGGCCAAACACTCAGCTACCAACATCTCCTCCATCATTGATGAAGCAGGAATTCTTAACACAACCCCTGAATCAGTTGACAATGCATTTCTACAATATTACACTGAACTCTTTGGCAATATGTGTAACTTTGAGCCTGACTTGGATCTCCTGTCTTCAACTGCACTTCCCAAAATAACTCATGATGAAGCCAATGGTCTTGTTGCCAGAGTTACTGATGTTGAAATCAAGAATGCTCTATTTGCTATGAACAAGAGCTCCTCTGGTGGGCCTGATGGCTTCAATGTCGTTTTCTATACTACTAGCTGGTCTATAGTTGGAAATCACTTCTGCTTGGCAGTGCACAATTTCTTTAATAAATTCAAAATGTTAAAATCTGCGAATGCGACTAATTTGGTGCTCATTCCCAAGTCCAAGCATGCCTCTTCTGTCACCTCATTCAGGCCTATTTCTTGTTGCAATGTGGTCTACAAGTGCATTGCTAAGATTATTGCAACGCGGTTAGTCTCTGTGCTTCAACGAATAATATCTAATAATCAAGTTGCATTCCTGCCAAATAGAAATATCCTAGATAACATCATGCTAGCGCATGAGCTCCTTCATGGGTACAATCGTGTTAATAACTCGCCGTGTGCAATGCTAAAGCTGGATCTCATGAAAGCTTGTGACTCTATACAGTGGAAGTCAATTGTAAGGATTATGGCTCTTATGGGCTTCCCCAAAGTATTTGTTGCTTGGGTGTATGAGTGTATTTCTACACCCACCTTCTCTCTGATAATCAATGGATCAAACACAAGCAACTTTGCTTCCAGACAGGGCATTAGACAGGGGGACCCTCTCTCCTCCTATCTCTTCATCATGGTCATGGAAGTATTCACCTGTATGTTAACGCCTCTGTTCCAAAATCAACATATTCACTATCACCCAAAATGCAAGGAACTACAAATAACTTCTCTCCTTTTGCGGATGACATTATGATCTTCACAAAGCCTAACCAGCAATTTATTGAGTGCGTCAAAGGTGTGCTTCATCAATTTTACATGGCTACTGGTCTTAAGCTTAACTACAACAAGTCTAGCATCTTATTCTCTGGGATTTCTAGCCTTCAGGAAACCAGCCTCACCACCGTCGCTGGTATGCAGTCCATGGCAACTGATATGACTTATCTGGGGTTGCCCCTTTGCTCCTCACGTGTCACCCTTGCCAATTGCCTGCCATTGTATGAAAAAATCACTGGAAAAATGGACTGTTGGGCTAACAGTTTCTTAACTCAAGCGGGTAGGTTGGTGCTTATACAATCAGTGAGTTTTACTATCATGGTTTATTGGGCCCGTGTGTACATTCTACCTTCAAGACTTCTGAAAATGATAAGACGTGCGATGTTAAGATTTTTCTGGTTTGGAACTATACATACGAGAAAAACAGTGCCTTGTTCTTTCTCCTCCTTTGAGAAGCCGAAATGTAAAGGAGGGTTAGGGTTGATGAGCATTGGGAGTTGGAACAAGGCCGCAATTATTCAACACTTCAACGCGTTGTTACACAAACACGACTCGTTATGGGTCAAATGGACCATCAAATACAACATTGGTGCCAACAATTTCTGGGTTATGGAGGTGCCTAACTCATGCAGCTGGATATGGAGGAATATTTTAAAGCTCAGACATAGTTTCTTACCTCTTGTTCGCCTAAAAGTGTCAACTGCGAGTCACTGTAATTTTTGGTCTATGCCTTGGCTTGGTAATGGTGTTGTGCTGAATCAGCTCTTCACTTTGCAGCAGAAGCACCAGTCTGGTATTGGAGTCAATGCTCTAGCTACGGATCATATTGTGGACGGTAAGCTGGCTGTTCCTTTTTCCAGCAATCAAGTTGTCAGAGGCTTTTGGAAGCAATTTGAACCATGCACTTTTGACCAACCCGAACGAGATATTGTCCTGTGTAATGACCGTACGCATACAATTAGTGGTGTGTATAATGCCTTGCATGGAATTGATGCTATGCCTGACTGCAAGTGGCATCTTGTTACTTGGTCAGCAGTGTCTTCTGCTGGTGATAATCTTGTCTTCTGGAAGGTTATAAGTAATGCATTGATGACAAAAGACAAGCTGGTTCGTATGAGTATGCTTGTTGTCCCAACCTGTGTGTTGTGTGATCAACAAAGTGAAAGTGTATTCCACTTATTCTTCGACTGTATATTTGTGCAACAGTTATGGAACAAGCTGCTTCGTGTTGTCCGTGGTATGTTGCCTTCTCACAGTAACTCGAATCATTGGATGCTGATTGAACAAGCAATTGGATGGAAGGATGATGTTAGATTATACTTTTTCTTTTTACTTAAAAGGCTTCTTAAAGTTACATGGTCTGAAAGGAATAAGAGAGTGTTCGATGGGAAGTTCTGCAGTAAAGCAATGGTGTGGGCTTTGTTGAAGAATGTATTTGTCGAAGGTATGCATGACAGTAAGCACTGTTTCCATGCTAGTGAGTACGATCCCTGGATTCCGTAGTAATTATTTTCTTTTTCTTCCTGGGCTGTTGCCTTTCTGTTATGTTTGTTTTCCCGTGTTGTTGTGTATTTGCTTTTTTTCCGTTGTCACTTAGCTCTTCTCCATGTCTGATCTTCTTTTATCAATAAACCTGCTAGGGGACCAGTTTAACCCCGCTTAACTTGCAAAAAATAAAAATAAATAAACAACAATATTTTGAACCGATGGAATTGCAAAAGTCATGCAAACTAAATGCTAGAATAGATGCCAAAGACTATTGGTATTATATGGTGGACAAATGAAAGGTCAGGAAACCAAAAAGAAAAATTTTGGACACCGATACGACTAATCGTTACGCCGATTTCGCCGCGTACTGGATGCTGAATTACACATATGAATAAACTGTGGAGATCAGCACGACGAGAGGAACAAAACGGCACATAGATATGAGTGGTACGATCATCCTATCATCAATATTTGGTATCGAAAATGCTGCTAATTTGCATAAAATAAGATAAACAGGACTAGAGAAGTCTAAATTTAATGAAACGAAATATGACGTCTCACTCAGAAGATGATAAACAAATTTATTGTACTAAAATATTCGGCTTTCGAAAACATTTAATTTACAATAATTTGAACTGATTTAAATTGAAATTAAAATTACAGAACAAAACTAACTTTCATATTTTCCAACGAAAATTTATCTTTTGCTATGTTTAAATAGAAGCATAAAAAAATCAAATTTTCATTGCAATATTTTATTGTTTATTTTCAAGAAAAATTTCATTTAATTACGTTATAAAAATCATTAAAATTCCCGGATCGTTACAGTTCCCTTTAGTAATCACTAGAACTTGATCAATACGGTGAAATCCAAGTATTCACTAAAAGCTGGTAAATATCACTTATTACGGATATTGTAGAAAAACCCGAACTACATTTTCTTTAAGATCTAGCAACCACTTATCCCACACCAAAAGAGAACAAAACTCGGAAGTGTCAATTACTTCCTTATAATGATCACCAGAATTTAACCAAAGTATCCCATACTACCCGAGAAATTCACGTATTCACCCGTGAACAGTAAATTCCACTTAAATATTTTATTCGTTGTACCATATTCGACGAAGCTTTGTTCGAAAGCATTTAAACCAATCGATAACACTAAATCGATTATTAGTACTCCTTACATTATAGAAATAAGGCTCTCAAAAGATTTATTTCATTTAACACTTGTTAAATTGTCCTGTTATCCTGAATCGTTCCGAAATACTCTTTTAAATAAATTATTAGGCTACTCACCAATATATGCATAAGGTGATGTTCATTCAAACTTTAGAATTTATATATGTATAACAATAGTCTCAAAATAAAACTTGTGCAGTATGGACGAAAATATACAAAGTAATTAAAAGGGGCGCATGATTTATGACATACATACGTACATATGTAGCAAGGCAAGCAAAGAAAGGTACAAGGATGTATTAAAGGCAGTAAGTACTTTTTTTTATATTATAGCCTATTCTACATAAAATGTAACTGAGCGATTAATAATTTTATATGCTATTAGTTTATAAAACAGAGGCAAGCTGTACTTACTCAAATTAAAGTTAATTTAAGAAAATGTCAGGCTATATATATACAAAACAATACCATTATATTTCAAAACAATAAATGTGTCCATTTATTATTATATACATGTGCCTAGATTTTAGGCTATAGCACATAAAAACATAGACAGTACATTCCCTAAGCACTTAAGAAATGTAGGCTGTTGCATAGAATTTCAAAGCAATCTCTATAAATTTTGAAACCTGACCTTATAAACAAAAGCATGTAAAATTTCGAAAATTGCGTCTATGTTGGATTTTATATACAAATATTTACAGAACATTTAATTGAAATGTGGTTTACCACAAATCATTACAGAACATTTAATCGAAATTCATTCTATGTATTTATTTCATCATCATATAATTCAAACCAGTTCATGCTGTTTTCATTATCTTCATGTATCTGTTTTGATAGTATTTTGTAATATTCATCACATACTAAGTTTATCATTCTATATGTAAGTTGTTTTTCTGCCTTACTTTCTACTAGATAAAGGGTATTTCATGGATTTTTTTAGTACATTGTTTTTATCTAATTTAGGATCGTCTGTTAATTCTAAAACTTCTTTGAATAATTTTCTCTAAAAATCTTTGCTATATTATACTGTTGGTTTTTATTTAGCTTTGTTTGCTTTAATATAATTAAAAGTTTTATCATGAATTTTTGTTCGACATAATTTTGTAACGATTCTATGTTTTCAATTTTTTGAAATGTAATGACCCGCTATTTTGGACCATTCAAATCGACAATAAAACCATACATGTCCGACTTGAATAATTCAAAATACCGAATTGTTAATTAAAATTTATCAATACTCAGCATATACAATAAATAAATCAACCACAGAATCACAGACACAGAGTAATATAAAATAATGCAGCGGAATATATAAATAGTAGTTCATGAAGCTACAATATAAATACCAGAGTTAGAAATAAAAATACAACAGAATATCTCAAATACAGTGAAGTCTCTGGTACGAACAGATGACCTCTCCGAATGAATCAACTGAAAGAGCTGAAAGCTGATTCAATAGTTGGAACCTCAAACGAAACTCCAAACTCCAAAGGCGAGTCTCAAATGCCGTATCGCTTAGTCTGAACCAAGCGAAAAGCAAAAACACAAAACACTCGAGTCAGGATTAACATTCTTATATCAATAAATCCAACTCAAGTGAAATATCAACTGAAATACAAATAACTTAAGGATGTTTGGGATAACCATCCTCTAAGGGTCCATGGAACTATCTACAAGGTAGAAATATACACTATAACACCGTGGTCATTCAATTTTATTTAGACTTCAAAATCAAAACATCATTTCCCTTTCAAATATATCTATTTTCCAAGATAGTATATATATATATATTAAATAATTTATAAAGTAAAGTATTTGAAATTTCCTCAACTACACAATTGATTCTAATCAACTCAAGTTCCAAATTCCCATTTATTCAAAGCTCAATTCATTAATTCAATTCAACTCCCAATAACCATTTAAACTTTCGTTATATTCAAAGCTTTAATATTAAATATTTTAAAGTTAAATCTAACAGTTTCATATAGATCTTGATTTAGCTTCATCATTATTATTTAGTCAGGAAATATCCTTTTAACAAGTTCAATATCATTTAAATAGCCTTAGATTTCATTTTACAGAATATTTCCTTAAATTTATTTAAACTTAAAATATCCATTTAATCCCTTTTACCAAAACCAAGTTATAAAATCATATCTCAAATCCTGAATTCAATAGTTTCAAATCGATTTAATTGAATATAATTCTTAATTAAATACCATTTCCAATTAATTCAACTTTATCTTCTCAACTCTAGCTTATTCAAAATTTTACCAAATCTAATTTGCAATATAAATTTAAACGAATCCTTAAACATATTATATGTATTAAATCAATCTCAATTAGATTTAATATTATTATTAGGTCTATACATAAAATTTTCATTTTTATACGTATAATATTCTAAGAATCAGTCTTTATTAAAACTATGTTTTTCTTTTCCAAACCATAGAAATTATTTTCAAACATTTATATATATATGGACCAACGATGTCTGTATATAATTTACTACGCTATGGTCAAGGGATACGGATATTTATCATTTCAATCCGAAATTTAAATATACGGGTAGATATCACTTCGACCTGTAATCCCAAATTCAATTTAAATGAAAATCGCTTGGGTTTATCATTTCAACCCATAACGAAATTCTCCTATCCAAAAGTCCGTTCGGGTATGTATCATTTCAACCCATAGTGGATTCTAAATTACAGGGAACTTGCAGAGTGATAACAGATAATACAATAAAATAACATGCATATATCATCAATAAAAATAAAATATAAACAACGGGATATGGTGTCATATCCCACAGGTGAACAGTTATAGAAAATAGCATATATATATATATATATATAACAATTTAAATGACTACAGCATCATATTTCAATTGTCGTTTCAATTGAAATCAAATTAAATAAAATACAAGAACATTAATCGTGAGTGATTGCTCACCTTTCGAGGCTAGAGAAGAACGATAATGACGTCAATTATGGATCCCAATACGAACTTTGAAGCAAAGCAAAATTGGCACGAATTTTATGACGAAGCTGATAGGTAGAAATCGATGAAAAAAAATCAATCGGTTTGATATAAACAGAGTATATATATTATATGTGTTATTTAAATTTCCTTAAAATCTCAATAAATTTAATTTAAGACGGATATTCAAATAAAATATTCACATTGTTTGAAACTGATATTAAATTTAAAATACATATTAAAACAAAACATCATCATATTATTGAAAAATCAATACTTAAATTTAAACACATAAACGTTTTTCCTCTTAAATCAATATTACATTTAAACACACAAAATAAAATTTAGGCATAATATATATATATATATATATATATATATATATATATATATATAAATCATCACTTATTTAAAACACGCATTTTAAAATAACATATTTATATATAGTTTACTCAAAATTCAAAGCATATACTGAGAAAATCAATCTATGTATATAGACCATACATTATGGAAGCACCACAGAAAAGAGAAAAAAACAGAACATACTTTATATATATATATATATATATACTAGAATCAAGATGAAAATTATACATTTAAATTTTTAGTTTTACAACATAAATCACTAATGCTTTTACAACACTCAGCTGCCATACTAATATATGTTATGTTCGAACAGAAATAAAAATCTAATTATATTTTCAAAATAGGTATATTACTAATATTTTATAATAACAAATAAGATATAAGACTAAAGTATATATACGTCTCTGAAAAGCTTGGCTTAAAATTCACATAAGCATTAAACATAAAAAAATATGTAGATATAGTTTTATGCTAAAATGTCAATTATATGGAGACTGTTATAATGTGAAAATTTGTGAACGCGAGTTGAAATATAAAGATGGATTTGTCAAATATATTGGAAGCAGAGGACAGGGAGGGGAGAATCAAAGCATGGAAAAAAAATATAAAATAAAAAGGAGAAAATGGAGGCCATACCTTCAGAGCTCACGCACGCAAGAAGAAATGAAGAAAATGTTGAGATGCAATTGAAAACTATTTGTGTACGAGGCTTATATTTATACATGATTGCATTGATTGAGGTAAGAGAATATAGACAAGGAATAAATTTAAATCAATTATACACGATTGCATTGATTGAGGTGAGAGAATATAGGCAAGAAAGATTTGAGCGAATATTTACAGTGGTATTGATTGCGTGAATTTAGCAAAAGGAAACAGCAAGAAATCTTTGGCAAACATTTTGTACACGTTTAAAATTTATTAGGAAGTAAATGCGTTGATTAAAACGCAAGAAATATTTATAAAATGGAAAGGTGGTAAAATATTTGCGTACAAGGTTGAGTATTTAAATGAAACTAGTATTGATTGCTTGGAGAAATGGCAGGAAATAATTCCTGTAGGGAGGAATTTGCGCGTGATATTTAATTTAGGAGATAATTTCGTTGGATAGATTAAGTAAAGAAACGTACTAATTAATGGTATATGAACATTAAGGAAATAAAAGAATTTCATTTGAATGGTGGTAAGGAAAAATCAAATATTTTGTTCCTATTAATTGCAAAGGAGTAAATGGAAAAGAAAAGACACTAATACACGTGAATTTCAAACAATCTTGAAACGGATTTTGAACTTCTAAAGAGAAATAAATTTGCTTGAAACTGCTACGCGAATTTTTATTCCTATTATAAAAATGAGGAAAAAGGGAACGTAGAAATTTACACGTAACTTAGCAAAATTAGATTTAAAAGAAATTGAACGTCTAGGGAAATGATTTCTTTCCCACTTGGAATGCAAGACTACAGATAAATTTATTATTTAAAGTCAAAATAAATATTATTCCCAATTGAAACCATATTAACTTTTAAATCATTAAATTAACATATAAAATAATAACAGCTATCTACTGCTTTATAGTAAATAAAAAAATTATAAATTCACAGAATACAACCTGTTACTTTTATTTCAAAATATCTTTCTTATAATAATTATTATATTTGGAAAACATTTTGAAATAATTTTCTCTTTTAAAGATTATAAATAAAATATTATTATGTTAACTACCAAATTAAATGTTCATTTTAATACATTCTCTTTCCTTAGTGGAAAGATTTCAACAAATACAAATATTAATTTCGTATTAAAATCAAATAAGAATCTAATTCAACTACTTCTTTTTATTAACAATAAATCAAACATTATTTAATAATTTCACATAACTCAACATATCCATTAGTTACCAACTTTAGTTCATTTGTTAGAGGTTAACTTATTTGAATTACAACAATACAATTAAACTATTGTTTCCTCTTTAATTTTATTCAATAAATCAATATTTACAATTAACAATTATTATTAAATTCTTAACATTTGTTGTTTTTAATTCAAACTGTAAATCTCATATAAACTATTATTATTCGCATCATTTTTGTTTCTACCAAATTTTATTCAATATTTTAAAAAAAAATTAGAATTTTAAATTGATCTAAAATTTCGGATCGTTACCCATTACCCTTTTTTTTCCAGATCTGAACTGCGTTGCAAAAATGAAGATGGGAAGAGATTTTTGAAACGGTTAGGAAATCAAAGATTTTTATTCCTATTAAATACGGAGATGCAAATGAAAGTGGAAAGTTTTACATGTGAATTAGAGGCAGGGTTTTAATTCTTTTTTTTAAAAAATGCACGTGCTGATTTGATTTTTAACAGCTAAGATATGAAATCAAAGAGTGCGTACAATAGATGCAATAATTAAAACGAACATACGCCCAAATTAATTAACAAGTAACGTAATCTAAATTTATATGTTTTCTTATTTATTCACTACTTATATTTAATTACACGTAATCTAAACATTAAATTTT
This sequence comes from Allium cepa, assembly GCA_030765085.1. Classification (NCBI taxonomy): domain Eukaryota; kingdom Viridiplantae; phylum Streptophyta; class Magnoliopsida; order Asparagales; family Amaryllidaceae; genus Allium; species Allium cepa. Next base: position 38,893,623 of record CM060935.1, on the reverse strand, counting down.
TATTTCAAAACATTATTATTTAAAAAAATTCGAAAATTCAATTAAATACGTTATTAAAAACCGTTTAAAAATTTATGGGTTGTTACACTCTCCCCCACTCAAAACTTTTCGTCCCTGAAAGGAAGGAGGTAGGGGAATAGCAACAAACAGAAAGAAAAAATAGATTGAAGTGCAAGATAAACAATTAATTTAAAACTATACAAATTTTAGTTGAAATATTCATTTAAAAACTTCATTTGAAATTTAATTTTCTTTAATACTTTAATACTTTTCAGAACTCCTTTGAAAACAATTATTTACATTATTACATATATTTACAAAGAAGCTATTGAAAATATTAAATCCAAAATTTATAAAAAAAAATATTTATCCTAAGATACTTCCAACATTATAGATAAATTAATAATCATTCTCTTTAAATATGTTATAATTAATTAATAACTTCTGAAACACTAAAAATTTTCTATTATACCATGTAGTATATAAATAAACAATATTTAAAAAGGATATATCCAACAAGGAAAGAAGGTAGATTTGGAAAACAGAATCAAGGTGAATAACTAAAGCTGAGCAGATAAGGCAGATTCAAAAGAATAGTATCGGGCACGAATAGTTAATTTCAAACCAAAAGAATTTCAATTTCAAAGATTAATACAAAATTTCTTATTGGAAATACTTTTATAATAAAATACTTTTATATCGAAACCAATTTTCCTTTCAAAAATCTTTTATAACTCGATGTTTCAACAAGTTTATCCTCGTTCTTGCAGACTCTGGCCATGAATTGATCAGGCGCAAAGCTAGAATTCTTTAAGTACTTAGTAGACATGTTTCAACACCCAGTGAAAATACTGAAAAACTTTTAAAAACAGATATGGAAAGTACAATCCAAACAAAATAACCAAACCAAAACCTTTGTCTAACCATGGTTCGCAGAAACACAATGGTTACGCCTGGATCCTCCAAGAAACAATCTGTATCCGTTATCTTTCTTAGCCATGCGAGTTACACCATGATGACTAGTAGGGTGCAGGATACACAATGGTTAAGCCTGGATCCCCCAGGAAACAATCCGTACCCCTAGATTGTCTCAGCCAGGTAGTTTCGCTACTAATGCGACCTACATAGATTGCAGGATACAAAATGGTTATGCCTGGATCCCCCAGGAAACAATCCGTACCCCTAGGCCGTCTCAGCCAGGCAGTTGCGCTATGCAGTCGCGAGAAGAAAAAAACCATGGGTTACGCCAAGGTGGGACACTCGAGTATCACATCCGGAAAATCAAACATCAGAGAGAATAATATCGATAGAATGAATCCACAATGTGGCCACAAATCGGATATCAAGCAGAAGGCACTTTCCATATATTTACTTCAAAAATATGTATCATATAATACCTTTTCAATTCACTTTCAAATATCATGCTTATATAAAGCCCATTATATATAGGATTCCATTTTCAATCGATTGCTTTCCAAATCAATAGTATATCAAATCACACTTACATAGACTTCGATTATATAAAATTTCTCTTCCCAAATTGAGTACCTTTCAAATCAATAGGTTTCAAATCAATTTCGTAGTATACAAATCAGTTTTATGTAAGTTCGATAACTCCCAAATTAAGTATTTAGTAAATCAAGGTTCTCAAATTTTTTCTCATTTCAATAACTTTTCAGTTTCAAGATCATATATGATTTCCCCAAATTTTCTTCCAAATGAAATATATTCAGTTTCAAAGTTTCTTAAACAATAGGTTTAGAAAATAATCCAAATTTCCAAATCAACAAAATTTAGGTCAAACAAATTCATTTCCAAAATCACCATATAAGTACTGGTTTTAATTCCAATCTAATTTCAAAACCAAATATTCTTCTCAAAATCAATTATACTCAAAATGGTTTCTAAATTTATAATTATCCCTTTAAAACCTTTAAACTATTTATTTCTATATAAAAATCCAATTTTCCTTTTTCAAATTATTTATTTAACAAAAGTTTCAAATTTACTTAAGTCATACTCTTCATACTTTAAACATACAAAACTAAACTTACATTCTTTATCAAATATTTTATACTCTTCGAAATTTCTTAGTTTTAAAATTTTAAACCTTGATTTGGAAGTCCTCGAACCTTCAAAGTAGTCGGTGAAACCAAATTTCAAATCCAAGAGTTGGAAATCAGCAACAAATCAGTAAATCAAATTTTTTTTTAATATAAATAGAGTTATACTAAACCAAATTGAAAACTCGAGGATTGAACACCGGCTTACTTTAAATTATTTCAAATATATATACCTATATCTTTCGAATATCAAATCATACTTCGGAATTTGAAATCAAAATTGGTTTCACAAAGTCACTCGCATAGCAAAGCTATTAAAGTGGCCTCTCCCACTCCGAAACTCGAAAATCAATGTCGATGATGCGTGCACTCATCACCGAAATTATTTTCCAGCGACATAAGTGAGTTCTGGACTTCTATTTTCTTGAAAACTTCTTTGAATTTTTTATCGAAATCCTTGGAACTCATTTGAAGTCATTTGAAACATTTCTTATTCAGAAAATACTTTCAAATCTTATTATTATATATTTCAAAATCCTAAACCAATTTTCAAAAATACCGGAGTCCAATCTCTTGAATTTCAAATTCAAAACCTTTCAGTTATAAATCATTTTTATATAAATAAATTTTCTTATAATATTTTCAAATTTTCAAATCTTTTCGAAACTTCGAATCCTCGTTTTTTAAAGGTATATAATCCTTATCGAAAACATTTTCTCTTTTGTATATAGAATAAAATCATAGTTACCCAAATAAAAATTTCAGCATATAAATCAATTTTAAAATACAAACAAAACCCGATTTTCAAAGGATGATTCAAGAAAGGATTTTAAAACAAAGATAGAGATTTAATTTAGAGGAACTCCAATCAATAGAATCCTAATTCGAAGATAGACTCGATCGAAGATGAGATAATTAAATTACAAAATAGAAGATGGATATACTTCTATAAATCGCGGGCGACCTTTACCGGTGAACCGTGATTCCAAAACTAGATCGGTGGAGAATTCTGAGGCAATTCGACTTTCGATCGCCAGAGATATAATTCAGAATAACAAGAGGTAGTAGCATCTAAACCGAGGGATACATAAATCTCCGGTGAATCAATGCCAACTGTAAAGGAGTTTCACCCCCTTTACAAATCATTCAGTGGAGTCATTGGATATTCCAGAATCAAAAGAATATAAATAGAGAGAGACAAGAATGAATTTTTGAACCACATGGAACGTTCCAAAGTTCAAAGGAAATCGAGTTAAAAGGAAGAGACTCAACTCGAAGGAAAGTGATTTTGTAAATAAATTTACCATATATGCTAAGTTTTGCCTAGAGCCAAAGCTCTGATACCAACTGTAACAGCCCGATATTTTCAACCATTCGCATCCGTGCATGTCGGACTTAAATAATTTAAAATACCGAATTGTTAATTAAAATTTGGCAAAACTCAGCATATACAGTAAATAAATCAACCACAGAATCACAGACACATAGTAATATAAAATAATGCAGCGGAATAGATAAATAGTAGTTCATGAAGCTACTATATAAATACCAGAGTTAGAAATAAAAATACAATATAATACCTCAAATACAGTGAAGTCTCCAGTACGAACAGATGACCTCTCCAAACGAATCAACTGAAAGAGCTGAAAACTGATTCAGTAGTTGGATCCTCAAATGATGCTCCAAACTCCAAAGGCGAGTCTCAAATGCCGTATCGCTTAGTCTGACCCGAGCGTAAAGCAAAAACACAAAACACTCGAGTAAGGATTAACATTCTTATATCAGTAAATCCAAATCAAGTGAAATATCAACTGAAATACAAATAACTTAAGGATGTTTGGGATAACCATCCTCTAAGGGTCCATAGAACTATCTACAAGGTAGAAATATACACTATAACACCGTGGTCATTCAATTTTATTTAGACTTTAAAATCAAAACATCATTTCCCTTTCAAATATATCTACTTTCCAAGAGAGTATATATATTAAATAATTTGTAAAGTAAAGTATTTGAAATTTCCTCAACTACACAAATTGATTCTAATCAACTCAAGTTCCAAATTCCCATTTGTTCAAAGCACAATTTATTAATTCAATTCAACTCCCAATAACCATTTAAACTTTCATTATATTCAAAGCTTTAATATTAAATATTTTAAAGTTAAATCTAATAGTTTCATATAGATCTTGATTTAGCTTCATCATTATTATTAAGTCAGGAAATATCTACTTAGCCAGTTCAATATCATTTAAATAGCCTTAGATTTCATTTTACAGAATATTTCCTTAAATTTATTTAAACTTAAAATATCCACTTAATCCCTTTTACCAAAACCAAGTTATAAAATCATATCTTAAATCCCGAATTCAATAGTTTCAAATCGATTTAATTGAATATAATTCTTAATTAAATACCATTTCCAATTAATTCAACTTTATCTTCTCAACTCTAGCTTATTCCAAATTTTACCAAATCTAATTTGAAATATAAATTTAAACGAATCCTTAAACATATTATATGTATTAGATCAATCTCAATTAGATTAAATATTATTATTAGGTCTATACATAAAATTTTCATTTTTATACGTATAATATTCTAAGAATCAGTCTTTATTAAAACTATATTTTTCTTTCCCAAACCATAGAAATTATTTTCAAACATTTATATATATATGGACCTACGATGTCTATATATAATTTCCTATGCTATGGTCAAGGGATACGAATATTTATCATTTCAATCCGAAATTTAAATATACGGGTAGATATCACTTCGACCCGCAATCCCAAATTCAATTTAATTGAAAATGCTTGGGTTTATCATTTCAACCCATAACGAAATTCTCCTATCCAAAAGTCCGTTCGGGTATGTATCATTTCAACCCATAGTGAATTCTAAACTACAGGGAACTTGCAGAGTGATAACAGATAATAAAATAAAATAACAGGCATATATCATCAAAAAAAAAAATAAACCACAGGATATGGTGTCATATCCTACAGGTGAACAGTTACAGAAAATAGCATATATATAACAATTTAAATGACTACAACATCATATTTCAATTGTCGTTTCAATTGAAATCAAATTTAATAAAATACAAGAACGTTAATCATGAGTGATTGCTCACCTTTCGAGGCTAGAGAAGAACGATAATAAGGTCAGTTACGGATCCCAATACGAACTTTCAAGCAAAGCATAATTGGCATGAATTTGATGACAAAGCTGATAGATAGAAATCGATGGGAAAAAAAATCTATCGGTTTGATATAAACAGAGTATATATTATATGTGTTATTTAAATTTCCTTAAAATCTCAATAAATTTAATTTAAGACGGATATTCAAATAAAATATTCACATTGTTTGAAACTGATATTAAATTTAAAATACATATTAAAACAAAACATCATCATATTATTGAAAAATCAATACTTAAATTTAAACACGTAAACGTTTTTCCTCTTAAATCAATATTACATTTAAACACACAAAATAAAATATAGGCATAATATTTATAAAAATCATCACTTATTTAAAACACGCATTTTAAAATAACATATTTATATATAGTTTACTCAAAATTCAAAGCATATACTGAGAAATCAATCTATATATATAGACCTTACATTATGAAAGCACTACAGAAAAGAGAAAAAAACAAAATATACTTTATATATATACCAGAATTGAGATGAAAATTATACATTTAAATTTTTAGCTTTACAACATAAATCACTAATGCTTTTACAACACTTAGCTGCCATACTAATATATGTTATATTCGAATAGGAATAAAAATCTAATTATATTTTCAAAATATGTATATTACTAATATTTTATAATAACAAATAAGATATAAGACTAACGTATATATACGTCTCTGAAAAGCTTGGCTTAAAATTCACATAAGCATTAAACATAAAAAAATATGTAGATATAATTTTATGCTAAAATATCAATTAAATGGAGACTGTTATAATGTGAAAATTTGTGAATGCGGGTTGAAATATAAAGATGGATTTATCAAATATATTGGATGCAGAGGACAGGGAGGGGAGAATCAAAGCATGGAAAAAAAAAGAGAAGAAAATGGAGGCCATAAATTCAGAGCTCACACACGCAAGAAGAAATGAAGAAAATGTTGAGATGCAATTGAAAACTATTTGTGTACGAGGCTTATATTTATACACGATTGCATTGATCGAGGCGAGAGAATATAGGCAAGAAATAAATTTAAATCAATTATACACGATTGCATTGATTGAGGTGAGAGAATATAGGCAAGAAAGATTTGAGCGAATATTTACAGTGGTATTGATTGCGTGAATTTAGCAAATGGAAACTGCAAGAAATCTTTGGCAAACATTTTGTACACGTTTAAAATTCATTAGGAAGTAAATGCGTTGATTAAAATGCAAGAAATATTTATAAAATGGGAAGGTGGTGAAAATTATTTGCGTACAAGGTTGAGTATTTAAATGAAACTAGTATTGATTGCTTGGAGAAACGGCAGGAAATAATTCCTGTCAGGAGGAATTTGCGCGTGATATTTGATTTAGGAGATAATTGCGTTGGATAGATTAAATAAAGAAACGTACTAATTATTGGTATAGGGACATTAAGGAAATAAAAGAATTTCATTTGAATGGTAAGGAAAAATCAAAGATTTTGTTCCTATTAATTGCAAAGGAGTAAATGTAAAAGAAGAGACACTTATACACGTGAATTTCAAACAATCTTGAAACGGATTTTGAACTTCTAAAGAGAAATAAATTTGCTTGAAGCTGCTACGCGAATTTTTATTCCTATTATAAAAATGAGGAAAAAGGGAAGCGTAGAAATTTTACACGTAACTTATCAAAACTAGATTTAAAAGAAATTGAACGTCTAGGGAAATGATTTCTTTCCCACTTGGAATGCAAGGCTACGGATAAATTTATTATTTAACGTCAAAATAAATATTATTCCCAGTTGAAACCATATTAACTTTTAAATCATTAATTAACATATAAAATAATAACAACTATCTACTGCTTTATAGTAAATAAAAAAATTGTAAATTCACAGAATACAACCTGTTACTTTTATTTCAAAATATCTTTCTTATAATAATTATTATATTTGGAAAACATTTTGAAATAATTTTCTCTTTTAAAACTTATAAATAAAATATTATTACGTTAACTACCAAATTAAATGTTCATTTTAATACATTCTCTTTCCTTAATGGAAAGATTTCAACAAATACAAATATTAATTTCGTATTAAAATCAAATAAAAATCTAATTCAACTACTTCTTTTTATTAACAATAAATCAAACATTATTTAATAATTTCACATAACTCAACATATCCATTAGTTACCAATTTTAGTTCATTTGTTATAGGTTAACTTATTTGAATTACAACAATACAATTAAACTATTGTTTCCTCTTTAATTTTATTCAATAGATCAATATTTACATATAAACTATTATTATTCCCATCATTTTTGTTTCTACTAAATTTTATTCAATATTTTAAAAAAAATTAGAATTTTAAATTGGTCTAAAATTTCGGATCGTTACCCATTACCCTTTTTTTCCAGATATGAACTGCGTTGCAAAAATGAAGATGGGAAGAGATTTCTGAAACGGTCAGGAAATCAAAGATTTTTGTTCCTATTAAATACGGAGACACAAATGAAAGTGGAAAGTTTTACATGTGAATTAGAGGCAGAGTTTTAATTCTTTTTTTTTTAAATGCACGTGCTAATTTGATTTTTAACGGCTAAGATATGAAATCAAAGAGTGCGTACAATAAATGTAATAATTAAAACGAACGTACGCCCAAATTAATTAACAAGTAACGTGATCTAAATTTATATGTTTTCTTATTTATTCACTACTTATATTTAATTATACGTAATCTAAACATTAAAATTTTATTTCAAAACATTATTTTTTAAAATTTCTCAAAAATTCAATTAAATACGTTATTAAAAACCGTTTAAAAATTTATGGGTTGTTACACTCTCCCCCACTCAAAACTTTTCGTCCCTGAAAAGGAAGGAGGTAGGGGAATAGCAACAAACAGAAAGAAAAAATAGATTGAAGTACAAGATAAACAATTAATTTAAAACTATACAAATTTTACTTGAAATATTCATTTAAAAACTTCATTTAAAATTTAATTTTCTTTAATACTTTAATACTTTTCAAAACTCCTTTGAAGACAATTATTTACATTATTACTTATATTTACAAAGAAGCTATTGAAAATATTAAATCCAAAATTTATAAAAAAAAAATATTTATCTCAAGATACTTCCAACATTATAGATAAATTAATAATCATTCTCTTTAAATATGTTATAATTAATTAATAACTTCTGAAACACTAAAATTTTTCTATTATACCATGTAGTATATAAATAAACAATATTTAAAAAGGATATATCCAACAAGGAAAGAAGGTAGATTCGGAAACAGAATCAAGGTGAATAATTAAAGCTGAGAAGATAAGGTAGATTCAAAAGAATAGAATCGGGCACGAATAGTTAATTTCAAACCAAAAGAATTTCAATTTCAAAGATTAATACAAAATTTCTTGTTGGAAATACTTTTATGATAAAATACTTTTATATCGAAACCAATTTTCCCTTCAAAAATTTTTTATAACTCGATGTTTCAACAAGTTTATCCTCGTTCTTGCAGACTCTGGCCATGCGTTGATCAGGCGCAAAGCTAGAATTCTTCAAGTACTTAGTAGACTGTTTCAACACCCAGTGAAAATACTGAAAAACTTTTAAAAACAGATATGGAAAGTACAATCCAAACAAAATAACCAAACCAAAACCTTTGTCTAACCATGGTTCGCAGATACACAATGGTTACGCCTGGATCCCCTAAGAAACAATCAGTATCCGTAAGCTTTCTCAGCCCTGCGAGTTACACCATGATGACTAGTAGGGTGCAGGATAAACAACGGTTACGCCTGGATCCCCCAGGAAACAATCCGTACCCCTAGGTTGTCTCAGCCAGGCAGTTTCGCTACTAATGCGACCTACATAGATTGGCGAATACACAATGGTTACGCCTGGATCCCCCAGAAAACAATCTGTACCCCTAGGCCGTCTCAACCAGGCAGTTGCGCTATGCAGTCGCGAGAAAAAAACCATGGGTTACGCAAAGGTGGGACACTCGAGTATCACATCCGGAAAACCAAAAATCAGAGAGAATAATATCGATAGAATGAATCCACAATGTGGCCACAAAGCGGATATCAAGCAGAAGGCACTTTCCATATCTTTACTTCGAAAATATGTATCATATAGTACATTTTCAAATCACTTTCAAATATCATTCTTATATAAAGTCCATTATACATATGATTCCATTTTCAATCGAATGCTTTCCAAATCAATAGTATATCAGATCACACTTATATAGACTTCGATTGTATAAAATTTCTCTTCCCAAATTGAGTACCTTTCAAATCAATAGATTTCAAATCAATTTCGTACTATACAAATCAGTTCTATATAAGTTCGATAACTCCCAAATCAAGTATTTAGTAAATCAAGGTTCTCAAATTTTTTCTCGTTTCAACAACATTTCAGTTTCAAGATCATATATGATTTCACCAAATTTTCTTCCAAATGAAATATATTCAGTTTCAAAGTTTCTTAAACAATAGGTTTAGAAAATAATCCAAATTTCCAAATCGACAAAATTTAGGTCAAACAAATTCATTTCCAAAATCACCATATAAGTACTGGTTTTAATTCCAATCTAATTTCAAAACCAAATATTCTTCTCAAAATCAATTATACTCAAAATGGTTTCTAAATTTATAATTATCCCTTTAAAACCTTTAAACTATTTATTTCTATATGAAAAATCCAATTTTCCTTTTTTAAATTATTCATTTAACAAAAGTTTCAAATTTACTTAAGTCATACTCATCATACTTTAAACATACAAAACTAAACTTATATTCTTTATCAAATATTTTATACTCTTCGAAATTTCTTAGTTTTAAAATTTTAAACCTTGATTTGGAAGTGCTTGAACCTTCAAAATAGTCGGTGAAATCAAATTTCAAATCCAAGAGTTGGAAATCAGCAACAAATCAGTAAATTCAAATCGAAAACTCAAGGATTGAACACCGGCTTGCTTTAAATTATTTCAAATGTATATACCTATATCTTTCGAATATCAAATCATACTTCGAAATTTGAAATCAAAATTGGCTTCACAAAGTCACTCGCATAACAAAGCTATTAAAGTGGTCTCTCCCCACTCTGAAACTCGAAAATCAATGTCGATGATGCGTGCACTCATCACCGAAATTATTGTCCAGTGACATAAGTGAGTTCTGGACTTCTTTTTTCTTGAAAACTTCTTTGAATTTTTTTTCGAAATCCTTGGAACTCAATTGAAGTCATTTGAAACATTTCTTATTCAGAAAATACTTTCAAATCTTATTATTACATATTTCAAAATCTTAAACCAATTTTCAAAAATACCGGAGTCCAATCTCTCGAATTTCAAATTCAAAACCTTTCGGTTATAAATCATTTTTATATAAATAAATTTTCTTATAATATTTTCAAAATTTCAAATCTTTTCGAAACTTCAAATTCTCGTTTTTTTAAAGGTATATAATCCTTATCGGAAACATTTTCTCTTTTATATATAGAATAAAATCATAGTTACCCAAATAAAAATTTCAGCATATAAAACAATTTTAAAATACAAACAAAACCCGATTTTCAAAGGATGATTCAAGAATGGATTTTAAAACAAAGAAAGAGATTTAATTTAAAGGAACTCCAATCAATAGAATCCTAATTCGATGATAGACTCGATCGAAGATGAGATAATTAAATTACAAAATAGAAGATGGATATACTTCTATAATTCCCGGGCGACCTTTACCGGTCAACCGTGGTTCCAAAATTAGATCTGTGCAGAATTCTGAGGCAATTCGACATTCGATCGCCAGAGATATAATTCGGAATAACAAGAGATAGTAGCATCTAAACCGAGGGATACATAAATCTCCGGTGAATCAATGCCAATTGTAAAGGAGTTTCACCCCCTTTACAAATCATTCAGTGGAGTCATTGGATATTCCAGAATCAAAAGAATATAAACAGAGAGAGACAAGAATGAATTTTTGAACCACAGGGAACGTACCAAAGTTCAAAGGAAATCGAGTCAAAAGGAAGAGATTCAACTCGAAGGAAAGTGATTCTATAATAAATTTACCATATATGCTAAGTTTTGCCTAGAGCCAAAGCTCTGATACCAACTGTAACGGCCCGATATTTTCAACCATTCGCATCCGTGCATGTCGGACTTAAATAATTTAAAATACCGAATTGTTAATTAAAATTTGGCAAAACTCAGCATATACAGTAAATAAATCAACCACAGAATCACAGACACATAGTAATATAAAATAATGCAGCGGAATAGATAAATAGTAGTTCATGAAGCTACTATATAAATACCAGAGTTAGATATAAAAATACAACATAATACCTCAAATACAGTGAAGTCTCCAGTACGAACAGATGACCTCTCCAAACGAATCAACTGAAAGAGCTGAAAACTGATTCAATAGTTGGATCCTCAAACGAAGCTCCAAACTCCAAAGGCGAGTCTCAAATGCTATATCGCTTAGTCTGACCCGAGCGAAAAGCAAAAACACAAAACACTCGAGTCAGGATTAACATTCTTATATCAATAAATCAACTCAAGTGAAATATCAACTGAAATACAAATAACTTAAGGATGTTTGGGATAACCATCCTCTAAGGGTCCATAGAACTATCTACAAGGTAGAAATATACACTATAACACCGTGGTCATTCAATTTTATTTAGACTTCAAAATCAAAACATCATTTTCCTTTCAAATATATCTATTTTCCAAGATAGTGTAAATATATTAAATAATTTATAAAGTAAAGTATTTGAAATTTCCTCAACTACACAAATTGATTCTAATCAACTCAAGTTCCAAATTCCTATTTATTCAAAGCTCAATTCATTAATTCAATTCAACTCCAAATAACCATTTAAACTTTCGTTATATTCAAAGCTTTAATATTAAATATTTTAAAGTTAAATCTAACAGTTTCATATAGATCTTGATTTAGCTTCATCATTTTTATTTAGTCAGGAAATATCTACTTAACAAGTTCAATATCATTTAAATAGCCTTAGATTTCATTTTATAGAATATTTCCTTAAATTTATTTAAACTTAAAATATCCACTTAATCCCTTTTACCAAAACCAAGTTATAAAATCATATCTTAAATCCCGAATTCAATAGTTTCAAATCGATTTAATTGAATATAATTCTTAATTAAATACCATTTCCAATTAATTCGACTTTATCTTCTCAACTCTAGCTTATTCAAAATTTTACCAAATCTAATCTGAAATATAAATTTAAACGAATCCTTAAACATATTATATGTATTAAATCAATCTCAATTAGATTAAATATTATTATTAGGTATATACATAAAAAAATTTATTTTTATACATATAATATTCTAAGAATCAGTCTTTATTAAACTATATTTTTCTTTCCCAAACCATAGAAATTATTTTCAAACATTTATATATATATGGACAAACGATGTATGTATATAATTTCCTATGCTATGGTCAAGGGATATAGATATTTATCATTTCAATCCGAAGTTTAAATATACAGGTAGATATCACTTTGACCCGCAATCCCAAATTCAATTTAATTGAAAATCTCTTGGGTTTATCATTTCAACCCATAACGAAATTCTCCTATCCAAAAGTCTGTTCGGGTATGTATCATTTCAACCCATGGTGAATTCTAAACTACAGGGAACTTGCAGAGTGATAACAGATAATACAATAAAATAACAGCAATATATCATCAATAAAAATATAATATAAACAACAGGATATGGTGTCATATCCTACAGGTGAACAGTTACAGAAAATAGCATATATACAAAAATTTAAATGACTACAGCATCATATTTCAATTGTCGTTTCAATTGAAATCAAATTTAATAAAATGCAAGAACGTTAATCGTGTGTGATTGCTCACCTTTCGAGGCTAGAGAAGAACGATAATGAGGTCAGTTATGGATCCCAATACGAACTTTGAAGCAAAACAAAATTGGCACGAATTTGATGACAAAGCTGATAGATAGAAATCGATGAAAAAAATTCAATCGATTTGATATAAACAGAGTATATATTATATCTGTTATTTAAATTTCCTAAAAATCTCAATAAATTTAATTTAAGACGGATATTCAAATAAAATATTCACGTTGTTTGAAACTGATATTAAATTTAAAATACATATTAAAACAAAACATCATCATATTATTGAAAAATCAGTACTTAAATTTAAACACATAAACGTTTTTCCTCTTAAATCAATATTACATTTAAACACACACACAAAATAAAATATAGGCATAATATATATAAAAATCATCACTTATTTAAAACGCGCATTTTAAAATAACATATTTATATATAGTTTACTCAAAATTCAAAGCATATACTGAGAAAATCAATCTATATATATATATAGACCATACATTATGAAAGCATTACAGAAAAGAGAAAAAAACAAAACATACTTTATATATATACTAGAATCGAGATGAAAATTATACATTTAAATTTTTAGTTTTACAACACAAATCACTAATGCTTTTACAACACTCAGCTGCCATACTAATATATGTTATATTCGAACAGGAATAAAAATCTAATTATATTTTCAAAATATGTATATTACTAATATTTTATAATAAAAATAAAATATAAGACTAAAGTATATATACGTCTCTGAAAAGCTTGGCTTAAAATTCACATAAGCATTAAACATAAAAAAAATATGTAGATATAGTTTTATGCTAAAATATCAATTAAATGGAGACTGTTATAATGTGAAAATTTGTGAACGCGAGTTGAAAAATAAAGATGGATTTGTCAAATATATTGGAAGCAGAGGACAGGGAGGGGAGAATCAAAGCATGGAAGAAAATATATAAAATAAAAAGAAGAAAATGGAGGGCATACCTTCAGAGCTTACGCACGCAAGAAGAAATAAAGAAAATGTTGAGATGCAATTGAAAACTATTTGTGCACGAGGCTTATATTTATACACGATTGCATTGATTGGGGTGAGAGAATATAGGCAAGAAATAAATTTAAATCAATTATACACGATTGCATTGATTGAGGTGAGAGAATATAGGCAAGAAAGATTTGAGCGAATATTTACAGTGGTATTAATTACGTAAATTTAGCAAAAGGAAACTGCAAGAAATCTTTGGCAAACATTTTGTACACGTTTAAAATTTATTAGGAAGTAAATGCGTTGATTAAAACGCAAGCAATATTTATAAAATGGGAAGGTGGTGAAAGTTATTTGCGTACAAGGTTGAGTATTTAAATGAAACTAGTATTGATTGCTTGGAGAAACGGCAGGAAATAATTCCTGTCAGGAGGAATTTGCGCGTGATATTTGATTTAGGAGATAAGTGCGTTGGATAGATTAAATAAAGAAACGTACTAATTAATGGTATAGGAACATTAAGGAAATAAAAGAATTTCATTTGAATGGTAAGGAAAAATCAAAGATTTTGTTCCTATAAATTGCAAAGGAGTAAATGGAAAAGAAGAGACACTTATACACGTGAATTTCAAACAATCTTGAAACGGATTTTGAACTTCTAAAGAGAAATAAATTTGCTTGAAACTGCTACGCGAATTTTTATTCCTATTATAAAAATGAGGAAAAAGGGAAGCGTAAAAATTTACACGTAACTTATCAAAACTAGATTTAAAAGAAATTGAACGTTTAGGGAAATGATTTCTTTCCCACTTGGAATGCAAGGCTACGGATTGTAACAACACGTAAATTTAACCGGTTTTAATAACTTTATTAATTGAGAATTTATGGAATTTTAAACGATAAAATTTCGAAATATAAATTTGATATTTGAAATGCGTTTAATTAAATATAGCAACTGGTAAATTTTCATCCGAAAATATGAAAGTTTATTTCGCGCGTAAATTTACTTCAATTTAATCAGTTAAAAAGCGATGAAAATAAAACGTTTTAAAACCAAAATATTTTTACATAGGAAAATTCTAAAGCATCTTTTGAGCAAGTTGTCAGTTCGTCGTTTTTCCAAATTCGGACATCTTTGGCTCCGTCGATCTTATTTTTCTGCGATTTTTATGCATTTTCCGTAGTCGAAAATTTCGAATTTTTATAATTCAATCATACGACTGATATCTGTATACCATTTTGATCGCCTCGTCGTGCTGATCTCTATGGTAAATTAATTTGCTTGTTTCGGTGTCCGTTGCGCAACGAGAACCGCGAAATAGATAGCCATATCGGTTACGAAATTTGAACCTTTTGTTTCCCTGTCCTTTCATTGCCTCCGTGCGTGAAAGCTGTCGGCCGCTACCATTATTTTTCTCGAATTCAACTCCAGACTTTTATTTTTCCAACGGGTGGGAAGTTGACAGCCGGTTGCGTTAAATATTTCCTTGATTCATATTACTAACCTTTACATTTCCAAGGTTAAAAGTATTTTTGTTCGTTGCTTTCATTTTTCTTATTGGAAAAAAGAGACTAGTTCATTCTTATTTCTGTTTCCTGTGCTCCACTGAGCCACTTTTCTCTCATCCTTCTTCTTTGTTTTAAATTCATGCAACGGAGAATCAAACCATTTACATATATATCATTTGCTTTTCATGCAAGTTGTCACCTTCCACAGCTTTCCTTATTGGATTGTGTTTGTTCATTGTTATTGCTTGTTTATTTACTTTGACACCATCTCAGTTATCACACTGCAAGTTCCCTTTGTTATGTTTGATTTTTGAATTGGAATTGGAATCGGGTTGAAATGATAAATACCCAAATGAACTTGACCTAGGATAGAGAATTAAATAAAATCCGATTGGTCAATAATTTTATTTAAAGATAAAATAACGATTTTATTCGAGCAAAGAATAAGTTTTGAAATGAAGTTGGAATTTGAATTTTTGAAAGGAAAATGTAAAGATTGAAATCTGAAACAAATATTAACGTAGAAATTGTTGAAAGAACGTTGTTTGAAGTTTAATCATCTAAAAATTAAATTTGAAATTATAATTAAGTTTGGAATTATAATTAAGTTTTAAATTATTGAGTTGTATTTATAATTAAGTTGAAATGATTTGATAATTAAGTTTGAATTCATAATTAAGTGGAAATGATTTAATAATTATGTTTGAATTTATAATCAAGTTTGTAATTATTAAATTTTGAAATTATTAATAATTAAGATTGAAATTATTTAATAATTGAATGAGATTTAATTATTTGATAATTGAATAAAAATTGAATTCTTTGATAAGAGAAATTGAACCTTTGAATAAGTGGATTTGAACTTCGTTAATAAATGAAATTGAGTTCCTTTATTTATTATTAAGCTTTGGAAAATTTAAATAAGAAAATAGGTGAAATTAAACTTCTCGAATATATGAAATTTAATTCTTTATTAATTGAGTTTGAAATTTGTAACGAAGTCAATAAATTAGTGAAATTGAATTTCTTTAACAAGGAATAAAATGTGATTTATTGAAATTAATGTAAGATGACGAATCGAATTTAGTTAAATTTGAAGTTTTGATAAAACGAAGATGAACGTAAGTAATTGATTTAATGAATTGGGAATCAAGTAAAATTGTTTTGAATGATAAAGTAACTTAACGAATATTGAATGAAATCGATAAATGAATTTAAATTGGTTTGAATGTTGAATTTAATCATTTAAATGATTTTCGGAATAAAACTTATATATGAAGTGGAATCAATATTTGAATTGTTTATAAAAAAAATTGAAATTGAATTGCAAGACTTTGAAATGATAATTTGGGAGTTTTGAAGCGTAGATTTTGGAAATTGATTTTGAAAGACAAATGAAATGTGGATTTATAAATTGTAATTGAAATTGAATTTGATTTGGTTTGAAATTTATTAACGACCAATCGGTGTAATAATTACGAAAGTTATTAAAGAGACCGGAATCGGTTATGGATATACTCTCTATTTAAACCGGAAACCACTTTAATAACTATACGCGAAATGATGATCCAGAATGAAGTGGTTGGATTGATGTACGTGATGACTGAAGAAAGAGAACGATAATGGATAGCCTTGACACTTGTGTCAAATTAGAAATGACTAAAATCAGGAGCCGTGCCGGGCCAAATGGGTTTAGCTACCTCGAGCGAACACACTTCTTCGTAACTACTACTCATTACTTGTGATTGATTGGTGCACCCTTGGAATTTCAGGAGTGTTGTTTCGCGGTGTTGCGATCGCTGCGGCGATGCGTTCTCACCTGTCCGGATCAGGCGAATGGTAGTTTCACTACCTTGGGTATTGCCTCATGTGCCTTGTCATACTTGTATCCCTATATACGCGACCACTACGAATTTGATTTGTGTTGTACCTATGGAGTACTCCCTGATATTCCACCAGTTTACGGTGGAGTTTACAGTGTTGTATAGACTATGACATTTATATAAAATGTGTTAAGGGGGATAATGGTAACGCCTTAACACTATTTTGATACCTTATATTACTGATAGACATTATCTATTTAGCGTACACTACTACATAGTAGATAGTTTAACGGATCCTTAGAGGATGATGATTCCAACATCCTTTGAGTTACCTGTATTTCGATTGCTATTTCACTTGAGTTGGATTTATTGATATAAGAATATTAATCCTGACTCGAGTGTTTTGTGTTTTGCTTTACGCTCGGGTCAGACTGAGTGGTTCAGCTTTCGAGATTCGCCTTTGGAGTTGGAGCTTTGCTTGAAGATCCAGCCATCTATTCTGCTTCCAGTATTCGATAATTTCAGTGATGTATTTTGATTTGTATCTGATGTATCGTGTTACTCGCCTGTTGTAAACTCTGATGTATCTTATATATTTATACAGTAGCTTCATGAACTACTATCTCTTTTACTTCCGCTGCACATTATTGCTCCGTGTCTGTGATTCTGTGATTATTTATTTACTGTATACCTGAGTTTTGCCAAATTTAAATTAACAATTCGGTATTTTGAATTATTCAAGTCCGACATGTGCGGATGCGAATAGTCCAAAATAGCGGGTTGTTACACGAATAAATTTATTATTTAACGTCAAAATAAATTTTATTCCCAATTGAAACCATATTAACTTTTAAATCATTAAATTAACATATAAAATAATAACAACTATCTACTGCTTTATAGTAAATAAAAAAATTGTAAATTCAAAGAATACAACCTGTTACTTTTATTTCAAAATATCTTTCTTATAATAATTATTATATTTGGAAAACATTTTGAAATAATTTTCTCTTTTAAAACTTATAAATAAAATATTATTATGTTAACTACCAAATTAAGTGTTCATTTTAATACATCTCTTTCCTTAATGGAAAGATTTCAACAAATACAAATATTAATTTCGCATTAAAATCAAATAAAATTCTAATTCAACCACTTCTTTTTATTAACAATAAATCAAACATTATTTAATAATTTCACATAACTCAACATATCCATTAGTTACCAATTTTAGTTCATTTGTTAGAGGTTAACTTATTTAAATTACAACAATACAATTAAACTATTGTTTCCTCTTTAATTTTATTCAATAGATCAATATTTACAATTAACAATTATTATTAAATTCTTAACATTTGTTGTTTTTAATTCAAATTGTAAATCTCATATAAACTATTATTATTCCCATCATTTTTGTTTCTACCAAAATTTATTCAATATTTTAAAAAAATTAGAATTTTAAATTGGTCTAGAATTTCGGATCGTTACCCATTACTCTTTTTTTTCCAGATCTGAACTGCGTTGCAAAAATGAAGATGGGAAGAGATTTTTGAAACGGTCAGGAAATCAAAGATTTTTATTCCTATAAAATACGGAGACGCAAATGAAAGTGGAAAGTTTTACATGTGAATTAGAGGCAGGGTTTTAATTCTTTTTTTTTTTAAATGCACGTCCTGATTTGATTTTTAACAGCTAAGATATGAAATCAAAGAGTGCGTACAATAGATGCAATAATTAAAACGAACGTACATCCAAATTAATTAACAAGTAACGTAATCTAAATTTATATGTTTTCTTATTTATTCGCTACTTATATTTAATTATACGTAATCTAAACATTAAATTTTTATTTCAAACCATTATTATTTAAAATTTCTCAAAAATTCAATTAAATACGTTATTAAAAACCGTTTAAAAATTTATGGGTTGTTACAGGAAATTTGCTCATCTTAGTTTTCCCAATCATTATCTTCTGTTATTTTATATCCTATTTTAATTTTTTTATTTATATATTTTTTCCATTCAGTGTAAAAATCTCTTGCAAATCTGGGTGTTATAATAACATATCTAGGTTCTATCCATACACCGAAATTGTTGAATATTTTTATAAGGTTTGTTTCACAATAAAAAATATTAATTAATTCTGTGGTATATTTTTGTTTGAAAATACTTATTATCTGGTGCTTTTGATCTTCTGTAATGTTTGTATTATTCTTCATGATCTTTATTATATTTAACATGAATTTATCTTCTAAATATTTTTGCATTTTTTCCATAATTCTATTACTTTTTATCCTTGAATAAAAGTTTTTTTGCTAAGCATTCAGGCATAAGCTAAAGATACTTAGTGGAATATCTTAGGTAAGAATTTTTATTTTTTATCTTCTTCCTCATCTCTCACTCTTGCCGTGTTTGGTTTGGAAGCTATATATTTAATTTAGTATTAAGTTTATCCTCGCCTTATTGCTCTGAATCTACTTTTTC
Organism: Allium cepa; assembly: GCA_030765085.1. NCBI lineage: Eukaryota > Viridiplantae > Streptophyta > Magnoliopsida > Asparagales > Amaryllidaceae > Allium > Allium cepa. Next base: position 38,873,653 of record CM060935.1, on the reverse strand, counting down.
CCTAACGACCTCATGCCTTGTCGGTACTTATGCAATCTTTAACAAGCTTATGTCTTTTGGATTAACTTAAAACTTAATTTATCATAATGGCTTCAGATTATAAACACAACATCATCAAAGTACCATCATACTAAAAAGATAAAGAATAATAGGAAGAAATTACATACCTAAGTCGCTTCACCTTTCTCTTTGCTTATGTTTGAAGAATTTTTAGTTCTGCATACTGTTGTTGAAGAAGTAAGAAGGAAGGAAGAAAACAACCATTAAAGAGAATTCAAGCTTATATTTATTATCGTTGGTTTTCTTACAATAGGATTGATATCCTTTACATCACACTAAGCCGCTGCATATATAGGCAGAGCATTTTACACATTTGGACATACATCTGTCCTTACATACTGGCAACTGGAAGTATAAAGCACTTCCCACTAAAAATAAAAAGAAGGAATCTATCCAAAAGAGTACATCTGTTACACCTTTGTCTTAAAACAAAAGCTAGTGGCGCAAAAAGTAGCCACATCTTGTCTTGATATTGCATTTTAGCAGTGGATTCTTGTCTATCATTTGTTAGTGGAGAATCTTGGTGGGGTCCATTTTGTTATTGGGACAGCTGGTCTTCGTTTTGTTTTCTACTCCAAGCTTGTATCTTTCTTTTTCTTCTTTTATGAGCATTTGTTTCTTGAAATTGTTGACCATATTATTTTCGGATGGTAAATATAAAATGGTCTTAATTTATAACCAAACTCTTCGAATTCCGTTGAAATATATATATATCTTCATGACTGGTGATTCTGCATATAGTTTGAATTTGTCTTCATTTGTTTGTATCTAGAACATATTGTGGCCTATGACATAAGCCCTATAATTTTCATATATGATTTTGTTGATCTCTTATTTCGATAGTTTGTTGTCCCATTTTTGTTCAGTTCATTCTTGATATTCTCCGTCGAACTTTTATGTTTTGATTTTTATGATATGTCTTGCTGGGTCAATGAGGTTTGTTCCTAGATTAAGTGGTGTAGAATTTATTTCCAGACATAATTCTGTTTCTAATATTTCTATGAAGTAATCTGTAATAGAGGAGAGAGGTTCTGGCAAATCTGTCATTGTCTATTCTTCAACGTATAATTTTCCAGTAAATCCATAATTAAGAAGAGTAATTGGATATATGATTATATTCTCATGAACGATATACTTGTACCAGGTAAGGTTAATATGTAATAAGGGTGTTAAGGTTATCATATTACACTTGCAATCTGTCACATAGTATTTGCAATCTTCATATTTTTTTGTACAAGGAATTATTTTGTTCCTAATAGTCTTCCAATCTTTTTTCAGCCCTGTGATATTTATATCAGAACCTTTTACAAGAAAATCATATATCTTTCTGTACTTTGTTGCATTTGTAGACTTTTGGAGAAAATGCTTTATTTCTTTGTCATAAGAATCAACGAAGCTTATGACGTTTTGGTTTGTGGTTGTGGAAGAAACATCCTTTGTTTGTGGAACATGGCCTAAAGAAATCATTTTTTCTTTGTTTTCTGTCATGGCCTTTTGTTTGTATGAGACAATTGGTCTGAGATTTATTTAATCAGAAGGTTCATCTTTTATAAATTTTCCTGTAGATATGTCTAATATTTGTTTTACACTTTAAGAAATCACATAATTATTTTCAAAAATTATTTCCATGGCTGATTTAGCTGTTTCCCAATTTGTGTGGCCTTTGTATTTTGGGAACCCATACCTAGGATCTTTTTCTATTTCTTGGATCTTTGGGATAAGTTCTTCCTATGTTGAATATATTCTGGCACTCAGCCCATTGAACAAACAATAATGAGTGGATTTTTGTTTTGTGTTTGTTTTGTTATGGAACTCATTTACTAAGGTACACAGGATACTCAGCTTTTGTTTATTATCTTTTGGGTCTGTGGCTAGGTTCCAAATATTATCCAGCAGAGTATGTTGATCTTCTATGATGGAAGCATTTGTTTTGAACTTGTTTGTTCTGTAGATTCTGAGAAATTTTCTACTATCTTGACTAGGAGATGTCATATCTGTATCTTATTCTCTGTACATAAAATCATACTCTGTTAATTCATGTTCTAGGAATAATCTAGATAATTTGTCTGGCAAAAAATTTGTTTTTCCTTTTATATGTTCTCAGTTTATCTTTGTTCCACAATTAAATACTATATTTTTAAATTTTAGCCATCTGTTATTTAGAATTCCTCTTTTTTGTTTTCTGAATACTTTACTATAACTTCACAGTCTGTTCTAATAGTTATTTCTTTATGGGAATTAATTAATAATCAAAAATAATTAAAAATTTAAATTCCTCAAAGACATAAATTATTGCAAGTATTTCATAATCCAAGGATGTCAAATATCATTTTTCTTTGTATGTTCCAGAGGTATACCTACAAATTCTTTCTGTTGTTTTTGCTTCATATTTGTTTGGTTTATTTATCAAAATTCCTCCTCAACCAAGGGATGATCGATATGTTTCTATAATTAAATAATCTGTACTTAATGGCAAAGCTAGAGGTTTTAGTCCTTTAGCAAGTTTTTTAATTTGTTCTATTGTTTTGTAGCTTCAAGATTGAATTCTCTTTTCCCTTTAGTACTTGCTTTGATGTATAAAGGTACAATATATTTTGATAAATCTTTTATATAAGGTCTAGCATAATTTACAAGACCTAAGAAGTCTTGTAGTTATGTTAGGCTTCAATTGTGTTTGGAAATTCCAATGTTTTCCTTGTTATATGTGGTTGTAATTCTACCTGTCCTTTTCCTATCCTTGTTCCCAGAAATTCTATAGTATTTTTAAAAGGTTCTATTAACTTTTTGGATATTATTAATCTATGGGCTTCTATTAATTTTAATACGCTATATAAATGTGAAATGTGTTCTTGTTTTGTTTTAGAAAAAACAAGTACATCATCAATATATACACAAGTGTAATTGTTACAATTTTGGAAGATGTTATCCATTTTTCTCTGGAATATTTGTGGCGCGTTTTTTAAACCAAATGACATTACTAACTATTCGTAATATCCTTCACTACATGTAAATGCAGCCCAAGATATGGATTCATGATGCATTTTTACCATCCAAAATCCTGATTTTAGATCAAATTTAGAAAACCAGTTTTTCCCTTGTATTTTATTTATTAGTACATCTTTGTTTGGTATACAATATCCATCTTCATGGGTATTGTCATTTAATCTGGTATAATTCATGACCGTTCTAGATTGGCCTCTTTTTCTTTCTAATTCTTTTTGAACTATGAAGGCAGGAGTCCTGTATCTAGAATCTGTTTTTCTTATAACATTTAAATCTGTTAATATTTTTATATGAATTTTGAATTCTTCCATGATCCAATTATCATATTTAGGGGATCCTATTTTTATTGTTAAGTCTGAGTTTATTATACCTAATTTGCATTGTATTGGGCTTCTTTCCCAATGTTTTAATGGCTTTTCTTAAGGGGGAAATCTATAACATCCCAAGTTTTATCAATTTAAATTAGTAATTTATTTGAATTTTTGGAATTTAATTTGAAATTAATTTGAAAAAAATTCTAATCGAATAAAATAAGTGATGAATTGTATGAATAAGATTTCAATTAAGTTTAAAATTTGAAATAATAAATATTTTTAAATCATTTGAATTTAAGTATATATATGTATGTATATATGAGTAGATCTGAATTTGATTTTGAATCTGAATTTAAATTTTAAATAAATGCTTTAGTAAACTATTTTGAATTTAAAACAATATATGGGTAAGTTATTTAATATATAATTGGTTTAAAATATTTTCTTTTAAATTTTATATTTTTAAATAAAAGAGAAATGCATTTATAAAATAAGAAAAACAATTTTAAAATATATACATATCATTTTTCTCGTGCAAAGGACACATGGAGGATTAGTAACATATTAATTAACAAGTTTTTAATTTTTAGCAATTAAATTTAGAAGTGGAATTCAAGGAGAAAAAATGAACAAGTGTCATAATTTTGTTTTCTTTTTATTTTTAATTAAAAGAAAATAAGGCCAAGTATATACATTTCTATTTCCTCTTTTCCTCATTTTCTTTTCACCTTCAAAAGAATTCAAAGAAAGAAAAAAGAAAACAATCTGTAAACTTCCTCAGATCAGAGAAAGAAATTCATCGGGCAAATTTCAGAAAAAAGCAAATCAAAGAAAAAAATCGGCAAGATCAACAAACAAAGAAGAAAAAAAACAAACAAAGCAGAATATGGAAATTCAAATACTTGCTTCAATTAGCTTGGAAATCAATCAGATCAAAATTGAAACAATTACAGCTTCAAGATCAAAAAAACAACATAGCTTAGTATAATCAAACAACATACAGAAGATCACAGCAAGATCAAGCTCAAGAAAACAGAAACAAATCAAATCAACTGTCAAGCCTCTGTTTTAAAGCTATAGGTGAGTAGATTTTAAAAAAAACTTAAAATAGTACTTGTGGTTTGTGATGATGCTTGAGATAAAATTGTAAAAGTTTTATATGCAAGTAGATATGTGTAAATGTGTGCAAGATTACTATGCATGCCTAGTATCAGGCATTTTTGCTTCTGTCTAGAAACAGGTTTCCAAAACCTGTTTGAAATTCAAAATCTTTCACCCCTAATACCTGTTAGATCTTAGGATTCAAACAAATTTTGTTTGTTTAAACCTGTTTTAAGTTTTAAAAATGAATTCAAGCAAAACAAATTATAGTCTTCTACTGGAAAGTAAAATTACAGGCAATAATCCAAAATGTGTAAAAATTAAATGTCATGATTTCTGATCTCAAGCTTATAAATCGAAACGTTTTTGAAATTTATGATTTTTAAAGGCAAAATCATAATTTTTAACGAAGTATCCTTCGAGAAAATTAAGGATGAACGGAATCTAGTTTTTGACGAAGTACTGGTGATCGGCGAACTTTCAGGTGTCGGGATTGCTTCCAAAGATGCTTGGGTGATCGTCGAACTCGAGAAAAATGCGAGGCAAACATCATGGTGATCTAATTCTGACGATCTAGGGTTTAAACCCATGTTTTGTTGATATCTAGAAATATGATTGGCATGAGTTCATCAGAGAACCAGAATCGATCGCATGTGTGCCAATCGAAGCATTAGTTATCGTTGAAGCTTCGAGCACGATCGCATGACCTCTGACGGTCGGAGGTGGAAGCACGGAGTGGTTTTGTAAGGATCGGTTTTGTTCTAGGAGGGGTCAGGCAACTCGGTTGCGAGTTCACCGTTGTTCAGGGATTCTGGGTGGTCTTGAGGCTCGAGGAGATCGACGCCGATGTGTAGAAGGTCATAGCACTGGCCAGAGGTGGCCGAAGATCTGGTGCATGTGCACGACGGGATGTTTGTATCGGTGAAGGTGGGTTTGGGCAGAACAGTGGGTGACTCGAAGTCATTGTTGGGCGATTGCATTACTGGATCGAGTCCTAGCTCGAGTAGTTTGTTGTGCGTATCGGGTTTGTACTTAAACAAAATTTAAGTTTAAAAAAAACGCATACGGGTGGGTTTTGGAAATGATTCGAAGCAGGTGACGTTTTAACTCCGGGAACACCCAAAGTAGGTCTCGGTTTGACTTACAAAACAGTTTCATTTTAATAAAAACAGATTTAAAATCTTTTAAACCTATGATTTAAAACAATAAATTGTCTTGATTTAAAATTGGATAGTTAAAGATGAGAAAGTTACGTTTTAAAAGTAATTAAGTTTATTTTTATTAATTTATTCCTAATTTATGTTATACAAATAATGTAATTAAAAGGTTAATTAAACTGTAATTAGGAATAAAATTAGTTAATGTAATTAATTAATGGATACATAATTAATAGAAGTAATTAAGATTAAATGATTAATAATTAAGCAATAACTAAGAATAATTAATTAATTTAGTAATTAATAAAAATTAATCAAATGATAATTAAGGTTAATTAATTTTCAATTAAGGATTAATTAGTGTATAATTAAGAATATTTAATCATTAATTAAGATAATTAATTAAGGAATAATTAATTAACAAAAGTAATTAAGATTTAATTAATTAAAAATTAAAGATTAATTAATTAAGATAATTAATTAAGGAATAATTAATTAATGAAAGTGATTGAGATTTAATTAATTTATAATTAAGGATAATTAATCATTGATTAAAGATAATTAATGAAAGTAATTATGTGGTTAATTAATTTAAATCACACGATTAATCTATCTTAATTGAAGATGATTGATTATTATCGAATGCTGTATATTGGATTGATATTTCTGATATGTGATTGTGATGATATGTAATGTAATTTCTTTGTGCTGAGCTGTGATATCTGTGATTTGTTTCTGTGAATGTGAAAACCCATTGGCCCGTAAAACGCATTTAAATTTCAATGCGACAGGGAGTCGGGTTCCAATTGGTTATCCGAAACCCACATCGAACCCTGAGATTGAATCTTTGTGAATGATACTTCCACGTGTTTAAAAAAAATTAAGCACTCACTATTAGGTTTAGCCCGGAGAGGACTTTGTGTCATATAACTCATTCTAAATAGTGATACGATGAAATGGATAGCATTTGAAGATGGTGGTGAAGACCGGGTGTCTTCGAAAATGATAGGATAACCTGTCGAATGACCCTGCACTGAGTTGCTCCGGTACAGAGATCTCCATATGTGATGGGGAGTCCGATCGAGACTGTGGATGTCCGGATTGCAAGGGCTTCTTCCTTTATTGGACGAAGTGCCTTCGGTTCTGTTCGAACCCGGAACAGACTTGTATGGTTGTATGTCTGACATTACACTTTGAGATATAAAGCAGATTTCTTTCAAATACATTTCTGTTGGTGGCGGAGAATTTATTCTCTTAGCTTAACACCCTTCTCTGAGACGTACGAGCTCATAGGTTATGTAGTTGAAGGTTATCAGTGATATACTCCCAATTTGGTAGTGTGGCATGATGAGTGCTGCTGTGTGTTGCTGATCATTTTTTGATCAAAGCAAGGCTTTTATGTAAAGCGTAGCTTTGTGGACGATACCTTATCGGACCTCACACCCCGGAAATGGTCGAAACAGGAAAGATGCGGCGAGGTTATGAGGGTCGCGCCCTTTAAGGTATGTCTATTTTCTTCTGGAAAAAGGTGGTATCATGGTATGGAGCCTAGATACTTAACCTATGTGGTTGCTACAAATTCACTACTATGTGGCTGTTGCTTTATGGTTGAGGGCCCTCGGATAAAGGTCGCAAATGACCGGGGGATAGCATACTCGTGTAGTAGTTACCTAGTTACAGAGGTAACCCGGTATTGTGTTGGTAGAGAGCTGGTTAAGTTATCGGGACGTTCCTCCAAAGGTGTACCCATGTGGCATAGGAAGTTCCTTAGCCTAACCATTTGTTGGAAATCCAATCACCAATATGCGCCCAGTACGGTTTTAGTTGTATAACCTGCCATTCTTAATTGGTAGCTATAGTAGGCATAGTATAATGATACCTATGCTGGCTAAGATTAATATTATACTTTCGAAAATGTTTTCGACGCTATGCACTAATAATAATATCAAAGAGTTTACTCGTATCAAGCATGTTTGACTATCATCAGAAGAAATCTCCTCCAATTGTGCGATTGCATTGTGTGTGTGCAGGGAGGTCTTATGGTAGTTTCATTTTCCAAAAGCATATCGGATTTCTTTTACTAACTAATTTTGTTTCAAACAACTGTTTTTGTTTACTCATACCAGTCTCATGGCTGACCCGGAGTTTATTGTTCCCTTCCTAAACTCTGGGCGCCCATAATTTCCACACAGGCATCCTAGAAGCAGGTTATCTGTGTTTTTGGAGCTAGCTTGGATTTTGAAGTCTTTTGATTTGGAAGCTATCGGATTTAGCAACTTTTGGCCTTGGAGATATTTTGGAAGCTTTTGAAGTTGGAAAAAGGTGCTTAGTTTGGAATCTCGCTATCGCTTTATTTCTTTGAAGAATCTTTTGAAGCTGTGGTAACTCTATTGTTCCGCTATAGAGTTATCATCCTATGTGTAGTACTCTGATATTGATGATAAATGTTGTAATGCATATTGTATCTGATGTTGTATCTGTGGTGTTGATAAATGATATTCTTTTTGTTTTCACTATTTATATTGATCTAATGTTATTATAAGCTCCATCCGAACTCGGGTTCGACGTTTGAATCTCCGACAGTCGAATACAAGTGAGGTATTTGATGTCGATTTTCGAACGCTGGATTTCAGGTCGTCACAAGTGGTATCAGAGCTCAAGGTTGAGTAAGAACTTTTGCTACGGAGTATAACACATTAGGTGGCTCATTAGAGATAGAGTGTATTATACCCTAGAATGAATATAACCCGAGACTGAAACCCTAAATTTTCTTGGTCTATTTCTTTTAACTATTGATATTCCCTAAGATATCTCGTTCACATATCTAAATCAAGTTTTCTTACTAATTACAGATAGTAAGATGAGCGGACGAAGAGGAAGAGCTAGGGTCGGGGAATAGCCACTTCAACTGGTCAAGTCCCCGCAACAGCAGAAGCAGCTTTATCTACTCAACATCAGCCGAATCTGGCTGATCTATATAAAAGCTTCTCAAGACTTGGTGGTAAGACGTTCACCGACAAGGAGTCGATTGTCGAGGCCCAAGCATGGATCAGATCATGTGAAAGAATTTTTAAAGGGCTAAAGTTGGAAAACGATCAAATGCGGCTCATAGCTTCTTGGCAGCTCCAAGAAGAAGCTCTTGCTTGGTGGGAGACAGTTACCGTAGATGAGCCAGAAGAAGAATTTACTTGGGAACGATTTAAAGAAGTGTTTGAGAAACGCTATATGCCATCGGCTGGTATCTCCCGAATGTACCCGGAATTTATGGACTTGAAGCAGGAGAGTTTATCATTTGAAGAGTACTTAAACAAATTCAACGAATTGTCTCGTTTCGGTCCAGAGTTGGTAAATACACCTCTAAAGAAAAATGAAAGGTTTATTCGTGGTATGAATAAGAAGTTCCACGAAAGGATGATTGGCCACGTTAAAAAGTCTTTTTCAGATCTAATCGACATGGGGTATAGATATGCTACCCTGGATATGCAAGAAGCCCTGGAGGAAAAAGGAAATACAAGCAATCCAAATTGGAAAAAAAAGAAAGTTCGGAGGCAAGAAACCGTGGCAGGGAAAGGAGAAGAAGAAGAACAATCAAGAGGATAAGGAAAAAGGTGTTACTTTTTTTAATTGTTTGGGAAAGGGCCATTACTCGAGCAGACATACGAAGCCTAAGAAACAAGTAAATCAATCTATACAAGCAAAACCCAGAAAATGCTATTATTGTCAGAAACCGGGACAAGAAGTTAAAGACTGCCCAACAATAAAGCAAGCTCAGACAGCAAAGGTGTACACAGTCAAAGATAAACCTGTAACCACTAGAGCGGAAAAAGGGAAAGGAGTTCTAGAAGGTAACCTTACTATTAATGATAGAATTGTTAAAGCTCTGTTTGACACGGGCGCTACGCATAGTTTTATCTCTCAACAAGCTGTAAACGCATTAAATCTTGAATCTGATTTTGTCGACGAGCCCATTTGCGTAAAGAATCTAGAGGCCCCGCGAACCTTTGCCTACGATGTAGAGACGTTCCTATCTCATATTCTTGTTACCAATTCCCTATCAGTCTCTTTGTTCTTGATTTTAATGAATTCAAAAATTTACTCGGAATGGATTGGCTAACAAAATACGAAGCCAAATTAGATTGTAACAATCGATTGATTTCGATCAAAACCAAATTTGGAGATTTCATTGAGATTTCTTGTGAGGATCCGAGTCCTAAAAGAGATGAGTTGATGTATAACTTGGGTAATCCCGAACCTAGTCTAGAGTCCATACCCATTGTCCGGCAATTTCCAGACGTGTTCGAAAGAGTAAAATCCTTACCTCCACCCAGAGAAATAAAATTCAGAATTGACTTAGTACCCAACGCTCGTCCTGTTGTTCAGGCAAGCCGCAAGATAGCACCTAGGGAAAGGATTGAATTAGTCAAGCAAACCAGTGGTTTGGTAGATAAAGGATTGATACGTCCTAGTGTTTCCGAATGGGGTTCATCTATGGTGTTTGTTGCTAAATATGATGGATCCTTGAGATTGTGTGTGGATTACCGCGATCTCAATAAACTAACAATCAAGAACAAATTTTCTTTACCTAGAATTGAAGATCTATTTGATCAACTGCATGGCGCTCATTTCTTTTATAAGATGGATCTAGCTCAAGGATTCCATCAGCTACGAATTGCCGAAGACTGTGTTCATTTGACTACTTTCAGGGGTCCTAACATGTTTTACGAATGGTTGGTCATGCCTTTCGGACTAACAGATGCTCCCGCATACTTCGTAGATTTAATGACCCGTGTATTCCGAGAGGTGTAAAATAAATTTATTCTTGTGTTTATTGACGATATTCTAGTCTATTCCAAAACCGAAGAGGGCATGCTGAGCATCTTAGAATCGTTTTGGAGATATTAAGGAAGAACATTCTATTCACAAAATTTGCCAAATGCCATTTTTGGGTCAAGGAGGTTAAATTTCTCGGACACATTGTTAATGAAAAAGGAATCTCTATTGACCCAGGCAAGATTTCCGCTATTCTTGACTGGAGAAAACCCACCACTCCAAAAGAAGTTCGAAGTTTTCTGAGTTTAGCGAGTTATCACCGGAAGTTTGTTCAGGACTTTTCTAAGATAGCTAGTCCATTGACTAAACTAACGATGAAGAATGCTAAATTCGATTGGACTCCGAAACGTGATGAAGCTTTCCAGGAGTTGAAAAGGAGATTAACTACCGCTCCCGTTCTCGCCATTATTAATGGGAACCAGAGTTTATCTATCTATACTGACGCTTGTGGTGATGGTTTGGGTGCGGTGCTAATGCAGAATGGGAAAGTAATTACCTGCGCGAGTAGACAATTACGTCCACATGAGAAAAACTACCCAACCCATGATCTGGAACTCTTAGCTGTTATTTTCGCTTTAAAAATTCGGCGTCTCTATCTTTTGGGTAAGAATCTCTTTAAGCTTTCCTAACAATTTAGGAGTTTAACTTAACTTAATAAATGTACTTAATGAACTCTCTTTATTTTAGGTGAAAAATTCAAATTATTCACCAACCACAAATCTCTGAAATGTTTCTTAACCCAGAAAGATTTAAATTTGCGAAAACAACGTTGGTTAGAAGTTCTAGCGTCTTATGACCTAGATATTCTGTATACGCCTGGAAAAGCCAACGTGGTGGCCGATGCCTTGAGTAGAAAGCACGCTATTCTTTCTCACCTTGTTGCCACTCCTAGCCTCCTTAAAAAGATCGCTAGTAAACAAAAAGAAGACAAGTTTCTTCTAGAAATTTATAGGAAAATTCATTGAGGTGAAAGTTCCAATTTTGAGGTCGATAAGAATAGAATTGTGAGACTGAATGGCAGAACGTGTGTTCCAGGCATCCCTGATCTTAAGCGGGAAGGTTTGGATGAATGTCACAAGTCTAAACTCGGCATCCATCCAGGAGTTAATAAGATGTATAGAGATATCAAAAGAACTTTCTGGTGGAAGACAATGCAGACAGACATATCTATCTATGTTAGTCGTTGTGCTACCTGTCACCAAATTAAAAGTGATCAAAAGAAGATGGCAGGTTTACTTCAGCCATTAGAAGTACCAAAATGGAAGTGGGAACAAGTGTCTATGGATTTCATAGACGTTTTCCTAAGAAATCAGAAAGGAAATGAGGCGATTTGGGTTATCGTAGATCGTCTAACCAAGACTGCCCACTTCATTCCAGTAAAATCTAATCGATCGGCAGCAAGTTTGGAAAATTTGTATATAAAAGAGATTGTTCGTCTCCACGGTATACCCAATAGTATAGTGAGTGATCGTGATCCGATCTTCACTAGTAGATTTTGGGAGGCATTTCAAGCCGCATTGGGAACCAAACTAAATTTCAACACTGCTTATTACCCGCAGTCTGATGGGCAGACTGAAAGGATTAGTCGAATCTTAGAAGACCTATTGTGTGCTTATATACTTGACTTTGGTGGTTCTTGGGAGGACCATTTGCATCTGGTCGAATTCTCACACAATAATAGCTATCAGGCCAGTATCGAGATGGCTCCTTTTGAAGCTTTATATGATCGTCCATGTCGATCACCTGCATATGCTGGATCGAGTCAGGTGACAGACTCGTCCTTGGACCAGATACGATTAATGTAACAGCCCAAAAAATTTAGCAATATTTTATTCTTTATTTATAACTCTGGGTTTTATTTTACGAATATTGAATTTCTAAATTTTAATTATAAATAATCACCCAAGATTTTTAATTATGTGAAAATTTTAAAATTTTATTTTGGTTAAAATTTAACATTTATTGAAGTTATAAATCTTTAAATTTCTAATTTTCAAACCTTTTAATTTAATTGAATATACCCTTAACAACGTATTATTGCACTATTGTTCTAAAAAAAAGAAGATAAAATAAAAATGGATTATATACTTTGAAATTTATATAATTTATATCGTTACTTATATACACTTTTGTAATAGATTTTTGAAATTGGTAAATGAATAAAAACCCAATGTAAACGAACCATATTTTTATAAAGTAATAAATTTCAAAAAATTTATGCGTAAATAAACTGTTTAATTACGCATTTAAAAAGGCGCGTTATTTGATGGAATAAATAACGTATAAAATTTAAATCCATTATTTTCATTTTTGGACATAAATTTATTTGCATCTGTTGTACGCATTGTGAATATATTATTTTCCTTTGAACTCTTATGATTTAGTAGGAACGATATTCACAAAATTTATAACCGTTCTCGTTTTAAATTCTTGACAATTGTTCCCAAATAAACGCTGGCTTTAGATGGTAAGCACGTTCAAATTTGGTTAAGAAAATATCAGTAGCCGTGTATAACAGGTAATAAAATCTGTGCTCAATCAACTCTGCCTTTTTAAATATCGATATTTATATTCTTTCTGCCTATAACTGCTCATCTAAATCAATGCACGTTTCTCTTGAAATGGTATCTTGGATCAATCAAATTTCTTTCACACATTTAATTTTTTTCAACCGTTACTTGAAAATGTGCGCACCCCTAAAAATGCAAAGAGGTCATTCCCTTTAATGTTTAAATAAAATGCAAAGATTTCCTGCTTTTTGTTTCACGCATAAATTTGGCCTAATTGCCTAAAATTGTGCACGAGTCCTCACCTTTAAATATTTTTCACATGTCAAAAATTTTACATCACTTGAAGCTTCACTTCTCTTCTTGCTTTCGTACGTTGAAGGTATGGCATATGTTTTTTTTCTTTGCATGCTTTTCACATTTCCATGCTTGGCTCCATCTCCTCTCTTATTTTTCTTCTTCAGTTTTCTTTTATTTTCTCCACCTTGCTTGGCTACCTCGCTTCTCATTCCATATTGTTGTCGTCCCTGACTAGTACACGTCTCCTCCCCCCTGAATTATTTTGTCGTGCATGTCATATTGATATAGGAAGTCAAGATTTGTATCTCTCTTTTGCATTCTGTAGAAAAGAATGCATGCGTCCCTGTTGTGTGTGGCCACGTGAAATTCATGCGTGAGTCACCTAAAAAAACGGAATTGTGTAATGGAGCCAAACCTGGAAATTACTTTGTGATATATATAAGTTGCGTGTGGAACAAAGCCTAGGGCCGGGTCAATGCACAAGTACATGCATTCACTTTACAAAGCATTTTAAAAATCTCTAAATCTAATAAAAAAAATCAAGACTCAACCTATTTTATTTACAAAGCATTTTTTTTATAACAAAGCATTTAAATAACAAATTGGAAAGGGACGAGAATTGGAGATGTTGAACAGGTTGAATGATGGAGTGGTCAAGCTGCGGGTGCCAAAAATCTTTTAATTTAAATCTCGTTCCGGTTGTTATTAAATTTTGCTTTGATCGCTTCATATTCGCGTAATTTATTATTCGTTTATTTTTCAAGATCGAAATCGAGGTGTCACATCTGCTGGAAATTAATCGTGCCTTCTGTTCTTTTCTTTCGGATAGATACCGTTGTTTGATTTGAATCTTCAGCAGCGAAAAGGTGAGTATTCTCACCCGACAAACGTACTTATATATCTGTTAATTTAACAACAAGTGTAATTGTAAAATAATTTTATTACATCTTTATCTGCCTGTGATATAAATTTATGATGGTAAAACCTCATTTTTAATTGACACATCATCAGTCGTATTATCTACTATTTTATTTATGCAGTTATACTAATTATTTATTTATTGTCTAATCACATTGCAAGTTTCCTGTAGAATAGAAATCGTTTCGGGCTGAAATGATAGGCCTGAGCGATATTTATATATTTATTTATTTAGTTATTTATTTAACTTGGGATTGCGGGTTTGAAATGATAGAACCCGGATATTCTTTGTAAATTACGGATTGAAATGATATATTATCCGTACCACTTGACCTAGGTCGAAAACACTATACAGACCCGTGGTTATATATATATATATATATATATATATAGTTTTCTGGAAAAATTTAAGTATTTTTAAAATTTGTATGTTATACCATTGTTGATTTGAATTGAATAAAAATGATTTTTGTACTTTTATACAATTATATATATATATATATATATAAAGGATTGATTTGGAATTTGAATATAAATTCATTTTAGAATTTAATTTTGTGAAGGAATGAAATGAAGTTTATTTGATAAACTAAAATTAAGTGATAAATAAGGTGGTGTGTAATTTTCCTATAAATTAAATAGTTAATAAAGTACCTACCAATAATAAAAATTTGAATATATCTTAACTTAGGAAAAGAGAGTCTAGTTTAAGAAATGGGCGATTTAAGAAATAATTTGGAAATAGTTATAATTTGGAATAATAATTAACTTAATTACTATGTAAATTTTTGAATGCGAAGAATAGAAAATCTTGATTTGACTTTAATAAGTGAACATAAGAAGTTGATGTGCATTTATGAAATTTACCTCATATAAATCATATATTTGAAATTTAAATGACTATTGTTAAAAGTGGAAATATAGTTTTATAAGTTAAATGAGTTTAGTCAAAGTTCAATTATTTAAAAATTTATATCTGGAATTTTATTTACTTAAATTCTATTGTAAAGGATATTACCGCACTTTGTAAGTGTCGTAGTTGATGCAAATGAACTTAAGGCTGAATTTAATTAAAGGCTATTGCAGTACTTGGTAAGTGCTGTGGTTGCGGAATTTAAACTAAACCCGAATAAATAAAAGGGCTACAGTAGCACTTGTTAAGTGTTGTTGTTGGCTGAAATAAGATTTTGAATATTGATTTGAAACTTTAATAACTTCACTTTTGAAAGTTAAACGAAGTATTGGGATTTAATTATAAACTATTTTGAAATGTATAACCACGGGTAATAATAATAACGATTGGTTGGCAAAGAGACAGAGATCGGATATGGGCATACTCTCTGTCGATACCGAAAACCACTTTGACAACCGGACACGCGGTCGAGATTCCAGAATGAAGTAGGATGGTGGTGACGTTCTATTGAGGTATGTACGTGGACCCGACTCCCATGAGTTGGCATAAGGTGGCTAAAACAGGAGCGATTCTCGGGCCAAGGGGGTTAGCGCCCTTTATCGGACACTCCTCTTCGATACTATACTCTGACTTTGGGTTGATTCGATGGCCATCCTTATTTTTCTTGATTTTGGGGGAGTTTGTTCGAGGTGGGCGGTAGCTGCGGCTATGCATTTCCACCAGTCCGGATAGCAGTTGGTATATCTACCCTAGCATTGCCTAGTTGTGCCGTGTCACCTACCCTAGCGCGCCTTATACGATTTTGGTTTTGTACCATACCTATGGAGTGCCCTCTGACGACGCCCAGTACGGGGGAGATTACGGTACTGTATAGACTATGGTAATATATTATGTGTTAAGGTGGAAAATGTAAAGCCTTAACGCTATTTAAAAGTAAGTTTATTTTAATATAGACACTATTATAATAGCGAAATATTACTATATAGTAAATAGTTTAACGAATTCTTAGAGGATGGGCGGTCCCAAGCATCCTTTAAGTTACTTGCTTTATATTACAGTACACTTGAATTAGCTTACACTGTATAAGTATGTATGTCCTGACTCGAGTGTTTATGTTTTATTTTACGCTCGGGTCAGCCTGAGTTGCAGTTCAGTCTTCATTCCAGAGCTAGGACTTCTGTATATCACCTTTCAAGCTGTTGGCAAACTTTCCATTCAGTTTCTTCATCTTAAATTTTGTAATCAAGACTATTGGATATTGAGATTTGTTATGTTTGTTTTCAAACTATTGGGTTTAAAGACTATGTAATATTTTGTTTATTTATAGTGGCTTCATGAACCACTAAGTTATTTTTCCGCTACGAGTATTCTGATTTTTGTATCTGTGATTCTGTGATTTGATTTCATTTGCTCCAAATTTATTTACAATCTATTGTTTTGAACTGTTCAAGTTTGACAAGTTTTAATTCATCGTCGAATTTGAATGGTACAAAATAGTGGGTCGTTACAGTTGGTATCAGAGCTTTGGTTTAATCATAGCCTGAGGAGCAAAACTCATTGGAGATAGGCTAGCAATACCCTAGAATGAGTGAAATCAAACCTTAGAATCCTTTCCTTGTGAGAGAACATATTTTAAAGTATAAAAATGATTTTCAAAGAGGTATTTTGATATAAAAACTTTCTTGTTTTGAAAATTAGATTTTTCTAACTACTTTCCCTTTTCTCCATCTTATATAAATTAGGTCCTTTGTTGAATGCCTTTAGTTAAACCTTATCTTATCTAATCTATATGTGCCTCTTTATTTTCCTTTGCCCTTAAATTCATTCTTGATTTCGCAGGATGAATCGAGGAAATACCAGAGGTAAGGGACAAGCTGCTGCCCCAGCTCCTCCACCCGCTGCCCCAGTTAGATTTACTAAGCTATGTAAAGATTATACCGAGCTTGGTGGCACCAAGTTCACGGGGTCTGAAACCATAATGGAAGCTCAACAGTGTTTGAGAGACCTGGAGAGAATCTTCTCCTGCCTCGAAATCACTAATGCCCAGCAGAGGCAATTGGCGGCCTGGAAGATGAAAGGAGCCACTTTAAATTGGTGGTTGTCAGTTACTGCTCACACTAATGAGGCTGACATCACCTGGGAGCAATTTAGGGAGGCCTTTCTGGTAAAATGGATGCCCGAAGCGGGCAAGTCTCGGCTATATCGAGACTTTATGGATTTGAAGCAAGGCGATATGTCTTTTTTGTGTATGAGAGAAAATTCAATGAGCTCTCGCAGTATGGCCTTAATCTGATAGACACCCCGCTTAAGAAGAACGAGAAACTTATCGCTGCTGCTCACCCTGAGTACTACGATCGCCTCATTACCCACGTGCATGGTACGTTCACCGCTCTGATGGATATGGCTATCCGGTATGAGAACCCTACCTCCAGAGCTCCTTCTGCTGCCCAGTCTGCCCCATCTCAGTATTCTGCAAATTCAAAGAAGAGGAAGCCCCATTTTCAGCAACGCCAGAAGAATAGGAATAGGACTCCAGGGTTAGGATCGTCGTCTGCTGCATCTCAGTGGCCGCTTGTAGACCTTTCTACCATCACTTGCCATAAATGCCACCAGAAGGGACACTATGCAAATAGATGTCCAACCTTGGGTGCTGCTATTCCACCTCCATCTCAGTTGGATAGACGAGACCTGTCCATCTGCCTTCAGCCGGGACACTTCAAGAGAGACTGCCCGACTCAAAAGAAGGGCAAGGCATCAGGGATTTTTGCTGTGACATCGGCATCTTCTCCAGCCCCTCCGCTAGCCTCTGCACCTGCACCGGCACCTGATCCCGCTCCTAGTGATTCTCAAGGTACACTTCAGGGTTCTTTTACTTTGTTTAAATCTCATATTCGTGTTTTATTCGATACTGGAGCTTCCTATAGCTTTATTTCTTCGGATCTCTGTAATAAATTTGAGCACCGCCTTTCTCCCGAGTTCGTCTCTATACCTTTATGTGTTTCTAATCCTATTGGAGGGCCCGTAAATCTTAATAAAATTTGTAGTTAAGTAAAACTTCTCCATTTCGAGCACTGTTTCATGGGTGATTTTTATATCTTGGGTTTTGACGCTTTCGATCTTCTACTTGGGGGTGACTGGTTGGATAGGCATGATGCCCGTATATCATGTAGTTCTCAAACTGTTGCCCTCAAAGATGATTTTGGTAATTCCTTACATATTCAGTGTAGTTTACCCCAGGAGTTCGCTGGTAGCTTCATTTATTCTCTCGACACTTTCCATGGTGATATTGAGTCCACTCTAGTAGTTAGACTATTTCCCGACGTATTTGGTGAAGTCATCTCTCTACCTTCGAAGCGGGAAATTGACTTCCGTATTGATCTCATTCCTGGGGCGTGACCTGTAGTTCTTCCACCCAGAAGAATGGCACCCCGGGAGAAGATCTAATTGAGGAATCAAATTGAAGACTTGTACTCTAAAGGTCTTATCAAACCTAGCTTTTCAGAATGGGGAGCAGCCGTGGTTTTCGTCACAAAATCGGATGGTTCTCTCCGGATGTGTGTTGATTATAGGGAGTTGAACAAGCTCACTATGAAAAACAGATATCATATTCCCCTCATCAATGATATGTTCGATTAACTCTATGGAGCAACTGTTTTCTCTAAGCTTGATCTAGCCACAGGATTCCACCAGCTCGGAGTCGCTGAGGAAAGCATTCCCAAAACTGATTTCCGTACTGAGAATGGCTTCTTTGAATGGCTAGTTATGCCTTTTGGGCTGACTAATTCCCCTGCTTTCTTCGTCGACTTGATGAATCGTGTTTTCCGCGATGTGCTCAATAAATTTGTTCTAGTCTTCATTGATGCTATCCTTGTGTTCTCTAAGTCCGAGGAAGAACATAAATCCCACTAAAGATTTGTTTTGGGGACCCTTAGAAGTCACCAGTTAAAAGCCAAATTCTCTAAATGCTATTTCTGGGAAGAGGAAGTCCGATTCCTCGGACATATTGTCTCTAGTGAAGGAGTTTCTGTTGATCCAGTCAAGATAGCTGCGAGCAAAGATTGGGAAGAACCTAAGACTCCAACTGATATTCGCAGTTTTCTGGGCCTTGCCGGTTACTATCGAAGGTTCATTGAGAACTTCGCTCGGATCTCTGCACCCCTTACGGCTCTGACTCGGAAGAATGCTAAGTTTATATGGAGCAATAATGTAAGGCGGCATTCCAAGAGTTGAAGGATAAGCTTACTTCTGCACCAATCGTTCCGAATGGAAATGAGAGATTAACGGTATTCACCGATGCTTGTCGAGAAGGTTTGGGAGCGGTATTAATGCAAGATGGGAAGGTAATTGCATATGCTAGTCGTCAGTTGAAGACCCATGAGGCTAATTATGCTGCTCACGATTTAGAATTGCTAGTTGTTGTCTTTGCTCTAAAGCTGTGGAGACATCATCTCTTGGGGGCTAAGTTTGACCTCTTCACCGATCATCAGTCTTTGAAATATATCTTTACCCAGAAGGATTTGAACCAGAGACAAGTTCGGTGGCTCGATTTTCTTGCTTCTTATGATCTCGACATCAACTATACCCTGGGAAAGCTAATGTTGTGGCGGATGCGTTGAGTAGGAAGAAGTCCTTGTTGTGTCAGCTTATTGTTTCTTCTCCCCTTTTGGATCGGATCAAGGTGAAGCAGGATGAGGATAGGATCATCATATTGATTAAGGAGAATGTCCGAAGCAGAGTTGGTGGTAGTAGTCTTGATGGTAGTGGAGCTCAGATCGATGATAAAGGGATTTTAAGGATTAATAATCGGATTTGTGTCCTGAATGTTGATGGTTTGAGGCAGGAGTTACTTCGAGAACATCATCAATCTCGACTTTCCATTCACCCTGGTGTAGCGAAGATGTATCAGGATTTGAAGAAGCTCTATTGGTGGAGAGGTATGAAGCATGATGTCTCTATCTTTGTGAGTAGGTGTGCGACTTGTCAGCAAGTCAAGGTGGATCATCAGAAGACACCGGGTTTATTGCATCCTCTGGACATTCTGGATTGGAAGTGGGAGCAAGTATCTATGGACTTCATCGATGGTTTACCGAGATCTAGGAAGGGTAATGAGAGCATCTAGGTTATCGTGGATAGGCTGACCAAGTCCGCTCATTTTATTCCGGTCAAGTCTACCCGTACAGCTTCAACCTTATCTGAGATTCATATGAGGGAGATTGTTCGCCTTCATGGGGTTCCCCTTACCATTGTTTGTGATCGAGACCCTATCTTCACCAGCCAATTTTGGAAAGCTTTCGAAGAATCCTTGGGTAGTCGTCTGAATCTGAGCACTGCTTACCACCCACAGACTGACGGTCAAACGGAAAGGGTGAATCAGATACTAGAGGATCTTCTCCGTGCTTGCATTTTAGATTATGGAGGATCTTAGGAAGATCATCTCCATCTTGTGGAATTCACCTATAATAATAGTTATCAGGTATAAATTTCAATCCTCTGTTCTTGTCTTATCTTAATCCCCTATCTATCTCACTCTATCTTTTCTGGCTAGTCTTGAGATGTCCCCTTTTGCTGCTCTTTACGGGCGACCCTGTAGATCTCCATCCTGCTGGATTAAATCCGGAAATCTCTTAGTTCTTGGGCCCGATATGATTTTGGAAGCTTCGGAGAAATTCGAGGAGATTAAGATAAGGTTAAGGATTGCTCAAGACAGGCGGAAGAAGTACGCTGATCGTCGTAGAAGAAGCTTGGAATTTGCAGTCGGTGATTTAGTTTTTCTTAAGGTCTCTCCCTTAAGGAATGTGGTTCGGCTTGGGCGTAGAGGGAAGCTTGCTCCTAGGTTCATAGGTCCATTCTGCATCTTGGAAAGGATTGGGTCTCTTGCTTATCGATTGGTGTTGCCCGAGAAATTTGCTGGAATACACAGTGTATTCCATGTATCCCACCTTCGTCGCTGTCTTCATGATCCATTTCTTTTTATCCAGCCTTTTGCTCTTGATAGTTTGGAAATCGAGCCTGACCTAACTATTGAAAGAAAGCCGCTACGTATCGTTGATCGTGGTATGAAACAGCTAAGAAGAAAAACTGTCCGCCTGGTCAAAGTGCAATGGAGCACTGATGAACGGGATTGCACCTGAGAGACGGAGGAAAACATTCGTGCTTCGAATCCGGAATTATTAGTTTCAGGTACTTTGCTCTTTTATTTTATCTTCCTTTGTTTTCCTTCCTTCGTTCCTTTTCGAGGACGAAAAGTTCTGAGTGGGGGAGAGTGTAACAGCCCAAAAATTTTAGCAATATTTTATTCTTTATTTATAACTCTGGGTTTTATTTTACGAATATTGAATTTCTAAATTTTAACTATAAATAATCACCCAAGATTTTTAATTATGTGAAAATTTTAAAATTTTATTTTGGTTAAAATTTAACATTTATTGAAGTTATAAATCTTTAAATTTCTAATTTTCAAACCTTTTAATTTAATTGAATATACCCTTAACAACGTATTATTGCACTATTGTTCTAAAGAAAAAGAAGATAAAATAAAAAAGGATTATATACTTTGAAATTTAAATAATTTATATCGTTACTTATATACACTTTTGTAATAGATTTTTGAAATTGGTAAATGAATAAAAACCCAATGTAAACGAACCATATTTTTATAAAGTAATAAATTTCAAAAAAATTATGCGTAAATAAACTGTTTAATTACGCATTTAAAAAGGCGCGTTATTTGATAGAATAAATAACGTATAAAATTTAAATCCATTATTTTGTACGCATTGTGAATATATTCTTTTCCTTTGAACTCTTATGATTTAGTAGGAACGATATTCACAAAATTTATAACCGTTCTCGTTTTAAATTCTTGACAATTGTTCCCAAATAAACGCGGGCTTTAGATGGTAAGCACGTTCAAATTTGGTCAAGAAAATATCAGTAGCCGTGTATAACAGGTAATAAAATCTGTGCTCAATCAACTCATGCCTTTTTAAATATCGATATTTATATTCTTTCTGCCTATAACTGCTCATCTAAATCAATGCACGTTTCTCTTGAAATGGTATCTTGGATCAATCAAATTTCTTTCACACATTTAATTTTTTTCAACCGTTACTTGAAAATGTGCGCACCCCTAAAAATGCAAAGAGGTCATTCCCTTTAATGTTTAAATAAAATGCAAAGATTTCCTGCTTTTTGTTTCACGCATAAATTTGGCCTAATTGCCTAAAATTGTGCACGAGTCCTCACCTTTAAATATTTTTCACACGTCAAAAATTTTACATCACTTGAAGCTTCACTTCTCTTCTTGCTTTCGTACGTTGAAGGTATGGCATCTGTTTTTTTTTCTTTGCATGCTTTTCGCGTTTCCATGCTTGGCTCCTTCTCCACTCTTATTTTTCTTCTTCAGTTTTCTTTTATTTTCTCCACCTTGCTTGGCTACCCCGCTTCTCACTCCATATTGTTGTCGTCCCTGACTAGTACACGTCTCCTCCTCCCTGAATTATTTTGTCGTGCATGTCATATTGATATAGGAAGTCAAGATTTGTATCTCTCTTTTGCATTCTGTAGAAAAGAATGCATGCGTCCCTGTTGTGTGTGGCCACGTGAAATTCATGCGTGAGTCACCTAAAAAAACAAACGGAATTGTGTAATGGAGCCAAACCTGGAAATTACTTTGTGATATATATAAGTTGTGTGTGGAACAAAGCCTAGGGTCGTGTCAATGCATAAGTACATGCATTGACTTTACAAAGCATTTTAAAAATCTCTAAATCTAATATAAAAAATCAAGACTCAACCTATTTTATTTACAAAGCATTTTTTTTATAACAAAGCATTTAAATAACAAATTGGAAAAGGACGAGAATTGGAGATGTTGAACAGGTTGAATGATGAAGTGGTCAAGCTGCGGGTGCCAAAAATCTTTTAATTTAAATCTCATTCCGGTTGTTATTAAATTTTGCTTTGATCGCTTCATATTCGCGTAATTTATTATTCGTTTATTTTTCAAGATCGAAATCGGGGTGTCACATCTGCTGAAAATTAATCGTGCCTTCTGTTCTTTTCTTTCGGATAGATACCGTTGTTTGATTTGAATCTTCAGCAGCGAAAAGGTGAGTATTCTCACCTGACAAACGTACTTATATATCTGTAAATTTAACAAGTGTAATTGTAAAATAATTTTATTAAATCTTTATCTGCCTGTGATATAAATTTATGATGGTAAAACCCCATTTTTAATTGACCCATCATCAGTCGTATTATCTACTATTTTATTTATGCAGTTATACTAATTATTTATTTACTGCCTAATCACATTGCAAGTTCCCTGTAGAATAGAAATCGTTTCGGGCTGAAATGATAGGCCTCAGCGATATTTATATATTTATTTATTTAGTTATTTATTTAACTTCGGATTGCGGGTTTGAAATGATAGAACCCGGATATTCTTTGTAAATTACGGAATGAAATGATATATTATTCGTACCACATGACCTAGGTAGAAAACACTATACAGACCCGTGGTTATATATATATATATATATATATATATATATAGTTTTCTGGAAAAATTTAAGTATTTTTAAAATTTGTATGTTATACCATTGTTGATTTGAATTGAATAAAAATGATTTTTGTAATTTTATACAATTAAATAAATATATATATATAAAGGATTGATTTGGAATTTGAATATAAATTCATTTTAGAATTTAATTTTGTAAAGGAATGAAATGAAGTTTATTTGATAAACTAAAATTAAGTGATACATAAGGTGGTGTATAATTTTCCTATAAATTAAACAGTTAATAAAGTAAGTACCAATAATAAAAATTTGAATATATCTTAACTTAGGAAAAGAGAGTCTAGTTTAAGAAATGGGCGATTTAAGAAATAATTTGGAAATAGTTATAATTTGGAATAATAATTAAACTTAATTACTATGTAAATTTTTGAATGCGAAGAATAGAAAATCTTGATTTGACTTTAATAAGTGAACATAAGAAGTTGATGTGCATTTATGAAATTTACCTCATATAAATCATATATTTGAAATTTAAATGACTATTGTTAAAAGTGGAAATATAGTTTTATAAGTTAAATGAGTTTAGTCAAAGTTTAATTATTTAAAAATTTATATCTGGAATTTTATTTACTTAAATTCTATTGTAAAGGATATTACCGCACTTTGTAAGTGTCGTAGTTGATGCAAATGAACTTAAGGCTGAATTTAATTAAAGGCTATTGCAGTACTTGGTAAGTGCTGTGGTTGCGGAATTTAAACTAAACCCGAATAAATAAAAGGGCTACAGTAGCACTTATTAAGTGGTGTCGTTGGCTGAAATAAGATTTTGAATATTGATTTGAAACTTTAATAACTTACTTTTGAAAGTTAAACGAAGTATTGGGATTTAATTATAAACTATTTTGAAATGTATAACCACGGGTAATAATAATAATAACGATTGGTTGGCAAAGAGACAGAGATCGGATATGGGCATACTCTCCGTCGATACCGAAAACCACTTTGACAACCGGACACGCGGTGAAGATTCCAGAATGAAGTAGCATGGTGGTGACGTTCTATTGAGGTATGTACGTGGACCCGACTCCCGTGAGTTGGCATAAGGTGGCTAAAACAGGAGCGATTCTCAGGCCAAGGGGGTTAGCGCCCTTTATCGGACACTCCTCTTCGATACTATACTCTGACTTTAGGTTGATTAGATGGCCATCCTTATTTTTCTTGATTTTGGGGGAGTTTGTTCGAGGTAGGCGGTAGTTGCGGCTATGCGTTTCCACCAGTCCGGATAGCAATTGGTATATCTACCCTGGCATTGCCTAGTTGTGCCGTGTCACCTACCCTAGCGCGCCTTATACGATTTTGGTTTTGTACCATACCTATGGAGTGCCCTCTGACGACGCCCAGTACGAGGGAGATTACGGTACTGTATAGACTGTGGGAATATATTATGTGTTAAGGTGGAAAATGTAAAGCCTTAACGCTATTTAAAAGTAAGTTTATTTTAATATAGACACTATTATAATAGCGAAATATTACTATATAGTAAATAATTTAACGGATCCTTAGAGGATGGGTGGTCCCAAGCATGCTTTAAGTTACTTGCTTTATATTACAGTATACTTGAATTAGCTTACACTGTATAAGTATGTATGTCCTGACTCGAGTGTTTATGTTTTATTTTACGCTCAGGTCAGCCTGAGTTGCAGTTCAGTCTTCATTTCGGAGCTAGGACTTCTGTAATCACCTTTCAAGCTGTTAGCAAACTTTCCTTTCAGTTTCTTCATCTTAAATTTTGTAATCATGACTATTGGATATTGAGATTTGTTATGTTTGTTTTCAAACTATTGGGTTTAAAGACTATGTAAAATTTTGTTTATTTATAGTGGCTTCATGAACCACTAAGTTATTTTTCCGCTGCGAGTATTCTGATTTTTGTATCTGTGATTCTGTGATTTGATTTCATTTGCTCCAAATTTATTTACAATCTATTGTTTTGAACTGTTCAAGTTTGACAAGTTTTAATTTATCGTCGAATTTGAATGGTACAAAATAGTGGGTCGTTACAATTAAGGAAGCCACAGAGAAAGTTGATTACGAAAGAAATTGAAAATGGCTCAAAGTCATCAGAAGTGTTATGCTGATCGCAGAAGAAGAGATTTGGAATTCCAGATTGGAGATTCTGTTTTCTTGAAAGTGTCTCCAATGCGTGGTGTGTTAAGATTTGGAAAAACTAGTAAGCTGGCACCACAGTATATTGGTCCTTTTCCTTTTCTGGAGAGGATCGGCCCTTTAGCATATCGAGTGCAGCTACCCAACTGGTTATCTGGCGTGCATGATGTGTTTCACATTTATAACCTCCGGAAATATGTGCACAATCCAGACATTATCATTGAAGAGGCTGCTCAGCAAGATCTCGAAATCACACCAAATCTAACAGTTAAAAGAGAACCAATGAAGATCATTGATCGTGATGAAAAGCAATTGAGGAACAAAATTATGAAACTAGTAAAAGTGCAGTGGAGTGGTGATCCAAATTATTGTACTCGGGAGACAGAGGATAGCATGCAAAGGTCCTATCCCAATTGCAGAGTGGATATTCCGGCTTAAACTGGTAAGCCCTTCTCTATCTTTTTCTATATTCTTATATCATTTGTTTGCTTTTCTCTTTCTTTCAAATTTCGAGGACGAGTTAAGGGGGGAAATCTGTAACATCCCAAGTTTTATCAATTTAAATTAGTAATTTATTTGAATATTTGGAATTTAATTTGAAAAAAATTCAAATCAAATCAAATAAGTGATGAATTGTATGAATAAGATTACAATTGAATTTAAAATTTGAAATAATAAGCATTTTTAGAATCATTTGAATCTAAATTATATATATATGTATATATATATATATATATATATATATATATGAGTAGATTTGAATTTGATTTTGAATCTGAATTTAAATTTTAAATAAATGCTTTAGTAAAATATTTTGAATTAATGTATAATTGGTTTAAAATATTTTCTTTTAAATTTTATATTTTTAAACAAAAGAGAAATGCATTTATAAAAGAAGAAAAACAATTTTAAAATATATACATATGTCATTTTTCTCATGCAAAGGACACATGGAGGATTAGTAACATACTAATTAACAAGTGTTTAATTTTTAGCAATTAAATTAACAAGTGGAATTCAAGGAGAGAAAAATGAACAAGTGTCATAATCTTGTTTTCTTTTTATTTTTAATTAAAAGAAAATAAGACCAAGCATATACATTTCTATTTCCTCTTTTCCTCATTTTCTTTTCACCTTCAAAAGAATTCAAAGAAAGAAAAAAGAAAACAATCTGTAAACTTCCTCAGATCAGAGAAAGAAATTCATCTGGCAAATTTCAAAAAAAAAACAAATCAAAGAAAAAAAATCAGCAAGTTCAGCAAATAAAGAAGAAAAAAACAAAGCAGAATCTGGAAATTCAAATACTTGCTTCAATTAGCTTGGAAATCAATCAGATCAAAATTGAAATAATTACAGCTTCAAGATCAAAACAACAACACAGCTTAGTATAATCAAACAACAAACAAAAGATCATAACAAGATCAAGCTCAGGAAAACAGAAACAGATCAAATCAACTGTCAAGCCTTTGTTTTAAAGCTACAGGTGAGTAAACTTTTTTAAAAACTTGAAATGGCACTCGTGGTTTGTGATGATGCTTAAGATAAAATTGTATAAGGTTTACATGCAAGCAACTATGTGTAAATGTGTGCAAGATTACTATGCATGCCTAGTATCAGGCATTTTTGCTTCTGCCTGGAAACAGGTTTCCAAAACCTGTTTGAAATTCAAAATCTTTCACCCCTGATACCTGCCTTAGGATTCAAACAAATTTTGTTTGTTTAAACCTATTTTAAGTTCTAAAAATGAATTCAAGCAAAATAAATTACAGTCTTCTTCTGGCAACTACAATTACAGATAACAATCCAAAATGTGTAAAAATTAAATGTCATGATTCTTGATCTCAAGCTTATAAATCGAAACGTTTTTGAAATTTATGATTTTCAAAGGCAAACTCATAATTTTTAACGAATTATCCTCTGAGAAAATTGAGGATGAACGGAATCTCGTTTTTGACGAAGTATTGGTGATTGGAGAACTTTCAGGCGTCGGAATTGCTTCCAGAGATGCTTAGGTGATTGTCGAACTCGAGAAAAATGCGAGGCGATCATCGTGGTGATCTAATTCCGATGATCTAGGGTTTAAACCCATGTTTTGTTCATAACTAGAAATATGATTGCCGCGAGTTCATCAGAGAACTGAAATCGATCACATGTGTGCCAATCGAAGCATTAGTCATCGTTGAAGCTTCGAGCACGATCGCACGACCTTTGACGGTCAGAGGTGGAAGCACGGAGTGGTTTTGTAAGGATCGGTTTTGTTCCAGTAGGGGTCAGATAACTCGATCACGAGTTCGCCGTTGTTCGGGGATTCTGGGTGGTCGTGAGGCTCGAGGAGATCGACGCCAATGCGTGGAAGGTCATAGCGCTGGCTAGAGGTGGCCAGAGTTCTGGTGCATGTGCAAGAGGGGATGTTTGTATCAGTGAAGGTGGGTTTGGGAAGAAAAGTGGGTGACTCGAAGTTATTCTCGGGTGATTGCATTACTGGCTCGAGTCCTAGCTCGAGTAGTTTACTATGCGTATCGGGTTTGTACTTAAACAAAATTTAAGTTTAAAAAAGGGGCACATGGGTGGGTTGTGGAAATGACTCGAAGCAGGTGGCGTTTTAACTCGGGGAACACCCGAAGTAGGTCTCGGTTTGACTTACAAAATAGTTTCATTTAAAAAAAACCAGATTTAAAATTTAAAATCTTTTAAACCTATGATTTAAAACAATAAATTGTCTTGATTTAAAATTGGATAATTAAAGATAAGAAAGTTATGTTTTAAAAGTATTTAAGTTTATTTTTATTAATTTATTCCTAATTTATTTTAAACAAATAATGTAATTAAAAGGTTAATTAAACTGTAATTAGGAATAAAATTAATTAATGTGATTAATTAAGGGATACTTAATTATAGAAGTAATTAAGAATAAATAATTAATAATTAAGCAATAACTAATTAATTTAGTAATTAAAAATGAAAAATTAATTAAATGACAATTAAGGTTAATTTATTTTCAATTAAGGATTAATTAGTTTATAATTAAGAATATTTAATCATTAATTAAGATAATTAATTAAGGAATAATTAATTAATAAAAGTAATTCAGATTTAATTATTTAAGAATTAAGGATTAATTAATTAAGATAATTAATTAAGGAATAATTAATTAACGAAAGTGATTAAGATTTAATTAATTTATAATTAAGGATAATTAATCATTGATTAAAGATAATTAATGAAAGTATTTGTGCGGTTAATTAATTTAAATCACACGATTAATCCATCTTAATTGAAGATCATTGATTATTATCGAATGTTGTGTATTGGATTGATATTTCTGATATGTAATTGTGATGTTATGTAATGTGAATTGCTTTGTGTTGAGCTGTGATATCTGTGATTTGTTTCTGTGAATGTGAAAACCCATTGGCCCATAAAACGACATTTAAATTTCGATGCGACAGGGAGTCGGATTCCAATTAGTTATCCGAAACCCACATCGAACCCTGAGATTGAATCTTTGTGAATGATACTTCAACGTCTTTAAAAAAATTAAGCACTCACTATTCGGTTTAGCCGAGAGAGGACTTTGTGTCATATAACCCATTTCGAATAGTGTTACGATGAAATGGATAGCATTTGAAGACGATGGTGAAGACCGGGTGTCTTTGAAAACGATAGGATAACCTATCGAATGACTTTGCACCGAGTTTCTCCGATATAGAGATCTTCATATGTGATGAGGAGTCCGATCGGGATTGTGGATGCCTGGATTGCAATGGCCTCTTCCTTTGTTGGATGAAATGCCTTCGGTTCTATTCGAACCCGGAACAGACTTGTATGGTTGTATATCTGACATTACACTTTGAGATATAAAGCAGATTTCTTTCAAATACATTTCTGTTGGTGGCGAAGAATTTATTCTCTTAGTTTAACACCATTCTCTAAGACTTACGAGCTCAGAGGTTATGTATTTGAAGGTTATCAGTGATATACTCCTAATTTGATAGTGTGGCATGCTAAGTGCTGCTGTGTGTTGCTGATCATTTGTTGATCAAAACAAGGCTTTTGTGTAAAGCATAGCTTTGTGGATGAGACCTCATCGGACCTCACACCCCGGAAATGGTCTAAACAGGAAAGACACGGCAAAGTTATGAGGGTCGTGCCCTTTAGGGTATGTCTATTTCCTTCTGGAAAAATGTGGTATCATGGTATGGAGCCCAGATACTTAACCTATGTGGTTGCTGCAAATTCACTATAGTGTGGTTGTTGCTTTATGGTTGAGGGCCCTCAGATAAAGGTCGCAAATGACCGGGGGATAACATACTCCTGTAGCAGTTACCTAATTACAAAGGTAACCCGGCCTTGTGTTGGCAGAGAGCTGGTTAAGTTCTCGGGACGTCCCTCCAGAGGCATACCCATGTGGCATAGGAAGTTCCTTAGCCTGACCATTTGTTGGAAATCCAATCACCAATACGCGCCCAGTACGGTTTTAGTTGTACAACCTGCCATTCTTAAATGGTAGCTATAGTATGCATAGTATAATGATACATATGCCGGCTAAGATTAATATTATATTTTCGAAAATATTTTCTACACTATGCACTAATAATAATATCAAAGAGTTTTCTCGTATCAAGCATGTTTGACTCTTATAAGAAGAAATCTCCTCCAATTGTGCGATTGCATTGTGTGTGTGCGGGGAGGTCTTATGGTAGTTTCATTTTTCAAAAGTATATCGGATTTCTTTTACAAACTGTTTTTGTTTCAAACAACTGTTTTGTTAACTCATACCAGTCCCATGATTGACCCGGAGTTTATTGTTCCCTTCCTAAACTCTGATTGCCCATAATTTCCACACGGGCAGCCTAGAAATAGTTTATCCGTGTTTTTGGAGCTAACTTGGATTTTGAAGTCTTTTGGTTTGGAAGCTATCGGATTTTAGCAGCTTTTAGCGTTGGAGATCTTTTGGAAGCTTTTGAAGTTGGAAGAAGGTGCTTAGTTTGGAATCTCGCTATCGCTTTATTTCTTTGAAGACTCTTTTGAAGCTGGGATAACTCTATTGTTCCGCTATAGAGTTATCATCCTATGTGTAGTACTCTGATATTGATGATAAATGTTGTAATGAATATTGTATCTGATGTTGTATCTGTGGTGTTGATAAATGATATCGTTTTGTTTCCGCTGTTTATATTCATCTAATGTTGTTATAAACTCCATCCGAACTGGGGTTCAACGTTTGAATCTCTGACAGTCGAATACAAGTTAAGTATTTGATGTCGATTTTCGAACGATGGATTTCAGATCGTGACAACCTATGAAAGCTAAATCTTGTATTTCTTTTCATTTTATGTTAATTTTTGTCAAAATTCTTAGTTCTTTCAGAGTCTTTGTATTACATATTAAAGGAATATTAATTGGTTTGTCAATATTGTTAAATTGTGTTGGTTGCTCTCATATGTGATTACTTCTTCTGTATTGGTTATTATAGTTTTTCCTTTATCAGTTTTTGTATGTTTAACCTTATTTCTTCTATTTCTAATTCAAAATTATTCAGCCTTTCCCGAAGGAGTCTTATTTTATCCTCATTTATTTCATTTTTATCTGTGTATATGAGTCTATTTTCTTTAGGTAATTCTATATCGAATTTAATTTTTGCATATACATGGCATATTTTCATTATGTATTCTGTGCATTTAAACCTTTCATCAAAGGCATGATACCAAGGACAAAATTCACATTTTGTGGCATATATTTCCATTTTATGTTTGAAATTATGTTCACATAAGTCTTTACTCACAATATTTAGTAAATATTCATAGGGTTTATTTTCTTGGAAGTTTGTTAATTCATTTATTAAAGTATAATTTGATGTTTGTATTTGTTCTTATTCTTCTCGTCCTTCTAAGGATATTATTGAATAGATGGTAAATGTTTTTGAGACATCAGAAGCAATTTCTAGTTAGTCTTCTTTTACTGAATCAACCAAATTTGATTCTCGTGTAAATAGATTATGTCTTTTTGGACATGAAGAAGACAAATGTCCTTTTTCATTACGAGCAAAACACGTAATTGTACTTGTATATGTTTTCCTAGAATTGTATTTTCTGACATGTTTTTCTTTATTAAGATACGGTTTTTTAGCATTTGATTTTCTCAAATAATATTTTTTTTGCATATCTCTTCTTAAATTTTGGTTTTTTATCCATGTTATTATTTTTTGATCCGTATTGTTGTGAAGTATAGATTTGTCCACAGAATCCAATATTTATTTGTTTTAATTCTCTTTGAATTTGTATATATGTGCATTTCTTTTATAGTTCAGAAATTATATGTGTTATTCTTATACCTATGTTATCATATCCGTTAGGGATATTGTGCGCATTATTCTGGTAATTATCTATCCAAGATTTGTGTATTTCTTTTCCTAAATCACTGAGTAATTTAGAAAAAAGTCTATTCCCTATTTCAGTACTGTAACAGTTACCTGAAATAGTTGCGTAATGTAAAAATTCTTTTAGAAATTTTATTATGTATTTCCAATCTAATAATTGGATTTGTTCTAAATCTCTCATGGCTTCTTATTGCCTAATTGTTACTCTCATATTTACATCTCTTCTTATTATTATTCTGTGCATTGTATAAGCAAAGTTGTATATATTACTTCCTTGTATGACTAAATTATTTATTTATTCATTAAAGTTTTGTTTATAGGCTTCCCATATAGCTTTGGCTATATCACCTAAGTAATTTTCAGCTATTCTGATCATTTCTTCGTCAAAATTTAAGTTTGTATTCTAGCTGCATAATCTCATGCTATAGCAGCAGTCCATTGTTCTAGATATGTATCTAGTAACTGTGGGTGACATTCTGTAACATTTAGTATTACTGAATTGTTCTTAGAGAATGTTGTTTCATTAGGAAATCTTTTGCCTATTGTTCTTAAGTCTTTATTTTCATTATTATAAGGATCAACTGCTTTTCTAGGAGGTTTTCCTATGTCAAATGGCATCGTTTCTTGGTTTCTGTTAGGGTATGAAACTCTTGAACTTCCAGTTATTTCAACTTGGTTAGCAAAGTCTATGTGTTCTGTGAATTCTGATATTATGTCTTCAAGAATGTTCTGTTCTTGGATTCTTTCATTTATTTCTTGAGAATCTTCTAAGAATTCATCTAGGTTATGTATTTCTCTTATTCTTATATTATTTTCGTCATCGATGTAAACAAATGTGTTTTCATTTATTTGGTTTTTTATTCTTAAAGTTTGTTCTAATTCATATATTTCAGATGGTTCAAGAACCATTCCAAGCTCTTTTTGATATATTATCTTATCCACTTATTCTTTTATTTAACTCTTCTATTTCTTCATCAGTTTCAATTATTTTTTGTTTTGATGGTCCATAATCTCTGAACCTTATAGACATGGATTTGTCTAAATTATTATATGTTACAACATTATTGGGTTTTAATGCTGCTGTTGTATTGTTAGGATTTTATATGTTCCATTCATGGCCAGCAAGAATAGAAGAATCTATTTCCATAGATTTTATAAAGCTTATCGCTATGGAATTTAATGTTTCTATGACTTTATCTAATTTTATTTTTATTTTGGGAGTATATTTTGACATACATTTTCCTAAAAAGGTAATGTCTAGAAATATGTTTCTTCCTATAAAATTTTCAAAACCTTTAGTTTGTATTATTATTTTTATGTATTTCTAGAAATCGTTTAATATCATGGTAAAATTTGGAGCTATATAAACAATTCTTATATTATTGTTCATATCTACTTCCATCATTCCAAATATGGCTTTATCCATATCTTGATGTCTATCGTCTATTAAAATTAGTAATAGTTTAGTCCATATTTTTTGTCTAACTAATCCTCTTATACCTATAACTATCAGTCCTAAATGGATTAATTTGTA
This sequence comes from Allium cepa, assembly GCA_030765085.1. Lineage (NCBI taxonomy): Eukaryota > Viridiplantae > Streptophyta > Magnoliopsida > Asparagales > Amaryllidaceae > Allium > Allium cepa. The sequence continues at coordinate 38,839,947 of CM060935.1, read as the reverse complement.
TTTCTGGATTTTTAATTGTTTTATAGCTTCTTGTGACATTAAATTTATTTGTTGACTCCCATCTGGAGTAGAAAGTATTTCTTACATATGGTGTCTATATAATCCTGTTATTGCTGTAAATAATCTTGTTCTATATATCTCTCTGGATTTAAAGAGTTTAGTTGATTATTAGAGAATATTTCTATGTCTCTATCTAAGTCAATTATTTCTTCTAATTGGGATTGGGTATTGTTAGTTCTTCTTAACATGTTATCAATCCAACATGTGGATGATAATCTATTTGATTCTGTAGGTCTATCTGTTATTGTTCTAGGTGGACCAGTAAAGGATAATCTTCTATTATTCACATTTGGTCGAGTTTTTTGTACATTAAAAAGTAGATTTTAATATTTTTACTTGTAATATGTGTTGTAGGATCATTTGGTCCTAGTTTTAAACTTGATAATTTTTCTATAAGTTGACTTATATCGTGATCTTTTCCTTGTGTTGTTTTGTGTAGACTATTTATTTGTTTAGTCAAACTAGTAATCTACTTGTCCATCAAGTCTATTCTATCATGGATTTGAGTTAATATTGCAATAATCGTATTACACATTAGGCATATTGTATTATCTTCCTTACTTTGGTAAGTGTCTTTAGTATATCCTGCTGATAATGTATCATTCTGTTTGAGCATCATATTGACATGGTTAGTTGCTTCTAAATAATATTTATTGTCATATCCCATCCTAATTTAATTGTATGTACTTGATTTCTTGTAACATTTTTTTGATTTGTTGTATTTGTAGCTCAAATTGTTTTTATCTTTTCCTGATTGTTCTTTTAGTTGTAATATTAATTCTTTAGATTTTATTTCTAAGTCTTTGGGTTCATTATCTTCTATTAATTTTTTTAATTATATTATGTCATTCTTATTTGGAAATTCATTTAAATTTATAGCTTTGAACTTATCAGTTAGATTTTTCAAAGTTTTTTTCCATGCTATCTATTTTGTGTAAATTTGATTTCAAATAATCTTGGTTGTTTGAGATTTGTTTTAGTAATTTGTTTTTCTCAGTTATGCCTTCTAGCACTAATTGCATCAGGTTATAGTGTTTTTCATTATAAAGGTTTTGGGTCTTCACTTGATTTTATAATTAAGTCTGTGATTGAATTCATATGTTCTATTTCAGAATGTAATTTATGTTTATAATTAATATCTTTTATGTAACATGTTTGTTTTTGTTTATCTAGTGTTATGATCCTATTTATCGGATTCATAATTTCTAGATTTAAGTGATTGAACTTTTTATAGTTCGTTGTTTAAATTTATGGGCATAGAAATCTTCTAAGATCTAATACCAAAACTAGAGGGGGTAAATCACATTTCGATTAAATGTTAGGTAAAGATTTGTACATAAAATCCTAAAGTATAACATGCTATAAATATTATTTCGTAGTTTATTATTTTGTACAATATGTAAGTTTTGGTTTTTCATGTTTGAACTACCTCACTGGCAACTTGTAAGTATAATACCTAAGGGTGCAGTAAGTAGAATATCGAACTAGAAATTGAGAACCTTTTTTTATTCAGAGTTTTCTAATTTTTCTGTTCAAATTCTTGTAGTCTCCCTCGTTAGTAAAATTCATTGTATGTATTTATTTCATCATCATATAATTCAAACCAATTCTTGCTGTTTTTATTATTTTCATGTATCTGTTTTGATAGTATTTTGTAATATTCATCACATACTACGTTTATCGTTCTATATATAAGTTGTATTTCTGTCTTACTTTAAAAGGTATTTTCTATATTTTTTAGTACCTTGTTTTTATCTGATTTAGGATCATCTGTTAAGTCTAAAAACTTCTTTAAATAATTTTCTTTAAAAATCTTTTCTATATTATACTATTGGTTTTTATTTAGCTTTGTTTGTTTAATATAACTAAAAGTTTTATCATGAATTTTTGTTCAAGATAATTTTGTAATGATTCTATGTTTTCGATTTTTGGAAATTTTTTCATCTTAGTTTTCCCAATCATTATCTTCTGTTATTTTGTATCCTATTTTATTTTTTTGTATTTATATATTTTTTCCATTCATTGTAAAAATCTCTTGCAAATATGAGCGTTATAATAACATTGCCAGGTTCTGTCCACACACTTAAATTGTTGAATATTTTTATAAGGTTTGTTTCACAATCAAAAATATTAATTAATTCTGTGGTATATCATTGTTTGAATATACTTATTATCTGGTACTTTTGATCTTCTGTAATGTTTGTATTATTCTTCATGATGTTTATTATATTTGACATGAATTTATCTTCTAAATATTTTTGTATTTTTTTCCATAATTCTATTTCTTTTTATCCTTGAAAAAAAGTTTTTATGCTAAGCATTCAAGCATAAGCTAAAGATACTTAGTGAAATAGCTTAGGTAAGAATTTTTCTTTCTATTTTTATCTTCTTCCTCATCTCTCACTCTTGACGTGTTTGATTCTAAAGTTATATATTTATTTTAGTATTACGTTTTTCCTCACCTTGTTGCTCTGGATCTACTTTTTCCCTAATGGCCTTATGCTTGGCGGTACTTGTTCAATCTTTAACAAGCTTACGTCTTGTGGATTAACTTAAAACTTAATTTATCATAATGGATTCAGATTATAAGCACAACATCATCAAGCTACCATCATACTAAGAAAGAATAATAGGAAGAAATTACATACCTAAGTCGCTCCACCTTTCTCTTTGTTCATGTCTGAAGAATTTTTAGTTCTGCATACTGTTGTTGAAGAAGTAAGAAGGAAGGAAGAAAACAACCATTAAAGAGAACTCAAGAATATATCTATTATTATTGGTTTTCTTACAATACGATTGATATCCTTTACATCACACTAAGCCACTGCATATATAGGCAGAGCATTTTACACATTTGGACATATATCTGTCCTTACATACCCACAACTAGAAATATAAAGCACTTCCCACTAAAAATAAAAAAAGAAATCTGTCCAAAAGAGTACATCTGTCACACCTTTGTCTTAAAATAAAAGCCAGTGGCACACAAAGTCACATTTTGTCTTAATAATGCGTTTTAGCAGTGGATTCTAGTCTGTCTTTTGTTGGTGGAGAATCTTGGTAGGGTCCCTTTTGTTATTGGGGCAGCTAGTCTTCATTTTTGTTTTCTTCTCCAAGCCTGTATCTTTCTTTTTCTTCTTTTATCAGCATCTGTTTCTTGAAGTTGTTGACCATACTCATTTTCGGATGGTAAATATCAAATAGTCTTAATTTATAACCAAATTCTTCGAATTCTGTTGAAATATATATTCAGGACTGGTGATTCTGTATATAGTTTAAATTTGTCTTTATTTGTTTGTGTCTGGAACATATTATGGCCTATGACATAAGCCCTATAATTTTCATATGTGATTTGGTTGATCTCTTGTTTTGATGGTTTGTTGTCCCATTTTTCTTCAGTCCATTCTTGGTATCCTCTGTCGAACTTTTGTGCTTTGATATTTATGATGTGTCTTGCTGGGTCAATGAGGTTTGTTCCTAGATGAGGCGGTGTAGAATTTATTTCCAGACATAATTCTGTTCATAATACTTCTGTGAAGTACTCTGTAACAGTGGAGAGAGGTTCTGGCAAATCTGTCATTGTCTATTCTTCAATAACTTTCCAATAAATCCATAATTAAGAAGAGTATTTGGATCTAGGATTATATTCTCATGAACGATATACTTGTACTGGGTAAGGTTAATATGTAATAGGGGTGTTGAGGTTATGATATTACACTTGCAATCTGTCTTTACAATCTTCATTTTTTTTTGTACAAGAAATTATTTTGTTCCCAATAGTCTTCCAATCTGTTTTCAGCCCTGTGATATTTATATCAGAACTTTTTACAAGAAAATCATATATCTTTCTGTACTACGTTGCATTTGTAGTCTTTTGGAGCAAATGTTTTATTTATTTGTCATAAGAATCAACAGAGCTTATGATGTTTTGGTTTGTGGTTGTGGATTGAACATCCTTTGTTTGTGGAACATGGTCTAAAGAAATCATTTTTCCTTTGTTTTCTATCATGGCTTTTTGTTTGTACGAGACCATTGGTTTGTGGTTTATTTCATTAGAAGGTTCATCTTTTATAAATTTTCTTGTAGATATGTGTAATATTTGTTTTACACTTTCAGAAATCACATAATTACTTCTAGATTGTCTTTCCATGGATGATTTGGCTGTTTCTCGATTTGTGTAGTCTTTGTATTTTGGGATCCCATACCTAGGATCTTTTTCTATTTCTTGGATCTTTGGTATAAGTTCTTTCCATGTTGAATATATTCTGGCACTCGGCCCATTGAACAAATATTAACGAGTGTGTTTTTGTTTTGTGTTTGTTTTGTTTGGAACTCTTTACTAAGGTATACAGGATACTCAGCTTTTGTTTATTGTCTTTTGGGCCTGTGGCTAGGTTTCAAATATTATCCAACAGAGTCTGTTGATCTTCTGTGATAGAAGCATTTGTTTTGAACTTGTTTGTTCTGTAGATTCTGAGAAATTTTCTACTACCTTGGCTAGGAGATGTCATATTTGTATCTTCTTCTCTGTATGTACAATCGTACTCTGTTAATTCCTGTTCTAGGAATAATCTAGATAATTTGTCTAGCAAAAAAATTGATTTTCCTTTTATGTGTTCTTAGTTTATCTTTGTTCCACGGTTAAATACTGCATTTTTAAATTTTAACCATCTATTATTTAGAATTCCTTTTTCTTTTTTTCTGAATACTTTACTATAGCTTCACAGTCTGTTCTAATAGTTATTTCTTTGTGGAAAATAATGAATAATTTAAATGCCTCTAAGACATACATTATTGCAAGTATTTCATAAGCCAGGGATGTCAAATATCCTTTTTCTTTGTATGTTCCTTAGGTATATCTACAAATTCTTTCTGTTGTTGTTGCTTCATATTTGCTTGGTTTATTTATGAAAATTCCTGCCCAACCAAGGGATGATCCATCTGTTTCTATAATTAAATAATCTGTATTTAATGGCAAAGCTAGAGGTTTTAGTCCTTCAGCAAGTTTTTTAATTTATTATATTTGTTTTATATCTTCAAGATTGAATTCTCATTTTCCTTTAGGACTTGCTTTGTTGTATAATGGTCCAGTATATTTTGATAAATCTTTTATATAAGGTCTAGCATAATTTACAAGACCTAAGAAGGCTTGTAATTGTGTTAGGCTTTCTATTTTGTTTGGAAATTCCAATATTTTCCTTATTATATGTGGTTGTAATTCTATCTGTCCTTTTCCTATCCTTGTTCCCAGAAATTCTATAGTATTTTTGAAAAGTTCTATTTTCTTTTTGGATATTATTAATCCATGGGTTTCTATTAATTTTAATACACTATATAAATGTGAAATGTGTTCTTGTTTTGTTTTAGAAAAAACAAGTACATCATCTATGTATACACAAGTGTAATTGTTACAATGTTGGAAGATGTTATCCATTTTTCTCTGGCATATTTGTGGCGCATTTTTTAAACCAATGGCATTACTAACCATTCGTAATGTCCTTCAGTACATGTAAATGCCGTCTAAGGTATGGATTCAGGATGCATTTTTACTTGCCAAAATCCTGATTTTAGATCAAATTTAGAAAACAAATTTTTCCCTTGTATTTTATTTATTAGTACATCTTTATTTGGTATAAAATATCCATCTTCATGGGTATTGTCATTTAATCTGGTATAATTCATGACCATTTTAGATTAGCCTCCTTTTCTTTCTGATTCTTTCGGACTATGAAGGCAGCAGTCCTGTGTCTAGAATCTGTTTTTCTTATAACATTTAAATCTGTTAATATTTTTATATGCTTTTTAAATTCTTCCATGATCCAATTATCATATTTAGGGGATCCTATTTTTATTGTTAAGTCTGGGTTTATTATATCTAATTTGCATTGTACTGGGTTTCTTTCCCAATGTTTTAATGGCTTTTCTCCTAATATTTCTAATTTTTCAAGTTTAGAAATAATATGTTCTATATCATCTGTGGATACTACTTATTTCCTATGAATTTATTTGTTGTAATTCTTTTGTGAATCCTTTTCACTTATATTCGTATTTTGTCAATTTTTCTTCCACATTTTCTCTATTATCATTTGTAACTATTAGATCAGTTTCCTAATTTTTTATTTTACATTATCCAGGTATTGGGCAGTCGCAATTTTCGTATTTCTTCCCACCACGCTTCTGAAGCGCATACTCTGATATTATTGGGGTTAATACAGTCTTTTTAGAAATTTGTAAATAATCTTTGTTAAATGAAAAACTTCCATTTTCATTTAATAAGAAATCTAATCCTAGGATTAGTTTAATTCCATCTAAATTTAATTTTAAAACCCATATTCATTTTAGGTTGTATTGTGGTTCATTACGAGTAGCATTAAATCTTATTTATACATTTTTTTTATATTTGTAATTATATTTGTGGTTCCATCAAATTGAATACTTTGTTTTGTTTTTCAGCTTTTGTAACATAATTCGGTAGTATTAAACTAGAACAAATGGTTGAACTAGTTGCTCCAGTATTTGTGTGTTATCCCGTCTTTTGGTAATGTCGTGATACCAAAAAATCGATCAAAATCCAAAGACAGCTCATCTCAAAAGACTGGCTACGCATTGTTTAACCATGGATATTAATGGATTTTGCTTGAGCTTGGATCAGGCTACAATTGATAGAACACGGCAAGCAAAGTCATGAAAAGCATCACTCCAAGTTTCGAGTCAATCCGAGGTCACATGTGTCAACTCCACCATACCACGACCTAACTTCCTCGTAGGTCGCTCACGACCTAACTTCCCCATAGGTCGCACACGACCTAACTTCCTTATAGGTCGCTCACGACCTAGAAACTCAGCGACCTAAAGCATGAGCCGATTCAAAGGGTTCACGACCTAAACAAGTCAACGGCCTAACGACTCAACTAGCTAAAGGACAAAGCGACCTAAGAAGTTACAAAGCAAACGACTTAACTATCCTAAGCATCCGAGCGACCTAAACACCCTAGCGACCTAAACATCCTAGCGACCTAACATCCAACGACCTTAACCCAGAACCACTCTATAAATACCATGCCTGCTCCAACTGAAAGGAGGACTGGGGATCATTTTCTAGAACACCTATACTTCGATGTTTTCAACTCATCCAACGCTCCATTCATCGATGACGCCTCAACGAAATTTGGGAAGAGATCTAGCACATTCAACTTGAATTCAAAGAGCTCTTTGGCCTTGAGGTTCTAACTACTCGTCTTAGTGGTGTTGTAATGAAAGATCATTGTAAAAGTTGTAATCGAATCAGCAATAAAGAGGATTAAGTGGATGTAGGCTTGACTTTGAGCCGAACCACTATAAAACTGTTGTCTCTTTGTTATTCTCTGCTATTTCCTGCTTACTTTTAGTTCCCGTATCAATGGGTGGTGCTTTCACTATATCACATATCACACGGGGGTGTTAGCGTACACATTTTAGCGTTAACACTGGAAGCTAAAACTTGTATTTCTTTTCGTTTTATGTTAATTTTTGTAAAAATTCTTAGTTCTTTCAGACTCTTTGTATTACATATTAAAGGAATATTAATTGGTTTGTCAATATTGTTTAAATTGTGCTGGTTGCTTCCATATGTGATTACTTCTTCTGCATTGGTTATTAAAGTTTTTCCTTTATCAGTTTTTTGTATGTTTAACCTTATTTCTTCTATTTCTAATTCAAAATTATTCATCCTTTCCTCAAGGAGTCTTATTATATCCTCATTTATTTTATTTTTATCTGTGTATACGAGTCTATTTTCTTTAGGTAATTCTATATCGAATTTATTTTTTGCACATACATGACATATTTCCATTATGCATTCTGTGCATTTAAACCTTTTATCAAAGGCAGGATACCAAGGACAAAATTCACATTTTGTGGTATCTGTTCCCCTTTTATGTTTGAAATTATGTTCACATAAGTCTTTATTCGTAATATTTAGTAAATATTCATGGGTATATTTTCTTGGAAGTTTGTTAATTCATTTGTTAAAGTATAATTTGATGTTTGTATTTGTTCTTGTTCTTCTAATCCTTCTAAGGATATTATTGAACAGATAGTAGATGTTTCTAAGACATCATAAGCAATTTCTAGTAAGTCTTCTTTTACTGAATCAACCAAATTTGATTCTCATGTAAATAGATTATGCTTTTTTGGACATGAAAAAGACAAATGTCCTTTTTCATTATAAGCAACATGTAATTGTACTTGTATATGTTTTTTTATGATTGTATTTTCTGACATGTTTTTCTTTGTTAAGATACGGTTTTTTAGCATTTGATTTTTCTCAAATAATGTTTTTTTGCATATCTCTTCTTGAATTTTGGTTTTTTATCTATGTTATTATTTCTTGATCCGTATTGTTGTGGAGTATAGATTTGTCCATAGAATCCAAATTTTTTTGTTTTAATTCTCTTTGAATTTGTATATATATGCATTTCTTTTTTAGTTTAGAAATTATATGTGTTATTTTAGTACCTATGTTATCATATCCCTCAGGGATATTGTGCGAATTATTTCGGTAGTTGTCTATCCAAGATTTGAGTATTTCTTTTCCTAAATCACCGAGTAATTTAGAAAAAATTCTATTTCCTATTTCAGTACTGTAATAGTTACCTAAAATAGTTGCGTAATGTAAAAATTCTATTAGAAATTTTATTATGTATTTCCAATCTAATAATTGGATTTGTTCTAAATCTTGTTGTCTAATTTTTACGCCTATATTTACGTCTCTTCTTGTTATTATTCTGTGCTTTGTATAAGCAAAATTGTATATATTACTTCCTTGTATGACTAAATTGTTTATTTCTTCAGGAAAGTTTTGTTTATAGGCTTCCCATATAGCTTTGGGTATATCTCCTAAGTGATTTTCAGCTATTCTGATCGTTTCTTTGCCAGAATTTATGTTTGTATGTCTAGCTACATAATCTCTTGTTATAGCAGCAGTCCATTGTTCTATATATGTATCTAGTAACTGTGGATTACATTCTGTAACATTTAATATTACTGAATAGTTCTTAAAGAATGTTGTTTCATTAGGTAATTTTCGCCTATTGTTCTTAAGTCTTTATTTTCGTTATTATAAGGATCAACTGCTTTTCTAGGAGGCTGTCCTATGTCATATGGCATTATTTCTTGATTTCTGTTGGGGTATGAAACTCCTGAACATCCATTTGTTTTAGCTAAGTCTATGTGTTCTGTGAATTTTGATATTATGTCTTCAAGAATGTTTTGTTCTTGGATTCTTTCATTTATTTCTTGAGAATCTTCTAAGAATTCATCTAGGTTATGTATCCTCTTATTCTTATATTATTTTCATCATCAATGTAAACAAATGTGTTTTCATTTATTTGGTTTTTTGTTCTTAAAATTTGTTCTAATTCATATATTTCAGATGGTTCAAGAACCATTCCAAGCTCTTTTTGATATATTATATTATCCATTTATTCTTTTATTTAACACTTCTATTTCTTCATCGGTTTCAATTTCTTGCTCGTTTGATGGTCCATAATCTCTGAACCTTATAGACATGGATTTGTCTAAATTATTATATGTTACAACATTGTTGGGTTATAATGTTGTTGTTGTATTGTTAGGATTTTCTATGTTCCATTCGTGGCCAGCAAGAAAGAAGAATCTATTTACATAGGTTTTATAAAGCTTATCCCTGTGGAATTTAATGTTTCTATGACTTTATTTAATTTTATTTTTATTTTTTGAGTATATTTAACATACATGTTCCTAAAAATGTAATGTCTAGAAGTATGTTTCTTCCTATGAAGTTTTCAAAACCTTTGGTTTGTATTATTATTTTTGTGTTTGTAGAAATCATTTAATGTCATGGTAAAATTTGAAGCTATATAAACAATTCCTATATAATTGTTCATATCAACTTTCATTATTTCAAATATGGCTTTATCCATATCTTGGTGTCTATCGTCTATTAAAATTAGTAATAGTAGTTTAGTCCCTATTTTTTGTCAGACTAATCCTCTTATACCTATAACTATTAGTCCTAAGTGGATTAATTTGTATTTTTGGTTTTTTAATTGTTTTATAGCTTCTTATGACATTAAATTTATTACTTGTTGACTCCCATCTGGAATAGAAATACTTTCTTCCATATAGTGTCTATATAATCCTGTTACGGCTATAAGTAATCATGTTCTATATATCTCTCTGGGATTTAAAGAGTTTAATTGATTATTAGAGAATAGTTCTATGTCTCTACCTAAGTCGATTATTTCTTCTAATTGGGCTTTGGGTATTGTTAGTTCTTCTTAACATGTTATCAATCCAACCCGTGGATGATAATCTATTTGATTCTGTATGTCTATCTGTTATTGTTCTAAATGGACCGGTAAAGGATAATCTTCTATTATTCATATTTGGTCGAGTTTTTTGTACATTAAAAAGTTGATTTTGGTCTTTTTACTTGTAATATGTGTTGTAGGATCGTTTGGTCCTAGTTTTAAACTTGATAATTATTCTGTAAGCTGAGTTATATCATGATCTTCTTCTTGTGTTGTTTTGTCTAGACTATTTATTGGTTTAGTCAAACTATTAATCTGCTTGTCCATGAAGTCTATTCTATCATGGATTTGAGTTAACATTGCAATAATCGTATTACACATCATGCATATTGTATTATCTCCCTTACATTGGTAAGTGTCTTTATTATATCCTGCTGATAATGTATCATTCTGTTTGAGCATCATATTGACATGGCTACTTGCTTCTAAATAATATTTATTATCATATCTCATCTTAATTTAATTGTATGTACTTGGTTTTTTGTAGCATTTTTTCGATTTTTTGTATTTGTAGCTCAAATTGTTTTTTATCTTTTTCTGATCATTCTTTTACTTATAACATTATTTCTTTTATTTCTATGGGTTTATTACCTTATATTAAATTTTTTAAGTTTATTATGCCATTCTTATTTGGAAATTCTTTTAATTTTATAGCTTTGAACTTATCAGTTAGATTTTTCAAAGTTTTTTTCCATATTATCTATTTTGTGTAAATTTGATTTCAAATAATCTTGGTTGTTTGAGATTTGTTTTAGTAATTTGTTTTTCTCAATTGTGCCTTCTAGCACTAATTGCATCAGGTTATAGTGTTTTTCATTATAAAGGTTTAGGTTTTCACTTTATTCTATAATTAATTCTACGAATGAATTCATTATTTCTGAATGTAATTTATGTTTATAATTAATATCTTTTATGTAACATGTGTGTTTTTGTTTATCTAGTGTTATGATTATATTTATCGGATTCATAATTTCTAGATTTAAGTAATTGAACTTTTTATAGTTCATTATTTAAATTTATGGGCTTTAAATCTTCTAAGATCTGATACCAAAACTAAAGGGGGGTAAACCACATTTCGATTAAATGTTCTGTAAAGATTTGTATATAAAATCCTAAAGTATAACATGCTATAAATATTATTGTGTAGTTTATTATTTCGTACAATATGTAAATATTTATATATATACTAGGCATATAAAACATGTACAATGTCAAGTTGCTATTTATGTCAGGTTGCTATTTAATACATGTACCATGTCAAACATATTTATATATATACTAGGCATATAAAACATGTACCATGTCAGGTTGCTATTTAATACATGTACCACGTCAAACAATTATACACACACACTGCATATAATTTTGAAACTGGGCTTACAAATTAGCACACGCAAAACTTTCAAACCTGGCTATATATTCGAAGGGTTTAAAGGGGTATTACTAGTACATACTCATATTTTATAATAGACAATCCTAGAGCAAAAAAAAATGATGGACGTGACAATTTCCAGGCTACAGGAACGTACAAAAGAGAGTCAAAGCAGCAAAAGAGGGAAGCAATAATCAAGTTAAGAATGAAACAGAAAGACGAATGCAAACTGGGTTACAGGCAACAAACAAAACCATAGCAAAAACAGTACAAAACTTGGCAATAATGCATTGCACAAGAATTTAAAACAACAAGGCAATGATGCATAAAATCAAAGCAGCACTTAAAATTGGTACAAAACACAGATCACCAGTTCAATTCCTTAATCATGTATAAGATTAAATTCCAAAAGCAAGCTATTAGATAATCCGAAAACTAACTCACCTTAAGATTTCTTAATTCAACACTAGAGGTATGATTTCAGCAGCTTCAAACTGAAATAGCAAACCCTTAATTGATTAGCTTCGGAAAGAGTTTAACTTGTAATTTCAATTTGAAAGAGGGGTTTTGATTTCGTTTCCTTTCTGTTTCTTAAGTTTCAGACGGAAAAGTACGTTCTGTCAATGAGAATGAAACTTTTCCAATCTCTTATGTTGGGTTATTGGGATTGGGTTTGCTACTAAACTCAATGGCTAGGTGTTACAAATAGGATAGGTATTGCTAATTACCTTACTTAAATTACAAAATACTCTATTTTATAAATCTTGAATGGTCTTAAAATTAGAATTCACATTTTTATTTTCATTTTAATATTTTTAAAAAAATAATTCCAAAATATTTCATTCAATTGGTATTTCAAATAAATTAATTTAACTAAAAAAATATATCTCTAATAGACAAATTCATAAATACTTTAATTTAATTAAAACCATTCACTAAGAATTAATAATTCCTATCTATTAGTTAAATTAACCTAATCGTCAAAAATCGACTTTAACTTGATTAAATTTCTACAAATCCCAAAAAACAGATTTATTAACCATAATTAATTTAATTTTTAATAACATGGTTGTTACAGACATTCTCTTTAAGAATATTGCATCCCTGCAATTTCCTTGATGAAAAAAAAATCTATAAATAATTTTTTCTCTCATTACATAAATAATATTAAGCTACTGATTATTGTACTTCACTTCGTTACTTACATAGTTGATCGCGTATGCTATCAACAACATCTTACCAAGACTTTTAGCTCCACACAATTATTTTATGGTGAAAATATTATTTCTATTTATTATGTCAACTTAGCAAAAGAAAGAATGCTATCTTATACAATACCAATACCAAGCCGATCTACCAGAAGTCTTTGCAGTCTTTCTTTTCCCTTCTTTCCTTTTCTTTTGTGGGCATGCAGCAATTAAGTGGCCCTCCTTCTTGCAATGAAAGCAAACATTGGACGGAGAAGAAACCTTGGGTTTTCTGTAACATCCCACCTATTTGTATATTTTAAATCGACGATAATACACACACGTCAGATTCAAACCATACAAAAGTGCGAATTGTTATTGGGGTGAATAAGAAAAAGGAAGAAATAAATAAAAAAAATAGAATCTTACAGCGGAACCATAAAATATAATAATCAAATACACAGTTCATGAAGCTGTTTTACAAAATATTCGATTATACTTATACAATACATATCAGAGTTACACATACCAGAGAATAATAAATAATGCAGCGGAATAATGTGATGCAGTGGAGCAATATAGTATATAATAGTAATAAAATCTTCGTCTTCGTCCTCCAAAAGTAAGGCCTTCAAACCCTGAAATGCTCAGGCTAATCCGAGCGAATTGAAAAGACAAAACACTCGAGTCAGAACTAAAAGATCTTATGTAAGTTAAATCAACAGAAATAAATATGAGTGGAACGGCATCAGAGATGTTTACAGGATTTGACATCTCCTATCCAGTGTCTAACGTGAGTGCAGTAACTTAAGAGATGCTCGGCATTCACATCTCCTAAGGATCCGTTAAACTATTTACTATGTGGTAATATTTCACTATTATAATAATGTCTATAGTAAAATAAACTTACTTTTAAATAGCGTTAAGGAATGATCCAATATTCCCCTTAACACGTAATAGTCCCAGTAGTCCATCCAATATCATAGTCCCTCCTGATCGGGAAGCCACCAGAGGATACCACACGGGCTACGGGAGAAAATCAAACTCGTACAAGGCTCGCTAGGGTAGGTGACACGACACAAGTAGGCAATGTCAGGGTAGATATACCGATTACTATCTGGACTGGTGGTGACACATAGCGCGCAGCTACCGCCCACATCGAGCCACATCCCCAAAAATCAAAAATCAAAAGTGGCCACCAAATAAATCTCAAAGTCGGAATATAATATCGAAAGAGTGTGTCCGATAAGAGTGGCTACCTCGTTGGCCCGAAATCGCTCCTGTTTTAGCCACCTTATGTCAACTCACGGAAGTCGGATCCACGTATATACCTCAAAGGAACGCCGCCACCAACCTACTTCATTCTGGAATCTCCACCGCGTACACGGTTGTTAAAGTGGTTTACGGAGTTGGCGGAGAGTATGACAACTTCCGATCCCGGTTTCTTTAACAACCAAACGTTATTATAACACCGCAGTCATTTCAAAATAATTTATACTTCAAAACCAGAATAAAATATCCATCTCAAACCATATGAATACGATACCATTTCCCCTTTTAAAACCAAATCAATATGATATCATTTTCAAATATATTCTTTTCTAAAACCATAACACTTTCAAAGTTATAATATTTCGAAACCAAACGCTTGAAATATAACCTTTCAAAACATAATACTTCGAATTTCATAGCTTCTAAACCATAACTTCCAAAACTTAAATGGCTTGGATATTCAAACAATATATAAATAAAATAAAATAAAATAAAATAGTTTGAATTTAAAATTACTTTATCAAGTAAAATAATTTCTTCAACTTCAATTTTACTCCATTTAAATTAAATCTCAATTTATAACTTTCAACTCACTTTCACTTCCAATAAACCATTTCAATTTCAATATATTTCAAACTTTGAGTATTAAATAATTTCAAAACTAAGGTTGATAATTACGATTCAACAATTCAATGTTCTATTATTTAGTTTTGAAATATTTGCATAATAAATCCATTATCATTTAAATAAAACTCAAATTGCAAATAACTAAATATTTCCTTTAATTTATTTATACTTCAAATATTCGTTTAATTCATCTTAAACGAAAATCCAGTTATAAAAATCATACCTTTAAAATCTCAATTTTATTAAATTTCAAATCAATTTCATGTTTATCTTCCCGCCCTATTCTCATTTAAGTTATTATAAACTCCAAAAATATAATAAATACTTAACCATATTATATCTTAATAAAATCAAACTTTATTATTAAACTTCTTTTATACTTTAAACCAATTTTATACATAGTTTAAAACCAAGGATTTAACTATATATAAAATAATATTTATAAAATATCTAAATCAATATCTCATAAAACCATATATTTCTTCACAAAACCATAGAAAATCATTTCAAAATATTTTTATATATAGACCACGGTGTCTGTATATAATTTTCTACCCTATGGTCAAGTGATACGAATATTTATCATTTCAATCCGTAATTTAAAATAAAAATACTGTTATATATCATTTCAAACCGCAATCCCGAATGAAATAAAAATGCATAACAACTTGCAGTTTATAATAATATATAATACAACATCCATCCATACAAACAATTTATCACAATCATCATCCAATTCAAACAAATAAGAGATAATAAATAATAGGTATTTACTGACAGTTTATATTCAATGATAAATTAAACAATTATTTAACTGGCAGTTTATATGCAAAAAAAATTAACAACAATTTAATTCAATAAATTCAATTTAACTGGAATGATGATTAAAATTATGTCAAACAGTCATAAATGAATTTCAAATCATATCAGAAATTAATTTAACACACATAAGAAATTTTAGAAGTTGTGAGTGGATTAAAACGCTCACCTTTTAAATTTAAATTGAATTTAAATCCAATTTAAACCCAAAATTTGAACAGTCTAAGAATCCGTCCAAACCAGAGCCAAAATGTCCGGAATTTCAATACGAACCTAGCGGAGAAAACCGCGCGTGAAATGGACCTCGTATGTGAAAGATATTAACATAAGAAGATATACGATTATAAATTAGAAAATAAATAAAATGGACTTACAAGCTTACATGTCAGCAAGCATCGTCCAGGCAAACGCGTCTCCCATCATAACCCTACTAGGCTCAATCAAGAACAAAGCCGCCACGCATTCGATCGAAACGCCGCCACCTACTCGCGCCACCGACCAGATCTGCCCACGCCACGAGCCCCCACGCCATGAGCCGCCTCCATCGACCTCCCCCATGATGGTCGCGACGCCATCATTAGCTCACGACCGCCGCACCCTAATCGCCAAATTCTAGTGAACTCGAAGCCTACTAGCGCGAACGAACGACACAGATCGACGTCTCTCGACGCCCCCTACAGTGCAGCGCAACCCGATCGCCTTCAAATCAAAGATCTACCGTCGAATCGGGATGGTGGCCTATGAACGGCCGAGGTTCATCTTGAATTTCAGAGCAAACGATGCGTCGAATCAAAAAATGAATAGCACCAGAAGACTACGCTCTTCGAGAGCTTCAAATCCATATAAAATTCGATATAATTTGAAGAGATTAAATTTTAGGCTTTGAATTTGATTTGAAATCGCAATTGGAATTAGGATTTGCAGCCATTGAAAGAGAATGAGTTGATGGAATTGAACGTACAGAAATGAGGAATAAGAAGTAGACTAGGGTTTATAACGAGGTATATATAGGCAAGGCTGAAAATAAAATAGATGGACCAGATTGATATACGCGTTGAACGATAAAATGGCCCGAAAAGCCCATTCTGACTCGGGAATGAAATTGGGTCAACCCATATATCAAAATATATGTTTTAACATATTTTAAAATCAATGGAACAAGTTTCAAATCCAAATTCCATCGTATGAAGAAGTTATGCCAAATTCAGTTTATTTCAAATTGATTCCAATTGATTTCAATTTCATTGATTTTTAGGCGTTTCGAGTCCGTGCGATCAAACAACAAGTCTGATCGCTACGAAAATTGAAATCCTACATAATTCACCGTTACGGATCCAATGAAACTAGTTTCGTCGAAATCCATTTCAGTGGCCAAAATGGCTATTTTTACATTAATTAAATAAATTAATAAATTAACTAATTAAATCAAATTCTCAATTTCAATTCTTTATTTGACAAATTTCATCATTTTTTATTTCTCAATCATTTACATGATTTAAACAAATTAAAATGTCAATTTAGAGTTGATTAATTTATTAATTTCAGTATTAACCTCAATTCCATTAAATTCAAAATTATAAATTTAATTTCCAATAATTCCATTTAATTTACTTTTCATTCTACTATTCAATTCATAATTATCAAACGGATGAAATTAACTTTGGATTCAAAATCTATTACATTAATATTCTCACATTCCATCTTCATTACAATTAACGTAATATTTAAATATTAATTTCATTTAATTGCAATTAATCCAATTATTATAGTTCAAATCCAATAAAATAATCAATATGAATTTCAATTGTTTTCATTCAATCAATTGTCATATTATGGATAGGGTTTACATTTGTTACTTCTTGTTGAATTAACAATCTTCAATGACAAATCAAACCTACCCTAACTGCACAAATTAAGTCAATTAACTGCAATTGATTTCACATTAAATTTTAAATTCCATTTATTTGCAATTAATTCAATTATTAAATTTAAATTCCAATAAATTAATAAATCTTGTATTTCCATTCCTTTCATTCAACCAATTGTCATATTATGAATAAAGTAAATGTTATTTTCCATTATTTACTAAATTCAAATTAACAAAATATTTAATTTAGATTTATTGCAATTTTTACCACATTTAAATTAACATGCTAAATAAATAGGTAACCTAAAATATTTGTTACCATTTACTTTCAGTCACACCTATGAGTTATTAATTCCCAAACAATTGTTACAATTGTTTACATCACACAAATTTCATTCAATCATCATTAACATACTATTTAATTATATTTATTGAAATTTATTTCCAATTTACGAAATACAATCAATTATAACATTACCATTGTTTCAATTAAATTGGGATTGCACTAAATTAGTTATTTATCAACTGACGTTAACATTACTACCTTAATTTACATTCTGTTACTATTAATCAATATATTATTACATTGGTTAACTAAATGCTTACTTTAATTTACCTATTTTAAATTTATACCCAAGTATAACAATTAACACTATTTCTTTATTGGGATTTCACTCCAATTGTCAATAATTAATTTTAATTATCATTGCTACATTTCATTTTTAACATTTGCTTCATTATAAATTATAAAAAAAAATTCTTTCTAAATTTAATTTCAAAGATCTAATTAAATTGACCAATTTATTATCAAAATTTACGAGTCGTTACACTCTCCCCACTCAAAATTTTCGTCCCGAAAAGGAAACAGAAGGAAAAAGAAGAATTAATAAATCAATATATCTTACTTAAAATATTTAATTTATAAACAAATAAATTTACAAATTTAATTAATTTAGATAAAATATACAAATTTATAACCATTAAATCTTTTTATACTCAAATTAATAAGGTTTGAAAAACATTTTCAAAATATTTTCTATGTCCAAAATTTACGGAAAATTTTGGCAGAACCTTCTTTATACGGAGAGGCTCGGGAGAAAATATAATATCAAATATAACAATATACGGCATATATTTTCCAAAATAATATATATCCCAACCTGGTAAAAACAATATAATAACGCTATAAAACCGTAATCCGAAAACGTACCTATTGTCGGGCAATTAACGTTTAATTATGAAACCAATCAATATATTATTACATTGGTTAACTAAATGCTTACTTTAATTTACCTATTTTAAATTTATACCCAAGTGTAACAATTAACACTATTTCTTTATTGGGATTGCACTCCAATTGTCAATAATTAATTTTAATTATCATTGCTACATTTCAATTTTAACATTTGCTTCATTATAAATTATAAAAAAAATTCTTTCTAAATTTAATTTCAAAGATCTAATTAAATTGACCAGTTTATTATCAAAATTTACGAGTCGTTACACTCTCCCCACTCAAAATTTTCGTCCCGAAAAGGAAACAGAAGGAAAAAGAAGAATTAATAAATCAATATATCTTACTTAAAATATTTAATTTATAAACAAATAAATTTACAAATTTAATTAATTTAGATAAAATATACAAATTTATAACCATTAAATCTTTTTATACTCAAATTAATAAGGTTTGGAAAACATTTTCAAAATATTTTCTAGGTCCAAAATTTACGGAAAATTTTGGCAGAACCTTCTTTATACGGAGAGGCTCGGGAGAAAATATAATATCAAATATAACAATATACGGCATATATTTTCCAAAATAATATATATCCCAACCTGGTAAAAACAATATAATAACGCTATAAAACCGTAATCCGAAAACGTACCTATTGTCGGGCAATTAACGTTTAATTATGAAACCAAAAGCAGTAGCGATTGCTTCCATAATCTGTATTTCACTGATATAATCCCAAAAGAGTTAATAATTATATAAAATGAAATGTTTAAAGTTGCCAACCATAAACAAACAAATCAATACAAACAACAATCACTTGCAAGCACAACATACAATCATCATACAGAATCAACACAATCAATTATTCATTCATATCCAACAAACAAATAGTTGTTCGGGTTCAAACTTTAAATCTCACAGAATGGAAAATAAACTACTTAGTGCACCACTTACACAACAGTCTTAGATGAAACTAAATAGATTATTCATACATCCAAACAATTTAAAGTATCCTTGCCCAAACAACCATAAACCAAATAAACAACAATTTCAAACAATAGATCAAGTTAATTTTCAATTTCAATTCATAACCTTTATTGTTTGATTTCCTTTTCATTCATATAATGGTTTATCTTTTTATTTTACATTATTTCTTGCAAATTTTCATTTATTACTTACAACTATTCATTTTCATTTATTTATAGTATTCATGTTTAATTCAATTTCTTTGCATATTAATTCATTTACTAAGTTTATAAATTTATACTTACAATACTTACTTCCTATTACCTTTATTACAGTAACATTTCAATTATACTTAAGTTTACAACAATTACAACATCAAATTCTTGTTTATAAAAGAATTTCATCAAATACTTTTCATTACTTCAAGTTTTACTTGTAAAATTTCCCACTACATTTTCTTTTAACGTTTTAACTTTTTGTAGTTGGTAAGTTATATATATGTTAAAGAATACAATTGAAAATTATACAAGTTTATCTCATTTCTTTTAATTTAATTAAATGTTCAATAATTATATCTTGTGTTTTATAAGTTACAAATTTCAAATTTCTTGAAATGGCATTTATAACCTATCATTTAATCTCTTATTTTCATTTAGAGGTTTCAATTATTAGTTGAATTTCATTTCACTACACTAATTGAACTATTAATTAACGGAAACTTAAGAATTTAAATACCAGGTTTTATTTCAAATCATTTTAAAATAATAGATAAATGTATACACTTACAGTTTATATGTCCAATTATATTTAAAATAATTTAAAATCTATATTTGTTTATCAAAATAAATCTACACTAAAACTACTATAGTGGCCTTCGCACTTCGAAACTCGAAAATGAATGTCGATGATGCGTGCACTTATCACCGAACTTATTTTTCAGCGACAGAGAGGGTAGTACATAACTTATTTCTTTCCAAACTTTTTTTAAAACAGTTCTTTCAAATTAAATTGAAATATTTATATCAGAAAATACTCATAAGCAATATTATTATATTCCAAAATCCTTTGAAAGCCATTTTCAAAATCCCAGAACTTAAAGTTCTAAATTTCCAATTTTATTCTCATTTTATTGGTAAATTTTATTTTACAACTAATATTTATAAAATTTTACTGTCTAACAGCTAATATATTACAACCAAATATAGCTTTTATAAAAAAAATTATATATGGAAAATATAATAGGCAAAATTATTTCATTCACCTATATTCAAAACAAATATTGTGTCGGTCTGTCCTATTAAGCGTTTAGAAATCCCTATTGATGTCATAGCGTCCTATGCACCAACCAGAATCTATAAATGCAAAACGGAACAAATTAACACAATATTAAAACTTTTTTATAACTAACAAATACACTCTCATATATATACGTTCAGCGACTCACCATAGGGTATTACCACCCTATTGATAAAGAGTCGGACCCCACAAAGTTAAGGTTTCACTAAACCCAAGCTCTGATACCAGATGTAACACCCCACCTTTTTGTACATTTTAAATCGACGATAATCCACAAACGTCAGATTCAAACTATACAAAAGGGCGAATTGTTATTGGAGCGAATAAGAAAAAGAAAGAAAGAAATAAAACAAAACAGAATCTTGCAGCGGAACGATAAAATATAATAATCAAATATACAGTTCATGAAGCTGTTTTACAAAATATTCGATTATACTTATACAATACATATCAGAGTTACACATACCAGAGAATAATAAATAATGCAGCGGAATAATGTGATGCAGTGGAGCAATATAGTATATAACAGTAATAAAATCTTCGTCTTCGTCCTCCAAAAGTAAGGCCTTCAAACCCTGAAATGCTCAGGCTGACCCGAGCGAATTGAAAAGACAAAACACTCGAGTCAGAACTAAAAGATCTTATGTAAGTTAAATCAACAGAAATAAATATGAGTGGAACGGCGTCAGAGATGTTTACGGGATTTGACATCTCCTATCCAGTGTCTAACATGAGTGCAGTAATTTAAGAGATGCTCGGGATTCACATCTCCTAAGGATCCGTTAAACTATTTACTATGTACTAATATTTCGCTCTTATAATAACGTCTATATTAAAATAAACTTACTTTTAAATAGCGTTAAGAAGTGACCTAATATTCTCCTTAACACGTAATAGTCTCAGTAGTCCATCCAATATCATAATCCCTCCTGATCGGAAAGCCACCAAAGGATACCACACGGGCTACGGAAGAAAACCAAACTCGTACAAGGCTCGCTAAGGTAGGTGACACGGCACAACTAGACAATGCAAGGGTAGATATACCAACTACTATCCGGACTAGTGGTGACGCATAGCGCGCAGCTACCGCCCACCTCGAGTCACACCCCCCAAAAATCAAAAATCAAAAATCAAAAGTGGCCACCAAATAAATCTCAAAGTCAGAATACAATATCAAAGGAGTGTGTCCGATAAGATGGGCTACCTCACTGGTCCGAAATCTCTCCTGTTTTAGCCACCTTATGCCAACTCACGGGAGTCGGGTCCACATATATACCTCAAAGGAACGCCGCCACCAACCTACTTCATTCTGAAATCTCCACCGCGTACACAGTTGTTAAAGTGGTTTTCGGAGTTGGCAGAGAGTATGACAACTTCCGATCCAGGTCTCTTTAACAACCAAACGTTATTATAACACCGCGGTCCTTTCAAAATAATTTATACTTCAAAATCAGAATAAAATATCCATCTCAAACCATATAAATACGATACCATCTCCCCTTTTAAAACCAAATCAATATGATATTATTTTCAAATATATCCTTTTCTAAAACCATAACACTTTCAAAACATAATACTTCGAATTTCATAGCTTCTAAACCATAACTTCCAAAACTTAAATGGTTTAAATATTCAAACAATATATAACATAAAATAGTTGAATTTAAAATTACTTTATAAAGTAAAATAATTTCTTCGCCTTCACAATTTTATTCCCTTTAAATTAAATCTTAATTCATAACTTTCAACTCACTTTCATTTTCAATAAACCATTTCAATTTCAATATATTTCAAACTTTGAGTATTAAATAATTTCAAAACTAAGGTTGATAATTACGATTCAACAATTCAATGTCCTATTATTTAGCTTTGAAGTATTTGCATAATAAATTCATTATCATTTAAATAAAACTCAAATTGCAAATAACTAAATATTTCCTTTAGTTTATTTATACTTCAAATATTCGTTAAATTCATCTTATACCAAAATCCAGTTATAAAAATCATACCTTTAAAATCTCAATTTTATTAAATTTCAAATCAGTTTCATATTTATCTTCCCACCCTATTCTCATTTAAGTTATTATAAACTCTAGAAATATAATAAATACTTAACCATATTATATATTAATAAAATCAAACTTTATTATTAAACTTCTTTTATACTTTAAACCAATTTTATACATAGTTTAAAACGAAGTATTTAACCATATATAAAATAACATTCATAAAATATCCAAATCAATATCTCATAAAACCATATATTTCTTCACAAAACCATAGAAAATCATTTCAAATTATTTTTATATATAGACCACGGTGTCTGTATATAATTTTTCTACCCTATGGTCAAGTGATACAGATATTTATCATTTCAATCCGTAATTTAAAATAAAAATATGATTATATATCATTTCAAACCGCAATCCCGAATGAAATAAAAATGCATAACAACTTGCAGTTTGTAATAATATATAATACAACATTCATTCATCCAATATCAATCATCAACCATTTATCACAATCATCATCCAATTCAAACAATAACATCAATATATAACAGATAATAAACAATAGGTATTTACTGACAGTTTATATTCAATAATAAATTAAACAACTATTTAACTGGTAGTTTATATGCAAAAATAAATTAACAATTTAATTCAATAAATTCAACTACATTGGAATGATGATTAAAAATATGCCAAAAAGTCATAAATGAATGTCAAATCACATCAGAAATTAATTTAACACACATAAGAAATTTTAGAAGTTATGAGTGGGTTAAAACACCCACCTTTTGAATTTAAACTGAATTTAAATCCAATTTAAACCCAAAATTTGAATAGTCTTGGAATCCGTCCAAACCAGAGCCAAAATGTCCGGAATTCCAATACGAACCTAGCGGAGAAAACCGCGCGTGAAACGGACCTCGTATGTGAGATATTAACATAAGAAGATCTACGATTATAAATTAGAAAATAAATAAATAGATTTACAAGCTTACACGTCAGCAAGCATCGTCTAGGCAAACGCGTCTCCCATCGTAACCCTACCAGGCTCAATCACGAACAAAGTCGCCACGCATTCGATTGAAACGCCGCCCCCTACTCGTGCCATCGACCAAATCTTCCCACGCTACGAGCCCCCATGCCATGAGCCGCCTCCATCGACCTCCCCCATGATGGTCGCGGCGTCATCATTAGCTTACGGCCGCCGCACCCTAATCGCCAAATTCTGGTGAACTCGGAGCCTACTAGCGCGAACGAACGGCACAGATCGACGTCTCTCGACGTCCCTTATATTGCAGCGCAACCCGATCGCCTTCAAATCAAAGATCTACCGTCGAATCGGAATGGTGGCTTATGAACGGCCGAGGTTCATCCTCAATTTCAGAGCAAACGATGCGTCAATCAAAAAAAGAATAGCACTAGAAGATTACGCTCTTCGAGAACTTCAAATCCATATAAAATATAGTTTGAAGAGACTAAATTTTGGGCTTTGAATTTGATTTGAAATCACAATTGGAATTAGGGTTTGCAGCCATTGGAAAGAGGAGGAGCTGATGGAATTGAACGTACAGAAATGAGGAATAAGAAATAGGCTATGGTTTATAACGAAGTATATATAGGCAAGGCTGAAAATAGAATAGATGGACCAGATTGATATACGCGTTGAACGGTAAAATGGCCCGAAAAGCCCGTTCTGACTTCGGAACGAAATTGGATCAATCTATATATCAAAATAGATGTTTTCACATATTTTAAAATCAATGGAACAGGTTTCAAATCCAAATTTCATCGTATGAAGAAGTTATGCTAAATTCAGTTTATTTCAAATTGATTCCAATTGATTTCAATTTCATTGATTTCTAGGCATTTCGAGTCCGTGCGATCAAACGACAAGTCCATCGCTACGAAACTTGAAATCCTGCAATAATTCACCGTTACGGATCCGATGAAACTGGTTTCGTCGAAATCCGAGTCAGTGGCCAAAATGGCTATTTTTACATTAATTAAATAAATTAACTAATTAAATCAAATTCTCAATTTCAATTCTTTAATTGACAAATTTCATCATTTTTTATTTCTCAATCATTTACATGATTTAAACAAATTAAAATGTCAATTTAGAGTTGATTAATTTATTAATTTCAGTATTAACCTCAATTCCATTAAATTCAAAATTATAAATTTAATTTCCAATAATTCCATTTAATTTACTTTTCATTCTACTATTCAATTCATAATTATCAAACGGATGAAATTAACTTTGGATTCAAAATCTATTACATTAATATTCTCACATTCCATCTTCATTACAATTAACGTAATATTTAAATATTAATTTCATTTAATTGCAATTAATCCAATTATTATAGTTCAAATCCAATAAAATAATCAATATGAATTTCAATTGTTTTCATTCAATCAATTGTCATATTATGGATAGGGTTTACATTTGTTACTTCTTGTTGAATTAACAATCTTCAATGACAAATCAAACCTACCCTAACTGCACAAATTAAGTCAATTAACTGCAATTGATTTCACATTAAATTTTAAATTCCATTTATTTGCAATTAATTCAATTATTAAATTTAAATTCCAATAAATTAATAAATCTTGAATTTTCATTCCTTTTATTCAACCAATTATCATATTATGAATAAAGTAAATGTTATTTTCCATTATTTACTAAATTCACATTAACAAAATATTTAATTTAGATTTATTGCAATTTTTACCACATTTAAATTAACAGGCTAAATACATAGGTAACCTAAAATATTTGTTACCATTTACTTTCAGTCATACTTATGAGTTATTATTCCCAAACAATTGTTACAATTGTTTACATCACACGAATTTCGTTCAATCATCATTAACATACTATTTAATTATATTTATTGAAATTTATTTTCAATTTATTAAATACAATCAATTATAACTTTACCATTGTTTCAATTAAATTGGGATTGCACTAAATTAGTTATTTATCAACTGGCATTAACATTACTACCTTAATTTACATTCAGTTACTATTAATCAATATATTGGTTAGTTAAATGCTTACTTTAATTTACTTATTTTAAATTTTATACCCAAGTGTAACAATTAACACTATTTCTTTATTGGGATTTCACTCCAATTATCAATAATTAATTTTAATTACCATTGCTACATTTCATTTTTAACATTTGCTTCATTATAAAAAAAATTCTTTCTAAATCTAATTTCAAAGATCTAATTAAATTAACCAATTTATTTATCAAAGTTTACGGGTCGTTACATTTTCCACACTCATTCGAATGATGACCATTGATTCCACGGTTGAAACATGTTACTTGACTCTTATGCGGAGCTGTAGGACCGAACTCATCTTACTTCCTCTTCTTACCCTTTGATTCTGAATTTCCTTGCTCGATTGTTGCTTCCTCCTCTGACTTGAGTCTTGCTTTGGTTTCATAAAAAGGTCTTCCAAATCATCCTTCTCTGCTTCCTCCAAGCAAAGAGCTGAACCAACCAAAGACTCGAAAGATATATCCAATTGAAGTAACAAGGCCTTCTTCAATGACTTGCGTAATCCATAGATAAACTTCTGGCTTTTCTTCCTTGGAGTACTAACGAAATCCAATCCATATTTAGATAAGAACTCAAATTCTACTACGTACTCCATAATTGAAGACTAATCTCCTGCCTAAGGTCAGTGAACTTCCTAGTCGTCGCTTCTTTCTCTGCTTCTGGCAAAAAATTCTACTCGAAACTCTGCCTAAATTGTGCCCGAGTAAGCTGAGCCTCTTCGACTTATGCCACTAACAAATCATACCATTCCAATGCTCTTTCATGCAGATGACAAGATGCCCACTAAAACTCTTTTAAGCATCAAAAAGGTTCATGCGATTGAAAATCCTTTCGCATGTCTTTACCCAAGCCTGTATCTCAATAAGCTTCTCCGTTTCTTTAAACGGTTTACCTCCCAAATGACCGAAATGTCTACATAAGTAAGCGAAATCAACATGAACTAATGAGCATCCGGATTAGCAGTCCGGGCAACACGGACAATCTCTGAAATTTGTTCGAGAGCCAAAAACATCCCTGCTGAGCCAGGGTTACTGGTAGATCCTGGTGTAACTCTAGGGCTGCCTCCAGCCATAATACTGATCCGCTCAACCCAACTCTAAGATTATTTTTAATATAATTAGTTATATTCAAAATACGTCTCAATGATTATTCCATAATCATTTATATTCCTATTCTTAATTAGATAATTAATATAACTATCTACTACACATCCAAAGGAATAGGACTATAAGTAATCTAGGTCTCGAATCTGTGAAATTACAAGATATAATGTTCTGACTCTGCTCTGATACCAAACTGTGACAACCCCACCGCAAGTCGATAATGGTTTAACGTAGAAATAAAGAAAAATAAAAAAGCAGAGAACACAGATTTTACGTAGTTCGACCAAATCGCCTATGTCCACGAACCCAACAACTTTATTAAAGAAATAGAGTACAAAAGAGAGCACAAGAAAGAGATTACAAAATTATAAATAGCAAGATGGAGAGACTAATCTCTAATTACAATTAAATAATCGTTTTCTTAAAAGACTTGTTCGCGCTCAAAACCCCTAATTTGATTTGAATGTAGAAATTAGAGTTTCCTGAAAATGAGGATAATAGTGAATGCTCTCTCACATACACTATAAAGATGAACGCCTTCATTTAAATAGACTTCAGAATGAAGAAATTACTGAAAGATTAAGCAAATTAATTGCCCAATTAAGTTGAAATCTTTCTAAATTTCCATAATTTGATTTCAATACAAATAGATGGCGAAAATTATGATTTCTATAAATTTCCTTTGTTGATTGAATCTCCACATATAAACATTTCCATCTTCATGTAACAAATTCATTGACTGATTAATTTTAAATAAGTAACTAGTTTTATTTCTTCATAAATAATAGCATATATCTTTCCTCTTTTTCTTTCCACGTATAGTAAGATCAATTAGTTAAATTCTTTTCTTCTTTGACAAATATTTGAATCGTCCGAATTTAACATTTTATTTATGTTTTGTTTGTTGTTTTCTTTGTTAAACTACTTTGATTTTCATCTCATCTCCCTTCACCCTTCTCCATATTCATGTATACAGTGAAAACCTGTATAGAGTTCTCACCAACAATATGATACACCTTATGTAGTTAATATCGGATAACATCGTTGATACATCGCCGATATATTTTATATCGCTCCTTTGTTGATATTTTTTTCAAAATATCGCTTAAAATACCGCTACTGATATTGCTCAATTATTGTTGATATATCCATTCGATATTTAGTGTAAAATTCTCGATATTTTTTTAGGAATACCATTCATTATAGTATGTCTTGGAGAAAATAAATTTACAAACATCTTCACATTCTCTAGATTTGTTTTTAGTACATGGTAAATGACAATACCTAGAAATCTCCATGGACTAATTTTTTAAATCTATTTCATTCGTCTTTTAACCAAGAAAATTATTTATTCCATTATTTGTTGTATATTGTGTAAAGACTTAAAAACTAGATCGTTAAAGAGCTACTTCAATTTTTAGCTATATTTGGTTCACCGTTTCTAATTAGTAAGTTAGATTATGAAATTTGATTTTATTAGTTATTAACATGCACCAAGAATTAAAACTTTTAAGAGTAGTAAAGTTATATATTTGAAAAATCGATAAAAACAGGCTAGAAGTAGCAATCGATATCAAATCAACGTTACTTATTTGATAAATTAAGTGTAAACAAACGAAAAAACTATAAACAGGGAAAAAATTACAAATTAACATAAATGATTAGATGACTTAAAAAACGAATATAGTATAAAAATAAATAAAATAATAAAAGTGCAGATTATACAAATTTCTTTATTTTTTATAAGCTTATACCATGACTTATGTTTAATAGAGAATATCTCAGCAAACATATTGTAATCTGTAAACTATATGTAATCACTCTTTAAAATAATTTGACAATATTGATCCAAATATTTAAAATCATAACCTCATACAACATTATAAAATGGTATCACTTTCATAACGGAACCTGCCTGCATTTTTTATTGAACCAAATTCTAGAATAATTCGTCAAAAATGTTTTTTTTTCGTATCGTTTTCACTTCCACTGGGATGCAAAGCACCAGGAATAATACCCATTTGAAAAAACGGATATATCATTTATTTAGTTAGCTCACACTTATGTTTTAATTTCCCCTTAAACATCGAATTTAACCACCCTTTTTCATAGAGTTTTCCTGCTCCTCATTCTATTTAATGAAAATAGAATAGATGAATTCGTATCCGAGAATCAACAAATTTCAACCCACATTCTTCACAAAATTTCGAGTCCTCTTTTTCTGCTTCGATCACGACATTTTAAAATATCTTATATAGATATTTGACCAATACATACCCGATACCGATATTAACTATTTAGAATACACCTAAAAAGGTATAATTGAAATAAAAATTGAGAAGTTTGAAAATTGTTGGTTTAATAGGTTTAAAAATACAATCGAAATTAAGTTACATAATTACTCGTTTTATAATCATCTGGAATTGATAGTTGAAAAGGCTTGAAAGCGGTTTTATCGGCGCCTTGAAAACAGTACTAGCTAAAAACTAAACTCAGAAAGCGCAGCCTTAGACGTTTTGTCAACAAAACATTCTGGTTTTTGTTTATTAAATGAATAACATCAAAAAGGGGCGTCATAATAATGTAATTGCCCCTGGGCCTAATCTTCAACTGTAAGACATTGTAGCTCATGTTAAGTTAACGCATTTGAAACCCAAGAATCAGAGTATTCCAACTTCAAAGGTCTGCCATACATAAAATCTATGACATAGAAAATTACCGAGTTTTTCTTCTTTGTCATCTTCTATCCCTAAAAATATCAAGTAATGAAGATACTAACAGAGGTCAGAAAAGAGCAATTGGTTTGTTAAAAAAAAATTATATACACACACGCACATACAAACACACACGTGAGAGCGCTGAATGACACTCCTATTTTGCAACATTCCTGTACCTCCTTGATCGCGACTGCACATTACAAATTAAATAATATTTGCTTTTATATATGTGTACACACATGCATATACATACATACATACATATATATATATACATATGTATATATATGCATGTGTGTAGACACACACATGCATACACTTGCGTTGAGTAAGATAGATATTTGGGATTCAACTTATTTCCTGTATTTTACCTTAGCCAGTAAAAAATATTGCATATATTAATCCAATACGAAGTTTCCATCAGAGCCTAGAGGCCGGGAATTATAATTCAGACAAATAACATGTGAAAACCGTATGATAAATAGTATACTAGTTCTGTTATTATACTAATAACAATGATGCAAGCTAAGAGAGGATGAAATTATAAGCAGTTGAAAGCTAATAAAACAATGTAGGATGGTTTTATTGAATCAAATTGCCACATTAGTACAGGACTATATTTATAATATACATAAGGACTAGGTGTAACTGTAATTACATGTAAATAAGAATGAGGTAAAAGAGATCAAATTTGCAAGTTAACAACCTAATTTATTGCTAATTCCCGGGAATACGCTGACCAATCATAAACAACTATACGCAGCCATTTTGATGATCACCAATCACCCATTGGAACATTCTAGCCATCTACCCATGCAAAACATCTCAAGAAAAAAGATTACTAACCATGTAACCATGCAATACATCTCAAGAAAAAAGATTACTAGAATGTAAAGTCAAGTTGAACCAGAAACTATCTGATAATATGAAAAATAGAGAGCTTTTAGACGGTAAAGGATACATGTCATGCTACTCCGAAGGCAATCATGATGGTACACTATTTCAAATATATAGTCAGCGAAATTGGATTATTTTATTTATCTTATTTACGCCGTTTGGATCGACTTAAATAAATCGTTTTTTTTTTCTTTTTGAAAGCCAAAATGAATAGATTTTGGCTTTCAAAAGGTAAAAAAGCGATTTATATAAGTCGATCTAAACGAGCCATTAATTAATTAAATTGATAATGCATAGAACATTAGCATATACATAAGACACACATGTTGGACAACCAAGTTATCTTTTTAGGGAGCGGTTTGGTGGAGGCTGTGCTTTGTTTTTGGGGTTTGGGGTGGGGGATGTTTGGAGGGAGGGTGTTGATGTGGTGTGGTACCATGTATATTGACCGCCAACCAACACACAGTAACTGACAAATTTTACATGAAATCCATGTGTAAAAAACCTCATTGTACCCTAAGTACAGCAGAGGTAATGTAGTTAAAGTTCCTCTAAAACGAGACCAAACATGTAGCGATCCTTGAACGCTACAGTACTAAGGTGTAACGCTCATAAATAGTAGATCTACTTAAAGCAGTAGATCTACTTAAAGCAGTGTTATTTACTGCTAAACCCACTAAATTGGTTAATTTCAGCATATGTTACAGTGGTTTTAATATAGAGAATATGATTCATCCAGCTCTCTTTTAAACTCAAGTAACAAAACTCGAAAATAGACTAAAGTTCATGGTTAACCCAGACATCCAACGTAAATCAAAGTACCACTTTTATTTCCTAGTTAAATAGTCTAAATTGCATGAAATAAGTCATGTTTGAGAAGAAGCAACCAATGCATCTTCTTCTAAACCCACAACGTGGAGCCAATAATAAATTGATTTCAACCGTTATGTTTTGCTACTTACGTTACAAATTACGGTATGCAACCATAAACGGATGAATGCATTTTGCTGATAATTCCAATGTAATACCACGAAAAATTAAGATGTATTATAACTAAAATTTAATCTAATATCTCTTAGATTTTCGGGGTATTACATTCAATGCCTTATTTTACTTTTGAAAATAGAGCACACTCACACTAAAATGAAAAAAGAATATCTATTTCAACTTAATATTTGTAAGCCGGTTTTCAAAAGTATAATTATTGTAATCTTAATTAAATTTATTGTAATTTTAATTAAAATTAAGTTAAATTAAAAGTTAACTACACGCATTAGCAGTTATGTGCTAAGCGCTCATCGACTTCAACGCTTTTACATTTTAAAGGCCTTAGATAACGTATCAACTGCAAGTCCCACAGTGTACCATTAAGCAAGCTAAATTTAGGTTTTAGCGCCAACTTTACCTATTTTAGTATATGAAAATAAGTTGACTAGTTGTAACATCCTCTAAAATAAACAATAATTAATTAACAAAAATTATTAAAACACAAAAACGGAATTTGAGCAAACATCATAACTACGAAACTTGCACCATTATGTTCGCGGAGATTTTCTGAGCAATTTTCATACATAAAGCTTCGCGATCGAAGTTCAAACGAAGAAATTATCGACTCAGAAATAATTCAAAACCAATTGAAAAAAATAAACAATAATAGCTAACGTTTATGTTAATAAATAATAATATACTTAACGTTGCACATCTAAAATTAATTAAGAACACATGTCGACCACTATCATTCAGTCAATCGACTGCCTCTGAAAGACCAGCCTAAATGTGACTGCTAGGATTGAACATTGGTCTAACGGTCCGGATTTGATAAATTTATCTAAAGGCTAGAATTGATTCAAACACCAATAAATGTAGGTCTGGTCATTCACTTTTTTTCTCATTAGTTCTCAACTAAGCACCGGAGCATTGTCATTTCTCTTTCTCCACTACTTCTAGAAGTTATAAAAATACTATATATATTTTATCATATTATACTATTTTGCTATTAGTTCGTATAGAAATTATAAAATATACTATATATATTTTTTGTGCGATCGTTGATGTTGATAACCTACAATAAACATAAGTATATCAAAGAGCTATCTATATGAACTCACAGCGGAATAGTAAAATATAATAAAATATAATAAAACATATATAGTATTTTATAATTTCTAGAAGGGGTGGAGAAAGAGAAATGGTAGTGCTCCACAGCTTATATTTATAGACGCTCAATTTATTTATATCTGTTAGATTAAAATTTATTAAATCCGAGCCGTTAGACCAGGTTCAACCCTAGTTGCCACATTTAAACCGGTCGACGGGTCCTTCAAAGGCGGTCGACTAGTGTTCTTAATTAATTTAAATGGACAATGTTGAGTATATTATTTATTAACATAGACCTTAATTATTATTATTTATTTCCTTGATTGGTTTTGATTTATTTTCGATTCGAAAACTTCAAACGTCGATAACTTCTCCGTTTGAAATTCGTTTACGGAACTTTATATATGAAAATTGCTCAAAAAATCATCATGAACACAATTGTGTAAGTTCTTAATCAAATTATGATGCTGACTCTAATTCCATTTTTAAACTTTAATAATTATTTATCAATTCTTTTAAAATAATTACTGTTTATTTTACGGGGTGTTACATTAGTTCTCTTTTGAAGCCAATCTTTCCTTTTCCTACATATGTGCAACTAATAATAAATCCATTTCGGCAATTGGATTTATCTCTAATATAGTTTAATGAACATCCATCATTTACCGATATATCCTCGTTTTATCCTTGATGTAGCATTTTGCACCTCCACCATGCAGAACCACTATATGCTACGCTTTAACTGCAAAGTGTCACACTTAATTTGTACTTGTATACATAAAAAAATGTAAGCAAAGTTTTGATGTGTTATTTTAGAGTCATCGGCTATACCTTGCAACCGATTTTCGTACATCCATGGGTATGGAAATTCAAGTGCTTTAACCACAGAATATATGCAAAACATTTTTTATGTTTTTTCCTAATCTTAATTATTGTTTTTGCAAAATGTTAAAACATATTTCATGCATTTGTTTGTTGAAGCTTTGAAATTAAAAACTAAATAAAGATAAAAGTTAGATCAAGTTGTCTTAGATATAGACTTTTTGATTAGAAAGTATTATACAAAATGATTAAGTAAAAATTAAGATCGTATGATGTAAACAGGCAGCAACCTTTGGAACAAGAAAAACCACCCACTTTCTTCACTCATCTTCTGCTTCATCCCTTGTATATTTTCGCTGACTTTAAAAGTTAAGATCCTATGATGTAAACAAGTAGCAACCTTTAAAAAAAATCACTTTCTTCGCACATCTTCTGCTTCATCAAAAGATGAATAATATTTGTCGATAGATTCTATACTTTAAATCAAATAACCGGTTCGCTATTTAACTATGTAATCAACATTAATATAGTTTAATAAATAGTTAGTTTTTTTTTGTAACTATTTAATGCAAATATTGTTTGTGCAAAATATATGTGACTAACGCCTATTTTCGTTCAGGCTCCGTCTGAACTCCGCAACGTTCAGCGTTCCGTTCCGTCTAGAACAGCATAGTTCCTAGTGTGCCAAGCCAATAAAAATACGAGGAAATTTGCACAAAAAAGTTCATTTTTTTTTTATTATATGGATCATTTTGCAAATTGTAGAACAATGAAGTGCTCTCACTTCAAAACTTTCTTTAATACCCTATAAATTTTACTCTCCCATCAATAAATATCGACAAATGAGGAAGTATGAATTTACTATACATATACACACTCGCTCCAGCATATGGGCATGCCTAATGTGCGGTCCCGTGCATATGCATGACCAACAGAAAGATGAATGTTGTTTTAATTCATCATCTACTTTCAGCAACAAATTCAATTCTCAACTTGTTCATTGTCGACATTGCTCTCTCTCTCTCTCTCTTACATATTTTTGAACGAGTTGTATTTTTTTGTTCAACTTGGCAGCAATAAGTATTTGTTTGGTTTGCAGTGAGGGGTGGGTGCATGTTAAGTGAAGAAATAAATGTGTGGAAAAGTATACTGACCAATCATCGATTTTGGAAATGGTCTAAAAGTGATTAAACAAGAATTTCTTGAGATGCACATCATATTAGACCCATTACACACCTACCAATCCAGGGATGCTTATGTTAAAAGTTTGGATTGATGCAGGTTCACTTAATAAACAATTTAGTCGTGCTTATCAGTCAAACTATTTGGTGGCAATTATCCCAGTTAACTCAGGCTTTTCACCTGAATGTCAGTTTGTCTCATCTAATATTAATAAGTAACGTCATCCTGATCCAACATCTTCAGCTACTAGAATATCCCTAGGATGTAGTTAAGGTACCACGATGTTAAGTTGGTGAAATGCCTGGAACTAATTTAAAATTAGTTATCTTGCAAGAGTTAAATGACAAATGAGAGCAGCTTATGCAATCAACTATTTGTAGACAACCATACCGGCTTCAACCAAACAGATAAAGAAAGCAAAGATTAGACAAAATAACAATGTGACCTGGTAACCAGCTATGCGTCAACTAAATGCACCTTGAGCCTTCATTCCCCAAAAAGCCCTGAAAAATCACAGTAAAACATGCACACTCCCTACGCAGGCATTAACCTGTTCAGGTTCAAAGGGACTTTCTCAGCCAGTTCTGTCGTTTTTGTTATATAAGCAGATACTGGCACCCCTGGTGCAATTTCTCATCAATAACCAAGTTTTATTAATTCATAAAGCAATAGTTCAGAACTTAGACAACATCTAGTACAATGTATTAGGGAAGGTTCTGTAGAAAACATCAAACTGAAGAAAATAAAACAGGAAAGCAATAACAGGGCCTTATTTAACATAAGCTAATATCAGCTTACCTACTGATACTAGAGCACTACTTATGACCTTAGGTGGCCCCAATTATATATCCATTCTTCTAGATCATATAAATGTTCTACCAAGATGGTTATTCCTGCATGATATTAAATAAACTCAGTATTAGTGTCGCTCTATATACAAGTTCATAAACGAATATATTATATCATGAAGAAAACATATAATTTTTGTACGTTATCAAGATTTTAGTGTTAATCGTGATACACTTGACAACGCAAACTGTCTGTACAATTTTTTTTAGGGTAGTACTGCTTATGTGCATCAAGTTTTCTATTATTTAAGGGAAAATAACCCTTATACATTGAAGTTAAAGCACATTATTGGCCAAAAAAATAACTTCCAAAGCTTACATAA
The DNA here is from genome assembly GCA_030765085.1 of Allium cepa. Classification (NCBI taxonomy): domain Eukaryota; kingdom Viridiplantae; phylum Streptophyta; class Magnoliopsida; order Asparagales; family Amaryllidaceae; genus Allium; species Allium cepa. The sequence goes on along the minus strand of CM060935.1, from coordinate 38,803,843 downwards.
CTTCATATGCATGAACGGTCTTGTCCATGCCACCAAAGCATGGATTTTGGGCCTAAACTAGTGAGGCACCAAATTTTGCTCAATATAATATACTATAATTTAGATCGGTATCCTCACCTTAACGGATAGAACTCAAGGCTTCAATCATGAGATAAGTAATAGGTACAATTACAATCCTTTAAAATTAAATTTATGTTAATTTTCAAAATGTGATTTTTCTTGGCTAATGGTCTAGCCTTGCTCATTTATGTATTAAGCACGATACAAGCATGTTTATACTTTGTCATCGTGCTAATCAACTATTAGTAGCTTATTTCAAACTGTGGATAGGTATCCCCATTAACAATATTACAAAGCACTAACCTGTAAAGAAGGTACAACATAACTCTGTGGCACATAAATTTCTCCACCAACTTCACCATGTTGCTCCCCACTCACAGTTTTCTTGGCAGCCAAAAACTCAGCACTCATAGCATCCATTCCTTGCTTCATAGCTTCTTCGGCAGATCCATACCCATGCTCCTCAGCATATTTCCTCACATCTTCTGTTATCTTCATAGAACAAAACTTGGGTCCACACATTGAACAGAAATGTGCCACTTTAGCTCCATCAGCTGGCAATGTCTCATCATGAAATGACATCGCAGTCATTGGATCTAACGATAATGCAAATTGATCCATCCATCTAAACTCAAATCTAGCCTTGCTCAAAGCATCGTCCCACGCTTGTGCATGAGGATGACCCTTTGCTAAGTCAGCTGCATGGGCTGCGATTTTATAAGCAATAACACCTGCTTTAACATCATCTCTATTCGGGAGTCCAAGATGTTCTTTTGGTGTAACATAACAAAGAAGTGCAGTGCCAAGAGCTCCTATGTTAGCTGCACCTATAGCAGAAGTAATGTGATCGTATCCAGGAGCAATATCAGTAGTTAGAGGACCCAATGTGTAGAAAGGTGCCTCATTGCACCATTCCAATTGTTTTTCCATGTTCTCGGGAATTTTATGCATAGGAATATGTCCTGGTCCTTCATTCATTACCTGCGGAACAGGACCATACTCAGTGATGAATGAAAGAGTACTTAGTAACAATTTTAGAAGAATTTCACATGTAAATACCTGCACATCTTTTTTCCAAGCACGACGTGTCAACTCTCCTTGAGTCAGAAGTTCAGCAAACTGAGCAGAGTCATTAGCATCATAAATTGAACCAGGCCTGAGCCCATCACCTATAGATAATGCCACATCATACTGATTGCATATATCAAGAATATCATCCCAATGCTCATATGCAAAATTCTCCTTGTGATAAGCTAAACACCATTTTGCGTGAATGGATCCACCACGAGATACAATTCCAGTCATTCTCTTGGCTGTAAGTGGAATGTATCGAAGCAATACTCCAGCATGTATAGTGAAATAGTCAACGCCTTGCTCGGCTTGTTCGATAAGAGTTTCTCTAAATACCTCCCAGTTGAGATCCTCAGCAATTCCATTCACTTTCTCTAATGCTTGGTAAATTGGAACGGTTCCTACAGGCACAGCTGAGTTACGTATAATCCATTCACGTGTCTCATGTATATGTCGACCTGTAGAAAGATCCATGATTGTATCAGCACCCCACATTGTTGCCCATTGAAGCTTTTGGACTTCCTCTTCGATAGAGCTCAGAACAGCCGAGTTACCAATATTTGCATTTACTTTGACCAAGAAGTTTCTTCCAACTATCATTGGCTCTAATTCCAAGTGTTTTTTGTTGGAAGGAATTATAGCACGTCCTCGAGCAACTTCTGATCTCACGAATTCTGGTTCAAGTCTTTCACGAGCAGCACAGAACAACATCTCTTCTGTTATTATTCCTTGCTTTGCATAGTACATTTGTGTGTATCGAGGTCCACCTATTTGGTCACGCCTTCTGATCCATTCTTCCCTCAACTTTGGAAGTCCTGCAAAATAAAAAAAAATGCATAAAAAAAGTACACTCAAATCAAAGTTCATGCCAATGTGAGTGTATCTATGTAAAAAAAAAAAAGTTCAGAGCATTCGAGGATTTAATTATACTTCCAACTGAAACATGCCAGTATAAGTAAAAAAGGCTATAAACGGTTTCAAAACATTCAAGGATTTCATTATTCGTATACGAAGTTACAAGTTGGAACCAAAATAATAAAAAAATTATAGGTTTAAAATATGTCATATCTTATACCTATGCAGTAATGTTTTCCTACACCAACAATGTGATATTGATAATAAATTGATTTTGGTAATTGGATTTTATCTCCATCTGAGCACTTCAGTATCGAACCTAGATTACACCCTAACTTTATTGGTTTAGTTTAAATGAGAAATGGTCAAATTAATTTATTCAACATAAAAACGGGTAAAGCGGGTGCTAAAAAAATCCTAATTCAGCAAACTTTGCGGTAAATAAAGGAGCTTTAAGTGAATCTGCTATTCGGTAGTCCTAAATTGTAAAAGTATAACGGTCGATGAGCACTAAGCACTTTAACAGGATTATAGCGAGGTTTTAACTGCATAGTTTCGTACCTTCACGTGGATTAATGTTTTGTGGGCCACTAGTGTCGTATGTGTCAAACGGTTGCTCATCACCAGAAAGATGAACACGACGAAATGGAACCTTAAGCACATAGCCTGATTCCTCATGGACCACTTCCCTGACAAACAGGAATTGTTTTTTTAAAACCAAAAAAATACAAAGATATCATGTAAACACACACACACACACACACACACACACACACACAAAAAAAAACAAAAAAAACCAAGAAACATACTTGCACTCCTTGGTACTTTTGGGAAAGCACTCTTCAAATGCTGGCAAAGGGAGAAAATCAGGAGATGCTGGATCAACAGTGTGCCTCCTTGGCATAGGTTTGACTGATTCAGTTGAAGGATCAAATGTTAATGTGGCTCTAGTCTTAGCAGGACCTTTAGCTCTAAAACTCGTCTCCTTTTCCCATGCATTTGGAATGTTTCTCCCTTCAAATCCAGATGACAAAAAGGAATTTGGCAATTTGGAAACAATAAGGTTGCTTTTACATGCTGCTGATGATAATGTTGGGTTAATGGACGCCATCTGCAGGGATAAAAACAAAGTCAAACTCCTTTACTGAACAGTTTATTGTTGTGAAACAGAACTTGTAGAAACACAGTGTACCAATGAAAAGAGTTGTAGTGTACAACTGATAGATCCAAATTTTAGACAAACAATAATCTACAAGAGGATGTTTTTTCTGCAAATTCTACCTCTCATTTGAGAAATTTAAGATAGAGAATTGTAACTGGAAATTGCTCCCTGACAAAAGCACTGTATTTTATTATCACGAATTCATGCCTCGGATAATACCATCTCACATGTAGTAGAAACTGGACATCAGTGGACTTGTACCCATGCAAATGCAGCACTAACACTGAATTTCAAATGTGTTGCAGACAGCTAAAGTGTGGTCAATAAAATAGTTAAGAAAACCCAAAGTTACCGATATGACTTCTTGATATGGAAATGGTATGGACGAGCGGAAGAATTTCAAAAGATCGGGTACAATTAGAAGCAAAAATAGGGTATTCAAAGTATTGACTCAGAACTCAGGGTGAAAGACCCTTGGAATTGAAAGCAAACATATTGACTATTGCACTGGATATTCTCAATGCCGATTTCATAAAAAGAACAACGTACTAACAAACCAAATCTAATAACGAACATAATTATTTATCTATACTTGTCCAAGGTTAATGCAAATAGAAGGATATAGTTTCAAAATATTATTGAAGCATTTACCACTTTACCAGAAAAAGTTTGTCAGTGAAATTAAATTTTTATCAAGGTTAACTGGGCTTCTTGATGATTACATTCCAAAAATATCATTGTCAACTCAAATAATGTCACAGGGAAGAACTATCATTATCACTTTATGATACGTGTGACAATCATTCTGATGATATCCATGAGACATATGTTAGAAAATATGAACCACCTAGTGATGCATGAGCAAAGTACTAGTTACTTGTTAACCAAACTCTCCACTCATCTTGCTTTCATTTTTGGCAGATGAAAAGCAAACAATTGATGAGAAATAAAATTGGAAGACTAAATAAATCGATAATTTTTTGGCTTTTAAAGATGATTTTAATCCAAATAAATAGAAGAAACCCATAGTGCTGGTGGGTTTGGTTGGAAACGATATTTGGGGTTAGGGGCAAGGAGGGAGGGAGGAGGGTGGGTGCTGGGGTTTAATCAACACACACTTCAGTTTTCAACGTGCATGTTACAGCAATTTTAGCTCCTGTTTGATGGACGGATGTACGAAGTTTCATTTAAAATGAGGTGTAGCATTCTCAGTGGCAGTTTGCTGTTGGTTCCTCCGAGTCCGTCCAGAAAAATAAAAGGAAAAAATCAAACTGAGGCATCTATGCATGATCTATCACTAGATGGATGACAAGCATGTTGCTACTATGAACATTTTATGAATAAATGCATACTCATTGTAGGAGAGTGGTTAGTTATGAATTATGATAAAATTATTGACATGTGTCATTCATCCAGTGTTAAAAGTTAAAGGATGTTAGCATAAACAAATATTACTTGAATTCAACATGTATTAAGGTCTTTAACCATTTTTCAAAATTCAAGATGTTATCTTTCGAATTCGAACGGGATGGGTGAAGTGACGACAAACATCTGGCATTCTTTGTGACAAGAAAATCTCACGGAAGCTTAAAAGAAAGTTCTATAGAACGGCAATTAGGCCTGCGATGTTATACGGTGCAGAATGTTGGCCTACTAAAAACCAACACGTCCAGAAGATAAGCGTAGCAGAGATGCATATGCTACGATGGAGTTGCGGTCATACAAGAAGAGACCGAATTAGAAATGATGATATATGTGACAAATTTGAAGTAGCACCAATTGAGGAGAAACTAATCCAACATCGCTTAAGATGGTTTGAACATCTCCAACGAAGGCGTCCGAAGCACCTGTGCGCGTTGGAATTATAGGCCACAGGCCGTGTTGTTTGCTCAAAGAGAGGTAAAGATCGACCAAAATTGACAAGGAAGGAAGTTGTTAAAAGGGACTTGAAGGGTTGGAATATAGCCGAGCAGCTGGTAACGGATAAGAGCGCGTGTAAGTTAGTGATCCACGTACCAGAACCATGAGCTATGAGTCTTGTAAGTTTTAGATTATAGGAATATGGAAAAAGAGCCAAAGACGTAGCGTTTGGCATTTGATCAATGTTACTATCAGCTATATTATTACTATTTGTACTGTTATCATCATTTTAATTTTTTATTTTATTTTATTTTATTTTTTTATTTGTTTTTTGTTTTTTTGTTTTTTTTTACATACATATGTATTTCTATCTTTATTTTACTTAGTTACTATTATTACTAATTTACCTATTTGTTATTATTGTTATTGTTATTGTTATAACCTTTAAATTACTTTCGTATTTTAGTTTCGGATTCCATCTCTAGTCGACCCCAACTTATTTGGGAACAATGGCTCTGTTGTTGTTGTATTTATATTTAAAAAGTATTTCGGAATATTTAAGGAATATTCCATCCTCGTGTATTAATTCTTCAAACTTTGGTTTTTGTACTTTGGCTAATCCTTATGTATTGATTCTTCAAAAAATAAAAAAAATCATTTATATTTGTATAAATAACTTTAATATGTTAATATAGAATTAATTATTAGTTATAATTTAAAATTAATTTATTGCATAAATTCTTAAAAAATGAAAATATTACTAATCATTAGACTCGTTATAAAGATGTTATTATGATCTAATTATGTAATAACTCAAATAGCACAGTTGTTTAGAATATTCACCATTCACATGCAATTTCAAAGGTTCAAGGTTGGTTCTTTGGGTAATTTTTTTTAGAAGAAACTAAATTAAATCAGGGGGAATTAATTTGAACTACAAAAATTTGTATATTTTTAGCCTCAAAGACACGATCTCAATATTTTAACCACAAGACAAACATTCTTCTAAAAATTAGGGACAAACATTCTTTCAAAATTATTCATAAGGACAAAGATTCTTTCAAAATTATCCATTAGGACGGACATTCTTTCAAAACTGATACTGAACTAAAAACAGCTACCGGTAACTATAAACTGATACCAAAAAACTGCTATCAATAATTAAAAACTGATATCTAAAGAAAGTTATCCTCCAGCTAAAATACCGAAGGTTTGTCCTTGAGGCTAAAATGCTGAGAAATTTTGTCTTGACAATAATTTCCTGATTAAGCTACGTGTAGACAAATTATACTGACAAAAATAATAAAGAAGATTACACTAATGCGAATGCTGTTATGGGGTTGAGATCGCATCTTCGTCCACATATATAGAACACAATATGAGTCCTGGAAAAATTGCATAAAAAAAAGTGAGTCGGGATGGATTGGAGACGATTCCAACCACATTTGCTGTCATGGGAGGCACTGGAAAAGGTCATACAGTTTTACAGATTCTTCCGAGTATGAAGTGAGAAGTTATCTAAAATCAACACTGGGTTAGCTTGCTCTGATTTTTATTCACCAACCAACAATGATCCTTGAAATAGCAACACCAAATTACAAGAATAGATCAACAAAAACAAGAAATTTCTTACCGAAACGTCAAATGTCTCAAAGGTTCATTATTCGGTGGAATATCAAGGTAGAAAAACGTAAATTTGTACATGGATTAGCTTTGTTTGGTTAACAACTACACACATACAGCAGTAGCTATCGATTCATTTTAAATCAAGTATACATTCAATTTACTCAAACTAAGATGTTAGATGTATAACATATACTTAAAGAACTAAATCAACGAGTAAAAATAATTGAAGTCGCTCAAAATAAGGGAAAATACGGACCTTCAGAATCCTTTTCTTGTTTCTCCAGCGAAAACAAGTGTCTTGTGAAACAGCTGCAGAGTGATGGTATTTGTAGTGTACCAATTTATCAATATCTGTTATATTCACCCCTTATAAATCCTGAATTCACGTAATTATCGTGAGTATACGGCTGTGATTGCTCGCCAACGATGGAAATTGTCGTGAGAAAAATGGTTGGCTACCCGAAGATTCTAGGGTCCAAAATAATACGGGCAAGAGGTATACAGTGGCCCTACCCACGAGTTGGTGGGGTCCGCCCACACATTTCAGTCTGAATGTATAATAATTTCAGAATGATATTGAGTACAGCAAACGATAAAGCAAAATGGTCCAAAAATAGGGTAAGAAATTTTGTTCCAAAATGATCTATCGATTCTTTCTAGTTTCTTCCGGCTTTCAAAATCAATGGCTCCCTGAATACGGTTCAAACGCACAAACTTGCGCATTTATTTCGAACCTCCTAGCATCTTCCAAATCGAATGGTGTTAAATGCTAAATGATCCGAAGATAATAGACTCTGATCAAAGCAACAATGATTTTTTCCATTCCCAGAGTCAGGATCAATCGAAATTTGTAAACCTGAACTGAACCAAATCAAGAGGAATCGAATATAACCCAAACTCGACGGGTGTTGGATTAGGTCTAGTGATGAAAAATATCGTTGTACCTCGATCAAACTCGATCCAAACTGAACAGACCTGAAAGACACGACCAAAAAACACTAGAGTATGTGTATTTAGTTATAGTTAGCGAAAACCAAATCTAAACATGTCCGACCCGAACCGAATCATGTGTTGGGTCGGGTCGGACCTAGGTTTCAAAATATATATTTTGGACCAACAAAATTCGACCTGTCTAGAATCAAGACCCGTTGGGTTGGTCCGGCTCCGACCCAATTGATCTAATTGTCACTCTTACTTAAAATCCACTCGTTGGATTAAATCTCATACAGTTCTGCATCTGATTCTCGAGCTGCGAACAAAGTTCCTTTTTTACCAGAAATTAAAACGTTCTCCTTATTATTGTTTTTGCCCCTTACGTTTTTAACATAACATTTCAAGTTTCCTAGCATGGTTCGGGTAAATCTATCTAATCGTGCAACATTTCCTATCAACAAGTGAATTTTTGATGGATCCCGATAATATATGGAATCCATCAACTAATTTATCTGTGGTTAGAGTTTTATTTTGAAACGTTCAATATCACAAAAACCTGTGTAGGACCGTAATAGATGCGATTCTATTAAAGTTTTATCCTACAAAAATTATGAATGAGTAGGGGTAGAATGAGGTTTAATTATGGACCTTTTCCATATGAGTCGAACTAACATACAAATAATAGAACAACCAACCTGTTCAAACAAAGATCACATGCACTTTTATAACCCTAATTACTCTTCTATGATGTTCTAAATGAAAACCAAACTAATACAGAGATATGACCTCAACCTTAGACTTAAACAAACATCAAACATTCGTACAATTTTACGCTCATAGATTTGAGGGTACGTAGCATAGAGAATCGTAGGATAGAAATTTTGGTCGTCATAATAAGCTAGAAAATGTTAACACAAATTTTGGTAAATTTTGATGGAGTGATGGGCACAAACACAAATGGATTTTTTGAACCTAAATAAATAATGTAAGCAAATAAATGAAAGCAAAGTCAATTAGCGAAAATAACGAATGGGAACGGAAATTTAATTTTAGTTATAATTTTGGTTTACTTATATTGTATATGTTTATGAAATTGATAAATATGTACTTAGTAACCGAAGTTTACTAGTAAAGAAAATATTAAACCTCATTTACTAACTAGAATACATAAATTATACAAAACTAACCTTTTATTTATGACATGGTATATACTAAAAGTAATGTGAGCCGAGTTAAATGATAATCACTGTCAACTTTACATTTACTAAGCGTAAACAATTTTCTAACCTCAGTCGTGATTATCTTCATAACATGGAATATATAAACTAGAGATTTAGGAAAATGACCAATACAAGATGAATAAGTTTAGATAGCATAGATGAGAATCCACCGTTTATAAGGATGGGAGCTTCGTTTTGCACTTAATAATTGTTGATGGTAAACTTTTTTAATCTTCATACGAGGATGTTGGGTTCCACTTATGGGTGGAGGATGTCGATGTATTTGAATTGTTTTTCTTCTTCCCACAGTCAATTTTAACAAATATTTATGCTATCTGATTTCCTAATGGATATTGTTTCCTAAATAGGAAATTTATGCAGTTAACGTTGATGGAAATTCTAGCTGAAAACGAAGATAGTGCATTGATATTTTTATTGTGAAACTGTTTCCTATAAAAATTTATGTTCTCATTATCCATGTTTTCCTTTTTGCCGATTAGTTTATAAGATTGTGACAGCAAAGAGGATGCTCTAAATTTTGTAAAGAATACACTGTGAATTTTCGAACGATAAAGATTTTTTCTACAAAGCATACTTATTTACTTATAGAAGTTCATGTGCATTTCATTATTATATATAATGTATTGACTTCTCCCATACTAATTTATTTAGAAATATTTTCGCAACAATAGATATCTAAAGGAATTAAAATATTTAATTCCCAAGTAACCAACATCAATAAGATGTCTCTTCGCCTCTTACTGATATTTAACTAATTTGGATGACACAACCTAGTTTGGCCCCAAAACTTGGTTATTTGGAAAGAACATTGGACAAGGATATTTATCTAAGCATGAGAGTAAGACCAAGGTTTGTCTTGGTTGATTTACTCTACCTATTAGGACAACATATAACATAATTCAAGGGCTAGCCATTAGGTCTACTCATGGACTCTTTCAAAGGATTTTCTCAAATTGGAAGACCTATTCTAAATTTATTCAAAAGATAACTAAATAGTATGTTCTATCATCTTCCCAACTTTTAAGGATGCTTGCAGGAACCAATCGTAGGTTTGAGAATCACTCATTTCTATGGCTGCCGCATCTAGCTGTATTACAGAGTGAGTCCTTCCAATTCTTTATCCATTTATAGTGAAACTAATGGCCATAACGGAGCCGTCTTGTCATAGCTAAACCTGTAAGAATTTCACCTTTTAATAGAAGAGAATATAGTTGTCGTAGTCAAAATATTTATGAAGTATCGTAAATGAGGTTTCAACATTCTCCTCCTTTTTGACGATGACAACTATATACTAAACTCCCCCTGTCAAAAAGCATGAACATCAAAAAGTTTCTCCCCCTTTGTCATTGCAAAAAGGTAATTAATAATTTAGAAGATTAACTAAAATAGACTTGAATTTAAAATAGATTACAAATAAGTGAAGATAATAAGTAGTTCATGACAAATAACAACCATCATAATAGTTCAGAAATAAACATGAATAAACAAAAGAAATCAAAATATAGGACTTGAGTCACTTTCAACAGCATCATCATCATCATCAACATCATCATCACCATTGTTATTCCCGGAGCTTGATGACCATTGAACGGAGCGGGGTTGTAAACTTTGGTAGATGATGAGGTTGAACAACCAATTTGTTCCCAAATTTTGTTTAAAAAGCCTCGAATGGAATTAAAACGTTTTTCAGATTTCCGTTCAATTTTTACCATTCGGTTGCGAAGCTTTGCTTGATTTTGGGAAAGTGTAACTAAGGCATTCCTTGAGGTTGAGTCGGGAGAAAGAATTATAATATCATCATTGTCTTCTTCTTCCGTAGGAGGAACACTTGGTTGAGCATGAGAAGTGTGATGACGAGGTTGTGGACGGTTTTGATCACGATTTGCAACCCATTCTTGAAGAGAGATATATGCCAAACTTTCTGGATGTTTTGGCAATCCCATAAGACCCAATGTTTTAGACCCAAGTTCTTTGTTTGAAGAAAATTCGGACTCGGGAAACGGAATGTTGAAATTTTGAATAATTTTCATAATGTAAGCTCCATAGTGGAAAGTTTTATATCGTCTCCGACAATTTACATCCATGAATTCTTCTAAAATTACTTGAGCCCAGTTTATTGGTTGACCGGAGTATATAGCATATAGGGCTTGGAAATTTCTTTTATTAACAATCTCATAACTTCCCGTCCATGGAATAATGGATCGAATTAATGCCCTATGTAGAATGCAAGCTTGAGGACGAAGTTGAATGGAAGTTAGTCGAGTAATGTCATCATTCAAAAATTGATGTGTGACTTCATCTCTATCATCTAAGTTTAAAGACACATCAATCTCATCTAAATCATTTCTGATTGATGGACATTGCAATATTTCACCAAGTCTTGAAATAGGTAGATATATTTTAACCCCACAAACCAAAGTCCAAATACAATCATTGCGATTGTGAGGAGTATGATGGTCTAGATTCATATTTGCATAAAATAATTTAACTAAAAGATGATTAATCTTGATATTGTTGGCAGCAAAAGAAACTAGAGACTCTAACCCATTAGCTCTTACAATTTGATGAATACGATAAGCGTTGAATTCTTCAAACTTGATGAAGGCTCCTGGAAAAAAGTTAGATCTACTCATTTGAGCAAATCATTGCCTAGCTTGTTCATTCCACAGCCACTGATCAATGTTTGGTGTAGAGGAACAAGATTATGGTCTCGATCTCTTTGATTTTTGTGCCATTTGATTGTTAGGAATAGAAAGAAATAAGTTTTAATGGAAGAAGTAAAACTGAAATGAGAAGATGAAGAATGGGATAAAGGTAAAGGACAGGTGGAATAAAGGGGTGGGTGCATTGAAATTCGTGCAGAAATTCTAAATTTGAGAAGATACAAGAATTCAGACGTTTGAAGAAAAAAATTAGACGTCTGAATTGAATAAAAATGAAATAGAAAGAAATTAGTGCAATTTTGGTCATTTTCAGACGTCTGAAATTGTTGTTTCAGACGTCTGAATTTGAAGAAAAAAATATTCTTCTATAATATTCAGACGTCTGAAACAATGACTTCAGACGTCTGAAATTTGAATTTCAGACATATACTCAAATCTTTTTAAATAAAATGAAAGAATAAAATTATATTATAATTTGAAAGAATTACAAGATATAAATATAATCATATTAACAAATATTTATAAACAAGAAGTTATTTGCCCGAATCGCTTGTAGTTTTGCACTCTTCCGGTTCGATCTTGGTTGTTTCTTTGTATGGTTGCAAAGGAGACCAATATGATCGACGTTCCCAAGAGTTTGGAGAAACCGGATGACGTTGTGGACTCGGCTCCCATGGATTCCATCCAGATGAAGTTATTTGATGACATGTTGAGGGTTGAACTACATAGATCTCTGATAAATCTGTATATGCTTGTGGTATACAAATCCAAATAGGGAGAAAAGGAAATCAACCTGGAATAATAAGGATTAGATATGGAGATTTGAAAATTTAAAAGGTGAGTGGAAAATTATATAATATTATATAATATTAGATTTATATCGTTGTAGATCTATTCCTGTATGCCTGAAATGTAAATTAAAGTTGTAGGCTAAATTTGTATACGTAAATTAAAATTATAAACCTTACCTACATATTTTGTTACTGATAAACTGAACTGTATATTGCACTATGTAAATCTAGAAAATATTGTGTATTAATAGTCCATGAAACTTATGGCATATGTGATGGTTCTAGATTTATAAATATAAAATGAGTTGTGCAAGTAAAGAATTGTAATTTAAGTTCTCACGATAAATTGTAAGGATTTAAGTAGAATTTTAATTTATTGAATTATACGGCGTGTTGCAATATAGATTTTTATAGAATATCAAGTTTCAGATTTATAAATAAAATTGTAGTAATTGAAATAACAAGGAATATACCTAAGAAGAAAGAGATGTATAAAGCATGGATAATCACCGTATTTTGTGTTCTGTATTTCAATAACTATAAAAAGATAATTTCTTGTACTTCCAAACGTAGTACAAATTCCTTTTTTGGTAGGATATAGAAATTTACGATGCTAATGATTCCATTTGGGAGAAATGTAAATCCAATGTATTGAAATACAAAAATCCCTAAGCATAAATTCAAAGAATGATAAATATGATATAAATAGTCTATGAAAATAATGTACACAATATAAGTAAAATACAAGTGAAATAAAAGAAATGAAATGATAGATATGTCATTACTTAAATTAAAAAGGGTATAGATAGTCCTTTAAAACAAAGTAGAGGATTGATAGATAAAAGGAATAAAAATAGAAACATAAATAAGAAGTTAAATAGTGAAAAAAGAAAGCAATAAATAACCTTGAACTAAATAAGATGCGAACACACAAGAAATAGAGAAATATTGTTAACAGTAAATAGTAGAGGCACAATAATTAAACAAGAATGAATGAAGATATATATAAACTTGTATACATAGCCTCAATGTGTTTATGACAAACATGAATTATTAAAATTTAGTGAATAACTTAAATGAATAAGAATGACATAGTCATTAGTATGAGTTAGAGTGTGAGGCTGGTAGTGTTACAAAATAGAAGTATGTCCACTGCAAAGGGCCACCAGCAGTAGTGTAAATATTATACTGATGTAGGACATATTTAACACCCATGGAATATATACATTTGCACATGAGTAAAATAATACACTCAATAGAGTCTGGTTACATAAATCATGGGGAGGGTATTGCGTTGATTGCATTAGGCAATCTAAATAGGATGGTGAGTGGCTCGATGCTATGTCAATATGTGTTGGTACCAAATCAGTAGTATGAGTTGTACATAGGTTGAGTGCGTCATCGATCCTAGGCGGTTAACTGAAAAGACAGGGTTATATGTAAAGAACTACGCCTCCTACTATGGTAGGTCACGTTAGGTAATGCACCATCAGAGTTATTTACTAGTTTGTTTGTTACGGCAAGGCTAGTTAACCCATAAAAGAATTCTTTCAAAAGCGAATAAGGTAGTCCGAGGAGCAAAGTCCTCTATAGTTAGCGGAGCTAAATGTAACGACCCAGAATTTTGGGTCGTTTGATTTTGAACATTTAATTTATTTTAGATATTGAATCTGAATTATTAATTGATTTCAAAATGTGGAAGAATCAGTGAAATGGTATAAAGTTTCAAATATAGCGATTTATTTTATTTGGTAAAATTAAAATTGATATTTGGAATTGGGAATAATAGGTGAATCTGGAAATAAACGTCTATGAAAATTATTTCTAAAATTTATTTAATCCTATTCGGATTTGAATTATAATACTGAACTTTTGGATGGAATTAAAAATCGGTAAATTTAAGTGATATTTATTTATTGATTTAATAGGGAAAATTAATATATAGAAACAATGTAAATATTTGAATTTTGATTTAAAATGAACCAGAATGATTTCTTATATGGATATAAATTCTATGCGATTTATAACGGATTCGGTAAGTTTAAAAAAAATCAAAATTTAAACGATTTCGATGATTTTGAAAATCGCTCGATTTAACTGATGAGTTAAAATAGCCTTTCAGGGCACAGTCTTGGAATTCGACGGAATCAGTTCCATTGGATCCGTAATAGTTTTTTATTATTGGATTTTAAATTTCGCAGTATTTGGAGTTACCGTTGATCGTATGGAATAGAAACGCATGGAAATAAATATCAAAAATTTAATGTTTTTATTCGATTCGAAAGGCTATCTTCACCTACGATCGAATTAGGTCTCGAAACATATTCCATTGTGTTCGAAATAGGGGTAAAACATTATAAACGCCAGGCGACACGTATCGCTTGGAGTTCGTTTGAAAAAGCATGTAAATTTTGAAAATAATATTAAAATATTGCTTGTATGCGTATATATATGCGCAACAGTAGAAAACCCTAGCCGATCTTCACAAACCGTCGTTCATTGTTTTAATGGCCAAAAACACCCATCTTCTTCCTCAAATCTCTCCCAATCCGCAGGCCTTTACGAAAAACTTCCTAAATGAAATCGAAAGGCTCGACAAACTCTGAACGGTTGCGATTAGAAATGATGAAGTGGATCGATGGCTACAGGGGCCCGAACACGGCATGTTCATGCATGAAATACGAGGGATGGAGGCGAACGAGGAAGCCGGTTACTGGCTGTGAGCGCAACAAAGGAAGAGCTTTCTAGTGGTAGCCTTAGATCATCTCCTAGGGCTACGTTTTGGTCACGAAAATTGATGAATCGTTGGCGGTTGTGGGTTACTCGAATGGGGAGAACGAAGGAGAAGGTGATAGCGGACGTGCGGCCTGATTTCCTAGAAGCAGATCTTACGGCCGTGATTTTCTGGGCATAAAATAAATTGATTTTGTAAACTTATATACTATAAATTTATAGAATTGGAGACAATCGAAGCTAGCGAAAATTTTACATTAAATCGAACGTGTTCGATTGAATTTAAAATTTGAGCGTTTGGCGATTTAAAACTCAAGGTGAGTTATTCTCACTCAATTTTGGACTGCTAGGGATAAATTTTAAATAGTTAAAATTAATAATTGATTGATTGGTTAGGTTGATGCATTTTTATCAGTTGAATGTGATATTATATATAGTAATATATATATATATGTTGGAGTGATTGATGTTCCCGCATATATATAGCGGATGAGGCCCTATGCGCCCGCATAATAGCAGATGACCCTATAAACCGCGATATTCCGTCTCGAAGCGTAATTGGTATTTTTATTGTTGTGCTAACATCCGTGGATGTAGGAAAACTGGTTGGAGGGATCCAACTGGATTCCTCAAAAATGTTGAATTTAATTTCATATATAGTAATATATGTTTTTTTTGAATAATCTGTGACAGGTTATTGTGCAAATTAAATTGATTGGATAATATGATGGTTTTAGCTAGATTTTAGGTATTTTTAAATACCAATAAAATATGGTTTTAAATTGGTAAAGAATTGTAAACAAGGATTTTGAAGTGAAATATGTACATAGAGTTTTTGGATAAAATAAAAGGTTTTGGGATTGTGTTTTACTATTTTAGGATATCGTGGACAAAATTTTGGGAATAAAAGTATATAGAAGGATTTTTAAATAATAAATCCTTAAATAGCACTTGTTTAAAATATAAAAGGTTTTAAAATCGAGATTTTTAATATTTTTGAAAGATAGAAGTGAATTTGGAAATAAGTATAAAATTGGTTATACTGTTGTTCAAGTAAGGTTTCCAGATATATGAAGTGAAGTTAAAATCGAGAAATTGGGCTTGTTTTACAAAGAAGATTTATAATTGGTAGTTTGGTAAATTTAAAAGCGTTAAAATATTCTGGAAATTAGTTATTACATTATTTTAAATTGTTTAAAACATATTTAATTATTAATAGTTACTTTATAATGGTTTTTAAAGATTTATTTTTATTTAAGAAATAATCAGCATTTTTGTTTTCAAAAGATAAATTACTAAATATGATATGGCTTTGTTAATAATTTTTATTTAAGTATATTTGCCCAGATTAAACTCGAAGTTTATTTTAGAACTTATAAGCATTATTTTAAGATAATTTTTAAAATAAAATTTTCGAGAAGTAATGGTATACTCGCATGGCGTAAATCAGAGGCAGTGAGTGTCTACAGTTAAGTTTTGGATTTCTCTAGGATAGAGACATAACCATTGAGTTGTGATCCATGTTTTGATACCGCAGCGGTATTTTCCACATTATTTTCAAAGGATTTCAAATATTTTTGAAAGAAAGTTTGTCAATTTACTAAATTCGGTAAGATAAGCATTATAATTTGGATAAGGATATTAATATATTTAAAATTTAATTAAAAAGAGATTTAATTTATTTAAAATTTAAATTTGATAAGACTTGGTGTTTTTGGTGAAAAAGAAGTATTTGGTTGAATTGATTGTTTATTTGATAGTTAAATAATAGGCTATCGAATCTAGACCTAAATACAATTTTAGAAATATCTAGAAGGAGTACGGGAATTATATGGTACAGTTACCGTTCGAGGTGTGATACTGTATATATAAACTCGTTTCGTTTTTTAGGACGTTTACAAGGACATCCGTCCACAAATAGTTAGGATGTGATCCCCGATCTTATCGTCGTCTGTTTGTTTCCTAGAGAACCGGGGTTGAGTTTACCAAAAATATTGAACGTTGTTTCGAAGAGACCGGGATCGGATAAGTTATCCGAAAACCACTTCGATCCAAAGAGTACGTTTTTGAAATGAAGATAAGAGCATGGAGTCGAAGATGGAATAGTCAAGTGCAAGGGCTAATCGCTACTAATCCCGAGGGTGATTCCAAAATGAATGTAGTAGGAGTAGTTCCTTCGGTTCCCTTCGGACCCGGGAGGGACTTGTATGGATGAATATTATCAGTACATTGTCATTGAATGACAATGAGCATTCTAAGTAAATATTTCTAAAAAGGTAATTGTAACCTCTAGCCTCATCAACTAGGAATGATTGAAAAGCAGGGGGGATGTAGCAAGGCTAAGTGGGTAACACCCAATTAGGGTATGTTTATCACCTTTCTAAATACCCTCGGATATTATTACTATGATTATGGAAGGAACTCGAAAAAGGGTGTGAACGCTCCGAGTGATGGCATACTCGGTCTATCTAGGTCAGGAATAGGCCGATCCTGTGTAGCAAGGGATCCCGGCATGGTCCTCGGTATGCTATTCTAGACGCATACTGTGATAGGTGGTACCCCAGTACCTAGTCATTCAGATGGAATCCATTCTCCAATAAGCTTCGTACAGTTCTGATTGTGCCTAACTATGCTGAAACGTGAGATGCAAGCATTTCAACTATTTGAATAAGCATTTGTACTTAGATATTATTATAATATCAAAGGATTTTGATATGAATTTTTTTGATTATCGCAGATAAAAACCCATCGTGTTTATTTGTGATGCGATCTTACGAGTTACCTTTGATTTGAAAGGATTTTGATAACTTTAATAATTCAAATTGAGTGTGTTTTTCTCACGTTGGTTTTCCAGACTGACTCGGGTGTTATTTTATTATAATGCTCGGGTCATACCGAGTATTTCAGGTTCAGGTTAGAAGGCTATGGAGCTTAGGAGACGAGCTGGAGACCGAGACGTATTCTCGTACTTGTTTCATTCCGTTGTAGTGTTTTGGTTGAAATTACCAACAGTTATGAGGGCAGGGTGTTCAAAATGTCCAGCCTGGTAATTATTGATTTGTGTACTTTGGTGTGAAATATGTATATTACATTTTTTGATTTGTGTAAAGAACTATTTATATTATACGTTATTCAATCCATTGTGAGATTCTGTTTTTGTTTTTTCTTCTTTCTTCTACCTACTTTCTTTCCTTTCAACAATCCGTCTTTTTGGCACTCGATCGTTCGGCATGTTATACAATGAGCATATTTATGTCGATTTTCGAGGGTCGAAAAGGGTAAGTCGTCACAGTTGGTATCAGAGCTTAGGTACCCAGGCTTTGGTGGGATTACTCATTGAAGATAGAGTCAGCAGTACTCTAGAATGAGTTGATAGTATTAATAGTTATGAGCGCGTAATTGTTAGTGAATATAAAATGTTTTTATATTATGTTGACTTATCAGTTGAGTGTTTATGAATTCTGGTCAGTATGGGAAGTACAACTATATCGATAAGGGTTTCTAAACTCTTGAACAAGGTAAACTGACATAGTATTATTTTAAAGTGGGTAAATGAAAATAATTTTACCCAAAATTATATTTTGATAAAAATGAAATAATTTTCTAAAAACTATTATAGTATATGTGCTTAGAATGTTGGTTGTTCATATTATAATTAAAACACAATTTGAAACGGTTATATATATAACCAAATAGAAAAGTGTATGAGAATGATTTATACAAAGAAGTATAACTAAAATTTGATTTAAACCAGAATTTAAATCCCGGAAATGTTGAGAAATGGGTTAAAATGAATTTGAACCCAGTGTTGGAACTTTTAAATCTTAAAGATTTTTGGAAATGTTTTCCAAAATGGTTTGTGAGGAATAATGGAGTAGTATTTGAAAATGTCTTTGGAATAGAAATTGTTTAAAAATGAATTTTGGAAGCAAGGGAGCATTGAACTCACCTTAGCCGCTGGAAAATAATCCTGATGATGATGGTCACATCATCAATATTCATTTTTGGTTTCTAAGTGATGGATTTCTACCGTGGTGATTGGTTATGGATATTTTCTTTGGATATGTTTGGTAAACAAGTTTTGTTTAGAAGTTTCAAAAAGGATATTGTTTTGGGTAAAAACCAAGTTGTTTTGAAAATCAAGAAGCATGATTTGATATACCAAAGTGATATATGTATATTATGATTTCAAAATGTTTTTAAAATAAAAACCGGGTGATTGAATTCTGAAATTTCCATTTAAATGTTTGTAAAATCAGGGGAAATCAGTTATTGAACCTATAATTGGAAGTTGATAAAGATAAGAGAGGAAAATGTAAATTTTAAATTCTGGAATTGAAATTTAACTTGAGTAAACTAAAATGAATAAGATATGTTGGATTTTAACTTAAGATAAGTTAAATATAATTGAAATTAGCTTTGAATTGAATGGAATACAAATTTGAAATGTAAGACGATTGTATAACTGTAAGTTATAATTATTGAATGAAATGGATATACTTAAGTTATTAAGTGATATAGATAATCCAGAGTTATGATTATAAGATGTAAATGGACTTAAGTAGGTAAGATGAGATTTTAAGTAAATAAGTCTTGAACTTATGAATTGAGAAAAAAAGTGGTAAACCTAAATGGAGAGTGAATTAAAATGGTGTAAATTGAATGTAAATATGGATTTTGAAGTAGTTATATAACTATATGTTATAAATATAGAATGTGAATAAACTTAAGTGGAAAAAATTTTAGGGAATTGTGAATAAATAAGTGGTATAACTTATTAAACTAAGGGAGTGGAAAAGTACAACCAAGTCAAATGGTTAAGAAATTGATAACAAGGAATGAATTTAATATCAGGGTAAATAAATTGAATATGATTTGAAATATGACTTTGGAGTAAGATGGGATATGAACTTAAGTTATAAACTGAATGTGAACTTAAGTAACGATATGGAATGTTATAATAAGCATTTGAAATAATTTTATGAAATTTTTTCCGAAGTGTTATAGTATAAATTGGTCATACTAAGTAAATGGAAGTGAATAAATTGAATGAATCCATTTAAGAGGAATAAGAATTTGGTTGCCATGAAAATTTAACTTAAGTGGTTAGTTAAGGCATGATTCATAAATAGAATTAACGTGGATTGGAATTTTGGTTAATGCAACATAAAGTAAACAAGGTTTGGTGGATAGCATAAATGGTAATCAGATGGGAAAATAGAAACATTGATTTAGAGTCAATTTAAAAAAGAAATAAATTGAAATTGATAAAATGGATTTGCGTATAATGAAAGTGAATATAAAATGGAATGTGAATAAACTGATTGTGAATCAATTTGAAATTGAATAAAAGTGCAATTATGCAAGTAAGGCACATATGAATAAATTTGAAATGGATATGAGTTGTTTGTTGTAAATATAAATTGAATGCAATGAATTTGATTGTAAATCATTTCGAATTGAGTGAAATAATATAAATGATATATGAATCCATGGAAAGGGATTAAAGTAGTGTTCGAACCCTATAATTTTTTGTCAATATATGATTGCCATGTTTAGATTATGAAGTTTATGTCTTTGGCTAGTTAAATAAATGTAATGTTATAAAATTTCACGTTTAAGGAACTTATGTGCTTATTTTGAGTAAGTACAGGTACAGGAGGCTATTGGATAGATTTTTGTTGCGTAAATGCGTATAAAATAAGTCGCTCGCTTAAAAACGCTAATATGAGATATGCCTGAATAAAATAAAGAAATGATAATATATTGTTATATATGATTGTTTTCTAGACCGTGTGGGTCGATATATATATATACATATATATATATATACATATATATATACATATATATATATATCTTGTGATATTGTAAAAGGCTCTCGTGCAAAGGAGACGCTGTCAAAATTTCGAAAATTTAGGTTGCTAGAAATATTAGAAATTTTTTGGAAAACTTTTGTTAACTGAAACGCTGATTTTTGAACTATATTGGAAATCAATTGAATTAGAAATGGAAACAAATTGTTTTGGATAACAAAATGGGTAGGGAAGTGAATGTAGGATTGTAAAAAGTGGGTTTTGGATAAGCTAATGGGTTTGGAAGCATTTTTCCTACCTTAGCAATTTCGAGGACGAAATTTTTATAAGGGGGGAGGAATGTAATGACCCGAAATTTTGGGTCGTTTGATCTTGAACATTTGATTTATTTTAAATGTTGAATTTGAATTATTAATTGATTTTGAATATGGAAAAATCAACGAAATGGTATAAAGTTTCAAATATAGCGATTTATTTTATTTGGCAAAGTTAAAATTGATATTTGGAATAGTAGGTTAATTTGGAAATAAATGTCTATGAAAATGATTTCTAAAATTTATTTAATCCTATTTTGATTTGAATTATAATATTGGACTTTTGGATGGAATTAAAATTCGATAAATTTAACATTGGAAATTTATATATTATTTTAATAGTGAAAATTGATATATAGATCTAAATAATTGAATTTTGATTTAAAATGAATCAGAATGATTTCTTATATGGATACAAATTTTATGTGATTTATAATGGAGTTAGTAAGTTTTAAAAAAATTGAAATTTAAACGATTTCGACAATTTTGAAAATCGCTCAATTTAATCGAAGAGTTAAAATATCCTTCTGAGGCACAGTCTCAGAATTCGACGAAACCTGTTTCATTGGATCTGTAAAAGTTTATTATTATCAGATTTCAAATTTCATAGCATTTGGATTTACCGTTTGATGATACGAAAGAAAGCGTGGAAATAAATATCGAAAATCTAATATTTTAGTTCGATTCAAAACGCTATCTTCCACATACAATCGAATTAGGTCTCGAAACATATTCCATTGTGTTTGGAATAAATGCAAAACATTATAAACACCAGGCGGCACGTTTCGTTTGGTGTTCGTTTGAAAAAGCATGTAAATTTTGAAAATAATATTAAAATAATGTTTATACGCGTATATATACGCAAAACAGTAGAAAACCCTAGCCGATCTACACGATCCACCATACTTGTTTTAATGGCCAAAAAACACCCATCTTCTTCCTCAAATCTCTTCCAATCCGTAGGCCTTCACGAAAAACTTCCTAAATGAAAGTCGAAGGGCTCGACAAACTCTACATGATGAACGGTTGCGATCGAAAATGACGAAGTGGATCGATGGCTATAGGGGCTCGAACGCGGCACGTTTATGCATGAAATATGAGGGGACGGATGCGAACAAGGAAGCCGGTCATTGGCTTTGGGCGCGGCAAAGGGATGGCTTTCTAGTGGTAGTCTTCGATCATCTCCTAGGGAAACGTTTTGGTCGCGAAAATTGATGGATCGATGGCGGCTATGGGTTGCTCGAATGGGGAGAATGAAGAAAAAGGTGATAGTGGATGTGCAGGTTAATTTCCTGGAAGCAGATCGTACAGCCGTGATTGTCTGGGTACAAAATAAATTGATTATGTAAATTTATATAATATAAATTCTTTTCAAATCTTTAAAACATTGTATCTTGGTTATACGAGATCGAAATCAAACGAAATAAATGGCGACGGGATCGTAGCGACGAGCTCTTTGCTATGGAATAGAATTGGAGACGATCGGAGCTAGCGCAAATTTAAGGTTAAATCGAACATGTTAGATTTAATCTAAAATTTGAGTGTTTGGCGATTTAAAACTCAAGGTGAGTTAATCCCACTCAATTTTGGACTGCTAGTGATAAATTTTAAATAATTAAAATTAATAATTGATTAGTTGGTTAGATTGACCCTTTTTTATTAGTTGGATGTGATATTGTATATAGTATTATATATATATTGGAGTGATTGATATTCTTGCATATATATAGCGGATGAGACCCTATGCACCCCGCATAATAGCGGATGACCCTATATACCGTGATATTTTGCCTCGAAGCAGAATTGGTATTTTTATTGTTGTGCTATATGGATGTAGAAAAAAAGGTTGGAGGGATCTAACTGGATTCCTCAAAAATTTTGAATTTAATTTCATATATAGTGATATATGTTTTGTTTGAATAATTTATGACAAGTTATTGTGTGATTTAAATTGATTGGATGATATGATGGTTTTAGCTAAATTTTGGGTATTTTTAAATACCAATAAAACATGGTTTTAAATTGGTAAAGAATTGTAAACAAGGATTTTGAAGTGAAATGTATACATAGAGTTTTTGGATAAAATAAAAGGTTTTGGGATTGTTTTTAACTATTTTAGGGTATTGTGGATAAGATTTTGGGAATGAAAGTATATAGAATGATTGTTAAATAATTAATACTTAAATGGTACTTGTTTAAAATATAAAGGTTTTAAAATCGAGATTTTTAATATTTTTGAAAGATAGAAGTGAATTTGGAAATAAGTATAAAACTGGTTATACTTGTACTCAAGTAAGGTTTTCCAAATTTATGAAGTGAAGTTAAAATCGAGAAATTGGGCTTGTTTTACAAAGAGGATTTTTAGTTAGTAATTTGGTAAATTTAAAAGTGTTAAAATATTTTCGAAATTTGTTATCAAATTATTTTAAATTGTTTAAAACATTTTTTTTTTTAAAGATTTATTTTTATATAAGAAATAGTCAACATTTTTGTTTTCAAAAGATAAATTATTAAATATTGATATGGCTTTGTAAATAACTGGCTATCAAATCTGGACCTAAATATAACTTTGGAAATATCTAGAAGGAGCATGGGAATTTTATGGTACAGCCACCGTTCGAGGTACTATACCGTACTTATAAACTCATTTCGTTCTTCTAGGACGTTTATAAGGACATCCGTCCACAAACAGTTAGGAGGTGATCTTCGATCCTATCTTCGTCTGTTTATTTTTTAGAGAATCGGCGTTGAGTTTACCGGAAATATCGAACGTTGTTTCAAAGAGACCGGGATCAGATAAGTTATCCAAAAACCACTTCAATCCAACAAGTACATTTTCGAAATGAAGACAAGAGCATGAAGTCGAAGAAGGAATAATGAAATGCAAGGGCTAATCGCTACTAATCCTTAGGGTGATTCCAAAATGGATGTAGTAGGAATAGTGCCTTTTGTTACGTTCAGACCCGGAACGGGCTTACATGTATGAATGCTGTCAGTTATTGTCATTGAAGCACAATGAGCATTCTATGTGAATATTTCTAGGAAGGTAATCATAGCCTCTAGCCTCATCAACTGAGAATGACTTAAAAGCAATGGGAATGAAGCAAGGCTAAGTAGGTAGCACCCAATTAGGGTATGTTTATCACCTTTCTAGATATCCTCAAATATTATTACTACGATTATGGAAGAAGCTTAGAAAAAGATGGGAATGCTTAGGGTGATAGCATACTCGGTCTATCTAGGTCAGGGATAGGATGGTCTTGTGTAGCAGGGGATCCTGGCGTGGTCCTCGATATGCTGTTCTAGACGCGTACTATGACAGGTGGTACCTCAGTACCAGTCATTCGGATGGAATCCATTCTCCAATAAGCGTCGTACGATTTTGATTGTGCCCAACTATGCTGAAATGTGAGATGCAAGCATTTCAGCTATTTGAATTAGTATTTGTACTAAGACACTATTATAATATCAAAGGATTTTAATATGAATTTTTTTGGTTATTGTAAGGTAAAAATCCGTCGTGTTTATTTGTGGTGTGGTCTTACGAGGTACCTTTGATTTCAAAGGATTTTGATAACTTTAATAATTTGAATTGAGTGTGTTTTTCTCACGTTGGTTTTCCAGACTGACTTGGGTGTTATTTTATTATAATGCTCAGTCAGACTGAGTATTTCAGGTTCAAGTTAGGATGCTGAGACCGAGAGGAATTCTCGAATTTGTTTTATTTCGCTGTAGTGTTTTGGTTGAGATTAGCAGCAGTAGTTGTGAAGGTAGGGTGTTATAACTGTCTAGGCTGGTAATTATTGATTTGTGTACTCTGATGCGAAATATGTATATTACAGTTTTTGATTTGTGTAAAGAACTATTTATATTATATGTTATTCAATATGTTGTAGGATTCTGCTTTTTGTTCTTCTTTCTTCTACCTACTTTCTTTCCCCTCAACAATCTATCTCCCTGGCACTCGATTATTCGACATGTTATACAATGAGCGTATTTATGTCAATTTTCGAGGGTCGAAAAGGGCAGGTCGTCATAGTAAGTCCACAATGGGAAGTAGACAAGTAGTAAATCCCAAAGGTAAGACAGAATACGATTAAGCTATCATGACACCGTATTAGACGCTACAAGACACACGACGAGGCGTAAACTATCATTGAGAGATGGACGCAGATGAAGACGATGAGACAAATTGACGAGTTGGCATTTTGGGTTTTCTTCCCTAATGCGTAGTTGTGTGGGTAATCATAATACGAGATGTAGTTCCATTCAGACGTAATATTTCATAGATCATGACGTAGTGCCAGACTACGGTACTAGTGGGGATAGTATTTTGGTCCAAAGGAGGACCATGGTACTTATATATATGTATGTATGTATTTATATAAGTATGTGGGTAGATGTGGCAAATAGTACGCGTACATGGAGTCGAGACGACTAAGAAAGATTAAAATTCATTACATGTAATGGAAGACAAGTGATATAAACTAGCATTATGTGTCAAATGTATAATTTACATTTCACCAAAAAGTTTTTCGAACCCTTTCCTCGTTACAATCCATATGATAGCTTTAGAGGTACATGTACTGGTGCAAGGTGGGAATAGTTAAAAGACGGGTTTCGTTAAGCATGCTCGACACTGACAAGGATGCTAGATATTGGTAGTGTTAGTCTTAGTCGGTAACTATATGATTTATTATACTTTACTATTCCATTGTGAGTTATATCGATAGTGCTTTGATATGCATTTATTTTTTTTATTTGCAGGATACTAAACCAATGATCTGTATCTTGGTGGATTTGAATTTTCGATTTAGTGAAAATTCGGGCCAACTTGGGTGCTTGGTTACATTCAGTATCAGTGCTTACGTTAGTCGCCTTGAAAAATTAGGAAAAGTTGAGTGAATTATTTTTCCTATAAATATAAATATATTATACGCCAAATCCTATAAATACCGACTATAGAATAATTGCAACCATACACTAAAATATGGATAAATTGGTTATGAGTTGGAATAATGGATGAAGTTGAAGATGTACACCTACCTCGATTATCCCATGGGAAATAGGTTATATAGAAAGGTGTTGACTTAAGAAGAGCATGGGTGGAGCATATGGAAGGCCTCTAAAGCTCGATAGTACGTGACTCTCTAGTTGGCCCCCGGTAGCCCAATGATTATAGATCCCTGTATGATTGTCAATTGATGATGTAAAGAAGGTTTAGATAAGGGGAATGTAAGAATGCATATGTTGTTTATATTTGAAAAAAATCGAGTCCCGAAGGAGGGTGTGAAGTAGCCACTTCAAGATAATAGCCTGGTTTTAGTATTTGAAAGAAGATAAGTCGACAAGTTGAAGAAAAGTCCAAAAGTAGGGATAAATAGAATCCACTCTTAGTCCGACTCTATAGGAAAGAATTTAATATAAAAGTTGTAATGATTTTAATATAGAGGTTTGAGAATGTGTGTGTGTGTGTATATATATATATATATATATATATATGAAATGATTCCAATGGAATTTTTGAAGGTTGAAAACCCATATTTTTGAAAAGTAAATAAATATTAAAGTTTTGAAAAAAATTACAGATAACTATGTCATGTAAATAAAAAGCTTTAGTAGAAAATTTAAAATTTGCTAAACCGAAAATAACAGTAAATGAATTTTAATAAAAAAAGTTAATTCTTTGGAAAAAAATACTAGAGCGTACGTTGCTCATTAATTTTTCTAAAATGAAAATTTTAAGTCGGAAACTTCTTTTTACGGCTGGACAATAGGAAGTGGTGCAAGATTGAAATGAGGTAAAATGAACGGGAACAAAAATTAGAAACAGAAAATAAAATAGTAGGCGAATGCATTGTAATGGTTCAACTAAGAAGACAGTAAACAATTGGAATAAGGGCGGTTTAGATAGAGAAAGGCTTTTTAGAAATAACATTATAAAATATAAATACAAATAATGTTAGAGATTTATATAAAATAATGTTAGCAATTAGAAATAACATTAGGAGATTATAATAAAAATAATGCTAAAACCAACATAGGAAATTAAAGGCGAAAAAATGGACATTCTCCATTGTTGTGCACAGTTATTGTAAATATATTTTAAAAGTTTCTCTCACATGATATTAGAGACTCTATAGGGATTGAATGCAGAGACATTATGAGTGATATGAAAATGATAGAGTGAGAGTTGTTCTTAACTACTCTAGTTTTTACTATTTAAAATTAATGAAGGATGTTTAAAAACACAGTAAAGTACATTTTGGAAAAAAAATGGTTTGGTATAGTGATTGAGTTTTTAAAATAAAAACTAAATGAATGGTTTGAGTAAAAATCCTAATTTTTAAGAAGTAACAGTTGAAAAAGGACTTTAAAAGGAAAAGAACTTGTAACACCACATAAAATGAACCATAAATGAATTGAGTGAATTAAATTAAATAAGGTAGAGTCAAAAACAGAAATTTTGTAAAAGTTGAAATTTGAAAGATATTTCGTTGCGT
This sequence comes from Allium cepa, assembly GCA_030765085.1. Lineage (NCBI taxonomy): Eukaryota > Viridiplantae > Streptophyta > Magnoliopsida > Asparagales > Amaryllidaceae > Allium > Allium cepa. The sequence continues at coordinate 38,776,215 of CM060935.1, read as the reverse complement.
TTGTGGCAAAAATTTTGATCTGTTTTCATATATAATATGCTGAAAACGTAGTTCAAACAAAGAATTTATGAGTGTCTGTAGTTTTTAGATTTAAATTAATTTAGTTTGAATTCAAATTTAATTGAGCATTTAAATTAAGGGTTTGACTTTCAAAATTAACTGTAGGTTTATTTAGTAGTTAAGTAACCATTAAGTTAAACAATTAACGTTAAAAGTTAATTAGAGAATAAAATAGTTAGACAACAAAAACGGATCGGTGCACCCCAAATAAGTGAAGAGGTATACACCTCTGACCCTAAGCGGTTCAACCGGTCTATAGGGGCAGTTGACCCCTATTTAGGGTGGCGGTTAGGGTTTTTTATCGTTTAAACACTCCATCCATTTTTCACAGAACTCAATCCTACAGTTCTGGTGCATTTCAACTTCTATAAATAAGACCCTATCCTCTCCACTTTTTATTCACAAATATTTGGGAACTCTATGAAGCTCTGACATTTTTTCTCTTCAGTTAGATTCAAAAATTCTATTAGGGATTCAGGTAAGGATCTAATCCTTTTCTAATTATTCTTTTAGTTTATTTTTTCTCCTCCAACCATCCTGAATCTAACAAAATTGCGTATATGCCTATCCGTCGCTGTGTATATATCAAAAGAAGAAGATCTGGATTGGTCACGACCCATCTTTCTATCTCTAGAAAAACGCATCATGATTTAAGAAAGAAAGGGATAGAAGAAGAAAAGATAAGAAAGAAAAAAACACGACAACATCAGATACTCACAGCGGAACGAATGAAATATAATATATCACATAAAATATTACATAGTATCATATCACATCAGAGTTGCACAACTTATACATTCATATTAGACAGTCATAAACATCTGCCTAACTATACATCTCAAGATATTAGAAAATACAGATATCACACAAACACAATGGAATCATAATATATCTACACGCGGAAGCCTCCTGCTCCAAAACTCCTTCAGAATTCGTCAAGCTAACTTGAATCCCTCGACTACTCATACATAATATGAGTACCCAAGAGTTTAATAAAATAGAAAATAAACACTCGGGTCAGACATGGGTCTGGTGTGAGTAAACGGGTTTAAATTTCTTAACTTTAGAAAATCCTTTGGAAAGAAAAGCTATCACGTAAGACTTCCTATACATGAACGTGGAAAAGTTTTTACCTTACGCTAAGCAAAACATTTGATAGGAAATCCAGTGATATTATAATAGTGTCTAGGGTTTTTAAGTAAATAAGAAATAGCCAAAATTGTTACATTATTAAATTCCAGCTATTAGCCACAAAAGTGGGTAATACAATCAAAACCGTAGGGTCTCGTAGGAAGAATGGGTTTCCATCAATGGCAGGACTACTAGGGTACCGCCCGTCACAGTACGGGGCCTAGATCACCGTGCCGAGGACCACTCCCAATCCTCTGCAACACAAAGCCGGAACCATCCTTACTGGACAGTCCCGAGTAAGATCACCCCGTAGTTGGCGCGACCAACCACCCACTAACCCGAAATAACAAGGGACATCTAGACAGGGATGACCTCATCTTGAAATGGGTGCTACCCACCTAGCCTTGTTGCACCTCCCCTATTTTAGCCATTCCCGGTTGATGAGACTTAAGGCTGCAATTACCTTTATAGAACGCATCAATCTTAGAATGCTCATCGTCCACCCGACGATGTTCTAAAAGCATTCAATCCATACAAGTTTGTTCCGGGTTCGAACGAAACCGAAGGCACTATCTCGTTGCACTCATTTTGAAATCACCCTCAGAGTCAACGACCATAGCCCTTGCACTCTAAATCACTATCTCAAACCTGAAAGTACTATCTCCGTTAAACTCATCACGGAATCACCCTCAGAGTTATACTGACGAATAGTTCTTACACTTCGAGTCTTCACTTGCACTCCACTCGGATTCATGACCTAACGTTTATTTTGGATCGATATGGTGTTCGGATATCCAAATATGGAAACCCGATCCCGGTCTCACCGAAATCCAAACGCCATTTTAAATGTCCAAGTTGTTTAAGGGTTTTAAACAATTAAACATATATTCAGGATGATGTAACAGAAAGATGAATCACATTATCACAATAGATAATTATATCAACCAATTATCTCACAAAGCAGCATATCACATATAAGAGATATCACACCCAACTTATACAACATCAATCAAACATCCAATATCAATCATCGAATATTAATCAATCATCACTAAGTAGTTTGATTAACTCTTAATCAATTTAATTAACCTTTAATTAAATTAATTACTATCCTTAAATCACTTGGATTATCTTAACCCTGCTTCATTAATTTACTCCAAATAAATAAATTAATCATCTCTAAATGATCTTTCTTAATTAATCTCCGTTGATTAATTATCCTTTAATTACATTCAAGTAATTAGCCTTTCATTCACAAATTAATTATTCTTAACCATATATAGTAATTAACCTTTAATTACTATCATTAATTACACTAATTAATGATCCTTCATTTACTTCCATTAATTAATTACTATAATTATTTGCATTAATTATCAATTAATTACAATTAATTAATCACATTTTAATAAAATCAATTTTATTAATCAACCTTGATTCATTCATTAATTATATTAACTAATGATCCTTGTTCATTAATAACCCATTTAATTAAATAATTAACGTGTAATTAACCATCTCGTTAATTAGTCTTAATTAATCATAAACAGTAATTAACAAACTTGTAATTACTTATCTTTATTAATTAACCTCTTAATTAATTATATTAATCTTAATTAATTATATTAATTAATAAATCTTTAATTACTTCATTTAGTAATTATTAATAAATTACATTAATAATAATCCTTAATAAATTACTTTAATAATTAATTACATTTTTAATTAACTACACTTGGTAATTAATCTTAAAATTAATCACATTCATTAATTAATTAAATTAATTAAGTAATTAACCCTTAATTACTTACATAAGTAATTATCCTCTAATTTTCTTTCATTAGTTAATTACTCTTTAAATTAATTACATTAACAAGTAATTAATCCCATCATCAAATAACCTTAATTCTTTATTTAATTATTCACTCTTTAATTAATTAACTTCCAAATCAATTAATTTAATTAATCCTTTAATTAATAACATCAAGTGACTAACCCTTAATCACTTCCATTTAATTACTTCCATAAGTAATTTTTCACTAATTACTTTCATAAGCAATTACTTCCATAAGTAATTTCCTTTTCTTATTTACATTCAGTAATTATTCATCATTAAACAATTACACTTAATTGATTCATAATTAAGTGATTATTTAAAATTAGACAAATAATTAACTAATCATTTAAAATTAATTAAATAATTAGTTAACTTCTTATATTTAAAAACTCCTTAATTAATTAAGAAAATCATTTATCTTAATTAATCTTTACTTATTAACAAATCATATTTAATTAAGTATTCTTACATTCATAACAATAATAATTTAACCTTAATTATCCTCATAAATTAATTATTTGAATTAATCAAATGTTAGTAACTTAAAAACAAACTATTTTATGGGTTTACAAATTTATAAAAATAACCTTATTGAAAATAAGCATTTAGAAATCAATTTGAAATTTAAGATAACTTAATCATCAAATTTAAACTTATTCATTTTCAACATAATTTGAAAACTTTGTTTTAAAAATATTACGTTAAAATTTACTTAAACTTCTGATTTAATACTTAAATTGAAAACACTCCTTTTTAAATTAAAATTCAAATTTTAATTGAGTTAATTACTTTCAAAAGCAATTATCTTAAGCATTTTAAATTTGAAAATAAATTCAATTTATACTTTTAAAAGTTTGATTAATTTTTACTTCAAAAGAACAAGTTTTTATATTTATAAATTTATTTCCTTTGTAAAACTTAGGCTTTGATTTCATTTATTCAAACAACAAGTTTAATTTGCAAACTTAATATCTGTTTACAGTATTACTCAGATAAGCACAAACTAAAACTCGAGACAACCCCCAAAGATACCCATACCTTGCTTCGAAACAAACCCAGTCTCATCTACTTCGAGACAAGCATGAGGGTAATGCGAGCTCCACACCGAGTCAAACTCATCTTCCCAACTTCACCTGACGCCAAATCGTGCACGTGCACGTGCATCGGTAGCTCCGACCACTACAGGTCATCGCGACCATCAACGACAAACAGACGAACCCATGCGACCTCGACCGAGCACCCAGATCGAACAACAAACACGAGAATCAAAATAGAGCAAAAAACTCCATACTGCAGTAACCACCATGGCCAGAAACTTCACCGTTACCGACGCCACACACCTCGAGATCGCCTACCATCATCATCGAAGCTTCTTCAAACCCTCTAGCTCGTATTCCCACCAACACGCATCATCCCGGTCCCCAATGGCCATCACCATTTCTTACAAACGACAATCGAACCCTAATATCCCCAATACCAACCACCACGTCGCACTAAAATTCATGCGACCATTTTTCCCTTGATCGCCTATCTACCCTCCTCCTGCAGACCCAAACCCATGGCCCAATACCTCTTCGTTCGCCGGAATTTGGCGAAAGTACCAATTCCGCTCATCTCACAAAATCACAATGGATATTTACCTAAAAATTATGATTGCATCATCTAAATTCATGATTTCTTACAACGAACACAATCATACCTTTCAAAACTTGAATTGAGATGGTTGATTTTTAACATGAAATAATATTTTACCGTATCTTACCAATTTTTAAGATAAAAAACAGAATATAATTTTCCGAGTTCATTTTTATAATTAACATCACATTGTTATACATATTTCTCTTTTAGAAATCAAAGTCTGAAATTTAATACAAGAGAAGATAAAGAATTTACAAGTTTATCTAAATCCTGTAGAATAACAGAGGCAAATTTTTTTTTATACATATAGGCACTTAAGATATTCTAACATGCATTCATATCCAGAACATATATATCCAATATTGTCACACAAATTCAATCATATGCATTTAATTAAAATCATAAGTTTAAATTGTTTTTAAGAAAATGTATGTTTACTCACCAATTTCTTTAAAGAAGCAGAGCAGGTTTAAAAATTTTCTTTTCCCAGGCTTTGTTGTTGAAACCCTACTGCATGCCTACAAATTGTCGTTTTAAAGTGTAGAAACTGATCTTGATCTTCCATTGAGTTGCAGGTTGAAGTTGCAGTTTTTAATTTCAGATTTACTTTTGCTTTTGGTTTCAAATTTCAGGTTTTGAAAATAGTTTTCTGGTTTGCCATTAATTTTGGAAGGAATGAAGGAAGAAAAAGAAACTAGAAGAAGAAAGTTTGGAATTGAAAGTGGAAAACAAATTTCACTTCAAACTATATTTTTCTTTTATAAATTTAAATTCTAAATGGAAGAAAATGTTGCCACTTGTTTTAGAACTTACATTTGTCACTCAAAGTACTTAATTGTTCAACACATGTCATTAAGATGTGCTAATATGTTTACACATGTTTCTTAAGTATTTTTAAGTAAATTTTTATTTAATTCAAATGTTAATATAAGCTTACATACTTAAGTTACTTAATTAATAAATACTTATATATGTATATATAAATTTACCAATTTTGAAGAAAATATTATAAAACTAATTATAATACAAATAAATTCTTATACATGTATTTTTAAAATCTAAAACATTTATCTTTATTGTTTAAGAGGTAATTTTTAAAAAGAAAGTTTATCAATAACTTTATATATATATAACCATTTTAATTTAAGCATTTTAAAGAAAACAAAATAAAACTCTGTTTAAATCTTATTTAAACTACACACTTAAAAATAAATAATTATCTTATACTTTTGAAAATAATTGAATTAATCTTAAATTAACTTTTGAATTTAAAACAAAGCTTCAAATCACAATATACTCATACATATATTATCAGTAGATTATATTAAATTTCAAAAGAACTTCAAATTATAACATATACATACATATATATTACAATCTGAAAATTCAACCTTTTATTTAAAAGAAAAGAACTTCCTATTCACAATATGTATATATATCAAATATATATATTATCAGTAAAATATAATTTTATTAGTTTTGAAAAATAATTCTTATCAATTTTAAATTGTAAAAAAGATATTGATCAATATTGCCAGATTAAATATTTATTAACCTTTAAAAGATTAAATTTACCAAGTTAAACTAAAATTATAAAGAAAAATTATCAAATCAATTTAATTATTGATATAGATTATTAAATTGATATTGCCTAAAATTTCGGGTCGTCACATTCCTCCCCCCTTAAAAGAATTTCGTCCCCGAAATTTTAAAAGCAAAGGTAATTTAATAACCCAGCAAAGATTTTAATTTCAATCAGCAAAGCATACCTATTATCCAGTTACTAACAACCAAGGCAGCAAATCAAGCAAACAAACCTAACTAATTATCCTGACACAAATCAGAATAGATCTTCTAATACTATCTAGAGTTTCCCAAGTATAAATCACTTGGAGACTCGCTCTACAGAAGCTCAACTAACAACACCACCATAATCCAGAGCTCCTCTCATCTCTAGATCCACTAATCTGAACAGAACATCAAACTATACCCAAGTCTAGCTTAACTTCCAAAATCCAATTGAACTGCAAATTCGACAACCAACGATGAATCATACACGTACTCCCTCAAAGATATGTGAAATATAATGAACCCCAGTTATCCAAATTGGCAATTAATCTTATAGACAAAAGAACTTATCCTATCAAAAACACCGATAAGAAATACCTAAATGCCTCAGAACTAGCCATCCAATCTTACCCAATCATACTGCTCTCTTAACCAGAGAAACCTTAATCAACAATGAAGTCCCCAACTTCGAATTCCAAACTCCTTATCTCATATCTACATAACTCAATAGACAATCCTGGGCTGCCTATCTTCTTGATCAGATCAACCTATGCTGATGCTTTCAGAAACAACAAGATCAAAACAAACCAGTTTCTGGATCCTTCTCAACAAAATGGTCCTCCAAGATCCGCCGAAATCCAGAACACAAGCTCTACTTCCCAAGCAATAGCAAACTGAACTTGCTTCCTTCCTCGAACAGCTGCTACCTCGCTTCCGCTGCACAACTCTGATTCTGAAATAGATGAGAATACTGTTGATGAACACGAGTACAAACTTAACCAATATGTCTGGGAAAACTTTGTTCATCAAATTCATAAAATCTTAGTGACTCATCTGACTCGGTCACACAACCTTACAGCAGAAACCCAACTCATAAACTAGATCTGACCAATCCAAGTTCCAAAAATTTCTGAGCTGCTACACCAACTCTTCTTTCACCAAGAACCGTCCTACTACCAGGCTAACCATCAGTATCGCTTCTGGAACCAAATCAATACGGAACTCAACTCCAGAAGCAGACAAACTTCTGATTACATCAGTAGCTCCTACTTCCACATGAAAACCCTCAGTCTCAACGAAAGATTGCCCAAGATAAATTTTCAAATTAATCGCAAGTCACTTTTGCGATATGGCCTAGTTCAGATTTCAAAGAAACTGTCCTCTCTTTACCAATTAGAACAGCCTTAAGCTTCTCCAAACAAGGTTGACCCTTCAAGAAAATAGCATTCACCATCTGCCCAGACTGTTGATAGATGAACCACAAAAATTCCTAAATCATCGAGAAATGTCACACACTGATGCTTCCAAACTCTACCTCGATGATACTGCAAAGCCAAAAGATCTTCTTGTCAGCACATCGAACACCTCCGAGCTGAAACTGCTACCACAACCAACCAAAGTCTTCTAATCCAAAGGCTACTCGAACCAAAAACCATCAAATAACTTCTCATATGACTCTACGAGATGGACATACATCCCGAAATAAACTCGGGCTCCAAACCAAGCATCAACATCTCGCTCTCCTTAAGGGATGACAATGAGACCATGCCGAAACGAAGCAACCTATAGACCTTAGTCTCATATTCCAAACAGGCAACCTCATTGTTAGAGATCTAGATAACTTCTACGCAGATGAGTCTTCCCCGCGGCAGGTAAAGACTTCTCCTCAACCACTTCTAAATCTGCTTCAAGAGGAAAACATCTTCGGAAATATCCATGGGTACTGCATCTCACCACGCAATTATTAAGATTCCATCACTTGCTCCTGCACTTCCATCAGATCCAAACTTTATAAAATCCGCTTACCCGAGCGAAATCCAAACTTACACTTCAAAGATGAACTCTGAAGCTTTAAAAGATTTCCTTCGAAGATCAGGGAAATCCTTACTCCAAGCTGCAAATCTTACTGGAGACGGTATTAGGTCTATAGTCTCAATAGATACACATCCAACCTCAAACATATGGACCTCTTTCATTAGTGGTAGTCATGTTATACACACACCACTTGCTCCATCAACCTCTAAAACTTATGTTGGAAAAACCCGAATACGTAACCCAACAAATCAGGTAGATCTATAAATATATAGTTATACATAAAAAATACAAGTACGCTCTCTCAAGAAAGACACGACTCCAGAGCCTAGGTATTCGCTCAACATAACGCTCTGATACCAGCGGTCACGACCCGTCTTTCTATCTCCAGAAAAACGCATCATGGTTTAAGAAAGAAAGGGATAGAAGAAGAAAAGATAAGAAAGAAGAAAACACAACAACATCAGATACTCACAGTGGAACGAATGAAATATAATATATCACATATAATATTACATAGTATCATATTATATCAGAGTTACACAACTTATACATTCATATTAGATAGTTATAAACATCTGTCTAACTATACATCTCAAGATATCAGAAAATACAGATGTCACACAAACACAGCGGAATCATAATATATCTACACACGGAAGCCTCCTGCTCCAAAACTCCTTCAGAATTCGTCGAGCTAACCTGAATCCCTCGACTACTCATACATAATATGAGTACCCAAGAGTTTAATAAAATAGAAAATAAACACTCGGGTCAGACATGGGTCTGGTTTGAGTAAAAGGGTTAAAATTGCTTAACTTTAGAAAATCCTTTGGAAAGAAAAGCAATCACGTAAGATTTCCCACACATAAACATGGAAAAGTTTTTACCTTACGCTAACCAAAACATTTGATAGGAAATCCAATGATATTATAATAGTGTCTAGGGTTTTCAAGTAAATAAGAAATAGCCGAAATTGTTACATTATTAAATTCCAGCTACTAGCCACAAAAGTGGGTAATACAATCAAAACCGTAAGGGTCTCGTAGGAAGAATGGGTTTCCATCAATGGCAAAGCTACTGGGGTACCGTCCGTCACAGTACGGGGCCTAGATCACCGTACCGAGGATCACTCCCAATCGCCTGCAACACAAAGCTGGAACCATCCCTTACTGGACAGTCTCGAGTAAGATCACCCTGTGGTTGGCACGACCAACCACCCACTAAGCCGAAATAAAAAGGGACATCTAGACAGGGATGACCTCACCCTGAAATAGGTGCTATCCACCTAGCCTTGCTGCACCTCCCCTGTTTTAGTCATTCCCGGTTGATGAGGCTTGAGGCTGCGATTATCTTTATAGAACACATCTATCTTAGAATGCTCATCGTCCCCGACGATGTTTTGAAAGCATTCAATCCATACAAGTTCGTTCCGGGTTCGAACGAAACCGAAGGCACTATCTCGTTGCACTCATTTTGGAATCACCCTCAGAGTCAACAACCATAGCCCTTGCACGCTAAACCACTATCTCGAACCTGAAAGTACTATCTCCGTCGAACTCATCACGGAATCACCCTCAGAGTTATACTGACGAATAGTTCTTACACTTCGAGTCTTCGCTTGCATTCCACTTGGATTCACGACCTAACGTTTATTTTGGATCGATGCGGTTTTCGGATATCCAAATATGGAAACCCGATCCCGGTCTCACTGAAATCCAAACGCCATTTTAAATGTCCAAGTTGTTTAAGGCTTTTAAACAATTAAACATATATTCAGGATGATATAACAGAAAGATGAATCACATTATCACAATAGACAATCATATCAACCAATTATCTCACAAAGCAGCATATCACATATCAGAGATATCACACCCAGCTTATACAACATCAATCAAACATCCAATATCAATCATCCAATATTAATCAATCTTCCCTAAGCAGTTTGATTAACTCTTAATCAATTTAATTAACCTTTAATTAAATTAATTACTATGCTCAAATCACTTGGATTATCTTAATCCTGCTTCATTAATTTATTCCAAATAAATAAATTAATCATCTCTAAATAATCTTTCTTAATTAATCTCCCTTGATTGACTATCCTCTAATTACATTCAAGTAATTAGCCTTTCATTCACAAATTAATTATTCTTAACCATATACAGTAATTTACCTTTAATTACTATCATTAATTACATTAATTAATGATCCTTTATTTACTTCCATTAATTAATTAACTATAATTATTTGCATTAATTCTCAATTAATTACAATTCATTAATCACACTTTAATAAATCACTTTTATTAATCAACCTTGATTAATTCATTAATTATATTAACTAATGATCCTTATTCATTAATAATCCCTTTAATTAAATAATTAACTTGTAATTAACCATCTCATTAATTATTCTTAATTAATCATAAACAGTAATTAACAAACTTATAATTACTTATCTTTATTAATTAACCTCTTAATTAATTAAATTAATCTTAATTAATTATATTAATTAATAAATCTTTAATTACTTCATTTAGTAATTATTAATAAATTACATTAATAATAATCCTTAATAAATTACTTTAATAATTAATTACATTTTTAATTAATTACACTTAGTAATTAATCTTAAAATTAATCACATTAATTAATTAATTAAATTAATTAAGTAATTAACCCTTACTTACTTACATATGTAATTATCATCTAATTTTCTTTCACTAGTTAATTACTCTCTAAAATTTTTTTTTTGGCATAGCCAGCGGGGTTAACTGGGCCCCTACCAGTTTTATTGCAAAGAACAATAAAAAAAAGTACAAAAGAGAAATAAAAACAGGAAAATACAAAGAAAATGCAAGAAAGACAGCAAATCAAGACCAGGCATAAATCAGGGATTGATGAAACACACTTGCACTATTCTGAAGTTGCCTATAAGTTCTGTTTCTAACTTCTACCCATACCAGATCATCATTTCTTCTAACTTTATCAAAGATTATGGCATTTCTCTCTCTCCAAATAACTGACATACACACTTTCAAGCATACAGCAAGAACTCTGCCCTGCACATTTCTCCACTTTGTTGCTTTATAGATTAAACTCCATTGTATTCTTGATATTGAACATGTAAGATTAAAACCAATAATGTAGTTTATCTTATCCATCAAGAATTGAAGGGCAGGACATGTAAAAAACAGATGCTCAGAAGTTTCATCATGTTGATTACAGAAAATACACTCAGCATAGCATGTCATACCATAACTATTCAACAAGCTTCTGGTAACTAATGCTTGGTTGATGACTTTCCACATCATTAAGTTGTCCTTAGGACAAGAATCAGCTGACTCTCTAAATTAATTACATTAACAAGTAATTAATCCCATCATTAAATAACCTTAATTCTTTATTTAATTAATCACTCTTTAATTAATTAATTAATTTCCAAATCAATTAATTTAATTAATCCTGTAATTAATAACATCAAGTGATTAACCCTTAATCACTTCCATTTAATTACTTCCATAAGTAATTTTCCACTAATTACTTTCACAAGCAATTACTTCCATAAGTAATTTCCTTTTCTTAATTACATTCAGTAATTATTCATCATTAAATAATTACACTTAATTGATTCATAATTAAGTGATTATTTAAAATTAGACAAACAATTAACTAATCATTTAAAATTAATTAAATAATTAGTTAACTTCTTATATTTATAAATCCTTAATTAATTCAGAAAATGATTTATCTTAATTAATCTTTACTTATAAACAAATCATATTTAATTAAGTATTCTTACATTCATAACAATAATAAGTTAACCTTAATTATCCTCATAAATTAATTATTTGAATTAATCAAATTTTAGTAAGTTAAAAACAAACTATTTTATGGGTTTACAAACTTATAACAATAACCTTATTGAAAAAACATTTAGAAATCAATTTGAAATTTAAAATAATTTAATCATCAATTTAAGCTTATTCATTTTCAATATAATTTGAAAACTTTATTTTTAAAACATTACTTTAAAATTTACTTAAACTTTTGATTTAATACTTAAATTGAAAACACTCTTTTTAAATTAAAATTCAAAACTTAATTGAGTTAGTTACTTTCAAAAGCAATTATCTTAAGCATTTTGAATTTCAAAATAAATTCAATTAATACTTTTAAAAGTTTGATTAACTTTTACTTCAAAAGAACAAGCTTTTAAATTTATAAATTTATTTCCTTTGTAAAACATAGGCTTTGATTTCATTTATTCAAACAACAAGTTTAATTTGCAAACTTAATATCTGTTTACAGTATTAATCAGATAAGCACCACCTAAAATTCGAGATAAACCCCAAAGATACCCCGACCTTGCTTCAAAACAAACCCAGTCTCAACTACTTCTAGACAAGAACGAGGGTACGCGAGCTCCATACCGAGTCAAACTCATCTTCCCTAACTTCACCTGACTCCAAATCGTGCACTTGCATGTCCACCGGTAGCTCCGACCACCATAGGTCATCGCGACCATCAACGACAAACAAATGAACCCATGCGACCTCGACCGAGCACCCAGATCGAACAACAAACACGAGAATCAAAATCGAGCAAAAAACTCCATATTGCAGTAACCACCATGGCCAGAAACTTCACCGTTACCGACGCCACACACCTCGAGATCGCCTACCATCATCACCGAAGCTTCTTCAAACCCTCCAGCTCGTATTCCCACCAACACGCATCATCCCGGTCCCCAATGGTCACCATCATTGCTCTGCGAACCACCTTGCTTACAAACGACAATCACACCCTAATATCCCCAATTCCAACCACCACGTTGCACTAAAATTCATGCAACCATTTTTCCCTGATCGCCTATCTACCCTCCTCCTCCAGACCCAAACACATGGCCCAACATCCCTTCATTCGCCGGAATAAGGCGAAAGTACCAATTCCGTTCATCTCACAAAATCACAATGGATATTAACCTAAAAATTATGATTGCATCATCTAAATTCATGATTTCTTACAACGAACACAATCATACCTTTCAAAACTTGAATTGAGATGGTTGATTTTTAACATGAAACAATATTTTACTGTATCTAACCAATTTTTAAGATAAAAAACAGAATATAATTTTTCGAGTTCATTTTTATAATTAACATCACATTGTTATACACATTTCTCTTTTAGAAGTCAAAGTCTGAAATTTAATACAAGAGAAGATAAAGAATTTACAAGTTTCTCTAAATCCTGTAGAATAACAAAGGCAAAACTTTTTTTTATACATATAGGCACTTAAGATATTCTAACATGCATTCACATCCAGAACATATATATCCAATATTGTCACACAAATTCAATCATATGCATTTAATTAAAATCAAAAGTTTAAACTGTTTTTAAGAAAATGTATGTTTACTCACCAATTTCTTTAAAGAGGCAGAGCAGGTTTAAAAATTTTCTTTTCCCAGGCTTTGCTGTTGAAACCCTACTGCATGCCTATAAATTGTTGTTTTAAAGTGTAGAAACTGGTCTTGATCTTCCATTGAGTTGCAGGTTGAAGTTGCAGTTTTTAATTTCAGATTTACTTTTGCTTTTGGTTTCAAATTTCAGGTTTTGAAAATAGTTTTCTGGTTTGCCATTAATTTTTGAAGGAAGAAAAAGAAATTGAGAAGAAGAAAGTTTGGAATTGAAAGTGGAAAACAAATTTCTCTTCAAAATATACATATTTTTTTATAAATTTAAGTTCTAAATGGAAGAAAATGTTACCACTTGTTTTAAAACTTACATTTGTCACTCAAAGTACTTAATTGTTCAACACATGTCATTAAGATGTGCTAATATGTTTACACATGTTTCTTAAGTATTTTTAAATAAATTTTTATTTAATTCAAATGTTAATATAAGCTTACATACTTAAGTTACTTAATTAATAAATACTTATATATGTATGTATAAATTTACTTTTTTAAAGAAAATATTATAAAACTAATTATAATACAAATAAATTCTTATACATGTATTTTTAAAATCTAAAACATTTATCGTTATTGTTTAAGAGATAATTTTTAAAATGAAAGTTTATTAATAACTTTATATATATAACCATTTTAATTTAAGCATTATAAGGAAAATAAAATAAAACTTTGTTTAAATCTTATTTAAACTATCACACTTAAAATTAAATAATTATCTTATACTTTTGAAAATAATTGAATTAATCTTAAATTAACTTTTGAATTTAAAACAAAGCTTCAAATTACAATATATTCATACATATATTATTAATAGATTATATTAAATTTCAAAACAACTTCAAATTATAACATATACATATATATATATATATATATATATATATATATATATATATTACAATCTAAAAATTCAATCTTTTATTTAAAAGAAAAGATCTTCCTATTCACAATATATATATCAAAAATATATATTATAAATAGAATATAATTTTATTAGCTTTGAAAAATAATTCTTATCAATTTTAAATTGTAAAAAAGATATTGATCAATATTGCCAGATTAAATATTTATTAACCTTTAAAAGATTAAATTTACCAATTTAAATAAAAATTATAAAGAAAAATTGTCAAATCAATTTAATTATTTATATAGATTATTAAATTGATATTGCCTAAAATTTCGGGTCGTCACATTCCTCCCCCCTTAAAAGCATTTCGTCCCCTAAATTTTAAAAGCAAAGGTAATTTAATAACCCAGCAAAGATTTTAATTTCAATCAGCAAAGCATACCTATTATCCAGTTACTAACAACCAATGCAACAAATCAAGCAAACAAACCTAACTAATTATCCTGACACAAATCAGAATAGATCTTCTAATACTACCTAGAGTTTTTCAAGTATAAATCACTGGGAGACTCACTCTACAGAAGCTCAACTAACTACACCACCAAAATCTAGAGCTCCTCTCATCTCTAGATCCACTAATCTGAACAGAACATCAGACTATACCCAAGTCTAGCTCAACTTCCAAAATCCAATTGAACTGCAAATTCAACAACCAACGACGAATCATACACATACTCCCTCAGAGATACGTGAAATATAATGAATCTCAGTTATCCAAAATGGCAATTCAATTTTTTAGACAAAAGAACTTAACCTATCAAAAACACCGATAAGAAATTCCCAAATGCCTCAGAACTAGCCATCCAATCTTACCCAATCATACTGCTCCCTTAGCCAGAGAAACTTTAATCAACAATGAAGTCTCCAACTTCGAATTCCAAACTCCTTATATCATATCTGCATAACTCAATAGACAATCCTGGGCTGCCCATCTTCTTGATCAGATCAACCTATGCTGATGCTTTCGGAAATAACAAGACCAAAACAAACCAGTTTATGGATCCTTCTCAACAAAATGGTCCTTCAAGATCCGCCAAAATCCAGAACACAAGCTCTACTTCCCAAGCAATAGCAAACTGAACTTGCTTCCTTCCTCGAACAGCTGCTACCTCGCTTCCGCTGCACAACTCTGATTCTGAAATAGATGAGAATACTGTTGATGAACACGAGTACAAACTTAACCAATATGTCTGGGAAAACTTTGTTCATCAAATTCATAAAATCTTAGTGACCCATCTGACTCGGTCACACAACCTTACAGCAGAAACCCAACTCATAAACTAGATCTGACCAATCCAAGTTCCAAAGATTTCTGAGCAACTACACCAACTCTTCTTTCACCAAGAACCATCCTACTACCAGGCTAACCATCAGTATTGCTTCTGGAACCAAATAAATACGAAAATCAATTCCAGATGCAGACAAACTTCTGATTACATCAATAGCTCCTACTTCCACATGAGAACCCTCAGTCTCAACAAAAGATTGCCCTAGATAAATTTCCAAATTAATCGCAAGTCACTTTTGCGATCTGGCCTAGTTCAGATTTCAAAAAAACCATCATCTCTTTACCAATTAGAACAGCCTTAAGCTTCTCCAAACAAGGTTGACCCTTCAAGAAAACAACATTCACCATCTGCCCGGACTGTTGATAGAAGAACCACAAAAATTCCTGAACCATCGGAGAAATGTCACACACTGTTGCTTCCAAACTCTACCTCGATGATACTGCAAAGCCAAAAGATCTTCTTGTCAGCACATCGAACACCTCCGAGCTAAAACTGCTACCACAGCTAACCAAAGTCTTCTAATCCAAAGGCTCCTCTAACCCCAGAACCATCAACTAACTTCTCATATGACTCCACGAGATGGACAAACATCCCGAAAGAAACTCGGGCTCCAAACCAAGCATCGACATCTCGCTCTCCTTAAGGGATGACAATGAGACCATGCCGAAACGAAGCAACTTATAGACCTTAGTCTCATATTCCAAACAGCCAACATCATTGTTAGAGATCTAGATAACTTCTACGTAGACGAGTCTTTCCTGCGGCAGGTAAAGACTCCTCCTCAACCACTTCTAAAACTGCTTCAAGAGGAAAACATCTTCGGAAATATCCATGGCTACTACATCTCACCATGCAGTTATTAAGATACCATCACTTGCTCCTTCACTTCCATCAGATCCAAAATTTATAAAATCCGCTTACCCGAGCGAAATCCAAACTTACACTTCAAAGATGAACTCCGAATCTTTAAAAGATTTCCTTTGAAGATCTGGGAAATCCTTACTCCAAGCTGCAAATCTTACTCGAGATGGTATTAGGTCTATAGTCTCAACAGATACACATCCAACCTCAAACATATGGACCTCTTTCATTAGTGGTAGTCGTGTTACACACACACCACTTGCTCCATCTACCTCTAAAACTTATGTTGGAAAAACCCAAACAGGTAACCCAACAAATCAGGTAGATATATAAATATATAGTTATATATAAAAAATACAAATACGCTCTCTCAAGAAAGACACCTCTCCAGAGCTTCGGTATTCTCTCAACCTAACGCTCTGGTACCAGCGGTCACGACCCGCCTTTCTATCTCCATAAAAAACATCATGATTTAAGAAAGAAAGGGATAGAAGAAGAAAAGATAAGAAAGAAGAAAACACAACAACATCAGATACTCACAGTGGAACAAATGAAATATAATATATCACATAAAATATTACATAGTATCTTATTACATCAAAGCTACACAACTTATACATTCATATTAAACAGTTATAAACATCTGTCAAACTATACATCTCAAGATATCTGAAAATACAGATATCACACAAACACAGCGGAATCATAATATATCTACACGCGGAAGCCTCCTACTCCAAAACTCCTTCAGAATTCGTCAAGCTAACCTGAATCCCTCGACTACTCATACATAATATGAGTACCCAAGAGTTTAATAAAATAAAAAATAAACACTCGGGTCAGACAGGGGTCTAGTGTGAGTAAACGGGTTAAAATTGCTTAACTTTAGAAATACTTTGGAAAGAAAAGCAATCACGTAAGACTTCCCACACATAAACATGGAAAAGTTTTACCTTACGCTAACCAAAACATTTGATAGGAAATCCAGTGATATTATAATAGTGTATAGGGTTTTCAAGTAAATAAGAAATAGCCAAAATTGTTACATTGTTAATTTCCAGCTACTAGCCACAAAAGTGGGTAATACAATCAAAACCGTAGGGTCTCGTAGGAAGAATGGGCTTCCATCAATGGTAGGGCTACTAGGGTACCGCTCGTCACAGTACGGGGCCAAGATCACCATACCGAGGATCACTGCCAATCGCCTGCAACACAAAGCCCGAACCATCCCTTACTGGACAGTCCCGAGTAAGATCACCCCGTGGTTGGCACGACCAACCACCCACTAAGCCGAAATAAAAAGGGACATCTAGACAGGGATGACATCACCCTAAAATAGGTGCTACCCACCTAGCCTTGCTGCACCTCCCTATTTTAGGCATTCCTGGTTGATGAGGCTTGAGGCTGTGATTTCTTTTATAGAACACATCTATCTTAGAATGCTCATCGTCCACCTGACGTTGTTCTGAAAGCATTCAATCCATACAAGTTCGTTCCGGGTTCGAACGAAATCGAAGGCACTATCTCGTTGCACTCATTTTGAAATCACCCTCAGAGTCAACAACCATAGCCCTTGCACTCTAAATCACTATTCGAACCTTAAAGTACTATCTCCGTCAAACTCATCATGGAATCACCCTCAGAGTTTTACTGACGAATAGTTCTTACACTTCGAGTCTTCACTTGCACTCCACTTGGATTCATGACCTAACGTTTACTTTGGATCTATGTGGTTTTCGGATATCCAAATATGAAAACCCGATCCCGGTCTCACTAAAATCCAAACGCCATTTTAAATGTCCAAGTTGTTTAAGGGTTTTAAACAATTAAACATATATTCAGGATGATATAATAGAAAGATGAATCACATTATCACAATAGATAATCATATCAACCAATTATCTCACAAAGCAGCATATCACATATCAGAGTTATCACACCCTACTTATCCAACATCAATCAAACATCCAATATCAATCATCCAATATTAATCAATCTTCCCTAAGCAGTTTGATTAACTCTTAATCAATTCAATTAACCTTTAATTAAATTAATTACTATCCTTAAATCACTTGGATTATCTTAATCCTGCTTCATTAATTTATTCCAAATAAATAAATTAATCATCTCTAAATGATCTTTCTTAATTAATCTCCCTTGATTAATTATCCTTTAATTACGTTCAAGTAATCAGCCTTTCATTGACAAATTAATTATTCTTAACCATATACAGTAATTAACCTTTAATTACCATCATTAATTACATTAATTAATGATCCTTCATTTACTTCCGTTAATTAATTAACTATAATTATTTGCATTAATTCTCAATTGATTACAATTAATTAATCACACTTTAATAAATCACTTTTGTTAATCAACCTTGATTAATTCATTAATTATATTAACTAATGATCCTTATTCATTAATAATCCCTTTAATTAAATAATTAACTTGTAATTAACCATCTCATTAATTAGTCTTAATTAATCATAAACAGTAATTAACAAACGTATGATTACTTATCTTTATTAATTAAACTCTTAATTATATATTAATCTTAATTAATTATATTAAATAATACTTCATTTAGTAATTATTAATAAATTACATTAATAATAATCCTTAATAAATTACTTTAATAATTAATTACATTTTTAATTAATTACACTTAGTAATTAATCTTAAAATTAATCACATTCGTTAATTAATTAAATTAATTAAGTAATTAACCCTTAATTACTTGCATAAGTAATTATCCTCTAATTTCTTTCATTAGTTAATTACTCTCTAAATTAATTACATTAACAAGTAATTAATCCCATCATTAAATAACCTTAATTCTTTATTTAATTAATCACTCTTTAATTAATTAACTTCCAAATCAATTAATTTAATTAATCCTTTAATTAATAACATCAAGTGATTAACCCTTAATCACTTCCATTTAATTACTTCCATAAGTATTTTTCCACTAATTACTTTCATAAGCAATTACTTCCATAAGTAATTTCCTTTTCTTAATTACATTCAGTAATTATTCATCATTAAATAATTACACTTAATTGATTCATAATTAAGTGATTATTTAAAATTAGACAAACAATTAACTAATCATTTAAAATTAATTAAGTAATTAGTTAACTTCTTATATTTAAAAATCCTTAATTAATTGAGAAAATCATTTATCTTAATTAATCTTTACTTATTGACAGATCATATTTAATTAAGTATTCTTACATTCATAACAATAATAATTTAACCTTAATTTTCCTCATAAATTAATTATTTGAATTAATCAAATTTTAATAACTTAAAAACAAACTATTTTATGGGTTTACAAATTTATAACTATAACCTTATTGAAAACAAACATTTAGAAATCAATTTGAAATTTAAAATAATTTAATCATCAAATTTAAACTTATTCATTTTCAATATAATTTGAAAACTTTGTTTTTAAAACATTACTTTAAAATTTACTTAAACTTTTGATTTAATACTTAAATTGAAAACACTCCTTTTTAAATTAAAATTCAAATTTTAATCGAGTTAATTACTTTCAAAAGCAATTACCTTAAGCATTTTAAATTTGAAAATAAATTCAATTAATACTTTTAAAAGTTTGATTAACTTTTACTTCAAAAGAACAAGTTTTTAAATTTATAATTTATTTCCTTTGTAAAACTTAGGCTTTGATTTTATTTATTCAAACAACAAGTTTAACTTGCAAACTTAATATCTTTTTACAGTGTTAATCAGATAAGCACCACCTAAAACTCGAGACAAACCCCAAAGATACCCCGACCTTGCTTCAAAACAAACCCAATCTCAACTACTTCGAGACAAGCTTGAGGGTAACGCGAGCTCCATACCGAGTCAAACTCATCTTCCCCAACTTCCCCTGACGCCAAATCATGCACGTGCACGTGCACTGGTAGCTCAGACCACTGTAGGTCATCGCGACCATCAACGACAAATAGACGAACCCATCCGACCTCGACCAAGCTCCCAGATCGAAGAATAAACACGAGAATCAAAATCAAGCAAAAAAGTCCATACTACAGTAACCACCATGGCCAGAAACTTCACCGTTACCGACGCCACACACCTCGAGATCGCCTACCATCATCACCGAAGCTTCTTCAAACCCTCCAGCTCATATTCCCACCAACATGCATCATCCCGGTCCCCAATGGCCACCACCATTGCTCTGCAAACCACCTTGCTTACAAACGACATTCGAACCCTAATATCCCCAATTCCAACCACCACGTCGCTATAAAATTCATGCGACCATTTTTCCCTTGATCGCCTTTCTACCCTCCTCCTCCAGACCCAAACCCATGGCCCAACACCTCTTCGTTTGTCGGAATTTGGCGAAAGTACCAATTCCGTTCATCTCAGAAAGTCATAATGGATATTAACCTAAAATTATGATTGCATCATATAAATTCATGATTTCTTACAACGAACACAATCATACCTTTCAAAACTTGAATTGGATGTTGATTTTTAACATGAAACAATATTTTACTGTATCTTACCAATTTTTGAGATAAAAAGACAGAATATAATTTTTCGAGTTAATTTTTGTAATTAACATCACATTGTTATACACATTTCTCTTTTGGAAATCAAAGTGTGAAATTTAATATAAGAAAAGATAAAGAATTTACAAGTTTATCTAAATCATGCAGAATACAGAGGCAAAACTTTTTTTATACATAGAGGCACTTCAGATATTCAAACATGCATTTACATCCAGAACATATATATCTAATATTGTCACACAAATTCAATCATATGCATTTAATTAAAATCACAAGTTTAAACTATTTTTAAGAAAATGCATGTTTACTCACCAATTTCTTTGAAGAGGCAGAGCAGGTTTAAAATTTTTCTTTTCGCAGGCTTTGCTGTTGAAACCCTACTGCATGCCTACAAATTGTTGTTTTAAAGTGTATAAACTGATCTTGATCTTCCATTGAGTTGCAGGTTGAAGTTGCAGTTTTTAATTTCAGATTTACTTTTGCTTTTGGTTTCAAATTTCAGGTTTTGAAAATAGTTTTCTGGTTTGCCATAATTTTTGAAGGAATGAAGGAAGAAAAAGAAATTGAGAAGAAGAAAGTTTGGAATTGAAAGTGGAAAACAAATTTCTCTTCAAACTATAGTTTTTTATAAATTTAAATCCTAAATGGAAGAAAATGTTGCCACTTGTTTTAGAACTTACATTTGTCACTCAAAGTACTTAATTGTTCAACACATGTCATTAAGATGTGCTAATATGTTTACACATGTTGCTTAAGTATTTTTAAATAAATTTTTATTTAATTCAAATGTTAATATAAGCTTACAAACTTAAGTTACTTAATTAATAAATACTTATATATGTATATATAAATTTACCTTTTTAAAGAAAATATTATAAAACTAATTATAATACAAATAAATTCTTTTACATGTATTTTTAAAATCTAAAAACATTTATCTTTATTTTTTAAGAGATAATTTTTAAAAAGAAATTTTATTAATAACTTTATATATATATAACCATTTTAATTTAAGAATTTTAAGGAAAACAAAATATAACTTTGTTTAACTCTTATTTAAACTATCACACTTAAAAATAAATAATTATCTTATACTTTTGAAAATAATTGAATTAATATTAAATTAACTTTTGAATTTAAAACAAAGCTTCAAATCACAATATATTCGTACATATATTATCAATAGATTATATTAAATTTCAAAACAACTTCAAATTATAACATATACATACATATATATTACAATCTGAAAATTCAATCTTATATATATATATATATATCAAATATATATATTATAAATAGAACATAATTTTATTAGCTTTGAAAAATAATTCTTATCAATGTTAAATTGTAAAAAAGATATTGATCAATGTTGCCAGATTAAATATTTATTAACCTTTAAAAGATTAATTTTACCAATTTAAATTAAAATTATAAAGAAAAATTATCAAATCAATTTAATTACTAATATCGATTATTAAATTGATATTGCCTAAAATTCCGGGTCGTCACAGGAATAGAGTTGCTTTGCTGTTGCAAATCCATACGCGAAGAGCTAAGGATAATTTGTGAGTGGAAACTTTAGTATTTCTTTTTTTTCCTAATTGATTAGTATATCTATATGGATTTGAATATGCCTTAGGGAATTCGAGATTGCGAATGAAGATAGTTAAAATCCTCCAATATTCTTTTTTAATCTAAAATGTCAATTCTTGATGAAATTCTCAAATATAATGTTAATTTGATGCAATTTGTATTGTTTATGTGATTTTTGATAATTTCATAATCTGTTCCACTTCTCCTCCTTATTATTCTTCGGTAATAGAATGTGGGTTTAGAGTACGAATTCTATTCACAGTTTACACCACTTATTCCATACAAATTTCTTCGTTTAAATCTTTGAAAATAGGAGTTGAATAGAATATGAAGTTAGAATTGCAATATCTATTGTTTAGGATGTTCCATTGAATTGATATAATAAATTAGGTTTCTATTTCTATTTACGAGTCTATTCATTGTAGTTTTGGTTATGGATATTTCATCCTTGTTATGAATATTAGAATCCATTGTTATGGATATTGAAATCTTAGAAGTTTGAAGGGAAAGGACTTGTATTAGTATTTTGGTTAAAAGATTGACATTTAACGCTAGTTCAGGGCATATAAATAGCACGTTAGAATTGATTAGCGCGAATATATATCTATTTCTGTTAGCATAATAAATGTATAATTATGGCGTATAATTGTGTAGTAAATTCGGTAGAAACTGTCATTAATTCCCTTTTTTGGAGGGTAATTGGTATTTTAAAGCATAATAAGGAAGATTCTCTATAAGGCCCTAATTATGAAATGGTGAGATGAGTATTATATAAAGAGAGATTTAAAGTATGGCTAAGTCATAGGGACATGAGGTCAGTAGAGTAAACTTCCTATTAATGTGAGATATCTCCTATGATAAATATTTGTGATGACGCGAGGTTAGTCCTAAATTATGTAGGGTAAACTCGCCTAGTTAATCTGGCTACCAGTTCATACAAATAGTCGGACTAATGTGAGATGTCATTATGAGTATGGCTCATAATACGAGAGACCTACTTCGGGATCTTGAGGTTTAAGAGGTTGTTTTAGGGCCTAGATCTTTTCCTCAAATGAAGTATTAAATGGCCACGAGGCTAGTTATTAGGCACAATAGGTATCTCGAAAATGGTTGGCTGTGGGATAATGTATTAAGTAACTAATTTAGGGTTCATCTTTCTACAAAGAAGTCTTAAGCGTCTTAAGAGATCCCATGTGTATATATTAATATTTGAGGGGTTCGCCTTGAAAATAGGTATTAAATGATGGAGTTTGCCTCAATTGAGGTCTTAAATAGCCAGTCTGCCTATTTTTCAATAAAATGTATTAAGTGGCTTGGGTACTATCTCTCGCATTGTTAGATATTTATGACGTAGGATTTGGGTAATAGGATTTAGAAACCTGCTTCGGGAATGCAAGGTAATATGTGATTGAGTATGGACCAGCCCCCTTTCCTTATAAGAAGTATTAAATAGTTTTATACACATAGACATATCTTTGTTTTGAAATGTACTGCCCAAGTACCAAAATGGTAAGATTTGAGGTTCTTATTCATCAGATATTTGTTGTTCTGACTATCTCCTTATTACAACCAGATTAAGGACAGAGTGAGAACGATGACGATGCTTGAAGGTGAAGTGGATTAAGCTTGTGGAAGTTATTATTATCTTTTATGATATTTTTATCTTATACCCATGATTTGGACAAATGATGTAACAGATCAAATGTGATAGTTTTATGATGTTTTGAATTATGACATTTCAAATGGTTCTAAAATAAATAGGTAGAATTTGATATTATATTTTGTTCCATCCAATGTGAGTTCTAAAAGAATAGTTATTGGTTTATAATGTTACTTCTTTTTCTAACCAACAGCCATTCTTACAATGGAACTAAGTTCCGACGGGGCTTTTCTGGGTTGAAATTTAGGCCAGTTCAGGGGTGGATTGTCACATTTGGTATCAGAGCTTAGATTCCCCGATCAATAAGGAAGCTATATGTATGAGTGACATATTTGTTACTTTTGAAAAGGTTTTTCAAAAAGAATTTTCGAATATTCTTACCATATATACATAGACACGCACGCATACACTTATATACACCCTAATTTTCTTGAACATAAGCGCACCTACTAGGCAATCCTTTTTCTTTCAATAAATAGTACTATATTAGGAAATCGTCATTGAAGATCCAATCTACAGCTAATTGATACAAATGATAATCAATCTTCTTCCAAAACTAGGATTCTTTCCCAAAGAAGACCTCCCATTCGTGGAATGACCTAATAGTTTAAACAATATCTTAGGATTGTCGATCAATTTCCTATTCCTCCAACTGTCGCATGTTGCCCTGCCTGCCAATGCAACACCATATCCTATTATTGACTTTCATAAGTTATGTAAGGAATTTCTTAATATGCGAGGGAAGACATACTCTAGAACCGAAGCATGGGTTAGTGACTATGAAAGGATACTTAGAGAGCTTAGTTGGGAAGACCAGCTAAAGAGGAGGATGGCAGCTTGGCATCACAAAGGAGAAGCTTTAGATTGGTGGAACTTTGTGACTTAGGAAAACGCTGGAAGGATTTTCACATGGGATGAATTCAAGAATAGATTTGAACAAGGTTTATGTCTAAGACCAGAGTGAGTTTACCACTAGAGAAATTCATTCATCTTAGGCTAGGAGGCTCCACTCTTAAGGAGTACATAACTAAGTTCATAGAGTTGGCTAAATTTGGGATAATCTTGACAGATACACCTATGAAAAAGGCCATGAAGTTCATGAAGGGCCTGAATACCCCACTGAGAGAAATATTATTGACCCAAGTACCCATTGGTGCCTCGTATGAGATTTTGGTAGAGATGACAATGCTATGCATGGTCAATGTGGACGATAAGGAGGCAGAAAAGAAGAAGGTTGCACCTACCCAAAAGCAAGGAGGGTCCAAAAAAGGAAGCTTTTCGGGTAATAAGAGGTCGAAGGGGAAATTTAAAAAGAATAATGAGGCGTGCAAGCGATTTTAAAATTAGGGTCATGAGGCTAAAGATTATAGGGTGAGTCTGATGAAGGAAGCTTTTAGAGGGAAGTGCTTTAATTGGAAGTAGGAAGGGCATCTCAAGAATCAATGCCCTAAGTTGGCAAAGGAAGGATCAAGCGGACAAGCTTATGTTATTGAACCCGTCCCTATTGCAGACCACAAAGAGACCAAGGGAAGGCAACATTAGAAGGTATAACTCTTATATTCGGGGTTACAATTTGTATCCTATTTGATTCAGGGGCATCACATTCCTTTATAGCTAGGAATGTAATAAACTTTTTAAACCTTCACACCCAGATTGTCACCAGCCCAATAGTGGTCTCTAATCCTATTGAGGTTCAACACATCTCTCTTTTATTTGCAAAGGCCTAGTATTGGACATGTGCAATCATATGTAATGCGTATGTTCTAAATTTTGGAGGGAATGGACTTGTCTTAGAATGGATTGGTTAGCATATTATGGAGCAATTCTTGATTGTGATAGGAGGGTTGTACGATTAAGATGTTATGAAGGCCATGACCTAAAAATTCCTTATACATCCCAAGATTTAGTTGAGCTAAGCTATCTATACTCACTAAGTCTATCTGTTGTTGGAGAACCATCATCCATATCCATAGTTTGTGAATTTATTGATATCTTTGAGGAAATCTCGGGTCTCTCACTCCATAGGGAATCAAGTTCCGAATAGATTTAGAGGAAGATGCAAGGCCAGTCACCTTGCCTTTAAGACATATGACCTCAAAGAAAGAATGGAATTTGATAAGCAAATCTCTGAGCTATTAAAGAAAGGATTCATCCATCGGAGTACTACGAAGCGGGAAGCCCCCGTTGTTTTTGCCACTAAAGCCGACAGTTCTTTGAGACTTTGCGTCAACTATAGGGAATTGAACAAGTTGATTAGGAAGAATAAGTACCCTTTACCTAGGATAGATGACTTGTTCGATCAGCTTAGAAAAGCTACAGTCTTTTCGTAATTAAACTTAACAACTGGATTCCATCTGTTAAGCATTACTGAAGGAAGCAAGTCGAAGACCTCATTTCGCACACCAGATGGACTCTATAAGTAGGAATTAATGCCTTTTGGTTTGACGAATTCCCTAACATACTTTGTGGATTTTATGAGTAGAGTAATTAGGAGGCAACTCAATAAATCCGTTGTTGTGTTCATTGATGATATTTTGTTTTCCCCCAAGAGAAAAATGGAGCATAAGGATCACCTAAGAGAGGTATTAAGAACCTTAAGAAGACGCCGGCTCTTAAGGAAATTTTTTCTTAATTCCACTTTTTGAGAAAAGAAGTTATATTTCTTCGGCATATTGTTTTTGAGAAAGGATTGGCAATAGACTCCACCAAAGTAGAAGCTGTTCAAGGATGAAAGACTCCTAGGAATGCATCAGAGGCTAGAAGTTTTCTCGAGTTGGCAGGTTACTATAGAAAGTTCATCAAGAATTTTTCAAGAACCTAGAGTATAGCAGCCCTCTTAACCCAATGATTATGAAGAGCCTAGTCTTTTCTTGGGACGATAGATGCACTAAGGCATTTGAGAAGCATAAGGAGTTATTGACTAGTGCACCTATGCTCACTACTCCTGACGGAACCAACTGTTTATGGTTTTCCAGATGCTTGTGGCACAGGATTAGAGCAGTTCTACTACAAGAAGGAAAAGTACTTGCTTATGCTTGTAGGCAACTGAAGGATCATGAGAAAAGATATCCAGTTTATGACTTGGAGTTGGCAACAACCGTCTTTGCCTTTAAGATGTAGAGGCATTATTTTCAAGAGAAAGGTTTGAGTTATTCACTGACCTCAAATCACTCAAAAACCTGTTTTTCTAAAAAAATGTGAATCTTAGGCAGCAAAGATGGATGGAATATATAGCATCATTTGACTTTAGTATTCAGTGCACCCCTGGAAAAGGGAACATAGTCGCCAATGCCCTTAGTCAGAGGCATTCTACCCTAGGTGTTATATATAAATGGAGGCGGTTGGAGTTCCTCTCAAATTTTAATTTCCAACCACCAACAGAACCCATCCAAGGCTTTTCAGCAGTTATGGAGATTACACCATCCTTGATGGACCACATAGGATTTGAGTAAGTAAAGGACAAAAAGTTAGTAGAGATTTTAGAGAAGCCGAGGAGAGAGGAGCACTTTCCCCATGCTAGTAGATATTTAGTTGATGGGAGGGGATGCTTAAGAAGGGATGGATGCCTCTATGTCCCTATGGTTGATAGTTTGTTGAGAGAGATGCTTATGGAGTTTCACCATTCTAAGATGACCATTCATCTGAAGGAGATAAGATGTACAGGATATGAAAAGAATTTTCTTTTGGCATGGAACGAAGAAGAGTTAACTGAGTTTTTTGCTAAGTGCTTGACATGTCATAGGGTAAAATCTGAGCAAGGGAAGCCAGGTGGATTACTATTACCATTGGAAACTTTGACTTGGAAGTGGGAACGTATTTCAATGGATTTTGTGGAAGGATTATCTAGAAGTCAAAAGGGAAATGAAGCTATTTAGGTTGTTGTGCATAGACTCACTAAGAGTGTCTACTTTATTCTAGTTAAGAACAATAGTACTTCCACTTCTCTTATGCAGATCTACACTAAGGAGGCATTTCGATTGCATGGAATTCCTGTGAGCATAGTTAGCGATAGGGACACTTTATTCACCGATGAATTTTAGAGGAGCCTACAAGCAGCTTTGGGAACTTCTTTGAATCTTTGCGCTGCATATCACCCATAAAATTATGGTCAAATGAAGAGGATGGATAGAATTTTGGAAGATTTGTTGACGGCTTGTGTTTTGGATTTCGGAGGACATTAAGAGTAGCACTTACCATTGGTCAAGTTCGCATATAATAATAGCTATCAAGCGACGATTGGTATGGCTCCTTTTGAAGCATTTTATGGGAGGCCACATAGATTGCCAAGTTTTTGGTGGGAAACCGTCAACAAAGTATTACTTGGACCCTATTTGATCTACGATACCATATAAAAAGCAGACTGGATCAGACAACGAATGATGGCAATACAAGACCGCCAGAAATCTTATGTGGATAGAAAAAGGAAAGAGCTTGAGTTTGAGATTGTAGATATGGTATTCATCAAAGTCTGCCTCTTATAAAAGTGGTAAGGTTTGGCAAGCCTAGAAAATTAGTGCCTAGATTCGTTGGGCTATTCAGAGTTTTGAAAAGGATAGAAAACTTGCTTACTGCATGGAGCTTCCTAGAAAATTGGCAGGAGTCCACAATGTTTTCCACATTTCTCACCTTAGGAAATGTCTTAGTGACATCGCTATTAGGGTTGAGCCTGATCATTTTAGGTAAATAAAGACAGAGCTAACCATGCCACCGCATGCATTATGGAGCACAGAACCAGGAGACTCTATAACAAAATAATTAGGCTAGTTTGAGTGTAATGGAGAGATAACCCGACGGAAAGCACATGAGAAGCTAAGGAGAAGATGAAGATCGCTCATCCAGAGCCTTTCAGTAGGAATTTTTTTTCAAAAATTAGGATTTTATTGCATTTTGTTGCTAGACTAGACGGTAGGAAATGGTTGCCACACTTTTTCATAGAAATTTTTATGCTTAGGGTATTTTCATACATACTTGCATGGCACGATTCACACACGCGCTAGAATTGAGCTTATTTTAGTATGTCTGCATTACATAATCGCATTGCACTTTAATTGAGTAGATGGTTGTGTAGATAACCTAGTTGTGTAATATGGATGTTATTGCACGTTAAGATATTTGCCCCTTGAAATATTTTTGGCCAAAATCCATTTTAAAGAAGGAGAATGTAAGATCAAATCAAATCAACCATAAATGAATTGAGTGAATTAAATTAAAAAAGATAGGGTTGAAAATGGAAATTTTATAAAATTTTTAATTTGACCACGAAAATTATTCTGTTGCGTTCATAGAGAACGTCCGACCTGTTTCCATATATAATATGCTAAAAATGGAGCTTAAAAGAAGAAGTTATGAGCGTTTGAAGTTTTCAGATTTAAGTTAATTTAGTTAGAATTCATTCAAATGAGTATTTAAACTTAGGGTTTGAATTTCAAAAATTAATTGTAGGTTTACTTGGGGGTTAAGTAACCATTAAGTTAAACAATCAACATAAAGTTAATTAGGGAATAAAATAATCAAGCAACAAAAACAAATCAGCACACCCTAAATAAGTGAAGAGGTCAACACCACTAACCCCTAGCTATCGACCGGTCTATGGAGGATGGTCGACTTCTACTCAGGGTGGTGGCTAGGTTTTTTCAGCATTTAGATGCTCTAGATTTATCCGTTTTCACCTAAATATATCTTACGATTATGGTGTGTTTCAACTTCTGTAAATAGGAAGCTTTGCCATTTTCTTTCTTCGGTTAGGTTCAAAATTTCTATTAGGGATTCAGGTGAGAACTGTAATCCTTTTCGAATTGTCCTTTTAATATATTTTCTTCTCCACCAATCTCTTTGAATCTAACAATATTATATATATAGACACACACACACATATCCTTTGCTCTGTATGTATCAAAAGAAGGAGATCTGAAAAAGAGTTGCGTGGTTTTTGCAAATCCATATAGAAAGAGCTAACGATAATCTATGGGTGGAAACATTAGTATTTTTTTTTCAGTAATTGATTAGTATGTTTATATAGATTTGAATTTCTTTAGCGATTTTAGGATTGCTAAAACAAGATAGATAAAATCCTCCAAAATTCCTTTTTATTTCGAAATATTATTTCTAGATAGAGATTCTCAATTATAATGTTAATTTGATGGAATTTATAATGTTTATATGATTTTGGGTAATTTAATAGTTTATTCCACTTCTCCTCGGTATTATTCTTCAGTAATAAAATAAAGGTTTAGAGTATGAATTCTATTCATAGTTTGCACCACTTATTCTATACAAATTCCTTTGTTTATCTCTTTAAAAAGAGGAATTGAACAAAATATGAAGTTAGAATCGCAATCCCTATTGTTTAGGATATTCTAGTGAATTGATGTGATAAATTGGGTTTCAATTTCTATTTACAAGTCTGTTTATTGCAGTTTTGGTTATGGATATTTCATCCTTATTACGATTAGAATCCATTTATGGATTTTGAAATCTTGGAAGTTTGAAGGGAAAAGACTTGTATTAGTATTATGGTTAAAAGAATTAACATTTAATGCTAGTTCAAGGAGTATAAACCATTTGCTAGAATTGTTTAGGCAAAAATATATATCTATTTCTATTAGCATAATAAACATATAATTATGGTGTATAATTGCATATTTAATTAGGTAGCAATTACCACGGATTTCCCCTTTAGGAAGGCAATTGATATTTTCAGGCATAATAAGGAAGATTCTCTATAAGGCCTTAATTATGAAACAGTGAGATGATCATTATATATATGGAGAGTATTTAAATTATGGCTAAGTCATAGGGATAAAAGGTCAGTAGAGTTGCACGATAGAAGTCTGCCCTTCACTTTAAGGCTACCGACACTTGTGTACACTTCCTATTGATATGAGACATCTCCTATGATAAATATTTGTGATGACGTGAGGTTAGTCCCAAATTCTGTATGGTAAATCTGGCTACCAATTCCTATGAAAAATCGAACTAATGTGAGACGTCATTATGAATATAGAACATAATACGAGGGGCATGCTTCAAGATCTTAAGGTATTAAATGGTTGTTTGAGGGACTATTTATTTTCCCCAAATGATAAATGGTCAAGGGGCTAGTTATTAGGCACAATAGTATCTCAACAGCGGTCCGCTCCGGGATAAGGTTTAAAATTACTAATTTAGGGTTCGCCTTTCCATAAAGAAGTATTAAATGGCTTAAGAGATCCCATGAAATTTAGCTAGATAGTCACTTTTGAAGGGTTCGCCTTGGGAATAGTTATTAAATCATGGGGTCTACCTCAGTTGAGGTCTTAAATGGCCATAATTTGCTATTTCCCAATAAAAGGTATTAAATGGCTTAGGTATTATCTCTTACATTGTTAGATATTTATAACGTGGGATTTGGGTTATAGGGTTTAAAAACCTGCTTTGAGTATGGAAGGTATTAACTGGTTGATTATGGACCCGCCTCCTTTCCTTATAAGAAGTAATAAATGGCTTTATGTATGTATACATATTTTTATTTTGAAATATACTGCCTAAATACTGAAATGGTAAGACTCGAGGTATATATTCATCAGACATTTATTATTCTGACTCCCTCCTCATTACAACATAGGCTAAGGATAGAGTGATGACTGTGACGTTGCTTGAAGGTGGAGTGACTTAAGCTTATGGCGGTTATTATTATCCTTTATGGTATTTTTATGGCGTACCCATGTATTTGGACAAATGATGTAACAAATCTTATGTGACTGTTTTATGATGTTTTTTATTATGATATTTCAAATAGTTTTGAAATAAATGGATATAGCTTATTATTATATTTTGTTCCATCCGTTGTGAGTTCTGAAAGAATAGTTATTGCTTTGTAATGTTACTTCTTTTTCCAGTCAACGGCTAGCCTTAGAGTGGATCAAAGTTTCGATGGGCCTTTTCTAGATCGAAATTCAGGCATGTACAAGGTGGGTTGTTACAAAAATTTAAAATTTTAATTATAATTTTAGAAGTTAAGGCACTAAGTTATTTTTAAATTTGCTAAGAATTTTTTTCGTTGTGCTTTTAAATAAAAGTCGTGGGATTAAAATACTTCAAAAAATTTAAGTATTAATTTTTGAAAAATTTACGAGGGCCAAACCAAAATTTTAAATATAGAGTAGATATGAATGACAACCTAGGTAGGAAAGGGTAAAGGGTAAGGCTATGAAGAAGATAGCGATGAATACTTATAGCGTAGCAATAACGAATCCTCATAGAGTGTGAACCTAGGAATGTTTTGTTAGACATGTATGCAAGCCATAAGCGAAACCCGAAAAGGAATGACAAATGTATTGAAGCACATGTCTACGTGTTCTATGGTATACTCATAGGAAAGATGAAGAGTAAATAACGTACATACTAAGGGTTGAGAATGCTATCAAGTGATTGGAATTAAGAGAAGATAATAACCAAGGGTATTGAGATGGCAAACACATATAAAGGGCATTGGTAAACTCAAAGTTAAGGAAGGCAAGATAGAGGGAAGAAAAGTTATTCCGCCATTCCAATTTACAAATGAGTTATTCTAAAGGTGCGTATTTTGTATTTCTTACCCACTACAACGTAGGAGGATGCACTGTTTATTTCATTGTTAGGTGCGCTAATGGATGTACCTTATTCATTAGAAGCCATAAAGAAAATTTAAGATATATGGGTTGGTGAATAATGGCACGTTGGAAAGGTCCATAGATAGTAGTTGTATTTCCTTCCAACAGTTGTTTTTCTTGGGTTGTAAGCATTAATTTTTCTATTATGTAAAAGCATGTGCAATGTTTATGGAAATGTTCCTTTTTATGTGTTTTCTCTGTGGGCCATGATATTATAATAGAAGGAAATTTCAAGAAAGAAACTTAACTAATACAAATGAAAAGAAAATAGTAAAAGGTTGGAAGCATAAAATAAATTAAGTGAATTTATTTAATTAGCTGCTATAGTACAAGAAATTAGATTTAAGACTCGGAAAGTAGAAAACTTTTAGGAAGTAAATTTTGACAAATAAAGGATAGAGGAAATATGTTGTGAAGCCACGCGTCAGTGTCTTTGTACCTTAAAAGCCGAAATTTACAAATAAACTTTTACGCTGATTACTTTTATAAATAAAAGAAAATGTTTTGAAATTTAAAATTTGCCCTGTATATAGATGAAGTCCATTATGGATATTAGAATTTTGACCACCCAATTTCATGTGATGTGGTATAATTTATTTCAAAATATACATACATACATACATATATATGTATGCACGTATACTTTGAAAATAGTAGTTTGAATAAATATATCTTTGCACAAAGTTCTTGAAAATTTTGTGAAGAAAGAAATTTTGAAATCAAATTTTTTACCGATATTTTAAAATGTAATATAAAAACGTTTTTGACAAAAAAAGGAATTTTCACATTTTCAAAATGCCATATACTTGACATGGGGAATAGTTGACGAGTTGGCTAGCATGGATTTTTCATTGCAGTAAAAGTGAGAGTAAATTAAAATACGG
Organism: Allium cepa; assembly: GCA_030765085.1. Classification (NCBI taxonomy): domain Eukaryota; kingdom Viridiplantae; phylum Streptophyta; class Magnoliopsida; order Asparagales; family Amaryllidaceae; genus Allium; species Allium cepa. Next base: position 38,742,084 of record CM060935.1, on the reverse strand, counting down.
TTAGAGGCTAGGTAAAATGCTGTTTAACTATGGAGTCACTTTCTCCATACCTTGTCGATAGGTGAACTAAACTGGTTTAAAATAATTCTTTTTTAAAAACTTAAAGATTTAAAATGAAAATCCATTATGCAGACTGTACTCGGATAAGTTGAAAAAGAATTGGGAGCAAAAAGAAGGTACAACGGTGCAATGGAAAAATGGTACCCAAGAGAAGGATAGAAATATAAAATTCTCCATCTAAACCTTTTTTGACATAAGAACATAGGTTTAGAAACCAGATTTTTTTTTTGAATTTGGATGTTAGAAATAGTATGCTAAGATTTTGGATGCAAAATTTTGAATTTCAAAATTTGCGTACATATAAAACTGCAGTATACTTAGGTTTTTTGCATTGTATTTTCCAAATCGATTTAAAAGAATGCATTCATATAGGTGGCGTCGATCAGAATTATTCTACGCACATATCATCTGCATTGTGACAAGCCATGCACTTGTGCACGATTGGTTAGAAAATTGTTTATACACTAATTGATTTGTTATTTCAGAATGGTTGTACGTTATGTTACACTGTTCAGTCCATGACGAATTTCGAGGATGAAATTCTTTTAGGAGGGAGAATGTAACACCCCATAAGTTTACGATAATTAATTAATAAATGATAACGATGGAAAATATAATTTTTATAAATGTCGAAATTTGGATATGAAATTTGCACCATTGGGTTGGTGGAGATTTTCTAATAAATTTTCATACATAAAGTTTTCCAGTCGGAGTCTAAATAAAAAAGTTATTAACATTTGAATATTTTGAATCAAAAATAATTATATAAATAATTATGGTAATAAAAGTTAATCAAACCTTAATTGCAAACATTACTAGAAACTTCGGCATTAAGAAAAGTTAATGTTAAATCAAGTCTTGGATAATAACTGGAAATGAATTATCGCGATCGGTTTTTTAAAAATGAAACCAAACAAATCAAGGAACAAAATTAATTCGGCTCAAATACATATGAACGATCGACCCAAGGTCCCTCTTGGTCGACCGATAGCGGTCTACCACAGAGACAAAATGTAGGACTAGAAAGTCTCCCTCCCTAGTTACTAGAACTCGAGGTGCAAAGCTACTCGAAAGCGAAAGGCATAAATCAGTTGCAATTTTACCCAACTTTTTCAAGAAGGGAATATGGTCAAGTCAAATCGCCAGAGCCAAGGTAAATGTAAATCTATATCTAAAATATATATCAAATTCCCAGTCTCATTCCTAATTTAGATCTTTGATAAATCTATATATGCATGCGGTGTAGGAATCCAAATAGGGAGAAAATAGAGTCAATCGAGAATAACATAAATTAGATCTGAAGATTTGAAAATCTAAAAAGATGAGTGAGAATTTATATATTTTTATATAATATTAGATTTATATCTTTGTAAATCTATTCATGTATGCTTGAAATGTAAATTGGAGTTGTAGGATAAATTTTTATACATGAAATAAAATTATAAACTCTACCTACATATTCTGTTCTGATAAATTGAATTGTATACTACATGTATATAAATATGAAAGATATTGAGTATTAATAGTCCCCAAAACTTATGGTATACGTGGTGATTCCTGATTTGTAAATTTAAAACGACTTCTGCAAGTAAAGAAATGTAAATTGAGTTATCACAGTAAATTATAGGGATTTAAGTAGTATTCTAATTTATTGGATTATATGGCATGTTGCAGTGTAAATTTCTATAGACAATCAAGCTTTTGATTTATAAATAAAAGTGTAGCAGTTGAAATAACAAAGAATACACCTAAAAATAAAGAAATGTATAAAATAGGGATGATTACCATATTTTATATTATACATTTCAATAACTATGAAAAGATAGTTCCTTGTAGTTCCAAACGCAACACAAATTCCCTTTTTAAGTAACATAGAAATTTACAGTGTTCATCATTACATTTGAGAAAAATGCAATTCTAATGCGTTAAAGTATAAAAATTCCTAAGGATAAATAAAAAGAATGACAAATGTGATATGAATAGTCTATAAAAAGAATATTCGCAATATAAGTAAAATGCAAGTGAAATAACAGAAATGAAAAGATAGACAAGTCACAATTTAAAATAAAAAGGACATAGATAGACCTCTAAAATAAAGTTGGGAATTAAAGGATAAAAAGGAATAGAAATAGAAACATAAATAGGAAGTTAAATAGTGACAAAAGAAAGTGGTGAATGGCATTAAATTAAATAAGATGCAAACACACAAGAAACAGAGAAATATTATTAACAGAAAACATTAGAGGCACAATAATTAAACAAGAATAAATAAAGATATGTATATATAAACTTGTATGTATACGTGTAACCTTAAGTATGTGTTTATGACAAACATGAATTATTAAAAGTTAGCAAATAACTTAAATGAATAAGAGTGACTTAGTCATTATTATAGGTTAGTATGCGAGGTCAGTAGTGTTACACAATAAAAGTCTGCCTACCGCAACAGGTCACCATTTGTGGTGTAAACAATATGCTGATATAGGACATATCCAACTATAGGACCTATGGAGTATATACACTTGCGTATAGTTAAAGTGTAACGTCCCACCACCGTACTTACAATAACAAAGGTTATTATAAGGAGTAACGTCTGCTATTGCGAAGAATAAGGCTTGTTAGAAGCGACCATCCGTAAGTTATGCCTTATTGATTACATCGATATGAGTTGCGTAGATTACTCCCAACGATATACATTCAATCCAAATCTAAAACAAAACCACGATGTCTTATGAAAAATTCAGAACAACTCATAATAACAACAATACAGATAAATATAATCACATCAGAATAGATATATCAGATATATAGCGGAAGATAAGTCTGGATACATGCTACAACACTCGATAGTTCACATGAACCTAATGTACAAATACATCGTCATCAATATACATGAGATGAGAGTCAATACACCAAAAGTAACACCTCGAAGCCTAAACAAAAGATGAGGTTAAATCCCAAAGCTGGAGCAGCAACTGAATCAGAGATAGCGATTATCCTGAAATAACTCGGTCTGACCCGAGTATTATTTAAAAGAAAATAATAAACAGATCAGTCTAATTTAAACTTAGAAATAAGTGCATCATAAACAACATCAAAGCAAATTAATCATAATCTCGAATGAGACTATTCAACATAAAAAATCAGCATATTTTAAATGAAGAAATCTCATTAAACTCCATCAAAATCAACTTCCAAATTCAAAATTGAATTCAAAACAGCAATACACAAAAATCTAGAAATCAAAATAAGATAACTAGAAAAATCAGCATAAAAGTGGATCGATCCCAGCATATGGCGAGTCTAAGCTACACCGCACGTGCATCTCATATGGTTGAAGCCTATCAAGTACTGCCATCATAATAATTGGCGTCCAACAAATGACCCGAAGGTCCAACAAATGACATGATGGTCTAGTACTGGTAATTGACCTGATGATCCTGCATAGTGGCTTGAAAGCCCAACAAAATCCTCAAAATTTTCAAACAGCAACATCACGGCAAATATTTCAATTAACGAGTCCGGATTTAACCGAATTAATAAAAGCGTGGTTCCATATTCCGTACTTTTGCTAAATCGTTTAAATCTCATCATCGTTTCCCTGAAAGTGAAAAATTGTGTATTTTATATAAATAAAATTTACGTTCTCAAATGGACAAGTCCGGAATTAATCGGATCAGTAAAAGTAAGGGTTCACGGTCCTTAATTTTGTTGAAGCGTTTAAATTGATTCCTCGTTCTTTTGAAAGCGTAAACAGTAAATTTTTTGGAAATAATTTTATTTTAAAATGATTTCAAAAACACGTGATTAAAACAGCTACATCTATAGCAATTTCGACAAGGAAATTATGCTTCACAAAACACCGTAAAAACGGATATCAAAATCAGCGTTGCGGAGTAGCCGCTTGAAAATTCACTTTAAATTGACGGTAGCTGAAGTCAAAACAATAGTAATTTTTTATTCGTCAAAAATCTCAACAAAACAACATGCTTCAAATATAAACACCGAAGTAAAATCCGTTATAAAAATAATGGCAACAAAACATGTTTTAAAACCAAACACCGGTTCAACGTAAATTAAACAGTAGACCGCACTACTATATGTTCAACAAATATAGCACTGCCCACTTGTACGAAAATTATTTGGTCTGGACAAATTGCGTACACAAGTAAAAACTAGAAATATTTGAAGAGTGATACAAAACAACACATGACAAAGTTAAAGCAACATCGTCTTTATGAAATTCAATTCCGGCTTTACATGAATAGTAAAAATAGCTTCAAGGAAAATTTGTTCAACGCACACCTTTTTGCACGCATGAAAAAATATATGCTCTAAGCTTGTTTCGTGCATGTCATGCACACACGCGACCCAAATAAAATGCCTGGGGCAAAGCTATATACGCGCATATACTTAGAGTAAAAACATAGTGATTTGCCCAAGCTTTCTTGTATACATGATTACACGTTAATGGATTTTAAAAATAATGTAACCTGGACCATATGCTATTGCACGCACTAATGCATTAAGGAAATATAACCTGTGCAATATTTTAATACATTACATCTTGCACGCAAAATACAATAATAAAAAAAAGAATTTCGCACGCAACAAAATTTCGCATGCAAAAACGCTGTTGCCTTAGAATAACATTTGGTTCAAGCAAAATGCAATAAAAATATAGACTAGGTACACGAAAAAGTGAAATAACACAAATGCCTGGGAAACATTAATAGACAAAACATTATATGTCCTGTCCATAAATTTTTGTATATAACAATTTATATCTAACACAAGCACGAATTTAAAACAAATTAAGATGACCTGGGCAAAGTTACTCTTGTACACACGTAATACTAATGTTTCAAAACACTTTCGTGCGTTATAACTTGCATGCAACATGAAGTAAAAAAATAAACTAGGATCTGTACCTCATAGAACATATTTTCGTACACAACATGTCTGCACGCACGGCAAAAAAAAATGCAAAACAAAAATGTGTCCTGGAAAATACAATATATGCGCATGCATAAATGAAGAGAAAAATGATGATGGCCTGGAACTTGGATTTTTGTGGCATGCTTGCATGTATGAAAAATGTCTATACAACTTACATGCATGCATGAATTGAACAAAACACCCGAAACTCATTTTTTTTATACAACAAGTTTTCACAAAAAATTGGTCCAGAGGACATTGCATTCACGCATGGAATGAAACAACACAACACAAAAATATCAGGGCGCCTAGTTTGCATGCATAATGCAGAGATGAAAAATGAATAAATTAGAAATGTGAGTTCTTGCACTCACTAATAATTTGCTTCCAAATCAACTAGCAACTAGGAACCAAATGAACAAGAAATGAACTGCCGTTGAGAGTTTGCAGAGCTACTAGAATTTTTGAAACGAAATGAGGAAGGCTACTTTTTTTTTTCAAATGGTGCGTATGTCAAACAAAAGAATGTGTCGGCCTTCATTTTGGTACATTTGCAGTAAAGGCATAATGTGTATATGTGAAGGAAAGGACAAACTGCAAAGAAATGATGATGGGCTGCAAAGAGAGTTAAAACTTTGTTTTATAAAATTTGTGTGTGACAGCAAAAGTGTTCAATTTTCTTTTAAAATGGACCATTTCTCACGTGAAGGAAAAATGCATTTCCCTTCAACGTGCTACCACATGCAAGCATACACTGACTTTGCAATATTTTTGCCATTGCAATTTTTTCTCTTTTCAAATTTCAATTTAAAATTTCCATTTTTAATTTTTATTTCGACAGTAAAAACAGGATTGTTACATAAAGGAATATCCTCAGTAGAGTCTGTTTCAATAAATTAAGAAGAGCATATTTACATGATTGTTATTGGACCTTTTGAGACAATTATAGGCCCTAGGAGATTGTTCTAATTGGTCAATAAAAATACATTTCAATGGAATTCCTTAGCTTAGTTAATCCATTTTAAAAGGTACAAAGAGGTAGTGTAAACCTGTTTTTATTTTCCTCGAAATGAATGTTCCTTTCCTCCGCATGCAGAAAAGGAATAAATAAATTAATCAAATTACGCGAAGCTTCATAAAGTGCTTCCTTAGGAGTTAAAACTTTTATTCATTCATATTTCTAGAAAAACTATTTCTTGTTTTTAATTTCCATTTCCATAAGAATGAATACTATGATTTGCACATTTCGAATAGGCATGGATACAACATCTATGTGATAACTTCAGTTTTGGGAGTTATTCGCGGGGTTCACACGGTATCCACGATCTCGACAATCTAAATAGGATGGTGAGTGGCTCGATGCTAATTCAGTATGTGTTGGTACCAAATCAGGAGTAGGAGCTATACACAGATAGAGTGCATCATTGATCCTACGCAGTCAATAGGAAAGATAAGGTTACACCTAACGGACTATGCCTTCTATTAGGATAGATCACATTAGGTAATGCACCGCCATTGTTGTTTGCTAGTTTGTTTGTAAGGGCAATGGCTAGTTAACCCATAAAAGAATTCTTTCAAAAATGAATAGGTAATTCGAGGAGCTGAATCCTCTACAATCAGTGGAGCTAAGTCCACGAATGGAAGCGGACAAGTTGTAAATCCACAAGGTAAGATAGAATACGGCTAAGCTATTGTGAAGCTGTATTTGGCACTACGAGACGCATGGCGAGGTGCAAGATACTATTGAGAGGCGGACATGGATGAAGAAGATGAGATATACTAACGAGTCGACATTTCATGTTCCCCTCACCAATGCGTAGTTGTACAGGTAGTCTTAATACAAAATCTAGTTCCGATCCTAATGTGGTGCTAAATTACAGTTATTAGCGTGGGTAATATCTTAGTCCAAAGGGGGAACTGTGGTACTTATACATTTATATATGTGCATATGTAGTTACGGTTTACTTTGGGTAGATGGTGGGAAATCATACACGTATGTGGAGCCGAGACGACTAAGCAAATTTAAAGGATAACATGTGATGGAAGACAATCGATATAAAATATTTTTATGCGTAAAATGTATAATTCACCAGTCATTAGAATGCTTCTGACGCCCTCCTTATTACAACTCATACGATAGCTTCACGTTCTGGTGCAAGGCGGGAACGGTTGAACGACAGGTTTCCTTATGCATGCTCGACACTGACAATGAGATATTGGAAGTGTCAATCATGGTCAGTAGCTATATGACTAATTATAATTCACTGTTTTGCTATGACTTATATCGATAGTGCTCTAATATGCATTTATTTGTTTATTTGCAGGATACCAAACCAACGATCTGTTTCTTGATGGATTTGGATTTTTGATTTAGCGAAAATTCAGACCCATTAGGGTGTGGGCTATTACACAGATCAATCCTGGTTTCTTTTATCTTATATATGAAACTTGAGATGAATTAATCAAGTATTAAGTCGCTGGTAGGAGTAAGCATACCACTAAACTACTTTATAATTTTGCGTTTATCACTTCTTTGCAATTTTATCTTCTTCTTTTTTCCTTTTCTAGTAAGAGAATTTGAGTGGTCCTATTTGATGTTTATTAGACAAAGTTACAAAGAGCAACAACAACAAAAAAACAAAGGAAGAAAAAAAATACAAAGGGTATAAACCCAAAGCATTATTCATAATTCCCCATGTAATAAGCAAAGCATATTCATATTGCTTTGCATCAAAACTGATAACCATTTCCTCACCATTTGGATGAAACATGTTTGCACCACCATACGATATTCCCTCTTCCTGTACTTACATATATACTCAACTTTCCCAATCGATACCTTCTTGGCAAGCTTCTTTATAATCATAAGAAGATCGAAAGTTTTGAGGTTTTCCATCTTATAGCTTTATGAATAGTGTATCATTTTTCACCAGCAACAAAACTAATAATGTGATTTTCACCTAGGCAAGAAATATACTCCAAACTTCCTTGACATAAAATGATTCAAAACATATAATCATTTGTTCTTTAGGTTTAGTAAATCAACGCTTTTAGGACGTGCAAGTCAATAAAACAAAGTTGATTTTTTGTGAAAATAGAAATATTAACAACATATAACGTAAAGTGTTCTCTTTGAATCCCTCTATTGTCCCATATTACTGTGCACTAGTAAAAAGTAGTCATGGGATTGGTGTTTTGGAGCGCATCATATATGTAATGACCAACATTGTTATACATTTAGTAATGCCATAAATATTCGTTTAACATTTATTAGTAAGTTGGCATAGCAACAAATTAACATGGATTGGAATGTTGAAGTTAAAGCGATAATAATTAACTTAATGTCAATGATTTAATTAGTTTGTAATGAGAGAAGTATAAAGAATGATACATAGATGTAAATGAGAATTTAAATGTATACATGGGCCCATCCTATTAGTGTTGGAACTAAAACATTAAATCTCTAAGCTATCATATATTTCTCATTATTCTCATTAAGAAAAGAACAAAAATTCCATGGGTTATCATTAATTCTCCTATAAAACGAAATTTTCATTTAAGGAGTAAAGAAAGCAACTTTGAGAAAAGGAAAGCTATGAGATGTTAGAGATATATTTACCGTTCGATGTTAGTGTGTACAATTAACTCAATTTGAATTTAAATTCTTAATAATTTGGATTTAATTACATATAATAATTTGCGAGAGATTTTTTTATAATGGATTAGTGATTTAATATCACTAGAATGCTTAAATAGCTAAGAAAGAGAAGTTGGACCTCTATAACCCTTGATTTTACGCTTAGAAACACTTAAGGCTGATTTATAATAAGAAATAAATAATTTCAGATATGAGATTTTTATTGGGGTGGGAATATATGAATTTATATGGATTTGAAAAGAGTGAAAATGATTACTAAATAAAATCTCATGGAAATATCACCTTTTTTCCCAAAGCCAAAATACATGGTAAATAAAATATTTTATGAATTAAGGTATTCCCCTCGAAATTTTTGAGCAGTTTTCATGGTTAATATGAAATTTTAAAATTCATTTTGGGATGCTTAAGAGAACAAAATTAGTTAAATGGTGAATATTTAATTACAATCATGTACCCAAATTTGGAAGTAGAAAGTTTTTTCCAGCATGCTTTAATTATTTTATGTATAAGCAGCTACTGTATTAGCCAATACAAGATCACCGTATATGCACTTGAAGTACAAAATTGGACCTCAAGAAAGAAAAGGTACTAAGTAAATTAAATGTCTAAGCTAAACATTTGTTATTGTATAAAAAATTATGATCCTTGGTTAATCTCACATCAATTACCTACCTCTAGCCATTTGACACTTGGGAGATTAATTTATTTGGAAAGTTAGTTGTAACTATTGGTGGGTTTTCTTATGCAATTGTGCCAAGGGTGAAGGTCGAACCACTAGTTGAGATCACCACACATAAGGTGCTCGATTTTGTAATAATAACATAGTATATAGATTTTAGATCCTGAATATGATCATCATTGAAAACAAAATGCAAGTTGGACAAGGATAGTTCATAGGATATGATAATTGGAATGAAATTACTAAGAACTTTTCATTACCGGTCCATCCATAGACAAATGGGGAAATTCAAAGCAGCAAACAAGACCATCAAAATGACACTAAAGAAGAAACTTTAACTGATCAAAGGTAATTGGACAGAGGAGCTTTCACTTGTCTTATGGTCCTATAATATGTCTACCTGCAATGCAAGCTAACACAATCCATTTTCAATATCTTACGAACATAAACCAACTTACTTGTATAAGTGGATGTGTCATCGCTGTTTGTACTAAAAATGGTCACAAACCCTAAAAATTAGTGAAAGCGTCCGTGTTTATACAAAAATCCTCAATATTCAAACATATACTATAGATCCAGATAATGTATAGAGTAAAAGTGAAGAAATAGCAAATGTAAAATGAGTAAAAAAGTAAAGAACGCAAGAAATTTATAGTGGTTCGGCTATTTCCAACCTACATTCACTTTGAATTGATCCTTTTATTCCCTTTTTACTATAATTACGGTTATAATACCAGTCAGCAAAGTGACAGAGTTTAGCCAAAAAGAGAAAAGAGAAGCCGGGAAAAGTCTTTCTCCTGTCGCCATGCTTCTATATTTATAGGTGAAGGAGGCAAAATATCCAGTTGAAATTTTGGCCTAAAAGTCCCTTGGTCCATGTGAGCCCGTATGTAGATCGGAAGGGCCCACCTCCATGCTTTGGGATTGATCAATAAGTTCTTAATATCGATAATCCCCACGTTAGATCGAGTTAGGATCGATCATGGTAAAAGATGATAGTGCAAAGTCCTTGCTCCCCAAATTTCATGAAATTCCAACGCGTAGTTTTTGAGTATGATCGATCCAAGTTTGCCTTTGCAAATGTAGGTTGATGATTCCACATCTATGAAGAGTTTCATATACATCAGCAAACACTCCATCATTTGCGTGTCCATCCAAGTCTTGCGTCGTGATCCATGCGATGCGTTCCAGTCTTTGGCCGCTTCTTTCGTATCGATCGATACGAATGATCGATACGAAATACTTCCAAGTGCAGTTGCCTCTGTATCCATCGGTTGCTTTATTCCTCGTATCCATCCCACCTTTGATCGATACGAAGTGTATCGATCGAAACCATTTTCCTCAAGTCATAGTCAAATCCGTATCGGGTCTTCAACATGCGTTGTCGTATCCATTCGATCGATATGCATGTATCGATACGAAAACAACAATCCACATCCATCAACCTATATCCTTCCTGGAGTTGTCTGATCGATACGAATTGTATCGATACGAGACGTATCGATACGAATATCGATCGATCCAAACCAAAGTAAAGCGCATGTGTTAATCCAAATCCGTATCCATAGTGATCGATACGAGAGTATCGATATGAGCCAGTTTTTCATGAATATTGATCCATCCATAACTCGAGCATATGAACTCCGATTGACCTAAAATTCAAAGGATAGCCTCACCGAGCCTTGTTTATCATTCTTGATCGATCCCACCTTGATTGGAGCTTGGTCCAATATTGGCGGTATCGATCATAGCCTTGTTTCGAATCGATCTCCAACCCTAATATCAATTCTATTTAGCCAATTTGTTGATATCCCGAGCTTGACCAAAAGGCGAGGTAACATTTTCCCACCAAAACATGCCTTGTGGTAGGAAGGCATGTTTTGAATAGCTTTAAATCCGACATCCAAAGTCCATATTCCATCCATAGCCATATTATCCGATCCATATTCCAATCCATTATCAATCCATTCTATCCAAGTGCTATAGCCACATCCTTATCCAAATCCACGAATTCTCTGAGTCGATGTCCGATTCTGAATCAAGTAACCAATAACCAAATCCGTGACCTCTTTGGGTCAATATCCAAAACCGAGACCGCTCCAGGTCCTTAACCGAATCCAATACTACTTCGGGTCCATATCCAATCCTTAGCCTTTCAAACCGAATCAATATCCATTTCACATCTTGAAGCCAGTAACCAAATGCTATGATCTCTCTGGATCATCGATGACCTCTCTGGACCCTTGCTAAGCTCGATCCTATCCCACACACTCTGGCCCCGATGGGGGCATATAGCGATGTCTTGGTCCTCCTAGATCGATTATAGCCTCTCCGGGCTCTTGCTGAATCCTATTCTATCACTCTCCGGTGAAGGGGAAATAACGTTGAGCGAGCAGATCCTGTCGCTCTTCGACGAAGCGACGTCACTCCCTGCACTACTGTTCAGTATCCTTGAACATTAAGCGATACCATTGCCTAAGTCCTAGACTAATAGTAGCCACTTTGGGCTTATTCCGAACCCCGATCCAATCACTCTCCGGTGAATGAGGAACAACATCAAGTGTGTCGATCCTGTCGCTCTTCACGAAGTGACTCACTTCTTGCACTCCGGTCCCTGTCTCTTCGAATAGGGTCATAAAGCGATCAGTTTCCAACTGGCTTCCAATATCCATCGCTTAACTCTTTGGTCAGGGATTTGTTTCATAAAATATAAATCAATTTATTAAATCCAAATTACAAATGTTTAATGAAAAAATGGAAAAGGCTAAGTGCTACCTCTCCGAGCAGAGAGTTCTATTACCATCTCAGAGCATGCTTGTAAATCGCTCCAGTTCCCTTACATGTGTAAGAGGCGTACCACTTTATTTTTAGAAATAAAATTAGAAAGATTATTTGATGATCGAATTTCAAATCCTGAACTTGGCCCTTGCCATCACGATGAGTTGATGATGAGTAATGACCCCGATCCAGGGTAATTCTTGTTTAGTGCAGGCGGTAGCTACTCATTTTCTACCACTGTTGTCCAGTTCCTTACATACTATGGTAATCTGGCACTATTAATGTGTTTTTCGACCATATCATTCAAGTAGAGGCAATCAGCGGTGGTATGCCCCTTTAGCTCATGGAATAGGCAGTACCTCTAGCTTCCGCTCTATGGGATTCCTTTTGGGTGATTTTTGATAAGGTAGTTGCTTTGTGTTTCCAAGTAAATTCGTTCCAGATTCTCCGTCAAGTTTATGTACATGGTGAATTTGGGTTCCCAATCTCTCCTCCATTTGTTAGAACCATCATATCCATCATCCTACTTTCGCTTTCCTTTATCCATCCCACGTCCTTCTCTAGAAGTTACTTCACCTTCCATAGCATTCTCCTCCTGCTTTTCGGTGTATGCATCCTCTAATCATATAGCCCTTTCTGCCTCGTGATAGAACTCTCCGAGATCCTATGGTGGATCCCGTGCCAATTAATCTTTAAACTCAGCATCCTCTGCGATTCTTGCTACCGTCGCTATCAAAAGCATTGATGGATCCGGGCGATCCACCGAAGCCACGGCTGCATTGAACCGCATTAGAAAATTCCTTGCAGACTCTCTTGTCCTTTACTTCATCGATGCCAATGTCCTTACGTTCTTGGGTCACATAACGTGGGCCCTAAACTATCTCATGAAGTGTTCCACTAGTTCGCCCCACATCCTGATCGATCCACTCTCAAGCTGCCTAAACCAGAGCGCAGCTAAATCTGTCAAATACAACGGGAAGCATCTTGCTATAATTTATCCGGGATGCCCCCAGCACTTCCATATGTCTGATGTATCTAGTTTCGTGCGTAGTTGGGTCTGACTTCCTATCATAGGCCTCCAACATTGGTAGTTTAAATTCTGGGGGGTTCCTTGCGTTTCTGATATTTGGAGTGAACGGAATCCGACTAACTTCCTCATAGCCTCCGCTAGGTAATCGACCTCTCATAATCCTACATATTAATCCAGCCATCCTCTCATCTTCATCTGGGGGTGGCCTTCTATATGCACTTCCATCCTACCCCCTATGTCCTAGAGTGCTCATTCACGTTTGCGTTGGCCCAGCTTACCGAGCTTCATTCGCGGGCCTTCTAGTATTTGATCCCAGGGATCTGCTCCCAGACCTTTGCTGATTCCCTTCGTGTTCTCCATTTTGGTTCTGGATTTGACCTCCAAAGATTTCTACAGCTCCGACTCCTTGTTCTGCATTGCAGACAGCTGTGGTTGCTCCATTTTCTGGGTTGTGGGTTCCAACCGTGCCCATTTGCCTGAAGAGATTCTGCATCATCTCCTTCTGCCTTTTCAAAAATCGCTCTTACATAGAATCTATCATAGTTTGTATCTCATCTCTCGTGATGCAGATGGATGCCTAATTTGCTCCAACTTTAGAGGAAGCCTCTTGACTTCCCTCTTGATGGCTCCTTTCTTGTAATGCCCTTTCAGCCGATTGCCTAACTATAGCTTCAAATACAATCCTTTCAAGTAGCGGGAGTTGGTTCTTCTCAACGAAAGCACCAAAGAGTTTGCACCAAAAATGGTCACAAATGCCAAAAGTAGCGAAAGCATCAATGTTTACATACAAATCCTCAATATCTAAACACATACTACGTATCTAAATAACGTAGAGGGTAAAAGTGAAGAAATAGAAAATATAAAATGGGCAAGGAAGTAAAGAATGCAAGAAATTTATAGTGGTTCGGCTATCTTCGGCCTACATCCACTTTGAATTGATCCTTTAATTCCTTTTATACCGTGATTACAGTTACAATATCAATTAGCAAAGTGAAAGAGTTTAGCCAAAAAAGAGATAAAGATAGGTCGGGAAAAGTCCTTCACCTGTTGCCATGCCTCCTGAATTTATAGGTGAAGGAGGAAAAATATCCAGCTGAAGACCTAGAAGTTTCTTGGTCCATGTGGGCCCGTATGTAGGTAGGTAGGGCCCACCTCCATGCTCAAGGATTGATCAATAGATCCTTCGTATCGATAATCCCCATATTAGATCGAGTTAAGATTGATCATGGTAAAAAATGATAGTGCAAAGTCCCTGCTCCTTAAATGTCATGAAATTTCAACATGTAGTTTTTGAGATATGATCGATCCAAGTTTGCCTATCATGGTAAAAGATGATAGTGCAAAGTCCTTGCTCCCTAAATTTCATGAAATTTCAACATGTAGTTTTTGAGATATGATCGATCCAAGTTTGCCTTTGCAAATGTAGGCTGATGATTTTATATCCATGAAGAGTTTCGTATCCATCAACGGCACTCCACCGCTTGCATGTCCATTCGAGTCTTGCGCTATGATCCATGTGAAACATTCCAATCTTTGACCGCTTCTTTCGTATTGATCGATACGAAATACATCCAAGTGCAGACGCCCCCATATCCATCGGTTTCTTTGTTCCTCGTATTGATCCCAGCTTTGATTGATATGAAGTGTACCTATCGAAACCATTTTCCTTGTGTCGTAGTCAAATCCATATCAGGTCTTCAACATGCTTTGCCGTATCCATCCGATCGATACGCATGTATCGATACGAAAACAACAATCCACATCTATCAACCTTTATCCTTCCCGGAGCTGCCTGATCGGTATTAATATGGATCGATCCAAACCAAATATAAAGCACGTGTGTTAATTCAAATTCATATCCATAGTGATTGATACGAGAGTATCGATACGAGCCATTTTTTCATGAATATTGATCCATCTATAACTCGAGCATATGAACTTCGATTGACCTGAAATTCGAAGTGTAGCCTCACCGAGCCTTATTTATCATTCTCGATCAATACCACCTTGATTGGAGCTTGGTCAAATTTTGATGGTATCGATCATAGCCTTATTTCCAATTGATCTCTAATCCTCATATCCATCATTTTTACCCAATTTATTGATATCCCAGCCTTGACAAAATGATGGGGTAATAACCACAAAAGCACCGTACCCATAATTTGGATCATAGTAAGAGCTAATGAACTCATTTATTATTATTTGGAAGAGAGGTGAGATGAATTTGTGCTTAAACTTGAACCGTACAAGCATAAGGTGATCAAGAACCATAAATAATGGTCAAGGAAAGGAAGTTTACAAAGGAACTACAGTTTTAAGAAGTGTGACATCCCACCCTTTCGACCAAGTGTCCAATGTCCAAGCCGACGTCAACAACCCAAGAACCAAATGGACGAGTTATTGAGTTAAACTAAAATAAATAATAGTTACAGTTCTAACTAATACTTTCAGAGTCTCACAATGGAAGAAAATAAAATATAACACATCAATAATAAACATAGCCACATCACTATATCATGTCTACAATGTCAAACTGAATGTATGAATAATACAACTACAACATAATCCATATACATAGTCAAATCTAGGTTACAACACTGATTTACATTATATACAATATATACAAATGAAGCTTTGTCTATGATACCATGATATTTCCTAACTCCATCGACACACACACACTTATATATATATATATATATATATATATATATATATATAAGGAAAATATAGGAGTGGGTTAAACATGTTTGGTGAATGAGTCATACTTTACTCTACATATACTACAAAAATTATACTATAACATGATGTTAGTCAATCGATCGGTTTCTCGCATTCTATCATCCTGTAATGCCTAACCATATTACCACATTATCTTTATGTGGACCCACTTCCCTAAACTGACCTTATGCCATATTGGGTTGCCTGTTGTCCATCGTCACGTAAATCACATATATGAATCACTTCCCTCGACCGTCCAAAGCCTACAGGTTTGCTTGTTGACCTCGTACTAACTGGATTCATGCCCTGAACCGCTTATAGCCTACAGGGTCACTTAACATCCACCTCTCTCATTTGCTTGCCCTAGCCTTCGGGAGAACAACACAATGTCTGGACTTCGTACTTATGTCATAGGTTTGTATCTATATATGTATCGATATTCATATCTATATTCATACCCGTATCTGTATCCTGGGTCACCTACTTGCGCTACATGCTCATTCATGTTCATATCTATCATCGTGCCATGATTTTGTATCACAATAACATAAATATCCATTTCAAATAGCAACAAATCAACATACACATTTACTCAATCATAACATTGTAATTTGCCTCATTAAAAGCCTCTAATCACCTTTCGAAGAACAATAAGAACTTGATCTGAATCGATAACTATTATTTTATACAGCCCCTTATGGGTCTAAGTTGAGCTTGCCTTGAATTATAGTACTCCAGTGGATCGGCTGGCACGACCGATGGACTGGTGCACATGTTTTCCTTACAAGTTCAAAGCCACAAACTTGGCTTCTCAACCCCATCGTTTTACCTCCAATCACCTCTATTCCACCTCTACTCGCCTCAGAACGTACTTAGCACCTAATCTTACATTTCTGTCTAGTGTAACATGTTGTTGCATCAATTTTAGCATATATTCATTAAATTACTATAATTTAGTATAATCCTAGTTCTAATTCACTATTCATAATTAAATCCCTCCCAAATTACAATTGAATCCGATTGTATATTTATTTATGTTACTCTACATTAATATAGCCATCATATCATATGTATAACATCATGATTGCATTATACGAAGGAAAAAGGATGAATCATTAACAAATTCACAATTTTCTGCCTGAAACTCCGCAATTTAGCCTGTTGCACCTCCTCACTCTAAATTCTATCTACAAATTGTTACTATTGTGTAGCCTTCTCCAATAGCTTCCTAATGTCGTCGATCTTGCACAATTTTGTTGAGTTTTGAGGAAGAAATTGAAGTTTGTCCATAAAGAGGGTAAGAGAGGAAGAAGAAGGGGGTGTGGTTGGTCTCTGAAAACTGAAATGTATATGTGATATTGTTTTATAAACAGAAGAAGTAAAACAATCTTTCATACTTAAATTCAAAGTTTAAACTCTAAGCCTTGATGCTAATCGACTCAACACTATTTCGACCACAATTCCTCCATAGGGACCTCAAATGAGGCAAACTAAAATATTGCACAAATAAAAAAATGAGATGGTAGCAATGACATCGCTTTTTTCCGATTCAAAAGTTGAAAAAAATGACCATTTCCCCTCTTCTTACTTAATATTTATTTTATTAACACATTAATCCACTTATTTTTGCATCATCATTTTTCTATTTGATTAAAATATTTATCACTTTCTGAGGTATTACAAGAATTGTGTTTTCATATACTAATAATTTAAGAAAGGGTGTATTTAGGGTAACTTGTAAAGCGACCCCACAACATAAATTTCCACTATAAAAAGGAGCATGTAGGGTAGTCTTCCCGAATGAGACTATTATTTCACTAGGAGTCTAAAGCTCCTTAGGTCCTACTATATTTGCAAACCCTATCGGAATGCATGCACACAATTTTCCCCGATGGTATCATCTATTTATTATTATATAATTTTATTTTCCAAGTATTATATAAGCAAGTCTATAAGGTCATAGCTATGGGATGGACCGTTACGAATGCCAAACTATGATGAAGAAACTTTGTCTTTGGGTTGAGAATATAGGTTTTTATGTTTATAAGAGTGTTTCCATGAGTCCCTTATAGCTAACCATGATGTCTTTTACTTGAGAATGCCCAATTCATGCGTAAAATTGCCTAAGTAGCCTAGAAATGGTCAACATACATCCCAAGGGTTTTATATTTTGATTTTCATGATCAAGAAATATTAGAGCAACTAATGTACTTCATGAATTGTTGGACAACCCCAAATTCATGAAAATAATTATGGCAAAATATTGAAGGTATAATTAGGAGTTACATGAGGTGTAATAAATGATAATATCATTCACTATTTATGGTGACTACCGTTCAAAAACCCCAGGTATCCTAATGCACAATAAAGAAACCTTATACTAAATTTCTCACTTCGCTTTATTGAATTTTGAGTGTGGTAAAATTTAGTAGGAAAACTTATTGAATTGTTGGATCGAGTGTAATGAGCAATGGATAATTTGGCTTAAATTTCGAAAGTAATTAATTTAAAGCACTAGAACTTATGGCTTGTTAATGAAAATTAATTTTTACATTTAATGCATTAAAAGGCATTTATAGGTTACATTAGGTGTGTTAATGTTAATAAATTATGCATTAAATCGTATTTATTGTATTGAAAGGAATATGAATGGCTTTATAAGATGTGTTAGTGTCAATAAATTGGTGCATAAATCACATTTAATGCATCGACATGGATTTAAAAGACTGGGTTATGGTTATCTTATTTAATTTTCTCATAATTATTAATATGTATTTAAGTCTGTAGGATGTTGATATGTGTGTGTGTGGGACATGGATTGGACTAATATCCATAAATATAGTTAAGGACCATTAGCTTAAGTTATTAGAGGTATGACGCTTCAGACAAAGGTTAGAGGCCATTAGATTAAGTCCTTAAGACATCAAAAATAGTGCTATGCTTGAATAATATGTCAATCAAATTATCAAAGACATGCATAAATGTATATATGTGTGTGTGTATATCTATTTATGCCTAAATCCAAGTGTGGATGTGTATGTGTAAATGTGAGCATACGATGTGTAGTTAGGTGTACATGTATGGTGTGACTTGTGCAATAAGGCATTGTATGCATTTCAACATAAAATACACACACATATTGTTATTAGGATTTACAACTATATATTATGTATATAATATACATACTATAAGAACTTACAATATATGAATATATGTGTGTGCATTGGATCGGCTGCCTTAATAGCGGGATAAACGGGCAAATTTATAAAAAAATCCTCTTATTAATTTGCACATGATCTTTATTTTTTGTTTATATAAATATGTTTATACTAAATTAAATTTAGTATTTTAATTAATAAATATGGTTTATAATTATTTAATTAAAATATTTATTTATTACTAATATTCGAAATAAATTTATCAATAAGTTAATTTAAAATTAATTTATTTTAATTTATATTTACTATCTTATGACATTAATATTCATAATACCAATATCACAACAATACAAACATACACACATATATTTGTATATATATAACATAAATCACCCTAGCTGTACATGAAACGTATAATAATATGTTTTTCAATTCGACCATTAAAACATTTTATAAAAATGATATATAATTATAATTAGCACACACACGCATATATAAATATATTATTTTTTGAAAAAAATGAGTGATTCGCCAGGGAAGCAGAGCACTCACATAATTTTATTCTATACATAAGCAAATTATATATTATATATAACGAAGGAGGCGAATTATTTCTTGAATAGAGTTTCACTTCAAGTAGTTCAACGTATACCTAATTATGGTCGTGGTATGGTTGCCATCCCATATGCTTGATCATAGTCAAAGTACAGTTTAGATACTTAAGATCAGTAGTTCTATCAAGTCAAAGGACTATTTTATGTTGTTACCCTAAAATATTTTATTTTGAATAAGTTATATTAACCCATAAAATACTCTTGCTGATTTGTTCTCTGATTGTTCCAAACAACCACAAGTATGTAATCGCTTGGTACCCCTAACAATCATGAGTAAATCACCTTCCTTTATATGGAAAGAGTTATATATAGTGGTCTAAATAAATGTATCGATATCCTTTTTTCTATCCATCTTAAATTCTAACTTTTAAGGGGTAAGTATTTATTTATACATCTATATGCATTTTTCGATTCAATACCCATGGTTATGAACACGTTCATAACTACAATCGGTAAAATACTTCTTCCAAGGAATTTCAACTTATATATATATATATGTCCAAGGTATTAAATTCATTATTTATATCTTATATACAAAAAGAAATAAAACCAAATGATCATTTTGCATGAGATTGTCTAATAAGAGTTAAATTATGTATCACATAATTACCCTAAGGCGCACCTCTAACTCTATTAATCTCCTACTTTCACTTAGGGCCATTTAACATGCTTAATTACCATAACCTTAGTCGATTTATCTGAAATATACTGAGAAGAGGCCTTAGTGAGTGGATCTGTGATATTATCATATCATATCGACGTTTAAATTGCACTTCTCCATTACCAATAAACTAATCAATTTATTGTGTGTTCATTATGGAGAACATATCTTGATTTCTTATCGGGTTGTTTGTTTCGCATTGCGGTCTATATTGAACTATTGAAATCACAAAACTTTATTGGATTTTCAACCATATGAACCACTCTAAGCTCTCTTATAAATTTGTGTATTTATATACTTCTTTCATCACGGCGTTATTCAAGGCGATGTATATAGCATTTATAGTTAAATTTATCACAACTTCTGAATTGAAAGATTTCCAACTTAATGCTCCTTAATTACGTTGAATGTGAATTTAAGATCGATTTATCATATTCAATATTACTTATGTAGTTCGAGTCCAAACTAAAAGAGTTAAGGTATGCCTTAGGGGCATTACATACATCTAACTCTAAAACTAGTCTTGTTTGTAATAAAGGTATTTGATTTCTGTTACATACTTTGTTATATAGTGATGTAATTATTTAAGTAATTTAAAGTATGTAAATAAGGAAATCCTTAAATAAAATTTTACGTGATTGTAGTTGCAAATAATTGCAATTGTGAGTAATTAATCATAATAAAAAATAAGATTTTGTTTTAAATATTCCTGGTCAAGATGTTTCGAGAAAGTATATCGACATATCCATTAAGACCAGAGTACGTAATGTTCTCCTAATGATCGAAAGTGTATTAAATTTGGTTGTTGGGGACAACAAGGGGTGATCCATTCGAAAGTTAACTGTATTGGTTAACAACAACTAAGTCAAATAGGAAATCTCAAGTGATGATATTACACAGTTCTTTCGATTTGAGAATACCATTGAACTTCAATGTGGACACTCCATTTTGATTATAGTTAAATCATGGATTGGTGTCCATCGAACGATTATAATTGGATCTAAGTTAAAGCTTTAGAAGTGAAAAACTATTCAATAGAGATTTGTCTCCTTGGTTGTATGAGGTTAGTACCATGGCCGACTCTAGTCAACCCAAAATAAAAATCTCCGGCTAGAGTAGTATGGTTAATAATAAATGTTATTACTGAACCAAGGACTTAGTTTATAGACCAATCGAGTTGATGCGGACAATATTAGAATTTTTACCAAAATTAAATTCCATAAGTCCTAAAGTGATTTAATATTTATGAAGATAATTAGTGTAAATAGTCGTTACTAAAAGCTACTGCTTGAATTTGTAAAATTTGATTATACCATTGAAATTTATAAGTGATGAATTAAGTCAAACTATCACACCACTGCTAAGGTGATGTGTGAGAATTGCTATTAAATTGCTTAAATGCTAATTACTGCCTAAATTCAGACCAGTGAGTCGCACAACGAATCAGTTCAGTCTCCAAAACACCCTTAATTTAATTAATTTATAATACTTATAGAATAATTAAGTTAATTAATATTTATAAAATATTGATTAGTATTATTATTATATTTATTATATGGTGTGTTTTGAGTAAAATGAAGTTACCTTTGGAAATGTTCGGGGTGCAGCTTGCAAGTACGTGCATATATAATATTTATATTTATTTTCGATATACGATACCGATAAGCATTTAAATATAGTTTAAATAATATTAAATTCTATTGGGTTTGAAGTGTTTTTTAGTCCATTAAGACTAGTAGATGGTCGGGCATAAGGATGGATAGAAGAGAACTTCGGGTATGGTATTTTCTCAAATCTTTCCTATAAAGGGAACCAAGGCTTTATTGTTTTGGGATCTTTTCCTCCTCCTCCCTTTTCTCCATTTAGGCCACAAGTACCAAACCTCCCCGTCTTCATTTTGTCATTCCAATCACATTGAAATAATTAAAGTTTATTAAATCTGGCTTTGTGTGCCTATCTCTTATAGAGAAGGGTGCAGATCTAAGGGATATAAAGAGTCTGTTTGGATCAACATGCGCTTCTTCGACCTAATCTCTAGGGTTAATTATTCAATCATCTAATAATATTTTGTATCATGTTGATCCATTATAATGTTTGAATGAATTTATATGCACAATTATAGTCCCCATATTAATAAACTATTTCATAACCATACACACACAAAGAGATCTAATAATTTCATTCTCTTTGTAATACGTTTTTGTTTTTTGTAAAAGTATACATACCATAATATACGAAACACACACACACATGCATATATTACTTTATTTTTATACATCAAAGCTAATTTTAACTAATTCAAATTTATTTTTAGTACAAGTATAAAATTATAAATATATTGAATATATTTATATAATATTTTAAATTATTCGAGCATTATGTTTTGTTCGAAAATATAAAAAAAATTACGAAAACAATTATTTTATTTCTAAATATAAGTTATAAATGTTTTTTAATAATATGATTTTATTAATATGTATGCATAATTATTAGTTGATTCTTAATTTTATAAATTATATTTTTCATACCATGATTTTAATAAATAAATTATTTTTATTGAAAGGAATTTAATTTATAATACACGCACACAGAGGCACACACATATATATATATATATTAATTTTTACTTTAGAATTATTTTCATGTAAAGTAAATAAATAAACACGTATTAAAATAAAAAAATTATTTTCATTGATCTTATGTATTTTAGTGTATTGTGATAATTCTATGTTAATTTTTAATATTACATATATACATATTTCATTCAAATCTATAGATCAAGGTCTAATATTAAACAGTTTTGCAAAGTAAAGAAATTAGATATTTTGAAAAGGTTTTTGAATTTCAATATTATTGACTTTATCAAAATGATTTGTTTTATTAAAAAAAATAAGATTTGAATCCCAACTCCTATACATGTGTATATTAACCATGTACAAAATACATATATGTTACACATGCACAATATGCACATGCGTATATTTGGATATACTCAAATTGAATTCAAATTTAAATTCAAAATAGATCCATTGGTTATTTAAACTAATGAGCGTAATGAAATAAGATTTTATTTAAATCAAATTTTAGATTAGATCTAAAACCAATTTAGACTATATAGGCCTAACGAGATTTAAATTAGGGAATTTTTTTTAATCTACCGCATTTACCAATTGCAACTCGACCTAGTTCCTTCAATAGTATAAGAGCACTAATGGTCTATGCAGTCTAAATTGGCAAAATTAGGCTAACTTTTTAAAGCCTACCCATTTACTAAGGTGTCTAGAAAGGTAGTGTCTAAGGTTTGGATTAGGTAATCAAGTACTATGCCCTACCAGGCTACCGATCTAGCTTGAACGATGAAGTAATCCTAAAGGTTGCCCTAAATATAAAGGCCAGAATTGATTTTGGCATTGGGCAGATTTTCAAAATTCAGCGTGAAAATTTAAACTTATATTTTAAATTTAAATTTAAAATATAAGAGAAATTATATAAACATTATAAATTTTTTTCAAAATTGTTTTAAAAATTAGTAAATTAGTTTTGAAATTTTATATCAAATAATTGGATTAATTAAATAAACAAATAATTAAAAAAAATTAATTAGGCTAAAATGTATATAATGATATAAGTCTGTTTACCTTAAAATGTTCAAGATAAATAATAATAATTTTTTTGAAATTAATAAATAATATTTAATTAATCAAATTAATTAAAAGTTAATTAATAAGTAATATACATATATAGTGATATATGTATATAATTGCTATAAATGTTATAGTCTATATTCATCTTTAAATTGCTAGTGATGAATAAATTAAAATCCAATAGTTGAAATGTAAATTGAATTAATTAAATAGTTAATTAAATTTATTACAAATGATTTAATTACTAAAATCTAAATTAAACTAATTATGATTTAACTAAATAAAGCAGAATAATAAGAAATCCAACTTAGATTTAAGAAATAAATACATATGTATTATGTGTATACCATGATTTCAAATGTGTCCAACACTTAAATCACGAGGATTATTCATAAGAAATACATTATTCCATAAATCGATATCACTCTAATAAATGTATATATTAAAGATTATGAATCTCTAATATGTAAAGTTTTCTTCTACCATTTATATATTAACAGATTACTTGCTACTCTTTTGTCATTAAGAAAAAATGCGTGTATTTTTTGATTAGACGAGATAAGTAACATGTGTGCATTTTTTGAGAAAATGCAACGCATGTGCGTTATACTTAGGCCATCGTAAAATGATAGGTACAATTGAATAATCTCTTTCAATTTATTAAGCAAACACGAGTTCTAGATGAGATTAGGACAAAGACCACATGTGAAGAGTTGTACAACTAATAGACTGTCATCCATCGCTTGCATGCTTATGATTTGTTGAGCAAACTCAAGTTCAAATTCCTAAGGCAAGCGAGTCCTGACGCTCACTAAAGGAATTAAAAGATTTCAATATTTCTCTTAGGGTTTAGAGGAATGTAAAAATCTAATGGGAGCTTTATTAGAAAAATAAAATGAACACATGTAACCTTTTCAATATTATAAATTCATTTGTCTGATTTAACTGATAAACATTTTACCAATTATATTAATTGCATAAATTTATCTAAGTAGGTAATATTAAATTTATATAGCATATATAATTAAGGTTGACATAGAAATATAAAATAATGCAACATCTCGTCACACATCCCGATTCATGTATAAAATGACGCAGACATTGCCGACCTTGCAGACGACGGATCATGCGAGGTAAATATATAAAACATAACATAGTGCTATCTACAATTTTCTATACATTATAAAACTCTAGTAGAAGGAATAAAATATAATAGTAGTCAATGGTATGATAATCTTAAATGAACAAAACAATACAATATCAAATACACTTCATTTACATCATTCCTCTACCATTGAGTAATAAAAACAGCCTAATATTTGAGAATAACCGAGATAAAATAGTATCTAGCTAATAGACAAATAAATGCACATTCCGTCACACCATCGTGCCTTTAAGTCTCCACCATCCCTCTCTATCAACCTATAATAGAATAACAAAAAGAAGAAAACGATAGAGGGGGTTAGACATATGTTTGGTTAGTGAAAGCATCATACAAATGTATAATACTAATAAACAAACATCATACAAATGTATAATACTAATAAACTAGTAAGTCAACACTTATTGTCAAAATTCGTACCTTGACATGTGTCACCTGCACCCAACAATTAGCTAAACATAGTATAATACCATAGCATAAACGTAGGATAAGATCTCACTAAAATCTAACCCATATCTAAACTTATGCACTCAATCTAACCCAAAGTACCAACTCATATGTCAACGAACAACTACAACTAATCAAGGTGAATAATCATGTTTACCATCTTGTTTTTGTGTGTGTGTGTTTGGATCGGTTATGGGTTATACCCGACTCATGTTTGTGATTTTGGTTAGGATATAATCATTTAAACCTTTGTTTGGATAAGACATATGTGTTTTAAATGTTAATGGGTTAATTAATACGTTTTTGTTGGGTTTTTGTTAAATTCTGAATTGCTTTGATCTTCATATGCTTTGAAATTTTAATACGCTGAAGTATAAGATTTATCCCATTTTTGGTGACTTTTAGGAATTTCCTTAATGATTTACTAAGGTAATTAAAATATTTACGTCCAAAGGGTTCATAATTATCCTAGAAAAACTACGGAGTGTGCGGTGGATAGCCCACGCCATCTTTTATAAAACAATGTACGATGGATAATCTGCATTTATTTTGAATAGATTTGGGATGGATAGTCCTATTAAATTATAGAGGATAGTCATTTTAAAGATTTTAGACGGGAAATCTAATAAATTTCTTTTAGATGGCATATCGAATAAATGGGTAGATCGGATATCCAATACATATGATTTATGGCTTTATTCATATTATGTTAGGACTAATCATTTAGGTGCAGGGGCATAGTAAATGATTTGCATGTTTATTTGGGAAACTAGTGCGGGGAAAACCTGTTCCGCTAAGGGGCATGGTCTCACTAGATATCTATTTATGATAAGAGATGATAGGGGATTACTCATACCAGACTTATTATCTGACTCAAAATCTGTGTTTATCCACAAAATCTCGGGCACTCAAAATTAATTTGAGTAGTCCGAGAGTGGGAGACTTTCAGGTTATGGACAAATAAGCTTCCGGAGACGTGCGGGAGGCAGTATTAGCTATATAGAAGCTATTTTATTTATTCCGCTGTGATGTACTAAGAACTGTAAAGTATATATTTATTAATTCTTTGATCATCATAAGGGGACATTTCACATGTTGCTCTTATCATATTTTGCACATGTATATGTTATTTGAACGTGGTTAACGTCTGGGATTATGTAATCAAATCTTAAATTGCAATTCATAAGAAATGAGAAATTCTATTTTGTTGAACTTTAATTTTTTTCATATTCTTGTGTTTCTGTGTTGCCAATAGTTTCAAGATTCTGATTTTGGTCACTCAGAAATAACACCTATGGATGACTGCAGCATCCCTAGCAGTTAGTTTTGAGCTCCTGGAAGCGGGATGTTACATGATTGAACCTAATGTCTAACTCATTTTCATTGAAAATGTATGTGAATCGCTACAGAGGGACTATATGTCTCAACCCACTATCATTAAATCGTAAGCGACTTGTTACTAGATAACTACATGTCCTAACTCAATATCATCAAATCGTGGATGACTTGCCAATGAAGAATTCTATCTCTTAGCATGCTATCATCAAATTGTAAGAGGGTCGCTACTAAGGAACAAATAACTTAGCTCATTATTGCCAAATCATGAGTGACTCACTACTAAGGAATAAGATACCTTGGTCAACTATCATCCAATCATAAACGGCTCGCTACTGAGGAACAAAATGTCTCGGCCTACTATCTCCATACCAAAAAAAGTATAAAGAACATATTAGGACAATGCACTTTCTGAAAGTGTCTCAAACATAGCAAATAACATACTAAAGCATTCCTCGTCTCGCCGTGATCCCGATGGAATGAACTTCGGTGTTACAAAGGTTGTATATGAGAGTTATGAACATTTAAAGATTAGGGCATTTTTGTAACTGTTTAACAATTTAATTATATACACATAGATACTTACATACACATATATATAGTTCGATACTATAGTAAATTATATAACACAATGCCTCTTTCAACCCCTCCAACCGATGACTTTAAGCCGCCACCGTTTCTCAACCAAGCCTCTAATCCCCAATCGAAAAGTGCCGCCATGACCTACTCACCATGCTGCATCCATTGCCGCCCATGGCTCCCTTTTTGACTACATGCAGCTAAACCATCAACCCTGACGAGATTTTTAAATTTTGGTGAACTCTAAGAAAATGCAACAAATCAAACACCACTGTGGCA
Organism: Allium cepa; assembly: GCA_030765085.1. Classification (NCBI taxonomy): domain Eukaryota; kingdom Viridiplantae; phylum Streptophyta; class Magnoliopsida; order Asparagales; family Amaryllidaceae; genus Allium; species Allium cepa. Next base: position 38,714,341 of record CM060935.1, on the reverse strand, counting down.
ATCTACACGACCTTCTCTTCCCATCCGTATCCTATGATCATCGAATCGTCGTCATTTCACCGTTGGATCAAAATGGACGGTTGACATTTACCCAAACTTCCGATGCAATTTCTAAGAAATTTTTCATCCAATAGGTGAACCAACACTAATAGTGGATTTTGTCATCGAGAAGTACAATTTTGATACATAATATATCTGGTTTGGAATACCGGTATATTTTACACTTTTGAATTAGAAGGAGACTATCTTTTGCTAATTATAATCAATATAAATTAGGATTTTTAACCATCTAGCCAAGGTGCTACCCCTAATTGTGTTTATATATAAAAAACCATTTTAAAAGTTTTGATTACTTCATTTTAAAATTTGATTTAAGATCATAAGGGGTGAATTACTACTTCTCAAAATATATACAAAAATTTGATAAATCTCACTCATCGATTAGCCATGCATCTTCTCCAAACCTAGGTGAATCCTCCACCCTCTTTGCTATTTAAAAATTTATCATCTCAAAAAGGCCAAATTTCTTGATAGCTTCATTTATTTTCATGGCTCTCTTCGTAACCATTCTATATATTAATTTGTTTAATTTGGATATTCTCTGGTGGATTAGAAATTAAATTAGTGATTGAAATGTTATTTGTGGAGGCAAGATTATTAGAGCAAAAGGAATAGGATTAGAGATCTATTTATATGCTGAAAATATATAATATCTGGGATAAAATCTTATAATCAATATATTATGAAAATGCTATTGGGTTTGACTTCTTGTAATTTTTAACCCATTTAACTAAATTAAGCAAGTTACATATGTTTTCTGATTTTAAACGAAATTCCAGAGGCAATGGAAAGGTCCAAAGCTTAATTTTAGCTCCTATAAAAAATTCACTATTTATCCCTTTTATGTAAAATTTTGATTTCATCCTTTTAGTTTATTACCTAATTATGTAAAATTATAGGGTCTTACAAGACATTTGCCAGTAAATCTTTTGGCATGTTTCTAATTCATGACCTCGTGTAGGAGCCAAATTGTGCAAGTACTAAAAACATTTGTACTTTGACCACTTGCATGTTTATTAGGCCAAGATTGTGTATTTTCTTTTATAAATTTCGAACCCTAAAAGCAATACAAGGATATATATATATATATATATATATATATATATATGTATATGTATGTATGTATGTATGTATATGCATGTGTGTGTGTCTGTATATATGTATGTGTGTGTGTATGTAGTATATATATGGTCCATACTCGATCATATATAAATAGTATATGGTGAATAGCCGTGGTTCGTAATGTACAAAACTTCAATGAAATTAGTTCGTTCGAAATAAGCAAGTAAACTATATGTGAGATTGTGTATTCAATATAATTGATTATACTAAGGATCTAGTTGTGTTGATGCAGCACTAGACTAAACGCTACATGATGTGCCCAGAAATTCAATCATTGAATTTTAGTATGATCAGTTCACCTAATGTATAACTTATTCGATATCCCTAATTATTAAGGATAACTGAATGCATTTTTGTAAAGAGTTTGTTACATTCTTGTAGTAAGGGTTTTCTTTTTGAATGGTTCAACTATGTGGAAGGGAAAAAGAATGTATGAGAGAGGATGTACTTTGGTACAACTGGAATGAAGCGAGTGAACAGTCATCTCTACTTCATGAAGAGTGTTACAACCAAATTTTCCATTGCCTCTGAGTAGGTTCGAACGATTGAACTAAACTAAAGAATGATAATGAAACGAAGTTAGAGACTTAGAAAACATCATAAGATGATAAAATGGAGCACCAAAGGGATAACTATAATTGGACCAAAACCGTAACTCGATCCCTTGGAAAAAAAATCAAGACAAGTCAACTCAGTTCAGAGTTGACCCTGTCAACTTGGTACTGACTTAAGAAAATAAAGTAGGCTTTGCCTAAGATATTTTGGGAGATAAACATGCATGGCATGGTGACATGGCTGAGAGTTTTTTGGCAACTTTGATGGTGGGATTCTTTTATAAATAGCAGAGATGGGGCACATAAAAGGGATCTCCTTTATGCATTCTGAATTAAGACAAGTTGAAAAATACACTTATGAATTAAACTTTGTATAACTCATACCAAAGTTGAGTGATACCAACTTGTAAAATATACTTTGAAGGATCAAATTATAGTTAATAAAAAAGGATAAAGTGGACCTAGCCCTGAGTATTCACTGAACCACTATATAAATTGTGGGTTCTTTCTTCTGTTATTCTCTTTCTTTTTATATCTAAAACTTTATTGGGTGTTTGTGCTATTTTTGGTCCAAACATTTTGTTGCTTTTAATGAGAAGGAACATGGATTTAAGACCTTGAAACTTGATTTGGAAAAGATAAAGAGACCTCAATAAAAAGATCTATTGCTGAAGGAAGCCAATAAGGAAATGGGGCAACCGAGAGGTGTCCTTAAATTCATATCCATAAATTTGCGTGATAAGATAAGAGATAGAAAGAATGATTAGCAATAAAAAACAGTCGAAGTAGCTGGAAACCAGAATCAGAGGCCAAAAAGCATAACAAGTGCACCTGGAAATGGAGCCGGAAAAATTGGAGCAAATCCTGTTGAGGCATCTTAACTCTGTACCGACTTGAGAATTAAATCGATAGCAAGTCAAGAGGTCTAGAGGGCATGGTTAGCTTGGACTTAGGAATGGATAGAGCATATCTAAGGAATGATGTTGAGCAATGGAATAGAAATCGAAAAATGAATGTACAACCGCAACCGTAGGAATTGGAGCTAGAAGGTCCTCGTGGGAGTGGAGAGTGCGATAAAGAACTAAATCAAAGCATGTGGAGCCTTAGAAATCTCTACTGAATCAGGAAAATTGTCTTGCAGAGTTGATAAGTCAAATAGTCTAAAGTGGAACAACAGGTCAATATTTGTAGTATGTAAACAAAAATCTTTTCAACCTAAATATCTTATTTGTTAGAATCCACAAGATTTCAAACTACCTATCTTGATGTCATATGATGGATGGATCCAGTAGTACATCTACGAGATATACCCAACACATGGGAATGTTGAGTGCTTTAGAGAAGGTAATGAGGTGGTGTTTCCCATTATACTTGACAGATTTGGCTGTGATATGGTTTCAATGGTTGGAGAACAGGTCCATTAGCATGTGGAATGGATTTATGAAAAAGTTTGTAAGCCAGTTTAAGGTTCATGTAATGCAACCAAAGAATGTTATGACACTTTCGAGTGTGAGATAGAGGTCTGGAGGGACCTTATGTTATTACATAACAAAATTCAATGCAACAACCACTATAGTGCAAAAATTAGACTCATCGATAGTACTAATGGAAACGATTACCAAAATGCCAGTAAAATTGGTTTCAAAATAGCTTTGGAGAGGAATCCTAGTAGATATTGCAGACAACTACTACGAAGATGAGAGATATTTGCACTAGGAAGATGTAAAGGCATTGAATGGTATAGTTAATGCTATGGATGATGAAGGTACATCCAAAATTGGTTATGAAAGGATAAAGGAAAGTGAAAATCTGATGATGGCTTCAGATAATTGAAGAGATAAAGGAGGAAGCAAAAGTTTTCCTCTTAAAAGGACTTGAATGAAAACTTGAAGAGAATTTACTTGGATACTAAAGGAAGATTCACTATAAAAATCCCACCAAGAGAGAGCCCACAGGTTGGGATGGAAGATCTGGAAAAAAATTCCTATTTTATGAGCTTAGTGGGAATGAAATGGATGAAAGTTGACATCTAAGAGGTTTGGAGTGACCGCTTACAACAATATTGAGGGATCAAAATGCTATGGTGTCGTACGAGCAATCAACATAGAAGATAGATATGCTTGGTCGCGGCCGTGGATTTGGGCCAAGCTTCGCAATCCCATGATCGAGATGGATGTTGTAGGATTTGTTTCATGCATTTTAGGTTTTTTTAATACTCAGTGAAGGATCACTACTATACCACTTACACATGCATGGGATCTCGATCAATCCTAAGACATGCTCTGAGTTAAAAGTCCAGAGATAGTCCTTGATAGGATTGAATGTTTTAATGTTTGCTTGATGTATTTGATTTAAACTCAATAAATGAATGACTAATTAATATATGGACTTTAAAATCATTTGAACATGATGAATGATATTATTATTATGATAGGATACTAACAGAACTTAGTTAATCCTTAAACCGAACAAGATAAAATGATAAGATATGGTTCCTTCAACCGAAAAGATGGGCAGACAACGGTGAAGAACAAATCTAGATCGACTTTTATCGGATAACAGGTCCCCTTACCCGAGGTAAGTGGACGCACACGCTCAGATATATAGTCCCCTTACCGAAGAGCAAGTGGATGGACTCGCACTGGATAACAAGTCTCATTACTAAAGAATAAGTGGATGGACGTGCATAGATAGCGAGTCCCCTCACCGGAGACTGAGTGGATGGACACACTAGAGGGTCAACGAATAGACACTTGGATATTTGGTCCCTTCCTCAAGGAGTGAGTTGATTGGGCTCAATCTGGATAATATGATTACGCAATCCGAAGAGATTGGAAATTGAAATGGATTTTGATTATGTGGTTTAGAGAGATAAGAAAATGGATTGGATATATAATTACGAGATCTAGAGAGATCAAGGTTGGACTTAGGGATTTGAATGCCTTTTGACTTAAAAATGATTTGATAATATTTACGGATTATGTCACTGCCTCTATTTGACTTGACACGCTTGTAGTAGGATATTAGACAATACTAGATAATTTATAAGTGATGCTTCAGTTAGTGGCAGTGTACTTTTATAATTGATGATTTATGATTACCTGACATATGATTTACTTATGATAGTTAAATCTCAAGAGAACATGGGACAATACTGATATACGATAATTTAACCCTACGCATAACTTGGGATAACCCTTATTTATGATGTGTAATATATTAAATTCTGAGGAAATGCAAAATGATTATGATTCTTGTCTTACACTTAAGCAAGGACTCGAGTCCTTAGCTACGATAGGTCTAGTACGACCTTTGATTTACAGGTGAATCGAAGGGAATCAGATGATTTGCCATGATTGGTCCAGTAAATAGGCAAAGGGCTGAACTGCCAGTGATTGATCACTTTCAATACTTGTTATTAAGCAAATAACACCTATATTCACAAGGAGAACTTTTAGGACAAGTGTTGCAGCCAAAATTTTCGGTCTTAGAACAGTTTCAAATGATTGAATTAGACTAAAGAATGATAAAGAAATGGACTTAGAGCCTTGGAAAACATCACAAGACGGTACAATGGGGCACAAAAGAGATAACCAAAATTGGACAAAAATCGCAACTCAACCACCCTTGGATCCCTACCGAGTTGCTTGTTAGATCCTACTGAGTTGACTATTAGATCCCTATTGAGTTGACTATCGGAACCCAATCGAGTTGAGAATGATTAATCAAGGATGACAAGTCAAGAATGATGAGTCAAAAATGAGTCATAGATGACAAGTTAACAAAGATTTGTTAAGGAATGAAATTGGAAAACAAGCATAAGGTAAAACGTAAGAAAAGAAACCAAGACAAGTCAATTTGGTATCGAGTTGACCCAATCAACTCGGTATCGACTTGAGAAAATGAAATGTGATTTTCCTACTATATTTCAGGAGATAAAGGTGCACGATGTGGAGGGGGTAACTAAGAGTTTTTAAGTGATTTTGATGGTGGGATCCATCCATAAATTGTCGAGGAGATGCACATAAAAGGGATCTTCTTTTTGAACTTTGAATTATAACGAGTTGAGAAATACACTTTCAAATTAAACTTTATACAACTCATACATGTATTCAGTGATATCGATTTGTAAAATATACTTTGTAGGGGTAAAATGCAATCAATAAAAAGGATAAAGTGGACGTAGGCTGGAGTATTCGACAAACCACCATAATTTTTTTGCGTTCTTTTATTCTCTTTCTTTTTATATCTGAACGTTAACAAGGTATTTGTACCATTTTTGTTCCAAACAAAGAGAAGTTAGAAATGAGAATTGTATAAAATACTAAAAGATACTTAATATGGAATGAGAAATATGATTTCTGTTCCAAATGTATTGTCATATACAAAAAAAATTCCTATGAAAGTTGGTTATTCGAATTCAAGATATTTGATCTGTAACTCTCGACTGTAAACTAGATACAGTGTATGAAATAAAATTCCGATAGATGGTTGAATGGAGCTTCGTATTTCGTATGCTATTTAGTAATGAAAATAGCAGGACCATATCATATAACACTTCTTAGTGGACTCATCATGCTAAGAAAAATTATTTTAATAAATATACCAAATATTATTTATGAAATAATAATTGTTTTTGATATTGAATGAAACTAAAAAAATTATTTCAACACGAATGTTACGAATATTCGTTATTGTAACGATCCTTATTTTAGGTTTTCCAATTGGAATATTTAATTTATTTAAATATTTAGATTTGAATAAAATTATAATAAAATCGATGTTTTAAATTTAGACTTGATTTTTGATGACGTATTTTTAATTTAATTTTTAGAATTTTTCCATAATTTTAAATTTGGAAAACAAACAAATTTTCATTTGACATATTTTATGGCAAAAGTTGGCATTTTAAGAGCTCATGGAATTTAATAACTTGTCAATTTTGTTTTTATTTTGTGATTGGGTAATATTGTTAGACGTAATCGTACAATATTTGCTGTTGTTCCTAGCTCGGATGCGGATGTAATGTGGGGTAGCCAGGTACTATTCATTTTCAAAAAATATTTATATATATAAACCTGTGCAGCCGCGAAAATGTTCCCTGGATATTTTTATTTTCACACCAGCCACCTGCCAAGCCCCCATTGTGCCCTTTGGTTTGTACTTTGTCATGTTTTAGATGGGTTGTCATTGCCTGTACCATCTCTTGGGAGCGCGTACATATATATATATACACACATACAAGTATGGTGGCACGTCCGTTGGACGTGTGCAACGAAGGAAGTGAGCATATTTTGTTTCCATGTACGGTATATACAATTCTATACACGTGTATGGTATATAACTCAATTTACCTTGGTACAAAACCTTTTATTCAAAATTTTAACCAATTTAATTGTTGTATTTCATATGTATTTAGATGGAACATTATTGCTGAGTGATTAGGCTTTATGCTGGTTTTTGGTGACCTGGTTTGTATTCCATTTACGTTTACCATCCAGGTATACAACTTGAAACATGATATTTAACCATTTAAGTATTCTCACTATATATCAATTTTTTTAGTCCACGTGGTTTTATAAGTCAACACCTACCTATATACCTCCTACAAATTGTTCTCCGTGTTTTTCAGTAATTGTACAAAACTTGACACAATTATGATAATGGTAATGTAGGATTTTTACTGCTTAAACAAAAAGTCAAAAGTTTCTTTTCGATATTGAGTGCCTGTTGTTGAGTCTACAAAAAAATTAAAAAGTCCTAGACCCTTGTAATAGGCGTAAGAAAATTCAATAAACATAAAAGTAAAAAATATATTATATGAATGATTACAAAACAGTAATTACACTAAAATGCTTAATGTTTCTAATTAGCATTAAACATTGTTTAACTTGAAAGCAAAAGGATTATAAACTAATTCTTTTTTTGCAAGTATATAAATGATTAAGCTTAAGCAAGTACAATTCTAGTGTTTGTTCTAGTGTATATAGTTACAATTATTTCTTACACGGTTGTAAGCTATATATATAATACTGGAAAGATAATATACACTAACAACATGACATCAACGGTATTAAACGCAACCGAATATGTTTAATTAATCTAAGCATTGTCCTAGTCCTTTTTACCACTCTTGTTCATCCCATATTACTGTTTCTTCAGTGCCACAACTTACAGTAGCATCAAACCTTAACGATTCAATGTTCTCCAGCTCCGGCTTTTGCAAATCTTCAAATCTCATTATAATATTGCCAGCAGTTTTATTATGTCCTGTGTACTCTCAAACTGATACACCATGCTCAGCATCAGTAATTTCACACTCCGTGCTGCCAACAGATCATAAATTGCTTTTAACATGTTTGGACTTCAGCTACGTATAAAGGCTTTTGTTAAACAATTTCTTTATGCAAGTGGCCGTGCATTATATGGAGACAACAAACCATGCTGGAGACAAAAGTGATGATGCATGAGGTCGTCGAATATTTTTGCATGAGAAGAGAATTCATTGTAAAGAACATAAGCATATGACCAACACATACAAACTCCTGCTTCGGGCCTATGATAGAACTTGCACAAAAAATGACACTGATATTGACTGAATTACATGGATTCACAGAATTGATTGAATAATAATCCTAAAAATAAAATGATGATGCTAGTCTAATCATAACTCAACCAACTGTCATTTTGATTTCTTTAAAACAACGTCACATATTTAAAAGAGAAAAACGGAGATGAATATCAACTACTTTACCATAGTTTCAGTAAACATGGCCAAACCCAAGAACAATTAAAAAAAAGCAATTGTACAAAAAACAACCTACACTTATAATATGTCTTAAGCTAGATTCTTTAAAAATATCCAAGTAAAATGACAATTTGGTCAATTCATAGAACACTATTATTGGAGTTGACATTATCATTCTGATTATGTGAGATTCATACCTAGAATTGACGTCTAAAATTTATATTTCATCAACACAATGTAGAGTGAAAAAGAATTATTCGATCCACCCCACTGATCCTTTGAGCTTCTCAACTATTGTATTCTTCATTTTTAACTTTCAGTTGCTGCTCTCGAGATCTTCAAACTATGGTATAAAATCATGATTAATGTTTAAAATAATAGCCTTTTCTCATCATTGAAGTGGAATGCTAGAATGTAACCAAGGTGTCCCATAAATGTAAACCAACACCTATGCCATTTACAATTCCAAACTTTAATTATGTTTCCATTGCCTACAAAATATAGTAGGCATATTTTTAAGTCATTTACTAATTTAGATCCAAGGAACATAATGACTCAAATAAGCATTCATGAATGCACCTTGCTAATCACCCTACTTTAAAATTGGTCAATGTTTCCGTTAATGCAGAAGGAAATATTTTAGAGGCAGCAGGAAATGAATATACATATATAATAGTTGTATTTGAAATATTAAAACTGTATATTTCTTATGACTCTTATCTCATTAAGCATGTTTAACAACAAAACTGAAGTTACGATAAGACAATTATAAGTAAAGCAAAAAAGTATGCTAAAATTATTTATCAAGAAAGCCAAATATGACCACACATTTCATCAGCAGAGTAATTACTATAGTCAAGAGTAACATCCATTTAATATATAGTATGTAATTTATTTGACATAAATTCCTCTACGCTCAAAAAGTAAAAGTAAATCGAAAATGGAACCTTGTTTCAAAGTTATATGTTAATTAGCCACGAAATACTTATTATCTTAACATTGTAAAATAAATGCATACTTTTATCGTCAAAAGTTTAAATTATATCCACTCCTCTAATTAAGCTACAATTAAGCCTTTTAAGTTTTAATTATATAACCAATAGTATATAATTTGCTGAAAATGTTAACAAATGGAGTTTACTTTATTAATAAAGCTAAGATCAACATTAGATTCATTCTTCATATTTATGCTTCAATGAAATTCATCGAGATGGTATAAATATAATTCAGAAATTGGAAAAAGTTTGTTTGGAAATAAGTACTAAAATCATGGCTAAAAATTAAACCACGTAAAGATTGTGCAGCTGTGGTATCAGATACGACAAAAAAATTAATACATAGCTGCAAGTAGAATTTAGGATCTATGTTTGTAGAAATGTGCATGCTAATCTCTAGATTTACATATACATGTTATTGTATGAATTTATAGAAGAAAAAATTCAATCAGGCCTTTATAAATAATTGACTTAAATTACCAAATATCTGTGTATACCTCTAATAGTTGAGTATACCATCTGCAAAATATCAAATATGTGTATATAAAGCATACACATGAGTATGTTGAAGTCTTATAAATTGGACAAACTAAATATGTATTGATTTATAACTACACGATATTAATGCAACTTTTGGTTTTGCATGGTGCGTTTGCGACTTCTTTATGTTATAAAGAATAATCTTGCTCTTCATTTATGATAGAAATTTAACGGGTATATTAAAATTGTTGAAGTGCATAACAAACTAAAATCCCACAGATATCAAAGCAATAGTGATGAATAGTACAAAAGCCCTAGCAGTTCTGCACTCCTATTTGGACTCACCTTCTTACAAATCAATTATATATTCTAAAACAAAGAGCGGTAGAGATAATAACTATATAAACAACAACAATAATATAAACATTCATTTATGATAATAAATCAAATTTAGCATACTGTATTTTGTTTAAAAATGTTACCATAAGCAAGGTAAGTGATAATAAATACATATGGAATCAAATTTAAAAGTAAGATATGAATTAACTTACCCCCAATAATGATAGTTGCAATGCCCTTTTTTTCTAAAGAACACCACTCCTTTTCCAGTAAGTTAACTAAAAATAAATGCAAATGGAAACAAATTTAAAGTAAAATAAGAATTAAGTTACCCAGGATAACAAATGTTGCAATGCTTCTTTTTCTAAAAGAACAAAACTCTTGTTTCAGCAAGTAGTTCAAAAGTAACATAATGAAGCCGTGTGCATCATTGTTGATGGTAAGCATGTTGCTGTTTTTGCAGTAGAAAAGACAAAACAAATGAATAGCTTATTAGATATTATTTAGAGATTAGAAACTTTAAAGCTTGGACTCTCTTTTGCAAAATGATATTATTTGAAAAATAATACGTTGCTGATAATAACTTTATATTTTTCAATACGAAATATTCTGTTTATAGCCTGAATTATTTTTGGAATGTAATAGAATATTAAAGTAGATGGTGTTAGTAGAGTTAAAAACTAAGCATCTAAATACATTTTTAATTAGAGAACTTTAGACTTCTGGATTTACAGTAACTGAATAATGGAATTTTGTCAAAAAGCCAACATCTCATTAAATATGAATCAAAATAGATAACATTAGGTTCCATCAATTGATTAGTAAAATAATAATATCTTAGACGTTGGGTTAGAGAGAGCTTATTGTAGATCTCCACGTTTTTGCAGATGGTAAAAATTAGCTTAAGGCAACCATGCCATCAATCACCTTTTGTGTGATTGTTTAACCTTCCCCATCTGCATTTAAACAATAGAAGAACCAAATCAGTAATTATATCACTTAAATTTGCACTTTGTACTTCTTGTGGATTCTATGTTTTTGTCTCTTGAAAAGTAACCAAATTTCACAAATTAATTAAAATAATTCAATTAAACATGTCAGTAGGTTTCAATTCTACAATCAAAATCAATTTACCTTTCTTCATCATTGAAAAGAATGAATACACCATGATTTCTTGTGAATATATTTTTATAAAAGTCGTTTCTTAATCATTAGTGATACCCCACAATCACACTACTACATAAATATTTCTACAGTTGTGCGTAACTATAGTGTGCATGGAAAAATGGACTTAAAGTTAGGAATGAGTTTTTAATTAGATTGCCACTGCCTTAACTTTCGTGTTTTTGGCCAATGGTGAAGCCGTTCAGTAAAGACATATAAACTATTTGCATCAGGAGACTCCAGTATGCAACGTTTGCGGCATATATAGGAAAGTTTAAGAGCAAAGAAAAATATAGGTCTGATAACTTCCGTGTATGCAAAAAAAGCACTGAGTAAACCAAGCTATCTCCACTTTTCATTACTTTGACTGTTCAACTTTATTAACCTAATCAAATTGTGAGAACATATAGTGGACAAAGGATGAAACCATTCTTTATCTAATCTTACAAATTTATCGTTTGTATAAACATAATCTGTTAAATTATACCAAATAAGAAAAACTGAAAAAAATGGTACGATGCAGAAGCTAATTACTTACTATGTCGCAGTTCAGTTGTATGATAAATAATGTTCAAGATAATTGAACTATGATTCAAAATAGAACATCACCCATCCACACAAATCTAAATGCAGGATTGTGGACTTAACAAACAAATGTAAAAATTAAACTTGGGTTCAAAAGTTAAGAATAATTAGCATAAATTTTTATTCATGGCTAGTCATAACCTCTCTACAATCCTTATTCTACAGTAGGTTGCATGTAAATGAATATAAGCATTAATCAACCAATGTCAGATACCATTTCCAACAAATACTGTAGTAATATAGTAAAAATAATGTTTCGTCTTTATTTTTACTATTCATCTATTTGTTCGCATGGAAATATGAAGTGGAGAAACCTTATAAAAATCAATAATATTTTTAACAAATGCAGCAATAGCAGAAAACATTCACCTTTCTACTGGTGTAGTCAAATGTGAAAGCCGTTTTGTTTCATCCATACATCACCTTTGTTTTCATTTTCTTCGTCTACCCCATTCCTTCTTAAGTACCTTTCTTATTTTTGGAATCCCAGTTATAAAAGTAAGCATGAACTTAATTTCACAGTTAAAAAAACCTTTTAATTTGTGTATGGATTAACAAACAAAACAGAATTTGCAGTTAAGATATGAGTGCATCTGTACAGTTGAAAAAATTACAAAAAAAATTGCAAATAAAAAAGGTAAAAGCAAAATTGAAAGAATACCTTAAACTGGAAAGTTGGTCCATGCGGTCAAAACCGTAGATCGACGGCCATCACCTATTTCCCTCACTGTGCCTCTTCCTCAATGATCCATCTACTACTGAAGACGAAGACGTGTGGAATTGGTACAGAGTAGTCAAACCTCCATTGGGAAGCCTAATATCTGAGTTGGGCAAAGAAGTTGATACGTGAGAGAAGATTGCAATTGTACAGTTCCAAAATTAGGGAACAAAATTGCAAATAAAAAAGATAAAAAGAAAAAGTGAAAGAATAAAGTAAAAGGGAACCATAGATCGACATCCATCGGTGAGCAGTCCAACCTCCATTGGGAAGCCTAATCTCTGAGTTGGGCAAAGAAGATGATATGTGAGAGAAGACTGCAATTGTACAGTTCCAAAATTAGCGAACAAAATTGCAAATAAAAAAGATATAAAGCAAAATTGGAAGAATAAAGTAACAGCGAACCATAGATCGACATCCATCGGTGGTGGTTTTGGGAGGTAACTGTCTGTTTTGATTTGAAGAGCGGTGAGAAGATTGGGGGTTTGAACAGAAGTAACCGTAGTTATGAAGTCATGGTGTATGCGTATGTGGAAGGCCGAGAAATACGAATGGTCATGTCAAGTAACTGCCGTACGTGGGTGAGAATGCCAAATCTAACCCGACCAAAAATTTCCGAGTTAAGTGTCAAAGTGGGTATTTTGGGAAATGCCAAAAAGGCTTCACTTTGACCGCGTTGACCAAGGTTTTACTTTATAGTATAGATACGTATATAAATATACATATATACACCAGTCTACATTTCTTCTTCTGCTATTATTTGTTTGCCTTGAGAAAAAAGAAACGCATTCTCCTTCATTTCAAAAATCGATATCTTTCAAACTCTTCATAATTTCTGAAAACATCCAACTGCAATGCTGTTCATTTTTGTGTCTAGTTTTTATAAAAATAGTTTCGATAGTTTTCATCAAGAAATGACCGTGTTATTGTCAAAAATCAGAAAGGGGATAATATTGTTCATGATATTCAAAAAATGATTTCTTCCAATCTATGTCAAATTACAAGGCGCTGCTAGTGTCGTTAGGATCGTATGAAGGAGGCGGATTTATAGTGAAGTTTTAGCACAATTCCATGTCGAAGTTTGACATTCGTCGGAAACTAGGGTTCGAGTTTTCTTCAGATTTGGTCGTTGATTCGAAATTCGAGCTCGGCATTATGATCATTGAGAAGAGAGCTTCGAGTGGTGGATTTTTCATATGGATCAACGTTAATAAGTGTTGTGTTTTTCTTTCCTGTAGGCGACAATTTTTATGTCGATCAACAATGGAAGGTTCGACCGAGGGTCTGAATGGTCCAAAGCCACAAGGAGGTGATGAGAAATTGCTTGGTGGAATCGGCTAGGGGATTCGTCATTTAAAGGGGTGGTGCATGTGCACCACCGTACACGTTGCATCAGTCAGGTTCGAATAGGAAAAAAAGAAAGGAGGAAGAAGAAGATGCACTGTTCGAGTGGGTTGCGGGTATATGGGCTTGGGCCGAGTTAGTTTGGGTGAGAAACCCCTATTTTTAAGAATGAATATATTATATTGATATAGGTTAAAATATAAAATGTCATATCTTGATGACCCGTGATCCGTTTTGCTCGTGGATTTTTGCGTTGGACTCGTAATGACGGATAGAACATTGTAGTATAACTTGTGGATAGTTTTAGACCACTACAAATTTATGATATACGGAAACAGATAGGTTTTAAATTGCGTTACTTTAAATAATAACGTTGTTTAAATTTATATACCTTAAATATTGATGATTATTTAGCCAAATAAATTACGGTTAAGTTAAATAGGATCGAATATGTTGATTGGACATTTATTTAAGCGGAATAAAACACCATTCCGCTAATTAAATTAATTTGTCATTTAGTTAGTAGAAAAACCCATGTTTTGCTATTTATGGATTTAAGCATTTGATTTAGTACCGTCAGTTGATGTTCCTCCTTGAGTATGTGATATATTAATTAAAGATGGTTAACTGTTGAATTTATTTATATAGTCGTGGATTATGTAAATATTTGTTTTTGACTTGAAAAGTTAATTGAATAATATGGTAGCTTGTTTAAGTACCATGGTGATCGTTAAGCCTCTTTCAATTTTAAATATTTAAAAAATCTGTTGTGGAAGTTATTTAAGGATAATTATTGTTTAATAACAAGACTTAGAAGTAATAATTATTTATCAGTAAGTTGTAAAGATAATTTATAATTCTCATAAATAATGATTTAAAATTAATTATTTTATTCATTGATTCTTAAAAGTTATTTCTTAATGTTATTTAAGAATGGCTAATTACTATTTAAAAGTTATTTAGTTATGGTTTATAAATGTGTAGTTATATGTAAAGGATAAATATTTTTTATATTGATATTAGTTGAGGTTAATTAATCAATTTTAATAACATTTAAAAGTTAATTAATTATTATCTTAATATTATTTTGAAGTTAACTTATTTATACAATAATAATGTTTTAAAATTAAATTAATATATTATTAATGAGATTTTTAATTCATTATCTTAAAAGATAATTAAGTAAATGGAATAGAGGAATGTTTAAATAATAACTTATTATTTTATGTTATTTTGAATAAGGTATGGTTTATCAAGAGGACTTTATGGACTTGTAGAGTCTATTAAATAATTTGTTTAAATATGGGAAGAGTTTTATAAATGGTTTATGTATATATATAAAAAAGGATTTATAAATGAGCTTTTAAGACCTAAAAAGGAGAGGTTTTATAAATTGGGTTTGAGAATCATGAAGGATGTTTTATAAAGGGATTGGTGTTCTAGGTTTCTCCGTTTAAGTGACAACTGGGTTAATCATTTGAAATATGAAAAAATTGAAAATCTTTCTAAATGTTGGTGAATATACCTTTCGAGTTTGAAAGTGAGATGGTTAAATATACTTATACTAGTGAGATAAGTATATGGTTATATTTTCTAAGGGTTGAAAATATAGTGGTTTGTGAATATACTTATCCTATTGAGATAAGTCAATGGAAGTGATTTCCAAGTATCTGAAATGCGATTTTAAAGTAATGGAAATTTAATTAAAATGAGGTTTATGATTTCTATGGGAATGTAATCTTTTTTTGAATGGTTGTTTATTTGATAGTTAAATAACCGACTATCAATCTGGACTGAAACGTAACTTTGGAAATATCTAGAAGAAGCATGGAAATTGTTTGGTGCAGTTACCGTTGGTGGTGTTATACTGTACGTATAAATTCGTTTCCTTATTCTAGGATAAAGGATAAGGAAATCCATCCATAAACGATTAGGAGTTGAAAATTTTCTTTTCTTTGTCTGTTTATTTCCTAAAGAATCGGGATTAAGTTATCATAGTTGTTTCGAAGAAACCGAGATCAGACATATTATTCGAAAACCACTTCGACCCAACAGATGCATTTCGTAGTGAAGACATCATGAAGAGCATGGTATCGAAGATGGAGTTTGAAGTGCAAGGGCTAATAGCTACTAATCTGATGGTGATTCAAAAATGGATGTAGTAGGAATAGTGCCTTCATTTTCGTTCGGATCCAGAACGGACTTGTATGGACGAATGCTATCAGAACATCTTCATTAATGGGCGATGAGCATTCTAAGTTTAATTTTTCTTGAAAGGTAATCTTAGCCTCAAGCCTCATCAACCGGGAATGACTGAAAATCAGACGCGATGCAGCAAGGCTAACACCCATTAGGGTATGTTGTCACCCTTCTAGATACATCTACATATTTATGGATTAATTGTGCATGAGATTGCGATAAAAAGGGATGCAATTGAATAAAATTATACTAAAATCTATGTTTCAAATTAAGACTTGATTTTTGACGACGTATTTTTAATTTAATTTCTAGATTTTTTTCTTAATTTTTAATTTGGAAAAGGAATGAATTTTTGTTTAATGTATTTTACGGCATACGCTGGAATTTTAAGACTTCATGGAATTTAATAAATTTTCGATTTTATTTTTATTTTGTGATCGGGTAATATTGTTAGATGCGATCGTACAATATTTTCTATTGTTCCTAGCTCAGATGCGGATGCGATGTGGGGTAGTCCCGTACTGTAATCTATTCATTTCAAATACATACATACATATATACATACATACATATATATATATATAGACATGTGCAGTCGCGAAAATGTTTCTTGGATATTTTTATTTTCTCCCCAGCCAACTGCCAAGCCGCCATTGTGCCCTTTTGTTTGTACTTTGTCATGGTTTAGATGGGTTGTCGTTGCCCGCACCATCTCTTGCGTTGTGCGCGCGCACATGCACACACCCCGGTCTAGACTTCTTCTTCTGCTATTATTTGTTTGCCTGGAGAACAAAGAAAAACATTCTCTTTCATTTCAAAAACCACTATCTTCCAAATCCTTAATAATTTCTGAAAATATCCAACTGCAATGTTGTTCATTTCCGTGTTTAGTTTTTTTTAAAATATTTTTGGTAGTTTTCATCAAGTAATGATCGGGTAATCGCCAAAAATCAAAAGGGGGATTATATTGTTCATGATACCCAAAGAAAGATTTCTTCCAATCTATGTCGAATTACAAGGCACTGTCGCTAGTGTCGTTAGGATAATACGGAGAAGGATTTTTGGTGAAGTTTCCACACGATTCCGTGTCGACGATTGACATTCGTCAGAAAATAGGGTTCGAGTTTTCTCTGAATTTGGTCTTTGATTCGAGATTTTGAACTCGGTGTTGTGGTCATTGAGGAGAAAATTTCGAGTGGTGGATTTTTCCTGTGGATCGACGTCAATAATTGTCGTGTTTTTCCTTTCCTGTAAGCAATGAATTTTATGTCGATGGGCGATGGGAGGATCGACCGAGGGTCTGAGTGGTCTAGAGCGACAAGGAGGTGATGAGAAATTGCTTGGTGGGATCAGCCAGGGGTTTCGTCGTTTCGAGGGGTGGTGCACGTGCACCACCGTACACGCTGTATCAGTTAGGTTCGAGCAGGAAAAAAAGGAGGAAGAAGAAGAAGCACTGTTCAAGTGGGTTGCGGCTTTATGGGCTTGGGCAGTGTTAATTATGGTGAGAAACCTTTTATTTTTAATAATGATTATATTATATTGATATAGCTTAAAATATAAAATGTCATATCTTGATGATCCATGGTCCCTTTTGCTCATAGATTTTTGCGTTGGACTCGTAATGAAGAATAGAACATTGTAGTATAACTTGTGGATAGTTTTGGAATATTAAAAATTTATGATATATGGAAACAGACATGTTTTAAATCGCATTATTTTAAATAATAACGTTGTTTAAATTTATATACCTTAAATATTGATGATTATTTGGCCATATAAATTACGGTTAAGTTAAATTGGATGGAATATGATAATTGGACATCTACCTAAGTGGAATAAACCACCATTCCACTATTTAAATTAATTTTGCAATTAATTAGCAAAAAAACCCCACATTCTTCTTTTTATGGATTTGGACATTTGATTTAATACCATCAATTGATATTCTGCTTGAATATGTGATATAATAATTAAATATGGTTAAGTATTGGATTTATTTATATAGTCGTGGATTAAGTAAATATTTGTTATTGGATTTATTTATCTACATATTTCTTCTTTTAAATTCAATACAGGTTAATATTGGCAATAATTGCCAATATTAACGCATTGATTCAACTAAAATCCAATAAGTAATTATTTTCACTCCAAATTCTGAAAATAAAGTTTTTAAAACTCTATTTTCATTAATTTATACCTATTTCAACAATTATATGTTGAAACACATCAATTGATTAATTTATTAACTCTAATTTTATAAGATCCCATTGTTTTCCATTTATTAGCTCAAAGTAAATAAAAATTCAATATTTATACTCAAATCACATTGCTTATTTGAAATAAACAATTTAAATCAAATTTATTTTCTCCATTTTATTTTCAATATTAAATTATAACTAAGGTTATAATTTAATATCATAGGTAATCACCAATACCAGGGTTGTTACACATTCGTCCTTAAAATTCGTAGTTAATTCCCTTTGATTTGGGATTCTTTTGAATTTTTGGAACTTTGTCGTTATTCGAAAGTCTGTTCTTATCTTTCTAGATGTGTAACAGTAGGATTGTCCATGGTAGGGGTAATGGAAATGCTCGTGCACCACCATTTGCGCCTGCATCACCCATTGCTCCTGTTCTACCTGTTCAGCCTGTTAGGTTCACTCAGCTTTGTAAGGAGTACACTCAGTTTGGGGGTACTACGTTCATTGGAGCCGAGAGTATTATCGAGGCTCAAAAGTGGCAGAAGAGCTTAGAAAGGATTTTCAACCGCCTTGAGATTACTGATGCTCACATGCATCATTTAGCTACTTGGCAGTTAGAGGAGTCCGCCCATGATTGGTGGGAATCTGTTACCGCTCAGACTGTTGAGGCTAATATCACTTGGCAGCAGTTCAGGTGAGTTCCTTAGTTGTCTTTCCTAGCTTATTTCTATTGAATCTATTTCTTTGAAATTTATCTTCTTTATCTTTGTCTTATCTTGGATCCCTTCTTTTCAGGGATGCTTTTGTGGCAAAATGGATGCCCGAAGCTAGGAAATCTAAGTTGTATAGGGCATTCATGGATCTTGAGCAGGGAGACATGGCTTTTGCCGAGTATGAAAGGAAGTACAATGAGCTTTCTAAGTTTGGTCCTAGTTTGATTGACACTCAGTTGAAGAAGAACGAGAAGTTTCATTCATCATGTTCACCCAGAGTATTATAACCGTTTGATTAGTCACATTCATGGCACCTTTACTTCTATGATGGATATGGCCACCAGATTTGAGAACCCTGCTTCCAAGGGAAGGTAGGCAGTTTTGGCATCTCAAGGTACTTCCAGTGGTTTTAAGAAGAGGAAGCCTAACTTCCAGCAACAGAAGAAGAAGTGGCAGGATACTCATGGTACTAGATTTTCTCCTCAGAAATGATCTCTTGACCTATCTCCTGTCACTTTTTCAAGTGTGGCCAGCAGGGTCATTATGTAAATAGTTGTCTATCTACTGCCGGAGCTGCTATTCCCCCTCCTGCCCAGGCAACCAGAAGCAACCTTTGCCACCTTTGTCTCCTACCTGGTCATTTCAAGAATAATTGTCCCACTTAGTAGAGAGGTAAGACATCTGGAGTCTTTGCCGTGACTTCTTCCACTCCTCCTCCTCCGCCTGCCAGTGATAACCAAGGTACGCTTTAGAGTTCTTTTTCTTTGCATGGTTTTCCTGTTTGAGTTTTATTTGACACTGGTGCATACCATAGTATTATATATGTTGATCTCTATAATAAATTCGAGCATATTTTGCAACCTTAATTGGCGACTTCATCTTTATGTGTGATTAAACCCATTGGCGGTCCCGCCAATCTTAGTATGATTTGTAAAGAGTGAAACTCCTTTACAGGAAGCGTCGATTCATCGAAGATTTCTATGCTTTGGGTTTCGATGCATTTTATATTTTAGGTGATTGGTTAAAGCATTATGATGTGGTCACTTCATATAAGGCCCGAACTGTCTCCTTATTCAGTGAACTGGGCGAGCCTTTGGTTATCGAATGTCGAATGCCTTAGGATTTTGCAGGCAGTTTTATCTATTCCCTTGATGCTCAGCCTAGTGACTTTGACTCCACCCTTGTTGTCTAACTCTTTCCTGATGTTTTGAGTTAAGTCATTTCTCTTCCTCCTTAGTGGGAAGTGGGAGAAGGTCTAAGTCATGTTTGAATAGAAAGAGAGTTTGTAGATGTCTTTGAGCCAGTCACAGGACTACCACGAAAACAAGCTGTTGAGTTTTAGATAGATCTTGTGCCAAGGGCTGAACCTGTGAGTAGACGATCTAGCAGAATGACACCCATTGAGATGAAGGAATTGAAGGTGTAACTAGTGGATTTTGAAGGAAGGAATTTTGTTAGACCAAGCAGTTCAATTTGGTAAGCGGCTGCAGTGTTCGTAAAGAAACCAAATGGGTCGTTAAGGATGTGTATCGACTATCGTAAGTTGAACGAAAGGATGATCAAGAATAAATATCATTTTCCTAGAATAGATAATTTGTTCGATCAGTTGAATGGAGCCAGAGTGTTTTTCCAGTTGGACTTGGAAATGGGTTTCCATCAGTTAAAAGTGGCGAAGGACAGTATTACTTTGACATTATTTCTTCGTGGATTTGATGAACGGATTTTTTCGAGAGTATTTGGATAGGTTTGTACTGGTGTTTATAGATGTCATTATAGCCTACTTTAAGGATGAGAGAGAGCATGAAGTTCATCTTAGAGTGGTGCTTGAGACACTAAGGTAGAATCAGCTAAAGATGAAGTTAACCAAGTGTCATTTTTGGAAGAAAGATGCTAAATTTCTTGGTCACATGGTTTCGGAGAAAAGATTATTAGTCGATCCAGATAAATTCAAAGCCGTGAGTATTGGAAGAGATTAGAGATGGTGACTGAGATCAAGAGTTTTCTTGGACTCGCTGGCTACTACTGGAGGTTCATTAAGGATTTCTCGTAGATAACAGCATTTTTAACTAAGCTAACCAAGGAGGAACTGAAATTTGTTTAGTTTGACAAATGTGAAGAAGCATTCCTTAAGTTAAAGCATTTGTTAACCAACACACATCTATTAGTAGTTCCAGATGGAAACCAAGGGTAGGTGGTATATACTGATGCATGCGGAACTGGATTAGAAGCAGTATTTTGCAGAATGGTAAAGTTATTGCCTATGTGTCGCGACGCTTAGACGACATGAAGTTAGATATCCTGCTCATGATTTGAAGTTGGCAGTTGTGATCTTCACATTGACGATTTGGAGGAATTATCTCTTAGGAGAGAGATTTGAGCTATATACCGGTCATAAGTCCTTAAGATACTTATTCTCTTAAAAGGAGATGAATATGAGACAACATAGGTAGCTGGAGTTTTTGGCCGCTTATGATTTCGGTGTAGAATATACACCAGGAAAATATAATAAGCTAGTAGATGCTCTTAGTAGTAAACATCATACTGTAGTGTTAGCTATGTTGGCGGAGTCGAAAGATTTAAAAGCTTTGGCTAGTTTGATGTGCAGATAAGATCAACTGCTAGTTCTAGGCAGAGTACCTCCATGTTGTTCTGTTTAGAAGTTCGACCAGTGTTGATCAAAAGAATTGCCTCTAAATAGAAGGAGGATCCATTATTAGCCTAAAGAATCATAAGGCTTGAGGTTGGAAATGAGGTCAATGGTTTAAAGGATTTTTGTCTTGACCAGAGAGAATGGTTGAGAAAGAAGGGACAGCTATGTGTTCTAGATGTTGAGCACTAGAGGAAAGAAGTTCTTGGAGAATGACATCAGCAAAAGTTTACAATTCATCCTTGAGGAACCAAGATGTATCAGGATATGAAGAGGACTTCTATTGGGAAGGCATGGAGAGGAATGTTGGCTATAGATTAGGCAGTGTGCAAACTGTCAACAAGTGAAAGCTGAACATCAGAAGCTAAGTGGGTTACTTCAGCCTTTAGAGATTCTGGTTTGGAAATTGGATTTGATATCCATGGATTTTTTCGATGGATTGCCAAGGACAAATAGAGGTAATGCAAGTATATGGTTTATAGTGTACAGACTGACCAAGAGTGCCTATTTCATTCTAATTAAGTCAACAAGAACGACAATAGTTTTAGTTATGTTTTTCCTGAATAACATAGTTAGACTGCATGGAGTTCCTAGTAGTATAGTTAGTGACAGAGTTGCTATGTTCACTAGCGAATTCTGGAAGAGTCTACGTGAAGTGATGGGTACCAAGCTTAACATGAGTACTGCGTACCACCCTCAGACAGATGGGCAGACAGATAGAGTCAATAAGGTAGTCGAAGATTTATTGAGGGCTTGTATATTAGACTTTGGTGGATCTTTGGAGGATAACCTACATTTGGTTGAGTTTTCCTATAATAATAGTTATCAGACTTGTATAGAAAAGGCGCCATTTGAAGATTTATATGGAAGACCATGCAAATCACCAATATGTTGGTTGGAGACTAAAGACAAACTAGTCTTTGGTCCAGACTTGGTTAGAGAGGCGTCATAAAAGATTGAGTTAATCCGAGAAGGGACGAAAGAAGCTCAATCAAGATAGAAGAGTTACGCTGATAAGAGGCGTAAAGATCTATAATTCTCAGTCGAAGATAAGGTTTTCATTAAGGTATCACCTATGAAGGGCATGGTGCGATTTGGAAGATTAGGGACGTTAGCCCCAAGATATGTTGGTCCATTCCAGATTGTAGAGAGGATTGGAAAGCTCGCATACAGAATAGAGTTGTCGAGCAGAATAGCAGGTGTCCATAATGTATTTCATGTGTTTTATCTTTGTAAGTATGTGCATGATCCATAGACTACTATTCCTCCGATAGAGTGGAAGACTTAGTGGTAGAGCTTAATTTGACTACTGTTAGATAACAAGTTCGGGTTGTAGCTAGAGATGAGAAAATATTTAGGAACAAGACAGTCAGGTCGGTGAAAGTTTAGTGGAACAACAATGTGAAGGGCCGTGCTTAGGAAACAGAGGACAAGATTGGAGATACTTATCCTGATCTACTTTCAGGGTATGCTTATATTAGATCTATGTAGATAGTTACTAGTCAGATAGGCTAGTATGGTTGTTATGGTTGTTATGAGTTGTTACAGATAATATGCTATGTTTAGTATTTATTCCTTACTGAATTTCGAGGATGAAATTCTTAAAGGGGGATCATGTAACATATCTAATTTTTTATAACATTATTCATGAAATTTAGTTAGATAAATTAAATAGAGTAACGATGATAAGAGGATTGAGATTTGAATAAACCATATATATGGCCGTGCATATTAATAAAGTAAGTGGGCTTTAATTGGTTATCAAACAATTAAAGTACACATGGGCATTTTAGTAAAATAACCACTTCATTATACATGGCTATACACTTCTCATTCTTATCTATTCACATTCATTTTTCTAAAACAACAATAAACGCAAAAATTCTAAGGTGCCAGCAATTATCAAAGATGAAGATTACAATCTAAAGGTAAAGATCAAAGCTAAGATGGATTAATCAACAACAAATCTAAAATTCCCTATCGTATTTAAGGTGAATAATAAATTCATTCCATCTCTATTTTATTCTACGATTATATTTTTTTGGATTTATGATTAAATTCGTTTTTATGATGGTATGGATGATGATATGCTTGAATAATATTATGTTTGATTTATTTTAATTCTTTCACATATGAATTTGCACGGTTTTGTTGTAAACTGGGAGTCTATGATTTTAGAATGCCATGGAAAAATTTTATGTTAAGTAAAACATGATTTTAGACATGGTTTTAATTTTCATAACTTCCCAAGTTATGGAAAATTTATTTGAATTTCTAAAGGAAAATATTATATAATTGGGTTTAAAATTTATTTGGATAATTTTAGGAATTAGGTCTGAAATTTTACTATGTTTGATTATATGATGAAAGAGATTTTCTATGACTTTTGGGGATTTTTCCCTTTTGATTTATTATGGAAAGTAAATTATTTTAAAAGAGTGAATTTTCTGCAAATGTTGGTTTTGTTAAATGGAAGGGCTTAAACGTTATAATTCTTTTAATTTAGATCTGGTTAAATGCGGCAGTTTTAATTATCAAGTATTTGAAAAGTTATACAACAACCAATCAAAGATTTACAAATAGGAAAGTAGATATAAAGTAATTATTAAAAGTTGTTATAATTCATCCTTTAATTCGAAAAAAGGTGGTTCCACCTCAAATAGCAGTACCTTTCAACTCCGTTGACTCCGCACCATCCCAGTCTAAACCCACATAGTCAAAATGAATACACAAGGTATGACTTAGATGGTACGTAGTGGATTGGAAGAAAGGTGGAAAACATGGTGTCAAAAGGATTGCTTCCGAAGGGGTTGAAACCTTGTTTTGTTTTCAAAAGTTAAGTTCTTTCCTTGTTTTACTTAAAGCTTTAGACATAGTCGAAATATATGCTTTCGGAAGTGTTTTTATAAATAGCTTCCGAAGAAGGCTGCTATATTATGTTAAGGTGTTAGCTTTCGAAGGGGTGCTTTTTCTTTAAATAAGAGCTTTCAAAAGGATTTGTTTCGACTAAGTTGAAACCCAACCGCTAATGTTCCTTTCGATTGTATTGAAGCCGTCAATGCCTTCGAAGGGTCATCTCTATTTTTAACTAATCTAAGCCAGTTCCTAAAAGCTTTCGAAAGGGGCTGAGGTTTCGAAGGTAATGGAGTCAAAAGGGGGTTTCGACTCTATAGTCTGAAGTTTTAAATTTAAAAGGTTGTTGCTTTCGACGAGATGGTTCCAACACCATCAAATTTTCCCTAAATTTTTTATAAGGGTTTCAAATGAGATACTTTCATATATAACCATTTGACCCAAATGATGTTTTTAAAAAGAATAAACCCAATACTTTCAAAAGGGGTACTTTCATTTGTTTCGAAGGTATGTTTTAAAGGACGTCTTGATACCATCGAAAGGTATGTTTGGTTTCGAAAAAGATGTTTTAAGATTTCAAAACATGAACCCAATCTCAGTTTAAAGGAACTACCATGGCATAAGCAAATAAAAGGTCATGAAATGAAGAAGTTTTCGTTTATCATAAAGGTTAAAGGGTTTAACCAAGATATATATATATATATATGATTCAAGGATAATAAACCATAGGTATTGGTATTATTTTGTTGTTATGGTTACTTCTTGATGTATTTATTCACATTGTAATTAGCCCATAATGGTAGTTTGGGGAAGGGCCAAAAAACCAATTATGTTGACCCAATAGTGAATATAACTTAAGAAATGTTAAAATATTAATAAAGATATTGGAAGCGACTAATATGTTCACATTAAGCCCGTGAAAATTATGTATAAAAAAAGATATGAGCGGAGACCAATAGGTTCATAGTCAGCCCATGAAAACTATGATTCATATTGGCAGTGGCCAATAGGTTTATAGTTCGCCTATAAAACTATATTCGGATTAAGATATCGACAGTTAGTCAATAGGTTCCTAGTTAGCTCATGAAAACTAGGATAATAGAAAAGATATTGGTGCTAACAATAGGTTCTTAGTGATCCCATGAAAACTATGAAATTGGGCAGACAGAATGTCAGAATGAATGGGGATGGGTAATCCAGATTTCATTTACTTGTTTTGCATATCATCATAATGTTTTGAAATACTATGTTTTAACCATTACGGATGCATGAGCACAGTATATGATTTTATAAATGTTTTAGGATACTAGTGAGGGAAAAACCCGTTCCGCTAAGTGGCGTGGTCTCACTAGATATCTAAATGGTTTGAGATGGTAAATTATTATTTATACCAAGCTTTATGTCTGATTTGAAATTTTTATTTTACCCTTAAACTCTCGAGTACTCAATTAACTTTGAGTAGGTTGAGAGTTAAGGTTTTTAGGTGTTCTTTTATTTAGATGAATAAAGCTTCCGAGGACGTCTAGGAGGCAAGCTTGTTATTGGAGTTCTTTTATTCCGTTGTAAGTTTGATTTTAAAGGAAAATTGTTTTAGTGTCTTATTATATACTCTGATCAACCAAGAGGGCATCTTCATATGTCGCTCTTGGCATATTTTGTATTAATTGTATGTTATCTGAATGTTCTGTGTACTGGGATTATGTAATGAATTTGAAATATTTTTAAATGGAATGTAGAATTTGTTTGTAGTTTTAAATTTTTTCCATATTCATGTATTTCTGTGTATCAATGAATCTAACACTACCGTATTTGGTTGCCGAGGATTAATAAATATGGATGACTTCCGCATTCGTTGTCGTTAGTTTTGGGCCTCCATGTAGGGGGATGTAACAGTTATGCTCGTTAACAATGTTAGGTTTACTTATCATTACTTTTGTCGATTAAAGATTAGTATCGATTCTTCTATACATGCACTTATGTCATATTTCTTCTTATTATTGTTCTAACTCATTCTATGCAGTTTATGAGTATGAAGGTATGTCTTACCTTACTTTAATGCAATTATGATGCATTTACATATTATATTATATTATATATTATGAAGTTGACACTATATCACTCAGGTTTTGTCTAACTTCTCACCTTTCCTTTCCCCATAACAAGATAGTAAGAATTTAAGGATGAGCATTTCTAATGGGAATCACTGTGCATATCTGGAGATTATTAATATTTAGCAGTATATTTCTATCTAAAAATTTGTCATTCAGACCATTTGTTCTAGCTTATGTATTGTTGGTACATGTGTTACCCATTTCAGATATTTTGTCAAAACATTTTTTTTAGCTATATAATGCACATAAGCTCATGTCATCTCACCATATCTACCACTTCGATGAATGTAAGTGCTAGATGAGACATAGTCTTATCACCCAGAATCAATCCAAGGATAAACTTCTCTACCTTCTTCCTTGGTGTTCTACTCAATTCTGCCTCATACGTCAATGGAGTATTGAACTTCTGCACATACATTAGAACCACATTCTTCCATGTTGCAATTCAGCAAACTCCTGAATGTAATTGACAACTTCGGTTCAATAATGAACTCCTCCTCGAACACCTCATTAAATCTTTCCCAAGTATTTTCTTGCTCAAGAACTTCCACTTTTATAGCCTCCCACTAAGCACTAGACAGTCCTTTAGATTGCATGGATACTAACTTTACCTTAAGAGCATTAGTGAACTCCATGTCTTTACAAATTCATTCACACATCTTTAGCCAATAACTTGAAAAAGTTGATTTTATTCCATCAAACATATCTCCATTCAAGCTTTGAAAGTACTGATTCTTTCAAACAAAGTTATCTCCTTTGTAACATGCGGAGATTGTGGTGGCACTTGCGGCTGAACCTGCTGCTTCGTTGGGTTTGCTATGAGCTGCAAGAAAAGCACATTCAAGCCTATGCTCCCTATTGTTGGAGCTGAAATCTATACTCCAGTGTGAACTCCAACTTGCAAGGCTGTCTCCCATCTTGGCTATTAGTTTTAGTACTCTTAGCCTCTCTCCTTGTACTACTTATCCTATTGTGATTTGTCCACTCCTCATCCATATCTTGCCTTTTTGTGAAGCAAGTATTCATTAGAAGCTAATGAAAAGAGAGAGAAACAATAATAGAATGATATATATATA
This sequence comes from Allium cepa, assembly GCA_030765085.1. Lineage (NCBI taxonomy): Eukaryota > Viridiplantae > Streptophyta > Magnoliopsida > Asparagales > Amaryllidaceae > Allium > Allium cepa. The sequence goes on along the minus strand of CM060935.1, from coordinate 38,686,432 downwards.
TATATATCTACCTATATACATATATATATATATAGAGAGAGAGAAAAGTACAGGTAAGTTATATGGTAGTGTATACACTTAACAAGGTGTTTGTTTTCTTCTAAGTACTTTAACTATTTCTAGGTCTGTTTTTCTTTGATGTCCCCTAACCTGAGCTCTGATATCAAACTGTAACATCCCACATTTCAAAACCTAAAGATGGAAACACAATGTGCTACAGTCACTTTGGAGTTATCTTTTGGTGATAGAATAAGTTCAGTCATACATACAAATGCAAACATACATACATGTATGTATGTGTATGTGTATATAAATAAGTAAATAGTGCAACTAAATAAATTCATTACATAAAGTCATCTTAGTAGTCTTTTCATTTTTCTTTCGTACATCCTGGCATATGCCCATATAAGGGTCAAATATAATAGAGCATAAACTGAGTGTCATGCTCGACATATGAAGATGTCATCCTGAATACTTTAACAGTGAAGATCAAACAATTATTATTCGATAATCATGGGTACTTCCTTTTCCTTTATCATTCTTTATTCGTCTTTCCATAACTACTTGTATAATCCATAAACTAAACCTACTCAATTGAGTGCCTATAGATTTATGGGGAATATAGTAATAAAAGCATGAATCATACATAAAGCCTAGTATAAGTTACATTACCCTAAACACTACATATAGTGAGATCATAGTGCTAAAGTACGGAATGGGTTATCCCCTCACTATTCAATAATTAAAATTCATTAACATGAATAATGATGCAAAACGTATCATATATAAGTATTCCCTACATTTATTACTACACTAAGACTAGGGTTCAAAAGTAATCTTTCATTTTTCCACTTAGGCTTTATACTATATTTCATAGGAATATCAATGTTTTTATACTTTCAATTGCGACAAAGGCGTTATGCCTTTAACGTTACTTAAGGTAATATTTATCTACATTCAGCCATGACTAGGGCCTACTGCTGTACTCGGATCTCAATGTCATATTTACTTTACTTTCAGCTGCAACTAGGGCCTTATGCCTCCCCTCCCCTTTCATTTATGATTTTTAATTTAGAAGTTGGGATGCCATAAAGGCCTTATACCTCTACCAAATGTATGCCACCTTCGGTCCTATGGTTGCACACATGCCTTAAACCAAAACCTGAGAATATGGTCATCTTTTTTTACTTGGTTGCCAATTAGGCCTTATGCCTCGCTGCCCAGTGCAATGTTATTTTGGATATTAGACTATTACTAAGGCCTTATGCCTCATTACCAAATGCAACATCATTTTAACATTGGGCTGCAACGTACGCCTTATGCCTTGCGATCGAAATCAACGTCTCTTTTGGACATTGGATTGCTACACAAGCCTTATATTTCGTTAACGAAATCAATGTTTCATTTGGACATTAGGTTGCCACTCAAGTCTTACACCATATTATCAAATGCAGTGTCATTTTTGGACATTGGGTTACCACTAAGGTCTTACTCCTTGCTTTCATGTAATTCCATAAATAGGTTTTCTGATGCCATCTGAGCCTTATACCGTCTTAATTTTTTTTTATGTTTTAAATATGCATTTAGTTGTCATCTATGGCCTTAAACCCAAATCTTCATCTCCATATTGAATCTCCTCCAATATTTAATAAGACTCGGCTATACTACCCTTGTTCTATTCTAGGGTAGCCTAGTTTGTCCATGGGTACATTCTGACCCCTCCTAGACACCACGCTAGTTCTTGGTATACCCCGTTATATTTTAGCAACTTCTGCACATGTGTGTTGCCTTCAAGCTAGCTTTTAGCTATAGCATCCTCCATTAACACTCGCCTTTGGCTGTCTGCCTAACATTTGTCTAGTTTATTATACTTAGACATTTTCTTATTATTTTATCGGTTCACATCCTTCTACAAACCTTCTTTTATTTACCATCTCAACTCTTCTACACGAAGTAAAGCCTGACATTTAAACACGATGTGCGCTCACATTTTCACGTGTCCCCTCCAGATTCGCTCAGCCTCCACTTTTAATTTATTATGGCATCCTTTATTTCACTTTATAGGATCTTGTCCCTTATTACTTAGTCATATAATTTGCACACATAAATAGATCTCAGTTAGCTTATTATTTAACTTTGACCTTCACATTAATATTTCAAAATGATTATTTTAGGATGGGAAATTACTTAAAAAATTCTAGAAATGTGTAAATATGTTTTGAGCACATTTTTACTCATATTTATTTTTGAAAGCCTTTTTCCCTTACTTAATTTTAATAAACGTATTACTTTAAAAATTCATATCTACATGTTTTGATGTATGGGAACCTGCTAACTTAAAACAAAACCATATTATATTCTCTTATCATTCTGAAATCATCTGAATATGGAAATAACTCTACATCTAGTTTATCTATTTTACCCAAAACACTCATTAAAACATTGTTTATCTCATATAAACAACCTATGCATATAAACTCTATCGTATTTAGTTAATACCAAATTCAAAAAATAATGAAAACAATAAGAATGTTTGTAATACTCAATTTAGTCTTGGGATTTACATGATCATTAGTTTCCTTAGGTTCCTTAGCTTTTCCTCTTCATTTTCTTCATTTTGCCGCCGTTAACAAGTTCCCAAGTTTTTATTTTTGTTTAACTAAAGTGAGAATGCATGAATAAGGTAAAGGTTACTTTGTTTTATTGTATCCCTTCCATAATTAGTTGTGCCACCGGCCTTATGGCTTTATCTCTTATTTTGATTCATTCTCAAGCCATATGAACTATTCATAATAAGTAAATGTACAACTAAATACTTATTGTAATAAGCTACTTTCATTTTAACTTTTAATGACACAAGTAAATAAATGTCCTCCGATTATTTACCTTGTCTAAAATCCACGTTTTCTTAATCAATTGGTCATTCATTATTCTTTAAATTTTTGGAGGTATTGCACACTCAACCTGATCTCAACCTAAAATAAACTTCTACTCCTTTATCCTTGGTATTCTAATCATATTGGCCTCATACTTAGACAAGGCTTTAAGTTTTTGCACATGCTTCTGTACAGTCATATTCTACTGTTCTAATTCAATAAACTCCTTGAATATTTCCAACAATTCCAATCTGAGAATGAACTGCTTTCGAACATCTCTCTAATCTTTCTTAAATAATTTCCTACTCTGGAATCTCTGCCTTCAATATCTCCTACTAGATGCTTACTAATATATTTAACTGCGCAGATACCAACTTCATTATATCGGCATCGGTAATCCCTATGTCATTACAAATCAAATCACATGTGCCTAGCAAATCATATCCCTTCAATGCTTGTTTCGTACCATCAAATATTTCTCCTTCCAAACTTTGAAAATCCTTGTTTATCTTCATGAAATCTTTTTCGATTGGCCATACACGGTCTATAGGCACATTCAGGACCTATGATGGTACTTGCTATGTACCAAATTTGCTATAAAATGCTGGAAAAGTGCGTTCATGTCCACGATTTCCACAACCAAGGGAGGCATCCTATTACTGGCTTAACTTGAATTTTCGAGGTTGCCTTCCCACCATGGCCATTCATTTACATATTACTATTGTATTTACTAACATTTAGTCTTACACCATCAAACATCAAACATCCGCTTCCCATCTTCATTCTTGCTTTCTGCATAAGAAGGTGTTCGCGAGAAACGAAAGTAAAAAGAGTGAGATCACTAATGGAGGGATATATATCCACTTATTTATCCAGATTAAAGTACAAGTACGTTACACACAAATATATATATATATATATATATATATTTATGTGTGTATGTACATATACATATATGTATGTATAGCGTATACCCTCTTTATGGTGATTATTTTCCAATTATCTAATTTATACCTAGCTCTGATTTACTTAAACTAAGCTTTAATGCTAAGTTATTGTTGGATCTAGCTCAGCACATAGCAGGTTAAATGAGTGAGTTGCAATTTTACCATTCTGAATCTTATTAGGCCAATGAGATCTAAATTAATTCAGATCCAATTTAAATAATTTTTTAGTAAACTCGTTATTTTATTTAATTGATTAATGATAGGATTTTTGTAACATCCCCCACTTGGAGGCCCAAAACTAACGACTACGAATGTTGTAGTCATCCATAGTTATTAATCCTAGGTGATCAAATACAGTAATGTTGGATAAATTGATATATCAGCAACACATGGATATGGAAAAAGTTTAAAATTTTCAAAAATTCACATTTTATTCCAAAACCCCATTTCAACATTCTTTACATAATCCCACAACGTTAACCACATTCAGAAAATATAAGCATTACAATATACATCAAAAGCGACATATGAAGATGCCCTCATAGTGATCAGAGTATATAATAGGCAATAAACAACTTTTCCTTAACTAAACAACATAGCGGAATCATATCAAAGAGAATTCAAATAACTACATGCCTCCTGCATGAATTCGAAAGCTTATTTGTCTTAAGAGGTAGCAGAAAACCTCAAATCTCAAAATTTTCAAAATCAATTGAATACCCAAGAGTTTAAGGGGAAAACATAAACTTTGAGTCAAACATAAACCCGGTATGAATATCTAATCATTTATATATCTAGTGAGACTACGACGCTTAGCGGAACGGGTTTCTCCTCACTGGTATCTTTGAAACCTTGCTTTGGACCTCACTGGATAGCCTCCTTTGGAAGCATATATCTCTTTTCAAAACATTAGACTCATGCCTTTTAAAACACTTTAAAATCCTTCTTTCGAAACCATTCAAATATAATAAAGTGTTACTTATTAATTATTTGAATCATAGCTATGAAATCATTGGAAGTATCTCTTCCTAAAATATTGAAAGTCCCCCTTTCGATATCGTTGGATTTACCTTTAAAAATATTGTTTGGGTTAAAGTAAATATAATTGAAAGTATCTCTTTCGAAACCATTCTTTACCATATAAAAATGTTTGAGAATTTATGACGGTGTCGAAACCGTCCCTTTCAACAGGGTCGAAAGCATACATTTAAAATACTAAAGACTAGCTTCGAAACCCCTTTTGAAGCCATTGCCTTTGAAACCCATAACCCTTTCGAAAGCATTTAGGAAGTCGCTTAATATAGCCTTAAAATAAACAATACCTTTCGACAGCATTGATGACTTCAATACACACGAAAGGTAAGAGAATTAGCGGTAGGGTTTCGAATGTTTCGGAACCCCTTCTTTCGAAGGCATTGATTTATAATTAAAGAAACTCCTATGATACCTCCTTTTCTTTTAAAACAAACATGGCAACCCCTTTGAAGGCCACTATAAAACTCCTTTTGAAAACATACGTATCGACTATGTCGAAAGGTTAGTAAAACAAAGGCAGCCGCTTAACTTTTTAAAACAAACTTATATATCGACTCAATCAGAAGCATGCTTTCTACACCATACCTTCCACCTTTCTCCAATCCACTACGTGCCACCTAAATGATACCCTGTGTATTGGTTATGGCTTAATAGGGTTTCGACTTGGTTGAAGGCGAAAGGTAATGGGTGAAAGGTACCTTCAATAGAGGTGGAACCTGTTTTTTTAAGTTAAATGTCAAATGAAGCAACTTATATCAACTCACCTGCCTACGTATAAACTTCTTATTGGTTGCCCTAACTTTTCCCATGCTTTTAAAAACTAACTGCCTTCTTATTTTGGATAAGCATCAAGCTTAGAATTTTATGGATAAAACCTTCAATTGCAAATATAATTAAATCATTTGGATCTTCTTCTTAAATAATTTAATTTTTATATCAAATGACTTAAAAAAAATCCCCAAAAATCATAGAAATTGACTTTGATCATGTTATATAACATATCAAAATTTTAAACCCAAATTACCAATATATTTTCTAAAACAAATTTATGAACTCAACATGCTATTTTTCATTCAAAAATTCATAATAATCTTTTCATAGCTTGGAAAATTATCAAACTTAAAACATGACTCTAAAATTATATTTTGCCTAACATATAATTTTTCCACGGCATTTAAACATTAATATCACACGGTTTTGGTCTAAAACCATATGAACCATCATTTAAACAATTTTGTTTAAATTTAAACAAACTACAATTCAAGCATAACATCATAAAACATCTTATATTCAGCAAATAAAGATGGAAATTATTATTCACCTTAATTTTTGATAAGGGAAGTGGATTGAGATGAGTTTGATTCCCCTCTTTAATTCTTTTACTTTTTCCTTGAACGTCTTCTTCTTTTCTTATAACTAATGGCCAACCTTCTTTCTTTTATTTACGTTTCTTATTTATGAAAAAGTGATAATGAATGTGAATGGCTTAAGGGACACATACATATAAGGGTGAGAATCATGGAAGGCCAATATCTGTTATGCCCATATATAATTTATTTAGTCTATAAACCATTCTTTAAGCCCATTTTTATTAATAAGCACGACCATTTAAATTTATTCAAACAGTCCCTTTATCACTTAACATTTACATTATTCTATTTATTTTATCTAATTAAATATCCTGAATAATTTTATTTTGAAATTAGAAATGTTACAATTTTATTTTACTGAATATATGTTAATATAAGTGCACATGCATAACATATACACATATATGCGCACATGCATATGCAGCAAGTAATGTGTGCATGATTTAACATGCCCGCATTTAAGTGTTGGGATTTATACCGCAATGAACATGTTAGCTGCTCCATATAAACATTTGTCGTTGGTATATAATATTAATATAATATAACACATTCTTATATACATATATATATCTCTGTGTGTGTGTGTGTGTGTGAATATAAATTTACATATAATTATAATAGTAACCAAACATATATATATGTATAGGTTCATATGAAAAATAATTATTCGTACTATAAATATAAAGCAAATTTCAAAATTCAAAAATTGAATTAAAAAATTGAAAATTTGAACTTAGATCTGGATTTAAAAAATTTTAAATTTTAAATTCATAAATAAATTATATATTTATATAAATTTGTAAATATATGAATTTATTTTCAAAAATATATGCAAATATATTTTATATTTCACAAATTTAAATTACTTATAACGTAATACTCTAAAAAATTTAAAAAGAAATTAATTAATAAATAATAAGGATAAAATGGAGAATTTCGCAAACGTTGGAATTTGGCTACAAAAGATACTATTGCGTTCATAGCGATTTTCTGATCAACTTTCATATACAAAGTTTCAAGATCAGAGCTCAAATAGAAAAGTTAATGATGTTTGATGTTATTCGATTTAAAATAATTCAAACAAACTTAAATGTAAAGATTTAATAATTTTAATTTTTCAAATTAAAAACATTATTAAATATTTTAACATTACTGAAAATTTAATGTTGGGGGATAACTTAAATGGTAGTGTGTAATATAGGAAACAAATCGAAATATAACGGAAAATAGTAAATTTTTGGCCATAGAAGAAGGCTGGTCGACCACGTCACTAGACGAATCGACCACCTAGAGAGGACTAGTCGACCTTGTTGATTCATGGGTTTTGATTCATGACACAAGCTTCAGAGATCATAAGACGAACTACAAAGAGAATACTATACAAAGGCGACAAAAAGAGAATAAAAGTAAATTGTGCACTACAAAGGAGACAAGACTACAATCCAGATATTGAGATACGGACACAACTTTTGATTGAAACTCTTCATGAAAGATTGTAACTATTCTACAACTATATAAACATGTTCAAATCACTTCTACAATCACCGATTCTTGTTTATAATTCTGAAATCTATTCTCTATTTATTTCTGCAAATAAAAGCATTCATTCTTATTTAATATCACTAGAATCCTTGATTTAAATCATAAACTTCGATTCTACGTGATTATGTTCCTTCTAAATCTTCACACACATATATACTCTTGAGGATTTGATTATAGGAAAGTTGTACTATCAAAAGACAATCAGTGTTATTCAGAACACATTCGTCAACAAACTATTTGTATTGAAGTTAAAGTCCTCTTCGGCTGTTGAGGCGGAAAAATTCCTGTTCGGCTGCTCAGGTGTCGTATACCTATTCCTCCGGGTGAAGTGAGGGGTTTAGTTTAAATCCAGAGGGTATTCTGGGACTGGACGTAGAATGGAAAGTTCGAACCAGTATAAAAATTCCTGGTGTGCTTACTTTAATTTTTTATTTTACTGCTATTATCAGTTTCCGCATTTATATACCATATTACACGATCCTTAGTACTACACGTACACTTTCAGACCTGTTGGCATATGATGGCTAAGGTTTGTTTAGGCTACGAATGACCCTAATTTTATTATATAAAATGAAATTGTGAAGTAAAATGGCTAAGGTTGAAGTTAAAATATGGTTATAAACACACAATGTAAATATAGCTTGTTTTAGGGAAATTTTGGAAATAAATTAAAAGATATTTCTAAGGGTCTATTTCCATGGTTTTTCAGTACCCCAAGGGTGTAATTTACTATAAAAATTTAAAATCTTAAATCATTTATTTTAGTGGTTAAAACTAGTCGCAAAGATTGTGTTTATCAATGCCGGTACCCAGGACTTTTAATAGCATTTATAATAGGCGATAGTAATCCGCTTATGGTTTTAGGTGTTTAAAAATGATATTTAAATTTGGTATTTTTCTATAGTCTTTTTAGAGATGTTTTCAAACATATTTTTCAGTATTCGAAATTTGGTTCGAAGTTTAAATATATATTTTATTATGTATGAATTTTTGAAGTAAAAGGGTTTTAAATTATAAAACATTGTTTTCAATTACAAATTATAAATTTTCAAGTTATAATTTAGATAGATATTTAAAACCTATTTATAATTGTTTTCAAAGTATTTATGTATATAAGTTTTGAAAGAGGTAATTAACTATGCTTAACACTAAAAACCAATGAGGTAGATATCTTTATATATGAGAGTTAAGATTAATGTTCGAGAAGAAATATGAACAATAGAGCTTTAACCTATTGACTTCCCTATTGACAAATGAATAATTAAGTTGAAATGTCAGAAACATGTTAATTTGTTGTTTACTTATTTGTTCAAAAAGTAATTAACTTTGCTTAATGCTAAAAGCGAAAGAAGTAGGCATATCTATTTGCGAGAATTAAGATTGATGTTTGAGTAGAGATATAAGTAATAAAGCTCTAACCTATTGCCTCCCTCTTAACCGAGGAATATTTAAGTCAGGAATGTCAGAAATGTGTTAATCATATTATTTGATGTCTCATTTATGAAAGTCGTTAATGCTATACTATACACTAAAAGCCGACGAGGTAGACTTATCCGTTTGTGAGATTCAAGAATGAAGTATCCAGACAAGGCTTTGATATGAAACTAGTGCTCTAACTAACTTGGCTTTAGTCTTGAACGAGGGATATTATAAGTTGGAATGTCGAAAAAGAGTTAAACTGTGAATTCTATAAGCTATCATTTTGAATCACCCTACATCCCTTAGTATTCCCAAAAAGGGCACAACAAAGGATGTGGTGCGTTATAGGTATAGCTAAAGCATCACAGAGACTAAGATTCATAAGATAAATAAGTGAAAATAGAAAAAACATTTAAATAATAAGTTATCATTCAAAATTAAACTTCATCTCAGAATAAGTCATAAAAACATAAAATATCTCAAAAACTTAAAATGTCTCATGTCTCACGAAAATACATCTCGGTCTCATAAAAGCAGAGTATAAAGATAACAATAGTAATAATCCCTCTCAGAAGTGCCAATCCATCATAAGCCAAATGGAAAGGATGAAAAGCATAAGAATACATCCGAAATGAGAAAACTATGAAAATGAATCTCCAATCAACTTGAATCAACTATCCTCAATTAAACTGGCTTATTTCTTTATCTTTCTTAGAAATGCTAGTAATTACTTTCACTCACCAGACTTATTGGTGAAAAGGAACGATAGAGGAGTGGGTCAGACAATAAGTCTAGTGCCTAAAAGTAATTACTAGCATTTCTAAGCAAGATAAAGATAATAAACTAAGCAATAGTTCTAGCTTGAAAGGAAAATAAAGGAAAGAAAAAACTCGCATAGAGTACTGTTTGACTGTTTACTTTGGTTGTTTCGATTGTTTGCAATTGTCTTAAATTGCTTTGATTAGGCTAAAATCCTAATTCTACTCTTTGATCAGCCTATTCTATCTCTATTGTGCCATGGTGAACCAATCCTGTTGGTCACAACAAAAAACTACTCTTTAGCGCATAGGACGCAGTAGCGAATTATTTTCCATAATCGATGTCGCACGCTCGGTCATCGCCGGTACAAACTAACCGTCGCCCCCTATTTGACCCTTTATTTACCTTAATCAATATAAGCGTGCCTAGCCTCACCTAACTGTTGTGAGACCATCAGTCCTTGGCCTGAAAGGGTGCCCAGCCTCACCTTACTGTTGTGAGACCGTCAGTCCTGGTCCTAAAAGGGAATGCTGCATGTACTGGTCCAAACTAAAAATCTTCTAGTTTTGCGCTCCTTGCCCAAATCCCCAGATTTGAGCTCTAACTATTGGCCAGTTATTTACCCTAATCAGCATAAGTGTTTCCTAGCCTCACCTACTATTGTGAGACCATCACTCCTAGATCTGAAAGGGAATGCTGTCGGTACAGGCCCTACTTCTATATTTGCTTATTAATTTAATCTAAGTTTAAAAATAAGCCTCTTCAGTTATTTCTGCTGTATTTTCTTATTAACTTAATCCAAGATCTAAGTTTTAAAACATGCCTCTTCTGTTATCTTTTTCTTTCTAGTTATAAACTGTGTTATAATTGTTACTCTTCTATTTTCTCTTTTTAGTTATAACCATTTGTTATAATTATGCTTGCAAATATCTTAAATTTGTCAATTTCAGTCCATCTCTATTTTTATTTATGCTCTCTTATTATTACATCTGATTTCTGTAAATTTAGTGTTTTTCTATTTTAATCCATATTAGTGAACTCTTCTCTTTTTATTGTCCCATTTGCGTCAAAAAGGATAAAATCTCAATAGAACGAAACTAACATTTACAGGCTAAATTTTAACTTTAAAATAGATGTAAATAAATATAAATAACTGAATAAAATTATTGAATAGTTGAATAAAATAGACTGAAAGAACTTCTGAAATTTACTTAAAAACTAATTTTAAATAACTTATAAAAATTGTCTCAAAATTTTAGAAATACTACAGCTACTAAGAACCCTATTATTTTCTTACTTAAAAATCTAAAATAATAAAAAAGCACTCACCTGTGGTCCTTTGCTCTATTTTTTGGCTTTTTCGGATCTACTTTTATGGCATAGAATATTTTATCAAAAAGTTGTCCTCCATAGAAATTTTTTCTATTTAGGGTTCAGTCTCTGACAATGAACCCAAATGGGAGAAAATCTAAATGAGAAAAATAGCTACGCCTAGGGTTCTATTTATAATGTGACTTAGGGATCTTAGACTGTTGGATTTGAAGATTAAATCTGGTGTAACCATGTTATAGGCACCCTTGGAACCGTCGGATTCAGTTACAAATGCACAGGATTAACCAAAAATTAAAATTTTAAGGTGTTCGGCTCGTATCTGGATGAAATATCATCCAGGCAAAAGTACGGGTCGATCAATGTTCTTTGGAGGTCAACCTGACCAAAACAAGGGTCAACCCCTAAGGGTCTTGTTATATTATTTTTATTCGGTTTTGCTTATTAGTTCTGATTTCTCGTTTCTCTCATAATTTCTCCATACTGACTTGGATTTCGGCAAGTTATATATGAAAATTGCTCAAACAATTACTACGAGTTTCTATTCTGACGATTTCACAAACTTATTTTATTGTTTAGTTAATTTTTTAATTAATTATTATAGCTCAAATTTTGGTTTGTTATATTCTCCCCTCCTTAAAGGATTTCGTCCCCGAAATCTCCAAGGATAGAAGAATGAAATAAATATTTTCATCCAAATTCCATAACCACATATTCAACCATCATCCATTACATCCATTGTCCTTAAGCTTTTTAATGAAATTTATGATATATGCAATAGTGTAGTGTCAATGTCCCTAACTAACGTGAAAGATTAGGCATTCTATTGATTCAGTCGACCTCCTTTTTATGCGCTCATGTCCGTGCCATATATCCAAATGAATGGAAATTCCACAATGACAACTTATAGTTCTATATGTGTACTACAATCATAATCCAAATGCAACAATCATATGATAATCACCCATTTATAGCAACCATGAAATAAAAATGCAAGTGCACACACATCCATACGCATATGCCTTAGTGAGCTAGTTAGTCCATCTCTATGAGATAATAGTGCCTAGTGTGTGTATATGCGTCCATTAGCTGTTGAATATGCTAGTATATGATTTTTGTTTGATGATAATAATCATATATATACATTTGTTTAAATGTATTTGTTAACGTATTATTTTATTTTTCACATAATTAAATAAATATTCGATGAATAAAACAAATATCACAAGTTTAACTTTAAACGGATATTTTATTCAAACAAATATTTATTATAATTTTTGAATAGTACAAATTTGAGCTCTCACTATATATATATACACATAATTTTGATTACATTACAATTATCATTTACATCAGCACCTTACTACATATCACTCATTCACTTAAAATTGATCTTCAACTTCATTCCAGATTGAATCCAGCATCTGAGCAATTTGCAGAATAAACACTAATGTAGTAAAATTGAAAATAAAATATTTTTGCAGTATAAAAGAAATTGTGATTTTTAAATTTTTATTTGCCTCAGTTATTTGGGTTGTTCGTCATCAATTAATTTTGAATTCACCATCCACGAACAGCTTGTGACATGCATAGTATATCACTGTACATGCCATAAGGTCGTGCACACCGATATACACTTGATAAAATTACAGGGATGTGAGCACAAGGTTAAACCCAAATCAAAAGCCTAGTTCAACTCAAGTGAAACAAATAAAGCCACGACACAAGCAAAAGGTCAAACCCGAGCTTTAAAGCTAGATTCAACACAGGTGCAGTCCAAAAATACAAGTACAATAGAATGGTCAAAACGGCTAAAATGGAAACAACATCAAAATTCAGTGTCGACCAAAACTGCATCAAGGAAACATAACCAAAATACAATGCAGAGAAACCTAAACCAACACATACAGCATACATATATACATGTATACACACAGTGTGTGTGTGTGTTTGTGTGTATGCAACGAAACTCGAGGCAACCAGACAATATACAAGACCAAGCTGTGCACATGCAGACACAAACCAAGTGGCTCAACTACTCAATGACAATTTCAAAAGACTACAAAGCCTCGTCCAAGACCAGACTACAATTACATAGAGCAACCATATACCAGAACTGGAAACAAGTCGAGGCAGTAGATAGTGCAAAGTGGCGAATGCAAATACAACATACCAAATGAAACAAAGACAGAACACCATGCAGAACCAGACTACATGAATGCACAGTACAGAATACATGTTACAAAGGACAGAGGTGACATTAATGTACAAATATGCCAGACCAACTCGAGCTAGTCTATACACAAGACTGTGACACATAATATGAGAAAGCACGCACAAAGTTAAATGGAACCTGATTTAAAAGTAACGCAACAGCGGCCATGATCAATATACATGCACAATACATCTGACTCAATACAACAAACCATGATGAACTCAATCAATGCCGAAGCCATGGAACAGCAGGCCAAAGTCAAAGCAAAGCCAGACATGCCAGATTTTTTATGAAGCCGAGATGAACAAGACAGAAAAATGAAAGTAAAATTCTCATCTCAAAATAGTTTCACAAAATTAGGTTTGCATTCAAAGACAACTGCAGGTCAAAGTATAACCGAAGTCAACAATATATAAAACTATGGACAATGCAAACAATATATATATATATATATATATATATATATGCAATCTCAAACATTTCTTTACAGATAATAGTTTTAAAATAATCAAGTCAATTCATATAAAAATTCAAGTCAAAGCCATGAGAAATTGAACAAAGTCAATGTCAAGCCGCAGTTCAACACACAGCAGTAAAACCAGAAGCGATAGCAAAGCATTTTAACAAAATCAAAGTGGCCAACGTGAACTAAAAATCAAACCGTAATGACCAAGGAAGTCGAACAAGTCAGAATATTAAGCCGTCGTGGCCACGAAAGAAATCAAGCCGTGAGAAACAAGAAACAAAAATATACAAAATTGAGGAAGTCAGAAATCATCTCAATCATTCAAGCATAATCGAATGGCCAAACAAAATTATCAAACGAGTTCATATAATTTATACGAATGAGATTATATGAATTAAGTTCCTATATAACCCATTAACATCATCGGCCAAAAGATCATGCGAGTTCAAGCATATCACAGATCACAACTTCAATTAGGAACTCGAATCAAGTCGAGTATATTATAAATCAAAGAAGGAACGAACGTACCAATTTTCACAACAGATAAACTCGACTCAGATTGAAGGAGCCACGAGCAAAGTGAAGAGACAGTCGACTGCCGACGCAAATTAGAGTAAAAGCCATTGTAATCGACTTAAAATCAATCGGCTACTTCAATTATCCCAAACCCCTAATTTTCGAGCAAAGGGAAAGAGGAACGAAGTGAGCAATGAATTATCACAGACAAAAGAAGATACAGGCCGATATAATATAAAAGAAAAAAGGGAATTATCTTTTATTTTGGGCCGACATTTCTATTGGGCTTAATATTCAAAAATTAGGCTTTTGAGTTATTTAAATTGCTTTTATTCTATATTTCTTTTAAACGTTTGTAATTACTAGTCGTGTGACTAGGGGATGAACTACGGTGGTGTAGTTCGAGAATTCGCAACTCGGTGGCTAAGTTGTGGCAGGGTTTTGAGAGTAGAGTTAGGTTAGTCGATAGCGTGTGTTGCGAGTTTACGTGTGTAAGCGTCTGACTACTTAATTTCTAGTAGAAACCAATAGGGAAGCACATAGGCAGGATTTTGCCGAAGCTGGGTAAGTCTATGTGTTCCATTTTCTATTCTTCTATTATATGTGCTGCAATAATTCTTCTATATATATGTTGCAATTATTTTATATAAACTTCCACAATAATTTTTATAATTAATAGTATCACCCTATTCACCCCCCTTATAGGGTGAAATCGATCCTACAAGTGGTATCAGAGCCAGGTTCAAAAGCTATTTTTGTTTTAAAAATTTGATTTTTCAACGACCAATTTTTGCTTGACAAATTTGAATTTTTAAATGGCTTCTTTTAATAATGCTTTTACCAAGGTTCGGTCCAATATTATTCCTCATGTTTTCGATGGAACAGATTTTTTGAATTGGAAATTAAAAATGGAATTTCATTTAAAATCTGTTAATTTTAAATGTAGGGATATTATTGAAAACAGGTGTGATATAGTAGACTAGAAAATTACTTTGATTAATGCTCTTGCTATGCACATACTATATTCTTATATTAATCAAGATAATTTTAACTTTATCTCTCATTGTGAAAATGCACAGTAAATTTGGAATACTTTTGATGCAATATATGGTGCTAAAGTCAACAGCAACGAGAAATCCTCCTCAATCGACTCGGTTAAAAAACAAGCGTAATAAGATTGGTAAAAAACAGTAGTGATGAGGATGATGATGATGGAGCAGCTGAGCTGGCACTACTAATGAAGAAATTTAAAAAGTGGAACCGCACATATAGAAATCTTGCTCTAAATTAGCAATTGAAAAGCAGAATAGTCAGAGCACTAGACAACTCAGAAGAGCAAAAAAGCATATGTCACAAGTGCAATAAACCTGGTCATATCAAACCCAATGGTCCTTGAATTCAACTCGACCAAGAAAAGAATTCAAAATGGAGAATTTTTGCAGCCAGTGGAGTAAAAGTTAATGTTGCGTGCTTTAAACTGGATGTGGTAATAGTAAGAAGGAAGGAGGGGATTGCTTAAAAGTTGCAATCGTTTACACAATACGCGACCAACAAATCGACCTCCTGGCCAACCGGTCATGGATTTATTTGTATGTGTAAGTCTGTGTATTTTTTATACAAAATTTGTTTATTAAATAAATGTATTAATATTTTTACAACTAATTCTTTTAAAAATAAAAAGATGATTTGCATTTATATAATAATAATTAGATTAAAGTTTATTTAAATATTAATAATTATTTATTTAATTAGAAGTTGATTATTAATGAAAAATTTAGTTTTTTATTTTTAATAAATCTATATAAGTCCTATAAATTTCTAGAAAAATATGAATTGGGCCTTAATTGATATTTTATAATTTTCAAAATATATTTTATGAAATTTTAATATATAATTCAAGTTTTGAAAATGCATTTATTTAATTATGAAAATATTAAATTGATTTGTATATTTTAAAATTATTTAAAAATATTATTTATTTGTAAACAATTATGGAATAATTGCTAAGCGTTATATTTAGATTTACAAAATATTTTTTCGGTTTCAAAGGAAAGAAATGAGTTTTCTAATGTTATTGATAAGTATTAAATTACTGTTTAGTTTTATAAAAGATTGAGAAATTAATTACCTACTATAAAGTAAACATTATATTCGGTTTGAATTAATTATCCATTTCTAAGCACTCATTTTGTTATGTTAAGATTACATGTTATAAATTATTCAATGTTAAATATTGATTTTTTATAATATATCTATATATATATAATTATTTGAATAATCTCTTTTATGTTACTTTTATAATCATTCTTTTCTTATATATTGAATTGGTTCATATGAATGATTCATCGTTGATCATTCTTTTCTTATATACTTAATCGGTTCATATGAATAATTCACCATTGATTTTGAGTTGATTAATGTTTTAATATGATATGGTGTTGACATCCTTCTATATGGATTCGTGATATTATCATTTTTTATAATAATTTGTTTATGATGATTTTAATTCTATGTGACAAGAAATGTGAATAAACAGAGTTATAATATCATTTGGGATAGGGCATTTTGTAATATTTCTCCCGTTATTCTATAGACTTGCTATATAGATTATTTACAGAGATTGAGTGTGGTTTACAATTAGTGAATAAATGTCTGAGCATTACGTGGTGGTATGGGACGTTGATGTGATACTTATTCGGTTATTCAATGTAAGTAGACGTCACTGAAGTGATGGGAACTTGGATTATACTTATGCGATGTAATGCTTGGGTAGAGCAAGATTATATGCTCGAGGTAGAGCGAGTATATACATATATGTTTGGGGTAGAGCATTACGGATGATTGCGTTATGGTGGTGTACCTAACTATATATTATCTATCATAAAGTGCTTCGAGATGTAATTAGGAGTTAGTGGGAAGCAGATGGTCAATGTCCACCTTAGTGGCCTGATCTTAGGGTTGCCCCCTAGATCTGCGATACCTTTTGTTGTCGTCAAACCAAAAATTGGTATAACACCCTTGATGCCATGCATGATGAGCCAAAATTCGATTTGTAACATCAGTGACATGATGACTAAAAATAGCCTAGTTGATGATGTCAAATGATCATAAAATATCAAAAGTAGTCCCAACATTCATGGGTTAATACAATATAATGCCGTTTAGAAAAGGTTTCGTGATTCCTACATACTTTTGATGTAGCTATTCAAAAGCTCATGTCATATATTCAAGGGAGAGATAGAATAAGTTGCATATATGAGCAATAGTCCATTAGGCATTCGTTAATGAACTAAATAAGCAATCTCCATGGTTTATTATCCATTGATCATATATAGGAAGAAAAATAAAGGCCACATATATAAACACTAGACTAGGCCGAAGCTCATGTG
The DNA here is from genome assembly GCA_030765085.1 of Allium cepa. Classification (NCBI taxonomy): domain Eukaryota; kingdom Viridiplantae; phylum Streptophyta; class Magnoliopsida; order Asparagales; family Amaryllidaceae; genus Allium; species Allium cepa. The sequence continues at coordinate 38,668,569 of CM060935.1, read as the reverse complement.
GCTTTATGTGAGATAAAGTGAAGATAAAACTTTAGGCCCAAAGAGCTCTAGTATATGCATATTTATGTGAAAGTTGCACAATTAATAACAATTAAGCTAGGTAGGCTATGTTAATCATTTATCCAAGGCTTTGTTCATATATAATTACAAGGTTTACAACTGATTCAAGATTTTTCCAATTCGATTTAGGGTTACTTTATTTAATTTTGAGCAGAAAGAAAAGAAATGATCACCCCTCCTCCATTAGGTCCGTATTTATAGAGGTTGAGAGGTGTGACTAGCTACCACGTGTCACTTCTGACATGCTTGGATTTCGTCATCATCAACCATATCAATGGTATTTGGCATCAAGTCTTAATTCGATGATCTTTGACATTCCTTTGTATGATGATGAGAAATGGCATCATGCCAGGCATTCGGCATCCATACTTGCATTAATAGCCTTTAGAATCGCTTTAGAAAGGAGATGCTTATAATATTCTTCATTGGCTAATGATTTACAACATGCTCCTTATATTGTCAGTGTGCAGAAATCTCCTCGTACTACAGCTATTCAAAAAGCGACATCCGTCTAATATTGATGTCTTTCGACATCCATCCTACTTATCCTCCGGATCGATGACATGCGATATCAAAGGGATGCAACATCTATGGGAGGCGCTACATAAGAGAGGCGGTGTCATCTAGAGTTTGACATCAATCCTTGTCTTGATGAAGTGCAACACTTGCATTATTTGTTGGTGATGTGCGAAATCGATGAGATGTGGCATTGATAAAGCACGTAATGGATGATATGCGATGTTGATAAAATGCGACACTGATTCCATGCAGCATGGATGACATGTGGTATCCACTTTTATCTTTATTGATGGAGCATGACATCATTATGGTTGTAGGCTTTTGGTATCTTTCCACTTACTAGTCTTCGATATTGACTTTCATACTGATGAAGTGTGGCATCCTGCCTTGTAGTTAACTCTTGACATCAACTTCTATCTGGCTTTCTTTATTTATTAATAAGCGCGACAACCCATATCGCCCTTGAATTCGACATCCTTACTGCTGACATGCTTTATACCTTCGAAATCATGAATGCTGGTAAAAACATTATTTTTATTCTCTTTAGAATATATATGGATAACATTTTTCCTGCTCCTTGTATAAAAAAGTTTTTTACACTTTAGTGTAAAATCAAGAACTTTCTTCCTTTTCCAATCCTTTGCAAGGTTTTCTCTCCAACCTATTTTCCCGCAAAAATCAAAGCAAGCCATGATTTTTGTCATTAACTTTTAAATTTGATTTTGGAAAAACCTTTCAATATTTTGACAAGATTCTAAAGGATATTTCATTTGTAGTCTAATGTTACTTTTGGAAGCAACAAATTTGCTTGAAAAGGCCAAAAATCTATTTGGCAGCAATTTTACTTGAATAGAAACGTGTAAAATCAAGATTAGAAAAGTATTTAGAAATAATGATTTCATGAATGGAAAACTAGAAGGCCATTTAAGAATTATAATTTCCTAAATATAAATCCAGAAAACCATCTGGAAATATCATAAGAGGAAGGACTATAAACTCTTTTGGCAATGTTATGAATAGAAGACTAGAAATCTGTCTGATAGTAATAATTTCTTAACTAGAATACGAAAAATCTATTTGGTAATAATGATCTCTTGATTAAATACCCATAAAATTCTCAAGGATAGAAGACTGGAAATCATCTAGTAATAATAATATTTTCCTAAATAGGGGAAGACCATAAAGTCATTTTGGCAATTCTAATTTTTTAACTAGTTCGAAATCTATCCGAATAAAAAACCACTAAATGGAAGACCAAAAAAATCCATCTAGCAATAATGTTCTTAATAGAAGACCACAAATTTATCTGGAAATAATATGAATAGATGACTAGAAAACCCATGTGCTAATAATATGAATGGAAGACCAGAAAACCCATCTAGTAATAATATGAATGGAAGACTAGAAAATCCATTTGGGAATGACATGAATAGAAGACCAGAAAATCCATCTGGCAATGATATGAACGGAAGACCAGAAAATCCATATGGTAATGATATGAATGGAAGATCGAAAAATCCATCTTGCAATAATAATTTTAATAGAAGACCGAAAAATTCATCTGGCAATAATATTTTCTTTTGTGTTAAGGGAGAAGTCCCACTTTCTATGAATCAAGATGGCTCGTAATTGATAGATCTTCTCTGGAAGATTTTTTATTTTTGCTTTGAAGCACAAATGGCCTATTTTTGATTGATCTTTCTCCAGAAGATTGCTTTTGCTTTGGAGCACAAATGGATCATTTTCAATTGATCTTCCTTTAAAAGACCGACTCGATCCTTCTTTAGGATTGATTTTGATTTGCTTTTGTATTTGATATTTCTATAAAAGACTGCCTCAATCCTTCTTTAGGATTGAGTTTGATTGGCTTTTACATTTGATCTTCCTCTAGAAGACTGCCTCAATCCTTCTTTAGGACTGAGTTTGATTTGCTTCTGTATTTGATCATCCTCTATAAGACTGCCTCTTACTACTCTTAGGATAGTGATATACGCTTTGATTGATTTCTTTGTTACCACCTTTAGGTAATGATCTCAACTTTTATTACACCCCTTATCATCATCTTAGGTGATGATTTGGATCTTTCGTCTGGTCCGTTTAGTTAGCTACCTTAAACAGAACCAAAGACTTACCCAACCTCCTTCTAGGAGGCACTTTAGTTAGGCCTTATAGGCGGTACTGAAAGCTAGTTTGGTGCTTTGGCTAGGCTATCTTAGACGGGATCAAAGGCTTACCCCATCCTCTCTCTCGGAGGCACTCCGACCAGGACACGTAGACAGGACAAAAGGCTAGCATATGCTTTGACTAGGCCATTTTTGGCATGACCAAAGGCTTAATATGACCTCCCTCTGGGGGTTGCTTTGACCAGGCCGTTATAGCGGAGTCAAAGGCTTTAGTTGCCCCTTATTACCTTGTAAGTAATGATATAAGCTTTTATTTTATTTTAGGAGATTCTTACTCCTTTCTATGATTGATATAGTAGGTATAATTGTTTTGAGTTCTTTATTCATCCATTGTAGGAATGTATGGCCTTAGATGTTTGACATTCCAAGTTGTTCCTGTGACATTACCATTTAGTCAACATAATTGATAGGTCCCTAGTGGGATTACTTCATGGACAATGAGGGGTCCTTCCCAATTTGGCCCAAGTAGTCCATCTACTAGATTTTTAGTATTTGGCATGACTTTTTGACGAACAAATCTCCTTTTCGAAATGATCTTCCCTTGACTTTGTAATTGTATCCCTTAGTTACTATGTGATGATATGCAGCTGTTCCTACGGACGCTTCATCTCTTAGCTCATTGATTAGGTTTGAGGAGTCTCTTTTCAATTCCTAATTTGGATTAAATGCATATGTAATCTTTCAATGAGAGGGAACTTCAACCTTAATTGGAAGTACGACTTCACATCCATATGTTAAAGAAAATAGGGTATGTCCCATTTTAGTTTTGGCAGAAGTTCTATATGCCCATAACATAAGAGGTGGTTCTTTTGCCCAATTTCCTTATACTTTGTCCAATCGTTTCTTTAAGATAGACTTAATGGTTTTATTGGCAGCTTCAACAGCTCTATTAGCTTTGGGTGTTCTACAGATGAAAAGATTTTGACAATCTCATTTCTATTATGGGATCAGGTAAATTACTTACCTTCAAAATGAGTTCCATTATCGGATATTATCCTATGTGGAATTCTAAACCCGGTGACAATATTCTTGATAACGAACTTAAGCACTTTTATCGATGTGATATTCACTAATGATTCCGCTTCTACCCATTTAGTAAAATAATCAACGGCTACCGCTACAAATTTAGCTCCTCCTTTGGTTATATGTAGTGGCCCTATCAAGTTGATTCCCCACACATCGAAAGCCAATGGACTTAAGGTCAAAGTTAATTCACTTGGTGGAATGTATAGGATCTTAGAGAACTATTGGCATTTTTTGCATCTCTTCACATAATCTATAGCATATTTGTCATTTGAGGCCAATAGAAGCCTTGTCTCGCAACCTTTTTGGCTAGCTTTATGCCATTAGGATGGTCCCCACAGAATCCTTCGTAGGCTTCCCTTAATAATTTTGCTCCTTTTTTCAGACTAACACATCTTAAGTAAGGGGATGAATACTCTTTCTTATAAAGTATCCCATTTATCATAATGATAGCTTGATGTTTTATCCTTCTCGCTTCCTTTTTACCTCCGGGCAGTTTCTCTTTCGTCGGATATTCAATGGTAGATGTCATCCAATTATCCTCATATTGATCATTAGTTTTCGAATAAGAGGACTTTTCATGAATGATTTCATTTCCATTTTCCATTTCCTTATATGTTAGGGCTTGAGATCTGGTTAGTACTAAAGACTTTCTTTTTGGCTCGAGGCCTTCTTCCTCTATACTAGGATTTGATTGGTGGCCTACGGGCACACTTCGGGTTTATAATGCTCCTCGCAAGCTCTTCAACTTAGCTAAAGAATCGGCCTGGAAGTTCATCCCTCTCGACACTTAGTGTATTGAGAAATCCTCAAATAAGATCAACGTTTTTAGCATCTTCTTGACATATAAGACCAACTTAGGATCCATTGTCCGATATGTTTGATTCACCTGATTTACCATCAATTAAGAATCACTGAAAATCTCAATCTTGGGTATTTTCAATTATAGGGCCCACGTGAGTTCTACTACCATCGACTCGTATTCCACTATGTTATTAGTGCCTAGAAATCCCAGTTTCATTGAATAATGCAAATGGTTTGTAGCAAGGGTATCACATATCCTGCACTGGTTTCTTGTTCATTAGAAGCCCTATAAACAAATAGTTGCCATTTGGGTTTTAAATTTCATTCCTTTTCTGATTATTCTTTGATGAATCCCGTACATTAATTAACAAAATTAGCTAGAGCTTATCCTTTAATTTCATTCATGGTAGAAATTCAATATCATATGGACTAAGTTCTATTCCTCATTTTACTAATCTTCCTAATGCTTCGGGTTTACAAAAGATTTACCTAAGTGGAATGTTGATTTAATTGGATGTGCTTAAAAGTAAGTTCTCAATTTTTGTGCTGTGAGCATCAAGTAGAATGCCAGTTTTTCTATGGTCGAATACCTAGTTTCTGCATTTTAAGCCTTCTTTTTGTACAGTATACTAGAAACTAAGTTCCTTTCTCTTCTCTTATTAGAACAGAGCTAACTGCATGCTTTGAAAATGCCATATAAAGGTAAAGGTTTCCCCATCTATAGGGTGGACAGAATTGGTGGTCTCTTAAGATGGTCTTTTAGTTCCTTAAAAGATTTCTGACAATGCTCTCCTCATTTGATGTTTTTCTGCTTCTTAATCACATCAAAGAATGGAATGCATTTATCGATGGCCTTGGAAATGATTCTATTCAATGCTACTACTCTTTCATTAAGCTCATTACATCTTTACTTGTTTTAAGTTCCTCCATGTCTTTAATAGCTTGAATCTGATCAAGGTTGGCTTCTATTCCCCAAGGACGAAAGAACATTTTTGTAGGTTGAGCTTCATTTGATATTTCTATAATACCCCAAACGTCTCTTTAAGATCGCTTAGATGACTAACCTTCTCTAGAGATTCAACCAACATATCATCTACATATAATTCCATGTTACGGTCTATCTGTTCGTAAACATTCGATTTACCAACCTTTGGTAGGTGGCTCCGACAATCATTAATCCGAATGGAATTACTTTATAACAAAATGTTCCCCAGTCTATTACGAAGCTTATGTTCTCTTCATTTGGTTTGAACATCGGAATCTGATTGTATCCAAAGCATGCACCTATAAAGGATAAGTGTTTTTGTCCACATGTTGTGTTGTTCAAGTGGTCTATTCCTGGAAGGGATAGCAATCTTTTAGGCATGCGTTATTCAAACAAGTATAATGAACACTTGTCCTCCATTTCTCGTTAGGCTTTTTGACTAATACTGGATTGGCTAACCATTTAAGATAAAACACTTCTCTGATGAACCCATTTTCGAGCAACTTCTTGACCTCTCCTATTAAAGCGTTAGCTCGCACTTTTTCAAATTGTCTCCTCTTTTGTCCAATGGGTGTAACACTCGGGTCTATATTTAAGGTATGATACATGATGGTTGGATCTATTCCAACCATATCTAAATGATTCCAGGCAATCTTTGCTAAACTGAAGAATTCACACTCAACTCCCCTTTGAGTTTGTCATCTAGCTCTTTCTCGATTTCACCGTCTTTGTTGGATTTACTGGATCGAAGCATATCTCCTTAAGATCCTCGATGGGCTTCATTCTCTCTTTTTCACCCCTACAGTCCAGTTCAGTGATGATTTTCTTACCATATTCTTCATCCTCTATGAAATTTGCTTCTTTTCCTTTTCTTTTCTGTTCAAATATGTTAAATTTTCTTAATGCATGCTTAGCTTTCCCAATGGTCTCTACTTTTGCCTCGGATGAATGGCTTAAAGGACCTTCACCCAAAAGCTTTTTGATTTTAATTATGATCGATTCATCTTTCTTCGAGTCATAACAAAAATATTATCCTTTTTGTATGGATCAAGAGTGGCAAAGTACAATTCTCGAGAGCTGAATTGCCTCTTCTCACTTATCCCCATCAGTTCTTAGTCAGGAACTTCGATATCAAATAATTTGGTAAGGCAAAAGCATTTCTAAAGCTGGCCTTCTAAAGAAGGAATTATAGTAAGAATGTTGGTCCATGATGACAAATAGAGCCTTAAAATTCCTTAAATGTGGGGGAATTCCCATCTGTACCAGAAGCTTTATCTGTCCTATGGGAGTTAATCCTTTGTTATTGAACCTAAAGATGGGCTCAAAGCTTGGCTCTACCTTTTCTTTTGAAATCCTCATATGATCAAAGGCATGTTTGAAAATAGCATTCACTATGCTTTCGGTATTGATAAGGATTTTAATTACCACAAGCGGGTCGTTGTGCAGATGGCGAATCCTTCTAAACTCTTGTGGGGTTATGGTCAGATTGTGCATCTGGATGTAAAATATGTGGTTCTTAAGTGACTACTCTTCTTGTATAGATAAAACCTCATCTCTTGCCTCTCTAAAATATTGTTTCTGGATCCCTTGCTATTTCCAGCAAAATGAAGGCCTCTATGAATTAAATCAATTTGGTTGAGGGGTGGAATGAAATTTGGTTGTGCATCACTTTCTACAAAGTTCGCAGTGTTGTTCGAGAGGCTTTGGTTGCCTTTATTAAGACATGTAATTTTCTGATTTTCTTTGATAAATTCTTTCAACTATCCAAATGGATCATACTTTGAATTATCCCTGCCAATATATGAAATTCGTCCATCTTACGCCTATTCTCTTTATGATATGCATGGTAATCTCCCTCGCTTCTCGGTTTAGGGTTGTTCTTAAGTTTGTAGGAAATCGAAAGGTCACTATTTTCTTTTGTTGTGTTGAAGATATAGGAGATTAGTTTGTTCAGAGCAACATACTTGGTCTTTAGGACCTCTTCCCATTTGGTTTCTTACTATTCTGATTAAAGCCAGACTTTCCTATTTTTTTCCCCATGTTCTCTATTTGGGACTTTTTCTTGGCATAAAACATTTCATTCAGATGAATTTATTAGCTTGAAAATGGAAGTCTTGGAGATATTTTCATCCGTGAAGATAAAGTTCTTGCCAGAAATGTGTATGCTCAATCAACCCAGAGCGTACTACCATTAATTTGTCTTTGTTGGTCATAACCTCTGCATTCAATGCTTCTGTAGTGAATCTCTTAAGATACTCAACCAACAGCTCGCCCAGTCTTTACTTGACATCAGCTAATACGCTAAAGTCTATCGCGGGATCCATGCAAATGCAAAAATGTGTTGAGAACTTATAAGAGAATTGCTCCCAAGTGTATATGATCTTCTACTAATAGTGTCTATACCACTTAGATGCTACCCCTTGGAAGATGGTGGGGAAAAGTCGACAGTGTATAACACCCAAAGCGTTATAGTGGTTCATCTGAATTTCATATGCCATTGGATGATCATCTGAGTCATTAGTCCCATTATATCTCAAGGATGAAATTTTAATGTGAGATGGAATCCTTATGAACATGATCCAATATACAAATGGGGCTTCCCGAAAGTTATTGTTGACTATAGCATCGAGGGTCCTCTTCCCTTTAAGATTAAGCATATCCTTCGCCATATTTTCGTCCATGTCCCTTAGAAAAGCTTCATCGTCGTGATTGTTGCTCCTATCAGGCTTATACTCTTAGGAGATTAAACTTTTCGATTACTCATGGGACCTTTCTGCTAATATTCCTTGATGATTTGTTTTGGCCTTATTAATTTAGGGGAGAATTCAATTATTCCAGCTTCTTGGTTTCCTTTCCTCTATTATGGAGTCATAGTAGTTTTGTCTTTACTCCCAAGCAGGGAAGTATTTAGATTCCTTCTAGGAGATTCAAATTCTTCTCCTTTAGTAGGTCTGGTTGTTCTAAAAGATTTGTATGCAAGGAACTTTTCTGACAACTCATGCATTGTTTCAATTTTTGTGTCAGGTCTTTGATTTTAGCTTAATTACTAGTCGGCCTTACCGGCTCTGATGGTTATCCAGCTTCCATATTCTCTGTCTTAAAGTTAGGGATGACATTCTCTTCTAATGTCATTCTTTATAATCTCCTCATTTGAAAAGTTAACTCGCCTTGGTTTCACCATTTTTTTGAAACAAAAAGAACTTTTTGTAATCAATTTAAGGAGAGTTATATGGAATCGGAGGTTCAAAACCTCCTTCTAGCGCTAAAATGTTAAACCAAAAATTGGTATAACACCCATTATGTCGTGCATGGTGAAAAAATTCAGTTTGTAACATCAGCGATGTCATGAATAAGCAAAGCTTAGTTGATAAAGTTAAATGGCGATAAAATATCAAGAGTTAGCCCAACATTCATGGCTTATATTAGACAATACCATTCAGAAATGGCTCTATGATGCTCGTGAACTTTTGAAAATATGTGTGATAGTCTATTAGGCATTCGTTAATGAACTAAGTGAGCAATCTTCATGGTTCGTAATCCATTGACCATATATAGTAAGCAAAATAGAGGTTATGCATATAAACACTAGTTTAGGCCGAAGCTCATGTGGTTTTATGCGAGATAAAGTTAATATGAAACTTTGGGCTCAAAAAGCTTTATTGTATGCATATTCATGTTGATGCTGCACAATCAAGAATAAACAAGGTAGGCAGGCTATGTTAATCATTTATCCTTGGCCTTACTTATATATAATTGCAGGATTTACAATTAATTTAAGATTTTCCTCAATTCAATTTTGGGTTTTAATTATTTAATTTTAAGAAGAGAAAAAAATGATCGCGCCCCTATGCAGTTAATGTGCTCGGTAGATTCAAAGCGGCGGTGGTGCAAAAAGTCATAGCGGGGATACACCGAGGATATAGCGGGATATAGCGGATGGCTCTAAAATAGCATATAAAACTCGTACTTAATGTTTTTGCAAATATATAAATTGTAATCAAATGAAATTTTCTTATTCAACTAAGTTATAAATAATACATAAATAATTTTATATAAAAACACGTGCGAATATACTTTAAATAAACGAAAAACTATTATATAACATAACTGAATTCGGTAGAATATTAGGGTATTTTCATTTCTAAAAATATATCAAAAATTAAATCAAATAAATTAATTTCATAATTTTATAACGTATAAATGCAATTTTTCAATTCATTTTAGTAAAATAGATATAGCGGAAATAGCGGAATATAGCGGAAATAACGGGATATAGCGGAAATAGCGGGGATTAAAGCGGAAAGGCTATGTTTTGGGGATATATGGAAAAATCATAGCGGTAGAAATCCGCTATGAGATATAGCAGGGTTGTAGCGGGGTAATAGAGGGACAATAACTACACAGGATCGCCCCTTCCTCCATGCCTCTAGATCCTTATTTATAAGCATTGAGAGGTATGACATGACTGCCACGTGTCACTTCTGGCATTCTTAGCTTTAGCATCATCAATCATATCAATGGTATTTGGTATTAGGTCTTAATTTGATGATCTTTGACATTTCTTTGTAAGTTGATAATTTATGACATTATGTCAGGCATTCAACATTCACACTTGCACTAATAACCTTCTGAATCACTATAGAAAGTAGAAACTTATGATATTCTTTATAGGCTGATGATTTATGACATGCTCTCTTATACTATTAGTGTGCGACAATCTCCTCCTGCTAAAGCTATTTGATATGTGACATCCACTTTATATTAATGGGTTTTAACATCCACCATGCTTATACTCTGGATCTATAACATGCAATATCAAAGGGACATGGCATCGATGATAGGTGATATTGAAGAGAAGCGGCATGGGCTAAAATTTTACATCAATCCAGGTCGTGATAAAGTGTAACACTGGCATTATTTGTTGGTGACATGCGATATTGGTAAGAAGCGTTATTTATAAAGTGCGGAATGGATAATTTGTGTTAATAAAATGCGGCATTGATTAAGTGCGGCATGGGAGACACGCGGTATCCTCTTTTGCCTTTATTGATGAAGCGTAACATCTCTATGGTTGTAGGCTTTCGATATCTTTCCATTTGCTAGTCTTCGACATTAACTTTCATACAAATGAAGCATGGCATCCTGCCTTATAGTTAGCTCATGACATCAACTTCCATCCGGCTTTCTTTCTTTGTTAATGTTAATTGGTTTGGTATCAAATATAATTTGTAAGTACAGACATAGAGGAGAAAGCAAAAGCAACTTATTTTATTTATCCCATCTAATTGATATATAAGAAGAGGTGCTTGTATATCACACCAAATAGTTAAACAAGGAAAGTTTAAAATAGGAAAGTTTATAAAAGGAAACAATTACACCCTATATTTAACACTATATTTAACACTCCCCCTCAAGTTGGAGCATAGAAGTTAATCAGGCCCAACTTGTTACACAAGTAATTAATTATGAATCCATTCAAAGCTTTGGTGAAGATATCTGCAATCTGCTCTTCAGTCTCCATATACTCTGTAGATATTAAACCATCTTGTATTTTATCCCGAACAAAATGACAGTCAATCTCTATGTGTTTGGTTCGTTCATGGAACATAGGATTAGATGCAATATAAATAGCAGCTTTGTTATCACACCATAATTTAGCTGGAATAATAGTTTTCAGTCCTATTTCATTCAGGACTTGATATATCCAAACTATCTCACACACAGATTTTGCCATAGCTCGATACTCTGATTCTGCACTTGAACGTAAGACAACATTTTGCTTCTTACTTTTCCATGAAATTAAGTTTCCTCCAACAAGGACACAAAACCCCATTGTAGATCTTCTATCTATCTTAGAACCTTCCCAATCAGCATCTGAAAAGCATTCAACCCGGTTATGTCCATGATTTGTATATACAATACCAAGCCCAACTGTTCCTTTTAAGTAGCATAAAATCTGTTCTAAAGCAGTCCAATGATGAATTGTTGGAGATGACATGAATTGACTTACAACACTAATAGAATGAAATGTATGGACAAGTAACAGTAAGATAATTCAATTTTCCAACCAATCTTCTATACCTTTCTGGATTTTCAAATAATTTGCCTTCTTTTGCTAGTTGCATATTTGGAATCATTGGAGTACTACATGGTTTTGATCCTAGCTTTCCTGTATCTTTTAGTAAGTCAAGCACATACTTTCTTCGAGATATTTGTTACTCCTTAAAACCTCAACACCTAAAAAATATTTTAGTTCTCCCAAATCTGTTGTATGAAACTGAGTGTGAATAAATTGTTTAAGAGACTCAATCCCTTCTTTGTTGCTTCCTGTAATAACAATATCATCCACATAGACAACTAGCAAAATAATTCCATTCTCTGAATTTTTATATAATACTGAGTGATCTGCTTTGGTTTTCTTCAAACCAAAATTCTCAATAGCTTGACTAAATTTCTCAAACCAAGCATGAGGACTTTGTTTTAGTCCGTATAGAGTTTTTTTAAGGCGGCATACTAAACCATTCTCCCCCTGAGCAACAAAGCCAGGTGGTTGCTCCATATATACTTCCTCTTTAAGGTCGCCATGAAGAAAAACATTTTTAATATCAAGTTGATGTAAGACCAGTCATATGTAGTAGCAAGTGAAATAAATAATCGTATTGTCGTTAATTTTGCAACAAGAGAAAATGTTTCAGAATAATCCACTCCATAAGTTTGAGAAAATCCTTTCGCAACTAATCGAGCTTTTAAACGAGCAACTGATCCATTTGGATTAATTTTCACAGAGAAATACCCATTTGCATCCTATAGCTTTTTTACCAATAGGTAATTTTACTAAATCCCATGTATTATTAAACTCCAAAGCATTCATTTCATCAACCATTGCTTTCCGCCAACCAGGAATAGATAGGGCTTTAGTAACAGATTTAGGAATTGAAATTGAGTCAAGAGAAGTGTTGAAAAAATATGAAGAAGTGGATAAGTTATTATATGAGACAAACGATGAGATAGGGAAAGTATATTTGTGTTTTCCCTTTCTTAAAGCAATTAGGAGATCTAACCCAGAGGAAGATATTATTTTTTGTTCTTTAATGGGATCAATTGGAGAAGATATATTGGATATATCTGTATTTTGGTCAGAAGATGTTTCAAAGTTTTGGATGAATGGTCAGTAGGAACAGTTTGAGTAAAATATATAAGAAAATCATCACTGTATTGAATAGTAGAGGTAGTGGTAGAATCAGATTTTGAAAAGAAAGGTGTATTTTCGAAAACATTGACATCAATGGAGACTATATATTTATTAAGGCTAGGACAAAAACAACGATATCCTTTTTGAAGTCGTGAATAGCCAACAGAAATACATTTCAAAGATTTTGGATCAAGTTTAGTTGTTTGTGGCCTTACATCTCTAATAAAGCAAGTACTACCAAAAATTTTAGGGCTAACAGAGAATAACAGTTTGTTGGGGAACAAAACTTTATATGGAATTTCCCAATTCAGTATAGAAGATGGCATACGATTTATGAGGAAGCAGGCCGTAGAAACTGCATCGGCGCAAAATTTTTTAGGAACATTCATTGAAAATAAAAGAGCGCGTGCAATTTCAAGTATGTCTATTTTTTCTTTCTGCCATACCATTTTTTGATGGAGTGTCAACACACGATGTTTCATGAAGTATTCCATGCTGAGTCATATAAGAGTGAAATACAGCAGATGTATATTCTTTATCATTATCACTTCGTAATGTATGAATGCAAGTATTAAATTGATTTTTGATTTCGGCACAGACGCCAGAGAATATAGAAAATAATTCAGATCGATTTTTCATAAGATAAAGCCAAGTTGTACGAGAATAATCGTCTACAAATGTAACAAAATATCTGAATCCATATTTAGACAAAATTGAACAAGGGCCCTAAATATCAGAATGTACAAGTTCAAAAGGAGCACTAGCACGTTTATTAATTCTAAGAACTGTACTGTGACGATGATGTTTAGAAAACTGACATGCTTCACAATCTAGTGTAGACAAAGAACTATATTGACGACAAATCTTTTTAAGGAGAGAAAGAGATGGGTGGCCTAACTGGTAATGAATCTTGAGGGCAGAGGTGATACTTGAACAAGTTATGGAAGGTGACGAACCAAGAATATACAGCTCTCCAGACTCATGCCCCTTACCAATAATCTGCTTCGTCGTTAGGTCCTGAAAAATACAATGATTCAAAAAAAGATATATGAAAATTTAGACTGCGAGTGATCTGACTAACAGAAAGTAGATTAAAAGACAATGATGGCAAATGTAAGACAGAGGATAAAGAGAGAGTAGGAGTAGGGTTAACAACCCCAGTTCCTTGGACATAAGAAAGAGATCCATCGGCTAAAATAACTGAGCGATTGGAAGCGTTTAAATGATAGTTCGAAAAAAGTGAGGAGTTACCTGTCATATGTTCAGTTGCACCTGAATCAATGACCCATCTATTTCCTGAATTAGCTAGAGCAGTTACCGATGAAGAGTCCTTTGAAGTTCCTTGATGTTTTAGGAATTTAGCAAATACATCGATGTAATCATGCACTGTCTTATTACCAGATGTTCCATGGGTATGATCATTAGTTCCCAAAGTTTGACTGGCCCCAATATTTGTTTGTCCAGCATTCACCTGATCCAAGTTATTACCACCAGCAAAATTTGAATTTGCAATTTTCCGATTTCCTCCAAACCGCCTGTTCCAAACTACCCTGTTCCAACCTGACTTGAGCCGGTGCCATTAGATTGCCTCTGCATAATTTTATATTGAAGTTTTCTGCATTCCAACTTAGTATGCCCAGATTTCTTACAATAGTTACATAGAATATTTCGCGAGTCAGGTTTGCCTACATTCTGATTTTTCCAGTTCATAATCCTAAAGACAAGGGCATTGTTGTGAACAGAGCTATTACCTGAAGAAGCTACATTTTTTGCTCGAAGAAGTCGACTAAACACATCATGTATAGAAGACATGTCAGTTCCAGACAGAATTTGTATTTTAGCAGAATCAAACTCAGAAGGCAATCCACCAAGAAAACTCATGATCGCCATCTGCTCGCACTGTTTTTGTTGAACCTTTACGTCTGAACTTAAGGGCAGAAGCAAATTAAACTCTTCATACGTCTTCTTGAAATTCATGAAGTAGGTCATCAACGATTGTTCATTCTTCTCAACTCGGTAAAAAGATTTACAAGACCTAATACATATGAGACAAATTTCCTTTTCCAGAGTAAAAAAAGGCCAAATAATCCAATAGCTCTTTAACGAATTTACAGTGGTTGATTAAGCCAATTATCTCATTATCAATCGAATTTCAAATTTGAAGGAAGAGGCGTGCATCATCACGAAGCCAATTCAGGTGGGCTTTCTCAGTTGAATCTGGCTGCGGTGGGTCGTCGCTTAGATGATTATCTTTCTCAATGCTCCTGAGATAGATGCACACAGTTTTCCTCCAATCTAGGTAGTTGGCTCCTTTCAACTTGTGGTCAGTGATTTTTGGTAGTATCGGTACGACGTCTGCCATAGCCGATACCTTTTCTTCACCCATTTAATCCGAGAAGAATATTAAATACTTGATACGATATCCAAAATTGACGTAGAGGAGATCTGAGAGGGTCGGTTTATGAAACAAAAATAAAAATCAAAGAGCGATTTCTCTTGGTTTATGAAGCAAGGCTTGTTCTAAGCGATTTCAGGTGGCAGAGGAGCCGTTCGAAGTGATTGCGGGGAGGTTGATTTTCAGGTGATTTAGGGCTATGAGAGAAGTTGCAATGGCTTCGGTTCAGTGAGGGGTTCGATTTGAATCGTGATGTGGGTGGAGGCAATCTTGAAGTTTGATTGCTTTTTGGCGATTCCGATTGTGGATTCAGGCGATGGTGCTCGCGGTTGTGAAGGCGCGATGTTGCAGCAGTAAGGATGGAGGAAATTGGGGTGCTGTGTTAGGGGAATTTATTGAGGTTGTTCGTGATTTGGTATTGATTGAGGAAGTTGTTCGAAAAGGCAGTGGTGAAGATGGCAGAAGGTTATGTTGCAAAAGTTTGTGAGGATGGTTGAGTTTTCTGGTTTTCCAGAATCGGGATTATAAACCTAACTTTGATTTAAGATAATTTTCTGAGATGCTCTGATACCATGTTAATTGGTTTGGTATCAAATATAATTTGTAAGAACAGACATAGAGGAGAAAGCAAAAGCAACTTATTTTATTTATCCCATCTAATTGATATACAAGAAGAGCTATTTATATATCGCACCAAATAGTTAAAATAAGAAAGTTTATAATAGGAAAGTTTATCAAAGGAAACAATTACACCCTATTTTTAACACTATATTTAACAGTTAATAAGCATGACAAACCATATCGCCTTTGAGTTTGACATCCTTATTGCCGACATGCTTCATACTTTTGAAATCATGAATGGTGGAAACCCCTTCATTTTCATTCTCTTTAGAAAATATGTGGATAACGGTTGTATTATATGCGGATCATAGGATTTTAAGGAAAGGCGAAGTTGCCTTTAGGGTAGTGTAGCTTTACCCCCCTTAGTCACGAAGGCCAGCATTTTATTACCATATGGTCATGATCTAGATCGTGATTAATGCATAGCATAGTCATAAAACATGTTTTTTGACATGCGGTGGATATAGTCATGACACCAGGTTGGTAACTAAAGACCACAGGAGCGAATTTGGATGGTGTAGCCTTGGACTTCTTGAGCAGGCAGGGTAGCTGTTAGTCTTCCTTCTAATTCTACATGGATTGGTATATGAGTGCATATTGTTTACATACCTCACCTAAGTATTAGAGCGGATCTAGATGATAACCCATATGCTCTTGGAGATGGCGGATATCCATGTTGTGGTTTCACTTGGTGGCGTCATCCAAATATTATGAGATTATTAGGTAGTAATCCATATGTTATGACTTGACTTCCCATTACTATTTATTTCTATATGAGGAGACGAGATTATATCTGGATAGGTGACTAGAGTATTATGGATTCTCATGTCTTTATTATATGTGATTTCTTAATAGGCGACCTATAATTCTATAGTTTATATTGATGATGGTATTTATTATTTGAGATCGAGAGGCATTTGGGCAATGCTGTATGCTAGCCCAGCTACTTTTGGTGATATTTCATTTGTTATTGATTCCTGGGTTTTGACGATGACTTCTGGATATGGATGATTCACCCATTTTACATTGTTTTGTGATGTCTAATTTGATTTATTTCCATATGGATGATGACATCTTTATACACGACTTTATGATCTTCAAGTTATGTAATATTTTGATGATGGTCTATGATATTACAATTATATACCACATTTACGTCACTATTTATACATATTTGAGAGTGTGGTTGTTGATTTGTGTTACTATGTCAGCATTATTATTCCTAGTACAAACTTTGTCATATTATTTATTAACCCTCATTTTAGACATAGTCTGACCCATGTGTTATTTACATAATACTCGGCTCAATCCGAGACATTTCAAGTATAGGGACGGTATGACTAGCTTGTGTTCTGGGCATAAAGGAGATTAGGATGTAGTAATATTGTATATCATTTGAATATTTTATAATTTCATGTATGTATATTCTAGAGATGTATATTGGACATACTTTATATATTTATGTATTACGTAATATCGTTGCAATTCAGACTCTATGTTCTTCGATATTTACTATATATTGTGCATTATTCTATCCTAGAAGCATATGTGTTTATTACTTTATTTTTGCACTTAAAATGGTCACAAACACCCAAGAATTGTTTTTGCAGAGAAGTAAGTAAAGAAAAGCAAAGTTAAACAGAGTAGATGAACATGTAAGCAACAGAGAATAAGCAGTAATCAAAGACACAGAAGTTTATAGTGATTTGGTGTTGTATGCCTACGCCCACTTCGAAGATTATTCTTTATTACTCTCTTATGAATCTGATAACAGTAGTCGAAATAAGTTAGCACTTGATTACAATGGAGTTTAGAGTAATAAGCAACGTAAAGATCTTGAGAATGACCCATCAAGTCAGTATTTATAGATGAAGATGGACAAATATCTCTTTGAAATCTCGACCGAAGGACCTTCAGAACTATATGGGTCCATTAGAGGGATTGCTAGGCCTAATTCCTAAAGAGAAGGGACAGGTACCAATCCCTTCTTTGGTCGAATTTTGGGGAGCGATCCTTAGGTTTCTTTCTCATGCAAAAATATGTTTAGCATCCAAATTTCATGTTATTTGGATCATTGGAGCTTGATTGTTGCTAGATTTTTGATTCAATAAGGCTTGTATGCAGCTTTCTACGATCCCTTAGAAGGGATATATTCCGATCCCTAGGGTAGGTTCCCTAGGGTCCTTATATCTTACTCTTCAAATTTCATAGGTGTTAGACCTATAGATCTTGGATATTGATTGTTTTCCACAAGAACGCTCTTGTACTTTGAAACATGCCGGTGCCACTTGTTGGAGCCAATCTATGTCGATCCCTCATATGTGTTGATCAATATTTCATACTTCAAACATTTTATATTGGCCCCAAATCAATCCCATTCAATCCTGATTTTGTATGATCATCTGTACCTGACTTCTGATCCCCAAAATCATCACTCTGGAGTTATCGGCCTTGATGGCAGTCGAATCTAACTCGTGCGATCAATTCAATATAGCTAGGCTAGAAA
Organism: Allium cepa; assembly: GCA_030765085.1. Classification (NCBI taxonomy): domain Eukaryota; kingdom Viridiplantae; phylum Streptophyta; class Magnoliopsida; order Asparagales; family Amaryllidaceae; genus Allium; species Allium cepa. Next base: position 38,650,281 of record CM060935.1, on the reverse strand, counting down.
GCCGGATAACACTTGCCTTCTAAAGTATATCTTATGATAAACATGATGTGCTTTGAATCTATGTATGTTAGAGTTGTCAGAAAGAAATCTATCCAGCTTGCTGAATAGTTGCTATCCCATTGTCAAATTATTTTTCTAAAATGTTGAATTCTCATTTATCATCATGACGCTTGGTGATTTCCTATAGGGCAAATCCAGGGATACACTCCATCAGCTAATACATGTAAGTCCATTCCCGCAAGACTAACAGCTTTGGTTATTTGGTCTAGCTTCGAACTTAAAGGCCTCAGGTTTGATTTCAATTCCCGTCAATTCCAAAAATTGAAATTTTTAGGTCATTTACATGTATGTTCGTATACACGTTCTTGTCATTGGCTCTTGGACGTGCTTGTACGTTCACGGATCATCACCAACATTCTCTGCATTTTGAATTTTCATTTTTTTATAAATTTTATGCATATATTCATTTGCAAGCATGTTCATGGTCGATCCCTCACTCTCTATTCTCTCCTTCCCCTTACTTTTCTTTTTTTAGAAGCATTTGTAGGGATCGATACGTTTAGCCAATCCCTTATCTCTCGCATTCTAATAGGAATCGGTATGCTTTTAACCGGTCCCTCCCTATCTTACGCCAAACTTACAAACATAGTCCGATCTATTGCTTCCATATATAAGCTTACATTCCATCCCTTTACTTTTCGTTCATTCCTTTCTTTTCCTCTACTATCTTATGACCGAACTCTCCATTACCTTAAAAAGGAAAAACCCAATCCCTTCCATGCAACCATTGCTTTAATTAGTAAATCCATATTCCTACTTAATTTTAGTTCGTTGCTTCACCTTCCAATTGAACCGTCACCTAATCATTTTTCTTCCCACTGTTCGTCTTTGATATATTTAGGGTAAGCTTCCCACTTTCCTTTGATTTTAAGACAAGGTAATGGATTCTACTCCATCGGCAATAGTTTGTTATGTGACGTGGTGGAAGACTGATGGCATAGGTTGTTTTGGAGAAGATGAGGTGCGGAAGAGAATATGGCTTGGCAGAATGATGAGGGAGGAAGAAGAAGAGATAATGGAGGAGGGATTAGTAGAGTGGACTTATATAGGAGGATCAGTATTGGAGGTTTAGATACATATCAATCCCTCGTTTGATGATCTGGGAAAGGGATCAGTATGGAGGCTTGATAGGAAGGTGAAAAAGTGGAGGAATATGCTAGCTTTGTTTAAGTAGAGGGATCGGTGTTATGGATCGACATAGTGGGATCAACATATGTATAGAAGGAAAGGATCGGCGTCCCACGTTTGGAGAGGGGGATTGGTTGAGTTGCTTTGGGATAGGGATCAGCTGATATAAGTCGCCACAGAATAGAAAGTTCAGAATACATGTTTTTTTTTGAATTGAACTTGAAACCTAATCCAAACTTACTTGTTTGAGCTATCACTACCAATCTACCTCAACAAACTTGAACATATGATGATGATGAACAACAAAACTTGCATATTCACTATTGAACTTGAGATTGAATAATCAGACCCTTGGAACTTTCAACATGAAATAAAACTTAACATATGGACTTCAATGATAGATTTCACATTTTGATATACCGATAGTCGATCCCAAAACTTTCATGACCAATCAATTTCTTCACCGGTTGAGATGGTCAGCGATGATGGTTACTCTGGTCGAAATCCAAAGTCTCGTCATTTAACTTCCTTTTCTTATTTAAAGTTGTTTATTTCTATTATACATTACACTACACCGCACTAACTCACACTTCGCATGAGGGGATAGGTAAAATATTTCTATCTCCATTATATATAGAGTATGGTTAACATGGACTTTAAATGCTCGGAGTGTTTAGCTGCAATGTCCTCCAGACCAACCTCGTAACATAGAAATCTCAAAGAGGAGTCAAGTTTCGTGACCATATCTTAGAGGCTTTCTCCCGGTCATCAAGCTAAACAAACGGAAGTTTTCGGCCTATTAGCAAACTTTTTTCTGATATTCCTGCCCTCACGATGGAAGATATAAGTCCTACGTCCGACGTTGTAGAAGGAGCTATACTTTTAGATAATTCGACAGAATCTCAGGCCTTCAGAATCGGTGAGGTTGGCCTTTGAAGTCTATGTTCCATACATGGCATTCCATTTGAAGACGTCTTGGTTCCTTTGATAAATGAAAGGGTTCACTTGCCTCTAGAAGGGTACACAGCATGCAACAAGTTCATGTGTTGGGCCGGATGCGTGCTACCCTTTAATTCTTTTATTCGGGAAATGTTAAGATATCTAGGAATAGCTCTCACTCAACTTCATTTGAACAGTTACGCCTTCCTTCATGGAACTTTTCTAATGTTCATAAGCGTTCTGTTACACCTGCCAACTCCTAAGGACATAAGGTTCATTTATAACGTTAAACGATGGTCAGGATATCCTTCTTATGTTTTTCTTAAGCCTTCACTCAACTGCCAAGTCTCAACGGGTGCTTGGAATAAACTTTCTCTTTTCAAAGGTGAGTGTTTTTACGTTCAGTGTCCGCCTAGCTTCGTAAGTTGATGATTGGAAAGATGTAAGTGTTGTCTTCACTTCACTCTTGAATCCATTAATCCAAGTCATATTTTTGAATCAACTAATATTTTAAATATCTACAGGTGTTCACGCACATCCTGAAGGCAATAGTTTTTCAAGAGAAATCTCCATAATTCGTGCCATCCCTATCGAAGATAAGGACATTAGACTTCTCATAACTGATGAGTATCTCTATTCGGGTTACTTGAAGAGGGTCGTAGCATTGGGCTCCCTAGAAGTGTTGCATTACCAAGAAATGTTGTAGAGCAAGAAGGGGATGTCAATAACCCTACTAGGCCCCCAATCAAGGGTACTCAGGAAGATATTGAAGAAGGCGAAATTAGGGGTACCCAAACCAATGAGCCTAGTGATGCTGATGCGGACCTAGGTAAGGCGCCCATGGTCGTACCATTATAAGGCGTGCAATCCCAAACGCCAACTATGAGAAGGAAGAAACTGGCAATATACTTCGAAGAAAAAATGCTAAGGGTCAATAATTTATTATCACTTCTGTTGACGAAGAATCATATTCCTAACACTTAGAAAGTTCAATGAAAGGATTTTCCAAATCTCTAGATCCCCTATGACATTATGACTTCCTAAACATCAATACCAAAAGGCTCAATTCTCCTACTAGGAGTGGTGATGGCATTCTTCCTACCGAGATGGGAAAGAAAATGACTATAAGCAAGGCTATAGCTACTCGTATGTCGGGGGAACACTAGGATAATTTCAATCACGGCTATTCCACTACATGCTCTTTATCTATCTTTTGTGTAATGGTTATTTATACATTTTTGTTTGGTCTTTGCAGGTGCAATGGCTCGGTCTCGGGCTTTTGATCACCTAAGGGGCTCTTCAATGCATTATGGAACTAGCCGTGGATCAGAAATCATGTAGGCGTAGGAAAAGAGATGACGGCTGGCAAAAAAGTCGCGGTTCAAGGAATTCTTCTTCTTCCAAGCACAAATCCCAGTCCAAATCATTCCACCAAGAATATTAGTAAAATCTTCATGTTTATAATGTAGATCAGACTTCCTTCCAGGGACCTTAAATTGTCGTATCACACGAGCGGTACTACGGTTCTTCCAACTCGAGGAAATCTCATGACCATAAATCGAGAAAACGTCCAATTGCCACTTTTGATCCAACTTTGCCGACCGTTGCTCCTATACTTCCACAGTAGAGAAATTGGCCTAAATTAAGGCTACTTTTATAAAAATCTATTTTGACGGGATTAAGTTCCTTTCCTCAATTCATACGATCCCGGGGCATGCCAAAGCAAGCACTCTCGCATGTGTTAACGATGTTTTATGCAGTATGAGTTGTTCCAGGACTTGGCGGAAAAGATCTCCCTGGTGTCAATCGAGAGACAACATGAAATAGACCATCTCAAGCTAGAGGTGATCCACGATAAAGATATAATCAAACACTAAGAGAATGACATATTGGAGTTGATAACAAAACTAACTAAGGCAGAAATCACAGTGGCATGCACTCTTTGGAAAAGGATCCTTGCAAAAGGAGAAAGATATCTTGGCCTACTGCATTGAGGAGCTTGAAGAGCTTCTTAGGAAATAAAGGAATGAAAAGACCGAGGCTCAAGAAGAATCATAGAGATATTGCAAAGAGGCTATTGAAGCCATGAGTTTGAAACACAAACTTGATGTGTAACTTGCTAAAGTGGAAGCCCTCAAAGAAAAGGTGAGAGAGGCAGTCCATAAGGAGATGACAGAACAAATTGAAGCCCGGCTGGAGGATGCAAAAGAGTCCGGTCGGAATGAAATTTAGGACATGTTTAATCGCCTGATCATCAAATACAACGCTAAAGTCCTTATCCACCATGACTTGAGTTTTCTTGTTGAAGGTTATCTTGAGTCACTGGCCGAAGCCTAGGAATATATTATCAAGATGAAAAGGATGGAGCTGGGCGAAGCCGAGTTAGATAAGCGGAAATATTATGGGAGATCCTTCGTGGTAATGAAGCCATAGACATTGCCATGGCAATACTTCGATATTTTGACATTTTAGCGCCTTTCGGTAAAAGAAAAAATATTGCTGAATCCTCAGAGTTTGGTCCCAATGGCCTCTCTTCTTTCCAAGTAGTTGGAGCGTCGGTTTCTTTTGGCTCGGGGCAAGATTTGAGCTACGATCTGGATAAACCCATACAAGTTGTTTAGGGGCAAGATTTTCAGGCAACGATGCAATGATAGAATTCATCCATAAAGCTGTTCTGGATCTGAACAAACCGAATCTCCAAAATTTCCGTCTTCGTTTTCTTCACGATATCACAATTCGTAACGCATAAATCGGATCGAAGCGGTTTTCGAATAATTAAATCCGATCCTAATCTCTTCGAAATAATCAACGAATTTGGCCGAATTTGATAGTCGGTTATTTAGCTATCAAATAACGTTCATAAGCAGTGACTAGACCCTATTTTATAAATTTCCAAAATATTTACTTCAAAATATCTTAACAAAGATACATATCCTAACCCCTCCCAATATTTCGATAATTAAAGACAATTCTTATATACTTATATCAACAACATCGTATATTTCAAAACATATCTATACTTAGAAATTTATGTTTCCAATTCCATTTATAATTCCATGCCTTGAAAATATTTCTATAATAACATTCTAATAGTCAGAATATTTCAAATCCTTCTAGTCCAATACTTAGGAAATATTTTATAAGTATATTTTTCCAAAAATCATTTTATTTCCACTACTTAAGAAATATGCCATTAATTTCTTATTCTTTACAAATTTTATTTGTAAATCCCTTAACTCACTTCTAATGAATTATATAAATTTTCGGAATTTATTAACTTACTTGCTTTTAAATTTGTCCAAGTTGATTTCACTTGTCTGTAACTCCAACTACCCCTTCTATCTTCTTTTACAAATTCTAAATCATTTTTCGAAGTCCTTTTATTTTGGTGATTTAGAAATTTCCTTAAGTTTCAAAAATTTCACTATAAGATTTCTCTTATAAAATCATACTCGCCAAAAAAACCCGTTTACAAATCTCAAGAGGATTTTATAAAAAAATTACAATTATTTCAAATATATATATAATAAGTATTTTTAAGTAATAATTTATTTTTTAAAAACATATTTAAGTATTAATTAATATATTAAACATTTTAAACAAACATTGGTAATTCATTCCCAATTCATTTTAAATAAACTAATCGATTTACAAAGCTTATTATAAAAGTTAGAACTTATTTCAATGAGTATTAAATATTTGAATAATCTATTTTTCGAAATATTTAATTACTAAAGCATCTTTAAATTACCTAATTTGAATAAATAAAATTTCCCTTTTAAAACAAACTTAACTTCTTGATAAACATACATTTTTAAAATTCCAATAACGATTTTCAATGTATAAATCTCTCTCGATTCATAACACATCGATTTCTTTTCGATTCCTTGACAATTCTCACTTTTCAAAATAGAATCCACTATATATTTTTTTCTAAACCCCATTTCCATATCTCGGTATAAATTCACACCGTGAATTTATATTCCAATTTATCAACTGATATCATTTTCCTTTATTTATAAACATCGTTTATAAATTTACAAACTCATTTGGGTTTTACTTGTTTATAAAAATAATCTCATTTACAAATTCCATTTTTATAAATCCATTCTATATAAATTCCACTTATTTTACAAATCTATTTTAAATATCGATCTAAAACTATTTAACCATATTTTAAAAAAAACACCGTTTTTTAATCCATGGTTAAAATCCCGTATATAAAGTATTTTAAAACCTCTCTTAAAAATATTTTTCGAATAGTTTGGTACAAACCCAAAAATCAAATTATTATTTCATCCAACTCAAATTCCTTCAAAATATCCAAATTCCAATATAAATATTTTTATATCCTAAAATTCCTTTTAATCCCTTCAAATCAAAAAATAATATTTATGGTATTTAAAATACCAAAAATTAAGGCTAGTGCTACAATAGCATCCAATAAATCAAACATATAACAATCCATACAGATTATTCAACACATCATATACGACTATATATGAAAATAAAAATCAACATTTGTAAGAATCTAGTTGGATACCTCCAACATCTTTCCCTGCACCCACAGATGTTAGATGACATTAAATATCAATCCCACTTCAAGGGGGATATCACAGTAATATATGGTCATCCACTATTATGCGGGGCTCATAAGGTTTCATCCGCTCCACTGGTAGGAAATATATCAAACTACTAATATATATATATATATATATATATATATATATATATATATACTATTATATATATATATATATATATATTGTAACATCCAAAATGATAATAATTTATAAATTCAACCAAGCGCCTAAAAATCAATTTTAATTATTATCAATTAAATCCTTCAATCCAAAAAGAGTGAGATTTACTCAACTTGATTATTTTTATTTGCTAGTTGTTCCAATTTAAATTCTTTTGCTTAGATTCCGCAGCTTTGAAACCCCACACGACTGATTTCGTTCGATTTAAACCTCGTATAAATGAATTACCAGTTTATTAACATTTCGAGATTGTATAAATTATTTAATAACTTAATAAAATAAAATTAATCTAATTACCGTTCAACCATAAAATCTATAATCGCCGTTCATTGTTGCTCTACTTACTTATGATGTTGCACCCATATCTTCTGACCGACTGCCAACGCTTTCCGCCGATATCCCCGCCTCCGAACTTCACGAACTCATGCTCCAGGAAGAAAATCGCGACTGCCCTTTATCATCATTTTTTTTCTTCATTCGACGTTCGTCCTAAATCATTCCCAATCGAGAACCGCTATCTCAGGTCACCACCTTCGTACACACCCTATTGTAGTCGCACCCTTCCCCAAAGCAGGCGTCGCGCTCGAACCCAGTCATCGGCCACACCAAGTGTCTCATCTTCCCCTTTGTTAATCGACATCATATCCATTCGCAAGAGTGACAAACACTTCACCGCTTCGCCATCCAGTTGCATCGCGATTCACTCGTGAGTTTCCCTTTTTTATAAATTTGAACGAATTCGATTTGATTTTGTTTCCCTCCCTTTTTTATTTATTGATCATGAACTGATCGAAAAAAATCGCGATTTAAAAAGATGGAAAAGGCGGATGTGGTCAATAGTATAGGGTGCCTATAGGGTAGGTCGGCTGAGACGAGTTAGGGTGGCTCGAGTTTGAACCTTGAATTGAAATTTATAAATTTTTATTTTCAAAATATCCCGCTTAGCATATCTTGGAATTCCAAACCCCTATTGTGGTGTTCCATTAGGCATTCCTAATGTTATACCACTATTCCGAATCTAATGGAACAAGTCTTGAGGTCAAATTCGATCGTATGTGGAAGATAGCTTTTTAAATCAACTATTTAAATTAAATTATTTCTATGTGTTTTTAGATCATACGACCAAACAATAAATTCAAACGCTACGAAATTTGAAATCCGATAATGATACATTATTACGGATCCAATGAAACTGGTTTCATCAAATTCCGAAACTGTGCCCCGGGACGTTATTTTAACGCGTCGATTAAATCGATGGTTTCAAAATCTTACGAGATCACTTGAAATTTATGTTTTGGAAATTTATCAACTCAATTCTAATTCAAATAGGTTTTATATCAACATTAGAAGTTGTTTCGAATTTATTTTCAACTCTAATTCAACTATTTAAATGATTTTCAATTATTAATTCAACAATTTAATGTATCCAATAAATCACTATATTTGGAATTTAAATTCATGTTAAAATTTCAACAAAAATCTTCATATTCAAAAATCAATTTATATCCCAAATCCAACATTTAAAATCATTTAAATGTACAAAATCAAACGATAAAAATCCAGATCGTTACATTCCTCCCCCCTTAAAAGAATTTCATCCTGAAATTGCCAAAGCCGGAAAAATGCTCCAAACCCATATTTTTTCAAAAACTTATTTGGTTAAAATTCGATATTTCCCTTTTCTAAATCCTTTGGTTTATACCAAAACCATTTATTTTCCATTTCTATCTCAAATCCCTTTATTTCAAATTCAAAATCGACTTTTCAATTTAAATAATTTTTCCAAAAATTTCAAAAAATTTCTATTGCCCTAAATTTTCAAAAATTTTGGCAGAGTCTCTCTTGTATGGAGATCATTTTGCAATATCACAAAAATGATAAAAATATATACATCGACCCGCATGGTCGAAAACAATATATATCAATATTTATATCATCGCCGTATTTAATCGGAAAATGTGCCTTTATTTAGCGTTTTAAGCGAGTGAGCTTACTTTATATGCAATTTCACAACCCAAATCTAGTCCAATAGCCTCCTTGTACCTGTACTTACTTATTTTAAACACTTATGTACCAAAATATGAAATTTATTAACATTTCATTCATTTAACTAGTTAAACACAATATTTGCATAAACCAACATGCTAAACATGTATTTATAAGCAATTATAAGGTTCCATCATTCAATTAATCATTTCAATTGATTTATATACCATTTATTCGATTTCTAATAATCCATAAGCAATTTTTTTGCATTCAATACATAATTGTGCATATTTTATTCATATCCATTTCAAATTGATTCTAAATAAACTTATTCACTTATCATCAATTCATAAAAATTTATTTACTTTTATTTACGTCAAACGAAAAAAAATTCCATGCTACTTGGTGATACTCATTAATAAAATAACTACTTCATCTTATAAACCACTTTCAATTGATTTTAAATCAATTAGTCAATTTATATTGATTCATATTATATTTATTCACAAAATCTTGTTCGCTCAATTTTATATTCAATCAGCAAACCAATTCATGCCCATTTTACTTGTAAACCATTTCATAAATTTATCTGAACCAAGCTTCTATCTAAAAATATTAACGTAAGTTAATTCGTTTACTTCCAATCATTTCAACCATATAGAATAAGTTCATTTCCATTGCAATAAAATTCCGTTTCATTTTAAATTGATTGTTATACAATTTATTTACCTTCGATTGATTCACTTTTCCATTTACTTGGAATATCTCAGTTTACACTATTTCATTTGATAATCGTTTTATAAAATTTATATTAAAGTTTATTATAATCTTTTATACAACCCATATATTCATTTCCACTTCAAAACTTAATTTCATACTCGCATTCATTTAAATAATATCCCAAAGCCATATTCAATTTATTTACAACTGAAGCCATCATCATTTCAATCCATTTCTATTTTATTCGACAACATTTCAAAATATATTAAATTCAATTCGATATAATTCCAATTCCAATTCAATTTTTATTTAACTTAACATAAGTTAAATTTCAATTTATACAATCCATTTTACATTACTTTAAGTCAAAAATTCAGTTTCAAATTTCAAAATTTCCACTTTCCTTACTTACTCAATTTCAAGTCTTCCATTTAACACATCCTATATTCACTTTAATTTTCTCCACTTGAGTTAAGTTTATTTTGGAAATCATTTTATCAAAATTATTTCTTAAACCTTATTATAAACATTTTATACCTTTTCTTAAGTTTATATACAACTTTAAAACTAAGTTCATATTCACTTTGATCGTTCAATGTTTCAAATTCAATTCACTAATTAATTAGTCTAATTATTTCACTTCTAATTTACTTGAGTCAAATTTCCATTCAAGTATTTGTATTTACTTAAGTAAATTTGTTATCATATAAACACTTTGACTATATACTTAAGTTTGTTTTTATTGTAACCAATTTCCAACCCATTTAATTTTACTTAAGTCCAATACTTATTTTCAAGATTAAATTTCTAATCTGATTCCATTTTGTCGATGCTTACTCGAGTATAATCACATTCTAAATTTTTAACTTGTAGTTATATTATCATTTTACAACCCAAATTTTATATTCAATTCAATTCGATATTGTTTCAAATCCAATCCAATTTTTATTTAACTTAGCTTAAGTTAAATTCCAATTCATTCCATCCATTTACTTGCTTGAGTTAATATTTTAATTTCTTATTGAAATTCACATTTCCAGGTTTCTGTTTAAAAACTTATCTTCTTTCAATTTCACTAATTATTTAAATGGAAATTCTAGAATTAAAACACCTGTTTTTATTTCAAATCATTTTGAATATATATATATATAACCTTTTGTTTTAGCAAACCATTTCCTTGAAATTTTCAAAATTTACTTGGTTTCATTCAAAATAAATTTTCTTCGGAATTTCTGAAACAACATTTATTTTCCAATAAAAATCTCCATCTCAAATTACTATGGTAGCAAATCCATCACTTAGAGACTCAAAAATGAAGGCTGATGATGCGGCCGTCATCACCAAAATTATTTTCCAAAGACTGTAGTGAGTTCAGTGCTTTATCACTTCCAAAATCCATTTAAAAATATTTTCTATTCAAATATTTTCTGAATATTAATGCTATTTAATTTTCACAATACTTTGAAAAATAGTTTCCAAACTTTTCGGAATTTAAATCTTCAAATTCTGGGTTTTTTCCATTTTTAGTTCAACTTGTTTGTATAAATCATATTTATACAATTTCTATTTGGTTATATAAACCATTTCAATTACTAAATCTAATAATAACAACCAACACTCCAAATTTACTATAACAATTTTTGAAAAATTATTCTTTTATATCAAAATATAGTTTGGTTAAAATAATTTCATTTACCTGCTTCAAAACCATACTGTGTCTGATTGCCTGTTTTAAGCGTTTAGAAACTTCTATCGAATTGTGATATTCCACTAGTCGACCAAAATTTATAAGTCACTCAAAAGATAAATCAACAAAATATAAAACAATTTGTATTCACTAACAAATACACGCTCTTATCTATTAATGCATTCAAATTCATTCTAGGGTACTACCGACCCTATCTAATGAGTAGTCCCCACTAAAGCCAAGGTTCTCATATAGCCTTTAGCTCTGATAACAAATGTAGCGAACCAGGATTTTTGATCCTCAAAAATCGACATTAATACGTTCACTGTATAGAATGCTGAGCAATCGAGTGCCGAAAATACCAGATCATTAGGGGTGCAGAAGAAAGAGGTAGAAGAAAAACAGGAATAACAATACACAGAACCTCACAATCCCAGCGGATCAAAATATAACATATAATAACATATTGTATACAAAAGAAATTGTAACTATTAATACACATACAATCATCAGAGTACAACAATTAATACATCAATATGGACAGTTATTATTACTTGTCCTCACCAGTGTTGACTATATTGTCTACACACACATCAGAATATAATTAAGTACGTGATATACGACTATAATCCTCTAGCTCGTCTCCTGAGCTCCATAACATCCTAACCTGAATCTATAATAATCGGTCTGACTTGAGCATTATAATACAATAACACCCGAGTCTGTTTGGAAAACCTACGTGAGAAAACACACTCAATTTGAATTATTACTGTTATCAAAATTCTTTGAAAACAGTAGTATTTCGTAAGACCACGTCACACATAAATACGATGGGTTTTTACCTTACGATAACTAAAACACTTTATATTAAAATTATCTGGTATTATAATAGTGTCTATAGAAAATAAATTAGAAAATAGCTGAAATACTTCATCTCACGTTTCAGCGTAGTTGGTATACAAAACCGTTCAGGCTCGTAGTGAATATTGGATTCTATACAATGACTGGGCTACTGGCATACCGCCCATCACAGTATACCTCTTGAAAAATATACCGAGGACCTCGCCTAGATCCCCTGCCAACACAGGACCGGCCTACCCCTGACCTTAATAGCACCGATATGTTATCACTCTAGGTGTTCCTACACTTATCGAGCTCTCTCTTCTTCCTTGCACAACCATATCCATAGTTATTATAACATATCTGAGGGTATCTAGAAAAGTGATAACATAACCTAATTGGGTGTGACCCACGTACCTTGCTGCATCTCCCATGTTTTAATCATTCCCGGTTGATGAGACTTGAGGCTACGTTATACCTTTTGAATAGCATTCATATTTGGAATGATGACACCGCCTTCCAAGCAATGATGCAACGATAGCATTCATCCATATAATTTGTTCTGGTTCTGAACAAACCGAATCTCCAAAATCACTACTTCATTTTATTCACGATATCACAATTCGTAATGCACAAATCAGATCGAAGCGGTTTTTGGATAATTAAATCCGATCTCGGTCACTTCGAAACGATCAACGAATTTGGCCAAATTTGATTGCCAGTTATTTAACTATCAAATAACATCCATAAGCAGTCGCTAGGCCCTATTTTATAAATTTCCAAAATATTTACTTTAACATATCTTAACAAAGATATATATCCCACCCCCTCCTAATATTTCGATAATTGAAAAACAATTCCAGTATACTTATATCCGCAACATCGTATATTTCGAAACATATCTATACTTAGAAATATATTTATCCAATTCCATTTATAATTCAACGCCTTGAAAATATTATATAATAACAATCTCGTAGTCAGAATATTTTTAATCCTTCTAGTCCAATACTTAGGAAATATTGTATAAGTATATTTTTCCAAAAATCTTTCCAATACTTAAGAAATATTCCGTTTATTTCTTACCCTTTACCAATTTTATTTGTAAATTCCTTAACTCGCTTCTAAAGAATTCTATAAGTTTCTGGTATTTATCAATTAACTTCCTTTCAAATTTTTCCAAGTCAATTTAACTTGTCTATAACTCCAACTACCCTTTCTAACTTCTTTATGAATTCTAATTCATTTTTCAATGTTCTCTTATTTCGATGATTCGGAAATTTCCTTAAGTTTTTAGAATTTCACTATAGGATTTCTCTTATAAAATCATATCGGTCAAACAAAACCCATTTACAAATCTCAAGAGGATTTTGTAAATAAATTACAATCATTACAAAACTATGTATATAATAAGTACTTTCAAATAAAATTTATTTTTTTAAACATATATAATTATTAATAAATATATTAAACGTTTTAAACAAACATTGATAATTCATTCTCAATTCATTTTAAATAAATTAATCGATTTACAAAGCCTGTTATAAAAGTTATAACTTATTTCAATGAATATTAGATATTTAAATAATCTACTATCCGAAATATTTAATTACCAAAGCAGCTTTAAATTACATAATTTGAATAAATAAAATTTCACTTTTAAAACAAACTTAACTTCTTGATAAACATACATTTTTAAAATTCCACAAACCAATTTGAACTTATAGATCCCTCTCCATTCATAGCACATCGATTTCTTTTGGATTCTCTAACCATTCTCACTTTTTAAAATAGAATCCACTTTATATTATTTTCAAAACCCATTTCCATATCTCGGTATTTATTCCAATTAAAGAACTGATATTATTTTCCCTTATTTATAAACATCGTTTATAAATTTACAAACTCATTTTGGTTTTACTTATTTATAAAAATAATCTCATTTATAAATTCCATTTTTATACATCCATTCTTTATAAATTCCATTTATTTTACAAATCTATTTTAAATATTGATTTAAAACGCCTTATCCATATTTTCGAAAAAGCACCATTTTTAAATCCATGGTTAAAATCCCTTGTATAAATTATTTTAAAATCTCTATTAAAAATATTTTTTTGAATAATTAGGTAAAAAACCAAAAATCAAATTATTATTTCACCCAACCCAAATTCCTATAAAATAATACAAATTCCAATGTAAATATTTCTATATCCCAAAATTCCTTTTAATCCCTTTAAATTTAAAAATAATATCTATTGTATTTAAAATACCAAAAATTAGGGTCAGTGCTACCATATCCAATAAATCATACATACCACAATCTATACTGATTATCCAACACATCATATATTACTATATATGAAAATAAAAATCAACATTTGTGAGGAATCTAGTTGGATCCCTCCAACCTGTTTTCCTGCATCCACAAATGTTAGATAGCATAAAATACTAGCCTCACTTCGAGGGGGATATCGCGGTAATATAGGGTCATCCGCTATAATGCGGGGAGCATAGAGTCTCATCTGCTTCAATGGCAGGAAATACAACTACTAATATATATACTACTATATATATATTATAACATCCAAACTGATAATAATTTATAAATTCAACCAAGCACCCAATAGTCAATTTTAATTATTATCAATTAAATCAAGAAATCCAAAAAGAGTGAGATTTACTCACCTTGATTATTATTTTTGCTAATAGTTCCAATTTAAATTCTTTTGCATGGGTTTCGTAGCTCCGTGACCCCACACGACTAATTTCGTTCGATTTAAACCTCGTATAAATGAATTACGAGTTTATTAACATTTCCAAATTAACAGGTTATTTAATAAATTAATAAAAATTAAATTAATCTAATTACCGTTCAACCTAGAAATCTGATATCGCTGTTCGTTGTCGCGCTGCTTCCTTCCAATGTTGCGCCCACAACCTCTGATCGGATTATGCCAATGCTTGCTGTCGATAGCCCTGCCTCCGGCCTTCACGAACTCATGCTCAAGGAAGAAAATCACGACCGCCCTTCGTTCTTTATTTTATTTCCTTCGTTCGCCGTTCGTCCTAAACCATTGCCAAATCGAGAGCCGCTACCTCGGGTCGCCACTGTCGTAGGCTCCACCACACACCCTATTGCAGTCGTGCCCTTCCTACAACCGACATTGCGCTCGATCCCAGTCCTCGGCCGAGCTCTCCACCAAGTGCCGCATCTTTCTTTTTGTCAATTGACATTGTCTCCATTCACGAGAGCGACATACCCTTCACCCTCTAGCTGCGCCACATCCCATCGCAATTCAGTCGCAGTTTCCCTCTTTTTTTATAATTTCGAACGAATTTGATTTGATTTTGCCCCACCCCCATTTTTTATTTATCGATTTCGAACCGATTGAAAGAATATCATGATTTAAAAAGAGGGAGAAGGAGGTTGTGGTCAGTAGTATAGGATGGCTATAGGTAGGTCGGCTGAGATGAGTTAGGGTGGCTCAAGCTTGACCATTGATTTGAAATTTATAAATTTTATTTTCAAAATATCCCGCTTAGCATATCTTAGAATTTTGAGCCCCTATTAGGGCGTGTTGTCAGGCGTTTGTAATGTTATACCACTATTCGAAACCCTATGGAACAAGTCTCGAGGTCTAATTCGATCGTATGTGGAAGATAGCTTTTTAAATCGACTATCTAAATTCAATTAAATTATTTCTAGGCGTTTTCAGATCGTACGACAAAATGGTAAATTCAGACTCTAAGTTCGATAATAATACATTATTATGGATCCAATGAAACTAGAAATCTGAGACTGTGTCCCAGATCGCTATCTTAACGTGTCGATCAAATCGACGATTTTAAAATTTTACGAAATCACTTGAAATTTCAGTTTTAGAAACTTATTGACTCAATTCTAATTCATATAGAATTTATATCAACATTAGAGACCGTTTCAATTCATTTTTCAACTCTAATCCAATTATTTAAATGATTTTAATTATTAATTCAACAATTTGATTTATCCAATAAATCGCTATTTTTGGAATTTAATTTAAAATTTCAACCAAAATCTTCATATTCAAAAATCAGTTTATATCCCAAATCCAACATTCAAAATCATTCAATGTCCAAATCAAATCATTAAAATTTCGGGTCGTTATGCCGATGTAATAAAACAGCCTCTGGATTCGATTGTCCTCACGACGCAATGGGACACTTATAGCATGTACCGACACGACCAAAGGCGAAATAGGCGTACCTTTCTCTTTGCATTAAGCATCCCTCAACTTAGTTGCATAATAGGCATGTTCGATCGCCTTATCACCATAAACAACTCCAACACCGTTATATGTCGGAAACTTTAAAGTCAAACACCATGTGCAAGGGCTACTCGAAATTCAGCTAGGACCGATCAGCCTAGAAAAACGTTGTAAGGAGAATTAACATCCAAAACAATGAACGATAAGATTCGAACGGTCACCTACTCCTAACTCTACAGCTAATTCAACATAACCAACGCCTTTAGTTGCAGTACCGTTAAAACCGTGTATGCGGGCTTTAGACGGCTTCAAGTCCTTGGCTTCCATCTCCATCTGATCATAGGCTTTTTTGGAATTATATTTACAAAACTTCCATAATCAATCAATATTCTTCTGACCAAAGCAGGGTCAATCATGGCCAAAATGACCATTGGGTCGGTCGTCGGAGTCCCCACCTTGTCTACATCCCTGTTTCTAAACAAAATATCATCTGCCATCATACTTTGAAGTTTTTCCAAAAGCTCCATCTTCCGTATTCGAGCAATATTCAAAATTTACACACTTAATCGTGCTAGCTTAGTGCTCCATCTCATGCCAACTCTTATCTACCAGATGCAGTCCTTCGATTATTGTATTTATTACTAATCTTCCATATGTTCGCGCAGGCTCCTCAGCCCTGCGCTGTGCTTGTCCTCGGTTAGGGTCAGATTGGTCAGATGTCCCCTGCTCGCCATCTTCTATGGTTTTTACAAACTGCTTCAACTTCCTTTCTTGAATTATTTTTTTGATAATATCCTGGAGATGCTTGCATTCATTTGTGCTATGTCCATAGAATTCATGAACCGACAATATTTTCTGGTTCGTTTCTGCTTCCTTGTTGATTATTTTGGAGGCGGCTTCTTGTATTGCATGGTATTGCAGGTAGACAAATAGATATTCTCAAAGTATGTATTCAACGGCGTGTAAGTCTCGTACATCGGAATCCTAGGCTTCCCTCTTTCAGAATTTCCCTTCCGTTCTCGGCCCCTATGTCCACCTTTTTTTTGCTAATTCGGCTTTTTTTTAGACATTCACTCGAACTTTTCCAAAGCTATTACTAGACTTATTTATTGCAATATTACTCTGTACTCCCTCCCCGCTCGGTCCCGCAATAGTCTTCTTCCTCGAGGAACTGGCTTCCTCATTTCTCAAATACTGAGCCGCCTTTGCATAAAAGCATTCCAAGATTATGGGTGGCTAGCCAGCTAACCATTCGTCGAAATCAGATTCCATACCTATCCCTCTTTTCACGGCCATCAATATTGTGTGGTCATTCAGATAACTTATTTCCATAACAGCTATAAGATATCTCTCCAAATAATATTTCAACGATTCTTATGAAGCTGGGATCATGCTAGACAAGGACATTACATACTTAGGGCGAGTTGCATGCGTTTAGAACTGCTCCACAAACCCTATTTCCAAATCATTGAATCTAGAAATTGAACGTGGGGGTAACCTTGTGAATGGTTCGGTTGATGTCTACAGGCAATTCCATGCCTTCTTGGTTCACCATCTTCCCGATGTATATCTCATAAATTCACTTCATCATCATTCCAAGGAAGCATTTAGTAAGCATTTAATTAAACTCTAGCATTCAAACCAATTGGAGCAACTCTAGCTTGATCCCATGATGCATGGGTTGGTTCCCTCTTTTGGGGAAAGGATCGGCACCAATCGATCCTGGAAGACCATGATGATCTATCGGTTGATGCTTCGAAGTTTCTACATGATATTCATCTGTTCTGCGATGCTTATGCCTGTGATACTCATCTGATGAGATAGAGCTCTCTAATGCTGAGTAAGGAGTGGGGTCCCTCCTAGCTTTCCTTCACTGCTACTGATTGAGTTGGTTCACTAAGTTGATATTGGTTTGGATCTATTAATTTAATTGTTGACGGCACTCCATCAGCTTTCTCATTAGACTCTGAAATCAGCTCTCCTAATAAAATCAGTAGGATTCTAAAATTCAACTATTTCAGCATTTATATCCATTGATTGATTGATTGGGCCTCCTTGTTGGATGCTAGCATTCTCATTGCCTACCACATTCTGAGAAGTAAATCTAATGTTCCTTGCTATTGTCGATAGCTTCACTTAGATTTCTACAAATTTGATTAGTATGAGCAACTCCTTTAAGATAATCGGGAATCTCCTTTGGGAATTTATCTAATCCAGTAGCAATAAAGTAATCCTAATAAGCTAAAAATCTAGGCTCTTAGTGAAAGTACCAAAATGTTTGTGCGTAAAATGATCAAAAACACCCAAGTATAGTTTTTGTAAGGAATTAAGTAGTGAAAAACTAAATTAAACTAAGTGGATGAATAAGCTAGCAACATAGAATAAGAAGTAATCAAAGACACAGAGATTTATAGTGGTTCGGCATTGTATGCCAATGTCCACTTCGAAGATTATTCTTAATTATTCTCTTATAAATCCGATTACAATAGTACAAATAAGTTAGTACTTGATTACAATGGTGTGTAGAGTAATAAACAGCATAAAAATATTGATAATGACCCACAAAGCCAATATTTATAGATGAAGATGGCCAAATATCTCTCTGAAATCTTAGCAGAAGGACCTTTAAAACCATATGAGCCCACTAGAGGGATCGCTAGGCCCATTTCCCAAAGAGGAGGGATCGGTGCCGATCCTATTTTTGGTTGAATTTTGGGGAGTGATCCCTATGCTGCCTTCCTCATGCAGAAATATGTTTAGCCTTAAAATTTCATGTCATTTGGATCATTGGAGCTCGAGTTACTGTTTGATCTTTGATTCAACATGGCTTGTATGCAACTTCTGCTAATCTCTTCCAAGGGATATATATCATCCCTCCAACCTTGCCTTTTTGATGTGTGATCCCTAAGGTAGGTTCCCTGGGGTCCTTATATCTTGCTCTTCAAATTTCATAGGCATTGGACTTGTTGATCTTGAGATATTGATTATTTTCTACAAGAATGCTCTTGTACTTTGAAATATGTTGATGCCTCTTGTTGGGGCTAATCTACGTCGATCCCTCTTATGTTGACCATATTTCATACTTTGAACATTTTAGATTGCCCCTCTATCAATCCCATTCAATCCTGACTTCATTTGATCATCTGTACCGTACTTCTAGGCCGCACAATCATCACTTTAGAGTCTTCACCTTGATGGTAGTCGTCTAACTCGTGTAATCAGTTCAATATAGCTGGGCTAGAATGTAGGATATCACCTTTTGTCGATACTGTGTATGCATAGATGAGCTATTTATCAGATGTTTTAATACATACCAGTGTTAGCCGAAGGGAATATTCACGTATATATATCACATATCGTCTCATTCTCCGTATTTTGACAGTATTTCTTAGTAATACTCTTGGACAATATAGATATAGAGGAGGGGTGCTGAAGCTCAAATATATATAGTTTTATTGCCTCATCTATTCCATATATTAATAGTACTATACATAACATCCTTGTCTTTTGGAAAGTTCAACAACTAAGGAGTATGCAATTAATTTATTAATATATAAATGGCAGAGGGTAACTTCTATATTATGAATTCTAGTCTTTAATATATTTATTTCAGTAGTATCAATCTAGGGAATAATGTATTTTTTTAAATACCTTCGTGATTCGAGTGTCAAAGACATCGGAAATCATGGTATTCATACTGTACATAAGTATTTATTCTTTAAATCTCATTTGGATTTCTTTCCGGTACTACCTGATTTATATACACATACTATATAAGTTTATTTCGTATATAGCCTTTTATAGTTTAATTAACTTATATAACCGTCTTATGTGTATTATTAATTAAATCATATTTAATTAAGTTAATTAATTAAGTAATTAAATTATTCTTAAAATTAAAAAATTTATTTAATTCATCCTAAAAAATTTGAGATGATATTACTATTATATTTATAGTTTTACATGCATATATCCTTATACATGTACATCTTATTTTATTAACTAACATTTAGTTAATTAATTTATCAAATAAATATTTTATTTAATTAAAACAATTTTAATTAAATATTTTAATACGTTGAAATTATTTTAATTTACCTTAAACAATTTACAATATATATGTATACACATACACGCCGTATTGTAACATTTATAGTCATATATACATTTATCAACATATATAGATTTTAATTTAATTAATTAAATTCTATTTATTTATTTAATCTAATTAATTAAATTTCGAATAATTTTCAAAGTACTAATTTATTTTCAAAACAATTTTGAAAATGTAGTTTATAACTTTTATAAATTTTATTTACTATTTTAAATTCAAATTTTAAATTTTTAAATAGGTTCTGAAAATTAGCACAAGACCCAAATTCAAATTGGGTCTTTTCTATTAGAGATAACCTTTAGGCTCACTTCACCTTTCAGATCAGATCGGTAGCTCGGTAGGGCATGGTGCCTGACTACTCAAACCTAGCCTAGACACTACATTTCCACACATCTTAATAAATGGGTAAGCTTAATTATTTAGCCTTAACATGGCTAACTTAGACGGCATGGAATATTTGGCTCTGATAATAATGTTAGAATAGCGCCAGTTGGAAGCTAGTAAAGTAGGTAGATTTTAAAAAAGTTTCTACTTTGGATCCTTTGGGCATATGAAATATAAAGGTAATAGATCCAATCTAATATAGTTTCAAAATGAAATTCAATTATATTTAACTTTCGAATTTAATTTACTAAATTTTTGTTTGCTAAGTATAAAATTTAAATATATGACTATATTAAATATATTCATATTTCTGAAAGGTGCAAAATGGGATTAATATATTAATATTAGATCTAAATCTAATCATGTTAAGATCTAAAAGGGAAAGATGAAAAACTGGTATCAACAGTTGATTACACCTTCCTCTTTTGCAAATGTTCTGCTATAATTATGCCCAGTCATTATTCAAAGAAATGTGATCATAAATGGTTAACATGATAAATAAGATATACATGCACATATATCATTTGCATCTCCAGTAACATAACAAGCAACAACAAAGATATTAAATGCATATATCAATTTCCTCAAGGTCTTAATTTGTGAAATGTTTAATTGATTGCAAAATATGATAAGATCTGAACATTAATAATAATGATTCTTTAGAAAAACTTCACATAAATCGATTAATACAAACATCAGTATCAGTATCCAAATTCAAAATAAAGAATTTAAATTTGGTTTGGCAAGATTTATTCAAAATGAAGATCCAGATTACATCTAGAAAAAACTTAATGAATTAAACACTAACATTAAAAATATGAATGTATATAGTTGTGAAATTGGAAATAGTTTTGTTTATTCAAAATGTACATATTTTAAATCAAATAAATTTATTCAACCATATTTGTTAATGAACAAACGATTATGGTAATTTCAATTAAATAGTTTTGATATGAACATAAGGTTCATATATTTCTAAATACCTCTTATATACAAATTCATGTATAAAATATACATGTATATAGGTATATGCATATACTATTTAATTTTATCACTCAAGATTAATCCAATCTGAAGCAAAGAAATCCAAAGAAATATTAAGATCAAGACATACACACAAGTTTTAGATAAATATTATTATACTTGCAGTTTGATTTGAGATCTATTATTGGTCACAAATCTACATTTCAAATCATATATTCTGTGAATCACATATAAATTACCCTTCAATCATTATGTACACAAGGAATCATATTTGTAGACAAAATTATAATTGTTTACACATGTAAACATTTTCAGTTCTAAACAAAAATTGAATTAAACCATGTCATCCAATTAGTTGTTTAAATCATGGCATCAATTTCAACTATGGGTGAAGAAAATATTGGGTCTAAACTTTGTTAACATGGTGAATATATTATTAAAATAAAATTAAAAATTACCTAAAGATAAAGCTAAAGTTTTGCATCTTGAACGAAGAATAAAACCTAATCGCTTGAATCAACCTCTTGATTTTGCAAGGATCTAGAGATAAGAACCGCCTTTAATTGATTTGATTTTGTTTGAATTTGTTTTTGGCCATTTTAAGGCTTAAGAGCCATGGAAATTTCAGTCAAAAGAGAGAGGAAGAGGAAATGAATTGTCGGGAAAGAAAATAAACAAATGAAAGAAATGAAGGAAGATTTGTTTTAAAGGAATGATAGAAACATATCTAATTCCTTCATTAAAATCTTCTTCCTTTAATTACTTACTAAATCTCAATAAAATTATCTCCCTCTATTACATGCATGGCTAGCCATAGATGGTGCCACATGGGTCTATAAATTACCAAAATCTCATTAGCATTAATCTTATTTAAATCCAAATTTAAATATTCTCTTGATATTATATATCGTTGTAAGCATTTATAACTTTTATATACAAACTTTATTACATACTAATGTATTCAAACATCAATAAAAAAATAGCAATTAATATTTTGCAAATATTGATTCATTTTAAAAACTCACTTAGTATTTATTCCATCTAAATCCAATCTAAACATTCTACCAACATCGTGTATCGGTACGCATGTTTACAACTTTTATATACGCATTTTATTAAATAATGTTGTGTAACATCCTGTAATTTTACAATATTAAATAAGTAAATTAAAAAGGGTAAAATCATAATTTTAACATAAAGGGCAAAATAGTAAATTACTAAGGATCTAGAATAAGGTTTCGAGAACTGTTAAATTGCATCTAGGATGTCGTTTATAGTTTGAAAACATGTAACTCATTGAATTTGATGAAATGGACTAGAAATTAGAAGTCAAACCCACTGGCATTTCTATATTATTAATTTTGATATTTTAACCTAGATATTATATTTTTCGTCCTATAAATAGATCTTTAAGCCTATTCCTTTTTCTCAAATAAGCCTTAACTTCACTTTTGAAACCCTAACCCCCAAATCAATTATAAGTTCTCGATATCAATTTCTAATCCACCAAATCAAATCCAAAGTAAACAAACCTATATATGGAATCGATCGTCGTGGAGAGAAATTTGCAATTTTGAAAGCATGAAAAATTCGGACAGCAAAGGAGAGGAAGTATCTACATCAAATCGAGGATGAGGCATGGCTAATGATGTAATTAATAATTAAACCAAATTATAATGATGTAACTGATAATTAGTAAGACACGGTACCTCTTATGATCTTAAACTAAATTATAATGATGTAACTAGTAATTAAAAACTGATTTTTTTCTACACCTTGTTGCCCAGCTACTTAGTCTGGCTACGAGGCGATGGTTGCAGAGGTTATGGTTGAACACACACAGGACTCAATCTGGAAGGGGATGGAAAGTGAAAAGGATCGGTGTAACTCGTTTGGATCGGCATGTGTATGTGGTTCAATATTCAATTGGTGGATCGATGAAGGTAATTCGACCTTGTTGGAATAGTATTCGTGGAGAGCTCAGATTCGGCGGCTCGGCATGTGTCATTCGGCCTCGGTGGTTCAACGTGTATCGTTCTGACTTAGTGGCTTTGCATGTTTCGTTCAACCTTGGTGGTTCAACATATATTGTTCTGACCCGGCGGTTCGACGTGTGTCGTTCGGCCTTGTTGGATCGGCATGTATCATTGGGTACTTATGGGTCGGCAGCTTGGGTTCAGTTATGGTGGTTTAGCATACTTAGGTCGGTATGCGTCAGGAAAGTTAGGAGATTACCAACAGGGCAATACGATTGGTCTTTCTTTACTTCGAGTGACATCCCTAGCTGCTTCGAGTCATACGAGAGTTCACTTCGAGTCATGCACAAGAAACCCCTGGTTCGGCCAGGGTGGCTTGGTGACTATTGGTTCGATCATGGGTGGTCGGTATAAATGGGTTAGGGAACACGAGTTGCCTACTGTGGGCCAAAGTATCTTGGTCATGGGCCTTCATAGGGGAACCAACCTGTCTTCATCTATAAATAGAGGGGCAGTGGTCCAGATGAGGAGGACCTTTTTTGGAGAACTCTAGGGATACTCTGCCATTTTCTGTACTCACTTCTTTTCTATTCGAACTTGTATTCAAGTTGTTTTTTTATGGATTGTATATATACTCAAGTTATTGGAAAACTAATAAAGATTATATTCAAAGTGGACATAGGCAGTTACGCCGAACCACTATAAATCCGGTGTTCTGGTTTTCGTTGTTCTTTTTGCATCCAACTATGTTACTTTTCTGTTTTAATTTACTTTCTTCATTAATCTCTCTACACTCTATTCAAGGGTGTTAGTGACCAATTATGGTGCTAACATTTTGGTGCTTTTACCGAGAAAGTCCATTCTCAGGCTGTTAGGATCTACTTTGTTTCTACTAGATTGAGGAAATCCTCAAAGGAGATCCAAGTTCATTCTCAAGAGCTCATGGATTCTACTCAGAGTGCCTATTGATAACTCTAAGATGATGAGACCATGCACCAAATCCACCTCTCACAATGCCATACTAATGATACCGCTAGCTTCCAGCAAGTAGGGCCCAGAAACCATTAAGCTGATGTCGGTGCAGAGCCCGCCATTATCCCAAACCGAGTGGAAGCTGTCACCAGGGTAGAGTTCAATGAGCTGATGAGGGATTTCGTAGAAAGCATGAGACAGCTTAATGAGCAAATTCAAGAAAACGCTAACCTGATGACCCAGGTCGCTCAACAACAGCATTAGAACGCTAGAGGAAGCCTTGCTTCCTACTCATTGTCCGATAGCTCCACTTTGTCAGATGAACACCTTGGGTGTAGACGTCGTAGGATTGAAATGGCACAAACTGGTGCAACGTAGTAATTGGTGATGAGTCGCTAAGGACAAACCAACAGAAACGATCCAGATTCCTTAGCTAGAACCGTGGCTCCTCAACTGCACCTGGGAAGTCGCACCCAACCTAGAGTGAGAAACTTAGGATCTGGAGCACGCTTGGGAGCTTTCCTACCACCTCGCTTGGATCGTAATGAAGTGGGTCCTCAGGATGCACACTTAGGCAATTGTCTACCAAGGAGGCACCAGCCGGAGCAATTGCGCAGGATGGATGCCTACTTGGAAACCCTCATTCAAACTTCGGATTTATCTGCCATGGTCAGGCAGCTTATGAGCGAGAATCAGGGCTGGACTAATGACGATCAGGGTGTATCAAGGATACTCCATTTATAAATAATATTCTACAAGCTGAGTACGTCCAAAAGTTCAGCATGCCAACTATTCCATCTTTGAAGGGAAGATCGACATTTGATAGCACATAATGAGATACGAGTGGATGATGGACTCGGCTTAGTAAAACGATACGACCAAATGCAGATGCTTCCTAATAACCCTATTTGGAATCGCTACCATGTGGTTCATAGACTTCCCCCACGATCAATCTCCAGGCTTGATGAGTTAGCGATGAAGTTCATGGAGCAGTTTAGGATCCATGCTACTTGCCCAAAAGACATGATGTCGCTATTCAGTATGATTCAGGCTCTTGGTGAGTTGTTGAAGGACTATTTATAGAAATTCCATGTGGCTGCTACCGAAGTTAGTAATCCGAATGACCACGCCATCCTTATGGCCATCATGCAAGGAGTGGATCCGGAGTCTGAGTTTGGTGACTAGCTGGCAGGCAAACCACCAACTACTCTAGAACGCTTTTATTCAAAGGCAAACCAATTCATGAGAAAGGAAGAGGCCAGGTGGCCAAGATAGAGTAGTGCGCGAGGACCTAGTAAGGAAGCGGAGCAAAGTAACATTGTGGTGAAGAAATTAGGCGGGAGTTTTGGTAAGGTTCAAGTCAATGTTCAAAATAAGCCGGAGTAGTCCAAAGGATCCAGAGGAGGATATTCCAGACGGAAGAGGGAAGCAGGAAAGTGAAAACTAAGAATCTCAACCTATAGTGAATATACACCTCTGAATACATATTTGGAGAATATTTATCTATCAACTTGTAATACATTCCAATACCGAAAGCCACGCCCAAAGGAATCGACCGAGGAACCAAAGCAGACAGAAAAGTATTGTCGGTTTCACGAGAACTACAGGCACAATACTGAAGAGTGCAGACACCTCCATGATGCTATAGAAAAGCTGTTCACCAGAAGAAGTTACAATAGTTTGTTAATAATCCACAGGAAGGCGGACAGAGGACATCTGACCCCAATCACAGGCAAGCTTCACCCCGCCCTGAGGAGCCCGCTCGGACCGGAGGAATTCTGGTCATAAACACGATAATCGGTGGACCTCATCCGGTAGACAAGAGTTAGCAAGAAATGGAACGCTATGCTAGTTCCTTAAAGCATGCGAGCTTCGAGTGTTGCTCAAACACAGAAGATGGGACTCCGGCGAAACAAGAGCGAATGATGACAGATGATATACTATTCAAGAGTAGTGATGTCGATCAGGTGGAGGCACTACCATTGACCCGATGGTTATCTCAGCTACGATCGGACCGACGCTTGTAGGAAGAATACGAATTGATTGTGGGAGTTATGTTAATATTATCTTCAAGATGGCATATTACCAAATGAAGATGGAGGCGAAGGATCTGAAACCATCTAAAGCCTGCATTCATGGCTTTATTGGTGCAGCGACTAATGCAATAGGTTTTGTTAGATTGCTAGTTGAACTTGGAGAAGGTGAATGCAGGAGGGTAGAGATCCTATCGTTCATTGTTTTAGATGTTGATTCCCCATATAATGTTTTTCTAGGCCGACCGGCCCTGGCGGAGTTTAGGGCAGCTTTGGCCCCGTGGTATCTGAGCTTGAAATTTCTAAAGGATAGTGGACTTGGTGTAGTGCATAGCGATCAAGCGACTGGTCATGCTTGTTATGTGGCTGAGATGAGAGAGGCCGAGCGAAGAGAGGAAAGGGTGTGGACGAGCCTGTCCGCATCCATGTTGCTGAAAATTGATAAATGCTCCTGAGCCTTGGCTTGGGCAACACAGTCAGATCTACAGAGACGTAGATCCGAGAGATGACGATGAAGTACCCAAGGAGGCCAAGGCAGCGCCAGTTGCACTGACGATTGACATTCTAGTCAGCCATGATGACCCATCATGGGTGCTTAAGATCGTATCACAACTCAACCCCTCAATGATGGGGGATCTTATCGATTTCATCCGAGCGAATTTCGATCTTTTCGCTTGGACCTGTTTTGATATTTGCAGGATTTCTTCCGCCATTGCAAATCTTATGTTGAACATTGACCCAAAGTATGTGCCAGTGAAATAAAAAAGGAGAGGCATGGACATGGAGAGGTCCGCTGCTCTCAAAGAGGAGGTGGATAAACTCAAAGCCAATGGGTTCATCCGCAACGCCCTCTATCTTGAATAGATATCTAATCCCGTACTGGTGAGGAAGGAAAATGGGAAGTGGAGTACCTGTGTTGATTACTCGGAACTGAATAAGGCATGCCCTAAGGATAGTTTTCCATTGCCTAGAATTGATCAGAAGGTCGACTCAATAGCAGGACACGAGTTGTTGTCATTTATAGATGCGTATTCGGGATACAATCAAATCCCGATGCACATTCCGAATCAGGAGCATACCAGTTTTGTCATAGACATTGGGTTGTACTGTTATGTAGTGTTTCCTTTCAGGTTTAAGAATGCAGGGGTAACTTATTAGTGTTTGGTGAATCAAATGTTTAAAGACCAGATTGGCAGAACGATGGAAGTCTATGTGGATGATGCTCGTAAAGTCATGGCAATCAAATGACCACATCGAGACTTAGCAGAGATGTTTGATATACTCAGATTTTACGGAATGAAAATCAATCATTTGAAATGTTCCTTTGGCGTTGTGTCGGGGAAGTTTTTGAGTTTCATTGTCAATGCACATGGAATCAAATCGAACCTAGAAAGGATTCAAGCTATTCGAGACATACAAGCACCAAGAACTAGAAAGTAAGTACAAAGCCTGAATGGGAAAGTCGCTCTGTTGAGTCGATTTATATCCAAAGGAACCGACAAGTGTATTCCTTTCTTTGATGTGATAAGGAAAGGGAAAAGAAATTTTGAATTGACGTCGAATTGTAAGGACGTGTTCCGAGCTCTTGTGAGTCACTTGGAGAGGCCCCATGTTCTGTCAAAGCACATACACCATAAGGAGTTGTATGTTTACTTGGTTGTTTCCCCACATGCCATCAGTGCAGCTTTGATTCGTGAGGGGGACCGAATCCAAAAGCCAGCGTACTATGTTAGTAAGCGTTTAATGGGGAACGAGAGAAATTATCCCAAGATTAAGAAGCTGGCTTATTGTTTGGTGATTGCATCACGCAAGCTTCGCTCGTATTTCCAGGCACATCCGATCAGTATCTATGCCAATCAACCTTTGAGGCAGGTGCTCCAATGACCAGAGACTTCTATAACGTTACTCAAATGGAACATTGAGCTAAGTTATTTCTACATCACCTACCTACCACGGAGGGCTATCCCGGGACAAGCGCTAGCAGATTTCATTACAGAGTTCACTATAGCAGACGAGCCAAGTGGAAGTGATGTGATTCCCGTCGTTCGATGAAAGCTATATACGAATGGGGCATCCAACGACCATTGTTCTAGGGCTGGTGTTATTCTTGTAACTGCAGAGAACAAATCGATTTGTTATGCTTTGAAACTTAATTTCCCTACTACGAACAACGAAGCTGAGTATGAAGTATTGATCGCTGGACTGAAGCTTACCAAAGAACTTGGAGTGAAATCGATTGAAATCTTTTATGACTCATAGTTGGTGGTGTGCTAAGTACGGGGAGACTATCAGATAAAAGGACAAAGGCTTGCCCCATATCTCGCTTGGCTTCAAGAATTGTTGGCGGACCTCGAATACTATGATATTTCACACGTTCCATGCGAATAAAATGGGAAAGCGATTCCTTGGCAAAATTTGCAGGCACTGGCGATGCACGACAGATGGAGGTTGATTTTGTGGTGGAGGTGGAAACTAAAAGGGAGTCATGGAAGACCCCATTCAGAGAATACTTGTTATATGAAACCTTAATCGAGAGAAGGATTGAGAAACGGCAAGTCATTCGCAAGGCCTCGTGGTATATAATGGAGGATGGAATGATGTATCGGAAGGGTTTCTCCGTTCCCTTGCTTAGGTGCATCGCCCACGATGAGATAAAGTGAGTTTTAAGGGATGTCCATGAAGGAGAATGTAGCGACCATACTGGAGGGCTGGAACTAGGCAAAAAGATACTTCGGTATGGATGTTATTAGCCGACCGTGAATCGCGACGCCGTGGTCTATGTAAAGAGATGCAACAAATGTCAAAAGTACGCAAAGATCCCGAGAGTGCCGCCGACGGAACTCATGCAAATGGTTAGTCCATGGCCATTTGCGATATCGGGATCGATATAATCGACTCCTTGCCAATCTCCAAAGGTGGTGCAAAATACGCAATTATCGCAGTCGATTACTTCACCAAATGGGTATAAGCAGAGCCATTGACTACGATCACCATCAAAAAGGTCGTTAACTTTGTTTTGCAAAACATTATATGCCACTTTGGTCTTCCTTGGACTATCATTACTGACAATGGAACTCAATTTGAGAGTAGGGAATCCAAAGAATTCTATCAAAAATATTTCACTAAGAAAAGGTTTGCAGCAATCACTCACCATAAAACAAACGGACAGATTGAAGCCGTAAATTAGATAATCAAGTCCATCTTGAAAAAACGTTTGGAGAAGAGGCAAGTGGGTGGATGAGCTTCCAACGGCACTCAAGGCATACAGAATCACCCACAAGTCTGTGACTGGCCATACTCCTTTTGCCTTGGCATATGGCACTGAAGCAGTTGTACCCGTGGAACTTGAAGTTCCTTCTCACCGGGTGACTCATAATGATCCTAGAACAAACCGAGATCTTTTACTGGAGTCATTGAACTTTGTCGATGAGAAGAAAGAAGCTGATTTAAGGGTGGTTGCATATCAGCACCGAGTCGCCCGATATTATAATGAAAAAGTTCGACCAAGAGCTTTCGATGTGGGCGACCTTGTTTGTAGTGTGTTTTTCCTGTCTCGTCACATATGAATCCCACATGGGAACGTCCTTATTTCATCGAACGGAGGCTTGGAGAAGGAACCTTCAAGCTAGTTATTATTGATGGTGTGACACTCCCCAGAGCATGGAATAATGAGCAATTGCGCCGCTATTATACTTAGTTTATTTCTTTTGCATTTTAGTAGCAATTGTTTCCAGTATATGTTTCTTTTGTTGTTGTCTGTTTTGACATGTAACATGACAATTCAATTTGTTCCTATTTTCTATAGTCAATAAAGGCTTGAAGCTATTTTTCTATGAACTGTTGGTGTTCCGTGTTTTATAATTTCATGACAGAATTAATTTTCATTAGTTTGTATGGCGTATAACGCACACACAAAACTAAAAGTCGACCGGCTACGTATTCAAAAATCTCTAAGTCCTCAGAGTTCGGACAGCAGTACTCTAAGTCCCCAGAGCGTGTACTAGAGTATAAACGATTCAAAAATCTCTAGATCCTTAGAGTGCGGTGTAACAACCTGAATTCTAGTGGTCCGGATTTTTCAAAAAAAGGCTAAAAGCCAAGCCCATTGAAGCCCGAGTTGGGTATTTGGTATCCTGCGAATACAAAAAGATACATATATCAGAGCTTAATTAATTATCTCACGGTGGAATTGACTAAAATATAATAGTAAGTAAATACTCACCCAAATAATAACACTTTCTAAGCAAGTGTCATAAAGCTGAGAAGTCTCCGCCATCTACCTAACCGATAGGATGTTGTTAGAAAGGGGTCAGAGCAAAAGTTCTGGTGAATGAACAAATTATATACTTCTAGGCTTAATTCTACATATATTGTTTTATTTCCATTTACTCTCATATTAAGTTCATTAGGTTTCAATACTCTCGCCTCTGTTCATGAACCATGCCCATCTACTCCATAGTAGATTAAAATGTAATAACTAATATATACACATATGTAGCTATATGCCCAGTGACCATATTGGTCCTAGGTACCACCGATGGTACCTTCCGTATCCTCCTCCAAAAGGGCTCCATCGCCTTGCTTCGAGAGCGTTTCGTAACTACATCTACAAAGGACTGCTTCATAAGGCGTACAATATAGATGCACCATTATTTTTCTCTGTAGCTTTATCTATAAAGGACTGCTACGTAAGTCCGATAATACAAATACTCCACCGTCTTGCTCCACGAGCATTCCATAGCTACATCTATAAAGGACTGCTTCGTGAGGCCTATAATACAGATGCTTCACTGATTACTATGAAAACGCAAATCGCGTCCGTACTAGTCTAGGCTTGTACTCAGACATCCACAACGTACCACCCAGTGCGTACATTGTGGACTACGTAATCGTTCTGTTTACTATCTGAATCCTGCAAATAAAGGTTGCCTTATATGAAATTCAGTTGGGAATTTCTATATCTGTAAAGGACTGCTTCGTTAGGCTTCTAGTTGGTTTATCTCTTTTTCATCGTGGTTATGGCCCCACACAGCCACCCCTCAACTAACCGAAAGACTTCTAAAGAGTTAACTGGTCGTGCCTTACTAAAAACAATCTAACATCCAAATGGCAGTGTCCCTCATCCAATTCCTCGATAGTGAAAGAACCATTGGCCTGACGGTTTAACTCTAGTCTTTCCCGAAATCGCACTTGATCTTGATGTTGGCCAATATCCACATGCGACTGTCCTAAAACTTACCTGCAAGTACTGGACATACGAATACCCTACTCCGAACATCAAGTCTTCTGACTGCCTACAAAGGTCTGCTTTGTTAGGCTTACAATGCAAATGCAGTCAAGGTTGGAACACTTACAGACCTGCCTCTGGCAGTGCAGCTTCGTTAGGCCTACCCAGAGGGCCATCCTAGAGTACCCTCACGTCCCATTGAACTCTCGTACTTCTTTGAAGCCCAAAAATACTAAGTTTGACATGCTTCTCCATTTTTGAAATCCATGATGAATTGCTTCGTTAGATGCTTCATCCTTTGGACTGCTCCAAATGCATCTCAATTCTTTAATTACACCATAAGTCTAATTTTTTAATTTGCGTTTATTTTACTTTCTTATTCTGTTGGCTACTTATTTACCCTAATTAGCATATTCTTGCCCTCGTCTCACCTCTATTTATTGTTAGATTTCCATGTATTCAACAGAGAGTGTTGTTGATGTGAGCCACATCCATTATCTTATTTAATTAACTTAATACAAATCTTAAGTTCATTAAAATAAGCCTCTTTTATCATTCCTACTTTAGTTTCTTATTGGCTTAATATAAATTATTTAAATAAGCTTCTACCATTGTTATTGCTCATTAATTTATTCAAAGTCTTAAAATAAGAATTTCCTTTCTTATTGCTTAGTTATAACTATGTTATAATTCTACATGTAATCGTCATTTTTTTTCTTTTATAGTCCGTACATAATTCCAGCATTTCTTTTCTATTCTAATCTGTCATTTTTTATTATGATATAGAATATTCTTTTATTCTCTTATATTATATAATTTACTTTTCATAATAAGTATCTTTTTTAATAGTCTACGCAGTGAATGCAGACCTAGGTTCATTATCGTTTACAGCTTCAGGTTCTTATCTAATAATTTACTTGATTCATGTCATACTTTGCTTTATTATCTTCTATTCTAGGAAGTAATTCTATTTTATTTGGTTGGTTATTAAAACTATATTTAAAAATCCATTTCCATATTTTAATATTAAAAAATACTATAAACAATAATCCTAACTGCTAGATATTTCTTTTACTATTTTGGAATAGCGTAAAATATAGTGGTTTCTCTATTTTACACTAATTCTCTTTTTCTATCTTTCCGTCTAGAAATTATTTTCATTTTTGTCCTTTAAATATTAAATTATAGAAATGTATCCTATTTCCTAAACCAACCAATTAACCTTTTAGTTATTCCCAAATCCAGTTACTAGATTAATTAACTTTTCTCATCTAATGTAATTATTACAGTAATTCCATTCCTCAAATTTTTATAACTTTACATCTTCTTTCCTTCATTTCAGTATTCTTAATTATTTAATCCATATTCATATTTAATCTATTCCAATCCATGCGCGAAGAAAGAGGAGAAAATGGAAGAAGAGTGACGCTTGTATAGAAATCCAAAATGTAGAAACAGATGTAAATAAATACTAATACTATAAATAAATTGTAAGTTCCTTATAGTTCAACATAACTTAATTAATAGGATTAATTATTGAATAAAATTATCTAAACGGGAATTTAACGACAATATATCTTAAACTTAAATGATATAATTAAATCCACTCACATGTCGCCCTTAGCTTCAATCTCTATCCCTTTTGATTTGCTACGCTTTTCTCCACTTTTTCCCCTTTTTAATTTATTTTTTATTGGGGAAATATTTGATTGATAGAGGAGAAAGGAAGAAGGATAAGAGAATAGGAGTTTACTGTAAATGACAGCAGCTAATTCAGAGAAAATAATGTGGGCTAAGGTTAAGTTACATTCAATTTATAGGTGTACTGAACAACTATGAACCATCCGATTAAACCTAAAAACAATCCTCACCGTCATTTATTGCTTTGTTTACATTAGCTTATAATGTATAATTCTCCAACATTATACATTTAATTAATTCACGTTTCCTTCTAAATAAGATTCTTCCATTATTTATCCAATTAATTTGATCATACATACATACATATATATGTATGTATATGTATGTATATCCAATATTAATTGACTATTATATGTTATAATTTCTTACTTTTTTGAACATGTCAATTGATACCTCTATTAATTGATTGTATATAAATGTTATACTTTTTAATTTATTCTTATTAACTTACCATCATCGTAAACTTAATTGCTCAATTTGATTTTTGTACGCATTCCAATTCTTTCTTTTTCTTTTTAACTTGGAAACAAATAATCCTATAACTGGCGTTTTCTTCTAGCTGATTGATTAACATTATTAGCAATTGTAATAAGGGATATTTTTTGATTAATTGACATCCTTTTTAAAACGCTCAACTGATTGCCAATTAATTAATTGATACATTTTCCCATTTTAATTGATATCCAAATTAACTCCTTTGCATCATTCAGTCACAAAGTTATTAGTTGTATATATTTAAACCGTAAATCATTACCCAATTAAATGACATATAAGTTTCCCTCTTTTATTAATTGATGCTTACTTAATGTCTTTAATTAATTTATTAATTAACTTTGTGTCAATTATAAATCAATATATGTATGTTATCATTTAATTTATTCCCCACATAAATTTCTCTTTATTAGAAGATCCCTTAATTAATTAATTTTATAAAAGTGACATATTCTTTAACTAATCGATGCCTCTATGTCTCTTAATTAATTCCCTTTTTAATTGATTGATACGTCAATTAATCACACACTCATTGCTTGCTAAATCTATGTAACCTCTTAATTCTTAAATGCATATATTTGACATTTATATTCTGTTTTGCAATTACGTTAATTCAATTGATTTAATTTAATTATATAAAAATTCAGAGTGATACATGCAAACTGAAGTACCTAAGTCCCCAGAGCGTGGACTAGAGTATAAACGAGTCAAAAATCTCTAAGTCCCCATGGTGCAGATTGGAGAACTCTAAGCACCCAAAGCATGGGCTAGAGTATAAACGATTCAAAGATCCCTAAGTCCTAGAGAGTGGACTGGAGTACTGTAAATCCCCAGAGCATTAACTATAGTATAAACGATTCAAAAATCTCTAAGTCCCCGGAGCGCAGACTGGAGTACTTTAAGTCCCCAAAGCATGGACTAGAGTATAAATGATTCAAAAATCTATAAGTCTCCAGAGTGCGGACTGGAGTACTCTAGATCCCTAGAGCATGGACTGGAGTATAAATGATTCAAAATTCTCTTAGTCCCTAGAGTGCGTACTAGAGTGCTCTAAGTCCTCGGAGCATGGATTAGAGCATAAACTATTCAGAAATCTCTAAGTCCTTAAAGCGGACTGGTGTACCCTGAGTCCTCAGAGTGTGGACTAGAGTATAAATGACTCAAAAATCTCCAAGTCCCTGAAGCAGATGACAGTACTCTGAGTCCCCAAAGCGTGGACTGGAGTATAAAGGACTCAAGAATCTTTAGGTCCTCTGAGTGCGGACTAGAGTACTCTGAGTTCCCAAAGTGTGGACTGGAGTATAAACGGTTTGGAAAAATTCTTGAGTCCTAGAATACGGATAAAAGTACTCTAATTCCCTTGAAGGCGGACTGGAGTTTAAATGACTCGCAAGACTTTGAATTTTAGTATCAGACTTAATTATAAGTTATGCGACGAGAATTTTTGAATGCAAAGAAACAAAATTTTATTTACTTATCAAAAAATTCCCTTACAACTTCTCCAAAAGTTTGGAGGCCAAGTCTATCTACAACGACTATTTATGAAAGAAAGGAAAAAAGGAAAGGAAAACAACTACATGATTTTCAACTATTTGAGCTAAGAAAAATGTTACGAGGCGACGGCTACTTCTTCGGTTTTCTTTCCATTTTTGCTTTCCGAAGTCTCCTCATCTAGCGTCTTTTCCTGGACCCTTTTCCTCCTGGCAATGTGGTACCCGAGGAAGGAGAAGGAACTTCTAAGCGTGTGGTCCCATTTGGGAGAATGACCTTTAACGGCCTATTTAGGGGATCGTCGAGCTCCACCACCTTGGATTCTGTCTTAACTTTGGTTCTCTCTTTCTCCTCCTTCTCGAGTTGCTCCTTCATGCTAAGCTTGGAAGTGTGCTCAAAAGCGCCTGTATTTCGACATCGTCATGTTCTTCTACAAGTGAGGGATCTTCATATTTATCCTTATCTGGTGCCCCGATCATTTGAGCATTGGGACCACGGGCATCTCCAATGTGAGGTGCCTCGGCCTCTTTTTCTTCCCGCTCTGTGGCGACATCACTCCTTGGAATCAGCTCAGGACCAGAGTGACCTATACGAATTCATGAAAAGCAAACGTTAGAACACATCTGTCACTCGCCAAAGGCGATGGTTTCCAGAACTTTAGAAGGTGAAGCTAGGTACAGCTTCCAATTGACTTTCAGTGGTCCTCGAAGCATCGCCCTTAGGGATTGGGGATAAAATGTGAATGCCAAGTCTGGGCTTCTCTGGGTCACAACTGGCTTGCTATGCGGGAGGCCTAAGTGGCGAAGTCTTGACCGATTGAATTGGAGGAGGAACTTGAGACTCTGTGCCGGACGGGCCAGCAATATCTTCCTTACCCTTCGATGACGGGGAGTCTCTTCCAAAGAGGGCTTTTGCCGCAGAAAAGAAAATCTGAAGGCTCATTTCCTCGGAGCACTTCCCTCATAAAGCCTCTTCATCAATCTCTTCAATGCCTAGTTCCACTTTCCTAATTTTTGTCAAAGTATCCCATGCTTCAGCCAGCAATTCGAGACAACCATCATCCAAGATAGATAGGTCGTAGTGCATGAGAACTCTTGTATTGTACTCGACGATGAGCAGGTCAAAGAAACACATAATCCCTTCTCTGCCGGCCTTGGTCGCTTCCTCGATTC
The DNA here is from genome assembly GCA_030765085.1 of Allium cepa. NCBI lineage: Eukaryota > Viridiplantae > Streptophyta > Magnoliopsida > Asparagales > Amaryllidaceae > Allium > Allium cepa. The sequence continues at coordinate 38,613,362 of CM060935.1, read as the reverse complement.
GGGAGTCTACCTCTAAAAGTGTCATCATTTTGCCTTCTTCATGAGTTACATCTTTTAGCACTTCAATTTTGAGTAGCTCTTCGTCAAGCTTTATTTTGAAATTCCTCATCTCGATGATTTTGATCGTAATATTTTTGTGATTCTTCCTGCGCTATGATTTTTTCTTCCTTTTCTTTAGAAAGCGGCTCCACCAACTCTTTGTCCGGACAGCGAGGACATCTTTCTCTTTTTTCATAGTGTTTTTTCCAGTGCTAGAGCGCTGCTGCATTGAACTGCCTCTTTTAACTCTTTGTTATAACTGGCCTCTAAGCGTCTGATCTCTTCGGTTGTCTCCTTTGGCATTCTTATGGGCGGTCTCGAGTTGAGATTTGTAAGAGAGTAGTTCCTCATCCTGGCCCTTTATAATATCTCTGTCGTGAGTGGCTTCAAGCTAAAGGCGGTCAATCTCGTGCTAGCGCTCAATGGAGACTTTCAAGACTTTTTCCACTAAGTGTACGAATGTGTCATGCTAGAAATACACATCGTTATTGCAAGCAACAGCGCCCTATTTGACGTGCCTAAGAATAGGATGAATTGTAAGGAGAAATTTTAGTTCGTCGAAACAGATCTTTGGAAAAGTAGCTTTGAGCTCGGCTAATTTTTCTGCCATGGACGGATAGTGTGTGGGAGCTGGGGGAGTCTGCCTTACCAGAGTCACGGATTTCTTGTAAGGCTCATGAGATTGCATGGTGCTTAAGGAGCCAGAATGTTGGTCGCGAGGGACTTTGGACTGGGAGATTTTTTGAGCGGACTTGTCCCAACTACAAGCTGAAAGATTGGAAGGATCATTTAAATATGAAGAGTGGTCATGTTTCCTCCTTTTGGAAGATGAGGATGACTCTTTAGAATGATAGTCTCCATCTTCGTCTTCATCCCTATCTCTTCGTTTGCCCAATCCTGATTCTCGACCAGAATGATAGAAGACGGAGGATCCTCGAAGACGGTCAATGCAATGTGTGCTCCCCGTTCCATATATATGTAAAATTAAACGAGAATGGATTGGTAGTTGTCACACGATGAACTAAATTCTGGTGCATGGTGAAGTGTAAGTGTTCGTGTGTGTCCTAGTGTATCCCCCAATGGACCGGTGTTTTTTGCTTTACTCATCGTGGTTTTCTCTCCTTGATCATGAAGCTGGGTGCCTTCATCGCTACTTACAGGAGAGTCAAATCCCATAGCGCCGGGATAATTGAAGTCATAATTCAACAAATCGTCAGGGATGGTCAAGTCGGATAGTCCCTTCAGCGAACTAGATTTTTGAGAAGACGATCCTTTCTCGATAGAAGTTATCGTGACCTTTGAAATTCCGTCGACTTTTCTCTTTTTCAACTTATATGCTAATCCCTTATTCTTTCTCAAAGAAGGCAGCGGTTGGCCGACGCCGGGTGCATCAGCTATTGGCGCTTGTTCGGAACTTATATTCTCATCAATCACCACTGGCACCTCAGTTTCTTTAATCTCGCCTTCCTTGGTAGCATCGGAAGCCCCTTCGGCAGGAGGCATGGAAGGGCCAGCTTTTTCTTTACTCACTTCCACGGTCATTCTTATAATTTTCATTCCACTTGGAAGGCTAGTCCTGTGACCCTCTTTTAGTAATCCAAACTCGAAAGCAGTTCATTGGTAACTACCGATTCGATGTCCCGGTCTTCCACAGGGGTAGCTCAAATGGTCCTAACTGCCTCAGAGTACCTAGTGCCTTCGGGTCGTGGGCGGATACCTGTAAGGATTAAAAGAAGTTTAGACTTTTAGAAAGATGTGCCTCAAGTCCTAGAATGAAGAGTGCGACAAGGATGAGACTTACGTCTTTCCAGCCATCTTCTCGCAAAGTCGGAAGGACAACGTATGTAGAACCGCACCTGTTTAAACTGAGAAAGCTTGCTCCATGTGCCCATCTGAACTTGACATTAGGGGTATGGCTCAAGGAATATGTTGGGTGGACTATCAGTACGTCGCTTAAAGCTGAAGATGTAGCAGATATCCTCAGAAGTTGGAGGTTTGAATAGGAAGCTCATGAAGAGAATGTATGCACCATGAAAAAATGCATGGCTATTGGGGTATAGTTGTGCAAGAATAATCCCTATATATTGTAACGCTTCACGGATAAATGAACTGAAGGATGGCACGGTTTCAGCCCAACACATGAATTTGTTGCATGCAGTGTATCCAGCTGGGGGAAAGCGGGGCCGATCTTGAGCTGACGGAACCAGAGCATCGTCAAAAAGGATTCCATGGATAGAGCACAATCAATCGAGAGCAGCTTCGCCCAATTTTAGAGGCTTGCGAATCAACGAGGTTATCTAAAATGACAGCTCCATCTACAGCATCAGGGGCCAAACTAATAACCTCAGTAGGGAGAACTGGAATGTTGGGAATGGAGGCAAATAACATACTTGATGTCCCCACTACCTCTTGCCGTGAACTTGGTCTAGGTTTGTTAGAAACAATGGCGGAGGTTGACATTTTCGAAAAGCGGTTTATGTGAACAGGTAGCTGTTTAAGCCATGCTTGAAAGGTAATCGTCATCAGAATATAACAACAAAATATTCCCCCATGTGTTGTGTGGAGCTTTAAGTTATCACCTTTGGAGACCGTCATCACTGACCGTCACCGAAATTTATCCTATGATCGGTAGTAGAAGTCCTAGGATCAAACATTAGCATCATATATTATGAAGGATGTTACTTTCTTTTGTTGGGTTAAATTTGCATTTACGTTTGTTAAAACTATGGAATTGTTAGTCCGAATCAGGTTCATGTGTTCATATGCTTTGGTTCTTGTCATTGTCCATTTTTTTATGATACGATATGGGAATGTGTGTCTTGATATATGCTATGTTCAAGATGAGGTGATCATGATTGCCAATGACGACCCCAACACCCAAAACCGGTCGCTAAGCCTAAATACTGAGCCACACCGTCTCACTGGGTACCGACCCACTTTCCTATAGACTACCGAATGCATCTTAAGACCGTAACCACCAATCCACTCACTCCCTCAAAACAACCAATCCACGTGCTCCCTATCTCTCTCTAATTACTTATCACTCCTTTAGGCTCCTACCGACCCGTAACATGTCACAAGACGCTGAACCACACACTCGTTCTCTCAAAATGACCGACCTGTATTTACTCACGGATTATAAAACCACTTTACTATAAGAGCACCACTAGCACAATTCGTAACAAGATTCATACCGACCTACCTTTCTCCATAGCCTTACTGAACCCTTCTCTTTCACCGAACGACAAACTCCATTCTCCTCCTAAGTACTGACCTCGTAATTATAATAACTGCAGCTATTGGCTACTGCTCTTAGGCAACTTATGTTATCATCCTTCGAGGCCGTGCCAAGTCCTTAATCTAAAGCCCACTCCTATTCCTAACTCATCTCTTTCTCTCTTCTCCACCATCCTCTACTAATTCCCATCGAAAAGGCCATTAACCCAAACGTTGAAACCTCACATGAAACTTTGGTTTAAGAAGGAAACTCGTAACTTTATGACAAAATATAAGGCTTGTGGAGACTGAGAAGTTTCAAAGCGGGGGTCAAACAGAATATTTATCAATAGGAGTTGTAAAGTAGGCGTCTTGATTCAGGAAGAGGAAGGGAGGATTGAGTAGTAGCTGGAGTTCGAGGGGGAGTAAGTTAGAAGGTTTTGTAAAATGAAGTGAAAGAGAGAAGAGGGAGTGAGCTTTTATATGTGATGAAAGGGAGACTAATGGGCAACATCCGGTGGAACCGGTCTACATGTTTTGGTGGGTCGGTGAAGAAAAGGATCGTTCATTTCTAGGCAAGCTGACCGTGTGGGTCAGTATTGATGTGTCGACCGACTCTTTAAATATATATGTGTGTGTGTGTATGTATGTATGTATGTATGTATGTATGTGTATGTATGTATATATATATATATATATCTTTGTGTGTATATGCGCATGTTTATGTAATAATAATAATATATGGAAAATAAATACAATAATAATGAAGCAAAATGTTATACTTGAATATGTACATATATGATGGTAATGGAGGGAGATAATGTGATAGCGGGATGGATATTACCAAACGAATGGGAAAGTATAGGTTTAAGAAACCCACTATAGGCCTTCGAGAGGTCGAATACAGTTAGCTTTTAAAAAGCTAAGGTAGGAATTCGAGTGCCTCTTCGAGACTAAGCTAGTATGTTCGGACAACACGAAGCTTCATCAAAGGCCAGTGAAGAACAACAGTCATTTTGAACGAGTTAACCTTTGAAAACAGGGATTACTCGCTGATTCAAAGTGCGTCATGTTGATTCACACAATGCACTTTGAAGGGTAAATGTACCCAACTACTTGGCCTGGCTACGAGGTGATAGTTGCAAAGGCTATGGTTGAACATAGATATGACTCAATCCAGGAGGGGATGGAAAGTGAAAAAGATCGATGTAACTCGTTTGGGTCGGCCAGTGTACGTGGTTCGGTATTCAATTCTTAGATCAGTAAAGGTAGTTTGGCCTTGTTGGAACAGTATCATTTAGAGCTCGGACTTGATTTCGGCCTCGGTAGTTCAACATGCATCATCCTGACTCGGTGGCTCGGCATGTGTCATTAGGCCTCGATGGTTCAACATGTATCTTTTTGACACGGTGATCCGACGTGTGTCGTTCGACCTTGTTGGATCGACATGTGTCATTTGGTATGTATGGGTCGGCAGCTTGGGTTCAGTCATGTTGGTTTTGGCATACTTGGATCGGCGTGCATCAGGGAAGTTAGCAGATTACCAACAGGGCAATTCGGTCAGTCTTTCTTCACTTCGGGTTACATCCCTAGCTGCTCCGAGTCATACGAGAGTTCGCTTCGAGTCATGCACACTCCTGGTTTGGCCAGAGTGGCTCGATGACCATTGGTTTGGTCATAGGGGGTTGGTATACATGGGTCTGTGAATATGAGTCGCCTACTGTGGGCCGAAGTATCCTGGTCATGGACCTTCATAGGGGAAACCAGTATGTTGTAATCTATAAATAGAGGGGCAGGGGTCCAGTTGAGGGGGACCTTTTTTGGAGAACTCCAGGGATACTCTGCCATTTTCTGTACTCGCTTCTTTTCTGTTCGAACTTGCATTCAAGTTATTTGTTTATGAAGTGTATCTGTATTCAAGTGATTGGAAAATTAATAAAGATTATATTCAAAGTAGACGTTGGCAATTACGCCGAACCACTATAAATCTAGTGTTCTCATTTTTGTTGTTCGTTTTGCATTCAACCGTGTTACTTTTCTGTTTTAATTTACTTTCTTCACTAATTTCTATACACAACTCTATTCAAGGGTGTCAATGACCAATTTTGGTGTTAACACACCTAAATAAGATATAGTGTGCTATGGCTATTGAGTCAAAATTTTAATTTTTTTATCATTTGTAATTAACAAAAGTTAATCTCATTCTAATTAAAAGTATGAAACATAAAGTGTTCCATACCAGACATACTACATGTCAAAGTCATAGTTCTCGATGATAGGAATCCACTGTTGGTGTTTGTTTATTAATTAGGTGTATGGAATGATCAGAAAATGCATCAGAAGTTCGAAAAACATAGACCATTCGTTTTGATCCAATGGTGAAAGTTTGATGATACAAGGATCAAAAAGTACAAATGTGTAGAGGAGATCGAGCAAGTCCCAATGGTGGTTTCCAATTAGGTCAATTCATGATGGGATGATAAGAAACTGCTCAGGAATGGAAGCGGCATCGAGATCACCAAAGGTGATTGGAGGCAACATCGAGATCACCAAAGATGAATGGAGTCGACTCCTAGAGGCAGTCTAGACTCAGCACAACGCATTAGAGAAGAAGGTGAGATTGGATCTTCATCTCGACCATCGTAGCGGCGCAGGTAAGGCAAAAATGTGGCGGCGGAGGTTGAAGAATGAAGTGTCGCGAAATTTTGAGTACTATATCTATGAATTAGGATATAATATTAAATATAATAAATTTATAAATTAAGGTATTGCCCCTCAACTTCAAACGCTTATAACTCTCACATACGACTTTTATTTCACACGCGGTTCTTGATGTTGTGATCATGGTGAGATGAGGAATGTTTTAATATATTATTTTTCTATCTATTGAGATACTTTCAAAAAGTTCTTTATTTTAGTAGATTCTGTATACGTTGTTCGATATGGTGATAGTGGGCTAAGACATTTTGTTCTTCAATACCGAGTCGCATAGATTGGGCGATAGTGGACTGAGTCGTCTTATTCCTCGGTAGTGAGTCATTTACAATTTGGCAATAATGGGCTAGGACATTTGGTTCCCTAGTAGTGAGTTACTTACGATTTAGAGATAATCGATTGAGACATTGTGTTCCTCAGTAGTGAGTCTTTACAGTATATGATGATAGCAAGTTGAGACAAGAGTTCCTCGGTAGCAAGTTGTTCAAAATTTAGACATATTTGACTAGGTTATGTAGCTCCCTAGCATCGACTCGCTTATGAGTTTGCAACTGTGGGATGAGATATATTGTTCCTTAGTAGCGAGTTGTATAGTTTTCGACCATAACGAGTTGGGTTTTGTGCTTAATCGTGTTGTTGGTCTTTGGCATGCAAGTTGGGTTTTTGGGTTCGACTGGTTTCATATGAGTAGATATGGATTAGATTTAGTGAGTCCTTATCCTATGTTATCACTATAGTATTATATTTTGTTTATCTGACTTGTTGGGTGCAGGTAACACTGGTTGAGGTATGAATTTCAAGCATAAATGTTGTTTTACTAGCTTATTAGTATTATACACTTATATGATGCATTTACTGACCAGATGTATGTCCGACCCACTCTATCATTCTCTTCTTTGTAGTCATACTCTAATAGGTTGATAGAGAGGAGTAATGGTGACTTGGAGGCACGATGGTGCAACAGAGATATGCATTTATTTGTCTATTAGCTATTTATTATTTTTATTTTCATTTATTACAAACATAATCTTATTTCCATTACCTATATAGTGAGATGTTGTAGTTGGAATTTATTTGATTTTGTATTGTTATATTTGTCTAGGATTGTATTGCTTGTTACTATTATATTTTATTCCTTCTGCTGTGATTTTAGAAAGTGTAGAATATTTTAGATAGCTTTGTGTTTTATTTGGTATATTTTACCTTAAAATGATCCACCATCTGTGAGGTCTGCTGTGTCCACGTTATTTTAGATGTGGGTCAGGACGTCTTAGATGGTAGGTTGTTACATGTGGTATCAGAGTTTAGGTTGGGTGATTTCTTCTTAATTAAGGCATACGAAATAGTGTATTTTTAATTTTAATTATATATATAGACACACACACAAAAATTTTATTTGTCACGCCCTATATATTTTGACTCGTAGAGGTAGTTGCTAACTTATCCTTTATAGAAGTTGTTAATTGGGTTTTTAGTCCTGCAGATTTCAATAGGAGGTAGAACATCCAGGCTAAGCTAGAATGACTTGAAACTTGAAAAAGGCATCTAAAAGAACAAGCCAATGGAGCTTAAGAGAAACAAGCCAAAAGTCCACTAAGTAGATGGATCATTGGTGATCCACCATCCATGGACCACTAGCGATCCAAAAGGAAGCACCATGAGTTGTCAAAGCCTTTTGCATCATGATCTACTACCTCTTCTAAGAATATTTGCCAAGTTGCATAGCATGCCAAATAATCTAGCTCGAGAAGTGAAGACTCGTCTTATTTAAGTTATTTAACCAAAACCAGCTAACTTAAAAAAAACATAAAGACAGAGTCATGTTGACTTGAAATTTTGGGAGAACACTTAAAAACATATAAGAAAGCTCATAGAAAAAAGGGATCATTTGAAAGTCGTTTGATGGATCGCTAGCGACCAAACTAGATAGATTCCTAATGCCTAATTAGATGGATCGCTTACAATCAATGTAGGCTGGGCCCCACTAAAATTTATAAAGTAGGTCCTACACTACATAGAAAGAGCACTTGCAAAGTTTCGTCTGGTTTCGTTAAGTTTTGAGTGAGTTATGGATGATTCTTCTCCGAATTGGGCCAGTTTGATCTGTTAGATCCAGCCTGTGAGGAGTGGGCCTCATGACTTATGATTCATAGGGGAAGCTCTCCTACTCATCTACATTGTATATGTGAAGTTTCATATGATTTGGTTAAGTATTGAGTGCAATATGGACGATTTTTCTAGACCATATGCCTCATGAAGACAAATGATCAAACGAACTACAAACGACTTGATATTGGTATAAGGCACTTAAATAGAAGATAGGAAGATAGGCAAACTAAGATCACTTAAAAATATGCTAAGTGGATGGATAGCTAGCGATCCATTAAGATAGGTCGGATCACCCTCAAATTTTTTAAGCTCTTTCGTAGCACTAAGTAAAGGCTTCTTGTAGAAAAATATGCTAAGTTGATGGATAGCTAACGATCCATCCCTTATGGGTAGCTAGCGATCCATTGAAATGACTCAAATTGATTTGAAATTTTGGCGATGACTTGGCATAACAACCGGACTCTTCTGCACTTGTACTTCTGGCCTAATACTCACTGATTTCCCTTATAAATACTCACTTATTTGCAATACAAAGAAAATCTCTTGGATTAGCTGTTGGAACTCTACAGAGATTACTCTTCATTTTTCTTCTCCACCACATAATAGTCATCTAGGGGTTCGCTATGATTCTCTAGCAAACTTTTGTACTTGTAACTTGATTTGACTTTGAAGATTCAATTATATTGTAATCCGATTCAACTTGTAATAGCAGTTAATTAATAGAAAGCTATAAAGCGGACGTTGCTTCATTAACAGCCGAATAACTATCAAACCTTCTTGTCTTTTTACTATTTCTGCTCTTTTTACATTTATTTTCTATATTATTACTCTGTAAGAATGGGCTGCTGCTTTCACACTCAATCCAGGCTATGGATCCAAATTTTGGGTTAACATTTTAGTGCGTTCACTGAGAGCCCAACTCTGGCTTTGATCTAGCTGTCTACTTTGGATTAGATAGGTTCAGAAGTTAGATCCTCAATTTCTGCTTAGAAGATTTGTTATTGAGAATCAATGACATTAGGAAGAAAGAGAACTACCTCTAGAAGATCCATAGGATCTACAACTATTGAAGAAGAAACAAACCCTCAGCAAATTAAACTCAACAACCCCAATGGCTTGCTGTTAGGAGATAACTCTGGAAATCGGGTTCTAAGATCCTCTATACAGCATGAAGTTATGACTAAGGGAGAATTGATAAAGATGGTTGATAAAATTAACTGGAAAATGAAAAATAGTCAAAAAGCTCTTATGGGAAAGATAGATGCTCTCTTAGCTCTTAGTCACTAACTACTTCCAGAACGGTGCCTCAAGCCGTGGCTACTACAGAGCAAGAGCATTCTTCTGTTTCTGGCTTGAATGGAAGAAATAGAAGGCAAAAGCAAAAGGAAGTAGTGGATGAAGCTCCAAGAATCATGACTGAAGAACACATTAACACTCCACCCACTGCAAAAGCACCTACTATAAACTCGAACTTAGGGGTGAAAACTCCATGGGGAGATAAAACGATGACCCTCTCTAGATCTGAAGATGAAAAATAATTCAGGGAAGACAACTTGGATGAAAATGCTAACGTAAAAAACACTAAAAGTAGCTCTAAAATCCATGCCACAGCACTCTCAGAATCAGGAGAACCAAGAAGATATGACTCAAACCGTGATCGATTACATAGCCATGCTGTCGTGGTATACTGTGACCACTCCCAGCTGACTAGCTTCCAATCTCATCTTGGAGCTCTCATCGTTGAATCACAAATGGTGATCATCAAAAATCATCAAAAATCATCAAAGTGGTCGTTGAAAAACTCACTTCAGGGTTAACTCCAAGTCGAACTCGGGTAATCGCCTATTTGACTCGAAGCAGATTCTGGAAGTCCCGACTCGAAGTCGAACTTCAGTAATCACCCATTTTACTCAAAGCAAACCTAGGAAATTCTGGTCTAAAATCAAACTTAGGTAAAACCTAGATTTTCTCCAAGAAAACATGCAAATGACTCCAAGCATCGGTCGTCACCAACCCATCACTTCAAATTCTGTGACTCCAAGCAAATCATATGCTGACTCCAAGCAAATGGCAAGTTTTCCAAGTCAGACTCCAAGTAAAATACCACTGATCCATTAACTTTGATCCATCTTCTTTTGCCCATAACTCGAACAAGCGAACTCCAAATGCCTTAAATTTTGAAATGCAACTTTATGTGGCCTTCTTTTTCTTCCTAGACTGATCTCACCTAGTTTGAGATTCTTTAGGGATCACCACTGATCCATGACCCTATCCTGAGTGATTTTCCATTCAATCGACATTTCCACTCATTCAAGCATTAGACAATCATGCATATGTCATTTTCAAGTATTACAAATAAATGCAACTTGAAAATGGACTGGACTGACAACAATTAGAGCATCTTCTCCAATCGAAACCCATTCACCGAAGTCGTTCAGCTTACAGAATATCCAAAGAAGTTTATCAAGCCAACTATACCTTCCTACAACTGTACAATTGATTCAAAATTACATTTTTACAGCTATGATTAGCATACAGACATAGTGAGGGCGATGGATGCAGTCTACTGCAATGGCCTCAGGAATCATTGAAGGATGAAACAACCTACTACCCTGGAAGAATTCTATAGGAAGGAAAATCAGTTCTAGAGACTGGTGGTAGTGCAATTGGGAGAAGGAAAACCTGGCTATTTTCCAAAGAACATACCAAATGGTGAAGGACCACAGGACCTCAGGGACTTTCTGCCCAAACAGGGCCACTAAAACCCATTAGAAAAGTGCCCAAGCTAACTAACAAAATTAAACGAAAGGATGATTATCAAATAACACTCTGGCTAGCTAGCTAATAAGTAATGTGGCAGCAACCTAAAGCGATGCCTTCTCATCCACCCTTATTTACTTTCCTTTTCAAAATGAGTTGTACCAGGACACTAGGGGCATCGTAGATAGTATAGCAAAAGAAATGCTTCTATGCCCTCGACGGGTCTGGTCGATCCCCTTTTGAGAACCGTTGTTGCTCTGGTAACATCGAGAAGGATTGTCCAAAGGATCATCGAACAAATAGATCCAACTCGTAGTCTCCAGTAACGATAAAACTATGTTCCCACAAGAAAATCCCAAAAATTCCTCCTGAAGACAATGAATCATCGCTTTAATACCAGTGGGCCATAAGACACACGACCCAAAACTCTTCTTGGAGTCGATGAATTATCATTTCAAGGCCCTCTGATCGTCGGACATCCAACCAAAATTTCTCTTGAAATCGATGAATCATCGCTTTAAGACCACCAGGCTATCAGACACACGACCCAAAACTCTTCTCGAAGTTGATGAATTATCACTCCAAGGTCGTCTGGTCGTCGTAGATCCAACCAAAATTCCTCTTGAAGTCAATGAATCATCAATTTAAGACCGCTAGGCCGTTGGACACACGACCCAAAACTCTTGTTGGAGTAGATGAATTATAGCTCCGAAGTCGTCTGGTCACTGGACATCCGATCAAAAGTTCTCTTGAAGTTGATGAATCATCACTTTAAGACCGCCAGGCCGTCAGACCTACGACCCAAAACTCTTCTTGAAGTTGATGAACAATTGATCTAAGGCCGTCAAGTCGCTGGACAATCGACCAAAATTCCTCTCGGAATCAATAAATTATCGTTCCAAGGCTGTCTGATCGTCGGACATCCGACACAAAACTCCTTTAAGAGCTAAAGCATAGTGAAGGTCCTTCATGAAGTAAGGTGTCATAAAGGCGAATTGGTAGATCAGCACTCATCTGATCCAAAAATCCTTCAAGAACTAAAGCATCATGAAGGCCAACTGGAAGATCAGCGGTCATCTCATCCAGAACCGCCCGAAGTCCTTGATATCATTCATCGAGGCCAAGAATCACAATCACATCAGTTACTCCTCAAAATTATCAGAATCACTTCCAACAACCAATGAGACAAATAGTTATGAATTCTAGAGCTCTAAAGTCTCTCAAAGAAACTAAGCGAAAACTGAACCGACCTTTTGATCAATTAGAGGCTGACTCGAACCAAGCCAAGATTAGGCACCTGGGAGAACCAAGCATCTCAAATCCCTAATATATAAGTCTCTAAAGATAGAGGCTTTCCCATGCTTTAAACATCAAGAAGACAAAGTTGCATCCATTGGACCTCGTGCAACCAAACGTGCTATGGAGAAACCCAACATACAATTTAAGCACGTGAACAGTCCTGTGGCATGCGGGGCAACACACATACTTGAATAGCTATAAGGAAAGCCAAGACTAATCATGCCACAAGTCTGTTATGCTCGATTGAAAATTCTAGCATTCTGACAACTACGGACTTAGCAACCTAGCTAGAGCAGAAAATGAAATAGATGCATAATACTTGCTTACTTCTTCCCAACTCCTCCTTTACCATCCTTGGTGACCAGTTCCTATTCCTCTTAGACTATATGCCAGTTGAAGAACAATTCTCTAAGGGTAGTTTGGAACAAAAACAAAGAGTCTTGCCTTGAACTCCCACAAGCTCTTTCTCATAACCATCTCCATGCAGTCGGCTATGGATCCCCCTACCATAGCAACCTTACCAGTTTGGCCATGTACATCTTACCAAAATACGGGAGGATTGTCCAAGCCACGATTACCCGATCCAAAAACCACTTATCTTTTAGAACTAGTGAAACCGTGTTCTGGCGAAGTCAAACTACTGGATTGATAGGAAAAATCGATCCTTACCTTCTAAGACTAGTATTGCTCCTCTAGCACCGGGAGGGCCTAATTATGTATACTCCCGTAAGCTGCTCGTCACTTCTTGAGTTATGGAACCATGCTTTTGAAGCACGAACTCCTTACATTACTCAAAGATTGGCAACATAACAAGTTCCAAACAGCTCCGGATCGATGGGTCTTATCGATATCATAAGCCACCCACTTCCATAAGCCGCTCATCACTTCTTGAGCCATAGAACCATGCTCTCGAAGCATGAACTCCCCTTGTTACCCAAAGATTGGAAACTTCAAGAAGTTCCAAACCATTCCGAGTCGACGGGTCGTATCGATCCCATAAGTCGTGCACTCCCATAAGTCATGCATCACTTCTTGAGCCATGGAACCATGCTCTCGAAGCATGAACTCCTCGCATTACCTAAATATTGGCAACGCTGAGAAGTTCCAAACCGTTCTAGATCGATGGGCCGTATCGATCTCATAAGTCACGCACTACCATAAGTCGTGCATCACTTCTTGAGCCATGGAACCATGCTTTCGAAGCACGAACTCCTTATGTTACCCAAAGATTGGCAACATTGAGAAGTTCCAAATTGTTCCAGGTCGATGGGTTTGATCGATCGCATAAGCCGCCCACTCTCATAAGCCATGCATCACTTCTTGAGCCGTGGAACCATGCTCTCGAACCATAATCTCCTCATATTATCCAAAGATTGGTAACGTCGAGAATTTCCAAACCGTTGCATATCGACGGGTCGTATCGATCCCATAAGTCGTGCACTCTCATAAGTCATGCATCACTTCTTGAGCTATGGAACTACCTTCTTGAAGCATGAACTCCTCACGTTATCCAAAGATTGGCAATGTCAAGAAGTTGCAAACTATTCTGGATCGATGGGTCGTATCGATCCCATAAGTCGCGCACTCCCATAAGCCATGCATCACTTGTGAGCCGTGGAACCACGCTTTCAAACCACGAACTCCTTATGTTACCCAAAGATTTGCAACATCGAGAAGTTCCAAATCATTCCGGAATGATGGGTCTTATCGATCTCATAAGCCACCCACTCACATAAGTCGCACATCACTTCTTGAGCCCTGGAACCATGCTCTCAAAGTATGAACTCCTCATGTTAACTGAAGATGGATAACATCGAGAAGTTCCAAACCATTCCTGATTAATGGGTCATACAGATCCCATAGTTGTGCACTCCCATAAGTCATGCATCACTTCTAGAGATATGGAATCACGCTCTCAAAGCATGAACTCCTCACATTACCTGAAGATTGACAACGTGAAGAAGATCCAAACCATTTCGGATCGACGGGTTGTAGCGATCCCATAAGTCGCGCACTCCTATAAGACGTGCATGACTCCTTGAGCTGTGGAACAATGCTCTTGAAGCACGAACTCCGCACATTACCCGAAGATTGGAAACTTCAAGAAATTCCAAACCATTCTGGATAGGCAGGTCATATCAATCCCATAAGTCGTGCATTTCATAAGCCGCGCACTCTCAAAAGTCGTGCACTTCGTAAGCCACATACACTCAAAAGCCACGCATTTTGTAAGCCATGCACTCTCAAAAGCCTTACATTTCGTAAGCCATACACTCTTAAAATCCTCGCATTTCATAAGCCGCACACTCTCAAAAGCTATGCATTTCATAAGCCATGCTTTTTTAATGGCTGCGCATTCGTAAGCTGCGCAGGCACTGCTTGATTTTGCTCCAGCACCATCAGTAAACCGTTAAAATTTTCTAAGCACCGGTATTTTCTTAACAACACTAGGAAACTTGCCTATTGCAAGATTAATGGGGATCAACTCCCGCTGCTCAAAAGAAGCGATATTGCTCCAGTGGTGCCGCAAAGTTCACAAACTAAGAAGTCGGTAAAGAATTCTGATTTTTGACCAAAGTTAATGTACAAAATGTATAAATTCAAAATGTCCAAGTCACGAGTCCCCAGAGATAGGTGCCGCGACGCTCCTTTGACTGGGGCATCTAGGGCCCAGAACATCAAGTCTCACATCAATTATTCAGAATAATCAGACTTGTGGATTGAGGGGCACATAACACATTAACACTTGGTCAGGATAAAAAATCACTCCAACTTCAATAAGGAGGAACTTACCATCATCTAGAGATAGAAGGTAATAAAAGGAATTTCAAAAGTGAAATCAATGATGCACCAGTTTCCAAAGGAAGAAGCAGGTGATCGACTAAAGTCTCAAACCCGAACTTGTAGAAAACCAGTTATTGTCCTAAGATAGACAGCGGAAAAGAGAGAATGCTCAAACTCGAGTAGCAAAACCATTGATTCCCAAAGATTGGAACCAACGGATAAGGTTGATATTTGCAACATTGCTATCAGCCCAGCATAACGCATATAGCCTGAAACAAGCAAGGATAATTGTCATAGATTCAAAACAAACACTACCGAACTCTATCGGTTCGTGATCAGGATAGGAATGAGCACAGTTGTACCGAGGGTAACGTGATGACTCACCCTACAATTTCTAATTTTCTAAGAACCTGAAATTTGACACCTAGAAATGAAGGGTTCCGCAGATAGAAGTCAAATCGTAACAAAAATCAATCGGAGGAAGCCTAATTTTTCGTGAATAAGAATACCATGGAATTGGTTAAATAATAACCCTGCATTTCCAAGGTTAATACTTGACGGCGATAAACAAGACTAGGCAACGGAATCTTCTGGGAATCTCATACTTCCAAAATAAGGCGTATCCTAAAGTTAAGCAACGTTGAGAAAAACAGCCACATTGGGTTGAAAGGGTTCTACTCAACTATACAGGATCAGATGAATGATTCAATCCTAACCAACATGGCTTTAACATTACCCGAAGATAGGCAGCACTAAGAAAAGACTTTTGTAATCCAATCATCGAAATGCAAGTTTTTAAGGATGGAAACTAGTACCAATTTGGATTATAAGCATTGCCAGATCGATAGGTAAAATCGATCCTAACCTTTTGAGTGTCGGTGTTGCCCCAGCAATGCTAAGACCTTTTCTCATTTTCTAAGTACCGATGTTGCACCCGTCAACATCGAGAAACTTTCTATTTCATAAGTATTGGCGTTCCCTTGACAATGTCAGGAAAACCTCTATTTCTTAAGTAATGACGTTGCCTAGGCAATGCTAGGAAATTTTCTATTCACTATGTATCGGTATTGCCTCGGCAATGCCAAGAAAACTTTAATCTACAGGTTCGGTGAGAAACACACATTGTTGTAAACCATCAATGCACTTGCTTTCAGAGATAAAAGTTGGTCCTCGGCTGATTCTACCCTTGTCTTCAAAAAACTACCATTTCCAAAAATGGGCAATGGCAGGAAGACGTAACTTTTCATAGGTTAGACGAATGGTACGACCTTTTAGCATAGGAATCAGCCACTGCATAGGAATAAAGCAGCGCTAAAAGGAAATCCTAGGATGGAATGGCTCATGTGTTAATTACTAGGGATGAAAGATGGTGCACAATTGAATTTCCTGAATTTAACTTAGAAAGAATATAGATATAGCCAAAAAATAGACAGCCTTGAGGAAATGTTGCTGGGAACCAAGCTGCTAGGTTATCAATTCCCAAAGATAGGAATTGACATATGAACAGAACTTCCATGACGACAGCAGTCAAGCAAATCATACTCAACTAAGGACATGTAGGGACAATCGTGAAAAGTCGGAACTAAAATCACCAAACTTCCTCAATCCCAGAATGGGATTAAGAGCTAGACCGAGGGAAATTGAATCATTTGTCCCACACCTTTCCATCTCTCGCAAATGTCCAAGTACTGGCATTCAAAATGTTAGCACCTCAAACGGGGATAGACTCACAAATATTTGGTTGAAAGAAACGCCGCCAAGTCCTGACACAAATAACTGCAAGAAACTTACCATCGCTTAAAGACTGGCAAAGGAGAAGGATTGATGACCTATTTACAGTCTGACTAGATCATTTAGTCTGAACTGGCAGGAATATGCCATCACCCGAAGTTTGGTGATGCTAAGAAGAGACCCTAAGAATGAAACTATCGATGCATCGGCTTCGAAAACTGAAGCAAGAGCTTGATTGAATCTTCATCCCTACCTTCTATCATCTCATGCTATCCGAAGATTCAAAACATCAAGGAAAAATCCATAGGGTTGAGTTATCTGCACATGAGTTTTCGAAGATAGAAACTAACACATGATTAGGAACTCAACACTAGACTTGGAAGAATTCACTTTAGCAAAAGATGATGGTGATGCATCTTTCCAGTACACATACCTAGAATGACATCGAATGACGATGTCAACCTAGAGGAACTTATTTGCAGTCAGGAAACAAACATCATTGGAAAAAAATCAGAGCTTGGAATTAAGCAGTAAAGTCCCTAGTTCCTAGAGATAGGAGCCATCGTGTCAATCAAACTAGGGTAATCGAACATATGGCTTAGGTGACCTAGTCTCTCGAAAACATATAGCCATAATATTCAAAGTAATCAGCCCTATTGACAAGGCATATACACCAGCCCTTTGTCGAATGAACTCAACGGAGCATAAATAGGAACATCCACAAAACTGACTAGACCAAGATTCCTTGTATTTTTGAACAAAGCTATGAAGTAAAATATGATGAAATGATCGTAGAAGTATTACTCATATATATATATATATATATATATAATTATAGTAAACGAGTACACTGCACGTGAATACAAGAGGGGCAACAACAAGAAAAAACAATGCTCGAAATCGAGTTATTAAACCAATAGTCCCTGGAGATAGAGGCTGGTGGGTAGGTTGAATTTCAAAAAATGCAAAGGAAGGATAACCGCAATCGAACAAGTCATGTGCTGTTTCCGAAGACTAGAACTATGCCTGATCGAACTTCAACTACAACTTTACAAGAGCATGTGCGCTTTGTAAGTTAACTATAATCAATCATCCCAATATGATAGGAATAATAAGCGAAGCCTAAGCTGCGAAGGACACAAATTCTGAGGAGTGGAAGTCCCTCCACCAGACTAAAAATTGGATGATCAGAAAGTCATTTTCAACAGTAAAACTTAGCACTCAACCCGGTCAGATATGTTTTGCTTTAAATAATATCCTCATTAACCACTACCTAGAATCCAATGGAAGTTGGCGTATGTTGATCAGTCGGGTTTTGAGGGTTGGCCATGGTAGATGCGGTATGTTATCTACATGATAAGAGTCCAGTATCCTGAATACTACGAACGAACAATCTAGTGTAGATAGCTTGCTTACATTTGAAAAAAAATCCATATCGTCCTTTGAAATTATCTTTTCCACACTTAATTATTGTCAATCAACGATCGATAATGGAGCCACTTTCCGAAGCGATGTGGGAAGCTTTTCTTTTTAGGAGATTGGAGTACAGAAAATAGGAAGAGTGATATGATTGAATCAACTACTATATCCAATTTTGGAATAAACCATCGCATTAGTATTCGAAACGATGACAGGAACTTAACTAAGTCCTCGAAAAGAAACAATTAAAGACAAAGAGCAAGACTTCGCTCCAGAATGGCATACAATCGCTTGAGACAAAATTTAGCTTGACTGCCGATCGAGTTAAAACTATATAGGTCTACTCCAAACCTACATCGTGTACCCACTTACCGACCTAAACCCTCGTTTAAACTACAGAGTAAAGATTACACTGTCAATACCAGGAATTGAAATTCAATTGAAATCAAAAAATGAATGGCTATCAAAAGTCAGTCAATTGAAAACAACATCTTGAGATGGACTCTGACAAATTACTGAAATTCACAAAACAGTAATCTAAAACTTGTCTTATTCCAAAGCACACTTTATTCCAACGAAAGGATGTTGTAGGGGGGAGAACTTAACTAGGTTTTTAACCTAGCAAAATTCAAAGGAGTTAGAACATCCAAACTAAGCTATAATGACTTGAAACTTGAATAAGGCATCTAAAAGAACAAGCTAATGGAACTTAAGATAAACAAGCCAAAACTCCACTTAAGAAGATGGATCGTTGGCGATCCATCATCCACGGATCGCTAGTGATCCAAATGGAAGCATCATGAGTTGTCAAAGCCTCTTGCATCATATCTACTACCTCTTCTAAGAATACTTGCCAAGTTTCATAGTATGCCAAATAATCTAGCTCAAGAAGTAAAGAGTCATTTGATTCAATCTATTTGACCAAAACAAGCTAACTTAGAATGGACCTAGAGAACTCATACAGAGTTGGATTGACTTGAAATTTGAGAGAACACTTAGAAGACATAAAAGATGGCTCATAGAAAAAATGAGATCATTTGGAGGTCATATGATGGATCGCTGACGACCTAACTAGATGTATCTCTAACGAACCATGTGGGTTTGGCCCCGCAACCTAAAATTTCTATGGAGGTCCTACACACCTTAGATACAATACTTGCAAAGTTGCGTCTGGTTTCGTTAAGTTTGAGCGAGTTATGGACGATTCTTCTCCGAATTAGGCCAGTTTGATCCATTAAATCCGACACATGAGGAGTGAGTCTCATGACCTATGATCCATAGGGAAGGCGCTCCCACTCATCTACATTTCATGCTTGAAGTTTCATGTGATTTGATTAAGTATTGATTGTGTTATGGACGATTCTTTTGGACCAGATGACTCGTGAAGACGGATGAACAAAGGAACTACAAACGACTTGATATTTAGACAAGGCACTTAAATAGAAGATAAGAAGACATCCAAACTAAGATCACTCAAAAATATGCTAAGTGGATGGATAGCTAGCAATCCATCTATGATGCCCCACCCCAAGACCCATATTAACAAAGAGTATTACTAGGTAATACTGTCTACTAATGCAGAGAATAGGGCTGTTTAGGAGCGACCATCATAGTCTTGTATTAAATAAGTACTAAATATATCGATAATGTGCTTATTTTTTTTCCATCTTATATTTCATCTTAAGTGGTTCGACATACTTATTTCTTATCTAATACAATATCATGGTGGCTAAAGGATTAATTCAAAACAAAACACATTATAACACAGGTCATAGAACCGCAAACACTGTCACATACACACACATGCATCAAGTACAACACATAGTGTCATACATGAGTGGTGAAACGCCGCTATATAAATATACATCAAGTCCCCCACAAAAGAATGTACATAATCAAGTCAAACTACTACAAGGTAGCTCCTTAAAACTATGCATATATTCAAAAGGTCGATTGATGGATCCATAGAGAACAGCTAAGAAAAAGCGAATAGTCTAACCTGCGAATCGGTCTGACCCGAGTAATGAATACACGGGTCAGTCTAACTTGAAAAAGATGATTAACAATGATAAATGGGATATAAATCTCATCAGGGAAACATCCCTTTAATAAAAAAAGGAATGATATAAACTCGGATTTAACTCAAATTCAAAGTGATGGAAACAAAGAAATATCTCAAGGGCTAACTTATAAATAACATCAATTCAATATGAACATTTCCTTCTTAAAAACTACTCGAAATATAAAATTCCGATAAATCACATAAAATCTCAGAAGGAAACCACAAAAATCTTCATAAATATCATAACTCGTGGAACTTAGTTAAGAGTTCAAAACTCAAAAAAATCTCAATACTCGTGGAACTCAATAAAGAGTTCAAAACTCAAAAAATCCCAATCTCGTGGAACTCAATAAAGAGTTCAAAACTCCATAAATGAAATCACCATATATAAATAAAATCTCACATAGCTCTAGGCTATAAAATATACGTAAAACAGCATCTTGAAATGGTGAAATCATAATAAAACTCAAAACTAAAAAAATAGCCCAGATTGGATCCAAATCCCCAATTGCATGTCGAAGAAATGTTGCATGTGCTAAACTCGTGTCTAATACTATGTATTAGGTACCTATCTCATGGACCCGAAGGCTATACATGTGGTGATCAAAGTCACATAACTCATAGTGACCGAAGTCACATAAAACTCGCTGTGACCGAAGTCACATAATCCTCATGATGACCCGAAGGACTATAGTACTGGCACAACTCATGGATGTGTCACAAACTCTCAGATAGGAACCTGAAAAGTGTTAACAGTGCATCCCATACCACACGTTATCACTTAACAGTTTACTAACAGTTAGCCAGTGCCACATCATGAAACAAAATCATTCAAATCTCAAATCTCAAAAAGCTCATAACTCGCCACATATCATCGACAAGCACAAATGACATCATAATGGTTTTCATAGACCATAACTACTAAAATAGGAGAACTCAAACCTTAATGTTCGCCAAAGATTGGCGGTCTCAAATAATTCCTAAAAATAGGAATTCACAAAAATCTCCAAAACACGCCAAAGAATGGCAGTCTCAAAATAACAACTCAAAGTTCAAAGCTTCAAACGAACAAGTTCAGAATTAAATAAAATAGTAAACGCACGTGCCTTATACCACATATTTTACTAAATCGTTTAATTCTCTTTCTCTTCGAAGAGTGCAAAATCGTGTATTTTATATATAGAAAATAATTTGCTTGAGAAAACAATTTTTGAAATCGTTTGGAAAGCAATTCTTGAAAAATTCTCTTTATTATAGAGAATATAAATTATTAATAGCTTTAAAAATAATCTTAAATATTATAAAATATTAATTTTAAAATCTATTTTATAATAAAAATCAACTCAAAAATCGTTTAGAAAAACCACGCTCGAAAACAACAGAAATCGTCGGAAAGCATTGGAAATTCAGCATGTTAAAACATCTAGAGAACTCGTCAATCCGGAGTTCGGATCAACCACATTATTGGCTTACCTATTAATAGGTTAGAGCCCCTCAAAAACAACTCAAAATCATGCTGCAAAACTCGTTGAATCAATGGGCAAACATTGCAAAACAAAAGAATAAGGCAAGGAATTTTTCCTCTGTACATGTGGACCTTTACATTGCTTAAGTTGGCCCTATAGTCGACCAAGGCTATGTCTGGGTCACCTATAGGTCGACCCCTGAGGTTGCTATGGTCGACCTGTACACACGATTTGTATAGGATGTTTTCTCCTCTTCTCGACTTGATTTCGAGCGATGTTTTCAGGCAACTACAAGATGAAATTGGCAATGAATTTTTATTTTTGCATGCACCAACTACAATACTCAAACTACAATTCGAAGAAAATCTGACATGAATCCGAGACAAAATCAAAGAGCCATAATCACACAAAGAAGCACTACGAAACAAATTTTTACAGAGAACATTCATGCAAGAATATTGGTTACAGTAAAGCAAAAATCGATCTGTAAAGCAATATATAGGTTGTTGAAGTTAGAATTTACGAGTTTTACTCACCTTAGCAAGGAATTTAAGTGATTTATGAAGCAAGAAGCAAGCTTTCAAGTGCAAATGAGCCTTCAATAACCTGTAGAAGCTTGGAAAATAACATGTAAACAGAGAAGAAAGTGTTATAGAATCTAATTTCTCAAATAGAGAATTTGACGAAACAATTTAAGGCATTTGATTTGATTACCTGTTTGTAATCTCTAAATTGCAAGCTTTCTCTTTTTAATTTCACTAAATTTATGAAGTTAGAACTAGAGAATTAAGTTGGAAGCCATGAGTTTTCTATATTTTTTCTTTTTTTTTGAGAAAGAGATGAAGTAAGGAAAAAGAAATAGTACGTACAAATTCCTCCTGAGCATTCTAGAATTTGGATTTTGGACTTCAAACACCTTACCCATTATCCCTTTACCATACTTAGCGAAAATTTAGTTAAGTAATTTCATATTTTTACTCTTTTTCACCTTATTTCTACATATGTACACTATTTTTACCTAAACAAAATTTTATAACAAAAAGTCTGTGTAAACTAAAATGTTTTCACAACAAAATTGAAATAGTTTTAGCTATAAAAAAATGATTTCTATCATTAAAACCTTATTTTTACATCAATACACCAATTTACATCCTTTATTACATAAAACACCATTTTTAACATAAAATTATACAATAATTATTTTCTTGTCAAAATAAATACGACAAACCATGTAGACTTCATTTTTATATCAAAGTATTATTTTTAACAAAAATTCCATCTTTATATTTAAAAATTACATCATAATAGATTCAAATACTCATTTAAAATAATTAAAAATCAATTTTGGTAATTGTTTGCAAAATTATTGCATTTTCACAAATTTAAAACCATAAAGTACTCATTATCTCCAGCTAACATAATAAAGCTTTTAAGACTTTATTTTTCATTTAATTCAAACATTATTTATTTATTTCAATAAATTATTATTGAATTAATTCTTTTATCCTATTTAATTAATTCAATTAATACCCAAATCAAAATATTTCCCATATTCACCAGTATAACTAGCATTATCATCGTATCTCCATTTTATTATTTTCAAATTTATTGTTAATTCAAAGTAAACAATTTAAAATCTCCAATTTATTTTTATTTTCCAAAATTAAATTATAACCGCCGTTATGATTTAATATTATAGATAATCACCAAAATAGGGTTGTTACACCATCCTTTATGGATAGCTAGCGATCCATCAAGTTAGGTAGGATCACCCTCAAACTTTCCAAGCTCCTTCGTATCACTAAGTAAAGGCTTATGGTAGAAAATATTCTAAGTTGATGGATAGCTAATGATCCATCTCCTATGGATAGCTAGTAATCAATCCCCTATGGATAGATAGCGATCCATAGAAATGACTCAGATTGATTTAGGAATTTCGTTGATGACTTGGCATAACAAATGGACTCTTCTGCATTTGGACTTCTGCCCCAATATTCACTAAGTTCCCCTATAAATACTCACGTATCTGCCACACAAAGAGGATCTCTTGGACTGGCTTCTGGAACTCTAGAGAGATTATTCTTCACTATTCTCCTCCCACACAATAGTCATCTAGGGGTTCACTGTGATTCTCTTATGAACGCTTGAACTTGTGACTTGATCTAACTTAGAAGATTCAATCGTATTGTAATCTGATTAACCTTGCAATAGCAGTCATTGAATAAAAAGTGATAAAGTGGATATAGGCTTCATTAACAGCCGAACCACTATAAAAACCTTCATGTATTTTTACTATTTTTGCTCTTTTTACATTTATTTTCTATATTATTGTTCTATAAGAACAGGGCTTGTGCTTTCACACTCAATCCAGGGTATTGATCTAATTTTTGGGTTAATAAAAGTAAACAACTACGAGTTAAATATATGTTGATGTTTAATAGTTGCGGTGGAAGACAAATCCATCACATTTGTTCTCATTTTCTCCTTAAAATAATGCTTAAAGAGGGTTTTAATGCCGACTAGCAGAGGACTAAATTATGGGAATAGGGATGAACAAGAAGGAGAGTGGCATCCTTAAGTTCATAGGATACACTGTGATGTTTATATGCTGTAAGAGGGTACTTAATCATTTTTTTTAAAATTGTAGTGGCACAAGTTATGATCTTTTCAATTAAGGTAATTAGATCAATCAATACTAATTTAAATGTTTTCCTTCAAAAAATAAACAATAGTCATTGAGATTTAAGTGAAAAAGATAGAAGTTGAAGTTTGTTTATCGAATTGAAATAATAATCCATATTCAAGCTTCAGATATGGGAAATTTTTCTAAGACATAATTTTTCATGAATATTTTAAAGGTTTATTGTTTGAAAAGGTTAGTGCAAGACACAGTTTTACATTTATATTTTGATGTGCACTTTTCTTTCGACAAAAGAAACTTTTGAAAGGTAAATAAAAAGTAAGCGAGATGCATCTTTCGAAATATTTTTCATTTTAAAAATATTTTTGTCACACTTCAAATTAGTTAAATCATCACACTTTTCTGAAATTTCTAAATTTTAGACTTTAAAAGGGTGGGTATTATAAGTTTGTTTCTAAAAGTCAAATTTCAACAATTAAGGATATAATTTGAATAGAAAAATAAAAGAATTTGAATTTTTTGCTTTAAACTTGTGGAATTTTTCATTTGCAATATGTCAGTATTTTTGAATGGAAATTAAAGGATTTTGAATACAAACTCTTGAAAATATGGATTAATAAATGGTTTAAAAAACTTTGAAATTATTTTCGAATCCGATATGAATATAGTTCTTAGAAAAAAATGAATTTAAAAAATATATTTTTATGTGTATATATGATGTATTAGTTAAAAGGTGTTGGAAATTGACTAATTATCAAATAAATTAAAAATATAATTTTTGTACGGAAATTAGGTATTGTTTAACAACGATTAAGATTGTCTAATCATTAAATAAAATGATATATACTTATATGTGATAAATCAGTTATGAATTATATAGCATGATGTTGAATTTTTTTATGAAATAATGTTTTAAAAATAAAGTATGAGGAAAAATAAGCAAAGATATTTCAAATTAATGTTAATTGGCTAAAACTGAGTTGATTAAACTATAAAGAATTGATTTTTGATGTTAAACATTTCTAAGAATTTTTTGGTGAGAAATTAGCTTTGGAAATTGAAATTTATATAAGCTATTTTTAAGTAAACATACGAATAGTGATGAAAGGATTGACTTGAAATAAATTTGGTTTATGATAAATTAATAAAACTTTTTGAAATTTTTTTAGGTAAAATTTAAAGAACTTATTTTGAAAGAAGGCATGATGATTGAAACTAAATATTAATCATAGTTAACGAGGAAGTTTATGGTTATCAAACGTCACTAGTTTTGTAAAGGATTAGATTTAGACCAACGATTCTGATTTAAAAACTAATTTGAAAGTTATTAATATTTTCTGTTGAAATTTGATTAAATCTAGAAAAGAATCGCATAACCTATAGAGTTTGATTGATTAAAAATGAACTAGCTAGGAAGTCACTATGCTAGTGTGCTCGGGACTGGATAGAAATGAACGTTATGGATTTGACGTAGAGGGATTTGTACTAAATATTTATGAGGATATTATTTAAGGGTTTTGGGGAAGAAAAAAAGATTTGCAAACAACAAAGAAGACTATTTTGAATTGAGAATTTATTATTATTTATAAATGAGGGAATTTAAATAAGCAGTAACATGTTTTTAGGAGATTATCTAAATTTCAGCAAATAATAATTCATCTATCCAAGAAGTTTATGAAAAAACTATTATTCTTGTTCAAGTAAAAAGAATAAGAGGTATTTTGAGAATAATGATAATAGCAAAGAGATATTTTCCATGAATACCGTTGGAATAAATTATTACTATTCTTGATGTAAACAACACTACAAAGGATATTTTTGGGATTTAGTGTAGAATGTTGTCATTTCTGAATTACATAATAATAGGATGGTTGTGGAAAAAAGGTTTAAATAAATATCATTATTTTGATGTGAAATGATAATATATTATTATTTCTAATGAAATTTTGTGCAAATTATTATTTTGAGTTAGATAAGGATGTTTGAAATATTAAAAGTAGCAAGTTTAAGAAAAAAAGAAATTTGAGGTGTATTATTATTTTAGAGAGAATATACTATTTTGATATGTTAGATGTTAGTTATTCAATCCAACAAGTGTATTAGATCCAACAGGTGATATGGATTGAATTTCTTACTAAGGAAGTTGTATGAATAAGTGTTTATCTAACCACAAATCCGATTAGTTTTTGAAAATTGTTTAAAATGGTTTTCAGTATTTAAATATGCAAAGAATACGTCATAAGCTTGTATTAAAATCTATGGTTAGAATTCATGAAATAAATGAGAACTTTTAAAAGATATTGTAAAAAGCATGAAGCTTGAATTTTTTTACCAAGTTTGTCTAGTAAATTTATATTCAAATTTGAAGAAAAGGAGTTTTTAGTATTAAAATTCTTTAAAAAGGAATTTTATAGATTTTTAACTTAGAATTTTGATACAAATATTTTATGGGTTTTGAAACAAATAAGGTTTTGATTTGAATGAAGAATTTAAGTATAAAGAATATTTTAAATATAAAACTTAAATTTTATTAAAGTTACTTGGATTTGAAGAAAGAAGTGGGTATTTATACTTAAATTATTTGAAAAAGAATTCTACGGAATTTTATAAGGAGAAAATTGAATTTGAACTATTTTTAAATTAATGGAGTTTGAGATTGTTATAGTAATATTGTATTAACCGAAATTAAAGCATTATTCATCTGTGATGTGTATAAACTAAATGGTGATGGAGTATGGGATTCACCTATGAAACCTAAATGTTAGTCTACTTAAAGGTAAGGCACCGTCCATTATCAGTTGTTGTACCTATGGACTTAAAGGATTTTAGTCATGAGGTATGTCAAAGGATACGAAGAGGATACTGGCCAAGGATGAAAAAGCACATGGCAAAGTATATTGCAAAAGGTATTTGACGATGAAGATATGTCAGTACTACAAGTTATTCAAATCTAAGCTCTACTTGGATGCTATACAATGGAGAAACCTCAATGATATGCTAAGGGATGGAAATTGCATAGAATAGGTATGCATAGAGAATTCAGTGTAGATAGCTGGGTAGGTAAAGTACTCGCTATTTAGATATGTTATGTGGAAGAGCTAGCGTCTTAAGTTGTTGGGCATCTCCTGATTGTATAGAGAATAGGTAAATCATCACGTTTGGGTCAGCTTCTTGAAAGGTTGGTGGGTGTCGACACATTTTCTGTTTATCCTATCCACAAACGTACGTTGGCATTTTATCGGTTAAGGTGGAGATAGTCGGCATATGAGGTGAATGTAGAGAAGGAGTCCACCATAGGTGTATTTACATCTAAGGACTTGGTGTGATAGCATAAAAATGAGAAAATGATGTTAATCCCAGTATGACGAGGAAGAGATTCAGATAGGATTATTATGGAGCTCGAGGAGAGAATACGATTTTCTCATCACGAGCTCTCATCCAATAAGTTTCACTTTTAGTTACTTTGAAGTTCGTTTGTTCGGTAGGTCATTATTTGTTTGCATTGTTGCTTTGGCTATCTAGTTGACATATACATGTATGTGTGGATGTTAGGATTGGTTGTATACACATTCTTATGATGTATTTTGGATTCTGTGGTTTCTTTGTTTGGATTATACCACTTTAGTTTATACCGTATTGGCTTAAATGTATATACGCTCCAGCCTATGATAGGTTCCCATATTAGGTGTTCTAACTTGTGCTTGATATTTTATATATCATATTTACTGTTCCTTTATATATGTGTTTACTAATTTTTTATGGACACCGTTGTTTACTTACACTTTGACATAAATGTTGCATATGGATGTAAGGATGCATATAGAAATATATATATTTGCATGTATTAGGATGGTTGGGTACATATTGGTTGCACATTGCAATCATATAAGACATCGATTTAGTTGCATTTGCACTCATCTCATATCATCATATTTTATCTAGCATATGTATATCATGCTCTTGGTTTTTTTGCTTGCATTGTATCGTGGATGCTAGATGGATGCAGCTATGTTTGTTTGGTAGTCTCTAATGTGAGTTGTATTGTCCACCTAGGTGAATTTCAAGGCCGAAATTCTTCTAAGGGTGAGAGAATTTAACACCCCATAATTTCACAAGATTAAATAATTAAATTAAAAAGGGTAAAATCATAATTTTAACATAAAGGGAAAAATTGTAAATTTCTACAGGATTCGGAATTAGGCTTGGGACCTATTCCATTGCGTTTTGAATGTTGTTTACAGTTAGGAAACATATATAACTCTCTATATTTGGTTAAATGTGCTAGATATTAGAAGAAGTTAAACCAAGTAGCATTTTCGAGATATACCAATATCGAGATTTTAGCCTAGATATTATATTTTTCAGCCCATAAATAGATCTCTAACCCTATTGCTTTTTCTTTAATAAGTCTTACCTCCACTAACGAAACCCTAATCCCTAAATCAATTATAAATTCTCCAAATCCATTTCTAATCAACCAAACCAAATCCAAATTAAGCGAATTAATATATGGAATCAATCATCACAAAGAGAGCTATGTAAATAAATCGAAGCCATCGAGGAATTTGTCGTATTGAAGGTGAGGAATGATTATGGAAAATCTGGATAGCGAAGGAGAGGAATGATTACATCAAATTGAAGAGGATACATGGCTAATCGGTGAGTAGAATTTATTATATATGCATGTATCTTAGCAGGACATAGTAATTCACCTCTCATGATCTTAAACCAAATTATAATGATGTGATTAATATAATTAAAAATAGATTTTTTTCTACACCTGAATAGGATATAGTATGCCATGGTTAGATAGTTAGAAATCTAATTTTTTATCATTTGCAGTTAACAAAAGTTAATTTCACTGTAATTAAAAAGTGCAAAATACATAGGTATTGCAAACCAGATATAATATATATCAAAATTATAGCTCTCGATGATAAGAATCCACTAGTGATGTTGGTTCATCAATTGGGTGTATGGACTGATCAGAAAACACATTGGAAGTTTGACAAATGTAAACCATTGGTTTTGATCCAATGGTGAAATGGCAACGACACGGCAATCAAAAAGTATAGATGTGCAGAGGAGCCCAGGCAAATCATTATGATGGTTTCTGCTTCGGTCAGATCGTCTTGGGATGGTCAAAAATGGCTCATGAGTGGTGGCGACATTGAGATCACCATACATGATTGGAGGTAACTCCTAAGGGTGGTCGGGGCTCGTCTCATCATATTGGAGAAGAAGGTGAGGTCGGATCTTCGTCTTGACCATCATGGCATGGAAAAAGGGTAAGAAAGTGATGCTAAAGGATAAATAACAAAGAGTTAGGAAATTTTGGAGTACTATAGCGACGAATTAGGATATGTTATTAAATATAATAAAATTATAGATTATGATATTACCTTTCAATAACAAATGCTTCTAACTCTCACATACACGGTGGTGCAATTGTGGCAAGATGCGGCATGTTTTAGTATATTGTTCGTTGTGTTTTGAGACACTTTTGAAAAGTGTTTTGTTTTAATAGATTCGTTATATGTTGTTTGATATGGTGATAGTGGGGTGAGACATTTTTTTGCTTAAGATTGGATAATAGTGGGTTGCAACATCTTGTTCCTAAGTAGCGAGCCGCTTGCGATTTGGCGATAGTGGGCTAGATATGTAGTTCCCCAATAGCGAGTCACTTACGAGTTGGCGATAGTGGACTGAGATATTGCATTCCTCAATAGCAAATTGCTTATGGTATATGATGATAGCGGGTCCAAACATAGAGTTCCTTAATAGCGAGTCGTTTGTGATTTAGCGATAGTGGGCTGGGATATGTAGTTCTTCAATAGCAAATCACTTATGATTTTGCGATAGTGGGCTAAGACATATAGTTCCTCAGTAGCGAGTCGCATACGTTTTCGACGATGACGAGTTAGGACTTTGGGATCAATAGTGTTGCTCTCGGTCTTTGGCATGTGAATTAGGGTTTTTGACTCAATTAGGTGCATATGATTAGATATGAGTTAGATTTAGTTAGACTTTATCCTATGTTGTCACTATAGTATTATATTTTGTTTAGCTGACTTGTTGGATGTAGATGACACGGGTTATGGTATGGTTTTTAGCATGTGTTTTTTACTAGCTTATTAGTATTATACACTTATGACATGCATACACCAGACGTATGTCTGACTCCCTTTATCATTTTCTTCTTTTTATTTATACTCTGATAGGTCAATAGAGATGACTGACGGTGACTTGGAGGTAAAATGGCGCGAAAGAGACATGCATTTATTTGTCTATTAGCAATCTACTGTTTTTACTGCATTTGCTCCCTGACATTATCTTATTTCCATTACTAATATAGAGAGAGATGTTATAGCTAGAATTCATTTGATTCTGTATTGTTATATTATTTGGATTGTATTATTTTTATCATTATATTTTATTCCTTCGGCTGTGAGTTTTAGAAAGTGTAGAATATTATAGATAACTCTGTTATTCGTTTTATATATTTTACCTCAAAACGATTCGCTATCTACGCGATCCATGAAGTCTACGTCATTTTAGATGTAGATCGGGATGTCGTAAGTGGTAGGTTATTACATGGTACTAAAAAGATAAATAAACTTTAATAATTAATAATTCATAAATATTAATTAATTTAATTATTTTAAATCGATTATAAATTAATTAAATCTTGTGGTTCATTTAGAGTACTTATTTTGATTCGGTGACTCAAAGGTGTAAATTCAGTCAATAATTAATATCAAACAATTTAAATATTAACATTCACACATCACCTTAGCTAGTGGTGCGACATTTTGGCTGAATTTATTACTTGCATGTCTTTTAGTAAAACTCAATTTTACTTATTAGAAGCGGTATCTGATATTAACGATTATTTGCACTAATTCTCTCTGTTTAAACTATCACAAAAGAACATATGTAATTGGTTTTCATCAAAACACCAACATCATTTGCGTTCAAATTTATAATTCCAAACTCAAAATCTTTGGTTCGATATTATTAATCGTACTACTCTGATAAGAGACTTTGATTTTTAATTGACTGCAGTTGACCCTAGTACTAAGTCCATATAACTAGGAGACGAATTCTATCGAATAGTGTTTCATTTTCAATGCTTCAATTCAAACCCAACTATAGTCATTCGACAGACACCGTATCATCGATTTAACAACCAAAGTAGAATGTCCACATTGAAGTTCTACAGTATTCTCTAGTCAAGGGAATTATGTAATATCATTACTTCAAGATCGTTTGGTTGACCATAGTTATATCAACCAAAAGAGTACCATCTAGCAAGTCATTTCATAATTATCCAATAACTATCGGTACGTAACCCCTTGGTGCCTCAGTAGCCATGAGAAATACACCGTCGAACATTTAGAGAGCTATATGTACTCTA
This sequence comes from Allium cepa, assembly GCA_030765085.1. NCBI lineage: Eukaryota > Viridiplantae > Streptophyta > Magnoliopsida > Asparagales > Amaryllidaceae > Allium > Allium cepa. The sequence continues at coordinate 38,581,704 of CM060935.1, read as the reverse complement.
ATCTCAACGGATGAATTGATATCCTTTCTCGAAACATCTTGGCTAGGAATATTTAAATCAATATGTTTTTTCAAAGTGGTAAAAATCTCATGATTTCAACATATTTTAATTGCTATTACATAACATATCATTTTAAGTATTTTCCATCTATATACTTTAGATTAATTACTTAATTATTTATATCACTATATAATAAACATATAATAGAAAGAAAAAACACCTTTTATTTTGAATAAGATTTATCATAAACTTATATATATGTAACAAATTATATAATTTTCCCTAAGTAATACCACTAACTCTATCAACTAAATACCTCAGGAGCGAGTTTTACATGCAGCTTTTCGGCTGACACAACTATAGTAAGATAAGTAGGTGTAGGAAGTAAAGTTTTTTCACAGATCACAGTGTGAGAACCCCTTATCAATTAGCTACAGGGATCAAGCATGGGATATCTAATGTACTAGGAAAAAGCCTCAACCAACATGCCCTTGTACCATTGAGGAACTAGCATGTTCTACCATGGATGAGATGGTTAAGTTTTTTTTTTAAAAAAAATCCCTAATTGGTTCATAGTGGGATTATGAAGTATAATGGTTTTTACTAGATCTAATCAAGTTACTTTAATTAAATCATATTTTTTTAGTATGGTCTTAACCATAGTTAATTAAATCCATGTTAATTAAGTGTGAAATTCGAAAAAGTTTGAATATATCAAACATATTCATATATTAAATTGTGTGACAAACATGTGAAACATAAAGCTAGTGTGATTGTTTGGTGTTAAAGGATAGGAATAAATACGAGATTAGATCTAGATGTAACTATATTAATATCTAAAAGGAAAGAGATGAAAGGAGGCATCACCAATTGATTCTACCTTTCCTCTTTAGCAAAATTTAATTGACACAACAAGTAACTAATATACAAAGACAATATAACATAATAAAATGATGAAACCAAATAACATGATTAATATATACATGTGTAACGACCCATAATTTCCGATAATTAAAAATATTTAATTTAATAAGAAGTTGGTGTTAATATTGGAAGAAATAGAGATCTTTGATTTATTAATAAGAAAAATAACTAGAATGAAATGTAATAATGGTAATATAAGGTAATGGATAACTACTTTAATGCAATTTCAATAAATTGGAATGATTGAAAAGTTATAATTGGTTATAAATTGTAAATAAGGAAATAAATTAAATGTCATATTAATTTGTAAAATAATATGTAATTAATTGTAATTGGATAAAATTAGTGTTGTATAAATAGTTAGAACATTAATTGTAGATAATACACTACAACAAAAATACCATATTACAACGCTTATTTTACAACGGGCACTAGTTGCCCGTTGTAATAGAAGGCTATTACAACGGTCCATTTAGGACCGTTGTAATAGATGCCCTATACAATGCCCTTTTCACAACGAACAATAACTCCCCGTTGTAATAGAATGTTATTACAATGGTCCATTTATGCCTGTTGTAATAGGTGTCAAGTTTACAACGGGCTAAAAATGTCCGTTGTAATAGGCTTAAAATGCCCGTTTCTAACGCCCGCCAATATTTATTATTTAATATTTAATATGTAGTATTTAATATTAAATATTTCATAATTAATAATTACTATTAAATAATTTCTATTAAATCACTAATAATTAATATTAAATAATTGCTGTTAAATAATTAAGAATTAATTATTAATACTTAATAATTAATAATCAATAAACAGTATTAGTTTTTAATACTTAATATTAAAAATTTAATAATAGATAGCTAATATTAAATATTTAATAATTAATAATCGGTAATATATACATAATCATTAACTTTAAATAATTCATATTAAATTAAAAGTAAGTAGTAACAATTAATAATTAACAACTAATTTTAAATAATTAATAATTAATTTTAAATAATTAATGTTTAATGTTTTATAAGTAATATTTAATATTTAAAAACTAATTTAAGAAATTTATATAATAGTTAATATAAATTTTCAAATATTTACTAATTAATAATTACTATTAAATAATTTTTGTTAAATAAATAATAACTAATATTAAATAATTAATATTAAAAGATTAAGAATTAATTATTAATATTAATTATTAATACGTAATAATTAACAATTAATAAACAGTCATTAGTTTTTAATAATTAATATTAAAAATTTAATAATTAATAATACTGTTAACTATTTAATAATTAATAATTGTTAATATATAAATAATTAAATAACTTTAATCTGTTTTGGGTATTTTAGCCAATTTGGTTCCAAATAGTAATTAATAAATAAATAATAAATTGTAATTGCTATTAAATAATAGTAATTAATAATTAAATAATAAATTAATAATTAATAATGATCAATTATTAATAATTATTTTGAAATATGAAATAATTAGTAACTAATAATTAATCAATAGTAATTAAATTTTAAATAATTAATATTAAATAACCATTTATTAAGAACTAATAATTTGGAATCAATAATAAATAATTAAGAAGCAATAATTAATAATTAAGAAGCAACAATTAATAATTAAGGAGTAATAATTAATAAGTTATATTTAGTAGTTAAGAAGTAATATTTAATATTTTAATAAAAATTTCAATCAATTTTTATAATATTTTAATATAAATTTTCAAAAAATTAGAAAAATCATAAAATTAACAAACAGTTACTATATATATTATTTAGGGGTTTTTAGGCATATGGAACAAGTTACAAAAAAAATTAGTCTCAGGGACGACAAGTTTGTTTTTTAGTCTGAAGGACACTTTGTAGTGTAAATCACAGAATGATAGATGTAGCTATCATTTCCTGTTTACACTATAAAGTGTCCTTCAGACTAAAAAACAAACTTACCGTCCCTGAGACTAAATTTTTTTGTAACTTTTTCCTTGTGCCTATTTTCCTGTATTATTTAACTTATCATATTAAATAAATTTCAAAACAATAGTTGGCAGATGGAATTAGTCATCCAATTTCCTCCATATCGAAAATTTTCCCTCTATATATAACTGTCAAAACAATAGTTATTTATTTATCATGATAATCAATTTTTAAAACAACTGGATACAATCTCAAAATTTTCCCTCCATAACAAATTTTTTGGCTCCAACTCAAAAAAAATCGCTCCAAACACCCTAATTTTAAAACCATGTTCTCCAGAGATACCCTTTTACTAAATTAAACAATCCAACCTCTTTCTCGTTTTTATTTTATCTCATTTCATTACAAAGAGAATTTGTGATTCTCGTTAATTAAAATCAAACGCTAACTCAAAATCGAACTTGAAGTCTGCGTATTGGTAACGATGGTGGCGATTGACGAGGTAAGGTAATTCGGGTTATTGGCTGCTGTGGTCTCACGATTCTGGTGATGTCATGGTGGTTTTCAATAATCATATTCAATGCCAAAAATCACAATCGATACTATGAGAACAGCTTTAAAGGGGATGTGGCCTTGGTTTTGGACTGGAGATGACTGTGATTTGAGTTGTTGAGGTGGTCGAGGGGATTGGTGAGTGGCAGTGGTTTCGAAGTGATCTGGGGATGCGATTTGGATTGCGATGTGGTATGTGATGAATTTGGTCTCTTTTTTTTCTTTTTTCTTTTTTTTTTGGTTTTGTTGAATTGATTTTCCTGTTGGTCAACAGGTTCATGCTGATTGGTGGCTTGTGGTGATGAACTGAGGTGAGGTGGAAGTGTTGTTGTGAAGGAGTTAGCGGTTGGTAGGTGAAGTTATGGCTTTTTTTTATTGACGAGTGGGTATGTAAATGATGTGTATGTATGGGTATGTGGCACATCAAAGATGTCAATTGTGTAGCAGAAGTCAGGTGTTTTGGCAATGAGTTAGAAGGAGTCACGGTGGAAGTGAATGTGGTATGTTACAGGCAAGGCAAAGGGGCAGTATATGGTTGTAGAGGTGATACCAGAAACTGTATGAAGAGGGGAAGATGATGTTGTGGCAGTTCAAAATATGAGAAGTAGAAGTGTTGAGGCAGTTGAGTATGTACAGTTTATGATGGTGGGTTTGTGATTGTTTCAGGTGAAGTGTAGTAGTGGTGATCAACTGGGTGTAGCAGCAGCCGTAGGGTGACAGTGGGGAGATGGTCAGTAGCAATTGCCTGTAAAGGCACAATTTGTAAGCACTGTTGTGACAATGGCAAAAAGGGCAGTGATATATGGAAGTAGGTATGTATATGGAAGAAAGGGATTCGTTATGGAAGAGTTGGTAGTTAGGTTTGTATGATGTTTGTATGGAAAGAGAAATGTCGAAGGGAAATGCAGTGAGGAGCAGGGAATTTTTGCACTGGAAATTGTACAGTTTGGGGATTTGGCATGGGAAGTTTTATGGTGATGTGAGTAGCACAGTGTAGCAGTAGCAGTATAAAGGGGTTGTTGTTTTGTTTGATGTGTAGAGGGAGTTGTGTTGATGAAGTATGATGAAGTGTAGTTTGGAGTTTGGAGTCAGTTGTAGTCAGGTTGGTGGAGGAGGTAGTTGTATTTGTTGTACGGGGAGTTGAAATGCAACAGTGGATGGTCAAGGTGTATGTTGGGTTGTTGTAAGAAATTGCAGTAGTGACAATGATATGGCAGAGAGGAGGAAATGTGAATGTTGGTAGTGAGTGGTAGATAGGTGCATGGGCAGTTGGATGGTAGTGGGTAGTGAGATGTTTTGGTGGCAGACTATGGGTTGTATCAGGTTGAGCAGGTGGTGCAAGTGTGCAGTGGTGTGCAGGAAAGTGTGTTGTATGGTAGTAATGGAAGTGTGCACAGAAGTGATTGTTCACTTGATGGTTTGTATGGGTTGGTTGTTTGTGCAACAGAAGTGGGTCTGATGATGACAGCAGAGGCAGTTTATAGTGTGGTCATGCACACTGGAGTGAACGAAAGGCAGGATTACGTGGTGATACCAGAAGTATGATGGTAATGAAGCAGCAGTTGTCACTGGTGATGGTGAGCTGTTGTATTGCATTGCAATGATATGTGTAGTCAATGTTGGTTGTGTTTGGTATAGCAGAAGTTGAGGGGGGTTTAATAGAGATGAGGGTTGGAGATGGGTTGATGGTCGGCAAGGCAACGGTTGCTGGGTTTGATAGAGAATATGGCCAGAGAAGTGTTGCAGTAAGGCGACAAGGTTTTTTGAATGATTGTTGGAGGTTGAGGTCTTGTAATATATCTTGCAGTGTCATATTGTAAAAGACATGAATGCATGGAACAAAGTATTGATCTGATTTTGAATCGACGTACATATGGATTATGTGGATAAAAGCAAGAAGAAAAACAAAAGGAAAAGAGAAAGAGAGCATGAAAAAAGAAAGCGACAATCAAAGAAATATGAGTTCGTTGACAAAAGCTTTATGCTTATGTGTTAATGCTTTATGTATTTGGTTATTATGAAACTAGTTGTCATGTGTATATTAAAACTATATCGATGTAAACTTATCTAACTTTTTGGAATGTGTTGGAATTTTATGACTCTAGCTTTTATTCTTTTCGTATGTGATTTTGGTTGTTTTGTGATAATATTTATTACTCGTTAAATTATTCATTATTGGTGTGGATGTACTGCATGGATGCTGCTGCAATTTTTTTTAAAATTTGCATTTATTTTGCAACGGTCAGAAACCATTGTAATATCATGTATTACAACGGGCATTTTCCGTTGCGAAATCCATATTACAACGGGCATTGCCCGTTGTAATATATGGTCGACCTATTACAACGAGGACTAATACAACGGGCGCATGCCCGTTGCGAAATCCCTATTACAACGGGCATTGCCCGTTGTAAAATGGCTGTTTTGTTGTAGTGAAAATTATGAATGTGATTAAACTAAGTAAAAGGCGACAATTGTTATTTGTAACATATTTATTGAATCTGTTGAATTAAATTGAAAATCAATTGCAATTAAATGTAATTAAATATTACGTTAATATAATTAAATATTACGTTAATGTAAATTAAGATGATAATCGTAGAGTATTAGTGCAATAAGATATAAACCAATTTTAGCTATGTCCATAAAGTAATGATTGATTGAATAAAAAGATTTAAGTCAAACTAAATCAATTTATTGGAATTAAAATATAATTAGTTAGATTTTAATTACAATTGAAACTGAACACTGTAATTAATGGAATATTTAACGCTGAAATGATATGTAAGTTTTTTTTAATTATTGTAAATGTCTAACTAATCAAAAATGACAAAAATTGATAGTTATTAATTTTGGAATTAAAAACTGATTTAATCAATTTGATAATAATTTAATTAATTAACGTGAAAATAGCCGTTTTTGCCACTGTCTCGGGTTTCGACGAAAGCGGTTTTATCGAATCCGTAACAGTAAATTATTGTAAGATTTCAAGTTTCGTAGCAATCGGACTTGTCGTTGATCGTATGGACTCGAAACGCATAGAAATCAATTTGAAATAAGCTAATTTTAAAAGCTAACTTCTTCATACAATGGAATTAGGACTTGAAGCCAGTTCCATTGAGTTTAAAAATATCAAATACATATATTTTGATATATGGGATGACCCATTTTTGTTTCGGAGGTAGGACCGGCATTTCGGGTCGTTATTGTCAATTCAAATCAATTCAGGTGTTATTCATTCTTATCGGGCTTTGTTCGTATAAATAGATCTTTCTAAACCCTAGTAGCCTTTTTATTTCCTATCTCTGTACGTACAACTCCTTCTGTCGTTCCTTCTTCAATGGAAGAAATCAATTCAGATTACAAACCCACATTCAAATTTCGAATGAACTTCAAAAGTTCAAACTCCTCGAAACATATCGAATTATATATCGTTAGAAAGCTCTCGTTGAGAAAAATCCACTGCAGTTATTCGTTCTTCGATTCGAATCACCATTTGGCCAAAAATAGGCGATTAAATCTCGTTCGTTCATCGTGTTGTGATCAACTTCGACTGATCGTCGAATCAACGGTACCGGGTTGTGGAGAGTGTCGCGCGTTGTTCATTGATGGCTCGCTCGTCAAATTGATGGCAAGATCGACCAGAAAGTTCAATTAGGGTTGTAAATAATTGGCGGCGGCAGAAGGTTTCAAAGCATCGTGGGTGTTCGTGTTGGCAGGAAGGAGGCGGCCAAGTCTGGGGACGCAGTGGCGAGCGAGGATCGAGGGATGATGGTCGAAGTTTGGTTGGCATTGAGCTTATAGGAGCGGCGGCTGTATCGAACGAGGTCTTGATGAGTCGCACTCGTATCTCGTGATTAGGGTTTGGTGAGAATTTTAGAATTTCCCTCTTTTTATTTTAATTTTAATTTAAAATTTCAAAACTTCTAACTCACATAACTTTTTGATACGAACTCCGATTTCATTTCTCCGTTGCGATCGTATCGAAATTTTGGACATTATGGAACTAGTTTAGGTGAATTCTGAGACTGTTCAATTTTGGGTCTTATTTTGGATTTCAAATTGATTTGAAATCAAATGTGAGTGTTTTAACCCACTAACAACTACTAGATTATCTTATGTTAGTTAAATTGAATTTATGATGTGATTAGAAATTGATTGGTTGATGCTTGGTATATTTAAATTGTCATTCTAGTTAAATATGACTTTTATTGAATTTAATTGCTATTTAATTTAATTTTGAATTTTAAATTGTCTGTTAAAACCTGTTATTGATGATCAGTCAATTGTTATTATTTATTTGTTGATTTGAATGATGATTGTGAGGGAAGTTTAATTGTTGATATTGGATGACTAGATGTTATATTTATATTGTTTTAACACTGCAAGTTCCCTATGGGTTGAAATGATACATACCTGAACGATCTATTAGATTAGGGGAACTCATTATGAGTTGAAATGGTAGACTCAAGCGATTTCATGGATTTGTAATTAAATTCGGGATTACAAGTTGAAATGATATATATATCCGTGAATATAAAATAATTGTGGATTTGAAATGATAAATATCCGTATCACTTGATCATAAGGTAGAGAATTATATACGGACACCGGATATATTGGTTAAACTAAATGATTTTAAATCCTTAAATTTTGAATTTAGTTAAATGATATTTTGAAGAAAATTTGATTTATATAAACTGAATTATTTTGAAAATCCGAGTTTTAAATGTTGAAATTGTTTTAAGTTGAAATTTAAAGTTGGATTTGAAGTGCAAATAAAATTTATCGAAGTTGAGTTATTGAAATATTTGAATATTTAAACTTCAAAATCTGCTAAATTTGAAATAGTTTGAATTTATAGTTCGAACATGGATTTGGAATCTATCTTAAATGGTTTAAAGATATGTTGAAATGAAAGAAATAGTACAATTTGATATAAATTTCAAATTTATTATTTAAATAAACTATTTAAATATATTATTCTCAAATCCTGATTACTAAGATTTTCAAACTATTAAACTAATTTAATCTACTTTAAACTATTTTAATCTATTTTAATCAATTTGAAACTATTTCAACTTATTTTAATCAATTTTATCTATTCAAATCCAATTTAATATATTTTAACCTAAATAGACTACTTAACCCATTTTAATCTAATTTAAATCTATTTAATCTATTTTAAATTTATTTAAGTCATTTTAAATCTACTTAAACTATTTTAAATCTACTTAAACTATTTTAAATCTATTTTAAACTATTTTAGAGTACTTTAACTATTTGAAATTTATTTTAAACGATGTTAAACTATTTATAACTATCTAAACTATTTTCTAAAATTTCAGATTGTATAATGTGAAAGTGTTTATATTTAAATCCTTGGTTTTAAAGCGAATATGGTTAAATGATGTTATAACATAAGTTGGGATTTGAAATGACATTTGCTAGTGAAATGACATATTTGAGTAAATATGATGATTTTGAAATAAGGATTTAATTCACCATTCTTATTGATATGATTTCGGAAGTGAATATGATTTCGAAAGTGAATATGGTTTCGAAAGTGGTATGGTTTTGAATTGAATATGATAATTTGATATCAATTATGAATTGGTTTTGGAAATGTAAAAGAACCATCTGTTGTGAAATAAACGTTTGGTTATTAAAGAGACCGGGATCGGATATTGTCATACTCTCTGCCAATACAAAAACCACTTTAACAACTGTATACGTGGTGGAGAATCCAGAATGAAGTAAGACGGTTTGGCGAACGATTCCATATAAGGTATTATCATAACCCTGACTCCCGTGAGTCAGCTTGATGTGACTAAAACAAGAGCCACGATGGGCCAAGTGAGGTCGCACCTCCTATCGGGCACATTTCTTCCATATCATATTATGACTTTTTGATTGATTTGGTGGTCACCCCTTGATTTTGATTGGGAGTGTGTTCCGAGGTGAGTGGTAGTATCTGCTATGCTTTACCATTAGTCCAGATCCGCAAAACGATAGTATCCTACACTGGGCGTTCCCTCGTGTCCTTGTCACATGCCTTATCATGCCTTCTACGACTTTGGTTTATGTCGTACCCATGGAGTGCTCCCTGATAGCCCATCAGTTTACAGTGGAGTTTATAGTATCTGTATAGACTACGACATTATATAAAATGTGTTAAGGAGGATATGGGTAACGCCTTAACACTATTTTAATACTTTACTTTACTGTAGACACTATTATAATAGTGTGTCGTGCTATGTATGTAGATAGTTTAACGAATCCTTAGGAGATGGGAATCCCGAACATCTCTTAAGTAATTGCATGCACGTAGACAGTGGATAGGAGATGTCAAACCCCATAAACATCTCTAACACCGTTACACTCATATTTATTTACGGTTGATTTAACTTACATAAGATCTTTTAGCTCTAACTTGGGTGTTTTGTCTTTTCAATTCGCTCAGGTCAGTCTGAGCTTTTCAGTGTATCGAAGACTGCATTCTGGAGGACGAAGATGAAGATTTAGTAGTATTACTATTTATTTATACTATTTGCACTGCATCATATTGTTCCGTTGCATTATTTAGTTATTACTACAGTACGTACTCTGATCTATATTATAAAAGTATAATCAAACGTTATTTCTAAACAGCTTCATGAACTGTTTGTTTGATTATTATTTTTTGTCATTCCACTGCGAGATTCTATATTTGTTTTTCTTTTTTCCCTACTTTTCTTATTTACCTCATAACAATCTTATCTTTTGAATGGTGGGTTGACATGTGAGGTTTATTATCGATTTAAACTGTCCAAAAACGTGGATCGTTACATTTGGTATCAGAGTTTTGGTTTAGCGACAACCTTAGCTTTGTGGGGTCTGAATCATTAGAGAATAAGGTAGTAATACCCTAGAATGAGTCATTAAGTGCATATATATATATATATATATATATATAACAGAGTGTATTTGTTAATGTTATAAAAGGATTTTGTATTATGTTAATTTGTTCTGTTTAGTATTTATAAATTCTGGTCAGTACATGGGACGCTATGGCATCGACAGGGATTACTAAACACTTAATAGTGCAGACCGACATGATGTTGTTTTGAAATATAGGCAAATGAAATAATTTTTCCCAGTACTATATTCTGTATATAAAAGAATAATTTTACAAATGATATAGTTGGATGTAATATGTTTGTGGTTAAGTAGTGAAATCTTATAAATATTGACTGAAAATAGGATTTACAAGTAAAGTTAATATAAATTTAAAATTTGAGAACTTAAGTTCCAGGATTTTGAAAATTTCTTTCAAAAGATTTTGGAATATAATATTATTCTTTGGAAGTATTTTCTGATATAAATATTTCAAATATGATTTGAAGAAATTTTTGAAAGAACCGCTGGAAGGAAATAAGTTCAGTTTTCCCCTCTCTATCGCTGGAAAATAATTTCGATGATGAGTGCACGCATCATCGACGTTCACTTTCGAGTTTCAAAATGGAAAGACTACTGTAGTAGTTTTACTACACATCTGTTTTGATGAATAAATCTTAATTTTGAATTTCTAAATATGACTTGATCTATAAAGGATATAAAAGTATATATATTATTTTCAAAATGATTTGAAATGTAACCTGGAATTTAGTTCTTAAAATTTTCTGATAATTAGTAGTTTTCGGTTATTATTATAGGATGAAATCTTGACTATATTAATAACTTGGAACTTCTAAATGGAAAAATAAGAGACTAGATGTTAAATGATTAATGAAAATATAAGAAATTGAAATTTTGTAAACTGTAAATCAAAAGGATATGAAAATTGAGAAATGATAACTATTGAACATTTTATTTACTAAATGAATAAGACAAACTTGTGCAACATTTCAATTCACTCTAAAAACATATATCTTACTTACTAAAATGTAAAAAGTTGTAATGTTAAATAGGAATATGTAGTAGAATACGTCTATACAAGTAAACTTTAGTAAATGAAAGTGTTCAATAGAATTACTTTTTATAAATAAGAATTCTGATATCATAAATTGTTAAAAACTTAGGTTAATAGTTTGAAATGTTACTAATCAAATGTAATAGAAACGTGAATAATGTAAGAAAAACGATTGTAACCTTAAATTTACATTTTAAGCTATTTATAATCAGAGTGAATAGTAAAAGGTGAGTACTGTAAGTAAATAATTATAAACTTAAGTTAATGTTGAAGCCATTTATAATTAAAGTGAGTGCTATATTAACTGAATGATTATAACTTCAAGAAAAAACTGAAATGATTTAGAAATGGATTTAATATTCAATAATGCTATATATAGAAGAATGAATGTGAAAAAGAAATAATCTATTAATGGTGAATTAAATTGTAAAGAGACTTACATAATAATGGATAATATAATAACTGAAATGGAAATAACTTATGTAAGCAATGAATACAAAGTAATGAAAAGAGAAAATGACATTGTATAAACGAATGGGAAATGAATTTTGTAAGTGATGAATGTAAATTAATTAAATAAACATTGTATGAATGAATGAAGCTGAAGAATAGTAAATAATATGAAATGAGATTTATAAGAATAAACTTAATTGATATTTGAACTTTTGTTTATATTGGCTTATGGGATGATTGGGAAAGGATACTTCTAACTGTATAAAAATGTGCAAATAATCTATTGAGTTTTATTTAGGACTATTGAGTGTATGGTATAATTAGTAGTTATTTAACATTTTATACGATTAAAGTTTCTGAACCCGAACAAACCATTTGTTCTGGTTGTTATGGATGGATGACAGATTACTTTGATTGCATGTGATGATTGTATGATTTTGATTGCAAGTAACTATTGCATGTTGTGATCATCTGTTTTGTTATTAATTGAAACAACTTAAATATTTCTCTTTTTACATAATTCCAACTTCTTTGGGTTATATAAGTGAAATACAGGGTTTATGGAAGCTATTGCTACTACTTTTGGTTTCATAAATTAAGCGTTGTTTGCCCGGCAAATATGTACGTTCTTGGATTACGGTCTTATAGCGATATTATATTGTTTTCCTGTGGTTTGGGATATTTATTTTGAGATATGATATACATATGGTTACTATTGATATTATTATTTCTCTCCAACCTTTTTGTGCAAAGGAGACTCTACCGAAATTTTCCGTGAAATTCGGACTTAGAAATTTTTTCTAAAAGTGGAAATGTTTTCCAAACTTTTATTAAACTTGAATATGAAGATATGATTGTTTATTAATTGATATATTTTATTTAATTTATTTAATTATGTAAATTAATTGTTTATAAATCGAATACTTTGAATAAAATATACTAATTCCCTAATTCCTTCTTTTTTCTTTTTGAGGACGAAAAGTTTTGAGTGGGGGAGAGTAACGGCACATAATTTTTGTTAATTAAAAATATTTAATTTGATAAGAGGTTGGTGTTAATATTGGAAGAAATAGAAATCTTTGAATTATTAATAAGAAAAATAACTAGAATGAAATGTAATAATGTTAACGTAAGGTAATGGATAACTAATTTAATGCAATTTCGATAAATTGGAATGATTGAAAAGTTATAATTAGTTATAAATTGAAAATAAGGAAATAAATTAAATGTTTTATTAATTTGTAAAATAAAACGTATTTAATTGCAATTAGATAAAATTAGTGTTGTGTAAATAGTTAGAACATTGGTTGTAGATAATAAACTTATAAATGTGATTAAACTAAGTAAAAGGTGATAATTGTTATTTGTTACATATTTATTGAATCAGTTGAATTAAATTGGAAATTAATAGCAATTAAATGTAATTAAATATCATGTTATTGTAAATTAATTGTAGAGTATTAGTGTAATAAGACTATGTCCACAAAGTAATGATGGTTTGAATAAAAAGATTTAAATCAAATTAAATCAATTTATTGGAATTACAATATAATTGATTGGATTTAATTAAAGTTGAAACTGAACATTATAATTAGTGGATTATTTAACGCTGAATTGATATGTAATTTTTTTAAAATTATTGTAAATGTTTAAGTAATCAAAAAAGACAAAAACTGATAGTTATTAAATTTGGAATTAAAAATTGATTAAATCAATTTGATAATAATTTATTTAATTAATGTGAAAATATCCATTTTGACCACTGCTCAGATTTCGACGAAACTAGTTTCATAGGATCCGTAACAGTGAATTATTGTAAGATTCCAACTTTCGTAGCAATCGGACTTGTCGTCTGATCGAACGGACTCGAAACGCAGAGATATCAATTTAATTGAAATCAATTTAAAATAAGATGATTTTAAAAGCTAACTTCTTCATACAATAGATTTAGGACTTGAAACCTGGTCCATTCAGTTTAAAAATATCGAAAATATCTATTTTGATATATATGATGACCCACTTTCGTTTCGGATGTAGAACGGGCTTTTCGGGTCGTTATTGTCAATTCAAATCAATTCAGGTGTTATTCATTCTTATCAGGCTTTATTTGTATAAATAGATCTTTCTAAACTATAACGATCCCGGATTTTAACTAAGTTTAAATTGATAATTAATTTAATTTTTGAATAAAAATTGTGAAATTAATTCGTAAACTGATTTGATTTTCTCCAGATTTGAATAAAATATGTGTTAGTTTATATAAATAAAACTTCAATTTCTTTTGATTGAAGAAATAAATGTTTTAAAAATCATTCCACTTTAAACTTATATATATGTGAATGTATATATATATGTGCATATATGAGTGGATTTAAAATATATATATATATATATATATATATATATATATATATATATATTGAAATCGAGTGTAAATTTTAAGCAAATGTTTAAAAATAATTTGAAATTATAAAGATATATCATATGTGTGTTTATATTGTTAAAGTATAATTAAGTTTTAAAAACGATTTCTTTAAAAGTTAAAAATAATGAATGAATGCAAATGAAAATTAAAAACAAGACAAAATAATTATGTACAAACAAATAAAGTATACATATAAAAAGGCAAAACAAGACAATATTTTTATAAACAAGTATGAAACATGAAACACGACAAAGCAAAAGAAAAAGAGAAGTATGACATATACATTCAAGTATTCAAATATATATATATATATATATATATATATATATAAATATCTATTATCTTGCAAATCAAAACAAAGTTTAATTAACGTAGCACAAAATAACCTATCATCTCAGCCACCAAAACAACATTATCAGCCAACAGAAAAAGAAAAAATATCTGCATAGTCATTGGCACAAGGAAAAAAAATCTCTGGCCATGATTGTACAAACAAAATTATAATCACCTGTAAACCCTTTCCTATATATCAGCTTCTTCATCTTAATTTCGACCATTCCAAACTTAATAACCTGAAATAACATCATCTAAAAACTAAAACAAAAATTCAATTTTTAAACAACAGTTCAATCAATTCAACCAGAAAAAAAAATCAGCTGACAGTTTCAAGGCCTGGTTCAAAAGAAGCTCTGTCCATTTCTTAAACACGGTGAGTAACATGTGTTTTTTTATATTTAAAGGCTTGAATCTATTGCATAGATATGTCTGTGAATAAGTATGTTCCTATATGTATATGGATCCTTTGAATATCATGGAAAACAGGAGGTATCTTGTACAGGTTATTACTATATATGTTCTCTGTTTTTAAGATTTTAAGATACCAGATTTTTGATTCAAAAATCATTTGCACCTTATCTACTTGATGTTTGGGTTTAGTGTTAAAACAAGAATTGTTTGTTATGGCATATATTTAAGATTTAGAATTTATTTAAGTTAAATCAACTTGTTAATTGCTTTGGAAACCAAAGAACAGAGCAAAACTCTAAAATGGTTAAAATTTGAGTTTCTCGATTTACAAATTCAAGTATACAACTTGAATTTGTATATTTAATCATGAATTTTAAAGCTAAAATCACAATTTTTAGAGCTAGGATTTAAGAGCAGTTCGAAGATGAACGAAAAATGGATTTTGATCGATTTTCGGCGGTCAGAGGCACTAGAAGGGTCGGGGTTTCGCTTGGAGGTGGGGAAGTCTACGGCGCTGCTGGGAAAAATAGTGGGGGGTGTACTCGATCTTCGAGGCGACGGCGGCGAGCGTTTTTCATTTGTAAACTTAGTTTTAACGTATGCTTATATTTGGGTTCGTTCGTCGTGGGTGATCGAGTGCAGCGGGTTTCTGGGTGATGGAAGCTGGGTCGTAGATGAGTTCGTAGCTGGAGTGGCAGACCTTCAGGTGGTCGGAGAGTGGGGAACGAGGTGTTGACAGGTTTGGTTGTGGTGGGCTTTGATGATTCCAGGTTTGGGTTTTAAGTTCTCGAACTCGAATTCGAGGATCGAAGCACGATCTGATGATCGTGGAGTATTGCTGGAGTATGAGCTGACTTGGGGAGATCGTCGATGGTGGCCATGTGCACGGTGCACTGCAAACTCAGGCGAGGTTGGTTTTGTTTGATATCGAGTTGATGTGTGTTGACTCGAAGTAGCTAGGTATTTTGCTCGGGGAAGTAGGGTATTTGACTTGGAGGAAAAGAATGTTGCCTCGGGTAAATCATTTGTAACAGGTTTTACTGAAACCTGTTGCTCTGGTATTTAAATTTTTAAAATAAAATTTAAAAGCTAGTTAAATGAAAAGCGAATTTTTAAATCCAATTTTAAATCTGATTCAAATTAGTTTTGAATCTCAGTTTTAAAAATAAATAAAATTTTAAAATTTTAAATTGTTTTAACTACTTTAAAAGGGTTTAAGTAGTTTGAATTTTAAGGTAAAGTTTGAATTTTAAGTGAAGTTTAAAATCAGAGGTTTAAATCTAGATTCAAATATAATTTGAATCTTAGTTCTAAAATAAAAGAAGTTTTTAAAATTTAAATTGTTTTAAATAACTTGAATGATAAATTGAATTTTTAAATTGATTTGAATTTCAAATGAAATTGGGTTTTAAACTCTTTTAAACTTCTATTATAAGACAAATAATTCTTTAACTTGTGAATTTAAAAGTGTTTTGAAAATTGTTTTAAACTTTGTTAAAGTTAATTTGTTTTCATTTTAAATCTTAAAATTTAAAATCAGATTTAAAAGTAAAATATAAAAGTAAATTGTTTAAGTGACTTATTAATGATAACTTGATTCATTAATAAGAAAAATGTTTTTATCTTTAAAGTAAATGAAGATTAATGATTTGTAATTATTAAATTAATTAAAATGGATAATTAATGATTTGAATAATTTAATTAATTAAGGTGATTGATAAATTAATTTATATCAAATGATTTGTAATTAATAAATCAGGATTGGATAATTAATTCATAAGTAATTAATTTAATTGGAAATAAATTGAACTAATTAGGATTAAACAATTAATTAATCCTTCTTATAAATGATTATTGAATGCTTGACCTTACTTATGAATGATTGTATTGTATGAGATGCCTTGAATTGATTGTCCTATCCGATCTGTGATATTTGTTTGTGGATTGAGCTGTGTATAATTTATTCATTTATTTGTGATACATTTGTATATTATCTGTGAATTTGTGAATGAACGATAAGCGTTATAAATTATACCGCTTATCAATATTGATGTGCTTAAATATGTGATGTGATGATTTATGATGTTGCACTATTGTGTGAAACCCTGGACTACACCATACACACACAAATATGGATTGCACGTGAAAATCGGTTAAGTCGTAGATTTTTGAAATAGTTTGAATTTGAATTTTAAATCCAAATAGTTTTGGAAACAGATTGGGATTAAAGTAAGAAGTTTTGAAAAGGAGTTTCAAAGATAAAAAATTATTTTTGAATAACTTGATTACGCCTTGGAATTTAAATAATTTGATTCAAAATTTGAAATTGAATTCTATGGTTTGAAACTAGAGATTTAAGATGTTATATAGGTTATATATGGGTTAAACTATTTAAAATGTATTGATTTGAGAATTTGAGTTTAATTCAAAGGCTTTAACTCGTG
Source organism: Allium cepa (assembly GCA_030765085.1). Classification (NCBI taxonomy): domain Eukaryota; kingdom Viridiplantae; phylum Streptophyta; class Magnoliopsida; order Asparagales; family Amaryllidaceae; genus Allium; species Allium cepa. The sequence continues at coordinate 38,564,279 of CM060935.1, read as the reverse complement.
CAAATATAATTGGATTTTTTTGAAACGAAAACGATTTGTTTTCAAATAATAAAAGCTTTCACATAAGAAATGAACTTCCAATTTGTGTTAAAAGGATTTCTAGTTGAAATGAAAATGATTTCCAAGATATGGAAACGGTTTGAAAGCTATAAGCTAAATCTTTGTAACTAAAGATTTAATGAGTTAATCCAATTGAAATGGAAATTGTTTTGAAACCCGTAAATGGATCTTTGTGAAACTGAGTGAACTTTGTGAAATGAATCTTTTTATTTTAAGGTTTGAAATGGTAACTTGTTTAACCATTTGAAGAAAATTTTTGGATTTTACAAGTTGCGACTTAACTGAAATCCCATATCCATATGTTTTTAAATATTGCGCTTACTATTCGATTTAGCCGGGAGAGGGCCTTGTGTCATATAACCCATTCTGAATAGTGATACGTCGTTATGGATTGCAATTGAAGACCGGTATTGAAGACCTGGTGTTTGTGAGAACGATAGGATAACCTATCGATTGACTCTGCACTGAGTTGCTACGGTATAAAGTTCTCCCTAAGTGAGGGGAAGTCCGATCGGGATTGTGAATACCTGGATTTGCAAGGGCTTCTTACGAAGTGCCTTCGTTCTGTTCGAACCCAGAGCAGACTTGTATGGTTGTATGTCTGACACTACACTTTGAGATATAAAGAAGATTTCTTTCAAATACATATCTGTGGGTGGCGGAGAATTTATTCTCTCAGCTTAACACCCTTCTCTGAGACGTACGCGCTCAGAGGTTATGTAATTGAAGGTTACCAGCGATATATTCCCAATTTGGTAGTGTGGCATGCTAAGCGCTGATGTTTGTTGATGATCTTTGTGGATCATTTGTGGTCAGAGCATGGCTTTTGTATAAAGCGTAGCTTTGTGGACAAGATTGCATCAGGACCTCACACCCCGGAAATGGTCGAAACAGGAAATATGCGGCAAGGTTATAAGGGTCGTGCCCTTTAGGGTATGTCATTCCCTTCTGGTAAAGGGTGGTATCATGGTATGGAGCCCAAATATTTACCTATGTGGTGGGCTTCAATCTCATTTTCTGTGTGGTTGTTGCTTTATGGTTTAGAGGCGCCTCGGATAAAGGTCCCAAAGGACCGGGGGGTGGCACGCTCGAGTAGTAGTTACCTAGTTACAGAGGTAACCCGGCCTCGTGTTGGCAGAGATCCGGTTAGGTTCTCGGGACGTCCCGCTAGAGGTGTACCCATAGACAGTAGGAAGTTCCTTAGCCTGACCATTTGTTGGAAATCCAAACAAAACAATACGTGCCCTGTAGGTTTTAGTTGTAGAACCCGCCATTTACTTATGGTGGCGCCCCACTGTTTAGATGGTAGCTATAGTAGGTATAGTACGAAAAGTCTATGCTGGCTAAGACTAATATTATACTTTCGAAATTATTTCTGCACTATGCACTTATAATAATAATATAAAAGAAATTCTCTCGTATCAAGCATATTTGACTATCATATGGAGAAATCTCCTCCAATTCCACGTTTGCATTGTGTGTGGCGAGAGGCCTTATGGTAGTTTCATTTTCCAAAAAGCATTGCGGATTTATTTTAAATCCTTTATTGTTTGTTTTTAAAAAGATAAACTGTTTTTGTTACTCATACCAGTCCCATGACTGACTCGAAGTTTATCGTTCCTTTCTTAAACTCTGGATGCCCACAATTTTACCACACGGGCAGTCTAGAGTTGGGTTTTTCAGGTAGTCAGGTTTAGTAGATTATGTGGAGCTAGTTTAGTCTTTGGATCGCGATTACACTTGCTTATCAGTGTGAAACGTGATGTTGGTTTGAGCTAGCTTTGGATTAGAGCATTGGATTTGGGGATGCATTCTATTAAAGATATTTTTTCTGCTGTGTCTTGTATCTCTGTTAGTACTGATATCTGTTGTATCATTCTATTGTATCATATTATATCAGATATTGTATCTGTCATTGTATCAATGTTATATATATTAATATTCTTTTCGTCCGTTGTTTTGTACTTAATAGTGTTATAAGCTTTGGCGAACTAGATTCGACGTTTAGATCTGCGGCATTTGAATATGAGTGTCGTATTCAGTGCCGGTTTTCAAAGGTCGAGTCAGGGCCCGTCACATAAACCCTAACAGCCTTTTTATTTTCTATCTCTGTACGTACAACTCCTTCTATATGTTCCTTCTTCAATGGCAGAAATCAATTCAGATTGCAAACCCTCGATCAAATTTCAAATCAATTTTAAAAATTCAAACTTCTCGAAACTATATCAAATTATATATCGTTAGAAAGCTCTCGATGAGCATAATCCACTGAAGTGATTCATTTTTCGATTCGAATCGCTATTTGGCAAGAAATGGGGAATTAAATCTCGGTCGTTCATCATGTTGTGGTCAACTTCGACCGATTGTCGAATCAAGGGTACTGGGTTGTGTAGTGTCGAGCGTTGTTCATCGGTGTGGCTCGCTCGTCGAATTGATGGCCGAATCGACCTGAAAATTCAATTATGGTTGTAAATAATTGGCGACGGCGAAGGGTTTCAAGGCACCGTGGGTGGTCGCGTTGGAAGGAAGGAGGCGACCAGGTTCGGGGATAGCAGCGGTGAGCGAGGATCAGGGAATGGTGGTCGATGTTTGGTCGGTGTCGAGCATATAGGAGCGACGCCTATATCGAACAAGGTCTGGATGAGTCGCGTGCGTATCTCGTGATTAGGGTTTGGTGAGAATTTAAGAATCCCCCCCCCACTTTTATTTTAATTTAAATTTTCAAAACTTTTAACTCACATAACTTTTTGATACAAGCTCTGATTCATGCGCGGTTTTCTCCATTACGATCTTATCGAAATTCCAGACATTATGGAATTGGTTTGGGTGAATTCTGAGACTGTTTAATTTTGGGTCTTAATTTGGATTTCAAATTGATTTGAAATCAAAGATGAGTGTTTTAACCCACTCACAGCTGCTAGATTATCTTATGTTAGTTAAATTGAATTTATGATGTGATTAGAAATCGATTGGTTGATATTTGGTATATTTAAACTGTCATTCTAGTTAAATCTGACTTTTATTGAATTTAATTGCTATTTAATCTAATATTGAACTTTAAATTGTCTGTTAAAACCTGTTATTGATGATCAGACAATTGTTGTTATTTATTTTTGATCTGAATGATGAAATGATGGATGTTTGATTGTTGATATTGGATGACTGGATGTTATATCTATATTGTTTTAACACTGCAAGTTCCCTATGGGGTCGAAATGATACATGCCTGAACGATCTGTTAGATTAGGGGAAATCATTTTGAGTTGAAATGGTAAGCTCAAGCGATTTCATGGATTTGTAACTAAATTCGGGATTACATGTTGAAATGATATATATCCATGAATATAAAATAATTGCGAATTGAAATGATAAATATCTGTATCACTTGACCATGGGGTAGAGAATTATATACGAACACTGGATTGGTTAAATTAAACGATTTTAAATCCTTAAATTTTGAATTTAGTTAGATGATATTTTGAAGAAAAATTTATTATATAAACTAAATTATTTTGGAAATCCGAGTTTTAAATGTTGAAATTGGAATTGGTTTAAAATAAAATTTTAAAGTTGGATTTGAAGTATAAATAAAATTTATCGAAATTGAGTTACTGAAATAATTGATATTTAAACTTCGAAATCTGCTAAATTTGAAATAGTTTGAATTTATAGTTCGAATATGGATTTGGAATCGATATTGATTAAATGGTTTAAAGATGTGTTGAGATATAAAGAAGTAGTGGTTTGAAGATGTGTTGAAATGAAAGAAATAGTACAATTTGCTATAAATTTCAAATTTATTATTTAATATAAACTGTTTAAATATATTATTCTCAAATCCTAATTATTAATATTTTCAAACTATTAAACTAATTTAATATATTATTTTAATCTATTTTAATCAATTTAAAACTATTTCAACTTATTTTAATCTATTTTATCTATTCAAATCCAATTTAATCTATTTTTAACCTATTTTAGACTAGTTAACCCATTTTAATCTAATTAAAATCTTTTTTAAACTACTTTAGGGTACTTTAACTATTTGAAATTTATTTTAAACTATGCTAAACTATTTATAACTACCTAAACTATTTTTAAAAAAATTCGATTGTATAAAGCGAAAGTGTTTATATTTAAATCCTTGATTTTAAAGCAAATACGGTAAAATGATGTTATAACATAAGTTGGGGTCTGAAATGATATTTGCTAGTGAAACGACATATTTCAGTAAATATGGTGATTTTGAAATAATTAACCCATTTATCGATATCATTTCAGAAGCGAATATTATTTCGAAAGTAAATATGGTTTCAAAATTGCTATGGTTTGAATTAAATATGATATTTTGATATCAATTACAAATCGGTTTTGGAAATGTAAAAGAACCATCTGGTGTGAAATAAACATTTTTGTTATTAAAGTGATCGGGATCGGATATTGTCATACTCTCTGCCAATACCAAAAACCACTTTAACAACTATATATGTGGCAGAGAATCCAGAATGAAGTAGAATGGTTTGGAAAATGATTCCATATGAGGTATTATCATAGCCTTGACTCCCATGAGTCAACTTGATGCGGCTAAAACAGGAGCCACGTCGGGCCAAGTGAGATCGCACATCCTATCGGACACATTTCTTCGATACCATATTATGACTTTATGATTGATTTGGTGGCTATCCCTTGATTTTGGTTGGAAGTGTATTCCGAGGTGGGTGGTAGTAGCTGCTATATGTTACCACAAGTTCAAATTCGTAAAACGGTAATATCCTACCCTAGGACTGCCTCGTGTGTCTTGTCACACGCCTTATCGCGCCTTCTACGAGGTTGGTTTGTGTCATACCTATGGAGTGCTCCCTGATAGCTCACCAGTTTACGGTGGAGTTTACAGTGTCTGTATAGACTATGACATTATATAAAATGTGTTAACGAGGGTATAGGTAACGCCTTAACGCTATTTTAATACTTTACTTTACTGTAGACAGTATTATAATAGCGTATTGTACTATGTATGCAGATTGTTTAATGGATCCTTAGGAGATGGGAATCCCGAACATCTCTTAAGTTATTACACGCACGTTGACACTGGATATGAGATGTCAAACCCCGTAAACAGCTCTGACATTGTTACACTCATATTTATTTATTGTTGATTTAACTTACATAAGATCTTTTAGTTTTGACTCGAGTGTTTTGCCTTTTCAATTAACTCGGATCAGTCTAAGCTTTTCAGTGTATCGAAGACTGCTTTCTGGACGACGAATATGAAGGTTTAGTGCTATTACTATTTATTTATATTATTTTCACTGCATTATGTTGTTCCGTTGTATTATTAAGTTATTACTGTTGTATGCACTCTGATCTATATTGTAAAAGTATAATTAAATGTTACTTGTAAATAGTTCATGAACTGTTTACTTGATTATTATATTTTGTCATTCCATTGTGAGATTCTGTATTTGTTTTTCTTTCCCTGCTTTTTCTTGTTTACCCATAACAATCCCACCTTTTGAATGGTGAGTTTGACGTGTGAGGTTTATTGTCGATTTAAACTGTCCAAAAAGGTGAGTCGTTACAACATGTGTAGATATTTAGATTTATATCTACCATGTACATATTTTCTATTTCTTGTATGTATTATTGCCTCAATTTTAAATTGTTTAATGAAAAAATTCAAAAATATGTTTCTAAACCATACCCTAACAATATGACGTATAAATATAAATTTTTATGCAACATGCCTGCATGTGCGCGCGCACACACACATATATATAATTAATCTAAAATTTCTAATTTATTCAAAAACAAACATTTGTATTATGTTAAAATTTTCTAATGTATTTGAAAACACATGTATTCTTAAATAAATTGATGATATATATATATATATATATATATATATATGTATGTATGTATGTATGAATACAGACGCACACATATACACATATAAATATAGTTTTAGCCTAATTTGCTTTTATTGAACAGTCAAAATATTATGACATCAAAATTTCATACAATAAATCAAATAAGATATTAACAATTTTTCAAAACATTCAAATAGAAACATTTAAAACATTAAATTGTACAACATGTTTATGATATTAACATAAGTAATTTTAAAATATATGTCCATAGCCAAAACATTTTTTTAATCATATATAAAATTTTGTTTTATTTTTCAAATTAGATACAGATAAGATATTAAATAAATTATTCAAATTGTATAACAAATTTTAAGTCAAGGTGAGAAAATAATACGTATATATAAAGTTATGATATACATATTACATCTGTAAAAATAATTAAAATTAGATTCAAATCTATCTATTAAGTTACACTTTGATTTGGAAATCCCAATTTAGATCCTTAAAGCTACATTCAGTCTTCGCAAGAGATTAATGAGCCAGCAGCCCTTTATTTTATTTAATGTTTTGATTTGAAGTCGATATTTTTCAAAAAATTAGAGATGAAATTCATCCATAGCTAAGGGAGGAAGAAATAAAAGAAATTGAATGAAAGAATGAAGGAAAAAAATTAGCGGATTTATTTTAACTAAGAGAATGAAACCTTTTCTTTTCTTTCAATTAAAACTTCTCTAATTAATCCATCGATTTTTTCTCACTCCTTCCTACTCACTTTACATCTAGCCTGGCCATATTTGCCACCTTTATGGTGGAAAATTTTCAAAAAGCCCTTCAAGTAATTATCTTGTATTTAAACTCGTTTAAAGTTACATCGATATCGTACATCGACATGTGCAAACACGACATTTATATATGCATCAAATGATTCCAAACAAATACAAAACATCGAGTAAATTAAACAATAATCAATATTTTTCAAATATTAATTAATTAAATTAGTTTACAACATCTTATAAATTAAGTACTTTTTCGAAGAGTACACAATATTATTGTGAGACTTAAAGAAGTGAATTCAATCAGCGATTGGTTTTGAATAATTCAAACGTTAACATTACCACCTTCGCTGATTGTGTGATAGTTCAGTCAATTCATCGTTTATAGGTCTTTTGGGTAAAAATCAATTTTATATTTTCTTAAGTAGTACCTTTTAGTAATGATAATTTACATACATTCTCCACATCAATATTATATCACCTTAGGATTTATGAAATTTGGTTTTGATCGACACTCCAATATCATCCTTATTCAACTCAGTTACACCATAAATAAAGTCCTTAGTTCAATCAAAATTTTATTATTAATTGCACCACTCTACCTAGAGACTTCGAGTTGACTACAGCTGACCGTGATACTAACCACGTATAATTGGGAAGAGAAATCCCCAATTTAATAGTGTTTCACTTCCAATGCTTCAACTTAGACCCAAATATAATCGCTTATTGTTTCATTATGCTATGATTTAACTATAATTAAAGTAGAGTATTCACATTGAAGTTGTTAATACCTCAGTTGTTAATTTTGATAATAACAACCTTGATAAAAAATACATTCATATAAAATATGGATACTAATGTTTTGCCAAGTTCCATAGTTTCTAGTGCAAGATAGTATACAAGTGTTGAATCAAAGACTGTACAATATAAAGACTCGAAGAATGAACATGAAGACTTATGAGTATAAAGACCAAAATATGAAGATCTCAAGACTGTAATATAGTACATAGAGTTATAGAATATTGTTAAAGTCCCTGGTGACAATCTTTGATCTCTATTTCTCATTTTTTTAACTTTTAAAACAAAATATATTTTAAAAAATATATTTAAAAAAAATATAATTTAAAAGTGTTTCAAAGGTTAAAATGTTTATAAACTATGTTTAAATTATTTTATGAAGTATCAAAATATTTTATAAAGCATAAGACTTTCAAAACATTTTAAAAAATGAATTTTCAATTTTTGAAGGGATATGTCAACATATCTATATATATAGTATATCAACATACAAGCCACTAGTTTGAAATTCAAATTTTGGAATGAAGTATATATATTCGTCGTAACTCTTTTCGAATGGATATGTCTGTTTATTCTCTATCTATATGGGGTTTCAAATAATTTTTTGATAGTTATTTAACTTATTTTCTTCCATCCTCTTACTCCCTTGAAAACTCCATATGAATTATTTTATAATAATTAGTCTAAAGTATCTTACTTAGAGTTTTTGGTAGTAAATGTTTTATATTAAACAAAAAAGATAATCTAGCTAAATTTGATGTGAAATAGGATAAAGGAATTTTTATTGGTTACTCTAATAGAAGTAAGGCTTATGGAGATTTCAACACCAGAACTAATACCATTGAAGAAACATTACATATTTCATTTGATTAAAATTTTAAATTCAATAATTCCAATTTTGGTGAAGAAGAAAATATTGATAAAGCTAATAAAATTACAAATAATGAAATCAGCAAGGATGAAAATATAATAACTCCAAAAATTTACGTCCAAATATACAAACAATATATTTGAAGATCACCCTATGGAAAATATTCTAGGAAATATAGAATTTATTGTAAAATCAAGAAATCAATTAAATAAAAATGAGTAATGTTGCTTTTATCTCAACCGTGGAAACCAAAAATCCAAAAGAAGCATCATTTGATGATTCCTAGATTATTGCTGTGCAAGAAGAACTGAATCAGATTACCAAAAATGATGTTTGGGAATTAGTCCCAAGACCTAAAGAAAATTCTATAACAGGAACTGAGTGGGTGTACAGAAATAAAATGAATGAACAAGGAAGAGTTATTAGAAATAAAGCACGTTTAGTTGCTCAAGGTTATAGTCAAGAAGAAGATATAGATTTTAACAAATTTTTTGCTCTTATAGCCAAATTGGAGGCTATCAGAATTTTACTTGCTTTTGCAAATCATAATAACTTTAACTTATTTCAAATCGATGCAAAAGTGTTTTTTTAAATGGATTTATTGGAGAAGATGTCTATGTAGAACAACCTACACTTTTTGAAGAAAATAAATTACCGAATCATGTTTACAAATTAAAGAAAGTTTTATATGGTCTAAAACAAGCTCTTAGAGTATGATATAATAGATTAAAAGCCTATTTATTACAATCTAATTTTGAAATAGGAAAGATAGACAGTACTCTATTTATCAAAATAAATAATAACAATATTCAACTTATACAAATATATATAGACGATATTATTTTTGGATCAAAAAATTAATAGTTAAATAAAGAATTTTCAGATATAATAACTATTGAATTTGAAATGAGTCATATGGGAGAACTAACATTCTTTCTAGGACTACAAATAAGGCAATTAAATAATGAAATTTTTATAAGTCAAGAAAAAGATTCCAAATATTTAGTTAATGGTTTGTCGAATACTAGTGGAAAACCAACTCCTATGGCAACAAATCAAAAATTAAATAAAGAAGAAAACTCAAAAGATGTAGATCCAAAATTGTGTAGAGGTATGATAAGATCATTACTCTATACAACTGCTAGTAGACTAAATGTAATGCATAGTGTCAGTTCGTGTGCAAAATATCGATCTCAATCCAAAGAAACTCATCTAAAATTAGTAAAAGAACATTAAGATGTGTTAACAATACCCTAGACCAAGGAAGGTTTTATCCAAAAGAATATTCTTTTGGTTTAATTTCATATAGTGATGTTGACTATGCTGGTTGCAAATCAGACCGAAAAAGTACAAGTGACACTTGTCACATTCTAGGACATTATATTGTTTTCTGGTTTAGCAAAAAGCAAATTCCGCATCTTTATCCACAATAGAAGCAAGATATATTTAAGTTGCATTAGCCTATTCATAGATTATTTATATGCAACATATGTTAAAAGATTTTGGCTTAAATTTTACTAAATTACCAATATACTTTGATAACACTAGCACAATAAATCCATCTAAAATTCCAACACATCATGCTAGAACCTAACATATAGATATAAGACATCATTTTTTGAGAGATAACGTAAATAAGGAAGTAATTTCACTCGAATTTATAAATTCTAAAAATCAAATAGCCGATGTATTAACGAAATCATTAATACAAACATCTTTTATCAAACTTAGAAGAGAGTTGGGAATATGTTCTTTCTCTGAAATATAAATATATATAATATAAATTAGAAAAATAAAAAATAAAAAATACTATACTGGTAATTTTAGGAAACAGATTTCCATCCTAAATTCAAAACTCGAAATGCAACTATATAACCACCAAATTTCAAAATCAAACCTATTTCTCTATCTTCTCTCTTTTCTAAGCTCTGGATAACAATAAATTAATGGCTTTCTCGAGTTCCAAACTCTAAGAGAAAAGAATGCATCATTTTCCTTCCAAACTCCCACTTTAGGCTCCTTCCAAACCACCACCCTGGCTAAATTAACCAAGACTGAAGAAGACCTGAACCATACACTCAATAAGCTTTTAGAAACAGAGGTTGTTCAACTACACCTCTTGCAAGAGCAAGAGAAGCAAGGGCGGGTTCTTCGTAATCTCTAGAAATATCCATTGGATAATCCAATGAATCCAATTGTAATCGAAAAGGATAATCCTAATCTTCTCATTCAAATCCTATGAATAAGGAAGTGGAAGAAGAGGAAGAGGAATAGGAAGAAAAGGAATAGGAAGAGGAAGAGGAAGAGGAAGAGGAAGAAGATGACGATGAGGTCAAATGTGTGGGTGAAGTATGTTTCGATCGAGATGGAAATCTCGTTGAATAAAAGGGGAACTTTTATCTTCGCTATCCTTTCTGTCCTGTCCACAAGTTCCCCATAATCAAAAGAAAACTACAGACTTAAGTTTAGTACGTATTAGTTTGGTTTGTTAGGAATTGGTTTGATTTGTTTTCGATTGTTTGAATTTATATGTTTGATTTGTTTTGATTGACTTGTACATAATTGGATTTGTTTGAGTTACATAAAATATACTTTATTATCATACATCATCATGCTTAATATAAAATAGTATATTGTTTATCATATATTCATCATATATCATTATATATATATATATTATTTTTTATTGATTTTGAATATATAGTTTCTAAGTATTTCATTAGCGGGAGTTTTTACCTTTTCATCCAGTTTTGTTGATGACAAAGAGGGAAAAAAATATGAAATATACATACACATATATTTAGAAGAGTTATCTAACTCAGGGGAGTTGCACCATATTTTATATATACATGATATGAATGGTAGTCATCATCAAAAATAGAGATTGTTAATACCTTGGTTATTAATGTTGATGATGACAACCTTGATAACAAAAATGCATTCATATAAAATATGAATTCTAATGGTTTTCCAAGTTATATAGTACATGATATTATACATCTGTTGAATCAAAGACTATACAGTATAAAGACTCAAAGAATGGACATGAAACTCATGAGTATAAAGACCAAAATATGAAGACCTCGAGACTATAATATAATATATAGAGTTATAGAATATTGTTAAAGTCCCTGATAGCAATCTTTGATCTCTATTTCTTATTTTCTTATCCTTTATTTTTAAAACAAAATATATTTTAAAGAATATATTTAAAAACATATACATATTATAAAAGTGTTTCAGAGGTTAGAATGTTTATAAACTATGTTTAAATTATTTTACAAAGTATAAAAATATTTTACAAAGCATAAGATTTTCAAAACATTTTATAATAAAAGAATTTCAATTTTCAAAGGGATATATCGACATATCCATATATAGTATGTCGACAAACGTGCCACTAATTTGAAATTCAAATTTTTAAATGAAGTGTCTGTTTATTATAACTCTTCGCGAACGGACATATCTGTTTATTCTCTACATATAGGGGTTTCCAACGAATATTTTACCATCTTTTTTTTATATTCTTCTTTCCTCTAACTCTAGCAAAATTTATAGTAAAAAATTTAATCAGATCTTCTCAATTTCAACCAGAATTAATTCAATCTCCATCGTATTGACTCTCTACTGTTTACTCTCTGATTTTAATCATCTCTCTCTCAATCAAAGATCAAAATGTTGTCCAAGTGGTTATAGGATCCATTAGAACCAAAGATTAAGAAATTATTTTTGGAAAAACTATCAAACTCTAGTTGTATTCGCTTGGTATGATTGCAGCCCGTTCAAATCATTTGAGTGTGCTTGGTAGCCCAAAATCCTAGGGGTGTGTTTGTAGCCAGTCCAAATGAAGTGGGTGTACCCTGATCCCAAAAAATCAGGTGGATGTGTCTCGTAGCCTTAAAATCGAGATTGTATTGGGTTTGTCTTGTGCTTTTTGAAAGATTGTCATTTTGAAAAGAAATCTGTACAAGCAATTGTACGAGACTGGACATAGGGTAACTCCGAACCAGTATAAAAATCCCTAGTGTAATCTCTCTAATTCTCTATGTTTTACTTTATTGCATTTGTACTTATCTGTGTTTGCATATATGATTGTTCATACTTGCATTGTTTAATTACAATCTCAAAACAATTTTAAAAGGTTTACAAAAATTAGAAAACACTACTCACGCCCCTATAGTGTTTAATTAGCTTTAAGATCCATAACCTCGCAACCCATAAAAGTTTTATTGTGTTCTCAAATCAAGTGAACTGTTTGACATCGTTACCGTAAGATTTTGATCTAGTCGCTATTGACGGACATGAAATTCTCGAACGAGTTATTCCATAGTTATCCAATAACTATGAGTACTTAATCCCTTGATTCCTCTACAGACATGAGTAATACACTGCTCAACATTTGAAGAGCATTACATACTCCAGTCTCATGGATGTATCAATATCCTATAACAATCTTAACCAATAATACTTAAAATAATTTATTATTTTATATTATGATAATTTTCTAATGATTACAACTCTATATAATTATGACGCATAACATAATTTCCTATATCAATATAACAAGTATATAATAGAAAATTAAACTACTTTATTACAAAGAATATTGGTTATAGAGTTGAATATATGAACAAATTACGTAATTGCTCCTAAGGTATGTTCTTAATCTCTTAACCTTTACTCAAACATGGATAAATCGTAGTGTCACATTTACTGTTCAAATTCTTTACCTTTGCTTTGCTTTATTACTACTGCTTTGTGATTAATCATCCCTTTAGCGCATGATTCTTTAGCGCATGATTGACAAAAGTTACATGACCTTGAAATTTTATACATCGTTGAAGTACCAAAACATACGGTTTCAGTACGAGTGTAATTTGAAGAACTATTCATAATCAATCAAATAATATTCCTTTAAGTTAAAATAGTTGTGACGCATAAAAATTATCCATGAGGTAATGCTCTAAGCATTTTACTGATGTGTTGTGTTAGTAGTTTTATTAAACCCTGGATTTAAAAATAAAAAATAAAAGTTTTAATTTTTGTTAAAAATTTAACAAAAATGATATACTGACAAAATAAAGTTCCGTCATAATTTGCTGCTATCGACAGCAAATTCAGAGGACCACAAATAAAATTACCTAGATAGCCATTGAATTCCAATTTTTTAACCATTCATCCTATTTTAGAATTTTTTAACCACAAATAAAATTGCAGTTATACCCTTGTTTGAAAACTATTTACAAACGTAACCCTGTTTTGACCAATTCAGCATTGTGCCAGCCAAAGTATGCTAACGTCATTTCAAATGACGTTAGTATAATTTTTTTTAAATGTAGTGGACCACTTTTCAAGTCTACCATTACTTTTTTTTAAGTGTACAATACTTGAGAAGTTATTTGTGGGCTTAAAAAATATATATTCGGACGTCATTTGAAGTGCCGCTAGTATAATGTTGAGCTGGCAAAAGTAGAACTACCGTGTAAATAGTTTTCAAAGGATGCTATGGCCGGAATAAGTTTTAGAAAGGGACTAAAGTGGAAAAAAATCTTGACAAATTTTTGAGACGGCATCTTCGTGAAGTAACCTTTCATCAGATAGGCGAAATATTGAAAACGAAAACTGGCACAGCGGCCGTGATTGTTCCTTTAAATTAATGTTTACGCATTATATAGCGAACCTACCGTACTACCATTAACCGCCTATGAATTTAGGCACATAACAGTTCAATAATTGAAGAAATAACTCTGTAATCAAGCAGCATCCAGAAATAAAATAGAAAATTACATCGTTATCGTTGATTTCATTTTTTAACTAGCTACTTTCGTTTTCTCTTTCCTTCACCCCCGCAAAATTAGGGCCAATCTCCTCCATGTTCACTTAAAGAATAATTAAAACCCTAAATCTCAATCAGTCAGATCCATCCAGCTATCAGTGATGGAATCTCGAAATCTGACGCGGTCATCGAGCTTCCACCACATATCCGATGTCGCACTCGAGTGCGTCATGAACTATATCGATGATCCATGGGATCGCGACGCCATATCACTCGTCTGCAAGAAGTGGTACCAAATCGATAAGATTACTCGAAAGCACATCAACATAGCTCTTTGCTATTCGGCGAGTCCTGATCGTCTGCGGCGGCGATTTCCTACGTTAGAGTCTCTGAAACTGAAGGGGAAGCCGCGGGCTTCAATGTTTAGTAATATAATTCCTGATGATTGGGGAGGCTATGCAGGGCCTTGGGTTAGTGAGATTGCGGATGCGTTCTTGTGTTTGAAGTGCGTTCATTTTAGAAGGATGATTGTTAAGGATGAGGATATTGGTGTTTTGGTTAGAGGAAGAGGGCATATGTTGAATGTTTTGAAGTTGGATAAATGTAATGGGTTTAGTACAGATGGCCTTGTTGTTATTGCACGATCTTGCAGGTAAATTGGTTTTGTGTTTCCGAATAGATTGATATGATTGAATTGTTTGGTAAGGCTGTGAATGATTTGAAAGTTTGGTTTGATGTCATTTTGTACTGGGCAGCTGATACAAGTTCATCTTGTCTCTTTGAGATTGAAGTTCTCAATTTATGCATTGGTGTCATTGGTAGATTGGTGGAAAATTAGCGACTGGTCAATTATTGATAGGTTTAGTTATATGAACATTTCTATATATAGGTAACAAAAGTATCATTTTCATGGGTTAGAAATGTGTTTTGTTTTGTTTAATTTGAGAAAATGTTTTGAAAAAGTGGTCATGAAAATCATCCAATTGGCGTATTTTTTGATGAGTCGGCTATGAAAATTAGCTTCATAAGTCAAATTACAATTCTCCTATATAATTTTCTTGCTGCCTTTTGTTCTATTTTTCTGAAAACATACTTTATACCTTATATAATAGTAGCTGTGTTCTTGGCAGGATTAATTTGTGAAAAATCATGATGCTTCTTAGTAACTAATCCAAGTTCTTAAAAATTTAATGTTTGAAATCTCGGTATTCGGTCTCTTCTTGAACAAAGATTTTTGATATATATTGTATCAAAGAAATCCCGGACAAGTTGAGTATAGTCCATCCGTTCATTTTAGATTGAGCTCTTGGATTTAATTTTTATATTGGAAGAGCTGATAATATTGTGGAAGTTATGGTTGAGATTTGGTATTCTAGATTAAAATTAATTTCAGCCATATTTAATTTTAAGATGAGTATGTGTGGACAATACCTAGCATTGTGGTTAGATCTCTCAATGATTTTAATAGATGGATAATTTCCACAATTTGGGTAATCAACTTCCACAAATCTCAACCATATTAAATTTTATGATGAGTATATTTGGATAATAATACCTAGTACTAGTGGTTAGACCTCTCAACGACACAGGTTCCAACTCCAACCCAATCAGAGATTTTTGGAGTATGGGGTTGGATTCCATTACCCGAACCCGGACCGGATCCAATGGCTATCTAGGTTAGGCACGGTTTAGTCATCGCCTTGATGGATTTAAGTCTGAATGGACCGTCAAGATTCATGAGAACTGTATGGGCTATATGGTATGCTGTTTCGCTGTATCATTAACTTTGGTCCATTTTAAACCAAATATGCGATTTTTATTGTGTGCACTAGTATGCACACCATTAGTATTATTGTGTTTTGTTGACCGCTAGTTATGCGCTTGTATGCACTTGTACCACTGTTATAGTATTGGTTGTAGCTTGCTTTGCTGTAGTATAAAATGATACTGTTGCAGTGCTATATAATATATTGCTTTGTTGTAGGATACACTGGTACCATTGCATCATATCTATCTTATTACCATTGTGTCAAAAATTTTGCAGCGTAGTACCATGACATTTTGGGGTGGTTATCCAAGCTTTTACCCGAACACCTAATGGGTGGTGTATGGGTAATGGTTTTGGCAGCCTGCTTGGCTCCGGTTGAGCTTGGGTTTGGATTGGCACCAATCAGGCTCAGGCTCGGGTTTTTAACTACCTGCACCGAACTTGACTCATCGACAGATCTACTGGCGGCCTTTCGCTTTTCAACGCATTAATTTGTGAATACTGTTAGTACCAATGGTTTGTTGTTTTTTTTTTTTAATTTGTCTAGATCTGATTCCCATCATGTAAGGAAATAACTGGATATACGCTGACCATCGTTTTATTTGTATCTAGGAGTTAAATTTCTTTGCTGGATTCTGATTCATATGCCTTTTTCTCTTTATAGAATTTTCAGCTTGAAATAACTCCAGAACCCGTTGCTGCAGTTTTTGCTTATTGTTATATTTTATTATCTGCTCTAGGGTATTACCATACACAGTTGACTTTGAAGAAATGAATAGCTACAACTTAAAGTTGCAACCTACTAAAATAATGACATATTGTTCTTAGTTGTTTAAGAAGTGTGAGATCATATGTTTATGCTGCTTAATTAATTTTATGATCTTGTTGCTGTACACTTAGCTGTCCTAGCACACCAGTTTTATTATACATAAGGTTGGTATTGACTGGTCTGCATGTTGCTAATTTTATACATGAAAAACATTTGTTTATAGATCGTCTTTAAATTCGATTAAGGAATAATGTGAACTACATCAGAAATTAGGTGGGCCTCTTCAAAATTTTGCATATCCAAGTTGCATGTGGACAACAGCTCAATTTCAAAATGGGGAACGTAGAATACCAAGGATTTGTCTAAGGTTGTGTAATATTTTAGAAATTTTATCACACTCAAATACTGGATTACTTCAATCAATTTGGTCCTTGTACTGTGTCTTTTCTTTGATAATTGTTACATCAGTAGTGCTTTATAATTTTCCTAATTACATGAAAGCGACATAGAATGCTTAATGGTATCTTGATTTCAGCTAAACTGAAAGTGAAACTGTGAAGATAGACAAGTGGCAACAGTTTTAAAGATAGCAAGAAGCAACTTTAGCTTCAATATAGAAATTTGTGTTTCTTGCTAGATGTTATTTTAACTCAGCAGCTAGAGGAAGTCACTGGCACCTTAAAAGTGTGGAGACTTGTTCGTTGAAAGTATGTTAGTAGGTCATTAGTTAAAAGGGGACCTAGAAATTGGTCAAGGGTTGATGACATAGACGTTTTTAGTGTTGAACTCATTTTTATATTAGTTTTTTCGGACTTAATTAAGTACATTGCGAGCTGACCATTTTTCGGGAAATACTAGTTTAGCAAATGGTTATATGACACTGTAATATATATACACCATGACGTAAAGTTTCGGTCGTAACCATGCGATTCCGACCATCTCGGATCGGTTCCGGCCGTAGGCGGAAAGAGAAACTATTCAAGCTGTTTAATTTATGTAATTTCTGCAATAAACTAATTAATGACGGACTGTGACACGTTTGAAAGAACGTTTGGTAGGAGCATGGTTTTAAATCTCCTATATCTCGTCCGAGATCTCATTTTCACACTTAAACGAGACGAGACATCAAATCTTTTCCATATCTCCCTCGACACTCATCTCGTCCGAGATATTCAAATCTCACCCGGATCGAAATCTCACCCGAAGTTATACATTTTTCTTATTTTACATAATAATTTTTATTTTCATATTGATTCAAAAGAAACTACTCAATTCAATTATAATTTACCAACTTCTTGAACATATTCTTTACTTTGTATCTTAACGAGTCATCGCGAAAGGTTTCGCTTCTTTGTTACGTTCAAATAAAAGGACATTATTCAATCATTACCAAATCAATTAAGCTAATCAAGTTACCACTCTTCTAAAAATATTTCTTTTTCCATGTAAATCAAGTATGTTACCATTTTTATTTTTACTAAGAAAGTTATAATCGTTAAATAAATTTTTGACACATCAATTTTAAACACATAAGTACATCCGAGATATTCCCCAGATGCATTATAAGACCCGAGATGTTAATCCGAGATGTACACCCGATACGTACTCATCTCGTTCGAGATTTCTTCCGATACGAGATAACTTGTGTAAAAATTCCGAGACGAAACGTGACCGAAATCCGATATTTAAAACCTTGGGTAGGAGTGGGCGGCGATCAAATATCTTTCAAAAGAAAAATGAACGAAATAAAGGAAAACTAGAAATGCAACGCTTATAAGAGAAATTAATGAGCAGACGACAACAAGTGTCGGACAATGAAAATGAAAATGATGGAGAAGTTCAACCTATCATTTGGCAGAGTAGAGATGCATTTAGAGACGAACAAATGCACAAATCTCATGCACAATCATGTGGTAGCCCAAGTCAAACAGAGCACAACGTACGTGAAAAATCTATCGGAGCAATGGTGATTTTGACACTTATGATGTTGGACGATTTGACTCATATATGCAAAAACGATGATATAGAACACAATCTGCTATTAAACCTACAATGAAATGTATTAAAGATGCCAAAAGACATATAGATCGAACAATTTTTATTTTTTTTTCCAACCATATTTCACATAACGTTGTCAATAGTACATACTATAAAACAATGGTAGGCGCGGTTGCAGAATGAGGTCATGGAATCGATTCATCTACTGCGTATGAAATATCACATTCATAGCTTGAAATGGAAATAGAAGAAGTTAGATAATATATTAAAATGCTACAAAATTCTGGAATAAATATGGTTGCACACTAGTGTGATGGTTGGAGTACACAAAATCGATGAAAATAATTTTTTTCGTCAATTCCACTCATGGAACATTATTTATCAAATCCGTGGATGACACGGATGAATTCCAAAGTGGAGAATATATTTGTGGATTAATGGATGATGTCGTTGAAATAATTGGTGAATATAGAATAATGCAAGTAGTTATAAATAACAGAGCAAACTATAAAGCCGTCGATCAATTGTTGATGCAGAAAAAAAGGCACTCATATTGGATACCATGTGCAGCACACTGCATTACTTCGATTTTGAGAGATATTTCAAAAGAACCAAAAATAACAATTGTTATCTCAAATTATCAGTTAATACCTACATTTCTATACTCATGGTTAGCTACTTTCTATCATGAGAATATTTTACACGCTTTGCAACCTATTTCATCGCATTAAACTCTATTCATAAACGTAAAAATGACCTGAAAAGAAGGATTGCTTCGAAAGAGTGGACATCGAGAGTTCCTATTAAAGATAAATAAACATCAAATATACATTGTTTTACAACAATGATTTTCGAACTGTTGCTGCTTCCATCATCCTTATTTTTGAGCCGCTAGTGAAATTTTAGGAATGGTGGATAGTGACGACACAACTGATACGATATCTTTACGAGACGATGGATCAAGCAAATGAATCGATTAGAAAAAAGTTGATGAAATGTGATGCCAAAAATGATGGGATACAATAGACAAAAGATGGAAAAGATAATTACATCGACCTCTTTGTGCAGAACATAATTTATTTTATTTTATCGTCATATAAATAATTAAATACATAACATTTCAGTAGCATGTTACATTTTTTTTCATATATGTTATTTTCTTAATCCTACCATTCAATATGAATGATGCAACAAATGATGAAGAAGTATTAATGGATTTAATAAAGTTGTCATAAGGATGGTGTCAGATGTTTCAACATAAATTAAAATCAAAAAGTGTTTATGGAATTATTTAACGTTTAAAACATATCAAATATTTAACTTACACATCAACATGGGAAGAGATATAAAATGAAAATGAATGCATTTGGTTTTGCAAAAGCAAATGCAACTGTGAAGACATGTTCTGCTGAAATGTTGATTAATATTTGGAAGAGACGATGTTAAAGATTTAATATGTTTAGCAATGTATATTTTGAAACAAACATTTTCTATCCAAACCGCGAAAGAAACCGGACTATATTTTCAATGATCCATACAAAATGAAAATGAAAAATATACAAAAATTGGTATATATGCAATACAACATGAGACTAAGAACAAAAAATTCAAGATGCCGCGATACTGAAAATCAGTTGATCGATCAAAACTATATATTCCATGATGAAGATCCATTAGCATCCACGTATGTGTATATACATATCTACATGCATATATAAATGTATGTGTGTGTATGCTTTTTAGGTTTACAGTTTTATTAAGATGATATAAAATGAATGTCAGTATAATAAAAACAAAATAAATGCTTATTTTTTGAGGCTTACAGGGCTTGATGGATCTAGCCATTTGCCTATTTCAGTATGAAGTTAAAATCTGTATGGAAGCGGTCGTATGTTATATGTTGCCTCAGCATTCTCGACTTTTTTGGCGATAATTTTTTTGTTTATTTATAACTCTTGTCATCCAGGTATAAATTTTATGAGACATCTCCTGTAAATCCAAAACTTACTAAAACTTAAATCCTGCAAGCACTGGTAAATGTTACAAGAACTGTAAACATAATCACCATTAATAATTCAATAAGCTTTGCTTTTGACCAAAACAGTTTGTGGTATTTACCAATATAATGAATAACGGTGACATGCGAGCTTTAAATATTTTTCTTGTTTCCTCAAAGAACTTGAAATGTTCAATGAGCGAATCTCTAGGCAGAATTCCTCCTCTTCTTGATACTCAACTCGTGCTTTTACTTAAGGGTTACGTTGACATGTGCCTACATTAACCTATTGAAAATGTGTGGATGCATAAGTAATTGAATGCTTTTATCATATTCAATACACGTAAATCTGTATAATAGAATCAAAGACATAGGAAATGTAAATCACGTCAATCATGACAATGGTTTTGATAAAACATACCAGTGTTTAACATGTTAATGCATGTTTAGTAGGCACATGTTAATGCAATGTTTTAGTTAAACATATTCATGAATGGCTAAGTGGACGAGATATACATTGACACCTCAGGGCCACGTTTTGATCTCCTAGTTAATTATCCAGTTGTCTTAATGTCCATCCTATGTCTTAATTATCCAGTTGTCTTAATTATCCAGGTTTTGTTCTTTATAATGTGGTAAATGCGATGGTTAAACCAAGGTTCGAAGTTTCGGCCGGAAACCCGAGGTTGCAGACATCTTGATTTGGTTCCGGTTGGAACTGAAATAGAACAAAGAAAGAAATTAAGTTTCGTATGTTAGATGCATAAAAAATATAGTTTAATTTTTCTTACTTTTACTATTATAAACCAGTGAAAAAACCAGCATTTCTTCAAAGCAGTAACAAAAACAATGAAAAAACTGAAAAAGAGGGCAATAAAAAAGAATTTATATAATAAAACAACTGAATTCATGGCAGCAGGAACTCTTTGTCTCTTTGCTGAGCTTTAATTTGTTTCTCTGTAAACCATGATTTTTGTTCTTTTTTGATTCATTAAGATAAAGAGGAGAAGATGAGAGAAAACGAGGAAGGGAAAGAGAGAAGAAAAGGTGACCGAACAAAAAGGAGAGAAAGAGAGAAATCGGTAAAGCTAGCATAATTATACTATATATTTATCATAATATAATTAAATTAATAAGCAAGTATAGGAAAGAACTGATCTACTTTTTATATGCGTATAATTGTATTAGCATTTCTTCCAAACTCAAGTTTAATTGTAATTTAAAAAAAAATTGCAAGCTCTTTAGTTTCACAAGTACAAAGCATATTATTTCTATTAAAGTATTTTTTATTAAAGATACCAAATCCGAAATCGAATCAAAACCGAAGTATTCGAAACTTTTGAAATTCGATGAAACTCTCAAAAATATTAATGATCGAAACCGAAACCGAGATTTCAAATGTTGGTTTAAACTATAGTGGAAATTATGGAGGCATCCTTATTTTGAAATTCGATACACGGTCTCTCTTTCTCAAAGGGGTTTCAAATTACCTCCGAGAATTATTTTTGATATTTTCTTTTGTTTTTATTTCGTAAATTAGATCTCCACTTAACTGGAAGTTAATATGAGCGAAAAAAAAACTTTAAAAAATTGCATTTTTGCAGTTTAAAATGCAAAATACTTGCAGTTCTTTGAACGGTAAATACTAGCAGTTTCTGAAGACTGCATATCTTTGCAATTTTCCTGAATGATTTCAGTGGTTTCGTGAAACCTGTTTTTAGGAGGAGGCGGAAGTGTTTTCTCGAACCTATAAAAGGTGTTTGACAAAACTTCCTTGAACCATATTTGCTATGAAGCAAGATATATAAAAACACACACACATGGTAAAGATAGGCTACATCTCATTTTTTTTCTACATCTCAAATCCTTCTTGATTTCAACTACACATTCCGATTTAAATAATTATATTTCCTCTCTCTTGTCACTTTATTATTTCATCAAGAAGGATTCAAATACTCACATGCACATATATAAACACTTATGTATGTATGTATGGCTGCAATGAATCATAGATTCATACAACATATATTGATATAGTGTACCATTATGATTTTAGACTGTTATCCTTTTGTGCACCATATGCCTATAAAATGTCTGTTGTGACCTGTTTGCTTCTTCCTTTTTTGAAGTCACTAGAATTGCCTTCTTGGGAGATGAGTTCAGTAGTCAATTACTTCTGTCTTTAACTTGTAACAGTGCATTTAATCATACAGGAACATAGAGGGTGGTCTTTAGTTTAACATATTCACATTTTGCTGTAGGAATCTGAGAAATTTATTTCTAGAAGAAAGCATTATATCAGATGAAAGGGAAGTCAACTGGCTTCATGAGCTTGCTATTAATAATTCAGTTCTTCAGAGTTTAAATTTCTACATGACTGAGTTGAAAGTCTCATGGCAAGACCTTGAGTTAATTGCTAGAAATTGCAGGTCGCTAATATCATTGAAAATATCAGATTGCGATATTTCCAATCTGGTTCGATTCTTCAATGATGCAAGATCGTTAGAAGAGTTCGGTGGAGGCTCATTTGATGATCAAGTAGGAGAACTGAACAGATATGAGAATATCAGATTTCCACCCAAATTATGTCGGCTGGGATTGAGTTATATGGGAGTAAATGAGATGCCTGTCATATTTCCTTTTGCTGCTTCACTCAAGAAGCTTGACCTGCAGTTTACATTTCTCAGTACTGAAGACCATTGCGAACTTATTCAGAAATGCCCTAATCTTGAAATACTTGAGGTATCCTTCTCAATTTATTTTTTGGCAGTATGCTATATTATTAGGAATTTTCTGGACATTTTTCTTCTTCTATTGGAATCCGTGCTTTAACTTCATTTTTGATCCATGTTTTTGATGTAGTAGCTCAGACGGTTTGGAACTACGTAGGAATTATGGTTTCCTTTCCTAGCTAAGGTTTTTCTTTACTTTTAACTCAAGTCTTAGTTAGCAAATTCAGTGAAATAGGACTAGGGTCCTAATACCTTAGTGGTTAGTCAACTAGAACATTGGATGAATCAGTTTAGAATACATCCATCAAGTTTTATCCTATGCTGTTATGTTAGGGGAGGAGCAGAGCGCTTAGTGCTGGAATTTTTAAAATTCCAGCCACCACTGGGCAACAGTATAAAAGATGAGACAGCACTGAAACACCATTAGATGCCGGGGCACCAAAAACTTAAAACTAGAGCTTCGACAATCCTAGCCCTTTGCCTCGTCAAGAAGAATGTTTGTAGCCAGTCATCTTAATAGTTGATACCTTTACTTACGATGGACCGAAAAGATGGAATTTGAGACCGGTAACACATGTCAAACTGCCTACGCTGGTCTTAAACAAGAAACAAATATCATATCTCCAACCCTTATTCTTCAAATACCTACTTTAGGTCTAGTTTGTTGTTTAATGTTTTTGGATGGTACTGCTAATAAGAGGTTAATAAAAATGATATTGTATGTTCTTCAGAGTATTGGTTTTTAACTGGTTTATGGCAGGCAGCACTTGTACCTACTCCCTAAGATATAACAATGTTTGATGCTCATGTAATGTATGATAATTTAGCTGTTTAGACAAATACTCTCTTTATTTTCTTTTTTTCTTTTCTTTTACATTTCTCATAAATAAAATAAATTGAATGTTTTAAGCAAGCATGTCTACTCATCAGGATACTTTTCTCCTTTCATTTATTCTCCTCAAATCTCGTGTTGCTGATACTTTTAGATTGAATTTTGGGTAGGTAATTTGTAATGCAGTAACTTTTACGTGTAATTGAAAATGAGACTTGTATATTCACCTTTAAGACTTCCTCCATCATGAACTTTCCAATGGTGACAATCTTGATTATGTGATAGAATGTGCGTAATACTAGCAGCTTTCATGGTAATTAAACACCAATCATTTTAATCAAATATTTCTCTTGTATTTACAAAATTTCCAATTAAATATCTGCATATCTTCTATCCTAGCAATTTAAATTCATAGTATAACTGAAACCAAATTAGTCGTTTGCCATCTGTTTCTACTACTACCTTTGTTAGATTTACCCAATATATTTCCCACTCGTAACTTTATTTTTTAAAGATTAATTATTATTCATTTCTTGACCTAACATCTTATTTTGAATGTATATTAGCAGCACCCTTTGGGGGTTTTGACCCTCAACTATAACATAATTTATCCCTGTAACCAATTAATATCATCTTGGGCAACTTTGATTACAATAAATCGTTTCCTCGGTACACAACCATAGAATGCCTCTGTTGTTATTTTAAGTTGTGTTTTATCTCGCGTTTTATATTTTGATAGCTCAGGATAATACTTTTATCTAGATTCTGGGGTCAAGGTACCTAACTTGAACTGTGCCTTACTTCAAATAAACCCAAAAATTTCAAGTTCTAAAATTTTCTTAATAAAGAGATGTTTGCGTGCGAGTAGTAATTAAATTAACGACCATTTACTGCTCTTGGGAAAATCTATTTATGTATGAATGTAAATACAAGATATAAGATGTAGCTCAAGTGAGAGCGAGATATTTACTAACATGTTTACATATAATTTGTAACAGACAAGGAACGTGATTGGAGATAGAGGATTAGAAGTAGTTTCACAAACATGTAGAAAGCTGAAAAGGTTGAGAATAGAAAGAGGGGACGACGATCAAGGTTTAGAAGACGCGCAAGGCACAGTTTCTCATCAAGGTCTAATCGCCATTGCAGAAGGCTGTCCAGACCTCGAATATCTAGCTGTATATGTATCTGATATCACAAACTCTGCTTTGGTGTCAATCGGGACCCACAGCAAGAACCTTTCTGATTTCAGACTCGTTTTACTTGACACCCAGGAGAGAATTACCGAACTACCCCTTGACAACGGAGTCCGCTCCCTTCTTCAGGGCTGCACCAAACTGAGAAGATTCGCTCTCTACCTTCGAACTGGAGGCTTAACTGATGTTGGTCTAGGTTACCTCGGCGAGTACAGTACTAATGTCCGATGGATGCTTTTAGGGCACGTGGGCGAATCCGATTTTGGCCTTTTACATTTCTCAAGAGGTTGCCCTAAACTGCAAAAGCTTGAACTGAGAGGGTGCGCCTTCAGCGAACGTGCTTTGGCACTTGCTGCACTTCAGTTAGCTTCTTTAAGGTATTTTTGGGTTCAAGGGTACTATAATCCTTCCATAAATGGTATCGATCTGATGGCGATGGTTCGGCCGTTTTGGAATATTGAGTTTATTCCACCGAGAAGAGATGTCACTTACATGGAAGCTAATGGTGAACAAGTTGAAGTGGTAGTAGACCATCCTGCTCAAGTATTGGCTTACTATTCCCTTGCAGGAAGGAGAAATGACTGTCCCGAAACGGTAGTTCCTCTAAATCCGGTGTGAATGAGTGTATATAAATTTAGGGGCATTGATGCCATTTTTTCCCTGTTTCCTTCAGCTTTTTTTTCTTCTCTTTTTTCGGTTGATTGTAACACGTTATGTGAAACATGTCTATATTTGTATTGGTTTTTTTGGCTACTGTTTAAAAATTTGCTTGGCTGGTTTTGTAATAATCTATATTTAGCTTCAGAAAATTTTAAGAAGCCGTGCCTTGTTGTATTCATCTACACTGTTGTACTTTGGACATACGTTTTGATGTTGGAAGTATTTTTGTACTTGGTTTACATGTTGCAGGAATTAGTTTGAGAGTTGAGATGGTAATAAAGCAGTGCTAACTTGTGTGCTAGCGTCTACTTTCTTTCATTAGTTATGCAGTCCGGAACACATCTCCAATTTTCCCAAATCATATTCAAGTTTTACATGTTGCAGCAGAATATGGTTATCTACTTTTGTCATTCCGTAGCAACTTGCACAAAGTAGCCATGTATAAGATGAAATTATTTTGTCATTTTGTAGAAAAAGGAACAATACAAAAAGGAGAAAATGTTAAATTGTGGGTACTGGGCAAATGTTAAGAATTTAGAACCCTTGTTAAATTATAATGGATTAATTTCAATGGATGTATTTGTATTTTAATTTTGAGATTTTGTCTTCTTGTATTATAGATTATTGTCTTGCTAGAAAGAGAATTGAAATTTATATATAAAACTCGACATCCATCAAATGTAGACATCTGTATCAAAGTTTTAATGCAATCTTACCCTAAATCCATCAAATATAGTTACTACATGCTTACCTAGACCGTTATCAGAGCTATGGATCAAAACTCTAATTGATCTTTCTATTTTGTGAAAAAATCTTGCTTAAATTGTTCCCGATATCTTAATGTCTTAATGTTCTTTAATCTGGCACTAATCACACTTATCTTTTTTTTCTCTCCTGCTAGCATTAGACGTAATCGAAAGTGGGTGCTAGACTGTTGGGCTTTAGTCGTCTGATGATCAAATTTGATAATAAACTGTTGTTGTTGTGAAAATTATTGCAAAAAGAAAAAAAAAAAAATAGAAAAGAAGAAGGTAAAGGAGAAGAAGACGAGAATAACCTTTAAATGTTACGTCTTTGTTAATAACTTAATTGATAACTCAACAATGCATAACTGATATTTATATCTACATTGCTTAGATTCTAAATAGTTATATAATAGAGAAACTATTGTAATATTGAAGAACGTAGATATTGAAATATCCTTCATTTATTCCTTAACATATAATAATGATTCCTTAACAGGGCTTTTAGTCCTTTGATGATCAATTATGATAATAAAGTGATGTTGTTTTTGTTATTGTAAAAAGCTGGACTATCTAGTCAAAAATCTTACTATTTCAAACGAAAACTAACATAGATAAAGAGTACAAATTATACAATACACTTTGTTTATAGACAAAGTGGATAAAACCATCTTTCACAACCGACTTAATAAAAAACATAGTTTTAACCACTTTTACATATATGAGCATAGAACAAAGAACTGAAGTAAAGATTCGATGTTTTTAAGATTAAAAACCCAAGGGACATCCAATGGTGTGAGCAATAGCTTATATCATGAGAACCTACTAAAATAAAAGAACCATGACATTAAAAGAAATAATAGAATAACAAAAGGAAAAAGGCATGTGAAGGGAGTATGTATGGCATCAAACATGAGAAATGAGTATGCATGGGAAATGAATACGCATAAATAACGAGTGGAAGAAGCACCGTAGCCGGTTGTTTAATATAAAAGATTTGATGTATGTGATAGCGTTAAGGATGTACCTAAGGTCAATTATGTAGTTTGTTATATAATTTAACTATTGTACAAGAATCTTGGTCAAAATAACGTACACGTTTGATTTGTTTTCTACCATATATATTGTTATATTATGATATAAGCAGTGATCTGAATACATTATATATATAAGCATTTGATCGATTATAGTTGCAAATGTGCGTGTGACCATGAGTATTGAATCAAATGTTTAAAATACTTATCATTAAAATGTTCCTAGTCAAGATGTATTGAGAAAATCATATCGACATATCCGTTGAGACTAGCATACGTAATGCTATCCATACGATGGGTAGTGAATTGCTCATGACCATTTGGGACACTAGGGTATTACACACTTGTAGTTGTTTGGAACAATCACAGATTAACTCAAAGATAGTCTTTTATAAGTTAATAGAACAAACTCAAAATAGTAGATCTCATGTAAAAATGTATAATAGTCTTCAGATTTGAAAGTACGGTTGATCTTAAGTATCCAGATTGTACTTTGATTATGGTCAATTACATGACATGATGATCTGGTTACATCCATAGTTGGGTATATGTTGAACCACTTAAAGTGAAACACTATTTAAGGGAGGATTAATTTCTTTGTTATAAAATGTCAGTTTCATCGTAATTTATAGTCAAGCTTAAAGTCAAAATCTTTGGTTGGAGTAAATCAATGATTAATAAATGCAATCGGATTGAACAATGGTTTTACGTTAGTACCACACAATTAACTGCAGATATTATTGGAGTTTTTGACCATGTGTCAAACTCTAGATATATTAGTGATATAGTGTGATGGTAAGAAAATGTATACAAAATATCACTACTTAGGATGTAGCTTAATAAAAAAATAGAAATTAGATTTTACCTAAATGATATGTAAGCAACTAAACCTGCACTTGCCTTTGATTTAAGCCAATCTGACGCATCAGGGCAGGCCGACTTCCATCGCTGCTAGCAATCCAGGAGTATATTCCAACGAGTGTTAGAAATCAAATCCAGAGATAAAATTGCTTCCATGCCAACAACATTGAATTTAACATAGCATGCTTCCTACTTATAAAATTGACAATTAAATTAACCTTTTCTCGAGGTATATGCTATCCCAAAATCATATGACGAAAGGTACTTCATCATCCATTGTTGTCTAAGGTTCAAGTCCTTCTAAGAGAACATGTGCAACTACTCACCTCGGAACATGTCTAAATTTCAATCTAGAAAAGGCCCATTGAAACTTAGATCCAATCTAAGGCTGGTTGCTGGTTGGAATAAGAAGTTACAGTATATAGCAATAACTATTCGTTCATAAATCGCAGTGGATAGAATAAAATATAGTATCAAATCGAACCTATTTACTTCAAAACCATTTGAAATGTCATAATACAAAATGTCATAAAACTGTCATGTAAGATCGATTACATCATTTGTCCATATACATAGGTACAACATAAAAATATCATAAATGATAGTAGTAACTGCCACAAGCTTAAGCCACTACACATTCAAGCATCGTCACTGTCATCACTCCATCCTTAACATGTGTTTTGATGAGGAGGGAGTCAGAATAACAAATGTTTGATGAATAAAGACTCTAAGACTTACCATTTCAATACTTAGGTAGTATATTTCAAAATAAGAATATGCCTATGTACATGAAACCATTTAATACTTCTTACAGGGAAAGGGGAGTCTACAGTCAACCACTTTATGTCTTCCATTCTCGAAGCAGGTTCCCAAATCCCATAACCCAAATCCCATGTCATAAATGTCTAACAATGCGAGAGATGGTACCCAAGCTATTTAATACCTTTTGTTAGAAAATAGGCGGACTCTGGCCATTTAAGACCTCTATTGAGGTAGACACCATCATTTAATATCTATTCTCAAGGTAGACCCCTCAGTGGTAACTATCTAGTTGACATCATATGGAATCTCTTAAGCTACTTAATACTTCTTTATGGAAAGGTTGACCCTCAATCAGTCACTTAATACCTTATCCCGAAGCGGACCCTATCGAGTTACGACATAACGTGCCTAATAACTATCCCCTTGGCCATTTAATACTTCATTTGGAAAAAAGAAGGACCCTCAAACAACCACTTAATACCTCAAGACCCTAAAGTAGGCCCCACATATTATGGCCCATACTCATAATGACGTCTCACATTGGTCCGAATATTCGTAGGAACTGTAGCCAGATTAACTGGACAGATTTATCCTACAGAATTTAGAACTAACCTCGCATCATTACAACTATTTATCTTATGAGATATCTCACATCAATAGGAGGTGTACACAACTGCTGGCAGCCTCAAGGTGAAGGGCAAACTTCTGCCGTGCAACTCTACTATCTCTCATCCCTATGACATAACTATAATTTGAATACTCTCCATATATATAATACTCATCTCATTGTTACAAAATTAAGGCCTTATAAGGAATCTTCATTATTACTCCTTAAAATATTAATTGCCTTCCTAAAAAGGGAAATTAATGATGACTACTACCTAATTAACTACGCAATTGTACGCCATAGTTATGCGTTTACTATGTTATAGAAATACACACACACACACACATATATAAAATTGCGCCTAGTCAGTTCTAGCGTGCGGTTTATATGCCCTAAATTAGCGTTTAAATTTCAATTCTTTTAACCATAGTACTAATACAAGTCATTTTTCCTTTAAATTTCTAAGATTTCAATATCTATAACAAGGGATTAAATATTCAAATTCAAAACTACAATACATAGACTTGTAAAAATAGAAACCTAATTTATTATATCAATCCAATGGAATATCCTAAACGATAGGAATTGCAATCCTAACTTCATACTTTATTCAACTCCTTTTTTAAACAGAAATAAATGAAGAAATTTTATGTGGAATAAGTGGTGCAAATTACGAATAGAATTCATACTTTAAACCCTTATTTTATTACTGAAAACTCACAATTTGGATCAAAGGAGGAGAAGTGGAATAGATTATGAAATTATCAGAAATTGCAAAACAATATTTATCCCATCAAATTAACATAAATAATTGAGAATCTCCATTCAGAATTGACATTTCGAAATAAAAAGTAATTTTGGAAGATTTTATCTATTTTGTTTTTGCAGTCCCAAAATCCCTAAGGCATATTCAAATCTATAGATATATACTAATCAATTACTGAAATAAAAACACTAAGATTTCCACTCATAGATTATCCTTAGCTTCTCTTACATGGATTTGTAACGCCAAAGCAACTCATTTCCAAATCTCCTCCTTTTGATATATATACACAACAAAGGATATGTATATATATAATTTTATTAGATTCAGAGAGGTTGGAGTAGAAGAAAATAGATTAAAAGAATAATTAGAAAAGCACTAGAATCCTTACTTGAATATCAAATTGAATTTTAAATCTAACTAAAGAAAAAAAAAGGGCAAAGGTTCGAGATATTTCCTAAATATTTATGAATAAAAAGTGGAGAGGATAAGGTCCTAATTATAGAAGTTGAAATGTAGTAGCAAAACCATAAGATGAAGATAGGTGAAAAACAGATAAATCTTGAGCGTTTATCGTTGGAAAAACCCTAGCTGTCACTTGAATATGAGTCGACCGCCCCCCATAGGCCGGTCGACCACTAGGGGTTGACTACTTGGGTTAGAGATGTCGATCTCTACTCCTATTTGGAGTGTGTTGAATTGTTTCCGTTGCTCGTTTACTTTATTTCCAACTTAACTTTTAACATTAACTG
The DNA here is from genome assembly GCA_030765085.1 of Allium cepa. Classification (NCBI taxonomy): domain Eukaryota; kingdom Viridiplantae; phylum Streptophyta; class Magnoliopsida; order Asparagales; family Amaryllidaceae; genus Allium; species Allium cepa. The sequence continues at coordinate 38,532,661 of CM060935.1, read as the reverse complement.
TTTAACTTAACAGTTACTTAACCTCCAATTTATCCTACAATTAATTTTTGAAATTTAAACCCTAAATTCAGATACTCAATTGAATATGAATTCAAACTAAATTAATTTAAATCTGAAAACTTCAAACGCTCATAATTTCTTTGTTTTTGAGCTTCTTTTTCAGCATATTATATATAGAAACATATCGACATTTCACCACGAACGCATCAGAATAACTTTTGTAGTCAAATTCCAACTTTTATAAAATTTCCACTTTCGTCCCTACCTTATTTAATTTAATTCACTCAATTCATTTATAGTTGATTTTATGGGGTGTTATGACATGTACTTGAGGGACTTATAACTTGTAAACAACTTGAACCTCTTTCTTATAGTTAGTGCCTCCATGACTATAATGCAATTATAATAACAGCTAACTCGAAATCATGGGTCGGGTAATTCTTTTTGCAAGTCTTTAGCTACCTACTCGCATAGCCACTATTTTCCATTCTTGCATAAGGACAACACCAAACCTAGTACCTCAAGTGTCGGTATAAACATTAAAAAATCCGTCCAATCTGGAATAGTTGGAACTAACACACTACTTAACAACTCTTTTAACTTGACAAATGGCTGCTTGCACTCCGGACTCCAAGTGTAACCTATATCTTCTTAGTGGGGGCGAGTTAAAGGTGTTGAGATCTTCGCAAAGTCCATAATGATTTTTCGATGTAATCTAACCAAACCGAGAAAGCTACGGACCTATGAAGCACTTCATTATCTCCAACCCTTTATAGCCACTACCTTTCCTGGATCAACAGATAATCCATCCTTTGATACTATGTGTCTAAGAAAGCGGACCTACTTTCTCTAAAAATGAAATTTGCAAATTCCTTCCTCATTTGTTTCTTTCTCAAAACATCCAACTTTTCTCTTAAGCGAAGTTTGTGTCCCTCCATACTTTAAAAATATACAAGAATATCTTTACAAAGACAACCATAAAATTATTTAACTAGTCTTGAAAGAGCCTTACTCATCAAATCAATGAAGTAAGATGGAGCATTAGTTGGTCTGAATGGCATGACTACCCACTCAAGTAACCCGTCAGGCGTACAGATTACAGTCTTTAGGATACCATCTTCTACCACTCTCAACTGATGAAATCCGACAGCTAAGTCAAGCCTAAAGAGAACTTTTTCCCTGACGAGTTGATCGAAGAGGTCATAAAGTAAGGCAAGGGATAGTGGGTTTTCCTCATCAGTTTGTTCAGTTCTCGATAATCGATGCATAATCTGAGGGAACCGTCTGCTTTAGTAGCGATGACAGTATGTGCCGTTCTAATGCTTGCCTAGGATCTTAAGGCTTGGGTTTGGGATTTATTGCATAGACATATCCCATTCTTGACCCTACGTATTGGAGGTCGATACTTTTATAATATTTAACCTTTAATGGGTAACCGTGGCTATTGAGCTAAGGTACAATGACCAAGAGTACCTATAACGACCCGAAATTTTCTAACCCGAAAATTCCAGATAGTTATGAAAAAGAAGAAGAGAAGGAAGAAGAAGAACAGAAACACCAAACAACTCACATTCGCAGCGGATAAAATATAATAATAAAAATAATAGCTTACAAAGAATTCTATATCTGACGATTACATTAATATACATCAGAGTTTTACATATACACAGTCACTGAATATATATATATATATATATATATATATATATATATATACAATTATCATGTCCCAACTTATCAATAATATAATACAGCGGAAATACACTATGCGCTATTGCCATCCAGCTCGCCTCCTAAGCTCCAGAACGTACCTACCTGAAAATCTGTAATACTCGGTCTGACCCGAGCATTACACCAAAGTAACACATGGGTCAGGCTGGAAACCAGCGTGAGTAAACCCAACTAACATGGAATACCAAAGAAATCAACTTTTTAAAAAAAAACCGGGATAACATATATCAATTTATCCAATTCACATCTCGCTATAGACGACCCTTTTTCACATATAAATTTCTAAGTATCAAACTTAGATAAATTAATCCAATTCACTTACATCATTTCATTCCTGCCTATAGGTTTCACAAATCAATTTATAAAAAAATCGAAGGGGTTTCGGATATTTCTTAATACCCGACCCAGTCTCTTCGAAACCCATGCTATCTTAACCCAAGTTATTCAAATGAAATGCAGAACATTTCTTATCAGAAATATTAACCCATTTAAATCATCCAATGACATTCAATCATCCATAATCAAATTTGATCCCTTCCAAATTAATTCAATTGATTCTAATTGAATTTCAATTCTCAATCACTTAGTTTTCTTTACTTGATAATTAATTAATTTCAAATCTAATAATTCAATTATCCCTTCAACATTCATCAGCGTTAATCAACTTGGATTAATTATCCTTCAATTTCATTTAAACAACTATCTTTAAGTAACTACACCATATTCCTTATCCTTAACTAAACGATAAGTAATCTTAATTACTTCATGAACAAATTAACTATTTTAGTTACATTAATCTTTCATTACTTATATTAACTTCACATAAGTCACTCATTAATGATTAATCAATCATAATTAGTTAATCTTTATTTATGTCATTGATTTGATAAATTAATGATTTTCAAGTATAATTTAATTAATCCTAATCTAAACTAATTTCATTCAACAATCAATCGTTAATTACACCACAAATATTAATCATTCTTGATTTATCTCAACCTTTAAATTAACTATCTATTTATTTACTCCTTTAAATAAATCAATTTCCTCTTAATTAGTCGTCTTAATTAATCTCTTAACAAATTACACAATGTAATTATATTTTATTTTAATTAAGTAATTGTTCATCAAACCATCCTATGACTATTCTGAATTAATTAAACTTCATTTATTAACTTAAACCATAATTAATTAATTCCAAACCTTTAATTACTAAATTAATTAACCCAAGTTATTAATTAATTGAACTAATTAATTATTTATTTTAATTACACTTCAAATTTATGAACCAGAATTTATTAAGCCCTCAACAACATTCTCTTGTTTATAACATTAAATCTAAAACAATTTAAAAACCCGAATACTTTAAGTCAACCCAAATTGACTCGAGATCAAATCAAAACAAAGTCACATCATCTTCAACAGCAAATCCAATCAATTTATTCATCCAGCCAATTATTTAAATTTAACCATTTTAAATTTAAATTAAAATCCAACATAGTGAGATTTACTCACCTTTGATTCCTGAATTTTCAATCCACTTCATTCTCGACTTGGTTTATCCACATTTTGACCTTGTATAAATATTTATACAGGTTATTTATATTCAAACAAATTGAACTATCAATTTCCAATAAATTTGATTAACTTAGAATTTAATCCTAACTAGTAAATCTTCTTCATATTCTTGAAGCTACTTTTTTTTTCTGTTATAAACATATATAAATTAGATAAATAAATAAATAACAAAAATAAAAGCTATACCTACTGTCTCCTCGAATCACTAGCAACCTTCCGCACCACGAGGCCGTCGTTCATCCACGCAGTAGCCATCGAAACCACAAAGTCACCGCGTGAAACCCAAGGATACGACGCAGCCCCAATACGCGAGCTTCAAATCGCCGAGTGAAATCTAGCCGCCTCGAAACCCTTCTCCTCGCGTTCGATCGTGACTCGGCTTCACTGAGAATCCCCAGATCGATTTGGGTTTGTCAACTGCGGGTATAAACTTCGAAACTCTGGTTGAAAACTCGGCTTCACTGAGAAAAATCCCCCTCCTCGCGTTCGCACGCGACCCCTATCGTTCTTCATATTTTTTTTTTCCTGAGGAAATGAATCGGCCACGAATATGATTATTATCTTTTATTTTCAAAATAAAGAGGGAGGACGAGATAAGATATAGCTTGGGAAAGCTTCCCGAATACGCGTGAGTGAATAGAATATAATAGAATATTAGAAATATCCTACGTTGAATAATGCGAAATCCCGAACCCCGAATCCGACGTGCTGACAAGCGTTAATAAGATTCTACCTGCATTCCGAACACAATGGAACATGTTTCGGAAGCTAATTTGATCGTATAAGCAAGTTACACAAGAAAACGATCAAATTCTAATTAAATCGATAAAAATAAATTTCTAAACGTTTCGAGCTTCCAGGGTCAACCGACAACTCCGATTGCTACAAAAATTGAAATCCGATAATAACTAACTATTACGGATCCAATGGAACTAGTTTCGTCAAATTCCGAGACTGTGCCTCGGAATGCTATTTTTAAATTCCAATTTAAACGATATATTATTAAAATTGAACACATCACCTTTAATTTAAATTTCAACAATTTTATTATCTTCAGTATTATCATTATAAATTTTATAAGCCTTCAAATTATTTTAAACAGGCTTAGAATCTCAGATTCAGCAAGTTATCCAATTTTAATTATATAATTCAATACTTTAATTATCTAATAAATATTAATATTTGGAATTCAAGCTAAAATTAACCTTTCAAATGTTAAAAAAATCAATATTCCATTTAAATCGTTAAAATTTCCGGGTCGTCACATTCTCCCCCCTTAAAAGAATTTCGTCCCCGAATTACTAGTTAAGAAGAATGGACCAATACCCGTTTTACCTTTCCTCCAAAACCCACAATTCAACATCCTACCAACTATCTCTTATTAAAGACTCACTATCACCTCAACCAACTTCCCAAACCTATATAGTTTCCAAACAATATCACTTTTCTCAAACATTTAAATTTCAATTTAAAACCAAATTTTGAATTATCAAAATTTTCTCAAAATTTTTCTAACTCTCTAAATTCCCGAAATTTTTTGCCAGCGTCTCCTTTGCGCGGCTAGCTCGGTACTACTACAAAAGGCCTCTACGGGCTCCCGAATTCCAAAAAGAAAATAAAAGCCAAGTGGCTACATAAAAAACTCAATCCAATTTCATACCGAAATTAAATGCATACCTTTTATCGGGCATTTCACATTTATCTTTTGGAATCAAATCCAATTTTCTTTTCCTCCTTTTAATACCTGCATATCCCACTTAGCAACAATATCCAATCGTAACATTTCAAATCATTTTATACCTTTCCTTATATAGGTTTTCACATCTACTTCTATGCAAATTAGTTTTCACCGTTTTCATATGAATTCAATATATTTCCGATTTTGAATATTGAGTTTTATTTTTCATTTATAACTGATTCATATTAGTTTCATCTACAAATTTACTTTGATTTCCAATTTGAAATCGTTTTGTCGTTAACCAAATTTTTTTTTCCCAAAGTTTTCAAAAATTTTCTAACTCCCAAAATTTTCGAATTTTTTTGGCAGAGTCTCCTTTGTACGGAGGAGCTTTTGCAATTTGACAAGAGATATAAATATGTATACATCGGCCCACACGGTCGGAAAAAACAAAAACAGTTCATATTTTCTATTTTTATTGCGTAAGCGTACCTTATTTAGCATTTTAAGCAAGCAGCTTATTAATTTTTGCAATTAGTGCAATCCAAATCCAGCCAAACGGTCTTCAGGTACCTGTACTTACTCAATTTAAATATGTAAGTGCCATATAAGAAAATATGTTTGAATCGCACTTATTTTTAATGGCTAAACACAAGCATTTCACTTATATTCAATAGCTAAACACATATATCATAAGCAACAAGCACCAAAACGCTTCCCATAAGCTATTTATATAATCTTAAAGCTAATTCAATTGCTTTCAACCAATTTATAAACCATTTCATTTAATTTCAATGGTTTGCAACTCAATTTCTTACCTTCCATTGATTATTAATCCAAACAAGCTTATATTCTCTTCAAATGATCAAAAATCAATTTTCATTTAATCTCTATTGACTCATAGAATTTTAATTATTTTGGTTTACGACAAACAACAATTATTGTTATGCAATCTCGACGATATTCGGTTAATAAAGTATCTATTTTAGTTTATAACTATTTCAAATTAATTTCAACTCATTCCGCATTTAATTCCATTTCTTTCTAAATTATTTACGAACCATTCATTGCATTTCATTTTATTTCAGCCTTGGATTCATCCAAACAATTTATTAGGCTTTGCTCATTCACACATATAAATTAATGACCATTTCCAACTTAATTTAATCCAAGCTCTCATCTAATGGGCTTTCACTCTTATTCGAAGCCAAGCTTCCATGAATTTTAAAGTTAGTTAATTTACTTTAGTTTATTCCGACATCAAACTTAAGTTTGCTTCTATTTGATTCTCATTTAATCAACTTCATTAAATTCAGTAAGCCCATCCATTTTAATTTTAATTTTAATCCATCTTCTCAATTTATCAAAATAATATCCAACCACATACCGAACTCATTTATACTTCAAATTAATATACCACCAAATTTAATTTCAGTCTGATAATCTAATTCCAATCACAATTTTGATTTAGTTTTTATTTTCAAACTTCATCTATTTATTATTTAACTCAATCAACCTATTTTAAATTTTTTAATTTACTTACTTAATTCGTTATCGAATTTATTTTAGTAATATAAGGCCATTCTCAATTTATTTCTATTCACCTGGGTTTTGTTTGCAACTCAAATCATTTCTATTGTAATCACTTCTCTAATATCCAATTTAATTGCAAATTTCATTAAATATTATTCAAATCACCTTTGAATTTTATCTGTAATTCAAACCATCCCATTTTTCAATCCGGTACTATTTTTTTTTAATTTTTTAATTTTACAATATCTCCTCTTATTCAATTCATTATCAAATCTAAGTCGAATTCTATTTAAAATTCGAATTCATTCCCAAACCCATTATCAACTTACAATCCATTTATTTTTTTCCAAGTTAAAATTTATTAATATACTCAATCAAATAATTATTTAGCCAATTAGCTTATTTCAACTTCTAAATCAATATTCGATTTTAATTACAAATTCACTTTATTAGAATTCCAGTTTGGATTTCCTTGATTTCCAAAATTCCAACATCTTTATTTCAAAATTTTAGAAAAGCTTTTAAAGTCACATAATACTATTAAAATAACTCTTTATAACAATACATTTTATAACTCGATGTCTCAACTAGTTCATCCTTGTTCTCACAGAAATTCAGTCATACGTTGATCAGGCATAGGACTGAAATTCTATAAGTACTTGGTAAACCCGTTTTCAACATCCAGTGAAAATACCTTTGAAAATAATTTTATTGAAAATATCGATAGCAGTTTTTTTTTCTTTTTGAAAATAGAAGAAACATTTTTAGTGAGAATGCTATGGAAATCATCACCCCCATCCATGGTCGCAGTTACATTCCAGGGTAACGTTGTTGTCACAACAAAAGTCCATGCAACTGTAGGCTCTCCACGGCCTCTCAATTACGCCATGGATCCCACACAACAGATCACAATTACATCCAGGGTTACGTTGCCGTCACAGCAAAAGTCCATGTAACTGCAGGCTCTCAGCGGCCTCTGATTTTCGCTGACGAAATGAAACTTCTCCATTCCTACATAGGTCGCAGTCTACCGATATAAAATCAAACGCAGGCCGTTGGCTCTCAGCGGCACACACGACTTTCACTATGTTACCATAGGTCGCAGTTACATCCTGGGTTACGTTGCCATCGCAGCAAAAGTCCATGTAACTGTTGGCTCTCAGCGGCACACACGACTTCCGCTATGGTATACTCAACTCATAATCCTCAGGAACTAGTTTTGTCCGGACTCCTCACAGGATCAACTTTAGAATCCCCCTTGGGGCTCAAGGCAGCACCACCAGGTGGCACTCCTGAGAAGTTCATTTCAAGGAAGCGCCTTTTTCCCCAGAGCCATCGTCAAAATATTTTATACTATACACATATAGTATCTTCAAATCATACACCTAGTATGGTATCATACAAAGCTCCTTTACACAAAATCGATTATCCCAAAATCGATAATTCTCAAACTAGGCTTTCCAAATTCAATATTGATTTTACCCAAAAATCAAAAGCCTTTCCAATCCAAAGGTTCCCAAACCTTTTTCCAAAATCCTCATAAGATCCTTTATATACATACATACATACATACATATATATATATATATAATTTTTAAAACTTTGGATCACTTTAAACTCGTATAAAATTCCTTTTATACTTCAAACACATTCAAAAATCCTTTTCCTTCCAGCAATAGATTCAACAAGGGGGTTTCATATTAAATAAAACAAAGATATATAACTTTGTTTATTCAAAATCAAATATTCCAATTTGATTACTCTTTTCAATATCAATATATTTTCCATTCACTTATCCACCTTTACATTAATCCCCATTTGGATTATCACTTCAATTCCTATCTCAGTTGGGTATTAAATCCATAACAATTTGAACTCCGACCAGTTTATATGTAGAAAATAGCTTGAAAATTTTAAAAATAGATAAGTAGTTGAAAAATAATTATTAGTTTACAAAATAGCTATAAAATAGTTAACTAATCGTAAAATAGTTGAAATAGTTAAATAGTTTCATAAATTTAAGATAACTGCAAAATAATAGTAAGATAGTAATTAATTTATAACATAGTTGAAAATTAGTAATCAATTTAGGAAACAGTTGAAAAATGGTTACATAGCTCCAAAAATAATGGTAAAACAAACATACAATAAGTTAGCTTTAAAAAGAAAGGTTGTATATATTTAATAGCTTAGAAAAATAAGTTTATATGAAAACAATTTATATTGAAAATAATCAAGAGTCAAACTGTTCACTTTCCCAACAATTCAATTCAAATAACTCCAAATTCCATTGGACTTGATTAATCCCCAATTCAGGTTCAATCAATCTTGATTCCTTCTCCAATTTAAATCAAATTCCATTTAATTTTAATCCTGCTCAACTTTAATTATAATTTCAAATTATTCCAATCAATTTGAATTATTATCCATTTAACCCATTTCAATTCAAACTATTTCAAAATAATCCAATTTAATTTCCCATTCAAATTTTAAACTTATACATCTTCAATCACCAATCCACTTAATTCAAACCAAATTCAATTTTGAACTAATTCAATTTAAGTCTTGAATTTAAACTATCTCGAATTATATAAATTCGAGCTAAACTCTCAATGGTTGGTTTAACCATTTAAACCAAATTAACCTTTATTAAAAGTTTTTAATCAATTTAATTTCTGAGTTCAATTCTTAAAATTCCATTTAAATCACTTTTATCTATGTATTTCAAGGTTCAATACAATTTTATTTGTTTTCGAAATTTAATTTATTATTCAATTTTATCTTCCAGTTTGAAGCCAGTTCTTAAACAAGTTTACTTTACAATTCAATTATTCAAACCTATTTTATTTTATTTATACAATTCCATTCTTAATTTGAAGATTTTTTTTATTTACAATAGGATGATATCATCCAATTTATTTTAAAATGTCCATCCATTACCAATTTTCAGATCTCAAACCCATTTTAAGATCACACAAACTACCAATTTAAATTAACCATTTAACTTTCCAAGTTAAATTCCAATTTACCTAATCCAATCAACCTCACTAAATTTGAATTCCCACTTCAAACTTTAAATTTTTTTTCCCTCTTATAAGTTCACAACTTATATCACTCAGAGTTTTTACATCACACTTCAGGGAAAATCAAAACTCAACCTCTTAGAGTTTATTTCAAATTATCTTTGATATCATATATATCCATACATGTATACATTTTTGTTTCTTGGCCCTCCCAGCCATGTTTTACAATTTTAAACCACCCTTGGTTCTTAAATTCAAATCAAATTTCAAACAACCCATTGTCTGCAATAAGTCTCATTTCAAACTTACCTTTATTTAAGGCTTTTAAATAATTTAATTCCTAAATTCTAATTTTAGAATTTCATTTTCAATTAATTAAATTTCGATTTGGTTGTATTTTCATTTTTACTTCATTTAATTCTAATTCAAGACTTCAATTTGGTTGTATTATATTACTTCTCAATTTTAATTCCAATAATTTAACAACCAATCACCTTAATATTTATTAGAAGGAAATATTGCTTTATATATATCAAAATATATTTTATATAAAATCATTTAAAATTTTTATATAAGAAAATAATAAGTACGCTCTCATATATATACACACACACACAACTCATTTTAGAGTACTTCAGACTCTATTTAATGAGTAATCCCCACCAGAGCCAAGGTTCTAACTTAACCTTTCAGCTCTGATACCAAATGTAACGACCCAAAATTTTCTAACCCGAAAATTCCAGATAATTATGAAAAAGAAGAAGAGAAGGAAGAAGAAGAACAGAAACACGAAACATCTCACATTCGCAGCGGATAAAATATAATAAATAAAAATAATAGCTTACAAAGAATTCTATATCTGACGATTACATTAATATACATCAGAGTTTTACATATACACAGTCACTGAATATATATATACAATTATCATGTCCCAACTTATCAATAATATAATACAGCGGAAATACACTATGCGCTATTGCCATCCAGCTCGCCTCCTAAGCTCCAGAACGTACCTACCTGAAAATCTGTAATACTCGGTCTGACCCGAGCATTACACCAAAGTAACACATGGGTCAGGCTGGAAACCAGCGTGAGTAAACCCAACTAACATGGAATACCAAAGAAATCAACTTTTTAAAAAAAAACCGGGATAACATATATCAATTTATCCAATTCACATCTCGCTATAGACGACCCTTTTTCACATATAAATTTCTAAGTATCAAACTTAGATAAATTAATCCAATTCACTTACATCATTTCATTCCTGCCTATAGGTTTCACAAATCAATTTATAAAAAAATCGAAGGGGTTTCGGATATTTCTTAATACCCGACCCAGTCTCTTCGAAACCCATGCTATCTTAACCCAAGTTATTCAAATGAAATGCAGAACATTTCTTATCAGAAATATTAACCCATTTAAATCATCCAATGACATTCAATCATCCATAATCAAATTTGATCCCTTCCAAATTAATTCAATTGATTCTAATTGAATTTCAATTCTCAATCACTTAGTTTTCTTTACTTGATAATTAATTAATTTCAAATCTAATAATTCAATTATCCCTTCAACATTCATCAGCGTTAATCAACTTGGATTAATTATCCTTCAATTTCATTTAAACAACTATCTTTAAGTAACTACACCATATTCCTTATCCTTAACTAAACGATAAGTAATCTTAATTACTTCATGAACAAATTAACTATTTTAGTTACATTAATCTTTCATTACTTATATTAACTTCACATAAGTCACTCATTAATGATTAATCAATCATAATTAGTCAATCTTTATTTATGTCATTGATTTGATAAATTAATGATTTTCAAGTATAATTTAATTAATCCTAATCTAAACTAATTTCATTCAACAATCAATCGTTAATTACACCACAAATATTAATCATTCTTGATTTATCTCAACCTTTAAATTAACTATCTATTTATTTACTCCTTTAAATAAATCAATTTCCTCTTAATTAGTCGTCTTAATTAATCTCTTAACAAATTACACAATGTAATTATATTTTATTTTAATTAAGTAATTGTTCATCAAACCATCCTATGACTATTCTGAATTAATTAAACTTCATTTATTAACTTAAACCATAATTAATTAATTCCAAACCTTTAATTACTAAATTAATTAACCCAAGTTATTAATTAATTGAACTAATTAATTATTTATTTTAATTACACTTCAAATTTATGAATTTCAGAATTTATTAAGCCCTCAACAACATTCTCTTGTTTATAACATTAAATCTAAAACAATTTAAAAACCCGAATACTTTAAGTCAACCCAAATTGACTCGAGATCAAATCAAAACAAAGTCACATCATCTTCAACAGCAAATCCAATCAATTTATTCATCCAGCCAATTATTTAAATTTAACCATTTTAAATTTAAATTAAAATCCAACATAGTGAGATTTACTCACCTTTGATTCCTGAATTTTCAATCCACTTCATTCTCGACTTGGTTTATCCACATTTTGACCTTGTATAAATATTTATACAGGTTATTTATATTCAAACAAATTGAACTATCAATTTCCAATAAATTTGATTAACTTAGAATTTAATCCTAACTAGTAAATCTTCTTCATATTCTTGAAGCTACTTTTTTTTTCTGTTATAAACATATATAAATTAGATAAATAAATAAATAACAAAAATAAAAGCTATACCTACTGTCTCCTCGAATCACTAGCAACCTTCCGCACCACGAGGCCGTCGTTCATCCACGCAGTAGCCATCGAAACCACAAAGTCACCGCGTGAAACCCAAGGATACGACGCAGCCCCAATACGCGAGCTTCAAATCGCCGAGTGAAATCTAGCCGCCTCGAAACCCTTCTCCTCGCGTTCGATCGTGACTCGGCTTCACTGAGAATCCCCAGATCGATTTGGGTTTGTCAACTGCGGGTATAAACTTCGAAACTCTGGTTGAAAACTCGGCTTCACTGAGAAAAATCCCCCTCCTCGCGTTCGCACGCGACCCCTATCGTTCTTCATATTTTTTTTTCCTGAGGAAATGAATCGGCCACGAATATGATTATTATCTTTTATTTTCAAAATAAAGAGGGAGGACGAGATAAGATATAGCTTGGGAAAGCTTCCCGAATACGCGTGAGTGAATAGAATATAATAGAATATTAGAAATATCCTACGTTGAATAACGCGAAATCCCGAACCCCGAATCCGACGTGCTGACAAGCGTTAATAAGATTCTACCTGCATTCCGAACACAATGGAACATGTTTCGGAAGCTAATTTGATCGTATAAGCAAGTTACACAAGAAAACGATCAAATTCTAATTAAATCGATAAAAATAAATTTCTAAACGTTTCGAGCTTCCAGGGTCAACCGACAACTCCGATTGCTACAAAAATTGAAATCCGATAATAACTAACTATTACGGATCCAATGGAACTAGTTTCGTCAAATTCCGAGACTGTGCCTCGGAATGCTATTTTTAAATTCCAATTTAAACGATATATTATTAAAATTGAACACATCACCTTTAATTTAAATTTCAACAATTTTATTATCTTCAGTATTATCATTATAAATTTTATAAGCCTTCAAATTATTTTAAACAGGCTTAGAATCTCAGATTCAGCAAGTTATCCAATTTTAATTATATAATTCATCCAGCCAATTATTAAAATTTAACCATTTTAAATTTAAATTTAAATCTAACATAGTGAGATTTACTCACCTTTGATTCCTGAATTTGCAATCCACTTCATCATCGACTTGGTTTATCCACATTTTGACCTTGTATAAATATTTATACAGGTTATTTATATTCAAACAAATTGAACTATCAATTGTCAATAAATTTGATTAACTTAGAATTTAATCCTAACTAGTAAATCTTCTTTATATTCTTGAAGCTACTTTTTTTTTCTGTTATAAACATATATAAATTAGATAAATAAATAAATAACAAAAATAAAAGCTATACCCACTGTCTCCTCGAATCACTAGCAACCTGCCGCACCACGAGGCCGTCGTTCATCCACGCAGCAGCCATCGAAACCACAAAGTCACCGCGTGAAACCCAAGGATACGACGCGACCCCAATACGCGAGCTTCAAATCGCCGAGTGAAATCTAGCCGCCTCGAAACCCTCCTCCTCGCGTTCGATCACGACTCGGCTTCACTGAGAATCCCCAGATTGATTTGGGTTTGTCAAGTGCGGGTATAAACTTCGAAACTCTAGTTGAAAACTCGGCTTCACTGAGAAAACCCCCCTCCTCGCGTTCGCACGCGACCCCTATCGTTCTTCATATTTTTTTTCTGAGGAAATGAATCGGCCACGAATATGATTATTATCTTTTATTTTCGGGATAAAGAGGGAGGACGAGACAAGATATAGCTTGGGAAAGCTTCCCGAATACGCGTGAGTGAATAGAATATAATAGAATATTAGAAATATCCTACGTTGAATAACGCGAAATCCCGAACCTCGAATCCGACATGCTGACAAGCGTTAATAAGGTTCTACCTACATTCCGAACACAATGGAACATGTTTCGGAAGCTAATTTGATCGTATGAGCAAGTTACACAAGAAAATGATCAAATTCCAATTAAATCGATAAAAATAAATTTCTAAACGTTTCGAGCTGCCAGGGTCAACCGACAACTCCGATTGCTACGAAAATTGAAATCCGATAATAACTAACTATTACGGATCCAATGGAACTGGTTTCGTCGAATTCCGAGACTGTGCCTCGGAATGCTGTTTTTAAATTCCAATTTAAATGATATATTATTAAAATTGAACACATCACCTTTAATTTAAATTTCAACAATTCTATTATCTTTAGTATTATCATTATAAATTTTATAAGCCTTCAAATTATTTTAAACAGCCTTAGAATCTCAGATTCAGCAAGTTACCCAATTTTAGTTATATAATTCAGTACTTTAATTATCTAATAAATATTAATATTTGGAATTCAAGCTAAAATTAACCTTTCAAATGTTAAAAAAATCAATTATTATTCCATTTAGATCGTTAAAATTTCCGGGTCGTCACAGTACAGCCATTCAAACTTGATGTACGAACTTGCAACTTGAGTAGGGTTGTTCGGTAAAGTGTGACATAGATTCTGTATCCAAGTATGATTCAATGTTGTCCTAGTAATGAGCAAAGGCCTAGTGGTTGACTTATACGTTATGCATAGAGTCATTCATGTTAGAAGTATTTTTCTTTGTGTTAGTAATTCTTAGGCGATAGGAGTAATCCCATTTGCTGAAGAGGTATCTTCTAAGGATCGGTCAATTCACGTATCGTTTCTTAATCCTCAATTTAAGCACAAGGTTTCTAGTGATATGCGCCAATTAGGCAAGGGTTATTCACTCAATTCTTAAAGTCAAGCACTTGAGTCGGATTCTTAAGGTGACCATGATATTTTTGAAGCACGACTATAGTCGTGCAAGGAATTTTTATGTCAGACCAAGGAATCAAATCGAAGTTCACATGAGACGAGTCGAGTGACCAACCCTAGTTTAACAAAGGAATCTTGCAAGCAAAAAAAAAAGATTGGATCAGGCATCGTATATCATTTTGGATAATCTTTATTCAATGTAAAATTTTATATATATATCGAAAAGATCTTCTTGACTAGTTTTGTGATGATTTGGATAATCTTCTAAGCTATGACACTTCCCCAGGCGAGCATCGTAGTACACTTAGTATATCATCCTTATTACCATTATGCAATTATGGTGAATTTGAGCCCAAGCGAGCCCAAGCATTTGTAAGTCGTCATTTATTGATGATTTAATTGTAAATTTTTCTTCTTTGGAGAATGAATTCTGTTCGAAAGAAAAGAGAAGTTGAGACTTAGATTGTTAGGCTTATTCGAGTGTTTTAAGGATTAGGGCTACATCATATCATCTATGTTTTCTTTTCAGAGCCAAAGGTGTGATAGCTTTCATGTATTGTATTCATGAAAGGAGTTGCACCACTTGGCATTTAGGTCATCTTGGACGTCAAATTAGCTCATGGGAATTTATAGCTTGACTTGCATACTATGGCCATCATTAGTTACCATGCGTGTCGTTATAGACTCATTTAGAATGGTTGGTCGTTGGTATGATAATTATTATCGATTGTTATTATTTGTTATTGCTTGTTGTTTGCTTGTTGTTGCTTGATTATTAATTGATTGTTTATTTTTGTTGATTGATTATTGATTGATATTATTATTATTTTATTTTATTTTTGTTGATTCATTATTGGTTGATTTATTATGCTTGTTTATTGCTCATTGTCGATTGTTATTGCCAGCATATTGTGTTGATTTTCCTATTCCATAGAAGGAGTGCACGATTTATTTCATGAAATCTATTTATATAAGCGTGTAATTCTAGTGATGTTGTCATGATAGTGGACTAGAGAAAGTGGATGTGAACCATATGCGGCTTTAAACCTCAAAGGTTATTCATATTTTTGAGAATAGATCTATGGAGCTTCAAACAGATGGGGTTAAGCTTATCCGTATTCGATGAAGCTTTGTATTGGTATGCCTCTAATTACTTAAGGGAATTTTTTCCTTTTTGTTTTGTTAATATGTAGTAAAGCATGGTGTAGAGCTTGCTTTGTTTTTGCTTGTATTTTACAATTGTGCTTCTTGTTTTCGATTGTAACATGGTTATTTGAGATGCCTGTTGCATGATTTGACCTAGCATATTTATTTGAGTTGATTATTATATATTATTTTGTGTGCTTTACTCCATGGTTTAATTTTGCAACCATGTTTAATTATCTTTGTTGAGTACAAGATTAAGTACATGTAAGTAGTTATGTGCTATTGGGATGCTCATTCTCTCGGATTTGCATCTAAATGTCATGCTTTTACTGTGAAAAGAAGTACATAGGTTCTGTAATGTAGATGGTATGGATATATATGCTTGTATGTCCTAAAAAATGAGATTCCTCAGATATGGGATGCCGCATATATGATATATATATATGTATGTATGTATATGTTATTTTGGGATTTTTTTCAAAGCTAGTCATGCAAAGGAGGTGTTGCTGAATTTTTCTAAAACAAGATGGCTTTAAAATCCTAAGGGTATGAGTTATATTAAGTGCTTTGGAAGTTTCTGTAACGCTAACCACATAACGAAAGAACTGTTGAGATTTACAAAAGCAGATGCTTGGAAATTTAGGCTGTGACGTTACATTTTCATACTCATAGGAATTTTAGGGTCAAAATTCTTTTAAGGAAGGGAGAATGTAACAATCCGCGTTCTTAACAACTGGATGTTTAGTTACTTAATTTAAATATTGAATCGTTTTGTTAATTGAAGGTCCAAATATGTTTTTTTCATTCGTCGAATTAGGACTTAAGACCACTTCCGTTGTGTCAGGATCGGTGTTGCAAATTGAAATGAGTATAAACATCCATATATTTGGAGTCGTGATATTTTACGATTTACGTATTTTATAAAAATACGTGCGTAGTCGGGTCCAGTGCGATCTCAAATGACGCTTATCTTTCTAGGAAGTGGACTTCCTAATGAGACATGTGATTGAAGAATTTTTGGAATCGGGCAAGCCATGGCCAAAACGTCCTCGAAATGTGTCAAATTATCATCCTGGAGCGCTCTATCAGATGGCGATAAAATTTTCACCTTCAAGACAAAAATAATGAAGAGATGTGCACCAACGAGTTTTATGGTGATTCTATGTAACATATGATCATACGAGCTCTAAACGTGTGATGATTTATTTGAGAAATTATAAGCGCACACTTTCACCCCACTCAGACTTTTCTCTCTTTCCATTTTCTCCTCTTCCAGTAAATATTCAAAGCGGGTCTTGAAAGGGATTGTGTGTTCGCTTTGGTTCCAAGAGCTATATGCCATGTTAGGCGACGAGGTCAAATCCATTGAACTGGAGGAGAGGAGAGCTTCACATCTATGTAGGTGATGCTTAGTGCAGTGTTACTTGACAAAACCCTTATCTTTGGCCGCTATGAAATTTTGGTGTAGTGGCGCAGTTGGGGATGTTGATTGGCGATGCAAAGGGTAGAGAAGCGAAATTGATTTGAAATGGAGTGTTTTGGCAAAGGTTGGGGGAGCTCCGGCCAAGCACCGTGATTTAGGGCTTCAAGATGGCCATTAGGGATGCAAGTATTGCGATTTGTAGAAGGGGTCTGGTGGTACGGTTGGACAGGGCTCATGAAGGGAATGTCATTGGTGGTGGTTGGAGGCTTTCTGGTGATGTATAAAGGTCACAACATTTGCAAGCTATGCAGGGTTGCCTTGTCACGATCTAACCGGAGAAGCTGAGCTTGTCTTATTAGTGTGCGTTGCAAGGAGCATGCGAAGGGGAGCACTGTAACTCCCCACACCCTATAGTATACCCAATAAGAGTACACTAAAGAATAAGATGCGTTATAGGTATAACTAAAAAATTATAGAGACTAAGATTCACAAGAAAAAATAATTAAAACAGTGGAAACATTCAAATAGGAATCTCATTTTTCGAAATCAAACTTCATAAATACTTCATTAAACCAAATAACAAATACATATGTCTTATGAAAAACACCATCTCGGTCATATCATCAGATTACATGAAAATAACCATCCCTCTCAACAGTACTGGTACATCAAATCCAAATGAAACAAAAATGTAAAGAAGAAGAATACATGAAGGAAAAACTCCACAACTGAATCTCCAAGAAAATCCGAAATCTACTATCCTTGCCTCTGCTGGCCTATGGAGGAAAAAAGGAAAAAAATAGAGGAATGTGTCAGACTAAAAGTCTGGCGAGTGGAAGTAATTACTAGCATTCTTAAGCAAGATAAAGATAATAGACTTAGCAACAGTTCTAGTATAAAACAAAATAAAGAAAAGATAAAGCCGGGTAAAATACGGTTTAACTATTTTCTTTTCTTAGATAGTTCGATTAGATTGTTTGCACTTTTCTTAAATAACTGGTTTGATTAGGCTAAATTCCCAATCCTACTTTAATTAGGCTGAAGTCCTAATTCTAGCCTTTGATCAGCCTTCTATCTCTACTGTGCCTACTGCGGACTAGACCTGGTCCCTTGGCAATGGATGCAGACTAGAACCCTTATGTTGGTCTCTACGCAATAGACACCTACTATTGTAGACTAGAACCTGTTGGTCCCTATGCAATAGATACCTACTAAGCGCTTGGAACTCAATAACGACTTATCTACCAACACCGAGGACACACTCTCGACCACCATTAGGTTCGTGCTATCTTTTGCTTCCTTCTGTTGACCTCTTAGTTACCACTGCTCCAACATAAGCGTGCACTTGCCTCACCCGTGCTATTGTGAGGCCACCTATGTCTGACTAAAAGGGAATGCTGTTGGTACGGGTCTTATCTAACAAACAAAATCTAGTTGTACACCTTGTCCAAATCCCTATGATTTTAACTTCTATGTATTGACCTCTTATTAATGTAAGTTTTTTATATAAGCCTCTATATCTGTAAAGGACTACCCCATTGGACCTACAATACCGATCTTCTATATCTGTATAGGACTATCCCGTTGGGCCTACAATACAGATTTTCTATATCAGTAAAGGACTACCCCATTAGACCTACAATGCAGATCTTCTATATCAGTAAAGGACTACCCCATTGGACCTACAATACCAATCTTCTATATCTTTCTTATTAACTTAATCCAAGATCTAAGTTTATTAAAATAAGTCTCTTCTGTTATTTCTACTTTATTTGCTTATTAACTTAATTTACGTCTTAGCATAAGCCTTTCTTGTTCTTTCTACTTGATTGTTGTTTCTAGTTATAACCTGTGTGTTATATTTCTGCTTATTAACTTATCCCAAGGTCTAAGTATAAAAATAAGCTACTTTTGCCATTTCTTCTATTTTCTCTTTTTAGTTAAAATTACATGTTATAACTATGCTTGCAAATATCTTAAATTTGCCTATTTCAGTCTAACTCCAATTTGTTATAGTTCTTATTTTACATCCTATTTCCTATAAATTCATTGTTCTTATATTTTAGTTCATATTAATGAATTATTCTTCTATTTATTCCATCCATGTAAAAAGGAAACTAAAAAGAAACTGACATTTATAGAAGAAATCTCAATCGTAGAAAAGATCTAAATAAAACATAAATAACGGTGAACAATTGTAAATACCGTAAATAACTGTAAATAATTGAAAACGCTATAATTAATAGTAAATAATTGCAAATAACTGAAATAGAATAGCTGAAAGAAAATAGACTTAAAAAAATCTAAAATAAACTGTAAATAAACTTGCATAAAGGTATACTGAAATTGTAGAAAAACTACATCTATTGGAAACTCTACTACTTTAAATTACTTAAAAATCTAAATAATTACTTAAACACTCACTTATGGTCCTTATCTCTTTACTTTGGTCTTTTCGGATCTACTTGAAGGGTATAAAATATTTTAATTAAAAAGATCTTCTCCTCGGAAAAATATTCCTTTTAGGGTCTAGCCTTCGGCAGTTAACCCGGATGGAAAAAATCTGAATGAGAAAAATAGCTAGGCCTAGGGTCTTATTTATAGTGGCGCTTTTGAATCTCAGACCATTGGATTTGGAGATTAAATCTGGTGCAACTACGTCATAGGCTCGATAAGAACCATCGGATGGAAGCACAGACGCACATGATCAACAAAATAGGAAAAACGCGTCATATATGCATCTGGGTGGCTTCCGGCCATAAGAGAAGGCGGGTCGACCCCCAGGTCGTCCCATACAAGTGGTAGGTCGACCTAGCCAAGGGGAGGGTCAACCTGCCATATTTTTTTCTATTTTCTATGTTTTTTGTTTCTTCTTCATATTAATTCGGATTTTGACGAACTATATATGAAAATTGATCATAAAATCACCATGGACACAATAGTGCAACTCCCGTGGTCCAATTTTGAAAATTTCACAAACTTATTTTATTATTTAATTAATTCATTTATTAATTACTATAACTTAAATTTCGGGTTGTTACATTCTCCCCTCCTTAAGGGATTTTGTCCCCAAAATCTATAAGGATAGAAGAATGAAATAAATGTTTTCATCTAGTTCTACAACCAACTACTTAACCATCATCCATTACATCCACTGTCCTTAATTTTTCTAATGCAATTTATGATATATATGCAATTAGTGTAGTGTTAGTGCTCCTAACTAATGCAAAAGATTAGGCGGTCCACTGATTCAGTCGATCTCCTTTTATGCAATCATGTCCGTGCCATGTATCTAAATGAATGCAAATTCCTTAATGATAACTGATTGCTCTATATGCGTGCTACAATCATCATCCAAACGTAGCAATCATATAATAATTATCCATTTATACCAACCATGAAAAATAAAATAAAATAAAATGCAAATGCGCACACATCCGTATGCATATGATTTAGTGTCCTAGTTAGGTCGATCCCTAAGAGATAATAGTGCCTAGTGTAAGTATATGCGTCCATTAGCATCCACTAGCAACCACTTGCAACCACTAGTATCCATCATACATAACATGTTCTAGTAACATGTTTACATTCGGTCCTACCGTTCATAGGTTAAATCCTAAGTTCTACCCTCCCAAAGGTTAATAAAGGAAAGAACCTATTCAAAACTAAAGACGAAAATAAAAAATTCAGAATTTTCTATCAAAGAGATTCGGATAAGAGGTACGCATTTTCTCCTAATCAAATCAATCTTCTTCGAAGTCTCTATAACCGTGTAGCAATGTCTCTGTAGACTCCAATGAACATGAAGGCGACATGTACGGTCTTCCATAAAGAGCTTCAATAGGTGTCATTCCAATGCTAGCTTAAAAGCTATTAGTATATGCGAATTCCACTCAAGGAAGATGCTCCTTCCAAGTTCCTCAAAATCATGAATGTACATCCTCAATCATGTGTATCTCATTATCTTACTAGTATCACCTTATTATTCTTCTGTAGTCTACACATGAAGCAACAATCCTAGGTTCTCACTAATATCCTATACACTTAAAGAAAACTTCTATTGTTACTTCTAAAAGTAATCACTGCTATAGTCTTACACTATTTCCATCATACCTAGGAAATGATTTCTATGTACTCCATATTTAAAAGTTTGGTTTGGTATTTGTCATTTCAAAAATTAAAGCTTCTAAACTTTTAAAACATCAAATCCCAAAACTTTTGCCTTTAAAAGTGTTATTTTTAAATTTCCATTAAATTCAAAGGTGCTTGGTTATTTAACATTTTATCTTTCTGGACTTGCAACCTTACAGCTTTTATGAAAATTGGGATTTTTAAATTTAACTATGACTAAGTTTTTCGCTTTCAAAAAAAACTTATTTACTTTTTTCACCAAACCATTTTTATTTAAAATATCTTTAAAATGTTCTAACATGTTTTCAAAACAATTAATAGATTTTCAATTTTGCAAAACTGGAGTAGATAAGAACAATTATTTCATTAAAGCCTCCTTAACTTTCCAATTACTTAACCTTGGATGAGTTCCTAACTACAAATTGGAACTTTCTACAAAGGCCCTCTATAGTATCTCTCCTAAACTCCGTCACTAATTATTACACTTCTTATTACACCTAATGGTTTTATACCTTAATATATTGGAACTGTCTTCTTAAGAAACTATTAACACTAAAACCTTCTATAAATCCTCTAAAAAAGGACCCCATGTCTATGTGAAATTACAAGGAACTTATTTTATATTTTCAAAATAGGCTACACGAAATATGGTGCTTCCCATACCTTGTATATCCCTTTCACATATTCCTTTTAACTTGTACAAAACATCTTTATTTGTGATTTGGTTTCATTGAAAATTTTATCATTATTCATTTCATTCCAATAGATTAAAGTATGTTTAATCTATTTCTCTTACAATAAACAATTTTTATGAAATTTATTAATTTTTTATTTAACCTACAATTTTCTTTTTAGAAAAAATCATTTTCAAAACTGTTTTAATATATCCGTAACTTGAAAACATTTCTCATACTTATTTAAATAATAAGTGTACTCACAAACCATTTTATTTCTGTACTTAGAAATTATCTTTAAAATACATTTTTATTTGGGTCAAAACAGAAGCTGCGTAAAACACTGTTAATACAACCTAAAAATACCAGTGTATAGATTTAATTAAAAATAAATACTAATAAATCTCATATACTATGTGAAAACATTTCCTTTGGGAGTCGTCCACTATAAAAACAGTGTTATAGTCTATGTTCCCTTTATTTATCATGAAAACATCTATTACAATAATAAATGCTGTAACCTGTGTTTTCGATGCTTAATGCACTCTAAGTTTTTATATTTAAAATCTTTGTTTACATACAAAGAAACTAACGAGTTATATTTGCTCTATAATTCTTCAAAAAAATTTCAATTTTTACAAAATTTACATCATATAAAAACCAATTTATATGACTTTTTTTTTTTCAAAATCCCAATATTTACTTTCTCAAAAATACGACAATTATATTTTTCATCTTTTCAATCCTAACAACTTCATTATATTGGGCTAGACATAAAGTGGATTTTCTTCTTACCACCCTAGGAGTACCCTTCCTAAACTTTGGTAATATCATTTCCATACTAAAGTCTTTTATTCCTATTCCTCTTTTATGCTTATATCTATTCCAAGGCACTATCGTTAAATCCACTTATCTGAAACAATTATAATTTTTGTAATTATCTACACATGGAATTTCTAATTAAATCTATTGTACATCTCCTATATTCCTACCACTCTTTGGATTTCCATAATCCGAAACTAAATGTACGTAACCGTTTCTCAAACTCTTTCCATATGTTGACCTTCTCTATACATGCTCTTCCATACTCTTGGAAAACACCAAAATGCCATCCACGAACTCTACTACGAACTTATTTAGGACATCTCAAAAAAACACGGCTCGTCAAATTTACAAAATATGCTGGGGCATTGGTTAGCCCAAATGGCATAACCAACCACTCAAAGAATCCATCGGGTGTCCTAAATGCCGTCTTATCAATGTTATCCTCACCGACCTTAAGATGATGAGATACAGTGGCTAAATCAAGCTGAGAATATACCGAAGTGCTAACTAACTGATTGAAAATATCATCTATCCTAGGAAGTGGATAACAGTTCTTCTTTGTGAGCTTATTCAACTCTCTATAATCTATGCAAAGTCGAAGGGAACCTTCTGCCTTTATAGCGAAGACGACTGACACTCCCCACTCAAATATGCTCCGTCTGATGAAGCCTTTCGCCAATAGCTCACCAATCTACTTACTTAACTCCTTCCTCTTCTTAGGTACCATAAGTCTCACGGGCAATGCGACTGACTTAGCATTGTCATTCAAATAGATCCTGTAGTCGATCTCTCTCTTAAGGGGTAGTCCCCTAACCTCCTTGGAATGTTAAGGAAATCTCAAACGACTGGAACTGAATCTAACTCTATTAATGATGGATAAGTTTGCCAATCCTCCTATGACATTTGAAACAACAATGAAATCTACTACTAAAGAAATGTCTAAGTGCAAACAATCTACCAAAGAACTCGAAATGAAAGAGTGTGATGCTCCAGGATCGAAAAGAGTCCAAATGGGAAAAATAAGAAATAGCAATCAAATATTCTACAGTGACTTTCCTACCTTGATTCGGTCCACTACTAGAAAGTGCTGGATCCAAAGCCTGCACTTGCGTTGTAGGTGCGCCTGCTTTCTGCCTCATTCTCTGAGGACAAGCTCTACTAAGGTGGCCGGGCTTCCCACAACTATAACACCTTCCCTTCATCGTCTTATTCTTCCAGTCCCTTGCGTAATGATCAACCAGTCCATAACTATTGCATTATCCGCTTTTCTTGATCTGCTTCTGAGGTCCTCCTTCTTTCCTCTTGTCCTTATCCTTCTTTTTCTTCCACCACGGCTTCTTAGAGCTTTTTGACTTAGGAACCTCTTTAAGCTCTCCCTTAAGCTGCCAAGATGCAGGCTAAACTCTCTGTCGGTCCACCAATCCTAACAACCTACACATTTGCTCCGTATCTTTCGACCTTCATCGTGTCTCCTTGAAATCCTTTGGGCCAGAAAATGTTCTACCTCCTAAACTAGCGAAGTCCATGCATTGTTTAGAAAAATTGGCTGCTTTAGGTGGATTAAAGGGATTTCAACCTACCGGTGCTGTATTGGGCATCTGCCCTTGTACCTCTGGTACCATAGCCCTATGGAACCAGTCAACCATACTATGCAAAGAAAAGGAAACTTAAGCTCGAAAGAATCTAAAGAAGATTGAACTAGACTTTGAGGGGATTTTTATAAAAACTCTTTTATACTTAAAACCTATTTCTAAGAGTTTCTTTCTAAAAAAATACTTTTAAAACACGCTATTTTGAAAAACACCTTAGTTTTAATTTTTTTAGGAATCTTGTAACCTTAGGCTCTGATACTAAATGTAACACCCCACACCTCATAGTATATCCAATAAGAGTACACTACGGAATATGGTGCGTTATAGATATAGCTAAAAACTTACAGAGACTAAGATTAACAAGACAAAATAATTAAAATAAAGGAAAAATTTAAACAGAAACATCATTATTCAAAATCAAACTTCATAAGTACTGCATTAAACCAAATACCAAATACACATGTCTTATGAAAAACAACATCTCAATCATATCATCAGAGTACATGAAAGTAACCATCCCTCTCAACAGTACCAGTACATCAAATCCAAATGAAACAAAAACTGAAAAGAAGAAGAATACATGAAGGAAAAACTCCGTAGCTGAATCTCCAAGAAAATCCAAAATCTACTATCCTTACCTCTACTGGCCTATGGAGAAAAAAGGGGAAAATGGAGGAATGGGTTAGACTAAAAGTCTAGAGAGTGGAAGTAATTACTAGTATTCTTAAGCAAGATAAAGATAATAGACCTAGCAACAGTTCTAGTATAAAAGGAAACAAAGGAAAGATAAAGCTAGGATAAAATACGGTTTAACCATTTGCTTTGCTTAGATAGTTCGACTAGATTGTTTGCACTTTTCTTAGATAACTGGTTTGATTAGGCTAAATTCCCAATCCTACTTTAATTAGGCCGAAGTCCTAATTCTACCCTTTGATCGGCCTTCTATCTCTACTGTGCCTACTGCGGACTAGACCTGGCCCTACGCAACGGATGTGGACAAGACCCCTCGTGTTGGTCTCTACGCAATAGACACCTACTATTGCGGACTAGACCCAGTTGGTCCCTACACAATAGATACCTACTAAGTGCTTGGAACTCAATAACGACTTATCTACCAACACTGAGGCCGCACGCTCGACCACCATTAGGTTCGTGCTATTTGTTGCTACCTTCTATTGACCTCTTATTTACCACTGCTCCAGCATAAGCGTGCCATTACCTCACCTGTGCTATTGTGTGGCCACCCGTGTCTGACTAAAAGGGAATGCAGTTGGTACGGGTCTTATCTAACAAACAAAATCTAGTTGCGCCCGTTGGTCAGATCCCCATGATTTGAACTTCTATTTATTGACATCTTATTAATGAAAGATTTTAATATAAGCCTCTATATTTGTAAAGGACAACCAGTTATGCCCACGATACCGATCTTCTATATCTGTTACCCTATTGGGCCTACAATATAGATCTTCTATATCACTAAAGGACTACCCCATTAGGATTCCAATATAGATCTTCTATATCAGTAAAGGACTATCCCGTTGGGCCTATAATACCAATCTTCTATATCTTGCTTATTAACTTAATCCAAGATTTAAGTTTATTAAAATAAGCCTCTCTTGTTATTTCTGCTTTATTTGCTTATTAACTTAATTTAAGTCTTAAAATAAGCCTTTCCTATTCTTTCTACTTAATTATTATCTCTAATTATAACCTATGTGTTATAATTCTACTTATTAACTTATTCCAAGGTCTAAGTATAAAAATAAGCTACTTTTGCCATTTCTTCTATTTTTTTATAATTACATGTTATAACTATGCTTGCAATTATCTTAAATTTGCCTATTTTAGTCTAAGTCCAATTTGTTACAGTTCTTCTTATTTTACATCCCATTTTCTACAAATTCAATGTTCTTATATTGTACTCCATATTAACAAATTATTCTTTTATTTATTCCATTCTTGTAAAATGGAAAATAAAAAGAAACTGGCATTTACAGAAGAAATCCCAATCGTGGAATAGATGTAAATAAAACGTAAATAACAGTGAACAATTGTAAATACAGTAAATAACTGTAAGTAATTGAAAAATCTATAATTAATAGTAAATAATTGCAAATAACTGAAATAGAATAGCTGAAAGAAAATAGACTGAAAAACAAATCTAAAATAAACCATAAATAAACTTGCATAAAAGTTATCATGAAATTGTAGAAAACTACAACTATTGAAAACTCTATTATTTTAAATTAGTTAAAAATCTAAAATAATTACTTAAACACCCACCTGTGGTCCTTAGCTCTTTCCTTTGGGTTCTCGGATCCACTTGAGGGTATAAAATATTTAAATTAAAAATATCTTCTCATTGGAAAAACATTCCTTTAAGGTCCAGCCTTAGGCAATGAACCTAAATGGAGAAACTCTAAATAAGAAAAATAGCTAGGCCTAGGGTTTTATTTATAGTAGCACTTGTGGATTTCAGACCGTTGGATTTGGAGATTAAATCTGGTGCAACCACGTCATAGGCTCGATAGGAACCGTTGGATGGAAGCACGAATACACATGATCGAACAAAATAGGAAGAAAATGTCATATATGCATCTAGATAGCTTCTCGGCCATAAGAGAATGCGGGTCAACTCCCAGGTCGATCCATACAATTAGATCGACGTAGCCAAGGGGAGGGTCGACCTTAAGGTCGACCTGCCCTATATTTTTTTCCGTTTTCTTCATTTCTTTTTTCTTGTGCATCTTCTTCATATTAACTCGTATCTTAACAATCTATATATGAAATTTGATCGAAAAATCGCCATGGACACAACAGTGTAACTCCTGTGGTCTAATTATGAAAATTTCACAAACTTATTTTATTATTTAATTAATTCGTTAATTAGTTACTATAGCTTAAATTTCGGGTTGTTACAGGCATAATGCAGTTGATGGTTATCGATTCGTGAAGCTATGAGAATTCAAGAAGAGAAGTTGCATAATTATATGATTTATGCATGTTGTAACGACCCATAATTTTCCGATGTCTAAATTGTTAAATAAATAATATTTTGGTAATTAAATTTGGGGGAAATATAAATTTGTGATGCATTAGTGAAATAAGCACTAAAATGAAATATAAAAAATGATAACTAAAGCTAATTTTTGACAATTTGCATGTAATTCCAATAAATGAAATAATGCAAATGTCATACTTAACTATAATTGGAATAGATGGAAATAAATGTAAATATCGTATTGATTTAAAGGAATAATAAGTTGTTAATGGTAATTGAATGGAATTAGCGTGCGTTATGATAAGTCATTCTAACTTTCTTCTGTAAACAATAAATTTTTAAATGTAGTTAAAAGTAAACAGTGACAACTATTATATGCTACCTGTCTATTTAGTCTATTATATTGAAATGAGAAATCAATTTTTAATGAATACAAACAAAAGTTACATTAATGTGAAATGCAATACAATGTTTAGAAGTTGTTAAATTGAAGTGTATTAAGGAATGAAAGGTTAGCTAGGTTTGTAGAGTAGTAATGGACTTAATAAAAAGATTTGGAATTGAATCAAATTAGTTTATTGAAATCCAGTCTATAATAATTGGATTTATTGTAGTAAATGAAATTAAATACTACGTAATTGGAATTAAGATGAAATCGAAAATTATTAATGCACCAAGATACGTACCAATGGAAATTATACCCATAGGATGATAAATTTATTGAACAACAAGATTAAAAATCAAATAAATGAAATTTTGGAGTTCTTATTTTATTTATTAAATTTATTGAAATGAGAATTAAACAATGTGGATTTGTAAAATATTCAGAAATGAATTGATGTTGATATTTATTTAAAGAGATTTATAGGTTACTATGTAACCCAAAGTGGAAACAATAATAATTGAACTGAAAAGTGATTTAATTAATTTAATATTAATTTATTTAATTAACTGAAATATAGCCATATTGGCCACTGAATCGAATTCCGATGAAATCAGTTTCATCGGATCCGTAACAGTGAATTATTTTGGGATTTCAAGTTTCGTAATGATCTGGCTTGTCGTTTGATCGTATGGACTCGAAACGGCTTGAAATCAAATCGATTGAAAACAGTTTGGTATAAGCTGATTCTAACGTAACTTTTTCATACGATGGAATTTGGACGTGAAACCTATTCCATCGATTTTAAAATATTCAAAAACATCTATTTTGATATATGAGTTGACTCATTTTCGTTTCGGAGTCAGAACGGGGGGCCATTTGTCGTTCAACTTTCTATCCAAATCAATCAGGTCCATCCTAATTTCATCTTTGCCTATATATACACGTTATAAACCATAGCCTATTCCTTATGTTCATTATTTTTTACGTACAATTCCAGTAGCTCCTCCTCATTCTAATGGCTGACAAAACCAAAATTCCAATTGTAATTTCAACTCCAAATTTAATTCAAAAAATTCAAACTCCTCAATATATATCGAATTATATATGGATTCGAAGCTCTCGACGAGCGCATGTCAAATATATGATTCGTTTTTCAATCTGGGTTTCGGTGTGGCCGAAAATCAATGAACAATTCACGGCCGTTCATCATGACGCGTTCAAACTTTTCCGATCGTAAAATCGCCGGAGGGGTTGTGTAGAGGGGACTGAGGGGACTTCATCTATATGGTTCGTTCGTCGATTCAATAATCAGATTGGCCAAGAAAATTCGAGTAGGGTTGTTTTGGAGGCGCTAGCTGCTTCCGTTTTCGCACCGATGTAGGCTCGACCTCGTGTCGCGAGCCAAGGGGAGATGGCAGAGCTTCCTGGGAGGCTGTCGTGATGGCGACGCGCTGCACGAGGCATCGCGATGGCCTCCGGTGGCAAATTGATAGCGGTCTGTAGGGTTTGGTTCGTGCGATTCATGGTTGCCTGGGAAGAGTGTTGAAGGTTGGCGTGGCTTTGTTTGTTTGGTTCGTTTGTTTTACCATTTAATTTTTTTTATTTAAATTCGTATTATCTTCTAATTCGAGTAACTTTCGCATACGAGGTCCGCTTTACGCGCGGTTGGTTTCATTGGGATCATATGGAAATTCAGGATATTTTGGAGCAGGTGTAGGCGAATTCTGAGACTGTTTAAATTTTGGGTTTAAATTGGATTTAAATTCAATTTATATTCAAAAGGTGAGTACTTTAACCCACTCACAACTTCTAATATTTCTTATGTCTGTTAAATTTATTTATGATGTGATTAGAAATTTATTTATGACTGTGTGGCACATTTTGAATCATCATCTTAGTTTATTTGAATTTATTTGGATAAATAGTTATTCAATTAATTATTGAATATAAACTGCCAGTAAATACCGGTTATTTATTATCTGTTCTATATTCATGTTATTGATTGAATTGGATGATGATTGTAACAAATGTTTGGTGATTGACGTTGGATGAATTGATGTTATATTTTATATTGTTATAAACTGCAAGTTGTTATGGATTTTGATTTCATTCGAAATTGCGGTTTGAAATGAAATATAACCGTATTTATATTTTATATTACGGATTGAAATGATAAATATCCGTATC
This sequence comes from Allium cepa, assembly GCA_030765085.1. Taxonomy (NCBI): domain Eukaryota; kingdom Viridiplantae; phylum Streptophyta; class Magnoliopsida; order Asparagales; family Amaryllidaceae; genus Allium; species Allium cepa. The sequence continues at coordinate 38,502,338 of CM060935.1, read as the reverse complement.
ACTTGACCATAGGATATAAAATTATATACAGACACCATGGTCTATATATAAAAATAATTTTGAAATGATTTCTAGGGTTTTGTAAATAAATATATGGTTTTAGATAAATACTAATCTTAGATATTATATAAATTTTGATTTATCCTTGATTTTAAGCTATGTATAATTTGTTTAATATAGAATAAGCATAATAATAAGTTTGATTTTTGTTGAAGATCAACATGGTTAAGTATTTAAATTATATTTTAATATGGAGTTTATAAATATTTAAATAAATTAAGGTTGGAAGATAAATTTGAAATTTAATTTATTTAAGAATTAAACTCAAATAAGTTTGATGTGAAATTCAGTAAATTTGTAATTTTAAAAGGTATGGTTTTTATAACTTAATTTTGGTTTAAGGTGAATTAAATGAATATTCTAAGTATAAATAAATTGAAGAAAATATTTAGTTAGATGAAATCCGGGTTGTATTTAAATGATAATGGATTTATTAAGTAAAATATTTTAAAACTAAATAATAAAAAATTGAATTTGATATTTATATATATATGAAATTACCAAACTTAGTTTTGAAATTGTTGAATTCTTAAAATCTGAAATACATTGAATTTGAAATGGTTATTCTGTGGATCAAATCTATATAATTTGGAATAGTTTTTGCAACAACCCTGTATTTTGTAATTATTTTAAATTGAAATTCCTTATTTAAAAACTTTATTTATTTATTTAGATTGGATATAACTTTATTTTATTTTTTAAAATGAATAATTTTTTTTATTTTTAATATAAATTTTGATTTTGATGTGAATTATAATTTCAAACCTGAATAAATGGAATATTTTCCAAAAAAGTGATTTTTTGTCAAAATGGTCAAACTTTGACTTTTAAATTCAAATTTTAAATATTTTAAAATTTGAATTTTATCTTTTATGATGAAAATAAATAAAATTTCAATAACATTGCTTTTCGCTTCGTTGAAATCCGATTAATATTGTGAAAGTTATGCTTCTTACAATATTGTATGTAAATTGATTTGTTTAACAAAATTGTTTATTTTAATTTATATAAATAATATTTTTATTTGTCAAAACATGTTCTAATATGTGTAATATGGCATGTTATGTATTTATTTCATTTTTAAAATATTTTTAAAGTGATGTTATAATTTTCGAAAGCTTATTATATTTTATTTACAATTTTTAAATGCTAATTTCAATATATAAGCTATTTCTTCATTATTTTCTATTTTTCCTTAAATTATATTTTCTTTTTCATTTTCATTTTATTTTGTTCATTTTCTATTTTTATTTTATTGAAATTTATTTAGTTATTTTTAATTTAAAAGAAATAGAAAACAAAGAGACATAAACCTTTTTATTTTCCTTGACTTTTCATATACTTGTCTTTTCATTTCTTTTTGACCTTTCATTTTTAACTTAGCCATCCATTTTTTTTCTTAGCCATGTATTTCTTTTTGAAATTCACATGAATGAAGCTTTCTCATCTCCTCAAAAAAAAAAAAAACACGGCTATCTTCTTCTATAAAATAAAAAATGGCTTCTTTCTTCTCGCATCTTTCTCCTCTTTTCATTGTTTGGTCTTCCTCCTCTACCTAGCCTTGCTCGACCTAGCACTCCACTCCATCAGCTCCACCATCACCTCCTCCATCTACAGTAGCCATTACCCCCCTCCTCTGACCAAAAATTCAGGCCATGACCCTACACATGAAGCATCACCACAAAAACATTGCAAAGCTTTGCCAAACTCCTTGAAATCAATGCTAGCCATGCCTATACTCCACCCACCCTTCATCTATCCCCTTGGCCACCACCCTAGCTCCACCACCACCTACTGACTTGACCTTTGGCCATCACTCCAGCACTAACCAGATCTGAAGCAAGCATGGCCGAGTCCATTTGACCATAGGCCGAGCCAAGGTGGTGCATCCAAACCATCCTATTTTGCCTTGACCTTTGTCTTCTCCATGTTTGCAACTCCTACCCTTCACATCACCTTGTAGCCATGCATATGTGAATCCAAACCTGAGCCTTTTACCACCAAAACATCACTTTAGCCGAGCATATGTTCCACTATGGCCAAGCATTGGAGTGGTTGAAGCAAGGTCTATTCTGTCTTGTTCATTGTCGCTTTGTATTGCAATTTGTTTCTATATCGTTTTGCGTTAAATATATTCATATGCTATATTGCATTGTCTTGTTTTGGTTGTTGTGACAAGATCATATCTTGGCTATCTCTCCACTCACTTGAATCAAGCCGTGCTGTACTGCGCTTGTCGTGCCTTTTAGAATCGTTTTGTGTGTCGTAGTGGTCTTCAGCTTGAAAAGGTGAGTCTTTCTCACCCTGACATATTTACTTATGAAATAGTAAATTGATGGCAAGTGTATAGTAATATAAAATGTTTATGCAAGTTAATGATGATCATATGATATGATATGCCATGTTATTACTATGTTAAAACTATTAATTATCACCTGACATCTGATATATGACATTATATTGTGACATTGACATTGTTTATATTGTTTATGCATATGTTCACACTGCAAGTTCCCTGTTAGAATAGAATCACTATGGGTTGAAATGATACATACCCGAATGTACTTTAGAATAAGAAAAAATTGTTATGGGGTGAAATTATAGGCCTGAGCGATTTTTATTTATTTTTATTTACTTGGGATTGCGTGTTTGAAATGATAGAACCCGGGTTTTCTTTTTAGACTGCGGATTGAAATGATATATATCCGTATCACTTGACCTAGGTTAGAAAATTATATATAGACCCCGTGGTATATTTTTAAATGATTTTATTAAGATATGTATTTTTTAAAAGTATGAAATTTTGATTAAATAATATATAATTACGTTTTTGTGAAAATTAAATATTAAGTTTTTAATTTGTGAATTTAAGTATGTAAATTTGAAATAAATGTGTTTTTCGACTTTAAATTTTATTTTAAAAATTTAAGTAAATAATGGAAATTAAATTTAAAGTTTTAAATGATATTTAAATTAAAATGCTAAATTTTATTTAATTTAGTTAATAAACAATGAAATTTTGACTTAATAAATGAATTTAGTTTTAAGAATTGAATATTTGGTTTTAAAATTTTATTGTGATAAATCATATGTTAAAATGATTTAAATATGAAAATTTGAAGCCTAGAAATATGATTTATAAATTTAAATAACAAGAACTGAATTTTTATTATTTACGAAAAGTTAAAATAAAATCCGAAATTTTATTAGCAGCATTTCCTAAAAATGCTGTAGTCTTATGACAGCATTTTAAATGCTATTGTTTTTGAATGTAACTATGTTGAAATAACTAAATATCTATCACGGCATTTTATAAATGCCGTTTTTCCTAAACTAAACTATTTTGGAAACTATAAGCTACGATAGCACTTTTTAAATGTTGTCGTTGCTAAATTTGACAATGTTTTGAAATGTTATAGATTTTAACACTGTTTGAGTTATATTTTAAAGCGTTAAATGATTTAACTTTTAAAATTGATTATTTGTAAAAAAAATTGGATTTTTGAAAATATTTTAATATTTAATTTGAAGTTAAGGAATTTAAAATTGAATTTGAATTTAAATAAGGTTTACTTGGTTATGTGTTAAATGGAATGAAATGTAATGAGATAAATGAAATTTTGAATTAAATTTTGAAATGTGTTTTGAAATGATATTTAAATGACATATTTGATTTTAAAATGATATTTAAATTTGAATATTTGAATTTGAATTCAAATAAAGATTTGATAATGAGGTTTTGAAAGGATATGATATTTTAATGATTTAAATGGTTTGGAAATGATTTGATCATTATTTTTTGATAAAGAATATGAATTTAGAATGATATTTGATTTTGATAAATGAATATTTGAAGTTTATATTGGTATGAAAGGATATTGGTTTACTTGTAATTTAAGTTTATTTAAAGATATTGGATTTATGAAATGAACATTTCAAAATTAAGTAATAATTAAGTTAAATTTGAGATATATAAAATTATAAAATTTAGTTTTGAAATGTGGGATATTAAAGCTTTGAAATATATTAAAAAAATTTGAATAGTTTATTTTTATGGATTAAATTTGTATTTGAAATTTGATAAGATTTGAAATGGTTGTTGGGAAACTGAATTGAATTGAAACTGATGGTTTGAATTGAATTAAGTTGAAAATTTGAAAATTGAGTTTAATTGAATAAATTTGAAAATTTGTAGTGTATAATTTCGAAATGTTATGATTTTCAAAATGTAATGGTTTCAAGTATTTTGGTTTCGAAAGAATTATAACTTTGAAAGTGTTATGACTTTTAAAAGGTGAATATATGTTTGAAATGGAAATTATCTCGTATTGATTTGAATATTGTTTTGAAATAAAAATGGTTTGGTATCAAAGTATAAACTATTTTTAAAGGGATATAGTTTTGAAATGAAATGATTTGATTTTTTGAAGTATGAACTATTTTGAAATGATCACGGCGTTATAATAACTTTTGGCTGTTAAAGAGACCGGGATTGGAAGTTGTCATACTCTCTGCCAACTCCAAAAACCACTTTAACAACCGTGTACGCGGTGGAGATTCCAGAATGAAGTAGGATGGTGGCGACGTTCTTGAGGTTATTACATGGACCCAACGCCCGTGAGTTGGCATAAGGTGGCTAAATCAGGAGTGATCTCGGGCCAAGTGAGGTCATTCCTCCGATCGGACACATTCCTTCGATACTATACTCTTACTTGTGATTGATTAGATGTCCATCCTCCGATTTTGATTGGGAGTGTGTTCCGAGGTGGGCGTATGTGGCTGCTACGTTACCACCAGCCCATGTGCGTAATTGGTATATCTTCCGTAGCATTGCCTTATGTGTCATGTCACCAACCATAGCGAGCCTTACTATGAGTTTTTTCCTTTCCCGTAGCCCATGGAGTATTCAGGGTAGTCTCCCGATCTGGAGATATGCTGATACTGGATGTACTATTGGGACTATTACGTGTTAAGGGGAATACCGTGTCACACCTTAACGCTATTTTAAAGTAAGTTTATTTTACTATAGACACTATTATAATAGCGCAATATTATTACATAGTAAATAGTTTAACGGATCCTTAAAGGATGGGTGATCCCAAGCATCCTTTAAGTTACTGATGCATTTTGTTACTGTTCACTTGAGTTTATTTACAGTTCAGAAGTATTTATGTCATGATTCGTGTGTTTTGTGTTTTGCTTCACGCTCGAGTCAGACTGAGTGATTCAACATTCAAGACTCACATTCGGAATTGGAGCTTTGCTTGAAGATCCAGCCATCTATTTTGTTTCAGTATCCTGTGATTTCAGTGATGTATTCTGATTTTTGTACCCGATGTATCTTGTTACTCTTCTGTTGTATCTTGTTTAACTCTGATGTATCTTATTTTTTTATATACTAGCTTCATGAACTACTATCTCTTTTAATTCCGCTGCATTATTATTTACTCTGTGTCTATGATTTGTGATTATTTATTTACTGTATATTCTGAGATTTGCCAAATTTAATTTACAATGCGGTATTTTGAGCAATTCAAGTCCGACATGTGCGGACGTGAATGGTTGAAAATATCGGGTCGTTGCATTTGGTACCAGAGCTTTGGTAGCTCTAGGCAAAACTCAGCATATGGAGTAAATGTATTTACAAAATCACTTTCATTCGTGTTTGAATCTCTTACTTGTTGACTCGATTCCTTTGAATTTTGGAACGTTCCCTACGGTTCCAAAACCCATTCATGTCCCTCACTTTTTATCTTCTTTTGGTTCTGGAGTATCCCATAACTCCACTTCGAAAGATGTTTATAATGAGTCAGCGGTCTCGCCAATCTCAAATTTGTTTATAAAAGCGGAAACTCCTTTACAACAGCATCGATTCACTAGAGATTTTATATCCTCCGTTTAGATGCTAGTATCTCTTATAATTCCAAACTCTATATCTTGAGATCGAATGTTGATTTACTCCAGAAATCCACATCGATCTCATTCTTTAAATTACGGTTGACCTGGTTAAGGTTGCCCGTGATTTATATAAGCTTATCATCTTCCTATTATGTTATTCAATCATCTCATCTTTGTTTCCAACTTATCTTAAAATCATTATTGAAGTGCATTTGTAAACAAATATTTAAATGTTCTATATATTGTGTTGTTTGAGTAGTTGATGTTGATTTGGGTTTTTGATCGATTCGTCTGATCAACGCTATCGATAAGATTTCCAAAACACTTGAACAAAGCAAACTGACAGATTTTTTTTTTCAAATTTGGTAATGAAATAAATTTTGTAACTACATTATAAAATTTTCTGGATTTTTATTGAACTGGTTGTTAAGAAATAATAATTTGATTTTTATATATCATTATCTCTTGTTTCATATATAAATAATGGAACTATAAACATGGTTATAAATCTATTTGGAAATTTAAAATGAATTTAAACAAGAATTTGAGAATTTAGTTTCCGATGGATTTCAAACCTTGTATTTAAAGTTTTAAAAGGATATACTATTTAAAGTATTTTCGAATAGAAATTTGTTTCCAAAGAATTTTAAAGTTTAATATTAGTGCTCTTCTCATTGTCGCTGGAAAATAACTTCGGTGATGACTGCGGCATCATCGACATTCATTTTCGAGTTTCGAAGTGAAGAGACCGTTCTGTAGTTTGGCTACAGTTTTGTTTTGAGAAATTTAATTGATTTGAATTTCTAAAATAAGACTGGATTTATAACATGTGGTGATATATGATTTAAATTTGAATGGATATATATATAGAGTATATGTGCATTTAGTTATCTCTAAATCGTTTAGAATTTATCGGAAATTTAATTCCTAAATTTTTCTTGAAAGATAAGGATAATTTTAAGATTTGGATAAATACTTAAGCTTGAAATGATTAAATTGAAAGTTCTATTTGTATAATACACAATTTCATTCCAATATAACTTACCTAAATTATATAAAAGTTGAATATGTAATTGGAAAATATACAATATAAAAAGGGATTTTTTAAATAAAATTTGCGTGGTTATAATAAATATTATACACTTAAATTTTAGTTATAAAAAGATTAACAGAGGTAAGGAGAAAAAGAGGTAATGGAATAATTTACAATATAAAATGATGTTAAAAGAACTAAGAATAAATTAAAGCAGTTATAATAAGTGTAAATATATTTAACATATGTGATAAAATATATTGAGAGGAACTATTTTAATTTTAATTAGGAATAAAGAAGAATTAAATTTTAGAAATTGAGAATGAGAAGCAAACTAAGCTTAAGCTAAAGGGGAAGAACATTCTCTACCCGGCGAAGTCAGAACCACTTAGATTCGATACCATGGCACTGGGAGAGTACTGTAAGCATCTTGTGATAGCTAGTATGCCTCCCGCCTGCCTTGATAGTGGCTTAATCCCTTTCTAGTAAGGGAACGCAGTTAAAGCAACAGGAGGTGTTTTTTTAATCTGGGTAGACCCTTCCATTATTCTCTTTCCATAGAACAGCAACAACCTAAGAGTACATTATGAGTATATTAAATGATTTTTCTTTCAAATCCATGATTTTTGAGATTGTTAATTTAGGATAATTGGATGATAAGATAATGAAAGTAGAGGTAGTTAAGATTTATTTAACTTATGTAAAATTTAGTTTTCAATTTAAGTTGAAATTTTCATGCTTTCAAATTTTATTATCTTATTTTGTTTTTCAAACTATCTTTTGGTTGTCCTTATTTTCTTTATTTGCTATAGAATGGGGAAGTTATTGCTTATACTAGTCTGTTTGGAAATCTTTGATAACCGTTGGTATTCATTTTGATCTGAGCACTGCTTGCCATCCACTGACCGTCGGTCAAACGGAAAGAGTGAATCAGATTCTAGAAGATTTTTTTCGTACTTGTGTTCTTGATTCTGGAGGATCTTGGGAAGATCATCTCCATCTTGTTAAACTTACCTATAACAACAGTTATCAGGTATAATTTTAATCTTCTTGTCAGCTTGTCTTAATCCTATTACATTCTATCTTTTTCTGTGCTTACCTTACCTCATTCCTTTTCGGGGACGATAACTTTTGAGTGGGGGAGAGTGCAACAACCCTGTATTTTGTAATTATTTTAATTTGAAATTCCTTATTTAAAAACTTTATTTATTTATTTAAATTGGATAAAAATTTATTTTATTTATTAAAATGAATAAATTTTGTTATTTTAAATATAAATTTTGACTTTGATGTGAATTATAATTTCAAACCTGAATAATGGAATATTTTCCAAAAAAGTGAATTTTAGTCAAAATGGTCAAACTTTGACTTTTAAATTAAAATTTAAATATTTTAAAATTTTTATTTTATCTTTTATCGTGAAAATAAATAAAATTTCAAGAATATGCTTTTCGTTTCGTTGAAATCCGATTATTATTGTGAAAGTTATGCTTTTTACAATATTGCATGTAAATTGATTTGTTTAACAAAATTGTTTATTTTAATTTATATAAATAATATTTTTTATTTGTCAAAACATGTTATAATATGTGTAATATGGCATGTTATGTATTTATTTCATTTTTAAAATATTTTTAAAGTGATGTTAAAATTTTCCAAAGCCTATTGTATTTTATTTACAATTTTTAAATGCTAGTTTCAACAAATTAGCTATTTATTAATTATTTTCTTTTTCAGTTTTTATTTTAATTTTACTGAAATTTATTTAGTTACTTTTAATTAAAAAGAAATAGAAAACAAAGAGACACAAACCTTTTCATTTTCCTTGATTTTTCATATACTTGTCTTTTCGTTTCTTTTTTACCTTTCATTTTTGACTTAGCTGTCCATTTTTTTCTTAGCCGTGTATTTCTCTTTGAAATTCATGCGAATGAAGCTTTCTCATCTCCTCGAAAAGAAAAAAACACGGCTATCTTCTTCTATAAAATAAAAAAATGGCTTCTATCTTTTCACATCTTTCTCCTCTTTTCATTGTTTGGTCTTCCTCTTCTACCTAGCCTTGCTCGACCTAGCACTCCACTCCATCAGCTCCACCATCGCCTCCTCCATCTACAGCAGCCATTAGCCCTCCTCTAACCAAAAATTCAGGCCATGACCCTATACGTGAAGCATCACCACAAAAACATTACAAAGCTTTGCCAAACTCCTTGAAATCAATGCTAGCCATGCCTATACTCCACCCACCCTTCATCTATCACCTTGGCCACCACCCTAGCTCTACCACCACCTACTGACTTGACCTTTGGCCATCACTCCAGCAATGACCAGATCTGAATCAAGCATGGCCGAGTCCATTTGACCATAGGCCGAGCCAAGGTGGTGCATCCAAACCATCCTATTTTGCCTTGACCTTTGTCTTCTCCATGTTTGCAACTCCTACCCTTCACATCACCTTGTAGCCATGCATATGTGAATCCAAACCTGAGCCATTTACCACAAAAACATCACTTTATCCGAGCATATGTTCCACTATGGCCAAGCATCGGAGTGGTTGAAGTAAGGTCTAATCTATCTTGTTCATTGTCGCTTTGTATTTCAATTTGTTTCTATATCGTTTTGTGTTAAATATATTCATATCTTATATTGCATTGTCTTATTTTGGTTGTTGTGGCAAGATCATATCTTGGCTATCTCTCCACTCACTTGAATCAAGTCATGCTTTGCCATACTTGTCGTGCATATGGAATCGTTTTTTGTGTCGTAGTGGTCTTCAGCTTGAAAAGGTGAGTCTTTCTCACCCTGACATATTTACTTATGAAACAGTAAATTGATGGCAAGTGTATAGTAATATAAAATGTTTATGTAAGTTAATGATGATCATATGATATGCTATTCCATGTTATACCATGTTAAAACCGTTAAATTATCACCTGACATCTGATATATGACATTTTATTGTGACATTGACATTGTTTATATTGTTTATGCATATGTTCACATTGCAAGTTCCCTGTTAGAATAGAATCACTATGGGTTGAAATGATACATACTCGAATGGACTTTAGAATAAAGAAAAATCTTTATGGGCTGAAATGATAGGCCTGAGCGATTTTTATTTATTTTTCTTTTACTTGGGATTGCGGGTTTGAAATGATAGAATCCGGGTTTTCTTTTTAAACTGCGGATTGAAATGATATATATTCGTATCACTTGACCTAGGTTAGAAAATTATATACAGACCCCGTGGTATATTTTTAAATGATTTTATTAAGATATGTATTTTTAAAAGTATGAAAATTTGATTAAAAAATATATATATTATGGTTTTGTGAAAATTAAATATTAAGTTTTTAATTTGTGAATTTAAGTATGTAAATTTGAAATAAATGCGATTTTCGACTTTAAATTTTATTTTCAAAATGTAAGTAAATAATGGAAATTAAATTTAATGTTTGAAATGATATTTAAAGTAAAATGCTAATTTATAAGTTAATAAACAGTGAAATTTTGACTTAATAAATGAATTGAGTTTTAAAAATTGAATATTTGATTTTAAAATTTTATTATGATAAATCATATTTAAAATGATTTAAATATGAAATTTTGAAGTCTAGAAATTTGATTTATAAATTTAAATAACAAGAACTAAAGTTTTATTGTTTTTGGAAAGTTAAAATAAAATCTGAAATTTTATTAACAGCATTTCCTAAAAAAGCTGTAGTCTTATGACAGTATTTTAAATGCTATTGTTTTTTAATTTAACTATGTCGAAATAACTAAATATCTATTACGGCATGTTATAAGTGCCGTTTTTCCTAAACTAAACTATTTTGGAAACTATAAGTTATGATAGCACTTTTTAAATGTTGTCGTTCCTAAATTTGACAATGTTTCAAAATGTTATAGATTTTAACACTGATTGAGTTATATTTTAAAGCATTAAATGATTTAAATTTTGAAATTGATTATTTGTAAAATTTTAGGAGTTTTGAAAATATTTTAGTATTTAAATTTGAATTTAAGGAATTTAAAATTGAATTTGAATTTAAATAAGGTTTACTCGGTTATGTGTTAAATGGAATGAAATGTAATGAGATAAATGAAATTTTGAATGAAATTTTAAAATGTGTTTTGAAATGATATTTAAGTGAAATATTTGATTTTAAAATGATATTTAAATTTGAATATTTGAATTTGAATTCAAATAATGGTTTGATAATGAGGTTTTGAAAGGATATTATATTTTAATGATTTAAATGGTTTGGAAATGATTTGATCTTTATTTTTTTGATAAAGAATATGAATTTAGAATGATATTTGATTTTGATACATGAATATTTTAAGTTTATATTAGTACGAAAGGGTATTTGGTTTACTTGTAATTTAAGTTTATTTAAAGATATTGGATTTATGAAATAAACATTTCAAAATTAAGTAATAATGAAGTTAAATTTGAGATACATAAAATTATAAATTTAGTTTGAAATGTGGGATATTAAAGCTTTGAAATATATTAAAAAAATTTGAATAGTTTATTTTTATGGATTAAATCTGTGTTTGAAATTTGAGAAGATTTGAAATGGTTGTTGGGAAACTGAATTGAATTGAAACTGATGATTTGAATTGAATTAAGTTCGAAATTTAAAAATTGAGTTTAATCAAATAAATTTGAAAATTACAAATGTATGATTTCGAAATGTTATGATTTTCAAAGTGTAATGATTTCAAGTATTTTGGTTTCGAAAGAATTATAAAACTTTGAAAGTATTATGACTTTTGAAAGGTGAATATAGTTTGAAATGGAAATAATCTCGTATTGGTTTGAATATTGTTTTGAATAAAAAGGGTTTGGTATCAAAATATAAACTATTTTTAAAGGGATATAATTTTGAAATAAAATGATTTGATTTTTTGAAGTATTAACTATTTTGAAATGACCACGGCATTATAATAACTTTTGGTTGTTAAAGAGACTAGGATCGGAAGTTGTCATACTCTCTGCCAACTCCGAAAATCACTTTAACAACCGTATACGCAGTGGAGGTTCCAGAATGAAGTAGGATGGTGGTGACGTTCTTGAGTTATATTACGTGGACCCAACTCCCGTGAGTTGGCATAAGGTGGCTAAAACAGGAGCGATCTGGGGCCAAGTGAGGTCATTCCTCCAATCGGACACATTCCTTCAATACCGCACTCTTACTTGTGATTGATTAGATGGCCATCCTCCGATATTGATTGGGAGTGTGTTCCGAGGTGGGCGTATGTGGCTGCTACGTTACCACCAGCCTGTGTGCGTAATTGGTATATCAACCCTGGCATTGCCTTGTGTGCCATGTCACCTACCATAGCGAGCCTTACTATGAGTTTGTTTTTCTCCCGTAGCCCATGGAGTATTTAGGGTAGTCTCCCGATCTGGAGATATGCTGATACTGGATGGACTATTGGGACTATTACTGTTAAGGGGAATATTGGGTCACTCCTTAACGCTATTTTAAAGTAAGCTTATTTTACTGCAGACACTATTATAATAGCGCAATATTATTACATAGTAAATAGTTTAACGGATCCTTAAAGGATGGGCGATCCCAAGCATCCTTTAAGTTACCGGTGCATTTTGTCACTATTCAATTGAGTTGATTTACAGTTCATAAGTATTTATGTCCTGACTTGAGTGTTTTGCGTTTTGCTTCACGCTCGAGTCAGACTAAGCGATTCAGCATTCAAGACTCACCTTTGGAGTTATAGCTTTGCTTGAAAATCCAGCTATTTATTTTGTTTCAATATCCAGTGATTTCAGTGATATATTTTGATTTTTGTACCCGATGTATCTTGTTACTCTTCTGTTGTATCTTGTTTACCTCTGATGTATCTTATTTTTTTATATAGTAGCTTCATGAACTACTATAAATTATTTTTACCTCTTCTGTTATTATCTCTTTTAATTCCGCTGCATTATTATTTACACCGTGTCTGTGATCTGTGATTATTTATTTACTGTATATTATGAGATTTGCCAAATTTTATTTACAATGCGGTATTTTGAGCAATTCAAGTCCGACATGTGCGGATGCGAATGGTTGAAAATATGGGGTCGCTACAGTTTTGGAAACTGAATTGAATTGAAATTTATGATTTGGGATTTGGTTAAATTTAAAAATGTAGAATTGGAGTTGTTTTGGAATTGATTTATGAAATTGAAGAAGCTATTTTATTATATAAATTATTTTAATATTCAAACCATTTAAGTGGTGGAAGTTATGCTTCAAAGTTTTGAGTTTCAAAGTATTATGATTTGAAAGTGTTATATTTCAATGTTTTTGATTTCGAAGTTTTATAACTTCGAAAGTGCTATTATTTTGGGAAAGGGTATATTTAGAAATGAAAATGATATCGTACTGATTTGGTTTTGAAAAGGCAATGATATTTCGATTTTAAAAGTATAAACTATTTTGAAAATGACCACGGTGTTATAGTAACGGTTGGTTGTTAAAGAGACCAGGATCTGGGCATACTCTCTGTCCATACCAAAAACCACTTTTAGAACCGTGTACGCGGTGGAGATTGCAGAATGAAGTAGGATGGCGACGACGTTCCTTTGAGGTATATACGTGGATCTGACTCCCCTGAGTTGGCAGAAGGTGGCTAAAACCGGAGCGATTGACGGGCCAGTGAGGTAGCTTCTCTTATCGGACACACTCCTTCGATACCATTCTATTACTTTGTGAATTGATTGGGGCCCTTTGATTATTTTTGGGGGTATGGCTCGAGGTGGGCGGTAGCTGCGCGCTATGCGTCACCACTAGTCCAGATGCGTAATTGGTATATCTACTCTGGCATTGCCTAGTTGTGCCATTTCACTTACCCTAGCGAGCCTTGTACGAGTTTGATTTGTGTCGTACCTATGGAGTATCTTCTCGTTGCCTTCGGATCAGGAGGTACACGGGTATTGTATAGACCATTGGCACTATTTATGTGTTAAGGTGGAAAATGTAAAGCCTTAACGCTATTTAATGTAAGTTTATTTTACTTTTAGACACTATTATAATAGCATATATTACTACATAGTAGATATTTTTATGGATCCTTAGGAGATGTGAATCCCAAGCATCTTTTTAAGTTACTGCACTCACGTTCGACACTGGATAGGAGATGTCATCTCTGATGCCGTTCCACTCATATTATTTACCATTGATTTAACTTACATAAGATCTTTTAGTTCCGACTCGAGTGTTTTGTCCTTTCAATTCACTCGGGTCAGCATGAGCATTTTAGGATTTGAAGACCTTACTTCTGGAGGACAAAGACGAAGATTATATTACTAATATTTACTATATTTTTCCACTGAATCACATTGTTCCGTTGCATTGTTATTTATCATTCTTTGGTATGTGTAACTCTGATTCCGTGTTGTATAAGTATAATCAAATGTTTTGTAAAACAGCTTCATGAACTGTTTATTTGATTATTATAGTTTGTCGTTCCGCTGCAAGATTCTATTTTGTTTTTTCTTTCTCTGTTTTTTCTTATTCACCCCAGTAACAATCCGCCCTTCCGTATGGTTTGAGTCCGACATGTGTGGTTTATCGTCGATTTAAAGCGTATAAAATGGCGGGATGTTACATTTGGTATCGGAGCTTTGGTTTAGCGAAAAACCTTAGCTTTGTGGGGTCTAACCCTTTATTAATACGGTAGTAATACCCCATGATGAGTCATTGAGTGTATATATATGAGAGAGCATATTTGTTAGTGTTATAAAAGGTTTTAATATTGTGTTAATTTGTTCCATTTTGTATTTATAAATTCTGGTTGGTGCATAAGACGCTATGACATCAATAGGAATTTCTAAACACTTAATATGACAGACCGACACAATATTTGGTTTGAAATATAGGTAAATGAAATAATTTTGCCTATTATATTTTCAGTATATAAAGTAATAAATTTTATAAAGGTTGTATTTGGTTGTAAAATAAAATTTACAAATAAAAATAAAGTAAAATTGGAAATTTAGAACTTAAGTTCTAGGGTTTTGAAACTTTCTTTCGAATAATTGTGGGATATAATAATAATATTGTTAGAAGTATTTTACGATATAAATATTTCGGTATAATTTGAAAGAATTGTTTTAAAGAAATTTTGGAAAGAAATAAGTTCTATACACCCCTCTATGTCGTTGGGAAATAATTTCGGTGATGAGTGCATGCATCATGGACATTCATTTTCAAGTTTCTAAGTAGGAAGGCCACTGTAGTAGTTTTACTACAGATTTATTTTGGAAAACAAATATAAATTTCAAATTGTTTCAAATATAATCGGATATATAAATTGTAAGTGTATACATATATCTAATATTTTAAAATGATTTAAAATTTAACCCGACATTTAGTTCTTAAGTTTCTGTTAATTAATAGTTTTAGTTAGTGTAGTGAAATGGAATTTAACTAATAATTGAAACCACTAAATGAAATTACAAGCATTGAACATTAAATTAATTTAAAGAAATGAGATAAACTTGTATCAATTTCTATTGCATTCTTAAAGAAAGCATATATATAACTTACCAAAGATTAAAAGTTGAAACGTCTAATAAGAAAATGTAATGGAAATTATATGGGTAAAACTAGAAGTAATGAAAGTATTTAATGAAATTCTATAAATAATAAGAATTTGATGTTGCAGATGTTTAAACTTAAGTATAACTGAAATGCTACTAATTAAATATAATAGAACGGTATGTATTATAAATAAATGACTATAAACTTAAGTTAGTGAATTGAAATGATAAGTAATTGAATTTAACATGATACTATAAATAAATGAATGTAAATAAATGAAATTAAGTAATGAATGAACGAATGTAATCCAATAAAAAGAAATTGACATGAGATGAATAAATGGAATTGAATTTTGTAAGATAAATGAGAATAAATGAAATAAACACGGAATGAATGAATGGGAATAAAAATTTTGTAAGAAAACAAATGTAATTTTTTTTAAAGAAAGCATTCACTGAATGAATAAAGAAAATAAATGAATAACAAATCTTGTGAAAATAAATTAGTATGAATAAGCACTAAAATGTGGAATCTACCCTTTTTTTTGGTTTATGGTTGTTTGGGGAAGGATACTTTAAACTTGTTTGGGTGTATGAATAATCTATTCAGTTTTATCTAAGACTGTTGAGTAAGTGGTATGCTTAATAGTGTATTTGCCATTTTCTATACAATTTAAAAGTGTCTAAGCCTGAACTAACTACTTATTTTGGTTGATGTGGATGAATAAATTAATTTGTGCTGATTGTATATGATGATTGTATGTTGGTTGCAAGTGATTGTTGTTTATGTTGATTGTTGTTAGTGGTTGAAACACCTTTAAATGTTCCATTTTATATAATTATTAACTCTATTTAGATTACATAAGTGAAATACAGGTTATGGACGCAATTGCTACTGCTTTTGGTTTCATAATTAAACGTTATTTGCCCGACAAATAGGTATGTTTTTGGATTATGGTTTATAGCGCTATTATATTATACTTCCCGTGTTGGGATATGTATTATTTTGGAAAATATATGTTGTATATTGTTATATTTGATATTACAATTTCTCCAGAGCCTCTCCGTACAAAGGAGACTCTGTCGAAATTCTTCATAAACTTTGGACTTAGAAAATTTTATGAAAACGTTTTCAAAGCTTTTGTTGAATTGGAATATATTGGATTTAATTGTTTATAAATTTATATATTTGTTTATATTATTTTATTTTGTAAATTTGTTGTTTATAAATTTAATATTTGAATAAGACATATTGATTACTTAATCTCTTCTTTTCCCTTTTTTTTCTTTTTGGGGACGAAAAGTTTTGAGTGGGGTGAGTGTTACGACCCGTAATTTCCCGAGGTCTAAATTGTTAAATTAATAAAATTTTGGTAATTAACTTTGGGGGAAATATAAATTTGTGATGTATTAGTGAAATATATACTAAAATGAAATATAACAAATGATAACTAAAGCTAATTTTTAACAGTTTGAATGTAATTCAAATAAATGAAATAATGCAGATGTCATACTTAGCTTCAAATGGAATAGATGGATATAAATGTAAATATCGTATTGATTTAAAGGAATAATAAGTTGTTAATGGTAATTGAATGGAATTTGCGTAATGATAAGTCATTGTAACTTTGGTCTGTAAACAATAAAATTTTAAATGTAGTTAAACGTAAACAGTGACAACTATTATGTGCTACCTGTCTACTTAGTCAATTATACTGAAATGAGAAATCAATTTTTAATGAATATAAATAAAAGTTACATTAATGTGAAATGCAATACAATGTTTAGAAGTTGTTAAATTGAAGTATATTAAGGAATGAAAGGTTAGCTAGGTTTGTAGAGTAGTAATGGACTTAATAAAAAGATTTGGAATTGAATCAAATTAGTTTATTGAAATTTGGTCTATAATAATTGGATTTATTATAGTAAATGAAATTAAATACTACGCAATTGGAATTAAGATGAAATCGAAAATTATTAATGCACCAAGATACGTACCAATGGAAATTATACCCATAGGATGATAAGTTTATTGAGCAACAATATAAAAAATCAAATAAATGAAATTTTGGAGTTCTTATTTTATTTATTAAATTTATCGAAATGAGAATTAAACACTGTGGATTTGTGAAATATTCAAAAATGAATTGATGTAGATATTTATTTAAAGAGATTTATAGGTTACTATGTAACCCAAAGTGATAGAAATTGGAAATAATAATAATTGAATTGATAAGTGATTTAATTAATTTAATATTAATTTATTTAATTAACTAATATATAGCTATTTTGGCCACTGACTCGGATTTCGACGAAACCAGTTTCATTGGATCCGCAACGATGAATTATTGTAGGATTTTAAGTTTCGTAATGATCTGGCTTGTCGTTTGATCGTACAGACTCGAAATGCCTTAAAATCAATTCGATTAAAATTAATTTGATATAAGCTGATTCTGACGTAACTTCTTCATACGATGGAATTTGGACTTGAAACCTATTCCATCGATTTTATAATATTCAAAAGCATCTATTTTGATATATGAGTTGACTCATTTTCGTTCCGGAGTAAGAACGAGCTTTTCGAGCCATTTTCATTCAACTTTCAATCCAAATCAATCCGGTCCATCCTAATTTCAGCTTTGCCTATATATACTTCGTTATAAACCCTAGCCTATTACTTATGTTCATTATTCTGTACATACAATTCCAGTTTCTCCTTCTCAATCTATTGGCTGACAAAACCAAAATTCCAATTGCAATTTCAACTCCAAATTTAATTCAAAAAATTCAAAATTCTCACTATATATATCAAATTATATATGGATTCAGAGCTCTCGAAGAGCGCAAGTCAAATATATGATTTATTTTTAATCTGGGTTTCGATGTGGCCGGAAATCGATAAACTATTCACGGCCGTTCATCACGACGCGTTCAAACTTGTCAGATCGTAAAATCGTCAGAGGAGTTGTGTAGAGGGGACTGAGGGGACATCATTTATATGGTTCGTTCATCGATTCAACGATCAGATTGGCCAAGAAAATTCGAGTACGTTTGATTTTAGGGCTGCAGCTGCTTCTGTTTTCACACCGACGGTGGGCTCGATCGCGTGTCGCGAGCCTAGGGGAGATGGCAGAGCTTTCTGGGAGGCTGTCGTGATGTCGACGTGCTGTGCGAGGCTTCACGATGGACTTCGGTGGTGAATTGATAGCGGTCTGTAGGTTTTGGTTCATGCGATTCATGGTTGCCTGGGAAGAGTGCTGAAGGTTGACGCGGCTTCATTTGTTTGGTTCGTTTGTTTTACCATTTAATTTGTTTATTTAAGTTCATATTATCTTCTAATTCGAATAACTTTCGCAAAAGAGGTCCGATTTACGCGCGGTCGGTTTCATTGGGATCGTATGGAAATCCCGGACATTTTGACGCTAGTTTGGACAAATTCTGATACTGTTCAAATTTTAGGTTTAAATTGGATTTAAATTCAATTTAAATTCAAAAGATGAGTGTTTTAACCTACTCACAACTTCTAAAATTTCTTATGTTTGTTAAATTGATTTATCATGTGATTAGAAATTTATTTATGACTGTTTGGCATATTTTGAATCATCATCTCAGTTTATTTGAATTTATTTGGATAAATAGTTATTTAATTTATTATTGAATATAAACTGCCAGTAAATACTGGTTATTTATTATCTGCTCTACATTGATGTTATTGATTGAATTGGATGATGATTGTGATAAATGTCTGATGATTGATATTGGATGAATGGATGTTGTATTTTATATTGTTATAAACTGCAAGATTTTTATTTCATTCGGGATTGCGGCTTGAAATGATATATAACCGTATTTATATTTTAAATTACGGATTGAAATGATAAATATCTATATCACTTGATCATAGGATAGAAAATTATATACATACTAGGGTTTTGTAAAGAAATATATGGTTTTAGATAAATATTGATTTTAGATATTTTATAAATGTTATTTTATCCCTGATTTTAAGCTATGTATAATTTGTTTAATATAGAATAAGCTTAATAATAAGTTTAATTTTTATTGAAGATAATACGGTTAAGTACTTAAATTATATTTTAATATAGAGTTTATAATGATTTAAATAAATTAAGGTTGGAAGATAAATTTGAAATTATTTGAAATTTAATTTATTTGACAATTAAACTCAAATAAGTCTGATATGAAATTTATTAAATTTGAAATTTTAAAAGGTATGGTTTTTATAACTTGATTTTGGATCAAGGTGAATTAAATGAATATTTCAAATATAAATAAATTGAAGGAAATATTTAGTTAGTTGAAATCTAGGTTGTATTTAAATGATAACAGATTTATTAAGTAAAATATTTCAAAACTAAATAATAGAAAATTGAATTCGATATATATATATATATATATATATATATATATATATATATATATATATATATATATATATATAGACACACACACACACATGAAATCACCAAACTTAGTTTTGAAATTGTTGAAGACTTAAAGTCTGAAATATATTGAATTTGGAATGATTATTCTGTGGATCAAATCTATATAATTTGGAATAGTTTTGGAAACTGAATTGAAATTTATGATTTGGGATTTGGTTAAATTTAAAAATTTAGAATTCGAGTTGTTTTGAAATTGATTTGTGAAATTGAAGAAGCTATTTTATTATATAAAGTATTTTGATATTCAAACTATTTAAGTGGTGGAAGTTATGCTTCAAAGTTATGAGTTTCAAAGTATTATGATTTGAAAGTGTTATATTTCAAATGTTTTTGATTTCGAAGTGTTATAACTTTGAAATTGCTATGATTTTGGAAAGGATATATTTAAAAATGAAAATGATATCGTATTGATTTGGTTTTGAAAAGGAAATGATATTTCGGTTTTAAAAGTATAAACTATTTTTAAAATGACTGCGGTGTTATAATAACAGTTGGTTGTTAAAGAGACCGCGATCGGGTATGGGCATTCTCTCTACCGATACCGAAAACCACTTTAACAACCATTTACGCGGTGGAGAGTCCAGAATGAAGTAGGATGGTGGCGGCGTTCCTTCGAGGTATATACATGGACTCGACTCCCATGAGTTGGCATAATGTGGCTAAAACAGGAGCGATTAACGGGCCAGTGAGGTAGCTCTTCTTATCGGACACACTCCTTCGATGCTATTCTATTACTTTGTGAATTTTTTTTGGGCCCTTTGATTATTTTTGGGGGTGTGGGTCGAGGTGGACGCTAGCTGCGCGCTATGCGTCACCACTAGCCCGGATGCATAATTGCTATATCTACCATAGCATTGCCTAGTTGTGCCGTGCACTTACCCTAGCGAGCCTTGTACGAGTTTGATTTGTGTCGTACCTATGGAGTATCTTCTCGTAGCCTCCCAATCAGGAGGTACTTATAGACTGTTGGCACTATTTATGTGTTAAGGTGGAATATGTAAATCCTTAACGCTATTTTAATGTACTTTTAGACACTACTATAATACGCTATTACTACATAGTAGATAGTTTAACAGATACTTAGGAGATGTGAATCCCGAGCATCTTTTAAGTTACTGCACTCACGTTAGACACTGGATAGGAGATGTCAAATCCCGTAAACATCTCTGACGCCGTTCCACTCATATTATTTACCGTTGATTTAACGTACATAAGATCTTTTAGTTCTGACTCGAGTGTTTTTTCCTTTCAATTCGCTCGGGTCAGCCTGAGCATTTCAGGGTTTGAAGACCTTACTTCTGGAGGACGAAGACGAAGATTGTATTACTATTATTTACTATATTGTTCCACTGCATCACATTGTTCCGCTGCATTGTTATTTATTACTCTTTGGTATGTGTAACTTTGATTCTGTGTTGTATAAGTATAATCAAATGTTTTGTAAAACAACTTCATGAACTTTTTATTTGATTATTATAGTCTATCGTTCTGCTGCAAGATTCTATTTTGTTTTCCTTTCTCTGCTTTTTCTTATTTACCCCAATAATAATCCACCCTTTTGTATGGTTTGAGTCCAATGTGTGTGGTTTATCGTCGATTTAAAGCGTATAAAAAGGCGGGATGTTACACATGTAGATATACATGATGGAGATTTGGTAAAGAAGAGATTAAATCGATTAAGGTAATTAAGATATTTAATTATTTTAATTAATATCATTTCATATTTAATTAATATCTTTTTCATATGAGGTCCAATCGAGAAGCGGACTTCGCCGTTGCACTCATAGGGAGATTATCTACGATATGTTTAGGTACGGAATGGATCTAGGCATTTGAGAAATTATAGCTCAAATGAGCAGAATTATAACTCTAAATTTATATTTATGTATAAATTCTCATAATTATATATATTGAAAAAATTACCTAGGAAAGGTAAAATAATATATAAGTAATTAGTTTCCTCATTTGATTGGATTGGTTTGAGTAAATATTCGAGACAATTGGTTAAGATCCTAGATATATAGATATTGTATCCTACTCGTATTGAATAGAATTAAATGTAGTTAATCTTGATTTATAGCATGGTTATAAATTAATTAAAACTCAAAGTTTCAATTATATTAGTGATAAAAATATTATTATATATTTTATTACTAATCAAAAATCAGAACTATGACCTTTAAAATAAGCTGTAAGGCTAAAATAATGACTTAGGCAGGTTAAACTTGTATTAAAATGGCTTTGAAGTTTATCTAGCAATGATATTGGTTGATTATAGTGTTAATCAATATCTATCTAACTAATGAGTTTATATGAAGGTGATTTGAAAAGTTAGAAATAACAAAGAAGTATTATATTATTTAATAGTGTCAGATTAAGGTTATAAAATCTTAATATTGTTATAATATGATTTATTAGTTTTAGACCCTAAGAAATGGTTTGTGATATATGGACATATTTATCTATGTATTTATACATGAGCTATATAATATTTTAAGGCCTTATTAATAGCTACACTTAATTTTAATAGAAGAATCAAGTGATAGTAAGCTAATAATTCGTAGAAGGTATAATTGTAGATTGGTTAAATACGATGCATTTTGTTGAATTCGTTATATGATTTTATGCCCGAATGGTTATCGTTATCGAGATGATAGACTTGTTGCTTTGGTTGTTCAATTTCTTCATATATGTAAATGTGCATGATATGTGCTTATTAGTTCCATATTGTTGGACTGGTTATATATGTACATGCATACAGTTTATGTGATTTATATATTTCTATATGTATAAATATAGTTCTAGTATGTCAAACTTAGGGCTACTAGGAGATGCGTAGAATATTATATATGTATATGTGGGTGTGTGTGTATGTGTATTGATATCGACTTAAAGTGTTTAAACATAGTTTCAGTATGTTTGACTTAGGGCTATCGATTGGTTCATGGAATCCATTATACCATTGAGGCATACAACCTGTAGACGTGGTTTTGGAGTAGGGGCAAAGAGAGATTAGGATGCCAATCTAGAGTAGGTTATACACTGTGGGTTTGTATGGACAGGTGCTGCGACATGACCTATATGCCAACTTTTTTGAGGTGTTAGTTTTCAGAGGAATCCATAACAATTGTGGCTCTCGATAGGTCTCTTTGGTAGCTAATGGAAATTCAATGTAATTTATCGACACACAATTGAAGCATATGTATAGTTCGATATGGCAGACATGGGGTTACTCGAAAGTGGATGAAATCTATTATGTAGATATATAAATATGCAGTTTAAGTGATTTATGTATGTATGTATGTGTGTGTGTGTGTGTGGATAGTTATAGTTATAGATGCACGGTCTGGGTGATATATATTGGTTTGGTATGCCTGCCTTGTGGCAACCGAGTAGTGCAAGGCACTTCAAGAACAAATCACGAGCCATACGGGACTATGGTACTTTAATGTTGTGTACCCACATGGGAAGGGTGTATGCAAGGTTTAGCGTTTAGTTTCGGCATGTTGGTATAGATAATCGAAAGGAAAGGATGATAGTAACGGAATCCATTATGATATTGATGTGCATGACCTGCAGACGTGGTCTCGGAGCAAGGGTGGAGAGGATTAGAAAATTCTAAAGTAAGTCACATATTGTTGCATTGTACAGATGGGTGCTGCGACAGGACCTACATGCCAACTTCTATCGAGGTGCTGGTTTTTAGGGAATTCCACAATATAGTTGTGGCTCTCGATAGGTCTCTTTGGTAGCTAATGACAAGTAGAGACGCGTATCAGTTAAAAATATATGTATTTTAATTTTGGGTACAAAGATGCGATGTTAGTAGCATTGTTCTATCGCTGTATTTGTTTTACATTTCAGATGCTTGATAAGGACCTTTGAATCGTCCATAGCGGACTCCACCCATCTTTAATGATGGGTATCAATTTATTATCAATTTTTCATTTACCATTATATTGTGTGTAGCATATTACTTGTTTGATGGTATTATTATGATATCTATATTACCCTTGCATTTGTATATTGGGTTACCTTTATCACGATATGCTATTATGTATCAACCACACTATATTAGTTGCATTGCCTCGTCGATGATAGGAGAAGAGAATGTTATGGTATGATTTCCTACCTTTGAGTTGGGTTTACTTTATTTTTTATGGCCAATCCATATTATCCCTTACACATGTTTGTAGAGAGGGATGGAAATACTTCGGTAATTTCCTATTTATCTGTATATGGTTTTGATATATGTTTGCGCCAAAATTGGTCACAAACACCCAATACCGCGAAAGCACCCATTTATCAACACAGATCAACAAAAATCAATATAGAATTCAGATCTAAGCAACAACAATCACAATAATTCACAGATAAAAATCACAAACACAGGATTTATAGTGGTTCGGCGATCTTGCCTACGTCCACTTTGAAGGTTCTCTCTTTATTGATTCACTTGATGGTAATGATTGATTACAATGGATTGCAGTTGATGATAGCTTTGAAATCTGAATACAACAGCGATAATGAAGTATGGAGTTTAATCCGGCAGAGTCTGGACGTTCAATGGTGGAAGCTCCAAAAGATCCACTTTTCTGAAGGCTTCAGGGTGCTATTTATAGGCGTAGGAGGCCCAGATCTCGCTCAAACTTCGGGAGACTTCTTCTGGCACGTGAGTGGGTCTACGCGACCGACCCCACCAAGTTTCGAATCGATCTGACATCGATTCGAAGTGATTTCGAACCCATCAAGAAATGGTCCAATCGAGCTGAAATTTGAAACACTGGCTTTCGTGGATTTGCTTGTCATGTCTTGTCAATTCTGGCACAATCCGGACTCAGACAAAATTCATCGATATCCATAGCGAAGCGAAGTACGACCAATCTCTGATATGAACTGTTTCTTATTTTCGAACAATCTTTTGGTATCACGGCTTTGCCCAAAAGCGGGATAACATTTGCCCCCCAAAACGTGCCTGAGCTCTCAAACTTGTCCGCCATTGTTGTACCCCTTCCCCTCTATTTATAGAGTGAGGTTGGGGGCAGGGGTCTTGGATGTTTATAGCTGCTGGTGGGCCTGGGCTGAAGCAATCTGGCCTGGCACATCTGGTTCGATGTTCCTTGGTTCGGCCGTGCTTGGAGAGAAGGATGGAGAAGCTTTGGTTCGGCGGTCACCTGGTTCGGTGTAGGGTGGTCCGGTGTTGTTTCTCGTCCGGTAGTGGGTTGTTGGAGTTGTGGTTCGGTGGCAGTTGGTTTGGCAGGACGGGGGAGACGAGTTGGTTCGGTATTGAAGGGGTGTACTTGGTTCGGTAGTGAGTTGGGAATGCCGAATGAACTTCTATATTTGGGAGTGCCGAATAAGCTCTTGTATTGGGAATGCCGGATGAACCAAGGCATCTTGAATGCCGAATGAGATTTCGCTCTACATTGCCGAATGAAACTTTAAACCTTTGATACCGAATGGACTTTTATACTTGAATCATGAGTGAAATCCCAGACTTATATACGCTTGCTGGCTGCTTCTTCTTGGTTCGGTCGTGGTGGAAATGCACACAACATTGATATTCCAGTTTTGACCAAAAATGGGATAACACTTTACCCCCCAAAACATGCCTTGCGATAGGAAGGCGTGTTTTGTAATGCCATGAGCTAGATGTTCATATCCTGTTGATGTCCTTGCGGTAGGAAGGCTTGTTTTGTAATGCCATGAGTTGGATGTTCATATCCTGTTGACAACCTGTAAAGAGCTTGATATTTTATATGGCCCCAAATGACGACCGTTCGGGATCGAGCTATTTGGGATGAAGCGCGGCCGTTCATGGTCAAGCGCCTAACTTCAAATGACGACCATTCGCGATCGAGTCATTTGTGGTGAAGTGCGACCGTTCGCGGTCAAGCGTCTAAACCCATGCGACGATCGTTCGAGATCGAGTCATTTGCGATGGAATGTGATCGTTCACGGTCAAGCGCTTTACTTCAAATGACGACCGTTCGGGATCGAGCCATTCGAGGTAAAGTGCGACCGAACCCGGTCAGAGGGCGGACCTCAAATGGCGACCGTTCGCGATCAAGCCACTTGGGGTGAAATGTGACCGTTCACGGACGGTGCCGTTCGCGGCAAAAGATGAAATGGGACCGTTCGCGGTCAAGCGCCTTACTTCGGATGACGATCGTTCGAGATCGAGCCATTCGTGGTAAGGTGCGACTGTTGGCGGTCAGGGGGTGGACCTCAAATGGCGACCATTCGCGATCGAGCCATTTGTGGCGAGATGAGTTGTGCCGTTCGAGGCGAGTTTGTGACTGTTCGAAGTCGGGTGCCGTTCGAGGCGAATTGTGACCGTTCGAGGTCAGGTGCCGTTCGAGGCGAGTTGTGACCGTTCGCGGTCGGGTGCCGTTCGAGGCGAACTGTGACCGTTCGAGGTCGGGTGCCGTACGAGGCGAATTGTGACCGTTCGAGGTCGGGTGCCGTTCGAGGCGAATTGTGACCGTTCGAGGTCGGGTGCCGTTCGAGGCGAATTTTGACCGTTCGAGGTCGGGTGCCGTTCGAGGCGAGTTGTGACCGTTCGCGGTCGGGTGCCGTTCGAGGCAAGAAAGTGTGCCCGGGAGGGTTTGGTATTATTGTGACGAACCACTTTTCCATACCCTTTGAATCGACAATAAACCACACATGTCAAACTCAAATTGCACGAATAAGCGGATCATTAAGGGTAGAAAGAAAATAAAGACAGAACAGAATCTCACACGAATGGAATAACATATATTATTTCAATAATAATCTTTACAGCGGAAAATTTTAAATACAATATCAGAGTCTAACCTAAATTCAGCTTGGACAGTTATAAACATCTGTCCTTACAATTGCTGACACACATTAAACAAAATACACTAAGCAAAGCGGATAAAGATAGAATACGTCCATACGATGATGAAGATCTCCAGTTCTCCTCTGGAAACTCCAACCGTCTTCAACTAAACCTGAAACTACTCGGATCTGACCCGAGTATTAAAAATACCCGGATCAGGCTTGATAAAACAGCGTGAGATACTCGAAGTTTAAATGACTATATTATCAAAACCTTTGAAAAGAATGGTATCTCATAAGACCACGACCATACATAAACACGGACGGGTTTTTACCTTATGATAACCAAAACGCTTCATACCAAAAATCACTTGATATTATTTTTAATGACATTCTTTTGAAAACACTTTTCAAATAAACTTATTCAAATAAGGTACCAATATCTGGACTAAGTCTAACAGATATATCCGGACTGGGTCAACGGAATATACCGAACGGAATATATGATACCAGAAGGGGGTAGCTGAAATGTTTGCAAGTCGTTACAGCTATTTTGGGAATACAATCAAAACCGTATGTACCGTATTGGGTTTGGATTTCCAACATGATAGGAAACTAGTGGAAAGATCAATCTGTATCCACGGCTTACGTCCATGACTCAGACGCCGTTATACAACAACATAAATGGCTAAAAGTGGATGCAATCTGCGAATAACATCCAATGACTCAGACTTCGCACATCCCTGCCATGAGGCCCAGATGCATCTGGTACCTAGGGCTCAGAACATCTGATAACCCAAATCACTACTACCTGAAATGCGAGCATACATCTGACCACATAGAATCCCATCATAACCGGGGTGTGAGGCTCGCGAGGCTACGCTCAATTCAAACCAAGCCACGCTTTTTTTCATACAAAGCCACGCTTTTTTTTTTCATACAAAGCCACGCTTTTTCATAACAAGTTCCACTTTGAATGCCACATTGTCATTCCACGTCACACGACTGATTTCTAGAAAAGTATAACTTCCTGAGCACGTATGTCTCGGGAAAGGGTGTTAAGCTAAAAGAAGTTGCCTTCTCCGCCACCAACTGATATACATTTATAGAAACCACTCAAATGTGATTTAGAATACAATGTCAGACAAACATCTATACAAGTTCGTTCTAGGACTGAACGAAACCGAAGGCACTTTCCTCGGCCATTACTAGGCGAGAAGCCCTTGCAATCCGAAAAAATCTCCATCACGAGGAGACCACTGCTATAAATAACTCTATAATGGTGGCCAACCAGAGCATGTTCAACAAGCAGTCTTCACGCTATAAAGATCCACGGTCTTCAATAATCATCATCTTCAACATGTCTTCACTTTCGAACGTATACATTGGTTCGAAGTGGTTTTCGGATAGGAATTAATCAAATCCGACTCCGGTTCCTTCGAAACCAATCATCGCTTTAAAAGATGTTAAGTTCATAAGTGGATATCAATCATCAATCAATTACTTCATCTTTTATCAAATCAAATATCTATCTCAGATATAATCTTTTCAATTTATTCCATTTTCATTTCAAATGTATATGGAATCATTAAGCCTCATTTATCAATCATTTGATTTATTTAAACCTTTCTTAAATCTTGGAATAATTCTAAATCATTTTCTTCTTTACTTAGGAAAATCTTTCCAAATCATTCGTTTAATCTCAATCAAGGATTTCTTACACTTAAGTTATAACTTTTAACTTAGGGAAAATATTCCCAAATCATTCATTAAATCTAAATCAAAGATTTCTTTCTTAACTTCAAATCATATTCTTGCTAATCAAAGATTTTCATAATAGAGCACTATTGCCATCATAAATATGGTAAATTTCACCTCCAGGGACTAATGGAAAGTTTCACCTCTAGGGACTAATGGCAAGTTTCACCTCTAGGGACTAATGGCAAGTTTCACCTCTAGGGACTAGTGGCAAGTAATCCTACATTTTGAATATCTTTGTCTTTAACTATTTTTATCTTCGATATATTTTATCTCGAAAATTATTTTGAAGGGGTTTTCTTTTCTTTTATCTTAGAAAAATTTAAATATGATCTTTTTAGAGCATCCGGGCTTTCCTTTCGATCTATTCCACCCCTCGCCTAAGAAGAGAAAACATAGGCCAGGTAAGTTCAGGGCACTGGTTGCTCCATCCCTAACCTTAGTTAAACACCTTGTTTACCTTCCCAGATCTCACAGGTGGGACAAATGTACTAGTCGTTTCCGCATACTCAGCTTTTCAGCTTTATTTTAGAATTGCTTATAAATATTCCAAATTATCTTTTCAAAATTCTTAATTATCCTTTCCAAAACATTCACAATTGATTCTGGGAAACGTCGTTACATTTAAACTCATATTCCAAAAGTTATAGAATTCACAGCATAAAAGTGCTGCGGAAAGTGCTATATAAGCTTATTTGATTTAAACAACTTTTAAAACATTCGATAATTCATATTTTCCAA
This sequence comes from Allium cepa, assembly GCA_030765085.1. NCBI lineage: Eukaryota > Viridiplantae > Streptophyta > Magnoliopsida > Asparagales > Amaryllidaceae > Allium > Allium cepa. The sequence goes on along the minus strand of CM060935.1, from coordinate 38,473,027 downwards.
TCCAAATCTCTTTTAAATAATTTAAATAGATTTATCAAATTTATTTCATATTTTTAATACTTTAAAAATATCATTTATAAAGAAATCCCGTTTTGGATTCCGAACTGCAAAACCGCGATGTTTTTAGAAAATTGTTTTGGACATATTTTAAAATCTACTTGACGAAATCTTGATTTTCTTTCTTCGTTGGAAAACTATTATCATTGTAAACCAAATAATTTTTATTTCGAAGAAATCCGAGTTATAAATCATTCTCTACATCAATTTGAAGTTACGGGTCGAAATTTACGAACCGCCACTACGCGACAAGCTCGGTTTTGACCAATTTTGAGAATTGCTTCGGAACTTGTCCGAAGCACTTCGAATTCTTTTTAAACCATATTTAAACTCTTTTAACTTATTTAAAATCATTAAGAGGCTAAATATTTCCACACACATTTGTATGGATTTTAATTCTCATGTAATTAACTTTGCTTACTAACCATTTCTCTTATCATTTATCAAACCAAGTTATCATCCATATTACAAACATTAAATCAACCAATTTTGCAACCAAATTATCAAACATTCAAACATTCAACATGTTTATACTTTCAAATCATTATACTTGAAATAACTTATGGATTAATTAGTAAATAAGAGTACTCACCTTTTGACCAAAAGATTAACTTCCTACCAACATTCATTTACAAACAACACTTCACTTAAACTCTCTTATCTTCACCAAATCTTTTCCGTAGACTTTCCTTTTGATTCCGACAACACTTCCTTCCCTTTTTCTCGCTTCGAAGCTTCACAACTTGCTCCTCCTCCACTATAGGTTCGGCCACACCTTCCTCCTCCTCTTCCTCTTTGTTTCTTCACTTTTTAGATGCTAAACCATGTTCTAATGGTATTCTAAGGTCTTTGGCAAGGTTTGGTGGTGTTTGGAGTTGATTTGATATGGTTTTGAAAAAGTTAGTAAGGATTTGGAAGAGAAGAAGAAGCCATTAAAGAGAGCTTCAAGAAAGAAGAAGAAGATAGAAAATGGTGTAAAATAAAGTGGAAGAATGGTGGTCTTATTTATAGAAAAAGTTTTGGATTAAAATAATATTTTGTAAAAAGACCAAAATACCCTTACTTACTTCTTAAGCATTCTTATTTTTTTTCAACACTTAACATCACATTTAAAATCATTACTTTATGTCATTTTCACTTAGATATTAAGTAAAGAATATCATAATTATGTTGGCTTTGATTTGATATTGATTTGATGTTTACTTTTGACTTTTCTTACTTACTTTTCTTAATTCTTACTTACTTTTCTTAATTGCTTCTAGAAGTTTCTAACCTTATTTAGTAAAAGTAAACTTGATTAGTAAATTAATTAATACTTATACTATTTGAATATATGTTCCTATATAAGAAAATAAAGATGCGGCGACGTTGCGACAACTTTTAATCGACAAAACGTCGTTTTCCGACAAAATATTTTACGGTCATATTTTGACGTTTTAGTTAAACTATTTATTTATGTAAACCAAATTTAAAAATGAACTTTTTACTTCTTTAAATAAATTAAAACAAGTCTCTTTATATTTTAAAATCATATTTAAATAATACCAAAATCTCAAATTTTACGGTGTATGTAAAACTGACAAAATGCAACAAAATTTGGTTATTTTTGTAAAACAATTATTAACATACTTATAAGTATTTTAATATACTTTTATTATCTTTATTAGATGTTTTCAATAAGATTTATATTTTTAAATAAACATTTAGACCTATTTATTTAAGCATTTATTTATACTTAGCAAAACTTAACTTTTGTTGATTTGTTCTAAAATCCAAATTTATACTTTTTAATTTATTATCTATAAGAATAAATAACTTCTCTATCATTGTCTATATATAACTTGTTTATTTAGGTTTTAAACCTTTTTTTAACTTTAAAACAAACGAAATCTCTCATTTTCGAAGTAGCGAAATTACGGGTCGTTACATTCTCCCCTACTTAAAAGAATTTCGTCCTCGAAATTGCCCAAACAAAAGTTTGCCTAAAACATTTATTTTTAAACTTAATTCCATATAATATACACAGATCATCCGTATAAAAATATCTTATTCGATCTCCTATTCGAATACACAACTTTATTTCCGAACTAGTATCGATCCCCCGATCCTCTAGTGCGGACTTTAATCAGGCTCTTTGCTCAAAAACCTTTGCTTTCCTTGCATAGTGCTAAACTATGATAGAAAACTCAAGTACCCAACCATAAACCCTAATCAATGTTCGTCGTCAAGAATCGAGTGATAAATCCTTTTTCGGATCGGTGTAAACACCTCAAAGTTCCAAACTCGAATATTAGATCAACATTTGTGTGACGAAATGATCTACATATAACATATGTATTAATTAACTCTCAAAAAAACTTTCTAAACTTTTATCTTAAGCTTAAACACTTTATAAAGGTGCTTCTTTATATAATCCCTTTAATTATTTATTTCCAAATATTTTTATTAAAGGAAAATATTCCAAAGAAACCATTTTTCACCCAAAAGATGATTTTTCTCTATTATAATTTTTCTTCCCACGATTCTTCAACTTAGTATATTTCTTTTAACACTAATATTATTTATGAATCATTTCATAAAACTATCGCTTAAGTTGATTACATCTTATAACTTATGCAAATCAATCACTTTTAAAGACTTAAGTCCAAATTCTTAATTAATGTTGGACTTTATTAATAAAACATTTTCTAGGTTATAACTTCCCCTTTTTTATTTATAATCACATTTATACTTATCCAATTTCATTTACTCAGAATATTTCACAACCTTTTTACAAAAGTTTTCACAAATTCTTAGATTTGAGTTTGGTGTGATTCGGAAATTTTCGACTGTCCAAAATCGTCGAGAATCCCGCTTTTATCTTATCAATTAGCGATTCCAATTTATCTTTAGTTTAAACACTTTTATAAAGATTACTAATTAATGATTCACATTATTTTAACTTAAGAAAATTATATAGATTGAGTAACTCCAAAACAATCCAAGGAACTGGGTACTACCAATAATATCATATATCCTCTTCACAAGAAGAGTAATACTTAAGAGAAGTGCTTACCATCCGAACACATCACTTGCCCATTTTTAGTTTATTTTCGAGTCAATCGAATTAGTTATCATAAAACACCTCTTTTTATATTTGAAATAATACCATTTTCAAAATCCTTTAGAGATTACTTTGTAAAACCTATCTTATAAATTCATTTTATCTTATATTAATTAATCTTCATTTAAATTACCACAATTGTTTTACTCGAACTTAAATTCTCATTCCTTAAACAAATCTTACTATCAAACACCCTATAGTCAAATCGTGAAACTTAATTCACAAGGTATTTGTACTTAAACCTTTAAATCAAACAATTGATCAATTTATGATAGTAACTTAACATTATCATTTCTTAATTTGTTATTTTAGAATAAGTATTAAAGATCTTAATTACCTTATCAGATTTCTTGCTTATCGATTATCTTTATGAAACATCTTATAGTCAAACTGTGAAATTCTAATCACAAGACGTTCATATTTAAATTTCACTAATCCTGATTTCTAACTATACAGCTTTTCAAAAAAATGTACTTTATATTCAAAATATAATCCTAGGTAAAATTATTTCATTTACCATTTTCTTCAAAATTAGTGTGTCGGTTCGCCTTGTTTAAGTGTTTAGGAACCCTCATCGATAACGGTGATCAAGCGCATCGATCAGAATCTATAAATCACTCAATAGATAAATCAACACAAAACATTTTATTAGTTACTAACAAATACGCGCTCATATATAATACACTCAAACTCATTCTAGGGTGTTACTAACCCTATCCCTAATGAGTTACTCATCCTAGGGTATTACTAACCCTATCTCTGATGAGTCTTTACCCAACCAAAGCCAAGGTTCTCGCTTAACCTTCAGCTCTGATACCAAATGTGACGAACCACTTTTCCATACCCTTTGAATCGACAATAAACCACACATGTCAAACTCAAATTGCACGAATAAGCGGATCATTAAGGGTAGAAAGAAAATAAAGACAGAACAGAATCTCACACGAATGGAATAACATATATTATTTCAATAATAATCTTTACAGCGGAAAATTTTAAATACAATATCAGAGTCTAACCTAAATTCAGCTTGGACAGTTATAAACATCTGTCCTTACAATTGCTGACACACATTAAACAAAATACACTAAGCAAAGCGGATAAAGATAGAATACGTCCATACGATGATGAAGATCTCCAGTTCTCCTCTGGAAACTCCAACCGTCTTCAACTAAACCTGAAACTACTCGGATCTGACCCGAGTATTAAAAATACCCGGATCAGGCTTGATAAAACAGCGTGAGATACTCGAAGTTTAAATGACTATATTATCAAAACCTTTGAAAAGAATGGTATCTCATAAGACCACGACCATACATAAACACGGACGGGTTTTTACCTTATGATAACCAAAACGCTTCATACCAAAAATCACTTGATATTATTTTTAATGACATTCTTTTGAAAACACTTTTCAAATAAACTTATTCAAATAAGGTACCAATATCTGGACTAAGTCTAACAGAATATATCCGGACTGGGTCAACGGAATATACCGAACGGAATATATGATACCAGAAGGGGGTAGCTGAAATGTTTGCAAGTCATTACAGCTATTTTGGGAATACAATCAAAACCGTATGTACCGTATTGGGTTTGGATTTCCAACATGATAGGAAACTAGTGGAAAGATCAATCTGTATCCACGGCTTACGTCCATGACTCAGACGCCGTTATACAACAACATAAATGGCTAAAAGTGGATGCAATCTGCGAATAACATCCAATGACTCAGACTTCGCACATCCCTGCCATGAGGCCCAGATGCATCTGGTACCTAGGGCTCAGAACATCTGATAACCCAAATCACTACTACCTGAAATGCGAGCATACATCTGACCACATAGAATCCCATCATAACCGGGGTGTGAGGCTCGCGAGGCTACGCTCAATTCAAACAAAGCCACGCTTTTTTTCATACAAAGCCACGCTTTTTTTTTTCATACAAAGCCACGCTTTTTCATAACAAGTTCCACTTTGAATGCCACATTGTCATTCCACGTCACACGACTGATTTCTAGAAAAGTATAACTTCCTGAGCACGTATGTCTCGGGAAAGGGTGTTAAGCTAAAAGAAGTTGCCTTCTCCGCCACCAACTGATATACATTTATAGAAACCACTCAAATGTGATTTAGAATACAATGTCAGACAAACATCTATACAAGTTCGTTCTAGGACTGAACGAAACCGAAGGCACTTTCCTCGGCCATTACTAGGCGAGAAGCCCTTGCAATCCGAAAAAATCTCCATCACGAGGAGACCACTGCTATAAATAACTCTATAATGGTGGCCAACCAGAGCATGTTCAACAAGCAGTCTTCACGCTATAAAGATCCACGGTCTTCAATAATCATCATCTTCAACATGTCTTCACTTTCGAACGTATACATTGGTTCGAAGTGGTTTTCGGATAGGAATTAATCAAATCCGACTCCGGTTCCTTCGAAACCAATCATCGCTTTAAAAGATGTTAAGTTCATAAGTGGATATCAATCATCAATCAATTACTTCATCTTTTATCAAATCAAATATCTATCTCAGATATAATCTTTTCAATTTATTCCATTTTCATTTCAAATGTATATGGAATCATTAAGCCTCATTTATCAATCATTTGATTTATTTAAACCTTTCTTAAATCTTGGAATAATTCTAAATCATTTTCTTCTTTACTTAGGAAAATCTTTCCAAATCATTCGTTTAATCTCAATCAAGGATTTCTTACACTTAAGTTATAACTTTTAACTTAGGGAAAATATTCCCAAATCATTCATTAAATCTAAATCAAAGATTTCTTTCTTAACTTCAAATCATATTCTTGCTAATCAAAGATTTTCATAATAGAGCACTATTGCCATCATAAATATGGTAAATTTCACCTCCAGGGACTAATGGAAAGTTTCACCTCTAGGGACTAATGGCAAGTTTCACCTCTAGGGACTAATGGCAAGTTTCACCTCTAGGGACTAGTGGCAAGTAATCCTACATTTTGAATATCTTTGTCTTTAACTATTTTTATCTTCGATATATTTTATCTCGAAAATTATTTTGAAGGGGTTTTCTTTTCTTTTATCTTAGAAAAATTTAAATATGATCTTTTTAGAGCATCCGGGCTTTCCTTTCGATCTATTCCACCCCTCGCCTAAGAAGAGAAAACATAGGCCAGGTAAGTTCAGGGCACTGGTTGCTCCATCCCTAACCTTAGTTAAACACCTTGTTTACCTTCCCAGATCTCACAGGTGGGACAAATGTACTAGTCGTTTCCGCATACTCAGCTTTTCAGCTTTATTTTAGAATTGCTTATAAATATTCCAAATTATCTTTTCAAAATTCTTAATTATCCTTTCCAAAACATTCACAATTGATTCTGGGAAACGTCGTTACATTTAAACTCATATTCCAAAAGTTATAGAATTCACAGCATAAAAGTGCTACGGAAAGTGCTATATAAGCTTATTTGATTTAAACAACTTTTAAAACATTCGATAATTCATATTTTCCAATCCAAATCTCTTTTAAATCATTTAAATAGATTTATCAAATTTATTTCATATTTTTAATACTTTAAAAATATCATTTATAAAGAAATCCCGTTTTGGATTCCGAACTGCAAAACCGCGATGTTTTTAGAAAATTGTTTTGGACATATTTTAAAATCTACTTGACGAAATCTTGATTTTCTTTCTTCGTTGGAAAACTATTATCATTGTAAACCAAATAATTTTTATTTCGAAGAAATCCGAGTTATAAATCATTCTCTACATCAATTTGAAGTTACGGGTCGAAATTTACGAACCGCCACTACGCGACAAGCTCGGTTTTGACCAATTTTGAGAATTGCTTCGGAACTTGTCCGAAGCACTTCGAATTCTTTTTAAACCATATTTAAACTCTTTTAACTTATTTAAAATCATTAAGAGGCTAAATATTTCCACACACATTTGTATGGATTTTAATTCTCATGTAATTAACTTTGCTTACTAACCATTTCTCTTATCATTTATCAAACCAAGTTATCATCCATATTACAAACATTAAATCAACCAATTTTGCAACCAAATTATCAAACATTCAAACATTCAACATGTTTATACTTTCAAATCATTATACTTGAAATAACTTATGGATTAATTAGTAAATAAGAGTACTCACCTTTTGACCAAAAGATTAACTTCCTACCAACATTCATTTACAAACAACACTTCACTTAAACTCTCTTATCTTCACCAAATCTTTTCCGTAGACTTTCCTTTTGATTCCGACAACACTTCCTTCCCTTTTTCTCGCTTCGAAGCTTCACAACTTGCTCCTCCTCCACTATAGGTTCGGCCACACCTTCCTCCTCCTCTTCCTCTTTGTTTCTTCACTTTTTAGATGCTAAACCATGTTCTAATGGTATTCTAAGGTCTTTGGCAAGGTTTGGTGGTGTTTGGAGTTGATTTGATATGGTTTTGAAAAAGTTAGTAAGGATTTGGAAGAGAAGAAGAAGCCATTAAAGAGAGCTTCAAGAAAGAAGAAGAAGATAGAAAATGGTGTAAAATAAAGTGGAAGAATGGTGGTCTTATTTATAGAAAAAGTTTTGGATTAAAATAATATTTTGTAAAAAGACCAAAATACCCTTACTTACTTCTTAAGCATTCTTATTTTTTTTCAACACTTAACATCACATTTCAAATCATTACTTTATGTCATTTTCACTTAGATATTAAGTAAAGAATATCATAATTATGTTGGCTTTGATTTGATATTGATTTGATGTTTACTTTTGACTTTTCTTACTTACTTTTCTTAATTCTTACTTACTTTTCTTAATTGCTTCTAGAAGTTTCTAACCTTATTTAGTAAAAGTAAACTTGATTAGTAAATTAATTAATACTTATACTATTTGAATATATGTTCCTATATAAGAAAATAAAGATGCGGCGACGTTGCGACAACTTTTAATCGACAAAACGTCGTTTTCCGACAAAATATTTTACGGTCATATTTTGACGTTTTAGTTAAACTATTTATTTATGTAAACCAAATTTAAAAATGAACTTTTTACTTCTTTAAATAAATTAAAACAAGTCTCTTTATATTTTAAAATCATATTTAAATAATACCAAAATCTCAAATTTTACGGTGTATGTAAAACTGACAAAATGCAACAAAATTTGGTTATTTTTGTAAAACAATTATTAACATACTTATAAGTATTTTAATATACTTTTATTATCTTTATTAGATGTTTTCAATAAGATTTATATTTTTAAATAAACATTTAGACCTATTTATTTAAGCATTTATTTATACTTAGCAAAACTTAACTTTTGTTGATTTGTTCTAAAATCCAAATTTATACTTTTTAATTTATTATCTATAAGAATAAATAACTTCTCTATCATTGTCTATATATAACTTGTTTATTTAGGTTTTAAACCTTTTTTTAACTTTAAAACAAACGAAATCTCTCATTTTCGAAGTAGCGAAATTACGGGTCGTTACAATTATCGATGCCAAGGTCACGTTCGGGTGAGTTCCTGGATCGTTTATGTGCCTGTTGGAGGCGAATAAGTGTGCCCGTAGAGGCTTGGTATTGTTGATACCAGGTTCACGTTCGAGTGGGTCCCTGGATCGTTTTCCAGATTTCATGTTCGGGGGAGTTTCTGAATCAAATACTTTGGCGGTTCATCGCCGTACAAGAGGTGCTTGTGGACCGTTCGCGATCCAACGGGTATACAAGTAAATTTGCAAATATCAAAGCAATAATCATACGAATTCCACAACAGGAATGTTCAAGTCAAGATCAAAGCAAGAGCAAGACAAGGATGTCAAAGTGTAAACTCTTACTATGGTGCGGTCAGTAGTCATTCAGAGCATGCCTATGGATCGTGCGCGATCGCTTACATGTGTAAATGATCTAACCGTGTTAGTGAGAGGTTTGCGACTTATTCATCTCTTTCGACCTGCCCCCCCGAGTTCAGGAGGGAATTTTACCTGCCCCCTGGATGAGCGTTCATTCCTTACCAGGTTGCTCAGAGGCCCCTATCTCTCTCTCTGGGATTGGATCAACATGCTCCAAGTGTGGTGCCCCCATGCAGGATCGATGCCTGATTAGCTTCTGAAGAAGCCTCTTGATTTTCCTTCATGTTCACATCTCTCTGACCTTGATCTTCTGCTTGATTGTCTCGCCATGACTCTTCCAATCTGAATCTCTAAACTCTCATATTCAAATTCCAAGCGGTAGAATCCTTAAGTTCAATTCTCGGTGAAAGCACCAAAATGTTTGCGCCAAAATTGGTCACAAACACCCAATACCGCGAAAGCACCCGTTTATCAACACAGATCAGCAAAAATCAATATAGAATTCAGATCTAAGCAACAACAATCACAATAATTCACAGATAACAATCACAAACATAGAATTTATAGTGGTTCGGCGATCTTGCCTACGTCCACTTTGAAGGTTCTCTCTTTATTGATTCACTTGATGGTAATGATTGATTACAATGGATTGCAGTTGATGATAGCTTTGAAATCTGAATACAACAGCGATAATGAAGTATGGAGTTTAATCCGGCAGAGTCTGGACGTTCAATGGTGGAAGCTCCAAAAGATCCACTTTTCTGAAGGCTTCAGGGTGCTATTTATAGGCGTAGGAGGCCCAGATCTCGCTCAAACTTCGGGAGACTTCTTCTGGCACGTGAGTGGGTCCACGCGACCGACCCCACCAAGTTTCGAATCGATCTGACATCGATTCGAAGTGATTTCGAACCCATCAAGAAATGGTCCAATCGAGCTGAAATTTGAAACACTGGCTTTCGTGGATTTGCTTGTCATGTCTTGTCAATTCTGGCACAATCCGGACTCAGACAAAATTCATCGATATCCATAGCGAAGCGAAGTACGACCAATCTCTGAGATGAACTGTTTCTTGTTTTCAAACAATCTTTTGGTATCACGTCTTTGCCAAAAAGCGGGATAACATTTGCCCCCCAAAACGTGCCTGAGCTCTCAAACTTGTCCGCCATTGTTGTACCCCTGCCCCTCTATTTATAGAGTGAGGTTGGGGGCAGGGGTCTTGGATGTTTATAGCTGCTTGTGGGCCTGGGCTGAAGCAATCTGGCCTGGCACATCTGGTTCGGCGTTCCTTGGTTCGGCCGTGCTTGGAGAGAAGGATGGAGAAGCTTTGGTTCGGCGGTCACCTGGTTCGGTGTAGGGTGGTCCGGTGTTGGTTCTCGTCCGGTAGTGGATTGTTGGAGTTGTGGTTCGGTGGCAGTTGGTTTGGCAGGACGGGGGAGACGAGTTGGTTCGGTATTGAAGGGGTGTACTTGGTTCGGCAGTGAGTTGGGAATGCCGAATGAACTTCTATATTTGGGAGTGCCGAATGAGCTCTTGTATTGGGAATGCCGGATGAACCAAGGCATCTTGAATGCCGAATGAGATTTCGCTCTACATTGCCGAATGAAACTTTAAACCTTTGATACCGAATGGACTTTTATACTTGAATCATGAGTGAAATCCCAGAATTATATACGCTTGCTGGCTGCTTCTTCTTGGTTCGGTCGTGGTGGAAATGCACACAACTTTGATATTCCAGTTTTGACCAAAAATGGGATAACAATATACAATAATTTAAAATAGTTTTCCTCATACCAGGCTTTATGACCGAGCCACATTTTATGTTTGTTTTTTTATGTCATGACAGCTCTTGCGTACTCAATTGAGTAGTTTAGGAGTTGGTTGCTTTTGGGGATACACTTTTAGGTCAGTAGGAACAATTTGGAGGCGAAGTCGATATTTTGGATATATATCAGCTGTTATCGTAGTTCATGATGGATATGCTATTTATATATGAGACATGTTGCATCAGATATTGTATTCTGAGTTTCTACAATGTTTTTCGTTTATCAGTTACTTCCATCAGTACAGTCTTTTATGTATTTTTTATCTTGTTATGTTCATGTCCATTTAGTATGCTATATATTATCATTCCACTATTTGATTATATCGATGTGCCTTGGTATGGTGTTTTGTTTTACCCAAACAGACTATCTTTTGTGTTATTCAGGAGTCATATGTTGTCATTCACGTTGAATCAGGGTATTGCAAAGGGTGGGTCGTTGCATAATAGATAGAAAACACCATTTTTTTTATTATCAATGAGAATTAATTACAAAGTAAATATTTGCAATAAACTACAGAATTTTCCCTAGGGCATACTCCTAACCCTACCAATCTCTAACTTCATTTGGGGCCAATTATGGAATTTCAATCCTATTCTTTCAATCAGCTTCTCAAGAACTGACCGAGCTAGAACCTTAGTGAATGGTTCTGTTATGTTATACTTGGTATCCACCCTTTGTACCACGACCTCCTCCTCCTCAACGAATTCGCTGATGAGGTGGAACTTTCGAAGAATATGTCGTGACTTATTATATGTTCTGCATTCTTTTATGATCTTTATCATCACACTGTTGTCACAAAACAATGACATTGGATTCCCTTTGTTGGGAATCACTCTATTCTCACTTAAAAACTTATGAATCTAGACCATATCCTTAGTTTCTTCATTGAGGGCAATGTACTCAGCCTCTATCTTTGAATCAGCTACTGTTTCTTGTTTGGAACTTTTTCAACTGACGGGCCTACCATTAAGCGTAAAAACATAACTCAACACCAACTTACTATTATCAACATCACTCTAAAAGCTAGAGTCTATATGCCTCTTCATAAGGAGGTCTCCATTCCCATATATTATGATTGAGTCCTAAGTACTTCTTAAATACTCTAATACTCATTTTACAATCGTCAAATTCTACAAGATTAGGCGGTATCGGCTTACGCATTCTAATATGTATGCCACATCCTATCTAGTACATAATATAGCTTAAATTATGGATTCTATAGCTGAAGCATATGGTCCCCTCTTCATACACCCCTCCTTGTCAGTAGGAGGAGCATCCTTCTTATAAAGAACGATTCTGGATTGCGTTGGAACACATCCATGCTTGGAATTTTCCATACCAAACCTTTTTAGTATGGTACATATGTACATGGATTGGGATAGTCCCAACAGCCTTTTAGAACTATCTCTATAGATCTTTGTTCACAATATATAGGTTGCTTCTTCCAAATCCTTTATGGAGAAGTTCTTGAAGAGCCAAGCTTTCATTGATTGCAATAAGGAAATGTCATTACCATCAATAAAAGATTGTCGACATATAGCATTAAGAATATAATAACATTGCCCGTTCCTTTTGGTATACGTACGCTTCCTCTTTGTTATAAATAAAACTAAATTGTTTGATTACTTTATCAAAACACTTATGCCAACTCCTTGAAGAATGTTTAAGTCCATAAATGGACTTTAACAACTTACAAGCATTGCCCTCACTCCTACTAACCACAAAACCCTCGAGCTGCAAAATATAGACGATCTATTCTAAATCACCATTTAGAAATGTCGTCTTTACATCCATTTGTCATATTTCATAGTCATAGAACGCAGCAATGGCCAGCGTAATCCGAATGAACTTAAGCACGACTATAGGCGAAAAAATCTTGTCATAATCATTGCCTTGAATTTGACAAAATCCTTTCGCAACTAGACTAGCCTTATCAGTATCTACTTGTCCATCTGCATTTATCTTTCTTTAAAAATCAATTTGCAACTGATGGGTATTATCCCTTTAGGTGCTTCAAAGAAAGTCCAAACTTTTCTTTCGTACATGGAATCCGCTCGGATTTCATTGCTCCAAGCGAGAGTACAAAGTCCGAGCCTTTACTCTGCAGTGCTTGTTGGATTGATAGAGGAGTGTCATCGTCAAAGACATAGTCCTCTTTCTTACCATCCGTGCTATGGTATATGAGATTCCCTACTAGATCTTTTAATAATTTGCATATTTTTGTATATGGGTGAACTTGGTTCTCCCACTAGTTCAACCTTCATGTTAGTTTCAAGGATCTAATCCAAGTCTAAAACTTCATTTTTAATTTCTTTTGATGGAGATTATTTTCTAAAAAGACAATATATATGGGAACAATCTCCATTTGTTCCTCTGTGTTGCAGAAAATATATCCCCTAAAATTCTTGGGATATCATATAAAATTATACAAGGTCGATCTAGCCTCATGCTTATTTGGGCCGACATTCTTAACTTAAGCCAGACAACCCACATATTCAAGTAATTGAAGTGGGGCATCTTCCCATGCCACATCTCATATAGCATCTTAGGTGTATATTTAGTGGGTAAAAAATTCAACATATATGGTGTGGTTTCCAGCGCATATCCCCAATTGATAAAGGTAACTCAGCCTTATACATAATGGAATAAACCATATCTAATGGAGTGCGATTCATTCGTACTGACACACCTTGTGTTGTAGAGTATAGGGCGGAGTAAGCTGAGAGATACTCCCATTATTTTTTAAGTATTGTTGGAACTCTTGTCCAATGTACTCGCCACCTCGATCAGATCGAAGAATCTTAATCTTTGGTTCATAAGGTTTGCTATCTCATCCTTATATTCAATAAATTTCTTACAAACATCGGATATGTTCTTCATAAGATACACTATCGTAATCTTGAGAAATCATCAGTGAAAGTTACAAAGTATGAACTGTTATCCTTAGTGATTATAGGCATCAGGCCACATACATCACAATGTACAATACCCAAGAGTTCATCAACTCTTTCATTTCTCCCACTGAAGGGGTGCTTTTTCATTTTTGCTTTAATACATGACTCGCACATGTAAAATGATTTAGAATCAAGTGATGGGAGAAAACCTTTGGTTTTTAATTTATATAATCACTTCTCACTTATATGACCTAGCCTACAATGACAAAGATAATTATTATTTATATTGTTATTCGAAGAACTACTCACAGAACAAAAATAATTTATATTGATCATACAAATGCCATCTTATAAAATACCATCAAAGACTGTTGGCGCCAAAATTAGTCACCAACACCCAAATCCATGCGAAAGCACCAAATTGCAGTCACAACTCACAGATAGAATATATGTAGAGAGTAATAATGTGAAGAACAATCAAAATTCAAATTAAAGCAGTAAAGAACAATAGATTTTATAGTGGTTCGGCTAAATCCGGCCTATGTCCACTCTAGAAATTTCCTTTTTATTGCTGTAATAACCGACTACAGTTACAATCCCAAGTTTAACGATGGCTGAGTTCCTTAGCCTTAAAGAAGAGAAAGTCAGATAGCAGAAAGAAGATCCCTTTCCTAGGACCCCACATGCTGTATTTATAGGGAAATCAAATAGGTTGGGCCTCCTGGGTACTCCGGGCCCATCAAGACCATTGCCGACCCAGGCTTAGTACTATGACCAAACCAGGTAGGCCGACCAACATATGCCGAGCTGCTTTAAACTAACTACCATGTTGAGCCACAACGACGCACCTCAGTGCCGAGCCACAAACCCTGACCAAACCATAATGCCGAGCGACATGGTCTAACCACCATGTCGAACCACATCCTCACTCTAATACTTCTCGAGCATGCCGACCCACAATACTGTGCCGAACCGCACCATCGTCCAGACAGAACCATAGATGTTGATCGACCCATGACTTCTCCAAACCAACCACAAATGCCGAGCGATCCATGACTTCCAGGCCAAACCACAAATGCCGAGCGACCCATGACTTCCAGGTTGAACCACAAATGCCGAGCGACCCATGACTTCCAGGCCGAACCACAAATGCCGAGCGACCCATGACTTCCAGGCCGAACCACGAACGCCGAGCGACCCTTGCCAAACCGCCTAAAAGACTCGAAGGAATCGTCTACATGACTCGAAGCTCGACTCCTTGTGACTATGCCGAATCCTGGATATAGATCCATGACTATTATCCATGCTTGGTCGTCCATCCATCTAGTTGACTAAAGTCCATCGCACTCCGGTCCTCAACAGTCAAGCAATCGATTTAGTTAAACCAGTCTCTTCACGGCCTTGCCAAAAAGGTGGGTTAACATTTGCCCCCCAAAACATGCCTTGCTATTGGAAGATGTGTTTTGAATAGCCTCAAATTCAATATTCGAAGTCCATATCCCGTTCATAACTATATTATGAAATCCATGACCTCTTCAGGTTGCGTTATCCTATTCCAACCTTAGCTCTTTGGTCAAGGGTTTGTAAGTTTTCCGGCCTCGGTTCTCTGACCAAGGACTTCTTGTATTATCCGGCCTCAACTCTCCGATCAAGGACTTTGATACTTGAAAGTTCGGTGTGTATACAATTATATGTGCTAATATAGTACACACGGATCGTGTAATATGGACTACAATATAAATGTGGAAATAGATGATAATAGCATAGTAAATAAAAAAATAGAAAAATCACACCAGAGATTTTTATACTGGTTCGGAGGACCGTCCTACGTCCAGTCCCAGACTTCTATCTGGATTTTCACCATTAACTACCTCGTTTCACCCGGAGGAACAGGTTTACAACACCCGAACAACCGAACGGGATTTCACGCCTCTAATACACCGAGGACTTCAACACTTGCCTCTTACAACACAGAGGACTTCAACACAAGAACAAATACAATTGTTGTTGACAACTTGTGTTCTTGAAAACACGGATTTGTCACTAGTAGTACACCCTTCCTATAATCTTATCCTCAAAGTATGCGAATGATGTTTTGAAAAGATTAAGGAAAGTATATTACTTATTGAATCAAAAGATATGAAATAGTTTCAATGATTCAATAAATAATCGAGAGCTTTTAGAATGCAGGAGTATATATAAAGTAAGATCAGAGATTAGAGTAAAAAGCATATAAAATCATGTTGTTTTAATCAACGAATTAGATGAGTTTATATAGATAAGAATGGTTGTAACTCTTTGTGAGTAGTTGCTATTAAGAGATATGATCTTTGGTGAAAGGTAAGAGATGCAACCTTTGGAGAAGAGAAGTGTCTTTTGGAAAAATTGCTTTCTGTTTAAAAACGGTCGACGGGTTAAAAAGTGACCAGTAGACAGGAATTTAAATATATATACGTTATGTGCATGTGTGCACGTTCAGTGTGCAAATTATGCAGGAACGGTCGACCGCCTATATTGTGACCGGTCGACCGGTCCCTGTAAAGTTGCACACTGAATGTGCAACTACATTCTAATCGTATATATATATTAATTTTCTTGAAAATGCATGATTATTTGAGGATAGATTTTAACAAGTTTATCACTAATATAATATCAAATAATCAATTTACAATCTAGAGTACCATATGTAGCTCTTTATAGCCATAATGACCTTGTTTTGTCGATCGCCTTTAGTTATTTGTCAGAAATCAAAAGCTTCATAAAACTTGTGACTCAACATTCTCCCCCTTTTGATTGATGACAATATATATCTGCAAATCTGAATCTCCCCCTGAGTATGTGATCTCTCTCTCTTTGAATTCTTATATATGTATGTTCCTGCAAGCAATTGTTAGCCCTTTCTCCCTCTTTGTCATCGACAAAAAGGAGTAACAGATACTAGAATAGTAGAATGAATATGATATGCATAGCAAAATAAATCATTAACACATCCAAAACATAACAGAGTATACTACAGATCATAATGTCAAATGAAAAACAAGAATAACGACACTATTTAGTACAAGTGTCGATGAATGTTTTTTAAAGAGCTAAACCATAACAGAATCTAGGATGAAGCAGATCGTATCTCCTCTTCATCATCATCATCGTCGTCATCATCATCATCTTCTTCTTCTTCCTCATCATTGTTCCCTCTAGATGATTCTCCATGTCCATGACCACTCATACCTGTAGACTCGTCAGATGATGTCCAGGTGAAAACAGGAGCAGCAGGACGTTTTCCTGGGTCTTGTGCTTGAATAGAGGTGGATGTGGAACATGATATAGCATCCCATAACATACCAAAGAATGACTTGACCTTATTGAAGCGCTTATCAATTTTAGAGTCCATTCGCTTGAGACGTGATTCAAGCAAAAATTGGTTACGCGCAATTGTTTCAAGTGATTCTTTTGTTGATGATTTTGATTTTAATAGTTTCACTTCATCGGAACGAGGACGAGAGGAAGTTGCTCTTTGTTTTCTTGGTCCTCTTTGTTGCCATTCTTCAAAAGACATAATCTCAAGATAAGGTGGAGGAAGCTTCATTCGTTTGATGGTTATTGAATCAATGCATTTTGGTTTTGAGGTTGCAGAATCAGGAGGATTTACTCCGCAAGCTAACAAAAGTCGCATGATATATTCATTGTAGAAGAAATGAGGCCGTGTAGAGTTATTTACCTTGAGAATTTCATCAAAAAGCATGTGTACCCAATTGATTTGGATTTCACTATAAATAGCATAGAGTGCTTTGAAGTTTTCTTTATATACTGCATCATAATTTCCAAGTCTAGGAAAAAGAGAATGCATCAAAACACGATGTAGTAGTCTAGCTGTCGGTCGAACTCCAATAGACTTTGTGTCATCACTATTGTCTTCTATGAACTGATGACTAGTACTATTTCGAGTGAAGACTTCGCAGAAGGTAGATGAAAACTCATCGCCTCGATTTGGTATACCAAGTATAGAGGCAATTCTAGCATAAGTAAGAAAAATTTTCTTACCACAGACCACAGACCAGATTACTCCGTTTGGATTATCAGGTTGATATTCATCGAGATTCATGTTGGCGTAAAACAATTTAATCATCAAATGATTTATCTCCACATTATTTTCTGAAAAATCAATCAATGGAGTAATGTTGGCATTATTGGCTAACCTCCGAACGCCATAAGCCGTGAAATCATCAAATTTGATAAAAGAGCCTGGATGAAACTTGTAATTTGTCATCTGATTCTATCTTGTTACAGCAATTGGACTTTGAAGCCACTTTTTGGCGGAGATGCTTAGAGATGAAGTTTCAGAGGTTGTTCCTTTCTTATATTTCTTTTGAGGAGGAGCCATTGTTGGAAGATTTGAGATTTGGGAATTGAAAATAGGAAACTAGGGATTGTGATTTTGGGAAAAAGAATAGCTTGAGTCAAAAGAGATAGAGGGTAGAAGGAAAAATGACGCATAGGTATATATAAAAACTGAAAATACGTCAACCGGTCGACCTATGAAATATGGCCGGTCGACCTTTTTCAACCAGGGAGCAAACGGTCGACCGACTATATATTGGGCGGTCGACCGGTTCTGGTCTGCTGAGAATAATATGTTATTTTGCAAGTTTTTTATTATATATCAACCTATATATATTATATTTCATTCTTAATACAAAATATAACCGTTATTACACAAGTGATAGATAAAGATATAATAACTATACATAAATCTAATGAGAAGGTTCGTCATTAGAATTATCGTTGTTTCCTTCAGTACGTTTTGACCATGGACTCCATTGTTTCTGAGCTCCTTCATTCTTCTTATAGTTCCGATCCCACGAGTTAGGACTTTTAGATGTTGATGGCCTAGACGGCATTGGTTCATGCACGTCATGCTTGTTGGAACCGGAGAAAAATGTTGCCAACTTTTCTGAAACGGATAATCGTGCCGATGTCTGTTGTTGCTCGTGATAAAGTTGACTTTGCCCATAATGGAGCTGTCTCTGAAGGTCTATCTGATGTTTCTGGTAGTGGTGTATCTCATCGATTTGTGCTTTGGTACGAGGAGAATAGAACAGTGTCCTCTTCACTCGTTTTGAATTTGGAGTTTTATCAGACATACAAGAGCATTGATGATGACAACTTGGTTTTTGTTTTGGTGTAGTAGGAGAATAATATTCCTCCGACTCAGAACTCGTAATAGAAATGTATGATTCTTGAGCACATTTATCACAAATGTGAGCCATAGGGAATGTTGTATAGAATATTATGGTTAGATAAAAAAAGATGAACAAAATATGAAATTTTTGCAAGCTTAAATACAAGTTTCTTATGTATAAACCTATGGATGTAAGTTAATGGAAAATTTTAACCAAGAAAACATAAGCAGAAATTTTTATTTTAACTCTAAAAATAGCTTTCCTTTTAAAACTGAAATTATAAATTAAGAAAGGAGAGGACGATCACTAAAAGAAAAGAATGAAAAAATGAGTAAAGAGAATTTAACCATTAAATAAAGCAGTGGCTTATATTTAATGTAAAAAAAAAAGTTTATGCAAAAGTTATGGTTAAAGGATAACTAAAAAAGAAGACGTTCTTTAGAAATTACTTAGTCAAGATTTTTTCTTGAAATTAAACCAAGCTCTCTTCGTAATCTAATAAAATTAGATTCGAGCAGAGGCTTAGTAAAAATGTCTGCTAATTGATTGTCAGTATGAACATATTCAAGACATATATTTCCTTTGTCAATATTATCTCGAAGGAAATGATGACGGATATCAATGTGTTTGGTTCTAGAGTGATTTACTGGATTTTTAGAGAGATTTATAGTACTGGTATTATCACAGTATATAATAGAATTTGATAAATGAATATCAAAATCTTGAAGTGTTTGTTGCATATATAGTACTTGAGTACAAGCGAGAGCTGCTGATATATATTCAGCTTCACATGTTGATAGTGAAACACAATTCTGTTTCTTACTGAACCAGGAGACAAGTGATTTTCCAATAAAATGGCACGTACCACTTGTACTTTTTCTATCCGTTCGTGAGCCACCGAAATCAGCATCACTATATGATACTAATTCAAATGGACATTCTTTTGGATAAAAAAGACCGAAATCTTTGGTATTATTAAGATAACGAATTATACGTTTCACTGCTCGTAGATGTGATTCCTTTGGATCGGCTTGAAAATGAGCACATAAACAAACACTCATTATTATATCCGGACGACTAGCTGTAAGATAAAGAAGAGAACCAATCATGCTTCGATATAATTTCTGGTCAATATTCTTACCACTTTCATCTTTTTCAAGATGTGTAGTTGTACTCATAGGAGTTGGTTTACCAGATGTATTTTCTAATCCGAAGCGTTTGATAAGGTTTTCACAGTATTTTTCTTGATTGATAAAAATACCGTTTGAAAGTTTCTTTATTTGAAGTCCAAGAAAATAAGATAGTTCTCCCATATGAGACATTTCGAATTCTTTGGTCATAATACTTGCAAATTCTTTGCAGAGTTTATCGTTTGTTGAACCGAAGATGATATCGTCTACATATATCTGGATAACTAGAATATCTTTTCGAGAATGTTTAATAAACAAAGTTTGATCGACTTTGCCTATTTGAAATCCTGAGTTAATAAGATAGCTACGTAGTCGTTCATACCAAGCACGAGGTGCTTGTTTTAAACCATACAAAGCTTTCTTAAGTTTGAACACATGGTCAGGATATTTTTCATGTACGAACAAAGGAGGTTGTTCGACATAGACATTCTCTTTGATAAATCCATTGAGAAAAGCACTTTTGACATCCATCTGATAAAGTTTGAAATTATGGTGACAAGCAAAAGATAATAGGATTCTAATAGCTTCTAGTCGAGCAACTGGTGCAAAAGTTTCTTCATAATCGATACCTTCTTCCTGATTATATCCTTGTGCTACTAATCTTGCTTTATTTTTGGTGATATTTCCTTGTTCGTCGGCCTTATTTTTATAGACCCATTTAGTACCAATTACTGACTGATCAGTTGGTCGTGGAACAAGTTCCCAAACGTCATTGCGCTTAAACTGATTTAGTTCTTCCTGCATGGCAATGATCCAGTAATCATCTGTAGCAGCTTCTTTTGGATTCTTAGGTTCGATATTTGAGAGAAAAGCGACATGACCCATTTGATTGAGTTGACTTCTTGTTCTGACATGTGATGTTATTTCACCGATTATATTTTGAGCCGGATGGTCTCTTAATATTCTTGGTGGTGATTGTAACTCACATGTTTGAGGAATATTCTCAATAATTATTTCCGAGTCAGAATCAATATTTGTGATGATTTGATTGTCAGTGACTATTGATTCGTCATCATCTGATATAGTGTGAGGGTGTTGATAGATTTCATCAAAAGAGACATGAAGTGATTCTTCAATAGTTTTGGTTCGTTTATTAAATATCCGATAGGCCTTACTTCGTTCCGAATAACCGACAAATATTCCTTCATCGGCTTTTGGATCGAATTTGCCAAGCTGGTCTTTCGTATTTAAAATAAAGCACTTGGAACCAAAAACTTTGAAGTATGAGATTTTAGGCTTCCTTTTGTTAAATAATTCATAAGGAGTATTCTTGGTTAGAGGTCTTATGGATACACGATTTAAAACATAACAGGCAGTTGCCACAGCTTCCGCCCAAAAATGTTTTGGTAAGGTGGTTCCATTCAATAATGTTCTTGCACATTCTTGTAAAGTTCGGTTCTTCCGTTCTACAACTCCGTTCTGTTGTGGAGTTCTGGGAGACGAAAAATTATGATATATACCTTTCTTTGTACAAAAATGTTCAAATTCATTATTTTCAAACTCTCCGCCATGATCACTTCTTATATTTTTAACTTTAATCCCTTTTGATTTTTGAATTCTTTTGACGAAAGATTTGAAATGATCGAAAGTGTCACTTTTATTTTTTAAGAAAATTGTCCATGTATAACGAGAGAAATCATCAACAATTACAAGCACATATTGACTGTGATTTATTGATTGAACCCTAGTAGGTCCAAATAAATCCATGTGTAGTAACTCAAGTGGTTGTAATGTTGATATGACTTTCTTGGATTTAAAAGATGATTTGGTCAATTTTCCTAATTGACATTCATCACAAATGTTGTTAACTTTAAAACTCATTTTGGGTAGTCCTCTAACTAGATTGTTTTTGGCTAGCTTGTCAATAGTTCTGAAGTTTATATGACAGAAGCGTTTGTGCCATAGCCATGGATCATTGTCATTAGCCACAAGACACATATCTGAATTATGATTAATATTCATATTCAGAATATATATATTTCTGTCTCTATAACCTTCGAAAACCAAATTATGGTCTTTATCTAAAATACTACACTTATTATTTGAAAATGAAATTATAAATCCCTTGTCACATAACTGACTAATACTAAGCAAATTGTGTTTTAAATTTCTAACTAGCATGACATTAGTAATAAGAGGTAAGTTAGATGTACCGCAATTGCTCACATCGCCTTTGCCGATGATATAGCCTTTTGAATTGTCTCCAAAAGTGACGGAGCCACCATCTGAATATGTAATATTTGTTAATAAACTCTTGTCTCCTGTCATGTGCTTTGAGCAACCACTGTCCAATATCCACTTTCCTCTTTTCTTAAGTGGGACTTGCAAAAAATAGAATTAAGTCCATGGTACCCACTTTTTATAGGGTCCTAAGAGTTAGGTCTTAGGAGTCCAAACCCATTTGGGTCCGGTATCCCCTTTATATATATAATTATTATTAAAATGCATAGTATTCATGAATTGCTGAATGTATTTGTTCCTAATCAAATTGTTATTTGTTTTAGGAACCCATATTTTGATAGTCTTGACATTTTTCTTTTGAAATTTCACAACTGGTTTTGGTTTGGAATATAATAAACTAAGATTTTTCTTAGCTTCAGTTTTTTGTACTTTCTTCTTCCGTTTATTTCCAAGATGTTTCTTGGTTTCTTGGTTATATCCCAATCCTTGTTTGTCTGAAATAGATTGTGAACTTTCAATTATTTTTGTCAAATTTTCTCGACCTTTGTTAAAGTTAGAAACATTTTGAGTAATGTCATCAAAATTTGTTTGTAAGCTAGCTTTTTCTAGGTCTTGAATTTTGACTTTTGCTTTAAGCTCATGATTTTCAGTAGTGAGAGCATTATTTTTCTCTTTTTGAGTTTCTATTTCTTGACTCAAAAGAGATATTTGAGAGTCAACATTAGATGATGATTCTTGAATATTTTCAAGTTCCTCTTCTAATATTTTCTTCTCATCTTTTAACATATCTTGTTCAAACTTTGCTCTACTTAAATCTGCTTTGACTACTTTTAATTGACGTTTTATGTCTTTATATTTGACTATTAATTCAGCATTAATATCAAGTAATTCATCAAATGTAGGAATTTGTACCTCATCTTCTGTTGCCATAAAACAAACATTAGCTTGTTCATTCTCTGAATCACTTTCACTTTCTGATGAAGATGACTCTGAATCATCCCATGTTACTGAGAAAGCTCGTTTCTTAGATTTGTCCTTCTTATATTTGAATTTGTCATTTTCTGACTTCTTCTTTTGTTCTGGACAATCTTTCTGCATGTGTCCCTTTTTGTGGCAGTTGAAACATTTTATAGCAGATGAAGATGGTTTGTTTGATCCAGGTTTCCTTTTATTGTAACGACTGGCTTTTCGATATTTTAGGAATTTTTTAAATCCTTTCGCAATGAATGCCAAATCTTCGTCTTCAGAATCTGATTCATTTTCATCTTTCTCAACATGAAATGCTACAATTTTCTTTTCTTCTTTCTGTTCCTTTCTAGCCTGCAAATTTGCTTCATAGGACATTAAATTTCCTATCAATTCATCTGGCTTCATGACGGAAAGGTCATTAGCTTCTTCAATTGCTAATACTTTTCCTTCCCATTCACTAGTCAGAGAATGTAGGACTGTTAAACAACATCGAAATCAGAATACTTTTGTCCTAAGCCAATAAGTGCATGGTGAATAGTTTGAAACCGTGAATACATGTCATTTATTATCTCATTTGGTTTCATTTTGAAATTTTGAAATTGACTTTTCAGCATGGTTGTTTTGGCTTGTTTAACCTTGTTAGTACCTTCATGAGTGATTTTTAGTGTTTGCCAAATTTGATATGCAGTAGTGCAGATACTAACACGGTTATATTCATTTTGGTCTAATGCACAGAACAACATATTTATTGCTCTTGCATTTACGGCTGCTGCCGTTTTCTCAGCTGCAGTCCATTCTGAATAATCAGTTGTTGGATTCACTATTTCTCTTTGAGTGGCATTCCAAGCATCATATCTATTTGATTGCATAAAGAATGACATACGTGTTGCCCAATAACTGTAGTTAAGACCATTGAAAAATGGAGGTCTTTGTGTTGATTGACCCTCCGTGTAAGTAGTGTTTTGAGTGCTAGTACTTACGTTATTTGCCATATTACTATAATATATCAAATAACTGTGTTACGGTTATATGATGACCTTGCTCTGATACCAAATGAAAGTTCGGTATGTATACAATTATATGTGCTAATATAGTACACACGGATCGTGTAATATGGACTACAATATAAATGTGGAAATAGATGATAATAGCATAGTAAATAAAAAAATAGAAAAATCACACCAGAGATTTTTATACTGGTTTGGAGCACCGTCCTACGTCCAGTCCCAGACTTCTATCTGGATTTTCACTATTAACTACCTCGCTTCACCCGGAGGAACAGGTTCACAACACCCGAACAACCGAACGGGATTTCACGCCTCTAATACACTGAGGACTTCAACACTTGCCTCTTACAACACAGGGGACTTCAACACAAGAACAAATACAATTGTTGTTGACAACTTGTGTTCTTGAAAACACGGATTTGTCACTAGTAGTACACCCTTCCTATAATCTTATCCTCAAAGTATGCGAATGATGTTTTGAAAAGATTAAGGAAAGTATATTACTTATTGAATCAAAAGATATGAAATAGTTTCAATGATTCAATAAATAATCGAGAGCTTTTAGAATGCAGGAGTATATATAAAGTAAGATCAGAGATTAGAGTAAAAAGCATATAAAATCATGTTGTTTTAATCAACGAATTAGATGAGTTTATATAGATAAGAATGGTTGTAACTCTTTGTGAGTAGTTGCTATTAAGAGATATGATCTTTGGTGAAAGGTAAAAGATGCAACCTTTGGAGAAGAGAAGTGTCTTTTGGAAAAATTGCTTTCTGTTTAAAAACGGTCGACAGGTTAAAAAGTGACCAGTAGACAGGAATTTAAATATATATATGTTATGTGCATGTGTGCACGTTCAGTGTGCAAATTATGCAGGAACGGTCGACCGCCTATATTGTGACCGGTCGACCGGTCCCTGTAAAGTTGCACACTGAATGTGCAACTACATTCTAATCGTATATATATTAATTTTCTTGAAAATGCATGATTATTTGAGGATAGATTTTAACAAGTTTATCACTAATATAATATCAAATAATCAATTTACAATCTAGAGTACCATATGTAGCTCTTTATAGCCATAATGACCTTGTTTTGTCGATCGCCTTTAGTTATTTGTCAGAAATCAAAAGCTTCATAAAACTTGCGACTCAACAATACTCACCGGCCTCGGCTCTTCGGCCAAGGACTTTTATATTCACCGGCCTCGGCTCTCCGGCCAAGAACTTCTATATTCACCGACCTCGTCTCTCCGGCCAAGGACTTTTATATTCTTCGGCCTCGGCTCTCTGACCAAGGACTTTAATATTCTTTGGACTCGGTTCTCCGGCCAAGGACTTTTATGTTCACCGGCCTCGGCTCTCCGGCCAAGGACTTTTATATTGTGTTTGAGTCCATTCCATCGCTCTCCGGCGAAGGGACTCACAACTTGCGATCACTGCCCTGTCTTACCGGTCGGGACCGTGATCGTGAGACTCGTACTATCTGTTACATTGATCCAAATCCGATCATTACAGAATTCAGTTATCAAAGAAAAATTTCGTACAACAAAGGGAATTGAATGTTTAAAGTACCAAAGAAGAAATCAAAATTTGCAGAAAAACTGAAAGAAAACAGGATTTCATAGACCCAAGCAGCACGCCGTCATCTCAGAGCACGCATAGGGAACGTCCTCGATCCCGTACGTGTGTAAATGACATAGCCGTATTACTTTGAGTTCTATTACTTATTCAGAACCATCAAACCATTCAGTTGATAACAAGCCCGCGACCACCAGATCCAGCACCAACTTCGCTCGAGGTAGGCGGTGGTCGCTCCCGTTCCACTACTACAACTCGACTCCTTATGTACTGCTGCATTGACCATTCCTTATATGCTCCTCCATGATATTTTTCAAATGCCTATAATCTTTTGTGTTGTGCCCATCTAGCTCATGAAATAGGCAATGCTTTCCCGATGTCCGTTCGTACTCAGAAGGTTCTGTCCTTGTCGGTCTTCGATACTGGAGGTGCCCTGGAGTATCCAAGTAAATCCTTTCTAGAGTCTCGGTTAGATCTGTGTAAGAAGAAAACTTTGACTCCCTCCGCAGCCTCTTTGGAGTGCTACCATTGCCATTCATTTTTCTTTTTCCTTTACCATTGTTTTTATCCGAACTTCCACTAGATGGCCCTCAATCCCCAGCCGCATTTACCTTCATTAATTTCATATCTAAACATGCAAGTTTCTGTCTAAGGAATCTCTCAGCTTCGTGAAAGGATTCTCCGAGGTCTATTGGTGGCAACCGTATCAACGATACTTTGAAATTCGAATTATCTCTGACTTTTGATATCGTAGCCATCAGAACCATGGACGGATCCGGCCGATCCACCGAAGCAACTGCTGCATTAAATCGAGTTAAGAAAGCTCTAAGCGATTCCTCTGTCCTTTGATTTACCGATGTTAGCTTCATTACGTTCTTTGGTCTTTTGATATGAACCCGAAACTGCTTCAGAAACCTGTTTACCAATTCTGTCCATGTCTTGATAGATCCCTCTTCCAACTGCCTGAACCACATATCAGCTATATCTGTCAAGTATAGTGGGAAACATTGGGCCATCACTGCCTCCGATGCCCCCAGCACTTCCATATGCCTTATGTATCTCATCAAGTGATCAGTAGGATCAGCCTTGCCATTGTACACATCCAAAGTAGGTAGCTTGAACTCCGGTGGGTTCCGGGCCATTCTGATTTCACGGGTAATCGGGCTCTTGTTTACTCCTTCTTGATCTCTGTTGGTCAAACCTCTGCGCATAGTTTGCCTGATAATCTTAGCCAATCCAGCATTTTCTACCAAGGGTTGCCCGTGAGTTCCTGAGGGAATTCCGGTACATACTCTTCATCATGCGACTTCGTATTCCTGCCAACATCTCGTCGTGTGGTATCGCCTAGAGTTCCTTCAGAGATCGATCCACCATTTCCAGGTGGTATGTCCCCTAGCCTGGATCCATCCATATTAGCGGTTGTGTGACGATTAGGGGCTGCACCCTGTTGAGCTGCTTCGCTTGATTTCCTGTTGGGTCCTTCTGTTCCAGCTCCGTGGATTTGAACTCCAGCAACTCTGGCTATCCCTGCTTTTCCAAACTATCTGAGGAAGTTCTGCATCATCTCTTATTGCCTTTTCATCATCACTTCCATCTCATCTCTGGTGACATAGATGGATGCTTGACCTGCTCCAGCTCCAGAGGAAGCCTCTTGACTTCCCTCCCGATTACTCCTTTCTGTCACTTACTTCCTTACTGATGGCCTAGCCATTACCTCCTAGAATCCGAGTTCCTTGCTTCAAAATCCCTGATTGCTTGCCTTCTCAGAGAAAGCACCAAAAGTTGGCGCCAAAATTGGTCATTAACACCCAAATCTAAGCGAAAGCACCAAATCGCAGTCAGAACTCACAGATAGAATATATGTAGAGAGTAATAATGTGAAGAACAGTCAAAATTCAAATGAAAGCAGTAAAGAATAATAGATTTTATAGTGGTTCGCCTAACTCCGGCCTACGTCCACTTCAGAAAATTTCTTTTTATTGTTATAATAATCGATTACAGTTACAATCCCAAGTTTAACAATGGCTGAGTGACTTAGCCTTAAAGAAGAGAAAGTCAGAGAGCAGAAAGAAGGTCCTTTTCTTGGGACCCCACATGCTGTATTTATAGGCAAATCCAGGAGATTGGGCCTCCTTGATACTCCAGGCCCATCAAGACCATTGTCGACCTAGGCTCAGTACTATAACCGAACCAGGTAGGCCGACCAACATATGCCGAGCCGCTCTGAACTAATCACAATGCCGAGCCATAACGGCACACCTCAGTTCCGAGCCACAAACCCTAGCCGAACCACAATGCCAAGCGACATGGTATAACCACCACGCCGAACCGCATCCTCACTCTAATACTTCTTGAGCATGCTCACCCACAACACCGTGTCGAACCACACCATCGTCCAGACCGAACCACAGACGCCAAGCGACCCATGACTTCCAGGCCGAACCACAAATGCCGAGAGACCCATGACTTCCATGCCAAACAATAAATGCCGGGCGACCCATGACTTCTAGGCCGAACCACAAATGCCAAGCGACCCATGACTTCCAGGCCGAACCAAAAATTCCGAGCGACTCACGAATTCTAGGCCGAACAACAAATGCCGAGCGACCCATGCCGAGCCGCCTAAAAGACTCGTAGGAATCATCCATATGACTCAAAGCTCGACTCCATACGACTATGCCGAATCCCGGCTGTAGATCCATGACTATTATCCATGCTTGGTCATCCATCCATCTAGTTGACTAAAGTCCATAGCACTCCAGTCCTCAACAGTCAAGCAATCGATTTAGTTAAACCCGCCTGTCCACAGCCTTGCCAAAAAGGTGGGTTAACAAAGACTTTATTACCATCTAAAATAATGTTCAAACATTATTAACATAGTGAAAAAATTAACCGGTGTTAGACAATCTAGACGTAGATATAATTTCACAAATAAAGTCTTTAACAAAATAGTAACTATTTAACATCAGCAAAAATCCACTTGGCAAAGTCAAATGAAAGCCACAATCTACCATTGC
Source organism: Allium cepa (assembly GCA_030765085.1). Taxonomy (NCBI): domain Eukaryota; kingdom Viridiplantae; phylum Streptophyta; class Magnoliopsida; order Asparagales; family Amaryllidaceae; genus Allium; species Allium cepa. The sequence continues at coordinate 38,444,177 of CM060935.1, read as the reverse complement.
ATCTACAATAGATCCATCAGCAACCTGAAGCTTCATTTCTCCCATTGCCATGTGATGCCAGTTCCTAAGCCCCTAATGGAGCAACAGATCTATTCTCTTTCTTTTCTTCAATAATCTTTGTGTATTTCAGATAGTTCCATTTCTAGTGATCTTTCTTGTGACAACGATGACACTGACCCTTATTTGCAGTAGTAGTTTTCTTACTTTTCTTGGTAACTCTATTCTGCTTCTTCGAACATTTCAAATATGATGCACCACCTATTATTGTAAGTATGACCCCTTGATCCTTAGATATAGACTAAGCCGACCTTCACATGTTGAGGAGCTCTACGAATTCATATTCAACTGGTTCGTATTATCATTCAGTATGAACGGTTCATACTGAGGTGTAAGAGAACTAGGTATCAAATCAATATGTAACTCATTGCTTATCGCTATGTCCATATTTGAAAGCTTATCAATATAGCCCTTCATTTTCAGAACATAGTCATCAACTGTCTGTCCTCTAGTCATTTTAGTATTTAAAAGCTTCTTCATAAGCTCGTAACGTGCGGAATGTGACTGTTCACCAAATCGGGCATTGAAGCTATCAAATATCTCGTAGATATACATGTGTTCGTGTTACCTCTACGACTACTTGTCTAACATAGATAATACGAAAGCCTGGGCAATTTTTAGGTATGAAATCCATTCCCATAAGCAAGCCTATGTTCGGGTTCCACATCATCAATCGGTTATTCTTTAGGATTGCAGGTAAAATATAACCAAAGACGCTCATAAGTTAATGTTGACTTAATCGCTCTTAGGCAGTCGATATAATTAAGTCTGGTAAGCTTGTTACTTTAAGAATATAATTTTGGTGTAGACATTTTCTGCAAGTTTTAAATTGGTAGATTAGTGTAATTTCGTAGTAGATGTTCTTAAAATATTAGTAAGGTTAAACTTTATGTTTCATTTTACTAATAAGCCCCACTGGTCCTTTATGTTTCCCTAAACCCTAAGTGAAACACGGAAGTCTTTCAACTTCACTAGAAAGTGTTAGGGTATGTCTTGGGATTCTAATCTTTAGGAAATCTTAACAAATAACACTTCTATATACATGGATAACTCCTTATCGGTTGTATTATATACAAATCCTAGCCTGTGTTTTCTTGTCTTAATTATTTAAGGTTTATGTACAATACGTATGCATTTATCCCTTAAGTTTATTTAAGGTTTCTTAATGTTCCACTTTTAATTTATACATTCATATTATATAAGTTTTATTATTATTTAACTTTTATAATTTAATTAGCCTATATAGTAGTCTTATGTATAACATTATATTAACTAAATCTAATATAATTAACCTAATCAATTAACATTTTAATTAATTATTCTATTACCCAATCATAACATTTTATATTGAATATGTATACCATAACCTTTATAGTTACATACATATATATCCATACGTATGTTTGTATTTTACCTTTTACTTAATTTATTTAACTAAACAATTTTAATTAAATGTTAATAAGTTCAAAAATTCTATTTTATACATATATACTTAAATTGTCATAAACAATTCAAGAAAATATAACATATATCTTATATACATTATACATATATACTTATTTTAGTTAATTAACTATTTAATTAATCTTATTAATAATTAAAATTTTCGAATTCATTTTGATAATGTTTTCAAACATATTGAATAATTACATTATAACATTTTATAATACATTTCTTATTTTAAATTAAAAAATTTTAATTTTCAAAACTATTTAAAAAATAGCCTTAGCCCAAGGCCCAACTCAAATTGATCCTTTTCTATTAGTGGCAACATTTTGCTTATATAACTTTCCGGGCTAGGCTAGTAGCCAGGTAGGGCAAGATACTTGATTACCCAAACCCAATCCTTCAAAACTACCTTTTTAAACAACCTACGAACTGGGCTGTAAGCTTAATCAGTTAGCTATAACATGACTAATTTAGACCACTAGGCTATGGGTTCTGATACAAATTTGGAACTGGGCCAGCCCACAATGGAATAAATGGGTAAATTTCAAATAAAATTCTTCTATTTGGAATTTGTATCCTTTTGGGCCTATTAAGTCTAAGTTTATTTAGAACTTATCTAAACTTGTTTTAAATAATTTTATTTTGTTGGTAAATAATATTTTATTTATTTTTACATTTGAATTATACTATATGATATGTGTATCATATACGCATGTGTACTGTGCATGTGCAACAGAATAAGATGTACATAGTTTTTGACGATCGCCCTATACCACCGGCACAAGTAATATCAAAATAGTACACTGCAACCATGCCCGATCGATATAGGATGATTATCAGGATTGAAAATGAAACAAATACGCCATATAACCTGTCGAATATCTCACAGCACATGGATAAAATATAATATCACAGATATAACAGGAGAGATGGTAATAACTATGTGAACAAATCATCAGGACATAGATCCATAGAGTTATTTACAAATGCAGTAGAGTTTATATAATGGAAATAAACCCAACAATTGTCTCAAAGCAAGAAAATGAGCAGTAACGGCTAAGGCTCCCTAGTGTTGCATAGTGGAATAAGCATAGAAATCCATATAAGCATATAATATGAGATAGCTCCATCTAGCTCGTCCTCCACGTAGCTACCGTGTCACCTAGACCTATTATATGCTCAACTCATTTAGGAGTACTCAGGATAATAAGAAATAAACATAAAACCCTGGGTCAGACAATAGTCTGGTATGAGTGGTTAGTGAATCTCAAAATACCGTGCATGTAAATATGGTAGGGAACAAAGGCACACGAATCATACCTGACTTATCCCTGCAACCAAAGAGTTAGCATATAACATCATAATTTGCCACTCTAAAGATAACATAAAGGAACTCTACTCAAAATAAAGATATCAAATCTCTAAGTATTCCACTCTCTAACACCTACTCTCAGTGATATCTCCAAGTAATAGCCTAGAAAGCAACTAAAGCAACCATAACAACCATCAAGCAATCCTCACTATCACTCCATGTGTTCTGAATATATGATAACTCGTATAGCCTCCTTACTACCAGGGACAAATGGAATTCTCGTTTTTCAGTGCACTCTCGTATCACATAGTCCAATGCTGGATATGTGTCTTGCAGCTCAAAGCTAGACACTAGACCCAAAGCCACTAGTTCAGAGTATTCAGATCCACTCCATTGATCCATGGGCATCCCCTCTTATATTACCCCTACTTCGAGTACAATAGAAAACACTCCAAGTATCAATGATTCCTTAGCATGTACATTCGAGCCCTCCTTTGCTCCATTCGAATTCGAGTCCTTCCTTTGCTCAATCCAGTTTTCATTATCAGGAATCCTTAAACGTTCCCATTCCATGACTTCCTCCTTTATCGAGCACCTATCTTCGGTACCTACTCCATTCACGAGTTACCAACCAAAGATAGAAAGCTTTTATCATGCTATTAGATCACTATCTAATCTGATGCCAACGAGCCAACACCTCCAACATAATCTATGAAACCTTTACTCCCTTAGAAGTTTCGCAACCATTACGCCTACCAAAAAACTCGATACCAAGTTGTTCAACTTGGTACTGCACATACTTAGCCAATTTAGGCTAAATCTCATTCCTTGCTCTTAGTACTCCATTGCCAAATGCTTTGGACCCCGATCCATCCACTAAAAAAGTTCAGTCTTCATTCCAAAGCATTCTACTTCAAGTTCTAGAAATAATCTGTCTTAATATCCAATAATTAGCCAATCTCCCGCATCTTACTATAAACCACCTTCCCTAGCCATGCTCTAGAGACCCATGCCATCCATCGACCCATCTGGCCGACCAAAATGACTTGATAATGAGTCATTCAACTCGGTACCAAGTTGAATCCTTAGCAAATTTTGAGGCACAAATTATTATACAAGCTCCTCTCTTGTTCTAGAGCCTCTCCTCCAAGTTTCGTCCAATTCCAACCAACTTTGCCTCTGATTTTTCAAATTCACCAACCTATCTTCCAAACCATCCAAAACACTAGCAAACAGCATAAAAGCACGAATAAAAACATAGAACAACATGCATATACATTCATTCATACAAGCAATACATAAGAATGCGATAAACAAGCCAATTCTAATCTAGAACTACATATTACATGCACATATGAATATGAATAGGGAGAATCACTAAATCATTTTTGAAAACCATTTCAAAGATTTACAAATCTAGGTCATAAGCATATGATAACATGCAATTAAAGTTAGAAAATTTTTTAAGGCCAAAAATCATGTTAAAACAAACAATTCTACCATATAAACATACATTGAATAATGAGAAGGCATAAACTACTCACAGTTACTAAAATCAACCAACCCACCTACATCCAATGTGGATGACAATAGAATGCAATGCAAATCAATCTAAATAATGATATCTATCTTCTAATTGATGATCTTCTCTCTAATAAATTATTTTGTTGGATTTGGAGAGTACTTTGTGTGATTTTGGATGAATCTAGGGTTAATGGGCATTTAGATGTGATTTGAAAAAGAGGAAAAAAGTTAATTTGACTCCTACAGCCCCCTGTTTATACTAATCTTCAATTAGACTAATAAGCCAACTTATGGGCTTAATTAATTACATACTAATATTAGACAGCAGTTGTCTAAACTTAAAACATGCGCAACTTCGTAACCACAAGCTCATTTTCCTATTATGACCACTCTACGAAATATGAAACCATCGTCCTGAAGTAATGGAACTTATTTGAGATCCTAATTCAACTTTTATCAAAAGTTATATCCCAAACAAGGTTTTAAAGGTCAAAATGGTTACATAGAAATTTGGAAAAAATCATAGGAGTGTGAAATGTCCTTTAGAGTTATATATGATACAACCTCATACAAATAAAATAAAAATATTTTATGATCTTTCGATACGTAAAATATAAGTCATTACATTCTCCCCCCTTTAGGAATTTCACCCCCGAAATCCCTAAACCAATCAAAGTATAAGCAATCATAACAACTCTACATGTCAAACAATCATATGCAACAATCAACCATATCAAACAAGTAATCATGCAATCAATTGTAAACCTACCCTAGCATGCAGAATACTAACCTATCAAATGCAATATACAATAGTGAAAGTAGATACGATAAACGATGGATCTTACCATTCAAAGATCTCTAGACACGTAGTCCTTATACTTTCGTCATTTTCCACATATAATCGTCATTACTTACGCTTCATTATACGCTTACCAGCTTCTTTCTCTTAAGCTGTTTTGTATCGTGTCCAATAGTACGAATCGGCTTACGAGTTCTCAAAACTTTTGGTTTTACCTTAACATCTTCAAGCTGATCCAGAGTAATCATCATGCTTGAGTCATGCACAAATTTTCGTACATAAGAGACATGAAAGACATTGTGCACGCCCACCATCTTTTGAGGTAAGTTGACCCTATACGCTAACTTCCTAATCCTTTCTATTGTAGGAAAAGGACCTACAAACCCTTGATCCAACTTCCTCTTATTACCATATCCAACAACATTCTACAAAGTAGATACCTTCACAAAAACCATATCCCCGATAGAAAATTCCAAATTTCTATGTCTTTTATCGGCACAACTCTTCTATCAATCCTAAGCAGCTTTCATTCACTGTCGAATGATCCTCATCTTTCTGAAGTTTCTCTAATCATATTTGGCCCAAGTATCAGTTTCTTGTCCGCTTCCCACCAACGTGAAGAAGTGTTGCACAGTCGATCATACAATGCTTCATAAAGGGCTGTACCAATATTTGACTGATAACTATTGCTGTATGCAAACTCCACTAGTTATAGATGGTCATCCCATGATCCTCCAAAACCTATAATGCATGCTCGCAAGAGATCTTCCAATATACGATTTACTCTTTTGATTTTCCCATCCATTTGTGTGTGGTAAGCCATACTAAGATGCAACTCAGTGCCTAATGCCTCTTGTAAGCTTTTTAAAAACACACTAGTGAACAACGAGCCTCAGTCACTTATAATACTCACCTTCTATCCACTTTACTTACAACTCCACCACCTTGGATGCCGTTCTACTTGACTTGACGGATATAAATCTAGTGCTCTTGGTCAACCAATCAACTATGACCTAAATGCTATCGTATCTTGCTCGAGTTCTCGGAAATCATTCAATAAAATCCATCGAGACTTTCTCCCATTTCCACTTGGGAACTTCTAGTGGTTGCAACAATCCACCGGGTTTCTTTTGCTCTACCTTTACCAATTGGCATTCATACATTTTGAGATGAATGTCTTAATATCCTTCTTCATACCTTCCCAATAATATGTTTTCTTCATATCCTAGTACATCTTATTACCTCTAGGATGTATTGTCAGCCTAGAATGGTGGCATTATTGTAGCACTTCATCTCGCAATCCATCAATATCGGGAACAAACAATCTTCCATCCCTACGAAGCCAACCATCTCGGTCGAGTTCATTTTGCTTCATGTCTTTAGATTCTACTCCTATTATCTTTAATATGATCTCTACAAGTTTAGCATCTCGCTTCTAATTAGTACTGATCCTTTCTATTAGAGTAGGTCTGATCGACAAACTTGCCAACATATCTGGTTCTAACTCACAATAAGGCCTAAAATCATATCAGCAATGTACCTCAATCTTCTTTCATTTTAAGAATATTGCTCCCAAACTAGCATGTCTATTACTCAATGCATCGACCACTGCATTTCGTTTCATGGTGCATAGGAAATGCTAAAATCATAGGAGGTTAAGAACTCTAACCATCATTGTCGACGAAGGTTGAGATCCTTCTATGAGAAAAGGTACTTCAAAGATTTATGTTCCATAAACAACTCAAACCTTTTCCTAGCAGATAATTTGTCCACATCTTCAATGCCAAAACTTTTGTCGCCAATTCCAAACCATGAGTTAGATAATTCCTCTCATGCGGCTTTAGCTGCCGACTATCATAGGCAACAACTTTCCCTTTTGCTTCAATACCCCACCTTATCCAGTACCATAGGCATCTTTATATACCGTCAACTCCTCATTTCCACTTGGAATGGTCAACACTGGTGTACTCGTCAACTTTCCTTCAGAATCACTAATGCATGCTCACATTTTGAATCCCATACAAAAGCCCGATTCTTCTTTATTAAATTGGTCAATGGTGCTGCTATCTTTGAGAAGTCCTTAATAAAACATCTATATTATCCTGCCAATCCTAGGAAACTCCTCACATCCATAGCATTATTGGGTTGGTTCCAATCTTGGACTCTACTACCTTCGCAGGATCCATCGATATACCGTGTCCAGAAATGACATGACCTAAGAACCTCACTTCTTTTCTTCAGAAGTGACACATAGAGAACTTTGCTCTCAACTTATGCTTTCTTAATACCTCTAGCACAATCCTCAAGTGCGTCTTGTGCCTCTTCGGTTCTGGAATAGATCAAAATATCATTCATGAACATAAGCACGAACTTTTTCAGCTGGTCTATGAAAACCCAATTCATGAGATCCACAAAGTATGTTGGAGCATTGGTCAACCTAAATAGCATCACCAACCACTCATAAAAACCTGATAGTACACGAAACATAGTAATATGCACACTCTCCTTTGCTACTCTAAGCTGGTGAAATCTCGTTGCCAAATTCATTTGAGAGAACACATTTGCACCGTGAAGCTGATCAAACAGGTCATTAGTATATGTGAGTGGATACTTATTCTTCCTTATTACTTTATTCAGCTTACAGTAATCCAGACACAACTCTAATGAGCCATCCGCTTTAGTTGCGAATACTACAGTTGCACCCCACTCAGATATACTCCTTTGAATGAACACTCTCCTTAATAGGTCATTCACTTGCACCACTAATTCCTTCTGCTCTCAGTGTACCATACGCCTCGAAGAAATAACTAAGTCTATTAGAAACTCAATCTCTTTATGTGGCGGCAATCCGACCACTTTCTCAAATACATTCGAATACTCTCTAGCGATAGGCACATATGACAACCCCTCCTATGGAACTTCAAGAGAACATAGAAAGCTAACCATCATCCCATCCTCTGGTAGGCAGCCAATCACTACCATCCGCCCTTCCACATCTTCGATTATCACTAATAGCTTCTCGCAATCCACTATTGCCACATACTTCTTGAGCCAGTCCATTCCCAAGATAATCCTCAACCCAAAAAAATTCAAGACAAAAATATCAAAAACAAAAGAGAATTCACGACTCGATAACACTGGGCCATGACAAACCATGCAAAGTGTAGTAGATCCTCCAATAAGTTTCGTCACAATCATGGGTCGGTCTACTATCTCAGGTCTCAATCCCAATCTATCTACTAAGTCACTAGATATGAATGAATGTAAAGCTCTTGTATCAAAAAAAAACACGAATGGAAACATATTTAATGTAAAACACTCCTTGAATAACAACTCCCTTTCCCTTCCCCTTCGTCTAAAGAGTGCTCGACGAAATCGGGACATCGTCCAAAGCATATGCTTTCACAACATGCACATCTTTTACTAGTTCCCGACAATCCTTCTTTAAATGCATAGCTTGTCACAATTGTAGCACTTCTTCTTCTTTCTCACTGTGCAATCCTTAATCAAGTGACTCTTCTCCTTGCACCTATAGCAAGTAGGTTCCCACTTAACTTTCTTCTTGCCATTTTTCCCCTGAGGCTGTTTCTTCTTTCAATTCCACTATTTCTTTCCTCCACCACCTTGCTAAGTTTTACTCTTCCTTCTCAGCATAAACAACAACAACTATTCTAGCCTATGGACATAGATTCTCATGACAGAGAGCTATCTCAACAAGCTTCTCAAATGGCTATCTATTAGCTTCTCTCCAAGATAGTCATCCAGACCAATGATGAACTTATCATTCTTTCTTAATGGGGTGTCGATGAATGACATCTCATACTTCAATAAATCATCAAATTCTACATCATACTCAGAAAATGACATCTCTCCTTCCGTATTATCAGCAAACTTCCTGAGCAACATCGACTTCTGAGTAACCCAAATGAACTTCTCTTCAAACCTTGCTTTGAGGTGGTCCCAAGTAAACTGATCTTCTGAAGTAGCAATGGTAATGGCGTTCCACTAGTTCGTAGCTCATCCTTGAAGTTGTCAGAGGCCAGTTTCCTCTTTGTAGCACCATCTATTTCCATATCACTAAAGATGCGCTTGCAATTATCCAAACTAATCCTGCACTTCTATGGCTGACATCATTCCATGAACTGGTTTTCCTTCTAGAGTTAAATAGCCCTAGCTCGGCTTTGAGAAATAAGTCCTAGGCACTTGCATGGGAGCACCTCTTCCAACAGCCATACCAGGAGCAGTATCCTTAACATTCCTCATCATAGTTTCCATCAGAGCATTTAACATCACTTGAAAGTCAGGTGTAACAGCTCCTGACCCTGCTCCTTCTTCAACTCCCAAAGCAAAATTCCTCATAGTATTTCTTGTATGCCACCTCATTCTTAATCTATAACAAGAATGATCAATCTCTCATAAAGAAAACTGTGTCTATGGTGCTCGTGTGCATGCGACTTATACGCTATAGTATATTACTATATAACTTTGAAAACCGAGATATATAATAAGTACGCACACTCTTGTACATATATATTCTCGATCCAGTCTAAGATGGTAACTCCTTCTTATCTCTACTGGATGCCGATATCAAATCAGGTTAATCGTGTAACCAAATCTTCGATACCAAATATAACGCCAACTCTATACCAATAGCACTGATAATCTCACAATAGTGCACTGCAACTATGTCCGGTCGACATAGAATGATCATCGGGGTTGAAAATGAAAAAGATATAGCATATAACATATCGAATATCTCACGGCGCATGGATAAAATATAATATCACAGATATAACAGGAGAGACAGTAGTAACTATGTGAAAAAATCATCAAAGCACAGATCCATAGAGCTATATACAAATGTATTAAAGTTTATAACGAAAATAAACCCAACAACTGCCTCATAACAAGAAAATAAGCAGTCACTGCTAAGGCTCCCTAGTGCTGCACATCGGAATAAACGTAGAAATCCATACAAGTATATAATACAAGATAGCTCCATCAGCTCATCCTCTGCATAGCTACCGCGTTACCTAGGCATGTTATGTAGTCTACTCATTTAAGAGTACCCAAGATAATAATAAAAAAGCATAAAATCTTCGATCAGACAACAGTATGGCATGAGTAGTAAATGAATCTCAAAATACTATATAGATAAATATGGTAAGGAACAAAGGTACATGAATCATAACTGACATCTCCCTATATCCAAAGAGTTAGCACATAACATTATAATATGCTACTCTACAAATAAAATAAAGGTACTCTACTAAAAAAATATCAGTTCTCTAGATATTCCTATCTCTAATACTAACTCCCAATGATGTCAATAAGTGATAGCCTAGAAAGCAACTAAAGCAACCATAGCAACCATAACATACATCAAGTAGTCCCTAGTATCTCTTTATGTGCGTTGAGTATATGATAACTCGTATGGCCTCAATGATTCCTTAGCATGTACATCTGAGTCCTCCATTGCTCCATTCGAATCCGAGCCCTTCCTTTTTCAATCCAATTTCCATTATCTAGGAACCCTTACAAGTTCCTATTCCATAGCTCCTTCCATTATCGAGCCGCTATCTTCAGTACCTACTCCCTTCACGAGTCATCAATCGAAGATACAAAGCTTTTATCATGCTAATACATCACCATCCAACCTGACGTGAATGAGCCAATACCTCCAGCATGATCTATGGAACCTCCACTCTATTCCCTAGAAGTTTCACATCTATTGGACCCACCAAAATAACTCAGTACCGAGTTGTTCTACCCGGTACCAACTTATACACTTAGCCAATTTTGGCTAACTCTCCTTCCTTGCTTTCAGTACTCCATTCCCAGATATTTTAGAGCCTGACCTATCCATCAAAACAACTCGGTTCTCACTCCAAGGCATTCTACTTCAAGTTCTAGAAACAACTCATTATAGCAATACTTAGCCAATCTCCTATATCTTACTATATACCACCTTCCCTTGCCATGCTATAGAGACCCATGCTACCTTTGACCCATCTGGCCAACTAGAATGACTTAGTATCGAGTCATTCAACTTGGTACCGAGTTGAGTCCTTAGCAAATTTTGAGGCTTGAATTATTCTGAAAGCTCCTCTTATGTTCAAGAGTCTCTCCTCCAAGTTTCGTCCACTTCTAACCAACTTTGCCTTCGATTTGCCAAATTCACAATCTACCTTCCTTAGCATCCAAAACAATAGCAAACAACATCATATCACAACATACAAACATAGAATAACATGCATATACATCAATTCATACAAGCAATACAAAAGAATGCGATAAACAAGCCAATTCTAATCTTGATTTATATATTACATGCACATATAATTGTGAATAAGGAGAATTACTAAATTATTTTTGAAACCATTTCAAAAATTCACAAATTTAGGTCATAAGCATACAATAACATGTAACTAAAGTTAATAAAGGTTTTAAGGCAAAAAATTGTGTAATTCTACCAAATAAACATGCATAGGACAATAATAAGGCGTAAACCACTTAAAATTACCAAATTCAATCAATTCCTGCCTAGATCCAATGTGGACAACAATAGAAAGTAATGTGAACCAACCAAAATGATGATTACTATCTTCAAACTGATGAACTTCTCTCTAATTAATGACTTAACTAGATTTCAAGAATAGTTTGTGTGATTTGGATGAATATAAGGTTAATGAAGTTTTAGATCTAGTTTGGAAAAGAGGAAAAAAATTAATTTAACCCCTACAACCCCTTTTTATATTAATATCAAATTAGACTAATAGGCCAACTTATGAGCTTAACTAACTACACACTGGTACTGGCCAACAATTTTCTAAACTTAAAATATGCATAACTTTCTGACCATACGTCCGTTTTCCTATTATGACCACTCTACAAAATGGAAAACTATCATGCTAAAGCAATGGAACTGATTTGAGACCCTAATTCAACACCAATCAAAATTTATAGTCCAGACAAGTCCATGGTCAAAATTGTCACATAGAAATTCAGTAAAAATAGTATATGTGTAAAATGTCCCTGAGAGTCATATCCCAAATTATAGAATCATACGACATTATATGAATAAAATAATAATATTTTATGATCCTCCGATACGTAAAATATAGGTCGTTACAGAGTTTGACTTGCTTGTATACATATATTGGGATTTACACCGCAACAGACATGTGAACCCCTCCGTATACATGTGTGCTGTCAAAATATATATGTATATGCAAACTTACATATATATATATATATATATATATATATATGTATGTATGTATGTATAATTTTATATGTTATGAAAGATCGATTTGTAAAATGTATAATTTTGCAAAATACTATATACATGAATATATTGAATTAACTTTATTTTAATACAATAACTAGTTTAAATATTTGTATGTATTCTTGATATAATTCTAAACTTAATACATTAAATTAAATTTCAAATATATGCACACATAAAATATTTCAAAATTTATAAACTAATATATACATATATAAATTATTTTTTATTTTTTATTTAATTTATACACATACACATATTTATATATATTAAAATAATGCTTAAATATTGTATGTATAAGATAAAAAATATATATAATTATATTTAACAAAGTATTAATTATATATTACATACATACATATATCTATGTCAAATATTGCTACAAGATTAATTTTTTTAATATTTCTATACCGAAATATATGAATAAAATGAAAATAATATTAAAAACCGAAACCGATTTTAAACGATTGCATATTATCTTAATGTTTTTTCAAACATATTGTACAATTTTATATACGAATTTATTTCATATATAAATTTAATTTTAAATTAAGTGATATTTTTATAATTACTAAATATTCAAAATTCAATATTTATTAATTATTTTATACCCGAATATTATATGTATACTATATGTGGATATTTATAATATAAAACCATAGATTACGTATTTACATATTTTGTATTAGTACAAGTCATTAATTAATATCAATTTAATAATATAATTAAACTAAAAACAATTTTCTTAAGTCTGGCCATGAGCATCAAATTGGGTGTGTGTGTATAATCCATCCTATGTTGACAGCACTAATATATGTAGATTCATGATATTCAGTTACTAACTAAAACATATATGGCATAATGTTCAATATATACATCATATATAATTATAAATGGGAATATACCTATGTCTAATACCTAGAAAGCACACTTTGCAACGTTGAATCCGAACTCCTTGAAACAATTTTTGTATTTAGGAGATGCTAACTTCCTGGATGCATCTACCATCAAAGCTTGTATATTATTTGATAAAATATTATAAGCTTAAAATGTTAGGGATGGAGGATAGCAACTGCCTGGCATCGGTATGTAGACAGGAGGGCCAAAAAGTTAACATTAGAAAGTGAGGGTTAGAGAGCTTTAAATAAATGATATTCCAAGGAGTAAAACAAGGATCTAGATCCTCATTTTTCTCTTACCCATTATCCTTTCATTATTCAAAAACTAACCCACCTAGTCATCTAATGGCTAGCCTCCATTTTCCACATCATAGTTAGCTAAAGTAAGCCTCTCCGTAGGCTTAAAAATTGATTCAAGCCTGACCAATATACAACACACTTAAATCCAATTTTAATGCATATTGATATATTGAATCGTTAACTACTTTTATAACTATTATACACACACTATTTAATATTGACCATCTCAATTAAATAAAATTTTACAATTAATATTTCACAACCGTAATTAATTTATAATAATTTATAATTAATTAAATCAGGTGGTAACATGAGTATTCAACGTTTTGGTTGTGTGACTCTTAAGTGTAAATTCGATCAGCAATTAATATGGAACAATTTGAATATTAATGTTTACACATCACTTAGCAAGTGATGTGACATTGTAGCTAAATTTATCGCTTAATTAGCTTCAGAAAAATCAAATTTTACTTTATTTAAGTGTTACCTAGCAGTGGCAATTATTTACATCAATTCTCTTTGTTAAAACTATATTACATTTGGGATTATGGACTTGGTAATGGTCAAAATTCCAATATTGTCTATATTCAACTTTATAGTACAAACGCAAAGTCCTTGGTCCAATAATAACAATTTTTATTGGTCGAACGACTCTGGCTAGAAATTTAGACTTTGAGTTGACTTTAATCGACTATGATCTAACCTCATATAATTAAGGAGATGAATCCTTTCTTGAAAAGTGTTTTACTTCCAATACTTCCACTCACCCGACTATAAACATTCGATGGACGCCGTGCCACAGTTTGACTGTAATCAAAGTGGAGCTTCTATATTGAAGATCAACGGTATTCTCAAGTCAAAAGAATATTGTAATATTGCCACATCCATATTTTCTGTTTGACTTTGATTATATTAACAAATAGAAAACTATCGAGTGAGTCATTCCATAATTATCTAATAACTATCAACACGTAACCCCTTACTGCTTCCAGTATTCATTAGTAATATACTGCCAACATTTGGAGAGACTCATATACTCTAGTTTCGAATGATGCATCAATATCCAATCTCGATACATCTTGCCAGGATTATTTGAAATGATGTGTTTATTTATTGTGACGAAATACTCATGATTACAGCTATTTGTAATTGCTATCACAAATGCACCATTTATGGATTTTCTTTTAAATATACTTAAAATTAAATAGTTCACTAATATAAAATATTACAATAAGCTTACGATAGAAAGAAAGCATACTTTTATTACTTATGAGAATTGATTATAGAGTTAATAATGCATAATAAATTACAGAATTGCCCTAGGACACACCCTTAACTCTATCAACATGGCATACTCTCAGTTATGCCCAAGGTTATCTCTTAGATAATCATAAAGTATACATACCAGGGTTCTCTTATTCTCCATGGATAAGGTATATAAAAAATATATAAGGCAAACAAATAACAAAAACAGAGATGACATGCTCTAAATTATCCCTATGATTATTTTTCAGATAATCGTGTAATAGATATGTATGAGGTCAAACTACTCGATGTGATATGCTCTTAACTCCATGGTTACCTCTTGAATAATAGTATAATAGGTCTGTATGGGGTCACTCCATTTTATGGAATCTCAATCTCATGAATACACCAAGGAATCCTCAAACGCCCAAGTAATCATCTTGACTTTCTCCTTATTGATAGTCAACTTGTCTCTCAGCCTCACTACTAATAATTCTGGCACTTAGCCCCTCAAATTTCTAATCAGCTCTTAGTCCCATAGGTGGTCATCTAGGCTCTCAGCCAGGTGAAGGATCAGCCTCATACTAGCTACAACACTTTAGTCTCATCAATAATCTAATTGGTTCTCAACCGCATAATGAATGATCTCATAGGGTGATTTAGTGTTAGTCTATTTCATTTCATCAACAACCCAATGGGAGACTACTAAGCTCTCAAATCTACTCCAGGGGCCTTCCTTACACGTTCTCTATGCTACCCCTACATTCTTAAGTTACCTCGACGACCATCATGACACGGCATCCATCTTGCGCCAACATCCTACATGACTACATAATGAAATGTTCATGACCCTGCAAGTGATCGAAATTCTAACAAAATACTGGTTTAACTAACACGAGGTAGTGGTTCTCAGTCATGACTCTCTGCTACATATAAGAAAATGTATCACTAACCAGGGTGCAACCTCTCAATCAGACTACTAGGGTGGATGCTATCCTAATCTGGGTTACTCCTAGAATGATAATAGGAGTATTCCCACAATATATTAACATACTTATGGCTCTTAGCCTACGGCTCTTAGCTCGCAACACCCAATATCTTAATCCTTTTTCATCCTCATATGAGTGACATTTACTTAAAAAAGTAACCGAATAAATATCAGCTTAGGTGTCCAATACCATAGGTGTTACTCATTTACTCAGTGAATTACACTCGTATCTCACAATAGTATTCTATGTAACAAGTCTAAAGAATAATTGGAGAAATATAATTGAATGTCCAATACCAAACGGTATTATACCTTTGTTTATTCAACATTCTCATCAAATAGAAGAATATAATCGAGCAAAGTATGCAATTCATTTAGAAAATAGATTTTATTATAAAAAAATATACTAAAACTTTTTAAAGCCTTATTATTATTTAGAAGTTAAAAATACAATTTTTCCCATTTAACCCAAAAATAAGAATTTTTATCCTTATATTAAATTTATAAATCTCCTTTACATATGTAAAAAATCATAGAAAACTGTTTTAAAAATAAATTTCTATTTGTAAAAATCATCCCATAATTTTCTATAAGTAAAAACGATTTACACAAAAAAATTTATAAACCTCAAAAATCAATTTTTTTTATGTTAAACCACAAATACTTTCACTAATAAATATTTAATAAGAATATACCTTTTTCTACAAATTTGTTTCAAATTTATAATTTGTTAAGTATTTTTACTACAATCCACCATATTCATTGTTTGAAGACACACATAGCTATATATATGTGTATGTATATATATGTATGTATGTGTATATGTATGTATGTATGTATGTATGTATGTGCTTACATATGTATATTATATACTCAAACACTCATGTCCCTGGAGGTAAAAGCTCCAGGGTTCACAACTTGTCGACTGGTCCACCTAGGCAGTTGATTGCATATGACGACCTTGGAGCTTTTAGCTCCAGGAACAGGCACTTCGTGCCTATCTCTCTCTATCAAGCTTGATTCCAATCCATTCATGTATAACTACTATAGCACATCATAACACATATACACTTTCGTTCTCACCAATTCATAGCCTAATGTTATGGTTTTCTGTAAATAGTGGATGGGTTCTTCAATCACACAGATGTACAAATAATTCATGTCCAATAAATTACTTAAAATATGGAATCGCACATCCAAAAATAGATTTGTGAGTAAGGAATTTCTCACCTAACATCTCTCTACCAAAACTCCCTCACCGATCTTTAATTTTTCACTGCATCACTCACTATTATTTCCATTTTACTTTCAAACTTGAGAAAAAATCCACCTTGATTGCTTTAAGAGGTGTAAGTTGTTATTGAGAAACATATATTTAATTTGTATAATTAAGTAAGAATTTTTAAAGAGGAAGATAAGGTTTGGTTTTAAAAAAAAGAGGAAATGTGTTACAGAAGATGGTTTTTGAAGTGAACGATGCTTCTAGAGTTGTGGAGAGAAGTAAAGAAAGGAAATGAGTTGGTTCTCTTCTTTATTTTGTTTTGGGCTTAAGCTCATAATAAATCAAGTTATATTTAAGCCTCCCAATCTATAAAAATAATATAATTCCAACTCCACAAAAATCAATTAAACTCATTTCAAAAATTATATTTCACCAAATACTTTTATTTACGCAACACTACATATTTTATAAATCATATTTTCCACATCTTCCCTAATATAAACAAATTCCATCCCATTTACTCAGATCAACCCATTTATAATTGTTTATAAAATTTTAATCACGAATTAAATAAAAATTTACTCTTTATAAAAATAAATTCCAAAAAACCTTTATTTACACCATTTAACTTTATAAAAATTTTAAACCATTTTTAATTCATTTTAGCAAATCATTATGGGTTAAAAATATATAAAGTGCTCAAAATTACCATTATGAATAATTCAATGTTTTAAAAATATCTAAAAATGAATTAATTTATTTATTACCCATATTAATCAAATAATTTCCATTATTAAATTTTCCAATCCAATTTCCCTTTCTCAAATCTCACCAAAATATTTTATTATAAAAAATTCCCCAAAGTACTTTATTATTAAATTACAAACAAATTCCATTCTTCCAAACCATTTCTAATTAAAAAATTACACTTTAAGCCCACTTATTATTTGAAAATTATTATAAAATTCCAAACAATTGTTTCTCAACATCGGATTATTACAGACTCTCCCTTAAGTAATTGCATTCTTGCAATTTCTCTTTAGGGAAAATCCATAACGAGCTATTAACTTATAGCTTACTACACCCATCTATAGTTTAGCTATAAATGCAAAACCATCAAATATTAAAACCAATCACAACAATCGAAGTCAAACACAACAAAAAAATAATTCAATTATCAAAAGGTATTCCATACCCCGACTCATGCATGAGTTCATTAACTCGGGATCCATACATAGCACATGCTCTATGGCCATCATATACACACCTTTGGGATTTCTCTTAACCACTATGGTGTGCATACATTACAATTTGCTCTCATTAGCATATTTTCTAACTACAAAAGTGGGAACACTGAATACATAAGTCATGTCCGGGGAAAAAACTTTCTCCATTGCCCTCAACAAAACACAACGCTCTTTGTTTTCTTTCTCAGGTTAGCATTTAGAGTGTTCTACATCAACCCATCAAGTATTAAATAGAGAAAAACAAACCGCTCTTCAAAATCTTTGATAATTGGGTTCTAGCCTCCAATTAGACCAATGATACCCAACATACCGAAAATAACCATCTTATAAGAAAAGTAAGACTTCTACCATCCAAGTGTCTTCCTTAAAAACTCACAATTATTACAATTCCACAACAAATTGTTAGCTCGACCCTTTTAAGTGGCTTTTCCTCGAACAAAAGACTATCATCCTTACCTACCATCTATCGTCATGGGCTATGAGTTTGAACAAACTCATGTAGAAGATTTTGTACTTTCATACATAAAATTAAAATATATTTCAAACGTAGAAACTATCGAAAAACTTTGGCGCAGTCTCCACCATATGAAGTTTATTTCAAACATTCACAATGCTAAAATAAACTATATAAACATAGCATATATCATACTTTATAAGCATAAGTGAATATGTGTTTAACACCATCTAATGCCTACATATGCTTACACTAAAAAACAAATACTACTATATAATATACAACACATTACATCCATTTACAAAATAAACACCATTACATCTATGATTCAAACCCTTTTAATTTAGTTTAAGGTGTTAAAACATAAAGCTTGTTTACTATTTTTCAAAGATTAGGGTGTATGTAACAACCGAAGTTGAGAATATATTAAAATAAAGATTTAATTAATTAAATAAAGATTTTAATAATGTAAGTATGGGAAAATAGAAATTTTAGTAATTATAAGGGAAAATATTTGTAAAACAGTCAACTGATTTGAATGAATAGATTTTGATTTTTAAAAAATGAAATTTAGGCACTGTAAGATTAAAATGATTTTTGAAGTATAATTAAAATAGTAAAATAATTCTTATAAAGTTAAATAATAAAAGTAAATAACACAAAGAATTGTATTTTTGTAGAAAATTAATTTTATTTCATTTTGAAGAAAGACAATAAATTAATATACTAAAATGGGATTTTGAAGGAAAATAAGAAAATAATTATTTAAATAGGAAAATAATAATTATAAATCATAGAAAAACCATATAAAAGTAGTAAAATAATAAGGGAAGTTTAGTATGAATTTTTAATTAGAGAAGTGGGTTATGTCGTCATGAAAGAAAAAAAGAGTAGTGTAAAGAAATAAGAAGAAAAGAAATTGAAACATGAAAGAAATAGAGCCTAAAGGCCCATTTGGACTTAGAGAAAAATCTTTACTTGTTTTCCATGTCAAGAAAAGTCTATAAAACTCTCTTTGTCTTCATATTCCCATTCACGTTAGCCATTTTTTAATTTTCCCTTAACTGCTCAATTATGATAAACCTAAGCGACTTCCACTGAAATCAATAATTAAAATAGCTAAAAATCATCAAAAATTCTAAAATAAATATATTTTTACCTCGACTTCATTTACACCCACTAGCAAGAAGAAGATTGCATTTTGGTTGAGTTTGTTTCCTTGAATATTATAGAGAGAGGAAGAAGAAAAGGAAGAAGGAGCAATCTTGAAGTAGAAGCTATGCAATCCTAAGGTGGATGTTCTTACATTCACAACTATGTCTAATCTTGTTCGTTTTAGTTGCAAGTTAGGAATATGGATTTGGTATGTAGCGACCCATAAATTCGAACACTTCGTCTTTGAATATCGAAACATTTTGAAATATTGTTGAGTGTTATAAATGGCATTACATAACCTTGTCAAACATCGTTTAATTAATAAATTATGATAATAAACTTGTTTTTGAAGTTTGTTTTAAAAAATATTTTTCGAAGAAAAATTGATAATATGACCGAAAATCGGTTTAGCAGCAAACAACTTTTTATTCAGTATAAGTTGTTCGAACTTGTTAGTGGCAAAAATGGCCACCAACACCTAAGGAATGTGAAAGAACCACCAATACAATAACAACATCAATCAGAGAATAATAAAAGTTCATAGATCATAGATTTAGTGAAGAAAAGTAAATGAACATGTAGATTTTATAGTGGTTCGGCAAACTCTAGCCTATGTCCACTCCAGTAATCTTATTACTTACACTATAAGATTACAAGTACGGCCGTTCTTGCCTTAGAAAATTAATGGAGGAAGGGAGGAGAGTGAAGAAAAAGAGCTAAAAAAATCCCCAAAATGAACAATAAACCCTGTACTTATAAGTGCAGACGACTAGATATCTTCTTGAAATTTCGGCAGTAGAATCTCAAGATGTAGACGAGGTGACCCGGAAGTTTCAAAGGCCCAATTCCCAAGGAATAGGGGTCCACCCTGACCCCTCTTGGAAGCCATTGGCATGCTACAAACTCTCCGCTGGTACTCCTTGGTTATGTGCTCCATGTTCCCAAAGTTTCATGTATAGTTGACTTCTTGATTTTGAGATATCGGTTGATTTCCGTTGAGTTATACCATTAAGCTGATGCGATCCGATCCTTTGCATAGAGGGAAAGATCCCTTAATTAATGCCAAACTTGTTGTACTTATAGGAGAAGATGTGCAAATATCTCACACAAAACACAGATATGGAATCTCCATTCCATGACGACCCGACCTAAAAAATTTCAGGCCGATCGCTCACCCCTAAGAGGGGTCGAATCCGACCCCTCTTCCATGCATGGTGGGACCCAATGATCCCTTGTATGGATCCCCCTACTTCTCCACTTCATTTTCCAAAGTTGTTCCTAAGTTGATGCGTCTTTCTTTGAGTTATTGAGTAATCATCGTTGGTGTTGTGCTGCAAATCCGAGCAATCCATGGCCATATTAATCCGATCTGATCCCTTTCTTAAGGGAAGTGCCAATTCCGTTTGTACATAAGAGTAGTTACAACTACCACCATCCAAATCATTTTGTAAGGGAGTGTCCAATGCTTCAGGTAGGACAATATCCTAGGGTGTTTGCACTTGATTTAGCACCTTCCACTTCTGCAACTATGAAGTGGAAGCAGGTTCTTGAGGGTATACGATTTGTTTATGGCTTTATTATTTGTATTTGGTTTGGCACTAGTGCCTCTTGTAGTTTCATATATCCAGTAACCTTGATTGTTTGGTCATGCTCGACATGTTATGAACATGAACTATTGTTTGTTGATTATTGATTTGTTCTCAACTAGTTTATGAGCAGTTTCATCTTTCTACATCATGGGTTAGGTAGACAATTGGGTTTCACAGTTTGACTATAAGGTGTTTGGTGATAATGTTGGGTTGGAAGTTAAATTTAGTAAAAGATGTTTACTATAATAAAAAGGAAAGAAAGAATATTTTGGAAATATGCATTTGTGAAAAGATCATATAAGAAAGTAATTCTATATAAGTATGGTTTATAAAATATAGTTTATAAACAAAAAAGGATTTAAACTAAGAATTTGAGAACTTAAATCCCAATGTTTTTTAGAACATTTTTCAAGATTCTGGAAAAGTAAAAAATAGTATGTTTGAAAGTAAATAATTGAAAATTGGTTTAGATCACGATACTTAGTATTATTATATGAAATATTTGATACCACTTTAAAATGATTTTGGTTAAGTACCAAAATTATGGTTTGGATATACCAAACTTACTTCTGTCATTTGAAAATAGTTTCCATGATGACTACAGCATCATTGGCATTCATTTTGGGGTTTCTAAGTTGGGATTTCCATAAAGTTTTTTAGTAAAACAGATTTTGATTTAAATCCCTAATATATGATTTTTATACAATAGTTATATATATATATATATATTATTTCAAAATGGTTTGAAATGAAAACTAGTGTTTAGTTCTAAAGTTTTCTTATTAAGTTATTTCATGGACACATGTAGCCTATGCATTAGGAAAGTATGGCATGTAAATCATGATATGATATGTTGTTTGGTAGTTTTCATCTTTTAAAATGAAATAAAATTTTCGACAATTTGGATAGATGGAGACTTCCGAATCATTAGAACATGTAGTTTAGTATTTTTGAAAATATAAAATTGAGTTTATAAAATGCTTGAATTTGAACAAGGTAGTAAGTTAAAATAAGTTCAAGCTGTTGATTACCCTTATTAAGTAAGATGAATTTGATTTTTGTATATACTCTTAGGATGTAGTGGAGTATTGCACAAGTACGAATTTAAGTTATAAAATGTTTATGAACTTGAAGTTTGGTTTTTATGAAATGATTCGTAAATGGTTTAGTATTGAATGACAAACTATTTGTATAAAAGAATTTGATAAAATAAATTAGTGTGGCCAAGAAACTAATAGGATAAGCAGTAATTTATACGTAGATTATTTTATTCGCATGACAATTCTTGATCAAGTATTCGAGTATAGGATTTTGAGGTGGTTTACACCGGTCCGAACAAGGATTTTTCACTCGATTCTTGATTGTGAACACTTGATGTAGATTCTTCATATGATCCTAAAATTTTCAATTATAGTATACGACCATATAAGGAGAATGTAGATTTCAAGTCAGGGAACCTGATCGGACCCACACTAGAGAGGTCAAGTGATTTATACTTGTTTAGAAGAAAAATCTATGATTGAGCAAGTGATCAGATCAAATATTGCATATGGATGGTCTATGTGTACCGTACGGGCTTTAGTACATTTATAAGATATGCGATGTTGACTTGTGAAGATTTTGAGGAATGCCTCTTTGATTTGTTATAAGATAGCATGAATAATCGTCTAAATAATAACCTAAGACTGTTGGGCGTAAGATATGCTTAGTAAATTGTTTATCATCCTTCGACGATGAGAGAGTTTCGAACCTAAGAAAACCATGAGCACTGTTTGCTAGTGATTGCGAATGCTATTTGAATAGTTGTGTGCTTTTTCATTTGTTAAGGTTAGAAAGTGTCGTGGAGTGAGGATGCTCTGTTAGTACCTTAAGTATTGGTTTTGATGGTAACAACTATAGACATTATATAAAATATAAATACTCATGTTTTATCAAATTATATATAGTATATAGCGCAGGATATTAGACAGGTGTTGAATAAGAAGACTGTACAATATCAAGAGTAGATTTAAGATGCTGATATAGAGTTTCAAGAATCGGAGAATGAATACTCATGAATATTAAAGAATTCAAAATTTCAAGATATTCCACATAAGTTTTAAATTCGTAGAATTTATGTTAAAATCTTGATAGCACTTTTCTGATCTCTCTTTCCTTTTCTAATTTTATTTTAGATTTGTTTTTCTAATATCTTGGTTTTGAAATAATCTTTTTAAAATATTTCTCAAATTGATTTTATATCTCTTATACTTATAAAGATATTATTTTAGTGTTTTTGGGTTTATAATATTGAACTTTTGTTTATACTTTAATAAGTTATAATTATATTGATTATACATATAAATTAGTTACATTATACTAAGATTTTTAAAATTATTTTATGAAGTTTCTACAAAGTATCAAATTATTTTACAAAGCAATGGATTTTCAAATAGTTTTTAAAGTTTTTATCAAATTTGTGAAGAGTATGTCGACATACTCTATCTATGCATGTGGATATGGTGATCACAATTTTTAAAATTCAAAATTGAATGGAAGTGTCTTTTCATCGTATCTCTTCGCGAATGGATATGACAGTTGTTTCACTATATATACCAGACTTCCAAATGAATTTTTGACATCTACTTTCTTATTCTTCTCTCCTCTTTTCACTCTCTAATTTTCTAAATCAAAATATACCCAGCTCTGTTGAAATTCAAGCAGAATTAAATTCAATCTTACTAGTTTGATTCTCCTTCATCTATTCTTTGATTTCTCTCATCTCTCTCACTCAAACCAAGATCAAAGTGCTATTCAAGAGTTATAGGATCAACTATAATCAAGATCGAAGATCTAAGTCTGTAAAACTCTATCAAATCATATTTCTATACTTGTGAGTGTGATGGTAGCCCATAAAATCAATTTGGTATGCTTAGTAGCCCGTAAATCTAGTAGAAAAGAAATAGGAGTTGTACAGGACTATATGTCGGGTAACTCTGAACTAGTATAAATTTTAGTAGGTTCTTTCCTTTTTTACTTTTACTGAATTTACTCTTTTATGCACTTTGATTCTGTGGTTTTTAATTACATCATTCCAAGTATAATCTTAAAGAATTTGAAAAATATTCATATAGTCCTTTAAACATTATTCACACCCCCTCTAGTGTTAATCTAGCCTTAAGATCCCTATTCTGCTAACTCACATGCTCAGGATTGTACAAGGAAGACGGAGTACAGTTTGAGGGATATCCATCCGCAGTTGCTTATAGACTATGGGTTCCTCTTATCTTAGTATCATATATCTTTTGTAGTGTACTCACCTCTTGACGTGGATTCACTTAGTATGCATTTGGATTCGCAGTTTAGTTTGTGTATAGTTTCAACAGTACTCCACGTATGTATCTTGTTCTTCTATCTTCATTAATTATCGTTCTTATTTGAATATCGAGTATGAAATGTTCCAAGTGGGGGAGAATGTAACGATCCAGAAATTCGAACACTTCATCTTTGAATATCGAAAATTTTGAATTATTGTTAAGTTTATAAATGGAATTTTATAAACTTGTTAAACATCAATTAATTAATAAATAATGATAGGAAACTTGTTTTTGAATTTTGTTTACAAAAATATATTCTTCGAAAAAACCCGATAATATGACCAAACATTGATTTATAGGTAAACAACTTTTTATTCAATATAAGTTATTCGAACCCTTGTGCACTTGTCTACTGATCAAATGACACATTAGAAACTAATTAACATACTTTAATTCATAAAGAAAATGGGAGGTTCTATAAATTTCCAAGTGGATAAGAGATATTAGTATTTAAGGGCATTAAAGTATTTAGCTAAAAGAAAGAATTGTAAAGGAGTGATGGGGAATGTGAGGGGAGAGGGTGAGCCTTCCATGGCGTAGTTGGGGGGAGGGGGGTGAGAGCAAGCTTAGATAACACTTTATGAAGCTTATAAAAGGAGAGACTTACCCTTGATTACAATTACCAATTTACAAAGCAAAAGCAAGCTCTCTTTGATGTATTCATCTTCACAAAATTCCTAAAGAAAATAATTTCAAATCAAATGCGAATAAACTTAAACTTTACCACAAGCCTTAAGACAACATTACAAAACCTCCCATAAAATTATATCTTAAAGAAGTGAAGCCAATCTACCCCAACAAGAAGAGGCCATGAGCATTTGGGTTGGTTTTAGGGTAGGCTAGTGCATAAGCAAAGGAAAAGGAAGGAAACAAGGTGTTTGCAAGGTTGGGGAACAAATTGGTTGCTTGGACTTGCTTGTTTTTTACTTAAAAGATGAGCTGACTTATCACCATGAATGAAAATAGTGTGTATATATTCTTATATTGATTGTGTATGTGTTGTTTAAATTGATATTGACATATGTTGGGATATTAGTTTTAATTATTACTTTGAAAGCATATTGCATATGTATCCATATGTATGAACTTGAACGAACTTGAATGGACTTGTATGGCTTGTAACATAGCCTTAAACTAGAGCATTTAGGTTGTAGTTTAACTTTGGTTTAGATTGGACTTGGATTAGAAAGTGCACTTATAGCGATGTCGCTATGAATGCACTTGGGAATTGCCTTGTGTTTGGTAATTTGCATTAAACTTTGTAGGTAGATCCTTAGAGGTTTCTTGCCATATTTTTGATGTTTAATATATATGCTTGCTTCCATAAAATGTTTGGACAGTAAAAGGTTAAATAACATTTCGAAAAGTGGTGAAAACTTTACTTGTGCAAAACTGCCCCGTTTAATCTTGATTTTTGAACTTCAAATGTTCGAAAATGACTTTTAACTTATGTATTTTGTTTCATTCTTTTTAGCAGTGTTAATTAACTCATATTATAGTATTTTGAAAATAGTTTGAGATTTTATAAATTTTTAAGAATTATTTATGAATTTTTAAAGAAGTTTTTTTACTTTAAAATAAGGAAGACTTGTTTTTTCTCCAAGTTTTAATGATTTTATGTACTTTTTATTTTAAAGTAATATTTTGTATAAATGTTTTAAAACATATTATAAGTATTTATAAGTACTTTAAAAGTTTAAGTTATAGGTTTTAGAAAATTTGGTTAATTATTGTTAAAATATAAATTCTTATGTAATATAATACCTTTTAAATTGTTTTATTAAATATATAGTTTTATAAATAAAATTACTTTACATATGTATATCATCTCTAAAAGGGTTTTAAAAGTACAAATAAATGGTTTCAAAATGGACTTAGGAATTGTTTAATGGCTAAGTGGTTAATTGTTTAATTACTTGTTTAAAAGTATTTAACCATGCTTAACAATAAAAGCAAATGAAATTGGCTTCTCTATTTGTGAGAGTTAAGATTGATGTTTGAATAGGGATATGAGCAATAGAGCTGTAACCTTGTAACGACCCGTATTTTACGTGTCGATAGATCGTAGGATTTACAAGTCGATAGTGTTGTTTGTGTTGCTTCTAGATTGAGTCGTTTAGGAGTTAACCCTGGTGAAGTGATGAGTCGTGACCGACTCATGGGCATGGCCGAGTTAAGGCTTGAGTCGTGTCCGACTCATAGGCATAGCTAAATTAGGTGATGAGTCGTGACCGACTCATAGGGACCGACTCAAGGAGTTTAGGCGACTTAGAGAAGCAGCAAGTATAGGTTTGGCCGAGATAAGGATGCGACCGACCTAAGGTTAGACGACTTAGTGATGTTACCGAGTCAAGGAGCTTGCGACTTAATAAGTTAGCATGTTAGTGTGATAAGACCGAGTTACGACTCATAGGTGACCGACTTATAGAGGTGAGCGACTCATAGGGGTAGCGAGTCAGTGGCTTACGAGTTAAGGAGTTAAGGCTGAGTCAGCAGTGTGTGTTTTGTGTGTTGAGTCTTAAGTCGTATGGAACGACTCATGGATATGGCCGAGTTAGTGGAGCCATAGGCTTAAGGGTTTATAAGTTGGTGAACGACCCATAGTTAAGTCGTAAACGACTTAGGGGCTACGACCTAGCTGGTTGGATGTCGAGTTAGTAGGGTCAGTGTCTTAGGGGTTAACTCGTATACGAGTTAAGGCATTGGTTGAAAGCTCGTGTGTGTTGAGTCGCGTAGGTGTTAACTCGGTAAGTCGTAGAGGCGGACTGTTGTTAGGTCGTTAAGAGCTATGGAGTGCTGGGTCGTATGAACGACTTAGTGATAAGTCGTAGGTCATAACACGTGAAGGCTTAGGTCGTATAGGTTGAGTTGTTGGGCTTAGGTCGCGTGCTTGGATGAGTCGTAGCTTGTTGTGTCGTGTTGGCTTGTGTCGGCAGAGGCTTGCTGTGTCTGTTGAGTCGGCAAAAGGATGAGTCGGCAGGAGATGAGTCGTGGACGACTCATAAGATGACTCGTGACCGACTCATGGGCGACGACTCATGGGGTATCCAGCCTATAAATAGAGGTGTTCGGCTCACTTTTTGGCACCGGATTTCGAAGCGACGAAGTGCTGCCATTTTGGAGATTCGACTACAGTATTTTCTTCACTTCTTTCTCTACTTCCATCAAAGTGCTAACATCCATTGAAGATCGAGGATCAAGATCAAAGATCAAGTGCCAAAGTTGAAGATTTTCATCCGAAGAGGCTAGATTTCACCGTTTCAAGTGAAATTTCTCCGGATCAAGCTCAAGTCCTTGCTGTCCAGATCTGAAGTTGTTTGATTTTAGGTTGTTTTGGTGATTTGGTGAGTGGTAGTTATCTCTCACGCGGATCCAAAGGAGTATATGGGATTGGTGATATGTTTATGTGTTAAAGTTAGCGTTTTCTCGCATTTTCCTTAAGTCTGCATGTAGATCCATCATATTTGAAAATGTTTATCTATAGAAGCTATTTAACAAGTATTAGAGACAAAACCCATGTTTTAGATTTGATAGATTTATGCTAAAAACTATGATTTCACATATGTTGGACTTTTGCTCACTTAATTACGAAATTGCCATTATAGTTGATATTGCTTAATATATCTTGTTTGAATGCTTGAATGTTTGAATGTATGTTAGATTTGATTGCTCCAAGTTAGCTTGTAGTTGATTTGGAACAAGATGGTTGAAGATGATTCAAAAGCTAAGTGGAAAGGCTCTTGAATGGTGAAAGCTGCCGATGGTATATGAAGCGGATGTGGAAGCTCATATGGATGGATTCGATGATGGGACTTTGCCGTGATGCGAAGAGGCGAAGTATGAGATCGAGATGGGACTTTGTCAGGATGCGAAAAGGCAAAGTATGGTTGAGTTGAGACTTTGCTTTGGTACGATGAAGCGAAGTATGATGTGAGTCTTGGCTTAATCCAGGCAGGGATCATTCCAAGCATGTTGATAACTTGAAGGGTAGTTCAAGTTGGTTGATAATGGATTGCTCAAGAGGAAGCTTGGGCTAAGTTGATAGAAGTCGTCAAGAAGGATGACAAGGAGGCTTGGATCTCATCGTTATTGAAGGTTCTAGCAAACCTAAAGCAAGAGTACATAGGGACGCCTAAAAGACTACAGGCAGTTAGTCGAGTACTCTGGGCCAAGAAGATAAGTCCTAGGCACAAGGCAGTGTGCGGGGTTTTGTCTAGAACCGGGGTTACCATTAGCCCTTGACAGATGGCTCAGGAAGGAGTCGGTCATTCAATTAACGGTGATTTCGAAGCAAGGTTAACAGTGATAGCCAGAGTCATGGATGTTTGGATGTTTGGTTGTATCATCATTCGGCTTCAAGAGCGGTGTTTTCTGGGTGCTTATCTGATCTTGGTTTAGGCCTTGGGGGTTTGTATTTGGAAAACATCGTCCTTGACTCGAGTGATTATTGCTTTACCTTACTTATCTGCTATGTTATGCTTACTTCTCCTTAGTGTGTGTCTGGGGGCTATCACTGTAGAAAGAGGTGGAGTGGGATGGTTTGGTTCCTATTCCTTTATTTCCTTATGCTCTTTTGGTATGCTTGATTGTTAATTTACTGCTCACTAAGACTTTGTCTGACTCAAGGTTTTATGTCTCCTCTTATTACCTTGGGCTGTTCATCCATGTCTGGGATGGGCAGACTAGGTAGCAGGTGGCAGGTGCTGTGCTTAGAGTAGAGTTTTCCGTTGATGATGGCGAAGACGAGCAGGAGGCTATGCATATTATTTTCTTATATGTACTGGGTATCCGCTGCTGTATTTGATGAGTGCTTGTAATGAGGTCTTGATGTATGGATTTGTTGAGATGATTGTATAAAACCTCTGTGATGCTTATATGATGATTTTCTGTTATGAGACTTCACTATATATTTCTCTATTGTATTTTATCCATGCGCTGTGAGTTACGATAGAGATTCTGCGATTTTATTTTACCCTGACTATCGTCCATGGCTGCCTGGCACACCTTTCAGCGCTCTATTCTCTTGTTTTGGTGCGGGAGTCATGGGCGGTCGTCACATTTGGTATCAGAGCTTTGGTTAATCGATTTTAGCCAACGCTCGCTGACGTAATTACGTAAGAGAGACGTAATTGTATTTTGATGGATGATTACTATATATATAATATAGTAGCTTAGAAGGATTTGCACTCCTTATGCAGTTGTTTCTCAAAGGTGTTCTAATCATTTCTTTTTGTAGATATTAAGGATGAGTCTAGAAAAGGGACAAGCTGCTAAGGAAGGTTGTGAAGCTGAAGGAGTTATTGATCATGATGCTAAGTTCGAGGCTATGGTGACTTCAATCATGAAGAGACAGTTGGTGGACTTTCTGGATAATTCATTTGAAGAATTTATGGAGAAGACTTCTAGGCACAGGAGCCTGTTTCCTAAAGAAGAGTCTGATGTTGTTGTTACCAAGGATGGGTTTAAATCATCGCAAGGCGGGAACAAGAAGAAGAGACAGCAACAGAAGAAGGGTAAGAGTGGCCAAAAGAAGCAGAAGGGCGAGGTGACCTGCTACAATTGCCAACAGAAGGGCCACTTCTCCAGGGATTGCAAGAATCCAAAGGTGCAGGGAAAGTGCTACAACTGTGATAAGCCAGGGCATATTAAGAAGAATTGTCCAGAGCCGCCAAAGGTTGAGCAGGTTGAGCAAGCCTATGTGTTGAGAGCTGTTCCTCCAACTTCAAAAGCTCCTACTGCTGAGGAAAAGGGGAAGAGTGTGGTGGTTTAAAGTACTCTTTCCATTTGAGATGTTTCCGTTTAAGAATGTTGTTCGATGTTGAGATGATACACTCTCTTGTTTGTAATAACTTGTATGACCAATTGGGTTAGGAACCAGATATTATTGATAGACCCTTGGTTGTAACTATTTCAGTTGAAGATTTGTCTGGGTTGTGGATGTTATGCTGTGATCTGGTTGTGTCGAGTCATGATTGCTCGTTTGTTTGTGATTGCTTTGTTCTGAACTTTGCGAGGTTCGGAATTATTTTGGGTATGGACTGGCTTAGGAAGTATGCGGCTAGGGTTGATTGTGAGAGGCTGGAGGTGACAGTCGGGAATGTGGATGGGCGAAAGGTTGTGATACGATGTAAGCATGAAGAAGGCGTCTTCATGAGCTTCATGTATTCGCTGGTTGTTCCACGGGATGGACTGTCATCGGTGCCTATTGTGAATGGATTTGAGGACGTCTTTGACGAAGTCAAAGGGTTGCCGCCGCATAGGGAGATCGAGTTTCGTATCGATCTAGTTGAGGGAGCCAGACCTGTTGTGATGCCTCTTAGGCGGATGGCACCGAGGGAGCAGCAAAAGCTGAAGGTGCAGGTTGATGACCTTTTACGGAAAGGATTCATTCGGAGAAGTGTGTCCGAATGGGGTGCGCCCGTTGTGTTCGCAACCAAAGCGGATGAATCGTTGAGGTTGTGTGTTGATTATCGTGAGTTGAATAAGGTGACTAAGAAGAACAAGTATCCATTGCCGAGAATAGATGACTTGTTTGATCAGCTTCACGAGGCGAAGGTGTTCTCTCAGATGGATTTGGCAACGGGATTTCACCAGTTGAGAGTGGCGAAGGATAGTGTGCCAAAGACTGCACTCAGGACACCGTCCGGGTTTTATGAGTGGCTGGTAATGCCGTTTGGATTGACTAACGCACCAGCATATTTTGTGGATCTTATGAATAGAGTATTCAGAGATCAGTTGAATAAGTTCGTGCTTGTGTTCGTGGATGATATTTTGGTTTATTCCGGAACTGAGGAAGAGCACAAGACGCACTTGAGAATTGTTTTGGAAATACTACGGAAACATCAGCTGAAGGCTAAGTTTTCGAAGTGTCACTTCTGGAAGAGTGAAGTGAGGTTCTTAGGCCATGTTATCTCTGGAAATGGAATAGCGGTTGATCCCGCTAAGATGGCAGCAATCCAAGATTGGGTTAGACCTAAGAATGCATCTGATGTGAGAAGTTTTCTTGGATTAGCAGGATATTATCGTCGGTTTATCAAAGACTTTTCCAAGATAGCTGCACCGTTGACAGGATTGACGAAGAAGAACCAAGCATTCAGATGGGATGATAAGTGTGAGCAAGCTTTCGTAATCCTGAAAGAGCGACTGACAAGTGCTCCTGTTTTGACTATTCCTAGTGGGAATGATGAGATGGTGGTCTACACCGATGCATGTGGTACTGGATTAGGAGCAGTGTTAATGCAGAAGGATAAAGTTGTTGCGTATGCTAGTCGACAACTGAAGCCGCATGAAAGGAATTATCCAACTCATGATTTGGAGTTAGCAGCGATTATGTTTGCTTTGAAGATGTGGAGACATTACCTATTGGGAGTTAGATTCGGGTTGTTTACGGATCATAAGTCGTTGAAGTATCTGTTCTCCCAAAAGGATCTGAATCTTCGACAGCAACGGTGGTTAGAGTTTCTAGCATCTTATGATTTTGGTATAACCTATACTCCGGGAAAAGGCAACGCAGTAGCAGATGCGTTAAGCCGAAGGCATGCAGGTTTGGGAGCCATGTTTTCGGAATGGAAGAGTCTTGAGTATTTGGCTGGGTTTGATTTCAGGCCTAGATGTGAATTGGAACCAGAGATGTTGGCAAACTTATCAATAAGGCCTACTCTTGTGGAAAGAATTGGCGAGAGCCAAAAGAAAGATGATAAGCTTGTCAAGATTATCCGTGATTTGGAATCCGGATTGGATCCAGAAAAGGATAAGGGATTCGAGGTTGATCGAGAGGGTTGGCTTCGAAAGCAAGGACGATTGGTTGTTCCTGATATTGATGGATTGAGAGATGAGGTTCTGAGGGAAAGTCATCACTCGAAGTTGACAATTCATCCAGGAGGAAATAAGATGTATCAGGATATGAAGAGAGCTTACTACTGGGAAGGAGATGTTGGAAATTTTATTTCCAAGTGTATGAATTGCCAGTTGGTGAAAGCTGAGCAGAAGAAGCCCAGTGGATTACTTCAGCCATTAGAAGTTCCTACATGGAAGTGGGAGCAAGTATCGATGGATTTTATCGATGGTCTACCGAGAACCAGGACAGGGAACGAAGGGATTTGGGTTATTGTAGATCGTTTGACCAAGAGTGCAAGGTTCATTCCTGTTCGATCGACTAGAACTGCATCGAAGTTGGCTGAGTTGTATGTGAAGTGGATTGTTCGATTCCATGGTGTTCCGAAGAGTATAGTGAGCGATCGAGATCCGTTGTTCACTAGTGGATTTTGGAAGATCTTCTTAGAGCTTGTGTTTTGGACTTCGGGGGATCATGGGAGGATCACCTTCATTTGGTGGAATTTGCGTATAATAACAGTTATCAGTCGAGTATTGGTATGGCACCATATGAAGCATTATATGGAAGACCGTGTAACTCTCCGACATGTTGGTTGGAAGCTGGAGAAAAGTTGATACTTGGGCCAGAGATGATTCGACAGACTTCGGATTGTATAGAGATCATTCGGCAACGAATGAAGGCAGCCCAAGATCGTCAGAAAAGTTATGCAGATAATCATCGAAAGGATTTGGAGTTCGACGTAGGCGATATGGTTTTCGTGAAGATTTCTCCATTGAAGAATGTTATTCGATTCGGGAACAAAGGAAAGTTGACTCCGAGATTTGTTGGACCATTCCCGATTATCAAGCGAATTGGAAAGCTCGCTTATAGATTGGAGTTACCGGAGAAGATGGTGGGTGTGCACAATGTTTTTCATGTATCTTATCTACGGAAGTATGTGCACGACCCAACTACGGTGGTTTCTGCTGATAGCTGTGAAGACTTAGAGGTTGATCCCGTGGTTACGAGACCTCGTAAGCCGCTTCGTATTGTTGAAACCGATACGAAACAGCTTAGGAGGAAAACGATCACGTTGCTCAAGGTACAATGGAGTGACGATGTTAACGACTGTACGTGGGAGGAGGAAGAGAGGATGAAGGCAGCTCACCCCGGACTCTTCGAGGTATGGCCCTAAAGTGTCGTGACATCTCATGAATTTGTAGCTTGTTCTATGTCTTAGAATTCTGCATGCTAGGCTAGAATTGGATGCATGGTTTGTTGATTGCTATGGATGGTAGGCATGCGGAATACCTTTGATTGCTGTTGTTTGTTTGGAATTTCGGGGGCGAAATTCCTAAGGGGGAGAGAATGTAACGACCCGTATTTTACGTGTCGATAGATCGTAGGATTTACAAGTCGATAGTGTTGTTTGTGTTGCTTCTAGATTGAGTCGTTTAGGAGTTAACCCTGGTGAAGTGATGAGTCGTGACCGACTCATGGGCATGGCCGAGTTAAGGCTTGAGTCGTGTCCGACTCATAGGCATAGCTAAATTAGGTGATGAGTCGTGACCGACTCATAGGGACCGACTCAAGGAGTTTAGGCGACTTAGAGAAGCAGCAAGTATAGGTTTGGCCGAGATAAGGATGCGACCGACCTAAGGTTAGACGACTTAGTGATGTTACCGAGTCAAGGAGCTTGCGACTTAATAAGTTAGCATGTTAGTGTGATAAGACCGAGTTACGACTCATAGGTGACCGACTTATAGAGGTGAGCGACTCATAGGGGTAGCGAGTCAGTGGCTTACGAGTTAAGGAGTTAAGGCTGAGTCAGCAGTGTGTGTTTTGTGTGTTGAGTCTTAAGTCGTATGGAACGACTCATGGATATGGCCGAGTTAGTGGAGCCATAGGCTTAAGGGTTTATAAGTTGGTGAACGACCCATAGTTAAGTCGTAAACGACTTAGGGGCTACGACCTAGCTGGTTGGATGTCGAGTTAGTAGGGTCAGTGTCTTAGGGGTTAACTCGTATACGAGTTAAGGCATTGGTTGAAAGCTCGTGTGTGTTGAGTCGCGTAGGTGTTAACTCGGTAAGTCGTAGAGGCGGACTGTTGTTAGGTCGTTAAGAGCTATGGAGTGCTGGGTCGTATGAACGACTTAGTGATAAGTCGTAGGTCATAACACGTGAAGGCTTAGGTCGTATAGGTTGAGTTGTTGGGCTTAGGTCGCGTGCTTGGATGAGTCGTAGCTTGTTGTGTCGTGTTGGCTTGTGTCGGCAGAGGCTTGCTGTGTCTGTTGAGTCGGCAAAAGGATGAGTCGGCAGGAGATGAGTCGTGGACGACTCATAAGATGACTCGTGACCGACTCATGGGCGACGACTCATGGGGTATCCAGCCTATAAATAGAGGTGTTCGGCTCACTTTTTGGCACCGGATTTCGAAGCGACGAAGTGCTGCCATTTTGGAGATTCGACTACAGTATTTTCTTCACTTCTTTCTCTACTTCCATCAAAGTGCTAACATCCATTGAAGATCGAGGATCAAGATCAAAGATCAAGTGCCAAAGTTGAAGATTTTCATCCGAAGAGGCTAGATTTCACCGTTTCAAGTGAAATTTCTCCGGATCAAGCTCAAGTCCTTGCTGTCCAGATCTGAAGTTGTTTGATTTTAGGTTGTTTTGGTGATTTGGTGAGTGGTAGTTATCTCTCACGCGGATCCAAAGGAGTATATGGGATTGGTGATATGTTTATGTGTTAAAGTTAGCGTTTTCTCGCATTTTCCTTAAGTCTGCATGTAGATCCATCATATTTGAAAATGTTTATCTATAGAAGCTATTTAACAAGTATTAGAGACAAAACCCATGTTTTAGATTTGATAGATTTATGCTAAAAACTATGATTTCACATATGTTGGACTTTTGCTCACTTAATTACGAAATTGCCATTATAGTTGATATTGCTTAATATATCTTGTTTGAATGCTTGAATGTTTGAATGTATGTTAGATTTGATTGCTCCAAGTTAGCTTGTAGTTGATTTGGAACAAGATGGTTGAAGATGATTCAAAAGCTAAGTGGAAAGGCTCTTGAATGGTGAAAGCTGCCGATGGTATATGAAGCGGATGTGGAAGCTCATATGGATGGATTCGATGATGGGACTTTGCCGTGATGCGAAGAGGCGAAGTATGAGATCGAGATGGGACTTTGTCAGGATGCGAAAAGGCAAAGTATGGTTGAGTTGAGACTTTGCTTTGGTACGATGAAGCGAAGTATGATGTGAGTCTTGGCTTAATCCAGGCAGGGATCATTCCAAGCATGTTGATAACTTGAAGGGTAGTTCAAGTTGGTTGATAATGGATTGCTCAAGAGGAAGCTTGGGCTAAGTTGATAGAAGTCGTCAAGAAGGATGACAAGGAGGCTTGGATCTCATCGTTATTGAAGGTTCTAGCAAACCTAAAGCAAGAGTACATAGGGACGCCTAAAAGACTACAGGCAGTTAGTCGAGTACTCTGGGCCAAGAAGATAAGTCCTAGGCACAAGGCAGTGTGCGGGGTTTTGTCTAGAACCGGGGTTACCATTAGCCCTTGACAGATGGCTCAGGAAGGAGTCGGTCATTCAATTAACGGTGATTTCGAAGCAAGGTTAACAGTGATAGCCAGAGTCATGGATGTTTGGATGTTTGGTTGTATCATCATTCGGCTTCAAGAGCGGTGTTTTCTGGGTGCTTATCTGATCTTGGTTTAGGCCTTGGGGGTTTGTATTTGGAAAACATCGTCCTTGACTCGAGTGATTATTGCTTTACCTTACTTATCTGCTATGTTATGCTTACTTCTCCTTAGTGTGTGTCTGGGGGCTATCACTGTAGAAAGAGGTGGAGTGGGATGGTTTGGTTCCTATTCCTTTATTTCCTTATGCTCTTTTGGTATGCTTGATTGTTAATTTACTGCTCACTAAGACTTTGTCTGACTCAAGGTTTTATGTCTCCTCTTATTACCTTGGGCTGTTCATCCATGTCTGGGATGGGCAGACTAGGTAGCAGGTGGCAGGTGCTGTGCTTAGAGTAGAGTTTTCCGTTGATGATGGCGAAGACGAGCAGGAGGCTATGCATATTATTTTCTTATATGTACTGGGTATCCGCTGCTGTATTTGATGAGTGCTTGTAATGAGGTCTTGATGTATGGATTTGTTGAGATGATTGTATAAAACCTCTGTGATGCTTATATGATGATTTTCTGTTATGAGACTTCACTATATATTTCTCTATTGTATTTTATCCATGCGCTGTGAGTTACGATAGAGATTCTGCGATTTTATTTTACCCTGACTATCGTCCATGGCTGCCTGGCACACCTTTCAGCGCTCTATTCTCTTGTTTTGGTGCGGGAGTCATGGGCGGTCGTCACAAACCTACAAATGTCCCTCTTGACCAAGGAAGAACTATGTCGGGAATGTCGGAAATGTGTTAACCGTGTTGATTACTTACTCATTATGAAAGTCATTAACATTATGCTTAATACTAGAGTCGACGAGTTAGACTTATCAATTTGCGGGACTCAAGAATGAAGTGTCTAGGCAAGGCTTTGATATGCAACAAGTGCTCTAACTTACTTGACTTCACTCTTAGTTGAGGAATAGTTAAGTTGGAATGTCAGAAATGTGAGAATATTGATTTGTACAAGAAACTGTTTTTTTTACTAGATATTCGATTAGTCCATTATCGAAATAGATCAAATACTTAAGAAGTGTCGATAGGCTTCGCGATTTCATACCAATGAGAACCACCAAAAAGGAGCATTGTTACAGAACGTCTCTAACTTTCACTTACTTCTAAAAGAATCAGAAATGAGTTAACCGGAAATTCATAGAATTATTTTGAAGAAACCGGTATTGGTAAGTGTTTTAATTATCGAATACCACTTCAAAACTAGTATATGAATTATATGCTTTGGGAATGTTTGTGAAGTGAAATGGTTATAGAGTTGAACTGTCTATACTAAGGTTAAGTCCATAGGAGAGGTTAGCATTAACATTTCAAATAATGCTATCATGTGGAGCTATCCTTCTAAGGAGTATTCCAAGAGAGCGGACAATGTTAGCATTCATCGGAGGACTTATGCGGGAGTCTGTGTGGATGTTCGAGACCTATTCGAGATACTCGAATCCATGTAGAAATTCATGATCTTTTTAAGATATGGGAATCTAATTGAGGATTCATGTTTTTTTTCGAGTGATGAAGGTTCGTGTTAAAATGCTGAACGTGACCTCGACATCGGGAATAACAGAAAATATAATGGGATGCACAACCAAGGGTTAGCTGACCCATGCCAGGATATTATCAACTTCATATATAGAGATACTTATCGATTGTTGGCTGGCGGGATTTGATGATATTTGGTTTTATGTTGTTTATGTTTATGTTTGGATAATGAGCCACTTGTGTTTACCTTAATGGCATATTTTATCTAAAGATATACATGGCTCAGAAGGTGCTTTCTGACCATTGTGTAGGAGATTGGATTTCAACTTGACCGAAGGTATCTCCATGGAAAAATACAATTTGCAAATGTACCTTAATGGTTTTGAATGTAACCTAATATTATTGTGGTGTGATCAATGTAAGCATCATGGCTATTTGACATGATTTATATTCTACACTCCAGACATTATCTATCATATCACTATATTAACTTAATGAATGGTTGGTTTCTTTGAGGGGGAAATGTTACAGTAATCCATATTGTCTCAGTAGTTGCTATTACATGTCTCATATATTTATTTAGTTTCTTATGTTGGTTTACTAAACGGACCCGGATGTTATTTATTTAATGCTCGAGTCAGCTTCGTGTATATTTCAAGATTTAGCTATAGACACTTTAGAGCTTATGAAGAGGAGATGGATGATTAAACGTAGTATTCTTATTTCGGTCGCATTACTTTATTGTATACATCAACATATGTGAAGATGGGTTATTAGAAATATGCAGGCTAATGATAGTACTTAGGTTTTGTAACTCTAAAATTCTTTATTCGTATTATCCCTTTGTATTGTTCTTTTGATATTATATATTACTGTTCTGATATGAGATTCTAATGTTGTGTTCTTTCTTTCTTGTTCTATTATTTTTTACCCTAACTTTATGTCTTTTCGGCACTTGGGTGCTCGACACGCGAATACCGTGGATGCATTTTGTGTCGACATTCGAGTATCGAAAAGTCAGGTCGTTACAGGGTACGTGTACATTCATGTGTATCTCTATTTATGTTCAACTTTATGAATTGAATTTTGTCGCAATAGCATGCACATATAGGATGAGTCGGTAGGATAGATATTAGTGACCAAATAGGGGTTGAAAGAAGTCGACGAAGGCAGCCGGAGTCGATGGAAATGACCCTAGAATGGTCTGGATAAAACGGTTCTAGGCCGTCCACTGGTGGGAGTCTGGAGACATTTTCCAGGCTCATTCCATAGCTATTCGTTATACAAATAGAAAATGTATTCATGAACAAATCAGCTTAGGAAGAGGTCACAACAACTAATCCAGTATTATAGTAGGCAAAATTTGTTTGGGACAAAGCATGGATTCCTAGTATGGCATTCACCACATATAAAGTGATTATGGGCAGGCTCTTAACTATGGACAGACTTCTAAAGTGGAGAGTTTTATCTGAAAATAAATGTGTTTTGTACGACAAATGCAAAGAAAGTCATAAATACATTTTTTCGAGTGCAAATACAATAACAAATCCTGGGCAAACACCAAATTGTAAATAGTAGGAAACAAAAATGTGAGCGAACTGAGCCTAGACATAATATAATTGAAGCTCTAAATACTCAGATATTGACTTTGATGACAACAACCATATAAATATAGATACTAGTGTTTTGTCAAGTTGTAGAGTATATATTATGTAATGATCCCATTTTAAGCCAAATTTAATTTAGTAATATAATTTTTAGGATTAATTTGTGAATTAGTTTGGGAGTTAGTTTGAAATTTTCCAAACAAATAAGATATGGGTTTGGTTATGCATATATATACACATAAATAGATTGTAGATAGAATTTTGATTTGAAATTCAAAAAAATATCTTAAAAGTAAATTGGATTTAAAAACTCTATATTTTAAATATATATATATATATATATATATATATATATATTGTGATTTGGAAGCATTGATTTGAATTCAATATAATAATTTTCAAAAAGCTATTCAAGGGATAAATTCTATATTTGAAAATTCTAATATATATATATATATGTTTATTTATTAATGTATAATTAGATTTTTAATCATTTTCTTTAAAGTTATAAATATATAAATAAAAGGAAATGTATTTAATAAAAATAAAAAGTATGATAGCTTTAGTTGAAAGAAGATTAATAAAAGGTTTATATGCTTTCTTTTAAAATTATACATGAATAAATATGGTTGGTAAATATATATAAATATAAAAAAATAAACATAAATTGATAAAAAGAAATGTATTAAAACAAAATTGTAAATATAATATAAAATAATATAAAAACATATTTAAAACATTAGTACGTGTAAAAAAGACATGCGTAGGCTTATGAGATATATGTTTACAAGTGTAAACTAAATTTAGCATGAAATTAACAAATTTTAGCCTTTGTTTAAGATGCAAAAATACAAGTGTCACATTTTTAATTTTCTTTTTATTTTTAAAAATAATAAAACAGTCCTATATATACACATCTACTTCTACTCTTCTCATTTTCTTTCATAATTTCAAAGCTAAAACTTAGCAAACTACAAACCAGAGAAAAGAAAACAAAAACAAACAATCCTTACAAATTTTAAATCTGAAGCAAACAACAATCTCAAACCTGAAGCAACTAGAAACAACAAAGCATGCAAATTCAACTCATATAAATCAAGCAAAGATCATCCCAAACATCAACAGATCAAAGCAATTTCCAAAACAATTTCCAGTGTTCATGCTTTACAGGCTTCTTTGTTTTTCAAATTGGTGAGTAAACTTTTATTTAGAAAGCCAAAATCTGTTTTATTTACTAATGCATGTGATAAATGTTTGAACTAATGATGTGAAAATGTCTTGCATGGTTGTAGAAATATATTTTCCATCTGAATATAGTGAATTACTTTATGCATATAACTATGCACGTCTGTGCATATGAATATATATGTCTCTGTTTGAATTACAAACTCAAGAACAACATGGAAAAATTCATATCTTCCCATTTAACCAAATTCATTCTATGATCTCTGAAGAGAAAATGATTATAACAATGTAATATCATTTTTAAAAATAATTTCAAGTGTATATGTTGAGTATTTCAAAAATAATAAATTACAGTAATGATCTAATATAAGTTAGGAAATCAATCATCTTAATTTCATGATTTGATTTCATAATCAAATTTGTAGAAAATGATGATTTTAGATAATGGTTTCATGATTTTTAAGATTGGGAATGTTGAGATTTCTCGAGTTGATTAGTTTTTGGGTTTGCGTCGATTTTTGGCGATTGGAAGGTGGAGGAGCATCGTGCTTGGGGATGAAGGTATCTCGGAGGTCAGGGGTTCCGAGAAAAATGGTGGGTGGAATTCTCCACGACCGTGGTGGTTGGTCGACGGCAAAGTAGGATTTATATACCTGTTTTGGTCGATGGTGTCATCGAGGCAATTGCTTGGTCATGGGTACACCAGAGTCGATCGGTGTAGGAGGGATCGAAGCGTAGTCGAGTGACGCAGCTCTGGACGTGATCGCGAGGCTTCAGGCGATCATAGGCAGCAGCACGAGACGTTTTTCGACGATTAGGTTTGGTTCTAGAGGGCTCGATAGCTCGTTTTTGAATTCCAAATGAATTGACGGAACTGGTGGTCAGAATCGTCGGCGAGGTCATCGGCGACGTGTTGAAGGTCTCGGCATTGGTCGGAGGTGATCGAGTCAGGTGTGCACGTGCACGAGTGTTTTCATTTGTGTCTATGTAGTTGTGTGTGTTGGCTCGGGGAAGAAGTAGATGCGCTCAGGTTTGTGCGCAAGTAGATGTGAGTTGGGCTCGAGTGTAGGATCAGGTAATGTTGTCTTAGTCTTGGGTTGGGTTTCTTTGTTTATTAACCTGGTTTAAATTTTGATACCAGGTTTTAAAAATATCAAGAAAATATGAATCAAGTTTTCAAGTATTAAAAAGTTTTCAAAGCAAATTTTACCAATTTAAAGTTAAATGTTTTATTTAGAAAATTATATAAATAAAGAAATTTCAAGATTTTTAGTTTCGTGATTAAAGGAGATAAAATAATTAATTAATTCCTAAGTGTTTTAATATATGTCCCTTATTTTAAATTAATTCTTAAGTTTATTTTAAATAAATTTCATAATTAATAAGTTAATTAAGAAGATAAAATGTTTTTAATTGTTAAGTTAACTTAAAGGTCTAAGTTAATTTATAGATTAATGATAAACTATTTTCAAAGGTTTGTTAAATAAGATTTAAATGATTTAATTAAGTAATTAATAAAGACAATGAGTTTATTTTAGATTAATTAAGGACTTAAGTAATTAAAGGTTAATTAATTAACTTAAGTAATTATAGAATAATTAATTAATGTAATTAAAGGATAATTACTTAATGAAATTAATTTAAGGATAATAAATTAATTAATGTAAGTAATTAAAGGATAATTAGTTAAAGGTTAATTACTTATTATAAGCGATTAAAGGATAATAAAATAATTAAAGGTTAATTACTTAATGTGATTAGTTAAAGGTTAATTACTTATTGTAAATGATTAAAGGATAATTAAATAATTAAAGGTTAATTGCTTAATGTGATTACTTAAAGGTTAATTACTTAATTTAAGTAATTAAAGGATAATTACTTCATGTAATTGATAAAAGGATGATTAATTAATGTTAGTAATTAAAGGATAATTACTTAAAGGATAACTACTTAATGTAAGTAATTAAAGGGTTAATTAATTAATGTAATTAATTAAAGGTTAATTAATTAATGTAATTTATTTATTAGGGGACAATTAATAAATGTAATTAATTAAGTGTTAATTAATTAATGTAATTCATTAAAGGTTAATTAATTGATGTAATTTATTAGGGGATAATTAATTAATTAAGTAATTAAGGATAATTAATTAAGATGGATAATTAAGGACGATTAATTAATTTTCATTAATTAATTAAGATAATAACAAATGGTTTGTAATTAATTAATGTTTGTTAAGTGGGATTTAAAAATGGTTAAAGCAATTAATTTAATTTATTTGGAGATTAAATTGAATTAATTAGGAATTGAACAACTAATTAATCTTGCTTATGGATGATTGGATTATATTGAATTCCTTGAATTGTTTATTATCTCTGATATGTAATATTCTGTGATATGAATTGCTTTGATTGAGTTGTGATGAATGTAAGTTATTTATCTGTGATGCGTTGCTGTGTGAACGTGAACGTGAACTTTTGAATTGAATTAAAATTGTTTACTTAAACAACTTAGACGACATTTGAATTTCAATGAGACCGGGAATCGAATTCCAAATGGATATCCGAAAACCACATCGAATCTCAAAGGTGTATCTTTGTTTAAAAGATTAAAAATGGAAATTTGTATCCACATATTTTTAAATAAGCGCTCATTATTCGGAAAGGCCGGGGAAGGACATTAAGTCATAAAACTCATTCCGAATAATGATACGACGAAATGGAATTTCTTTTTAAGGCGGTGGTTGAAGACCGAGTATTTTCGAAAACGAAAGGATTGCTTGTTAATTGTCTCTGCACTGAGTTGCTTCGGTATAGAGATTACCCTATGTGATGGGGAGTCCGAACGTGATTAGAGGTTATGCAGATTTGCAAGGACTTTTTCCTTAATTGGACAAAGTGCCTTCGGTTCCATTCAGACCTAGGATGGGCTTGTATGGATGTATGTCTGACATTACACTTTGAGATATAAAGCTGGTTTCTATCAAATACATTTCTATTTAGTGTTGGAGAATTTATTCTCTTAGCTTAACACCCTTCTCTGAGAGATACGAGCTCAGAGGTTATGTAGTTGATGGTTACTAGTGATATATTCCCAATTTGGTAATGTGGCATGCTAAGTTCTGAGCATTGGTTGATCGAAGCATGGCTTTTGTGTAAAGCGTAGCTTTGTGGGACAAGACTTCATCAAACCTCACACCTCGAAAATGGTCGAAATAGGAAGGATGCGGCAAGGTTATGGGGTTTGCGACTCTTAGGGTATGTGCATTTGCTTCTGGATAAAAAGTGGATCATGGTATGGAGCTAAGATATTTTACTTATATGGTTATTGGAATTTGTGTATGGCACCTCGGTAAAGGTCGGTTACGACCGAGGGATGGCATAGTCGTGACATTTAGTTACTAGTTACAGAGGTAACTTGGCCTTGTGTTGGCATAGATCCGGTTAGGTTCTCGGGACATCCCTCCAGAGGCGTGCCCATTCGGATAAAAGAAGTTCCTTAGCCTTGACCATTTGATGGAAATCCAAACAATCAATACGAGCCCTTTTCGCTTTTTAGTTGTAGAATCTGTCATTTAACATGGTAGTTATAGTAGGCGTACTATAATGGTACGTATGCTGGCTAAGATTAATATTATACTTTCGAAATGTTTTTCCACACTATGCACTAATAATAATATCAAAAGGATTTTCGCGTATCAAGCATGTTTGACTACTATAAGGATAAATCTCCCCCATGTGTGCGACTGCATTGAGTGTGTGCCAGGATACCTTATGGTAGTTTCATTTTCCAAAAGCATGAACGGATTTCTTTTTGTAATTTATTTTTGTACAAATAACTGTTTTTATGCTTCTCATAGCAGTCCCATGACTGACTCGGAGTTTATTGTTCCCTTTTATAAACTCTGAGCGCCCCTAATTTTCCACACGGGCAGCCTAGAGTCAGGTTATCAGTAGGTTCTAGAGCTAAGAGTATATGTGGATCTAGAAGTCTTTGGAAGTCTTCGGTTTAGAAGCTTTAGGGTCTTTAGCTTTTGGGTTTTGAGCCTTTTGCTTTGGAGCTTTGGCAATGAAGATGCAGTATTGTTGGAATCTCTCTCTCTCTCTCTTTAAAGACCATGCTGATGTTGCTGTTATGTCATTTTTCCGCTGTTGTGTTATATATATTGGCTCTGATGATGTTGAGCTCTTGTAGTAACTTTTATCCATTTGGTGTATCAA
Source organism: Allium cepa (assembly GCA_030765085.1). Taxonomy (NCBI): domain Eukaryota; kingdom Viridiplantae; phylum Streptophyta; class Magnoliopsida; order Asparagales; family Amaryllidaceae; genus Allium; species Allium cepa. The sequence continues at coordinate 38,399,279 of CM060935.1, read as the reverse complement.
TATAGTCATTTGTTCCGCTGTGTTTTCCATTGTGTTATTATCATCTAATGTGCTATAGCTCCAACGAACCGGACTCAACATTTGAATCTCCGTCATTTGAATACGGGTGATGTATTGGATGACGATTTTCGAAGGTCGGATTCCGGGTCGTGACATTTTTGGTATCAGAGCTGAAGGTTGAGTAAGAACTTTATCTTTGGAGTATAACTCATTAGGTGACTCATTAGAGATGGGGTCAGAAATGCTCTAGAATGAGTATCCCTAAGATATCTTGTCTGTATGCCTAAGTCAATTGAGTGCAAGACGAGGACGAGGTATGGGAAGGGGAGTACCACTACAAATGATCGAGAACCTGCAACAACAGTAATGGAAGGAACATCTTTTCACATCCAACCCCAGCCAAATCTGGTAGAGTTATATCAGAATTTCTCAAGACTTGGAGGGAAACCATTCAAAGGTTCAGAGACTATTACAGAAGCGCATGCTTGGATTCGATCTTGTGAAAGGATTTTTAAAGGATTGAAATTGGATGATGATCAAAGGAGGTTGATGCATTCCTAGAAGCTTCAGGAAGAAGCTTTGGTATGGTGGGAAACCATTACTTTTGCCGAGTCAGAAGATGAGTTTACATGGGATAAATTCAAGCAAGTATCCAACAGTGTTATATGCCTTCCCTGGTATTTCCAAGATGTATCAAGAAGATTACCTTACTTCTTATGATAAAATTGTTAGAGTTCTATTCAACACTGGAGCCACGCATAATTTTATTTCCCAACAAACCATAGAAGAGTTAAATCTTGAACCCAAATGCGTAATCGAGACTATTTGTGTGAAGAACCCGGTAGGTAGCCCTACGAATCTTTGTTTACGTTATAGAAAAGTTCTTATTTCGTATTTTCATCATCAGTTTCTTATCAGCCTTTTCATTCTTGACTTTAATGAATTTGAAATTTTACTTGGAATGAATTGGTTAACAAAATATAAAGCTAAATTAGATTGTATCAATAGAACGATCTTGGTCAAAACCAAATTTGGGAATTTTGTTTAGATTTTTGGTGAGGATCCAAGTCTGAAGAGTATAGTCGAGTCAAGTAGAGTTTGGAATCCATACCTATTGTTCGAGAATTTCCTAACGTATTTGAAGAAGTTAAGTCTTTACTTCCGCATAGGGAAATCAAATTTAGAGTCGACTTGGTTTCCAATGCCCGTCCATTTGTGCATGCAAGTCGTAGGATGGCACCAAGGGAAAGAGTAGAGCTAGTTAAGCAAACCCAGGATCTATTGGAGAAAGGATTTATACAACCCAGTCATTCCAATTAGGGTTCAGCTATGGTATTTGTGGCCAAGTCTGATGGATCTTTGAAATTTGTGTGAAGATTATCGTGATCTTAATAAGTTAACCCTTAAAAATAATTTTCACTTGCCCTGAATCGATGACTGTTCGATCAATAGCATGGCGCTCGATTCTTTTCCAAGATGGACCTAGCCCAAGGATTCCATCAGCTGAAAATCATGGAATGTTGTATCCATTTAACTGTTTTAGGGACCCGATACATTCTACGAATGGTTGTTATGCCCTTCGGACTAACCAATGCCCCTGCATATTTCGTAGACTTGATGACCCGAATATTTCATGAAGTATTAAATAAGTACGATCTCGTATTTATTGATGATATTCAGATTTATTCCAAAACTGAAAAAGAGCATGCAGAAGTCCTATCCTAAATATAGAATAGATATTTCAGTTTGATCTGCTAAGCCATTTCTCTATCTTTTAGTGTGTTCATATGTTCTTTGTTTGTCTCCCTGTCTATCAAATTTTGAGGATGAAATTTTCTAAGGGGGGAATTTGTAACGATCCCGTTTTTAAGCCAAATTTAATTTAGTAATTAATATAATTTCTAGAATTCATTTGTGAATGAATTTAGGAATTAATTTGAAATTTTCCAAAACAAACAAAATATGGGTTTGTTTATGTATATATGTATAAATAGATTGTAAGTAGAATTTTGATTTGAAATTCAAAAATAGATATCTTAAAAATAAATTGGATTAAAAAACTCTATATTTTAAAAATTAATATATATATATATATATATATTGTGATTCGAAAGCATTAATTTGAATTCAATATAATAATTTCTAAAAAGCTATTGAAGGGTTAAATCTATATTTTAAATTCTAATATATATATATATATATATATATTTGTCTATTTATTAACGTATAATTATATTTTTAATCATTTTCTTTAAAATTATAAATATATAAATAAAAGGAAGTGTATTTAGTAAAAATAAAAAGTATGATAACTTTAGTTGAAATAAGATTTAATAAAAGGTTTATATGCTTTCTTTTAAAATTATACATGAATAAATATGGTTGGTAAATATATATAAACATAAAAGCATAAATATAAAGTGATAAAAAGAAAAGTATTAAAAATAAAATTGTAAATATAATATAAAATTATATAAAAACATATTTAAAACATTAATACATGTAAAAAAGACATGTGTAGGCTTATGAGATATATATTTACAAGTCTAAACTGAATTTAGCATGAAATTAACAATTGTTTGCCTTTGTTTAACATGCAAAAATACATGTGTCATATTTTTAATTTTCTTTTTATTTTTAAAAATAATAAAACATTCCTATATATACACATCTACTTATACTCTTCTCATTTTCTTTCATAATTTCAAAACTAAAACTTAGCAAACTACAAATCAGAGAAAAGAAAATAAAAACAAAATCAAACAATCCTTACAAATTTTAAATCTGAAGCAAACAACAATCTCAAACCTGAAGCAACTAGAAACGACAAAGCATGCAAATCCAACTCACATAAATCAAGCAAAGATCTCCCAAACATCAACGGATCAAAAGCAATTTCCAGAACAATTTCCAGTGTTCAAGTTTTACAGGCTTCTCTGTTTTTCAAATTGTTGAGTAAACTTTTATTTAAAAAGCTAAAATCTGTTTTATTTACTAATGCATGTGATAAATGTCTTGCTTGGTTGTAGAAGTATAATTTCCATATGAATATAATGGATGACTATATGCATATAACTATGCATGTCTGTATATATATATATATATATATGTGTGTGTGTGTGTGTGTCTCTGTTTGAATTACAGACTCAAGAACAACATCGAAAAATTCATATCTTCCCATTTAATCAAATTCATGCTATGATCTCTGAAGAGAAAATGATTGTAATAGTGTAATATCATTTTTAAAAATAATTTCAAGCGTATATGTTGAGTATTTATTTCAAAAGTAATAAATTACAGTAATGATCTAATATAAGTGAGGAAATCAATCATCTTAATTTCATGATTTGATATCATAATCAAATTCGTATTAGAAAATGATGATTTTAGATAATGGTTTCATGATTTTTAAGACTGGTAATGTTGAGATTTCTCGAGTTGATCAGTTTTTGGGTTTGCCTCGATTTTCGGCAACTGGGATGTGAAGGAGCGTCTGCTTGGGGCTGGAGGTAGCTTGGAAGTCAGGGGTTCCGGGAAAAATGGTGGGTGGAATTCTGGACCACCGTGGTGGCTGGTCGACGGCAAAGTAGTTTTTATCGACCTGTTTTGGTCGATGGTGTAATCGAGGCAATTGCTTGGTCGTGGGTGCACCGGAGTCGATCGGTGTAGGGGGATCGAAGCATAGTCGAGTGACGCAGCTTTGGACGTGATCGCGAGGCTTCAGGCGATCGTAGGAGGCGGTGTGAGATGTTTTTCGACGATTAGGTTTGGTTCCAGGAAGTGCTCGATAGCTCATTTTCAAATTCCAAACAAACCAACGGAACTGTGTGGTCAGGATCGTAGGCGAGGTCACCGGCGACGTGTAGAAGGTCTCGGCATTGGTCGGAGGTGATCGGGTCAGGTGTCCACGAGCTCGAGTGTTTTTGTTTTTGTGTCTGTGTTGTTGTGTGTGTTGGCTCGGGGAAGAAGTAGATGTGCTTGGGTTCATGCGCGAGTAGATGCGAGTTGGGCTCGAGTGCAGGATCGGGTAATGTTGTCTTGGTCTCGGGTTGGGGTTCTTTGTGTGACGACCCGGGTTTCTGACCCCAGAAATCCGTATCATCTTGAAGAAAGAAAGGGGTGAGAAAATAGAAGAGATAGAGAAGAAAGAACAACAACATCAGAATCTCACAGCGGAACGAATAAATTATATTTATCACATAAGTATTTACATAATATAAAACATCAATCAGAGTTATACAGATAATACATCACATACTAGACAGTTATAAACACCTGTCTAGTTATTACAACACAACACAATACAACTCAAACAATACGACTCAGAGATACCAACACAGCGGAACTATATATATCTACAACGCTGAAGCCTCCTGCTCCATTGCTCCTCCAGAATTCGTCAAAGCCAACCTGAATCCCTTGGCTACTTGTAAAAATTTGAGTACCCGAGAGTTTAGGAAAAACAGAAATAAACTCCGGGTCAGACATGGGACTGGTGTGAGCAACAGGTTAAAGTTGCTTAATTTTGAAAACCTTTGAAACAAAAGGTATCACGTAAGACTCCCCACACATAAACATGGGTAAGTTTTTACCTTACGCTAACCAAAACATTTGATAGGAAATTCAGTGATATTATAATAGGTCTAGGGTTTTCAAGTAAATAGAAAATAGCCGAAATTGTTACGTGATTAAATTCCAGCTACTAGCCACAAACGTGGGTAATACAATCAAAACCGTTGGCACTTATTGGATTGTGGATTCCATACAATGGCAGGGCTACTGGGGTACCGCCCGTCATAGTACGTGGCCTAGATCAACGTACCGAGGATCACTCCCGACCCCCTACAACACAAGGCCTGAACCATTCCTTACTGAACAGTCCCGAACAAGATAACCCCGGCAGTTGTTGCAATCAACCGCCCACACAACCGAAAAGTAAAGGGACATCTAGACAGGGGAATATCTTGTCCGGCTTGGGCATGACCCACCTAACCTTGCTGCACCTCCCCTGTTTTAGCCATTCCCGGTTGATGAGGCTTGAGGCTGCGATTACCTTTAGAGAATTCATTTCTTAGAATGCTCATCGCCCACCTGACGATGTTCTGAAAGCATTCAATCCATACAAGTTCGTTTCGGGTTCAAACGAAACCGAAGGCATTATCTCGTTACACTCATTTTGGAATCACCCTCAGAGTTAACGACAATAATCCTTGCACTCTGAATCTTCATCTTCACTTCAGGTTCACGACCTATCGTTAATTTTGATCGATGTGGTTTTCGGATGTCTAAATATGGAAACCCGATCCCGGTCTCATCGAAATCCAAAACGTATCTTTTAAGGCCAAGTTGTCTATTTAGTCTTAACAGTTTAATTCAATATTATCAATATACACACAGATAGATAATTCACATCTCACAATAGATAATCACATTATCATCATAAATCGATAATCAATATTATCATACTTTAACCAAGCATCCATATCACATAGATATTACTCATCTCATATCTGAATTCACAATCATCAAATGAAATATCAATATCATTCATCCATAAGCAATGATTTATAATCATACCATTTATAATTAATTTAAAATGAATTAAAATAACTACTTCTATCTCTAATTAATTTAAAGTAAATTAAATTAATTACTTCATCTATAAATCCTGCTTATACAACCCTTAATTAATTTTAAATCAAATTAATTAATTATTCTCTAGATATTCATCTTGATTAAACACCTTTGATTAATTATCTTCTAATTACAATAAGTAATTAGTTTTTAACTAAATTCCACAAATTAATTATTTTAAATCATTTATAGTAATTGACATGTAATTACTTCATCTATTAATTAAATAATATAAATTACATTTATTCTTAATTAATTACATAAATTAATCACCACATTATTAATTATTTCTTAATTAAACAATTCTTAATTACATCATTAATTATATTAATTAATGATCTCTAATTCAGATTTAAATTAAATTACTTTATTTAAATTTAGTATATTAACTGATTAATCTTATTAAAACACAATTATTAATCATCCTTGATTAACAATAAAACTAGTAATTAACTACCCTTAATCACTTATATTGATAAATTAATTATTCCATAATTAATTATCTCCATTTATTAATCCTTTGATTAATTACAAAAGTAATTATCCAAATTACTTCATTAACAAATCATCTTGTATTAATTACATCAAGTAATTATCATCTAATTACTTCCCTAAATAATTATGCTCCATTAGTTACACTAAGTAATTACACTTATCAAAACATCAAATGATTTCTTAATTTAATTAAACCAAATTAATTAACTTAATTTAATCATATTATCTAAATTTATTACAATAAGTAATTAATCTCTTAATTACTTCTATCAAGTAATTTCACTTAACAATTTACAATAGATTATCTAAATTAATTAATCTAATTAATTATCAAAATTAATCGCATTAATTAATTAATTAAAAATCCTTAGTTATTTATCATTTCTTGATTAATTTCAAATTATAAATTAATCTAAATTATTAATTTATAAATTAAATACATAAGTCATTCCTTAATTAACCTATCATTAAATCATTTAAAGATCTTAATTATTCCTAAGATAATTTATTTCTTTATTAATGACTCGTTAATGTTAAAGTGTATTAGAACATTACATTTTAAATTTAAATTCAAATTCCATTTTGAATTTAAGATTCAAAATGATTATTGTTTAAACATTAACCAAATTTAAATTCAATTTATAATCTTTTAAATAAAATTAAATAACATTTATGACTTACATATGAACTTATAAAAAAAGCCTTTAAATTAAACCACTTAACTTTTAGTTAAAAATTTAGCTTTTAAATTACATTGTATTTTTAACTTGCAAATTCAAGTTAAACAATTTATTTAACTTCCATTCAAAAACCTTCTATAAAAGAATTCTCTGAAAATCAAGTTAAATATTTATTTGAAACAAATTTACTTTTCACAACTATTTTATTAGAACTTATTTTTAAAACATTCATATTTAAAAACTGATTTAAATTTTCAGATTTGAATTCGTGGTAAACTTGAATCCATCAATTTATCTTTGATTTAAAACTTTGATTTAAACTTTCTTTTAAAATCTTGAATTAAAAACTTGATTTTCAAATCGAAATCCATTTTAAAACCTTAAGATTCAAATGTTCATCTGAATCTATACTTTAAATTTTTGAATTTAAATCACAGTTTAAATTCTATTTTCAAACTTTAAATTAATTTAAAATCTGAAAACTTGTCAGGTTTTTAAACCTGAAAACCCACCTTTAAACATTTTAACTTTGATTTCATTTCAAATTTGAATCCAAAAATAAACTTGAATTCAAACTTCCAACTGGATTTAACTTGTTTAAATCTATTATTTATTTTTAGGTTTCATTTGAATTAGTTTAAAATCAAATTTTGCTTCCAGGTTTACAAAAGCCTGAACTACACTGACTCGAGCCCATCAACAGTTACTTCGAGTCATCCCTCCCTCTGCTTCGAGTCACATACTCGAGTGACCCTAGTATTTCCCGAGGCAAAATACTCTGCACCCAACAAAACTCTTCAAAACTGCAATGGGCATGGTGCACGTGCACCGTGGCTCCAACCACCTCCGGCCACCCACCAGAACTTCATCCCGATCATCTCCAGATGACATCACGTCCACCAGAATCCATCACCACAACTCAAATAAAAAACGAGCAGCAAAAGCAGAACCTGGAAAACACAACATCCACCTCTACCCAAACCTGTCAACGTGCCGTTCACCCAACCTCGACCACCTGAACACGCGAAACTCCGGCCATGAACTCGTCTTCGACCAAGCTACCACCTTCCAAGACCTCGTGCAACTCGATGCACGGTGGACGTCGCGGTGATCAAAAGTTCGACCCCCATAAGAATTAGGGTTACCCACTAAAATTGTGCGTCACTGCCACCACGTCCAACTGCAGCGCCTTCCACCATTTTTCCTCGACCCTCCGATCGCTCGTCCATCACCACAGAGAGCCCCGAGCACTCCGGTCCACTTGATCACCAGAAATCGACAATAACTCAAATATTGATGAACCCAGAACCTCACCTGGACCTCTTTTCTAAAAATAGTGATTTTGTTTTCAAAAATCAAGTTTTAGTCTTAGCATTCAATTCGTATATCTGAATCCATGAATTATAATAATTGAGTTTTGACTTATTTTAGTTTCTACTGTTGTTTTATATTTTCCAAACTGTTTTACCCTTAAATAATTTTTAAACCCAAGTCTCTGCTAATCCAAGCATTTTATGTTCAAACTTATGTCTTGTTAAAGCTTGAATTAAGTACAAAATGAAATTTTGATGAGGATTTTAAACCTGGAACTAAAGTCAGATAGAATACAGAGATACTCATTACAGTATTCATACTTAACACAGAGCTATACAAAAGAACTATACTCAACACAAATTGAATTCCAGAGAAAACTTGCAACAGAACAAATATATACTTAAACTATTCAATTGTGATGTTACTCACCTGAAAATAAACAGAGAACAACTTTGAAACTGAAAGAGTATTTGCATGCTTTTGTTTTGATTCCAGAAAATATGAAACCTTAGTCTTGCCTTGATTTTCTTTTGATTCATCTTGCCTTTGTTGTTGTAATGCTTCAGTTTTGTTATGTTTGGTGAACGAACTAAAAATAAAAAGATGTATATAAGAAGTTTCAGGGTAGGTGATATCTGGGCTAAGCAAATTGGCAGGTACAATATTGTGTTTTGTTTGTATCAGGCCAGATTTTTGTATTAGGGAGGCTGAAATGATCTTTAAAACAATTCGAATGACTTTGTTAGCTGCTAAGAAATGGAATCATTTAATGCTAATGTACTTAATGCCTCCTATTACTCATTTTTATTCATAGATATTTTATTTACTTTGATCTTGCCTTCATTTCTAAGCTTTACAGTCAACATACAAATATCCAAAGCCTGGTTTGCTTTTACTTTATGTTTTCATACTTGTCTTTTTTTTTACTCTTTAGCCTGCATATGTTTTGTACTTTATGTTCAGATATTTTATTTTGATTATATAGTTGCTTGCATACTTATTTACAGCTACAAATATACCTTACTTTACTTTACTTTACTTTTGCTTGCTCTACATAACTACCTACAGGCCTTACTCTTTTATTTGTTTTATTTTACACAAACCTGGTTTGCTTCATACTTGATGTTCATAGATATAAAGTCGTTTATCACTTGTAATGGTTTGTTACTTAACACATGTTATAAAGATCCTTTTTATTTCTCTTTTATTTTTATACTTGTGTTAATATAAATAAGGTTTATTTTGAATTTCAAACATTTTTAAAAGACTTACTTTTAATCTTTCAAATTATAACTTTCTCCAAAATACACATATATGCATTTAAATAAATTTAAAATAACCATTTCTATTTTTATTGAAATCCATTTGTAAAAATATTACATTATTGATATTGTTTAAAAATAACTCATTATTAAATTAAAATAATTTATAAATGAAATTATCACTACATAAATAAATTACTTATTTTATCAACTATATTTAAAACAAAAACAAAACAACCTTTGTTAAATTTAAATTTAAGTTAAAATCTTTTAAACAAATTTTAACTTTATCTTTAGTATATTTTAAAGCCAAATTATTATTTATTTAATAGCTATATTTTAAATCAAATTACAAATTACCAAACATTAGAATTTGAAACAAATCCTTATTCATTAAATTTTAAAACAGACCTTTAGATTATATACAAATATATATATATATATATATATATATTTATTATTAGAAATCAATTTACCAGCTTTTAAAAGATAAATTATCAGTTAAATATTATTTAAAAGAAGATTATTAAATCAATTTAAATCTTATTAACAATTATTATCAAATTAATTTAATTTTTTACACAGATTATTAAATTGATATTGCCAAAATTTCCGGGATATCACACTTTTTTTATTGACCTGGTTTTAAATTTTGATACCATGTTTTAAAAATATAAAGAAAATATGAATCAAGTTTTCAAGTACTAACAAGTTTCCAAACAAAGTTTTCAAAGAAAATTTTACCAAGTTAAAGTTAAATATTTTATTTTAAAAATTATATAAATAAAGAAATTTCAAGATTTTTAGTTTAGTAATTAAAGGAGATAAAATAATTAATTAATTCCTAATTGTTTTAGTATATATATATATATATCCTTTATTTTAAATTAATTCTTAAGTATATTTTAAATAAATTTAATAATTAAAAAGTTAATTAAGAAGATAAAATGTTTTTAATTGTTAAATTAACTTAAAGGTCTAAGTTAATTCATAAATTAAAGATAAACTAATTTCAAAGTTTTGTTAAATAAGATTTAAATGATTTAGTTAAGTAATTAATTAAGATAATGGTTTATCTTAGATTAATTAAGGACTTAAGTAATTAAAGGTTAATTAATTAACTTAAGTAATTATAGAATAATTAATTAATGTAATTAAAGGATAATTACTTAATGAAATTAATTTAAGGATAATTAATTAAAGGTTGATTAATTAATGAAAGTAATTGAAAGATAATTAATTACTTAAAGTTTAATTACTTATTGTAAGTGAATAAAGGATAATTAAATAATTAAAGGTTAATTACTTAATATGATTACTTAAAGGTTAATTACTTATTGTAAGTGAATAAAGGATAATTAAATATTAAAGGTTAATTACCTGATGTGATTACTTAAAGGTTAATTACTTAATGTAAGTAATTAAAGATAATTAATTAATGTAATTAATTAAAGGATGATTAATTAATGTGAGTAATTAAAGGATAATCATTTAAAGGATAATTACTTAATGTAAGTAATTAAAGGGTTAATTAATTAATGTAATTAATTAAAGGTTAATTAATTAATGTAATTTATTAGGGGATGATTAATTAAAGTAATTTATTAGGGTATAATTAGTTAATGTAAGTAATGAAGGATAATTAATTAAGATGGATAACTAAGGATGATTAACTAATTTTCATTAATTAATTATGATAATACAAATGGTTTGTAATTAATTAATGTTAGATAAGCAAGATTTAAAAGTGATTAAAGTAATTAATTTAATTTATTTGGAGATTAAATTGAATTAATTAGGAAGTGAACAACTAATTAATCTTGCTTATGGATGATTGGATTATATTGAATGCCTTGAATTGTTTGTTATCTATGGTATGAATTGCTTTGGATTGAGTTGTGATGAATGTAAGTTATTTATCTGTGATGTATTGCCGTATGAATGTGAACTTCTGAATTGAATTAAAATTGTATACTTAAACAACTTGGCCCTTAAGATGGCATTTAAATTTCAATAAGACCAGGAATCGGATTCCAAATGGATATCCGAAAACCACATCAAATCTTAAAGGTGGATCTTTTGTTTAAAAAATTAAAAATGGAAATTTGTATCCACATGTTTTTAAAATAAGCGCTCATTATTCGAAAAGGCTGGGTGAGGACAGTAAGTCACAAAACCCATTCCAAACAATGATACGACGAAATGGAATTGCATCTGAAGACGGTGGTTGAAGACCGGGTATTTTCGAAAATGAAAGGATTTCCTGTTGATTCCCTCTACACTGAGTTGCTCCGGTATAGAGATTATCGTATGTGACGGGGAGTCCGAACGTGATTAGGGGATATCCGGATTTGCAAGGACTTTTTCCTTAATTGGACGAAGTGCCTTCGGTTCCATTCGGATCCTGGATGGACTTGTATGGATATATGTCTGACATTACACTTTGAGATATAAAGCTGGTTTCTATCAAATACATTTCTGTTTGGTGGTGGAGAAATTACTCTCTTAGCTTAACGCCTTTCTCTAAGACGTACGAGCTCAGATGTTATGTAGTTGATGGTTACTAGTGATATATTCTCAATTTGGTAATGTGGCATGCTAAGTGTTGAGCATTGGTTGATCGAAGCATTGCTTTTGTGTAAAGCATAACTTTGTGGGACGAGACTTCATCGAACCTCATACCTCGAAAATGGTCAACTCACACCTCAAAAATGGTCGAAACAGGAAGGATGCGGAAAGGTTATGGGATTTGCGACCCTCAGGGTATGTGCATTTCCTTTTGGATAAAAAGTGGTATATGGTATGGACCATAGATATTTTACTTATGTGGTTGTTGGAATTTGTGTGTGGCGCTTCGATCAAGGTCGGTTACGACCGGAGGATGGCATACTCATGATAGTTAGTTACCTAGTTACAGAGGTAGCCCGGCCTTGTGTTGGCAGAGATCCGGTTAGGTTCTCGGGACATCCCTCCGGAGGCGTACCCATTTGGATAAAGGAAGTTTCTTAGCCTTGACCATTTGTTGGAAATCCAAACAATTAATATGAGCCCTTTACGGTTTTAGTTGTAGAACCTGCCATTTGACATGGTAGCTATAGTAGGCATACTATAACGGTATGTATGCTGGCTAGGATTAATATTATACTTTCGATATGTTTTTCCGCACTATGCACTAATAATAATATCAAAAGGATTTTTGCGTATCAAGAATGTTTGACTACTATAAGGAGAAACCTCCCTCATGTTTGCGTTAAGTGTGTGCCAGAAGACCTTATTGGTAGTTTCATTTTCCAAAAGCATGAACGGATTTATTTATGTAATTTATTTTTGTATAAATAACTGTTTTTATATTTCTCACATTAATCCTATGACCGACTCAGAGTTTATTATTCCCTTTTCTACACTCTGGGCGCTCCTAATTTTCCACACGAGCAGCCTAGAGTCAAGTTATCAGTAGGTTCTAGAGCTAAGAGTAGATGTGGATCTAGAAGTTTTGGAAGTCCTCGGTTTGGAAGCTTTTGGGTCCTGAGATTTTGGGTTTTGATCCTTTTGCTTTAGAGCTTTGGCAATGAAGATGTAATATTGTTGGAATCTCTCTCTCTCTCTCTCTCTCTTTAAAGACCATGCTGATGTTATTTTTCCGCTGTTATGTCATTTTTTCGCTATTGTGTCATATACATTGGCTCAGATGATGTTGAGCTATTGTTGTAACTTGTTGTATCCATTTGGTGTATCAATATAGTCATTTTGTTCCACTGTGTTTTCCATCAAGTTGTTATCATCTAATGTGTTATAGCTCCAGCGAACCAGACTCCAACGTTTGAATCCTTGGCATTTGAATCGGGTGATGTATGGATGTCGATTTTCGAAGGTCGGATTCCAGGTCGTGACATATTGCAAAATAGTACATGGGTACAAAATGATTAAACTTGAAGACTGATCAGTATAAAGATTAAGAATAAAGATTTAGAGATGATGATCAAGACTCATAAGTTTAGAGACAAAAGATTTGAAGTGCTCATGGCTCTAGTGTTTAGTATAAATAATTAGAACAAATTTTTAAAGTCCGTGATAGCGGATTCTGATCTTTATCACAAATTTTTGATCTTTGATATTTTAATCAAAACAAATTATTTTAAATTAAAAATATATTTTTAGAAATATTTTATAAAATTTTTTATGTTTTCAAAATATTTAAAAGTTATGTTTAAAATTATTTTATAAAGTTACAGAAGTTTGAAAACAATTGAAAAATATTGTTTTTCAAAATTAACAAAGGTATATCAACATACCCCTCCTAGATAACCATTGATTTTTTTTTTATATTTTGAAAAGAAGTATTTTTTGGACACACCTCTTCATGAACAGATAATTCTATTCATTTACTATATAAAGAGGAGCATAAATGAATTTTTTAATTAATTTTCTCACTTTCTTCTTACTCCTTACTCTCTTGTTTTATTTCATGAAAATTACTTTGTATATTCTTTAAAATTCACATAGAATCAATCCATACATTACTTGATTGATTCTCTGCAAACTATTTACTATTTTGTTAGCATTGCTCTCTACAAACTCAAAGATCAAACTGCTATCAGAAGGCTATAGGATATCTTGTATCCTAAGAACAACTGTTTGTATTTGGAAATCAAAACTCCACTATTAGTAGTTTGGGCATGCTTGTGGCCCATTCAAATCAAGTAGGTATGCTTAGTAACCTTCCAGAATTTAATAGGTGATCTTGTTCCCCGATAAATCAAGAAGTTTACCCCAAACTCGTAAAACAGAAGGGTGTATCTCATTGCCTAGAAATCAACACTTTATTTTGGTTTTCTTGCTACCTAGTTAAAGTAGATGATTAAAAATAAATATATACAAGAAATTATACATGATTGGGCGTAGGAGAAATCCGAACCAGTATAAAACTCCCGGTGTCATCTCTCTAACTCATTACTTTATTTTTACTGCATTTATTTATATATGTTATCGCCTATTAGTGTGTGTGTGTGTGTGTGTGTGTGTGTGTGTATGACTGATTATCTGCGTTTGATTCAAACCGTGAAATAAGTTAAAAAAATTCATAAAATTATAAAACACTATTCACCCTCTCTATTGTTAAAGTAGCATTAAGATCCATTCATATTAGTACTACACCGTTTCCCATATCTGGTATCAAAGCATTAGGTTTCCAAAACTCTTAATTTAATTTTTGAAAAGTATAAATGGCTAATAACACTTGTAGTTCACTTTTTAACACTTTGGTATAAAAACAAAATTATGAAATCTTATGTTACCATCGAATAGATTAGAGACTAATTATTTTGAAAAGCCACTTGATGTTTTGAAAAGGTATAATGTGAAATTGTAGGAACAAGTATGTTATATTGCTGGTTGTGAACAAATAATTGATATTCATACATCATACACGAAGAAGGAAAAATGAATATTAGATAGTGGATGCTCCAGACATATGACTAGAAATCCGAAGATTTTAAAGGATATTGTTTATAAAGATGGATTATCGGTTAACTTCGAAGACAACTCAAAAGGATGTGTGGTTGGCAGCGACAATGCTGATAACTCTAAAACTCATATTATTTCTAACATTTTTCTAACTAGGAATTTGAAATGTAATCTGCTAAGTATTAGTCAATTATATAATAAGGGTTTTAAAATTAAGTTTGAAAAAGATATTTGCCACATCGAGGATAATGAGTCTAAAATTATCTTTGAATGTATTATGAAACATAATATTTACATCTTAAGTATAAAAGCGTCTAATGTCAATCTTTGTCTTTTGTTGAATCTAGTGACCTTTGGATTTGGCGTAAAGGATTTGGTCATTTAAAATTTAAACACTTATCTAAAGTTTCTAGGTATGAATTTGTTAGGGGACTCCCTAATGAGTTTAAATGTCAACAACTTATATGATGCTTACCAATTAGGAAAACTTCACAAAAATTCTTTTAAATTAAAAGTCATAATTTTTACTTCTCAACCCTTAGAAATTCTTCACCTAAATCTTTCCGGACCATCGCAAATTCAATCAATAAATAATGATAGATATGTTTTTGTAATAGTAGATGATTTTTCTAGATATACTTGAACAATATTCCTTAAACATAAAAGTGATGCTTTTGAAATGTTTAAAGTTTTTGCTAAGAGAATTCAAAACCAAAAGTCAGTTAAAATTAAAAAAACATGAAGTGATTATGCAAGAGAACTCAAACATGAAAAGGTTGAATATTTTTGTAATAAGAAACGAATTATACATAACTTTTCTTTCCTAAAAATCCCAAACAAAACAACGTAGTAGAAATAAAAAATAGAACTGTTCAAGAATGTGCTAGGACAATGCTAAATGATAGTGATTTACCTTAAAGTTTTTGAGATGAAGTAGTTGCTGCATCATGCTATATTTTAAATGGAATTTTATTAAGACCTTTAGGAAAAAAAACTCCTTATGAATTATTTTATAATAAAACGCCTAAAGTATCTTATTTTAGAGTTTTTGTAGTAAATGTTTTATATTAAATACAAAAGATAATTTAGATAAATTTGATGCTAAATTAGATAAGGGAATTTGTATTGGATATTCTAATAGGAGTAAAGCTTATAGAGTTTAAACACCAGAACTAACACTATTGAAGAAACATTACATATTTCATTTGGTGAAAATATTAAAGAAAAATTTACCATCTTTGATAAAGAAGAAAATGCTAATCAGAATGAAAATAATTAAATTACAAATAATGAAGTCACTAATAATGAAAATAATGATAACTCTAAAAATTCGTATCCAAATAAAAGAAAAAGTATATCTGAAAGATCATCATATATAAAATATGGTAGGAAATATAGAGTCAATTGTAAAAACAAAAAATAAATTAAATAAAATGAGTAATATAGCATATATCTCAACTAATGAACCTAATAATCCAAAGGAAGCGTTATTGATTCGTAGATTGTTGTTACGTAAGAAGAACTGAAATAGCTTATCAGAAATGATGCTTGGGAACTAGTTCCAAGGTTTGAGAATAAAACTGTAATAGTAACTAAATGGGTCTATAGAAATAAACTGAATTAACAAGGAGAATTTATTACAAATAAAGCACGTTAGTTTCTCAAGGTCACCGTCAGGAGAAAGGAATCGATTTTGATGAAATCCGCCCCTCTAGCTAGATTAGAGGACATTAGAATTTTACCTGCTTTGCAAATAATTATAATTTTAAATGGATGTCAAAATATCTTTTTAAATGGTTTTATTAAAAGGATGTTTACTTAGAACAGCCCCCACTTTTCGAAGGTAAAAAATTTCCAAATCATGTTTATAATTTAAAGAAAGCTTTATGTGGATTAAAACAAGTTCCTAGAGCCTAGTATGAAAGACTTATATCTTATTTAATCCAATCTAGCTTTGAAATAGAAAAAGCAAACAATACACTATTTATTAGAAGAAATAATAATGACATTCAACTTATACAAATATATGCAGATGACTATTTTTAGATCAACAAATGAACATTTAAATAAAGAATTTTTTGATATAATGACCAAGAAATTTGAAAGTCATATGGAAGAACTAACTTTCTTTCTAGGAATACAAATAAGATATTTGAATAACGGTATATTTATAAGTCAAGAAAAGTATGCTAAGGAGCTAGAGAAGAAATTTGGTATGTCTAATACCGTAGTAAGCCAACTCCCTTGGAAACTAATAAAAAACTAAATAAGGAAGAAAATTCAAAAGATGCAGATCAAAAAATATAGAGAGGTAAGATAGGATCTTTTCTTTATATAACTACAAGTAGACCTAATATAATCATAGTGTATGTCTCTATGCAAGATATCAATCTCAACCTAAGGAATCTCATTTAAAAGCCGTGAAATGTATTATAAGATACGTAAACAACACATTAGACTATGGACTCTTCCACGTAAAAGAAGACTCCTTTAAATTTATATCTTATAGTGACGCTGACTACGTTAGATGTAAATTAGACCGAAAAGAACAAGTGGAACTTGTTACTTTTTAGGGAACTTTCTTGTCTCCTGATTTAGCAAAATGCAAAAATATGCATCTCTATCGATAATAGAGCCAGAATATATCTCAACTGCATTAGCTTTTTTATATGTTATCTATAAGCAATGAACTTTAAAAGATTTTGGTTTAAATCTAAAAACAGTTACCAACATACTAATAATACTAGTGCAACAAGTTTATGTAGCGACCCAAAGTTATTGAGCATTTGAAATTGAAATATTAATTGATTTTAAATATTTAAAAGTTAATTTTTAACTTGAATTCAAATATTATTATTATTTGGCAATGAAGTTATTGGATTTAATAAACTGAAATTGGGTAAATTATTGAATCTCAGTTTTAAGCCTGTTAAAAATAGTTTGAAGGCTTGTAAAATTTATATTGATAATACTAAAGATAGTAAATGTGTTAAAATTGAATTTAAAGGTGATTTGTTCAGTTTTTAAAATATATCATTTAAATCAATATTTCAAAATATCCTTCCGAGGCACAGTCTCGGAATTCAACAAAACCAGTTCCATTGGATCTGTAATATTGTATTATTATCGGGTTTCAATTTTCGTAGTGTTTGGAGTCGTTATGTGAGCATACAACAATAAACGCGCTGAAATTTATATCAAAAATTCAATTTAATAACTGAGTCCAAAAAGCTACCTTCTCCATACGATCGAATTAGGACTCGAAACCTTTTTCATTTCGTTTGGAATACGGGTATAACATTAAGAAGGCCTAGCGGCACACCTAAATATGAGTTCAAATTTTTATGGTATATAATTTGAGATATTTTATAAAAAATATACATATAAAAGCAAAATCGAATCAATAGTCAAACCTTCTCATATACGCCACTCCCCTCAACTTAAATTCATGTCCATCCTTATCTTCTTTTAGATGAGAAAAAAATGAACGAATGAAAAAAGAAAAAGAGAAGATGCGATGGAATCACTTTGATATGAAGGGGGTCGTAAATGAAGGCTTGACGGAGCGCGAGAGGGATAGCGCGTACGCGCTGGGTCGCTAGACTTGAGGCGCTGGTTTAGGGTTATCCAATTATTCACGTGCGACGCGATTGCTGATGAAGGGTTAGGGCGGAAGTTTTGGCATGGAGAAGACGCACCATCGAGGGCGAGTCGCGAAGTCGTAAGCTAGGGTTGTGAGGGTCATGGCTTTTGCGATCGTGTTCACATGCATGGAAGTGGAGGAGGATCTACTGGATGTGGCGATTGAGCATCAGGGAGTCGCAACGCATTGGGGATTCATGGTGACTGGAGCGAAGCTTATCGGGGCCAAGGTGACGTGCGACTCGAGGTGGGTGTCGTGTTGGGCGAAGATGTTTAGGGTTTGGGTAGCGTCGATGTCTAAAGAGATGATAGCTTGTTGGCTGAGCATATTCAGTCGACCGATTATTAAGGTACTTGTGGTTCTTTTCAATTTTTACTGGTAGCATCTATACAGGAAATAGGAAATAATAGTATAACAAATAGGATTTTTATAAAATATCTATTTCTTTCAATTTACGAATATATATGTGTAATTACACGGTAAAGCAAATTTTGTTTTGTTTAGTTACATAAGAAAAAGTATATTTATAATAAGGTGAAGTTCTGTTTCTATAAATAATATAACATTAATAATTTTACAGTAAGATAAAAGAATTGTGAATAAATTGTTTGATTTTTGGAATTTATTTTGGTTACAAAAAGGTTTCAAAAAAGGAATTGTGAGTAAGATTTAATTTATTAAGTTAGCTACCAAATTTTGAGTAAAATCAAATTATTAGATTAAATAAAATTATTAAACGGTAATTGATTGTTCGATTGTTCGAATATTAATAAAATCATCTAATGTTATACAAGGTCTGAAATTGTGAAGAAACAAGTCGAGATGGACAGGATGGCAAACTAAAAGCAAAGATGGGTTAATCTCACTCATCTAGGTTTTATTTAAATTTAAATGGTTAAATTTAAATAATTGGTTGAATGATTGAATGGTTTGATGTGCTATATTATATATAGTAATATATAGTATATATTGGAGTTATTGATTTCCCGCATTATATAGCGGATGAGACCCTATGCGCTGCATAATAGTGGATGATATTATATTTAAAACCCATATACCGTGATATTCCACCTTGAAGTGGAATTGGTATTTTATTTTGCTAACATCTGTGGATGTAGGGAAACAGGTTGGAGGGATCCAACTGGATTCCTCAAAATAATTGGATGTGTTAAAATATTTTGTGATATAATTATTTTCTATCCTGTGGTGAATTATATTGATAATTGGAAATGTTGGATACTATGGTTGATTTAAAATATGTCGGTGAACTGAGTTATCAAAATCTATAGAAATGGGATTTCTGAATAGAAAGTAAAGAGTGAATTTTGAATAAAATAATCATGGAAATTTGAATAAATTAAAAATGAATTGGAAAAGAAATAAAAGTGATTTTTGAATTCTGGTAAATAAAATTTCAAGTGCAGAAATGAGATTTTAAATAAACGGGAATAAGTGGTTTTATTTTTAAAACTTAAGTGATATTATTTCAAGAAATAAAGAATTTATTTCAAAATGGGAGTAATCTGGAAATCAATTTGAAGATTGATTAAGTGTTTAAACTGAGATTTTAAAAAAAAGAAGCGAGACTTTGGAATTTATAAACTGGGTTTATAAAAGTGAAGTAATATATCAGTGGATATTTGGAAAAATAAATTCATGATGGGAATTTATTAGGGGAATGAGTAAATTTGTTTAAAAATAAATAGTGATTTATTTTTAAAAGATGTGGAAGGAAATCGTGTTTCCCTGAATAGCCAAGTACGTTTCAAATAAAGTTTAAGTAAAAGTAAAGAGTTTTAAGTTGTTTAAAAAGTATGTTTAGAAAACTTATTATTTCTAAATGTTTAAATTCTAAAGTAAATATTTTCTTTTAATCTATTATAGTAGTAATTATTTAAAGGTGGCTTGGTATTATGTTTTAAAAGTTAGGAATTCAGTTTTATATTATACAAAGTAGTATTATATTAAATATTCTTAAAGTATATATTTTGAATAAGTATTAAAGTAATTTTTAATTTAAATGTTTTAAAGTATATTTTATAATAAAGCGTTTTTAAATTATTTTAAAAATCTAAAGTTTTTGTGCTTGGTGTGTTTTCAGTGCAAATAAAATAGTTGAAAATTTATTCCATGAGAAAAGTGTGGTTTGAAAACTGTTTTCAAAAGGGTTGAAAATGGAAGTATATCTTGCGAAGATATTTTAAGGATAATAAATAATTCAGGAGAAATTATTTATGTTTGAAGAATGTTAATTGATAGTTAAATAACCGACTATCAATATTGGACAATGCACTGATCGTTTCAAAGAGACCGGGATCGGGATTTATTTCCTGAAATCCACTTAGATCCGGTTTGAACGTTTTTGTGTGGAAAACAAGAGTTTGTATTCAAAGGTGGAGTATTGAAGTGCAAGGGCTAGTCGCTACTAATCCTAAGGTGATTCCAACATGGATGTAGTAGGAGTAGTGCCTTCGGTTCCGTTCGAACCCGGGATGGACTTGTATGGATGAATGCTTTCGGAACATCGTCAGGTGGACGGTGATTATTCTAAGTGAAACGTTCTAAAAAGGTAACGCTTAGACTCAAGCCTCATCAACCGGGAATGACTGAAAATTAGGTGTTATGCAGCAAGGCTAAGTGGGTAGCACCCATTAGGGTGAGGTCATCCCTTTCTAGATGTCCCTTTTTTCGGCTTAGTGGTGCGGTTGCTGATCCCAACCGTGGAGTGATCTTATTTGGGATTATCCAGTAAGGGGTAGCCCCGGTCTTGTGTTGCAGGGGATTGGTAGTAATCCTCGGTATGGTGATCTAGGCCATGTACTGTGACAGGTGGTACCCCAGTGCCTAGTCATTAGTTGGAAATCCATTCTCCTTACGCGCCTGTGCAATTTTGATTGTGCCCACCTATTGCTAAAACGTGAGATGCAAGCATTTCAGCTAGATTCTATTTTACTTTCTATAGACACTATTATAATATCAGAGGATTTTAATAAAAAGTGTTTTGGCTATCGTAAGGTAAAAATCCGACATGTTTATTTATGGCGTGGTCTTACGAGATGCTTTTGTTTTCGAAAGAATTTTTAAACTTCAATAATAAATTTGAGTGTGGTTTTCTCACGTTGGTATTCCAGACTGACTCGGGTGTTATTCAGCTATAATACTCGGGTCAGATCGAGTATTATAGATTACAGGATATGTTGCTGTGGAGCTCAGGAGACGAGCTGGATGGCGATACGTACTTCCGTACTTGATTATTATTCCGCTGTGCATTCAGTTTTGAGGACAAGTTTATATGACTGTCCAGTTGTATGTTATTGATGTTGTTGAGCTCTGATGATGTATTCTGGAGATATATGTCTAAAAAGATATAGTTTTCTTTTGTGTAAAGATATGTTATTATCTATTTTATTTTATTCCACTACGATGGTTAGATTCCAATGTTGTTTTCTATTTTCTCTTCTACATCTTCTTCTTTAACCCTCATGGTTCGGTTTTTCGGGCATTGAAAAATCGGGTTGTGACATTTTGGTATCAGAGCTAAGGTTGGTGATAACCTTGGCTCTGGTGGGGATTACTCATTAGAAATGGAGTCAGTAGTACTCTAGAATGACTTTGAGTGTATTAGTAGATATGAGCGCATATTTGTTAGTGGATATAAATTGTTTTAATATTATGTTGACTTATTAGTTGAGTGGAATATGAATTCTGATCGAGTAAGTTGGCCGCTATTCGAGAAGAGTTCATAAACACTTGACACGATAAATCGACACAGTATTGTTTTAAAGGTGGGTGAATGAAATAATTTTACCCAAAAATATAATTTGATATAAAAGGAATATTTCCTTGAATTGTTATATAACTTGGATGTTTGAATGATAATATTTTAAACAAATATGATTATAAAAAAAATTGGAATGACTTGGATAATCAAATGGGAATTTGTATGAGCATAAATTATTCAAACGAATTATAGTTAAAATTTGATTTATATCAAATCTGTAAATTTAAAACCCCGGAGATTTTGGAAGTGTTTTTCGAAGTGTTTTGAAGACAAATAATAGAATTATTGTTTTAGAAGTATTTTTGAAAGGAAATTGTTTCAGATAAATTTTGGGAAGGGGTAAGCATTGAACTCATTTTAGTCGCTGGAAAATAACTTCGGTGGTGACTGCAGCATCATCGATGTTCATTTTCGAGTTTATAAGTGACGGAATGCTGCCAAATTGATTTGTTCAGAAGAACTAGTTTGTTTTTGAAATTTCAAAGTAAATTTGTTAGGGATAAAACCAAGATCGATTTAAAAATTTGAGAAATGTGATTTGGGGAAATGATTTGAACCAAAAGCCGGGTGTTTGAAATCCTGAATCCTTATTTGAATTGAAAATCCTGATGAGGTAAGTATAAACTTGTAAAGTTGAGATGATTTTTAAATAAGGAAGAAAAATATGAACTTTGAATGTTGGAATTAAAATTTAAAGTAATGTTAAATAAATTTAATTTGGAAAAAATTAAATTATGGAAAATTTAATGGATGATTGAAAGAAATAATTAGTAAATCTTGAATGTGATTGGAATGGGAAAATAGAAATTAAATTTGGATTGGGAGATAAAATTTAATTGGATTGAAATAAATTGAATTAAACTGAGAATAAAACCCAGTTGTATTTGAATTAATTTGAAATTGAATTGAAATGAAATAATTTGAGATGTAGAAGACATTAAGTGATGGTAAGTTGAATAAGAAATTAAACTGGAGTAAATAAATTCTGATAGCTTATAAAAGAATTGAAACCCATTGAATAAAAATATACTTGGATAAATAAAAATATATAAATCCCTAGTTAAAAAGGGTATAGTGTGAATGAGATTGATTGTAAATGGATGAAGGTGTGGATATAAATAAATGCGTGACTTATAAAATTTAAAAGTAGAATAAATAAGTCCAGAATAAAATTTGTTTCATATTTTGGAAAATGAATAGAAACGCGAACTTGAATTACAAAATAGAATTTGAACTTAAGTAAACTAATGAAGTGATTGTGAAGAAAAAAAATCAAATATTGAATCGAAAGTGGGAGTGAACTAACTTAGGATGAATTAGTTAAGTGAGTATTTTAATAAGATTTAAATTGGTTAAACTAAAGGTTGAATTGTGAGTTAATAAAATTGGTTTGTGAATTAAAGTGAATGATAGAAATAAGACTTGAGTATAAATAATATTCATCGCATATTGTAAGTGGATTAATTATGAGTTGAAGTTGTTGTCCAATGAAATGGAATTGGATTTTAATAGAAATGATTTGAGTTACAAATAAAATCCAGTTCGAGTATAAATGAGTTAAGTACGTGCTTGGATATTATTTTGACAAATTGAGAAGGTGATCAAACTAAAATGGACGGGCTAACTGAATTAAATGGAGTTTGATTAGATGAGAATCAAATTAAATGGAAGTGAACTTAAGTCTAAAGTTGGAATAAATTGAAGTAAATTAACTTAAGTTAAGAATAAGTAGAAGCTCGACTTCAAGTAAGAAGGGTAGACCATTAAATAAAAGCTTGGGTTGAATTAATTTAGGGATGGTTAGTAGTATATAAGCACGGAATGTGCGAGCTAAATAAAATGGTGTTGAAGGAATTAAAATGGAAAGAATTAAATATAAATTGAGTTGGAATCAATTTAGAATGGTTATAAGCTTAAGTAATTGTGTATTCACATGAACATAGTCGAATTACGTAGAAATAACTTGTCGTTTGACGAAAACGAGATTAAATAAAATTCTATGAATTGATAGAAGTGAAATAAAATTGATTTTGAAATCAATTGAATTGAATATGAGCTTGTTTGGATTAAAAATGAAGTGAATGTAAACAAATGAGTTGTAAATCATTAAAATTGAATGCAATGGCACACGAATTGGTTGAAAGCAATTGAATTAGTTTTGAAATCATATAAATGGCTCATGGAAAGTGTTTGGTGCATGTTGCTGATGAAATACATGTGTTCAGCCATTGAAACTAAGTGAAATGTTAATAAATTTCGTATATTTAGTACTTACATGTTTGAATTGAGTAAGTACAAGTACCGGGAAACCGTTTGGATGGATTTGGACGTGCTAATTGCTAAAATAATAAGTCGCTTTCTTAAAAATGCTAAATAAAGGTACGCCTACGCAATAAAAATAGGAAATATGAACTGTTTATGTTTTTCCGACCGTGTGGGTCGATGCATATATATTTATGTCTCTTGCAAAATTTGCAAAAACTCCTCCGTACAAAGGAGATTCTGCCAAAATTTTCCGAAAATTCTGGGAGTTCGAAAAATTTTGGAAAAATTTTTATTAGCAAAAAAACGATTTCAAATTGGAATTTAAATAAGGGATTTTGGAAATGGAAATTGAAACTAATTGTTTGGTTGGAACTAAAGGATTAGGAAAGTGAATTTGGGATTTTTGATTTCAGATGATAAATTGAAATTTGCGCGGCAAAGGTACGTATTTAAATTTCTGTATGAAATTTGATGATTTTCTAGTCTAGCCACTTGGCTTTTGTTTTCTTTTGAAATCTGGAGGCCCGTAGAGGCATTTTGTTGTTGTACCGAGTTAGCCGTGCAAAGGAGATGCTGGCGAATATTTTTTCGAAAATTTAAAGAGTTAGAAATTTGTTGAGAAAGTTTTGATAATTTAAATTTGGATTTAAATTTAAATTTGAATAGTTGAATAAGTAAAGTTGTTTGGGAACTATGGAAAAGTTTGGAAAGTTAGTTAGATGGATAGTGTGTCTTTAATAAAGATTGTTTGGTTGTTGTTAAAAACTGTTTGGTTTTGGGGAAATAGTGAACGGGTATTGGACCATTCTTCCTAACTAGTAATTTCGGGGTTGAAATTCTTTTAAGGGGGAGGAATGTGACGACCCAGAATTTTTAAGCATATGAAATTGGAATATTTAATTGATTTAAATATTTAAAAGTTAATTTTTAAATTGAATTCAAATATTATTATTATTTAGCAATTAAGTCGTTGGATTTAATAAACTGAAATTGGGTAGATTTTTGAATCTTCAGTTTTAAGCCTGTTAAAAGTAATTTGAAGGCTTGTAAAATTTATATTGATAATACTGAAGATAGTAAAAGTTTTAAAATTGAATTTGTAGGTGATTTTTTCAGTTTTGAAAATATATCGTTTAAATCGATATTTAAAAATAGCCTTCCAAGGCACATTCTCGGAATTCGACAAAACTAGTTCCATTGGATCCGTAATATTGTATTATTGTCGGGTTTCAATTTTCGTAGCGTTTGGAGTTGTTGTGTAAGCGTACGTCATATAAACGCGCTGAAATTTATATCGAAAATTCAATTTAGTAACTGAGTCCAAAAAGCTATCTTCTCCATACGATCGAATTAGGACTCGAAACCTTTTTCATTTCGTTTGGAATAGAGGTATAACATTAAAAACGCCTAGCGGCATGCCTAAATATGAGTTCAAATTTTTACAGTATATAATTTGAGATATTTTATAAAAAAATACATATAACAGCAACATCGAATCAATAGTCAGACCTTCTCATATACGCCACTCCCCTCAACTTAAATTCGTGTCCATCCTTATCTTCTTTTAGATGAGAAAAAAATCGAACGAATAAAAAAAAAGAGAAGATGCGATAGAATCGCTTTGATATGAAGGGGGTCGTAAACGAAGGCTGGACGGAGCGCGAGAGGGATCGCGCGTACGCGTTGGGTCGCTAGACTTGAGGCACTGGTTTAGGGTTCTTCAATTATTCGCGTGCGACGCGATTGCTGATGAAGGGTTGAGGTGGCGGTTTTGGCATGGAGAAGACGCGAGCATCGAGGGCGAGGCGCGAAGTCAGTAAGCTAGGGTTGGAGGGTCATGGGTTTTGCGATCGTGTTCGCATGCGTGGAAGTGGAGGAGGATGTACTGGGTGTGGCGATTGAGCATCAGGGAGTCGCGATGCATTGGGGGTTCGTGGTGACTGGAGCGGAGCATATCGGGGCCAAGGTGAAGTGCGACTCGAGGTAGGTGTCGCGTTGGGCGAAGACGGTTAGGGTTTGGGTAGCGTCGATGTCTGAAGAGATGATGGCCTGTTGGCTGAGCATATTCAATCGACCGATTATTAAGGTACTTGTGGTTCTGTTCAATTTTTACTGGTAGCATCAATACAGGAAACAAGAAATAATAGTATAACAAATAGGATTTTTATAAAAATATCTATTTCATTCAATTTACGAATATATATATATATATGTGTGTGTGTGTATAGTTACACAGTAAAGCAAATTCTGTTTTGTTTTGTAACAACCCGCATATTTATCGATTCTATATTTAAATATTTTATTTAAATATTTCATCGTTCGTCGGATTTTGGTCCGAAAACCTACTTTTAGCAAACAGTCGAATTGGGACTCGAGACCACTTCCATTGAGTTCAAAATGCCGTTTGCAACCTTTTTGAGTATAAGCTTCGATATGTTTGGAGTAAGTTGATTTTTGCTACTTTTTCACTTAGGGCTTTGGTTTGGGCTGAACCCTTTAATCACTTACTAACTCAGTCCCAACCCCCTCTCCTCTTCATTACTTCATTCCTCATTTCCTAACACTTCAAGCTAAAGAAAAAATGGGGGAAAGAAGAGGAAATTAAAACTCCAAGCCCTGGCTTTCTTTGCAAATCCAACTTTTAGCTCCAAATTCAAGAGAACCCATTGGTAAGCATCTCCTTCTTCTTCTCTAACTCATTCTCCTTCCAATTTCAGAAAATTCCTAAACCTAATTTGAGAAACATTTCTCTTTTAAGCTTAGAATCAAGCTTCTTGAGTTGGGATTGAAGTGTGGTTGATCTTCCTTTGCTTTCAAGCTTCTTCTTCGTTTGTTTGGGTTCAAAGGTGAGATTTTTATCTCACATCTTTGTCTATAATTATCTTCGATTGTTAGGTATGAATTCCTAACACTTATTCTTGTGTAATTGATTTTGGTTTGGATTGATTTGGTGTATATTCCAATTTTTGGTGTTTTGAAATCAAAATATATGAAAATCCTTTTATGGACATTTGGACATTGATATTTGAGGTGTATCGAAGAGCCGTTAAGGCTGGGTTGTCGCTTGGCGTAAATCCTTAGTCGTTGTCGCTCGATCGATCGCTTCCGATAATCGTTTGGCCATCTTTGGCCTAGGTTCAGGGAATGCCTGAAATTCGGTTTTCAGACGTCTGAATATGTATTTTCAGACGTCTGAATATTATACTGGGAATTTTTAATCCCCAGTATTCAGACGTCTGAATTTATATTCCAGACGTCTGAATTGGTTTGAATTGAACCAGAAAGGAAATAGGCTAAAATTTAGCATTTCCAGACGTCTGAATTTATTGATTCAGACGTCTGAATTCTATCCTGGAAAGTATTTTATTTTCCAGATTCAGACTTCTGAATCATACCTTTCAGACATCTGAATATGCCAATTTTTTCCTATTTGCCTATTTAGCTTGAGAATTCCAACTTTAATCGATTCGTGTTGATTTCCTTTTTGTTGTTATCATTTATTATTAACTTTGATGACACGTTCTTCGTGATTTTTGGGAATATCCATTTCGATGGATTCGGTATCGATTTCTTTGGATTTTATTCACGTCTTCGAATGTGAATTTTGGTGATTGATTGTTCCTACAATCACTTCTATGATTTGTCACTTTAAAATATAAAGGTTTTCTATACTAGTAGTAAATATCAAAACTCTTTCTTTAAATGATTTCAACGCTATTTTATAACAAAGCTTGTTTTCTCAAACCGATTTCCAATCTATTATTATATACAAACATTTACCTCACTCGTATGAGAAATCTAATTAAACGGCTTAGTAAAACAAGTGGTATGAAACGCTTGCGTTTACTTCGTCGGTTAATTCTTGGACTTGTTCGATTGAAACTATTGTGACAATTTTCTAGTGGAGATTTATAATTTGTTCGTAAATATTTAAGTTAAGCTAGTGGTTACGGGACATGAAGCTAAGCTCATATATTTACTAGCTTACTGTAATTGACACTTCTCGGTGATCATGACGATCATTTTATGGTTTAGACTAGCATTGTGCGATGTCTCTTTGTCCACGTGGAGGACTGTACCACGTTTTTATTGAACTTCGTTTCACCAGGAGGAGCTTCGGCTCAATGTCCGCAATGGGGGACTATACCCTGTCAGGAGGAACTTCGGTTCACCAGGAGGAGCTTCGGCTCAATGTCCGCAATGGGGGACTATACCCTGTCAGGAGGAACTTCGGTTCACCAGGAGGAGCTTCGGCTCAATGTCCGCAATGGGGGACTATACCCTGTCAGGAGGAACTTCGGGTCACCAGGAGGAGCTTCGGCTCAATGTCCGCAATGGAGGACTATACCCTGTCAGGAGGAGTTTTAACTCACCAGGAGGAGCTTCGGCTCAATGTCCGCAACGGGGGACTATACCCTGTCAGGAGGAGCTCCGACTCATTTTTATGGGATCGACCATCCTTTTCTTGTGATTTCTGGATTTCTAATTATTGATTTCTGAAATTTATGTTTCACTACCTTTTCGATTGGCATTGATATGTATGTCATTTATTGTGGCTTGGTGAAGCAAATAAAGAATATGATATTCTTTTTGATGCTATGAGATTCTTGAGATATTAGTATGATTTTCCTTTGTTGATTTTCTATGTATACTTGTCACAGTATGACATTTTTGGTTATCATACGTTTTTACTACGTCTCTTCTTATATCTCATTTTATCTGATAATTATAGCTAGACTGATCCGTTTATTATTTTCTTCTTAAATAATACTCGGGTCAGACTGAGATTTTACAGGTGCTTCTGCTTGCCACCTTATCGGACCATCATCTGATCTTTTGGTTAACTACTTAGCCTGTAGTTTTGGTTGTGTACAATTTGAGATATAGACTTCTTGATGTATACATATTCTTTTGTCTAGCACTTGTATCTATTCTTTTGTGATATTCTGGATCTTGTTAGACCACTACTCTGATGAACACTTTTATGTGTTATATATATTCATATCTATTTCCGCCTTTGTGATATGAATTATCTATGACTGATTTGTGTTATGTTTATTTCAATATTTGTTTCCGAAGACATTATAGCCACTGTGTAGTAGCTTTGAGTTTGTGTCGGTATGTCGGACTTCCTCTTGAAAAGAATGCAAGTTATATTTTATCTGGCATATCGGTACTCGCACAAAGCAATTATACAGATGGTCGCTCCTCAACAGCCTTATTCTCCATGCTAGTTGACGGCATTACACCGTATGTCCTTGGCTAGCGTGGGTATAGAGGTGGGGTGTCACAAGCTTGGTATCAGAGCCAAACTTCGGAACAATGTAGAATAATCTAGCAAGGATCATGCCCTAAGTCTTTCTTAGGAGTCGTGGTTTAGGATTTTATTCGAGTCTTCGTACCGATTCATCGTATTTTCTTTATGATTCCTTGTTTTATCTATCAAGATTTGCTTGATATTTATTTTGAGAATAACTTTTTCCTCTTCTATCTTTCTTTCTTAGAGAAGAGAAATGGTTAGACCAGGCCGTCCCAATGCCGGTCAATCTAGTGCTACTCCTCAGGATGGAGTATTTATGTCTGCCCAGCAGC
The DNA here is from genome assembly GCA_030765085.1 of Allium cepa. Classification (NCBI taxonomy): domain Eukaryota; kingdom Viridiplantae; phylum Streptophyta; class Magnoliopsida; order Asparagales; family Amaryllidaceae; genus Allium; species Allium cepa. The sequence continues at coordinate 38,369,150 of CM060935.1, read as the reverse complement.
TTCTTGATCTAGTAAGGAACGCTCAGGCTACCAGACCCATTCCAGAGCCTACTCATCCTAGATCTGGTTTTGCACGCTTGTGCAGAGACTACACCGATTTGGGTGGAAGGCCATTCAAGGGATCCGAGAGTGTTATAGAAATTCAAGCTTGGCTCAAATCATGCGATCGTATCTTTTCTCGCATGAACCTTATTGATCTACATCGAGTCCAAGTGGCTTCTGGCATGCTCCAAGAAAGAGCGTTAGGTTGGTATGAGCTCTTGACTTCGCAGATTATCGAAGCGGATCTTACTTGGGAGCAATTCCGGGAACGATTCGAACTAAAGTTTGTGCCGGAGGCTGAAAAGGTAACTTTAGCACGGCGTTTTATTGACCTTGTTCAAGGTGGATCTTCTGTGACAGACTATGTCGCATCTTTCGAATCTCTTTCCAAATACGGGGATGAATACATTAACACCCCATTGGAGAAAAATCAGAGATTTGTCTATGGCTTGAATAAGAATCTTAAGAAGCCATTACTCCTGAAACTTGAGGTTTCATTTGATCATCTTATTGATATCGCTCTTCGTCTTGAAGTGGCTGATAGAGAAAGTGATGTCGAGGTTGGAAGTGCCAAACCGAACTCCAACAACAACAAGAGGCATCCCTTTATTAGGTTCGAAAGTCCTAATCCTAACAAGAGGGCGAAGCAAGAGACTTCTATAGCAAATACTCCCATCCCTAATCACGGAGAATGCTACAATTATGGCTCTAGGGACCACTATATAAATATGTGTTCAAGGCCTATTTCTTGCCGCTATTGCAAAAGTGCGGATCATTATATATCTTCGTGTCCCAAGCGTCAAAGCAAGAGAGAAGGAAAGCTGCAAGCCCCTAGCAACTCTTCTCTTGGTCAAGGTCTTTCTCATTCAATCCTTGATGGCATTATTTTATTTCGTGATCTTCTTATTCGAGTTCTTTTTGATATGGGTTTCACCTCATTATTTTTATGTCAAAAGAACTTGTGATTCTTTTTGTTTAAACATTTTTGGACTTGTTGACTTCTTTGAGGATTGTGAATCCGGATTAGTGGATCCGCAACACTCAATTTGCTTTCTATTGATGTCGAAATTATTTTATGTGATTTTTCTTTCCGAGTCGATTCTTACTTAGGCTTCGGAATTGATTTTTGTAAGGATTGACTTAATCGTTGTGAAGCCCATATCCTATTTTCCGGGTGGACTATTCATCTTCGACATTTTCTATCTGTTAAGCAGATTTCTATTTTTTCTTGTGATTCCGATTTCAAATTTTTGAAGGCATCTCTTTAAGCCCTCAAGATGAGAAATTTTTTATTTCTCTTATCTAAATAATTTGTGAAACTTTTACGGTATTTTTGAGTTTGTCTTAGGATTATCACCTAAGAAATCTTTTGTGTGGTGTTAAGGTCCTTCTAGTTCGACCTTGCCACCGACTTTCATTTGGTTACGAGTTGCGGGAGTTAGCATTCCACTTACCGCATTCCGCACTCGTTATGATTCTTATGAATGACTTATTTTGTCGTCCAGTTTGTCCGGCTTATTACATCCATTTTATAAATCGAATATTCTATGAATATTTCGATGAGACCATTCTTGTATTTATTGATTTTGGATGAAAATAGCAATTTAAAAATTTTTGCAAATCTTTTTCATAAGATTTATTTATAAGTATAAATAGGATTTCTGTTTTTAGAACGAACAAATTCAAAAAGTTTTTAGAAACATGTTTATCCTATAAAAGATGATTTTGTGATTGTATTGCCCATTTAATGTTTTAAGAATTTTGGTCGATGCGCTTGATCAACGTTATCGATAGGAATTTCCTAAACGCTTTGATGAGACAATCAGACACGATATATTGACTTGTAAAATGTAAATTTTCTAAAAGATTTTTACATTGAGATAATTGTGATTTTGAAAGTTTTAGCTTTTCGGGAAAGAAAATTATTTAAAAGAAGTTCTTTCTTTTCGATACTCTTATTCTTGTGATTCCCGTGGGGAACCAAGACTTTATCTTTTGTACCAATGCTAATCATATTGGTTTGGATGCCGTTCTCTTGCAAAAGATAATGTGCTATCACTTGTGCTTCTAAATCATTAAAAGCCGATTGAGACTAGGTATGCCACTCATGATCTAGTGCTCGCGGCTATTGTTTTTTCTTTTTGAGTTTGGCATCATCATTTTTGGGGGAGAAATTTGTTCTCCACCTCGATCATAAATCTTTGGAATATTTATTTTCTCATAAGGAACTTCATGTTGACTCGAGTTCCTGGCATCTTATGATCTTGATATTCTTTTTATTCCCGGAAGGAAAATCGTGTTGCCAACGCGCTTTGTCGTAAGCAACAAGTAGTTGATTCTTTGATGATGTCTGAATGGAATTATCTTTTTATTAATTTCATCGGACGTTTCGATATACTTTGTTTTATTGAGCTTTATCTCATTCCTTTTATGGACTAGCGTCTGATGCTCTTTTATGGTGTTCGGTTCATTGGACGTACCGTTTTTGTACTACGTCGGTGTTCCGAATTATTTGATTTTCGGATCATTGGACATACCGTTTTTGTACTACGTCGGTGTTTCGAAATTATTCGAGCTTTGGATCATCTGGCATACCGTTATTGTACTACGCCGTTGTTCCAAATTATTCAAGTTCCTCATTTCTCGGACGTACCGTTTTTGTACTACGTCGTTGCACCAGCTCAATTTTCTGTTATTCATGACGTTTTCTCACGTCTTTCTATTGCGGAAATGCCTTAGGGATTCCCATTTTTATTCTTGAGCCCGGTATTATTGAAGGAAGTGAAGTTTTACCAGATTCGACTTAGGAGTTATATTCTATTCGCATCATTGCTTCGAAGGTTGAGTGCCTTCGAAATAAAGATGTTCTTTTTGTGAGAGTTCAATGGTTCTGAATTCCTAAGGATTGCTCTTGGGAATCCAGAGAATTCACCGTGCGAACCCGTTCAGGCTTACTCTTTCATGCTCTTTATGGTGAACTTCCTATTTCAAATTTATTTTGTGTTAATATGCTTTTATGGTTGTTATTCTTTATTTTCTTATTAAGTATTGCGAGGATGCAACTTCTTTAAGGAGGGGAGTCTGTAGCAACCCGCATATTTATCGTTCTATATTTAAATATTTTATTTAAATATTTCATCGTTCGTCGGATTTTGGTCCGAAAACCTAATTTTAGCAAACAGTCGAATTGGGACTCGAGACCACTTCCATTGAGTTCAAAATGCCGTTTGCAACCTTTTTGAGTATAAGCTTCGATATGTTTGGAGTAAGTTGATTTTTGCTACTTTTTCACTTAGGGCTTTGGTTTGGACTGAACCCTTTAATCACTTACTAACTCAGTCCCAACCCCCTCTCCTCTTTATTACTTCATTCCTCATTTCCTAACACTTCAAGCTAAAGCAAAAATGGGGGAAAGAAGAGGAAATTAAAACTCCAAGCCCTAGCTTTCTTTGCAAATCCAACTTTTAGCTCCAAATTCAAGAGAACCCATTGGTAAGCATCTCCTTCTTCTTCTCCAACTCATTCTCCTTCCAATTTCAGAAAATTCCTAAACCTAATTTGGGAAACATTTCTCTTTTAAGCTTAGAATCAAGCTTCTTGAGTTGGGATTGAAGTGTGGTTGATCTTCCTTTGCTTTCAAGCTTCTTCTTCGTTTGTTTGGGTTCAAAGGTGAGATTTTTATCTCACATCTTTGTCTATAATTATCTTCGATTGTTAGGTATGAATTCCTAACACTTATTATCTTGCAATTGATTTTGGTTTGGATTGATTTGGTGTATATTCCAATTTTTGGTGTTTTGAAATCAAATCTATGAAAATCCTTTTATGGATATTTGGACATTGATATTTGAGGCGTATCGAAGAGCCGTTAAGGCTGGGTTGTCGCTTGGCGTAAATCCTTAGTCGTTGTCGCTCGATCGATCGCTTTCGATAATCGTTTGGCCATCTTTGGCCTAGGTTCAGGGAATGCCTGAAATTCGGTTTTCAGACGTCTGAATATGTATTTTCAGACGTCTGAATATTATACTGGGAATTTTTAATCCCCAGTATTCAGACGTCTGACTTTATATTCCAGACGTCTGAATTGGTTTGAATTGAACCAGAAAGGAAATAGGCTAAAATTTAGCATTTCCAGACGTCTGAATTTATTGGTTCAGACGTCTGAATTTATTGATTCAGACGTCTGAATTCTGTCCTGGAAAGTATTTTATTTTCCAGATTCAAACGTCTGAATCATACCTTTCAGACGTCTGAATATGCCAATTTTTGCCTATTTGCCTATTTAGCTTGAGAATTCCAACTTTAATCGATTCGTGTTGATTTCCTTTTTGTTGTTATCATTTATTTTTAACTTTGATGACATGTTCTTCGTGATTTTTGGGAATATCCATTTCGATGGATTCGGTATCGGTTTCTTTGGATTTTATTCACGTCTTCGAATGTGAATTTTGCTGATTGATTGTTCCTACAATCACTTCTATGATTTTTCACTTTAAAATATAAAGGTTTTCTATACTAGTAGTAAATATCAAAACTCTTTCTTTAAATGATTTCAACGCTATTTTATAACAAAGCTTGTTTTCTCAAACCGATTTCCAATCTATTAGTATATACAAACCTTTACCTTACTCGTATGAGAAATCTAATTAAACGGCTTAGTAAAACAAGTGGTATGAAATGCTTGCGTTTACTTCGCCGGTTAATTCTTGGACTTGTTCGATTGAAACTCTTGTGACAATTTTCTAGTGGAGATTTACAATTTGTTCGTAAATATTTAAGTTAAGCCAGTGGTTACGGGACATGAAGCTAAGCTCATATATTTACTAGCTTACTGTAATTGACACTTCTCGGTGATCATGACGATCATTTTATGGTTTAGACTAGCGTTGTGCGATGTCTCTTTGTCCACGTGGAGGACTGTACCTCATTTTTATTGAACTTCGGTTCACCAGGAGGAGATTCGGCTCAATGTCCGCAATGGGGGACTATACCCTGTCAGGAGGAACTTCGGTTCACCAGGAGGAGCTTCGGCTCAATGTCCGCAATGGGGGACTATACACTGTCAGGAGGAACTTCGGTTCACCAGGAGGAGCTTCGGCTCAATGTCTGCAATGGGGGACTATACCCCGTCAGGAGGAACTTCGGGTCACCAGGAGGAACTTCGGGTCACCAGGAGGAGCTTTGGCTCAATGTCCGCAATGGGGGACTATACCCTGTCAGGAGGAGTTTTAACTCACCGGGAGGAGCTTCGGCTCAATGTCCGCAATGGGGGACTATACCCTGTCAGGAGGAGCTCCGGCTCATTTTTATGGGATTGGCCATCCTTTTCTTGTGATTTCTGGATTTCTAATTATTGATTTCAGGAATTTATGTTTCACAACCTTTTCGATTGGCATTGATATTTATGTCATTTATTGTGGCTTGGTGAAGCGAATAAAGAATATGATATTCTTTTTGATGCTATTAGATTCTTGAGATAATAGTATGATTTTCCTTTGTTGATTTTCTATGTATACTTGTCGCAGTGACATTTTTGGTTATCATACTTTTTTACTATGTCTCTTCTTATATCTCATTTTATCTGATAATTATAGCTAGACTGTGATATCCCGAAAATTTGGGCAATATAAATTTAATAATCTGTGTTATAAATTTAATTTGATTTGATAATTTTAATAACAAATTTGGAACTTGATTTGATAATCATGTTTTAATAAATATTTAAATTAAAAGATTTTACCTTTTTGAATAAATAAATTGTTTCTGTTTATAATATATATATTTGTATATATTGTAAATTAATAAACTTTGATTTTGAATTTAATGAATTGATTTTCTAATTCTAATTTATTTTTAGTAAATTAAAAATTTGATTTAACAATTGGCTTTTCAAAACAATGTAATAAATAATGTTATGATTTATACTGATAAATCTTATTTGTTTTGAAATTTTATTTAACTTTAAAATATATGAATTTAAAATTTGATAAATATAAAAGCTAAGTTTTACTTTATATTACTTGGAATTTTTATATAAGAATTTACAATGTAAATTACAAATGATCTTAATTGGTTTATAATCTCTTTTGTAAATTATTTAATATGGCTTAATTTGTTGTTTTTAAATAAAAATTATAATACTTAAGTTCTTATGAACATAAATAGATTTTGTAAGGAATAAAATTATTGTTTTTAATTTTAATAGAGTTATATATGCATTTATATATGTAACTTGATTATTAAAATTTGATTTGATAAATTAATTTAAAGTTTGAATTTAATGTTTCAAAGAATAAGTATTTAAAAATATTTGGATAAGCTTGTATTTATATTTGTTTTGTTTCATTTCTTTTAATTAGAAGAGAAGAAATAAAATTCATTTATATATATATATACATAGGAAATAATGAATTAAGATATAAAGTTTTTAAAATTCAATTTAAATTAAAAATATTTAGATTACATGTGTAAGTTTCTTAAGATACAAATTGACATGTGTTACCATATAATAAACTGTAGTGACAATTGTTAAATTGTGAACAAGTGTAATGTTTAAATTTTCTTTTTTTCATTTTTTTTCGATTAAAATAAAATCTACATATATTAAAACATTCCTTCCCATATCATTTTTCCTTTTCAAGCTTAAGAGAAATTTTCAGATTCTAAAATCTGAATTCTTCTACATTCAAACAAATTCTGTTCTAAATCCAACTGTAAATCTCCTCAAAATCCATCTGCAAACTCATCTTCATACAAATTAGTAATCTCCCCTCAAAAATTCAAATCAAAAACAATATCCAAACCTGCATATCCTTTCTGGAAACTTGCATGCATCTTTTCTCTGGAAGCCTGCATTTTTCTCCTGATATAATGAAGTCTGCATTCTGTGTAAAACCAACCTGAAAACAAGCACGCAAATGAAACATGGAAGCAATCATGCAAATGTAAATCTGGAAAACAAAGTACTACATCATTTCAAGTTTAAAGGCAATCTGAAGTTCAAGTCTTCAATAAGCAAAAGCAAGATGGATGTTTTTAAAGCATCTGCAGTTTTTAAAATGAAATCTGAAGCTCATGTGCTCTGCCCCTAAACCCAGGTGAGTAACAATTTATACTAAATGAACTTAAGTAGGAATCTATTTGCTGATTCACTCTAGAAATTAAATGCATGTCTGCCTTTTTGAAGCTTATACTGGTGAATATGAATGCATGTCTGTTGTAATGTATGCTGTAGAGAATTTGTATTCTGTTTCTTTGATTCAGGTTCTAGATTTGAATTAAAATTTCATTTCAGGTGATTTAGTATGTATTAAGATTTAAGTTTTTAAAACAATATGGTTGTGATACATAAGTTAAGTTTAAAATTGTATTTAATATGAAATTTCTGTAATAACTATCTGTAAATTCAGAGACTACAGGAAATTCTTATATAAGTAAAAATCAAACCATTAGGATTTTTTGTAATTTAGGAATATAAACCAGTTACAAAATCAAAGATGTGAATTCTAAAACTAAAATTTGAATTTTCAGATTAAGATTGGTTGGGAAATTTTTGTTTAACGTGAAAACACAATTTGGGCTGGCTCTATCAATATAGGGATTTGGAGTTGCCTGTGTTCCTATGGTTGATAGAGTGATGTGTGTAGTTTATAGGAAAAATAACCGTTGATGGATCTGAGCAATAAGGCAAACATGATTTGGGTTTGAATTTTATAACCCTAGTTTTTCTGTGTTCAAGAGATTTGATCACCGTGATCAAATTAAGCAATCGAGTTCTCTCTGGTTCGAGCTGAAGATAGATGGGATATGGAGTAAGTCGTGGCCGGAGACAAAGTTCCTCGGGTGGTCAGAGTTGGTGGTTGAAGTGTTTTCCAGGTTGCGACATTATTGCAGTATTTCGAGCTCGAGTGCTTAAAATCGATTTGGGGTTTCTGAAATTGATTCGAGGGTTAGAATGGCATTAGTAGATGGTCGCCGACTTGCTCAAGGGGTCGTGAGTGATTGGAAGTGATGGCGGCGGAGGTGCAGGTGCACGAGGTTAATGGTGTATCAGTTGATTAGGGAAGATGAGTTACCAGTGTTGTCTCGGGTTGTCTTATGTTTAGCTCAAAGTTCTTGAACGTTGGACTCGAAGTAACTAAGATAGGTCTCGGGTGTTATTCTTTGTTACAGGGTTTGGGGTAAACCTGTTAGTACAGGTTTTTGTATAAACCTATTTTTATTTGAAATTTAAATTGATTTTGAGATAAATTCAAAAGGGAATTGTTACTCGAGTTACTCGAGATATTTTAGTTTTTAGCTCGGGTTAGTTTGTTAGAGTTTGAAAACTTGTCTTGTTTTCAAAGTTTTAAACTAAATTTAAAACTAAATTTAAAAATGGAAGAAAGATTTAAATTAAGTTTTAACTCTAATTTAAATAGATTTTAAGATGAAGATTGTTAATCGAATTACTCGAGTTGATTGAGTCAGCTCGAACTAGTTATTGAAGTTTAGAAATTGTCTTGTTTCAAATTCTAAATTGGAATTTGAAATATAAAGCAAAGATTTAAATTAAGTTTTAAATCTAATTTAAATTATGGATTCAAATTAAATTGAATCTTAAAGTTGGAAATGATTAGGTATTTGAATTCAAATTTGCTTTAAAATAACTTTGAAAGAGTTTATTGTTTAAAATGTTTTTTAAAGAATTAGAATTTAAATATGAAATTGAAATATGAAGTAATGTTTTAAATAAAATAAAAATTTGATTGAAATCTAATTTTGAATCTTTGGTTTAAATGAATTTAAGTTTTATAAATTTAAGTGTTTAAAACCAAATTTGAATAATAATGTGAAAATTTTAATGGTTTTAATTTTAAAAGAAATTTGTTTTAACTTTTGTAAAATTTCTTTTATAATAAAATTATTATTATCAAGTAAAGATTTGGATTGATTTTATAACTTGTTAAAGTTGATAATAATTTGATATTTTGTTTTTTATTTAATTACTAGAGTAATTAAATGAATAATTAATTTATTTAATAAACTAATGAAGTAAATATTTACTTAAAGTAATTAGGGGTTTATTCTTAAGGGTTTAGGATTAATTATTCTTTGAATAATTAATTTGTAATTAAGAATAACTAATTAAATAAAATTAGTTTTTAATTAATGATTAATAATTAATTAATCAAGTAAAAATGGATTAATTAAGTTTTAATAACATTTAATTACTTAATTAATTAATGGATTAATTAATGATTAACTAATCTGTAATTAATAATAATAAAAATAAGTTAATTATTTTAGAAAATAATTAATGAATTGTTAATAGTTAATGAAGGTCATTAACTAAGGATTATTTAATAATTAATTAATGTGATTAATTTTAATTATTAATTAGATTAATTAATTTAAAGATAATCAATTGTGTAAATTATTAAGTATAATTACTTATGGAAGTAATTAAGGAATTAATTACTTATTAACTGAGTTTAAATTTGATTAGTTTAAGTTAATTAATTTAGTTTAATTAATTTAAATTAATTGTTTGATGATTTGTGAAGTATAATTACTTAATATAATTAAATGAAGAGAAATTACTTAGGAAAGTAATTAATGGATAATTGCAGAATATAATTAATTGAAGGTGATTTGATAATTGAAGTAACTTAAGTATAATTACTTGGATTAATTAGAGATAATTAATTAATGAGTAATTAATTTATTTGGTAAAGTAATTAAGATAGATAATTATTGAATGGAGTTAATCAAGGGTGATTAACAGTTATGGTTTAAATAAAGATTAATTACATAATGTAATTAATTTAATTTGAAAATGTAGTTAGAAGATCATTAATTATTATAATTAAAGATGCAATTAAGATTGATTAATTAAGATTAATTAATCAATAATAAGTGATCAAAGGTAATTAATTTAGGTAATTAATTAATGAAGTAATTAAAGGTTAATTACTGTATTTGGATAAATATAATTAATTTGAGAAATTAATTAGTAAATAATTACTTGAATGTAATTAAGAGTTAATTAATCAGGGATGATTAATTAAAATGAATAATTGGATGATGATTAATTATTTGATTGATAATTAATCAATAATGATAGGCAAGGATGATATTAGTAAAGCAATTAATTCATTTTACTTTAAATTAATGGAATGATGTAATTAATTTAATTCATTTTAAATTAATTATATTTGGGTGTGGTTAATCATTGCTTATATGGTTGGTTAGTGTTGTTTGCTTTGATTGGTTTGAATCTCAGATATGAGATAGATAATGTTGAATGATTTGGATGCATTGGTTGCATGGTGATATTGATATAGATTATCTTTTTGAATAATGATAATATGGTTTATCTGATATGATGATAATGTTGACTTCCTGTTGTGTATCTGTGATTTATCTATTTGGACATATAGATAATTGAATTGTTTTAAACCTTTAAAACAACTTGGCCTTAAAAGACACGCTTTGGATTTCGATGAGACCGGGATCGGGTTTCCATATTTGGATATCTGAAAACCACATCGATCCAAATTAATGATAGGTCGTGAATCTAAGTGAAGACTCGAGGTGTAAGGGCTATACGTCAGTATAACTCTATGGGTGATTCCGTAATGAGTTTGACGGAATAGTACTTATAGATTCGAGATGGTGATTTAGAGTGCAAGGGTTATCGTCGTTAACTCTGAGGGTGATTCCAAAATGAGTGTAACGAGATAATGCCTTCGGTTTCGTTCGAACCCGGAACGAACTTGTATGGATTGAATGCTTTCAAAACATCATCAGGTGGACGATGAGCATTCTAAGAGATGTGTTCTCTAAAGGTAATCATAGCCTCAAGCCTCATCAACCGGGAATGGCTAAAACAGGGGAGGTGCAGCAAGGCTTCATGGGTCGCACCCACTGGAGAGCAAGATTGATCCCTGTCTAGAGGTCCCTTTTTATTCGGCTTAGTGGGCAGTTGTCAGTGTACACCAACTGCGGGGTTGTCTTGTTCGGAACTGTTCAGTAAGGAACGGGTCCGGCTTTGTGTTGCAGGGGAGTGGGAGTACTCCTCGGTACGGTGATAAGCCACGTACTATGACGGGCGGTACCCCAGTAGCCCTGCCATTGTATGGAATCCAAAATCCAATAAGTGCCAACGGTTTTGATTGTATTACCCACTTTTGTGGCTAGTAGGTGGAATTTAATAAATGTAACAATTTCGGCTATTTCTTATTTACTTGAAAAACCTAGACACTATTATAATATCACTGGATTTCCTATCAAATGTTTTGGTTAGCGTAAGGTAAAAACTTTTCCATGTTTATGTGTAGGAAGTCTTACGTGATACCTTTCTTTTAAAAGGATTTTCAAAATTAAGCAACTTTAATCTGTTACTCACACCAGACTCATGTCCGACCCGGAGTTTATCTTTTGTTTTCTTAAACTCTTGGGTACTCAAATTTTTACGAGTAGCCAAGGGAATCAGGTTAGCTTTGACGAATATTGGAGGAGCAATGGAGCAGGAGGCTTCTACATTAGATATATAGTATTCCGCTGTGTGTTTTGTGTTGTCTCTGAGTTGTATTGAGTTGTAATAACTAGACAGGTGTTTATAACTGTCTACTATGTGTTGTATATCTGTGTACTCTGATAGTGGTTGTAAACTATGTAATATTTTATGTTATTAATGTAATTTATTCGTTCCGTTGTTTAGATTCTGATGTGTTGTTTCTTCTTCTCTTTCTTTCTCTTTTTCTATCCCTTTCTTTCTTCATGATGATACGACTTTTCTGGGGAGAAAAAGTCGGGTCGTCACAGGTGGTATCAGAGCATTAGGTTGAGTGAATACCTAGGCTCTGTAGTGGTGTCTATCTTGAGAGAGCGTATTTGTAGTTTTATTATATATATATTTATATAATTACGTCTACCAAATTGTTGGGTTACTTTTTCGGGTTTTCCAATATAGGTTATAAAGGTAGATAAGGTAGTGGGTGTGTAACCCGACTACCACCAATGGTTGGAGTTTGAGTGTTGAGGTTGGAAGTGTGTCTATCGAGACTGTAGATCTAATACCGTCTCAAGTGAGATTTCTTGGAGTAAGGATTTAGTAGATCTCTGAAGGTAACCTGTTAAGGTTCGGAGTCTATCTTTAAAATTGGATGAGTAGAGTTTGGATCTGTCTGTTGGGCAGAAGAGAATGATGGTATCTTGATATCTCAGGGAGTAGTAGCTGCGTGATGAGATGCATTGACTATGGATGTTTCCGAAGAAATTTCTTTGGAACAAGTTAAGGAGGTGAGTCTGCTTCGATGTTGTGGCAGGATTCAGCAGGATGTTTCTGTCCAGTTTGAGGCCTGAGTTTCTCAAAGAGCTTTGGTTTAGGAAGTCTTTGGCGTTGGTCTCAGCAGTGCAGTTCGGGGTATTCTGGGTGCTGGAAAGAAAGTTTTCTGGTTAGCAGTTTTCTGAAGATAGAGTTCAGAAGCGGCAGAGTAGATTTCATTTCTACGATAGATTGGCTAGTTAAGCATATGCTGTTCTGATTGGTAAAGAGAAAACAGTTTTCTTTGGATATTGGACTGGTTGATCGCAAAAGTGACTTGCGATAGTCTGAGTGTTCTCTTGAGCTATGAGAAGTTTGTCCGTACCTAGAGGCTGAGTCTTCTTATCAACTGGATTCTAGGAATGATACCGAAGGTTTAGTGAAGCAGCTTTGGATCAGATGGGGCATCTAAGTTTTCTTTTATGGATCTGTTGAACCATATTTCTGTGATGTGTTGTCCAGTTTGTGCTCGAGTTTTTCTTCTACTTCAGATCAGAGTTGTGCAGCGGAAGCAAATTGGAAGTGCTTTTGTTTATCTTTTCCGGGTAGGAGAAGAAAGTTAGTCTTCTGATATTTGTGGAGTAGAGTTGGTGTTCTTGATTGGAATTGATCTTGAGGAGATCATTTTGTTGGATTGTTTTGGTCCAGTTGTTTCTAGAGACATCAGCAAAGGTTGAGCTGATCAGGAGAGTTGAAGGCAACCCAGGATCGTCAAGAGTGTTTGGTGGATAAGAGACGAAGGAATTTGGATTCCTGAGTCGGAGATTTGATTTTGAGGAAGTTTTCTCTGATCTAAGGAGCTATAAGATTGAGTAAGACTGGGTAAGTCAGCTCCGAGATGTTTTGGACCTTTTCTGTGTTCTTGAGAGGATTGGTGTTTGGTTTTCAAGGTTGAATTGTCAGTTTGGATAACTGGGATTCGATGTGTTTCACGTATCTTTGAGGGAGGACGTGTATGGTTTATCTCTGGTTGTGGAACCAGCAGTTCAGGAGGATGTGATTGTTAATTCAGACTCGTCTGTAGTCTGATATCCTGTTTAGTTTTGTAGATCTAGTTGGATAGGAGTTCTATAGCTTAATAGTATTGATTGTTTAGATTCTATAGGGCGAGTATCTCGATATTTATACTGGGGAAACTCGTGAAAATTTTATCCAGGTTTTTCTGGATAATTAGATTTATTGTGTTTGATTGAATTGGTTGCTATGGTTGTTAGCATATGTTTGATAATTTATGCTTGTGTTTTAAAATAAAATCTTAAGAATAGATTATTAAATTACCTTTGCTTTTAAATTTCGGGGACGAAATTCTTTTAAGGGGGAAGGAATGTGATATCCCGGAAATTTGGGCAATATAAATTTAATAATCTGTGTTATAAATTTAATTTGATTTGATAATTTTAATAACAAATTTGGAACTTGATTTGATAATCATGTTTTAATAAATATTTAAATTAAAAGATTTTACCTTTTGAATAAATAAATTGTTTCTGTTTATAATATATATATCTGTATATATTGTAAATTAATAAACTTTGATTTTGAATTTAATGAAATGATTTTCTAATTCTAATTTATTTTTAGTAAATTAAAATTTTGATTTAACAATTGGCTTTTCAAAACAATGTAATAAATAATGTTATGATTTATACTGATAAATCTTATTTGTTTTGAAATTTTATTTAACTTTAAAATATATGAATTTAAATTTTGATAAATATAAAAGCTAAGTTTTACTTTATATTACTTGGAATTTTTATATAAGAATTTACAATGTAAATTACAAATGATCTTAATTGGTTTATAATCTCTTTTGTAAATTATTTAATATGGCTTAATTTGTTATTTTTAAATAAAAATTATAATACTTAAGTTCTTATGAACATAAATAGATTTTGTAAGGAATAAAATTGTTGTTTTTAATTTTAATAGAGTTATATATGCATTTATATATGTAACTTGATTATTAAAATTTGATTTGATAAATTAATTTAAAGTTTGAATTTAATGTTTCAAAGAATAAGTATTTAAAAATATTTGGATAAGCTTGTACTTATATTTGTTTTGTTTCATTTCTTTTAATTAGAAGAGAAGAAATAAAATTCATTCATATATATACATAGGAAATAATGAATTAAGATATAAATTTTTTAAAATTCAATTTAAATTAAAAATATTTAGATTACATGTGTAAGTTTCTTAAGATACAAATTGACATGTGTTACCATATAATAAACTATAGTGACAATTGTTAAAATGTGAACAAGTGTAATGTTTAAATTTTCTTTTTTTTCATTTTATTTCTATTAAAATAAAATCTACATATATTAAAACATTCCTTCTCATATCATTTTTCTTTTTCAAGCTTAAGAGAAATTTTCAGATTCTAAAATCTGAATTCTTCTACATTCAAACAAATTCTGTTTTAAATCCAACTGTAAATCTCCTCAAAATCCATCTGCAAACACATCTTCATACAAATCAGTAATCTCCCCTCAAAAATTCAAATCAAAAAATATATCCAAACCTGCATATCCTTTCTGGAAACTTGCATGCATCTTTTCTCTGGAAGCCTGCATTTTTCTCCTGATATAATGAAGTCTGCATTCTGTGTAAAACCAACCTGAAAACAAGCATGCAAATGAAATATGGAAGCAATCATGCAAATGTAAATCTGGAAAACAAAGTACTACATCATTTCAAGTTTAAAGGCAATCTGAAGTTCAAGTCTTCAATAAGCAAAAGCAAGATGGATGTTTTTAAAGCATCTGCAGTTTTTAAAATGAAATCTGAAGCTCATGTTCTCTGCCCCTAAACCCAAGTGAGTAACAATTTATACTAAATGAACTTAAGTAGGAATCTATTTGCTGATTCACTCTAGAAATTAAATGCATGTTTGCCTTTTTGAAGCTTATACTGGTGAATATGAATGCATGTCTGTTGTAATGTATGCTGCAGAGAATTTGTATTCTGTTTCTTTGATTCAGGTTTTAGATTTGAATTAAAATTTCATTTCAGGTGATTTAGTATGTATTAAGATTTAAGTTTTTAAAACAATATGGTTGTGATACATAAGGTAAGTTTAAAATTGTATTTAATATGAAATTTCTGTAATAACTATCTGTAAATTCAGAGACTATAGGAAATTCTTATATAAGTAAAAATCAAACCATTAGGATTTTTTGTAATTTAGGTATATAAACCAGTTACAAAATCAAAGAAGTGAATTCTAAAACTAAAATTTGAATTTTTAGACTAAGATTGGTTGGGAAATTTTGGTTTAACCTGAAAACACAATTTGGGCTGGCTCTATCAGTCTAGGGATTTGGAGTTGCCTGTGTTCCTATGGTTGATAGAGTGATGTGTGTAGTTTATAGGAAAAATAATTATTGATGGATCTGAGCAATAAGGCAAACATGATTTGGGTTTGAATTTTATAACCCTAGTTTTTCTGTGTTCAAGAGATTTGTTCATTATGATCAAATTAAGTGATCGAGTTCTCTCTGGTTCGAGCTGAAGATAGATGGGATAAGGAGTAAGTCGTGGCCGGAGACAAAGTTTCTCGGGTGGTCAGAGTTGGTGGTTGAAGTGTTTTCCAGGTTGCGACATTATTGCAGTATTTCAAGCTCGAGTGCTTAAAATCGATTTGGGATTTCTGAAATTGATTCGAGGGTTAGAATGGCATTAGTAGATGGTCGCCGACTTGCTCAAGGGGTCGTGAGTGATTGGAAGTGATGGCGGCGGAGGTGCAGGTGCACGAGGTTAATGGTGTATCAGTTGATTGGGGAAGATGAGTTACCAGTGTTGTGGGTGTTTTACTTTGTTACAGGGTTTGGGGTAAACCTGTTAGTACAGGTTTTTGTATAAACCTGTTTTTATTTGAAATTTAAATTGATTTTAAGATAAATACAAAAGGGAATTGTTACTCGAGTTACTCGAGATATTTTAGTTTTTAGCTTGGGTTAGTTTGTTAGAGTTTGAAAACTTGTCTTGTTTTCAAAGTTTTAAACTAAATTTACTAAATTTAAAAATGGAAGCAAGATTTAAATCAAGTTTTAAATCTAATTTAAATAGATTTTAAGATGAAGATTGTTAACCGAATTACTCGAGTTGATTGAGTCAGCTCGAACTAGTTATTAAAGTTTAGAAATTGTCTTGTTTCAAATTTTAAATTGGAATTTGAAATATAAAGCAAAGATTTAAATTAAGTTTTAAATCTAATTTAAATTATGGATTCAAATTAAATTGAATCTTAAAGTTGGAAATGATTAGGTATTTGAATTCAAATTTGCTTTAAAATAACTTTGAAAGAGTTTGTTGTTTAAAATGTTTTTTAAAGAATTAGAATTTAAATATGAAATTGAAATATGAAGTAATGTTTTAAATAAAGTTAAAATTTGATTGAAATCTAATTTTGAATCTTTGGTTTAAATGAATTTAAGTTTTATAAATTTAAGTGTTTAAAACCAAATTTGAATAATAATGTGAAAATTTTAATGGTTTTAATTTTAAAAGAAATTTGTTTTAACTTTTGTAAAATTTCTTCTATAATAAAAGTATTATTATCAAGTAAAGATTTGGATTGATTTTATAACTTGTTAAAGTTGATAATAATTTAATATTTTGTTTTTCATTTAATTATTAGAGTAATTAAATGAATAATTAATTTATTTAATAAATTAATAAGTAAATATTTACTTAAAGTAATTAGGGGTTTATTCTTAAGGGTTTAGGATTAATTATTCTTTGAATAATTAATTTATAATTAAGAATAACTAATTAAATAAAATTAGTTTTTAATTAATGATTACTAATTAATTAATCAAGTAAAAATGGATTAATTAAGTTTTAATAACACTTAATTACTTAATTAATCAGGAATTAATTAATGGATTAATTAATGATTAATTAATCTGTAATTAATAATAATAAAAATAAGTTAATTCTTTTAGAAAATAATTAATGAATTGTTAATAGTTAATGAAGGTCATTAACTAAGGATTATTTAATAATTAATTAATGTGATTAATTTTAATTATTAATTAGATTAATTAATTTAAAGATAATCAACTGTGTAAATTATTAAGTATAATTACTTATGAAATTAATTAAGGAATTAATTACTTATTAATTGAGTTTAAATTTGATTAGTTTAAGTTAATTAATTTAGTTTAATTAATTTAAATTAATCGTTTGATGATTTGTGAAGTATAATTACTTAATATAATTAAATGAAGAGAAATTACTTAGGAAAGTAATTAAAGGATAATTGCAGAATATAATTAATTGAAGGTTATTTGATAATTGAAGTAATTTAAGTATAATTACTTGGATTAATTAGAGATAATTAATTAATGAGTAATTAATTTATTTGGTAAAGTAATTAAGATAGATAATTACTGAATGGAGTTAATCAAGGGTGATTAACAGTTATGGTTTAAATAAAGATTAATTACATAATGTAATTAATTTAATATGAAAATGTAATTAGAAGATTATTAATTATTATAATTAACGATGCAATTAAGATTGATTAATTAAGATTAATTAATCAATAATAAGCGATCAAAGGTAATTAATTTAGGTAATTAATTAATGAAGTAATTAAAGGTTAATTACTGTATTTGGATAAATATAATTAATTTGAGAAATTAATTAGTAAATAATTACTTGAATGTAATTAAGAGTTAAATAATCAGGGATGATTAATTAAAATGAATAATTGGATGATGATTGATTATTTGATTGATAATTAATTAATAATGATAGGCAAGGATGATATTCGTAAAGCAATTAATTCATTTTACTTTAAATTAATGGAATGATGTAATTAATTTAATTCATTTTAAATTAATTATATTTGGGTGTGGTTAATCATTGCTTATATGGTTGGTTAGTGTTGTTTGCTTTGATTGGTTTGAATCTCAGATATGAGATAGATAATGTTGAATGATTTGGATGCATTGGTTGCATGGTGATATTGATATAGATTATCTTTTTGAATAATGATAATATGGTTTATCTGATATGATGATAATGTTGATTTCCTGTTGTGTATCTGTGATATATCTATTTGGACATACAGATAATTAAATTGTTTTAAACCTTTAAAACAACTTGGCGTTAAAAGACACGCTTTGGATTTCGATGAGACCGGGATCGGGTTTCCATATTTGGATATCTGAAAACCACATCGATCCAAATTAAAGATAGGTCGTGAATCTAAGTGAAGACTCGAGGTGTAAGGGTTATACGTCAGTATAACTCTATGGGTGATTCCGTAATGAGTTTGACGGAATAGTACTTATAGATTCGAGATGGTGATTTAGAGTGCAAGGATTATCGTCGTTAACTCTGAGGGTGATTCCAAAATGAGTGTGACGAGATAATGCCTTCGGTTTCGTTCGAACCCGGAACGAACTTGTATGGATTGAATGCTTTCAGAACATCGTCAAGTGGACGATGAGCATTCTAAGAGATGTGTTCTCTAAAGGTAATCGTAGCCTCAAGCCTCATCAACCGAGAATGGCTAAAACAGGGGAGGTGCAGCAAGACTTCGTGGGTCGCACCCACTGGAGAGCAAGATTGATCCCTGTCTAGAGGTCCCTTTTTATTCGGCTTAGTGGGCAGTTGTCAGTGTACACCAACTGCGGGGTTGTCTTGTTCGGAACTGTTCAGTAAGGAACAGGTCCGGCTTTGTGTTGCAGGGGAGTGGGAGTACTCCTCGGTACGGTGATCTAGGCCACGTACTGTGACGGGCGGTACCCTAGTAGCCCTGCCATTGTATGGAATCCAATAAGTGCCAACGGTTTCGATTGTATTACCCACTTTTGTGGCTAGTAGCTGGAATTTAATAAATGTAACAATTTCGGCTATTTCTTATTTACTTGAAAACCCTAGACACTATTATAATATCACTGGATTTCCTATCAAATGTTTTGGTTAGCGTAAGGTAAAAACTTTTCCATGTTTATGTGTGGGAAGTCTTACGTGATACCTTTCTTTTAAAAGGATTTTAAAAATTAAGCAACTTTAACCTGTTACTCACACCAGACCCATGTCCGACCCGGAGTTTATCTTTTATTTTCTTAAACTCTTGGGTACTCAAATTTTTACGAGTAGCCAAGGGAATCAGGTTAGCTTTGACGAATATTGGAGGAGCAATGGAGCAGAAGGCTTCTACATTAGATATATAGTATTCCGATGTGTGTTATGTGTTGTCTCTGAGTTGTATTGAGTTGTAATAACTAGACAGGTGTTTATAACTGTCTACTATGTGTTGTATATCTGTGTACTCTGATAGTGGTTGTAAACTATGTAATATTTTATGTTATTAATATAATTTATTCGTTCCGCTGTTTAGATTCTGATGTGTTGTTTCTTCTTCTCTTTCTTTCTCTTTTTCTATCCCTTTCTTTCTTCATGATGATACGACTTTTCTAGGAAGAAAAAGTCGGGTCGTCACATAGACTGATCCGTTTATTATTTTCTTCTTAAATAATACTCGGGTCAGACTGAGATTTTACAGGTGCTTCTGCTTGCCACCTTATCGGACCATCATCTGATCTTTTGGTTAACAACTTAGCCTGTAGTTTTGGTTTTGTACAATTTGAGATATAGACTCCTTGATGTATACATATTCTTTTGTCTAGCACTTGTATCTATTCTTTTGTGATATTCTGGATCTTGTTAGACCACTACTCTGATGAACACTTTTATGTGATATATATATTCATATATATTTCCGCCTTTGTGATATGAATTATCTGTGACTAGTTTGTGTTATGTTTATTTCTATATTTGTTTCCGAAGACATTATAGCCACTGTGTAGTAGCTTTGAGTTTGTGTCGGTATGTCGGACTTCCTCTTGAAAAGAATGCAAGTTATATTTTATCTGGCATATCGGTACTCGCACAAGGAAATTATACAGATGGTCGCTCCTCAACAGCCTTATTCTCCGTGCTAGTTGACGGCATTACACCGTAGTGTCCTTGGCTAGCGTGGGTATAGAGGTGGGGCGTCACATATTTAGTTACAGAAGAAAAAATATTTATTTACAATAAGGTGAAGTTCTGTTTCTACAAATAATATAACATTAATAATTTTATAGTAAGATAAAAGAACTGTGAATAAATTGTTTGATTTTTGGAATGTTGATTAATTTCTTTTGGTTACAAAAAAGTTTCAAAAAGGAATTGTGAGCAAGTTTTAATTTATTAAGTTAGCTACCAAATTTTGAGTTAAATCAAATTATTAGATTAAATAAAATTATTAAATGGTAATTGATTGTTCGATTGTTCGAATATTAATAAAATCATCTAATGTTATACAAGGTCTGAAATTGTGAAGAAACAAGTCGAGATGGATAAGATAGCAAATTAAAAAGCAAAGGTGAGTTAGTCTCACTCATCTGGGTTTTATTTAAATTTAAATGGTTAAATTTAAATAATTGGTTGAATTATTGAATTGGTTTGATGTGCTATATTATAGTATATATTGGAGTGATTGATTTCCCGCATTATAGCAGATGAGACCCTATGCTCCGCATAATAGTGGATGATATTATATTTAAAACCCCTATACCGCGATTCTCCACCTCGAAATGGAATTGGTATTTTATTGTGCTAACATCTGTGGATGTAGGAAAACAGGTTAGAGGGATCCAACTGGATTCCTCAAAATATTTGGATTTGTTAAAATATTCTGTGATATAATTATTTGCTATCCAGTGATGAATTATATTGATAATTGGAAATGTTGGATAATATGGTTGATTTAAAATATGTCGGTGAACTGAGTTATCAAAATCTATAGAAATGGTATTTCTGAAAAGAAAATAAAGAGTGAATTTTGAGTAAAATAATCATGGAAATTTGAATAAATTAAAAATGAATTTGAAAAGAAATAAAAGTGATTTTTGAATTCTGATAATTAAAATGTCAAGTGCGGGAAAAGAGATTTTGAATAAATGGAATAAGTGGTTTTATTTTTAAAACTTAAGTGATATTATTTCAAGAATAAAGAATTTATTTCAAAATGGGAGTAATTTGGAAATCAATTTGAAGATTGATTAAGTGTTTAAACCGAGATTTAAAAAAAAAAGAGAAGTGAGACTTTGGAATTTATAAACTAGGATTATGAAAGTGAAGTAATATATCAGTGGATATTTGGAAAAATAAATTCACGATGGAAATTTATTAGGGGAATGAGTAAATTTGTTTAAAAATAAATAATGATTTATTTTTAAAAGATGTGGAAGGAAAGCGTATTTCCCTGAATAGCTAAGTACGTTTCAAACAAATTTTTAGTATAAGTAGAGAGTTTTAAGTTGTTTAAAAAGTATGTTTAGAAAACTTATTATTTCTAAATGTTTAAATTCTAAAGTAAGTATTTTCTTTTAATCTATTATAGTAGTAATTATATAAAGGTGGCTTGGTATTATGTTTTAGAAGTTAGAAATTCGGTTTTATATTGTACAAAGTAGTTTTATTTTAAATATTCTTAAAGTACATATTTTGAATAAGTATTAAAGTAATTTTTAATTTAAATGTTTTAAAGTATATTTTATAACAAAGTGTTTTTAAATTATTTTAAAAATCTAAAATTTTTGTGCTTGGTGTTTTCAGTGGAAATAAAAAGTTGAAAATTTATTCCATGAGAAAAGTGTGGTTTGAAAACTGTTTTCAAAAGGGTTGAAAATGGAAATATATCTTGCGAAGAAATTTTGAGGATAATAAATTATTCAGGAGAAATTATTTATGTTTGATGGACGTTCGTGAATGTTAATTGATAGTTAAATAACCGACTATCAATATTGGACAATGCGCTGATCATTTCGAAGAGAACGGGATCGGGATTTATTTTCTGAAAACCACTTCGATCCGATTTGAATGTTTTCATGTGGAAAACAAGAGTTTGGATTCGAAGGTGGAGCAGTGAAGTGCAAGGGCTAGTCGCTACTAATCCTAAGGGGATTCCAAAATGGATGTAGTAGGAGTAGTGCCTTCGGTTCCGTTCGAACCCGGGACGGACTTGTATGGATAAATGCTTTTGGAACATCGTCAGGTGGACGGTGGGCATTCTAAGTTAAACGCTTTAAAAAGGTAATGCTTAGCCTCGAGCCTCATCAGCCGGGAATGACTGAAATTAGGGGTTATGCAGCAAGGCTAAGTGGGTAGCACCCATTTGGGTGAGGTCATCCTTGTCTAGATGTCCCTTTTTTCCGACTTAGTGGTGCGATTGCTGATCCCAACCGTGGGGTGATCTTACTCGGGATTATCCAGTAAGGGGTAGTCCCGGTCTTGTGTTGCAGGGGATTGGGAGTAATCCTCGGTATGGTGATTTTGGTCACATACTGTGACAGGTGGTACCCCAGTGCCTAGTCATTAGTTGGAAATCCATTCTCCCTACGCGCCTGTACGGTTTTGGTTGTGCCCAACTACTACTGAGACGTGAGATGCAAGCATTTCAGCTAGATTTTATTTTACTTTCTATAGACACTATTATAATATCATAGGATTTTAATAAAAAATGTTTTGGCTATCGTAAGGTAAAAACCCGACATGTTTATTTGTGGCGTGGTCTTACGAGATGCTTTTGTTTTCAAAAGAATTTTGAAACTTTAATAATGAGTGTGGTTTTCTCACGCTGTATTCTAGGCTGACTTGGGTGTTATTTAACTACAATGCTCGGGTCAGACCGAGTATTATAGAATACATGATATGATGCTGTGGAGCTCAGGAGACGAGCTAAATGGCGATACGTACTTCCATACTTGATTATTATTCCGCTGTGTATTCAGTTTTGAGGACAAGTTTATATGACTGTCCAGTTGAATGTTATTGATGTTGTTGAACTCTGATGATGTATTCTGGTGATGTATGTACAAAAATAGATATAGTTTTCTTTTGTGTAAAGATCTGTTATTATCTATTATATTTTATTCCGCTGCGATGGTTAGATTCTGATGTTGTTTTCTATTTTCCTCTTCTACCTCTTCTTCTTTAACCCTCATGGTTCGGTTTTTCGAGCGTTGAAAAATCAGGTCGTGACAGTTTATCTAAAAATCCATCACATCACGCTAGGGCCAACACTGGCATAGGGCAAACTTGATGCCCAAAGTGTCCAGTATAGCCATTACGACTGTCATGTGGAACAAGAGAATGAATACAACAGTAGATGCTTCCAAAAGTCTTAGAGAAATGAAGATCTTGTTAGTAATCTCATAGAAGAGGACATGCAAATAGCGTTGAAATGAATTGGGAAGAAGAAACTCACTGAAGCCAAGCGAGAAGAATGTGAGGCGGTGTGGAAGTTGGATCTATCACTACCAAGCATGGAAGCTCGATTTGATGAGGAGCCGCTATGATTTTTTTCATAATCTGAACTTGAAAAGTGAATTGTAAAAGGAAGAATGTTAGTAAAGTGATTTATATCGGTTAGTGGGTAGATAAAGGATCATATATCCTTTTCCCTGTGTTTTGTTTAGTTTAGTTTAATTTGTTAGTTAGGGCCACAAAGCCCAATTTAATAAAGCCATCAGCCCATTTTCAATATATATATATATATATATATATATATATATATATAAAGTTTCTTTACTATTTTAATT
The DNA here is from genome assembly GCA_030765085.1 of Allium cepa. Lineage (NCBI taxonomy): Eukaryota > Viridiplantae > Streptophyta > Magnoliopsida > Asparagales > Amaryllidaceae > Allium > Allium cepa. The sequence continues at coordinate 38,345,189 of CM060935.1, read as the reverse complement.
TATTTATTAGATTCCATTTCTATTCTATTTTATTGGTTTATATTTTATTTTATCATTTGTATTTGTTTATTTACTATACAATGTAAATAAATAAAATAAAAATAAAATATAAACCAATAAAATATAAACCAATAAAATAGCATAGAAATGGAATAAAATAAATAAATAAAAATAGTAAAGAAAGTATGAATATTATGTTGTATAATATTTAATTATTTAAATGATGAAATCAATAATAAGTGAATTAACAAAATTGTTAATGATTATAAATAGTGATTAAATATTATTACAAGGACTAGAATTTGTTATGGATGCTAGGATGTTAATAATGATCAAGTGAAATGAACTATAAAATAATTACTTTTATAGTTAATACAATAAATGTAGTATTTAATCTAAATAATTAGTAAAGATATTTATTAAAATATATATATTTATATGGGTACATTATGGTAATAAAAGCTTACTATGTTGTGAGTGTACAATTATGATTGATGTGTGTTGTAACGACCTGCCCTTTCGGACAGTTTAAATTGACGATACAGCACACACATCAGACTCAACCCATTCAAAGGGTTAGATTGTTACGGGGTAAACAAAAAAAGAAGAGAAAGAAATAAAACAAATACAGAATCTCGCAGTGGAATGACAAAATATAATAATCAAATAACAACTCATGGAGCTGTTTTACAAATACATTTGATTATTATTTTACAACACAAAATCAGATTTACGTATAACAGGAATACACAAATTAATGCAGCGGAACAACATGATGCAGCGGAATAAATATAATAAATAGTAACACTTAATCTTCGTCTTTGTCCTCCAGAAAGTAGTCTAAAGACTGACCCGAGCGAGTTGAAAAGACGAAACACTCGAGTCAGAACTAAAAGATCTTATGTAAGTTAAATCAACAGTGAATAAATATGAGTGTAATGGCATCGAAGATGTTTACAGAGTTTGACATCTCTTATCCAGTGTCTAACGTGAGTGTAATAACTTAAGAGATGTTCGAGACTACCATCGCCTAAGGATCCGTTAAACTATCTACTATGCAGTACAATACACTATTAAGATAGTGTCTATAGTAAAGTAAAGTATTAAAATAGCATTAAGGCGCTACCCATATCCCCATTAACAAATTTTTATATACTCCCATAGTCTATATAGTACCGTAATTCCTCCGTAAACTGAAGGGCTATCAGAGCACACCTATAGGTATGGTACAAACCAAACTCGTAGAAGGCGCGATAAGGCATGTGTACATGGCATTCGAGGCAATGCCAGACCAATTGCGGATCCGGACTGGTGGTAACGCATAGCAGCTACTACTGCCCACCTCGGAACACACTCCCAAGTCAAATCAAGGGGTGGCCACCAAATCATCGAAGAGTTATAATATGGTATCAAAGAAATGTGTCTGATCGGAGATGCGACCTCACTTGGCCCGGCGTAGCTCCTGCTTTAGCCACATCAAGCTGACTCACGAGAGTCAGGGTCATGTAAATACCTCATGAAAAATCATTCGTCAAACCATCCTACTTCATTTCTGGAATTTCCACCACGTACATAGTTGTTAAAGTGGTTTTCGGTATTGGTAGAGAGTATGACAATATCCGATCCCGGTCTCTTTAACAACCAAACACTTGTTTCACAGCGGATGGTTCTTTTATACTTCAAAAAGTCAATTCATAATTAATATCAAAATATCATATTCAATTTCAAACCATATCATATTCACTTTCAAAACTATATTCATTTTCAAAATCATATTCCCTTTCAAAACTATATTCACTTTTGAATTTATCAATAAGATAGATTATTTAAATCCTCCTTCCAAATCATCATATTTACTCAAATATGTCATTTCTCAAAAGGGTATCAGTTCTAAATTCCAACTTAGGTTGTATCACCATCAAGGATTTAAACATAATTACTTCAATCTTACACTGTCTGAAATTTTAGAAAATAGTTTAGGTAGTCATAAATAGTTTTAATAGTTTTAAAATAGTTTGACATAGAATAAAATCATTTAAATAGAAAAATTAGTTTAAATAGATATAAATTTTTTTGGGGAAAAATGTGTGGTCCTCTACTAGAGAGGAGAGCACACATGTACATATATATAACTACAATAGTAAGGAGCTGCAAACAAGCCAGACAGGCAGCAAAATAAATTAAAATAGTTTAAATTGATTAAAATAGTTAATTTAATTAAAATAGTTTAAATTAATTAAAATAGATTTCAAAGTTATATTCGAACATTTCAATAACTCATTTCCGATAAATTCATTTATATTTGACGCTTCAATTTTGAAATTCCAATTTAAACCTTTGAGCAATTCATTAAATCAATTCTAATTTCAGCATTAACGCTCGGATGTTCGAAAATAGTTCAGTTTGTATAAATCAATTTCTATCTCAAAGTACCAATTAACTGAATTCAAATCTTTAAAGAATTAGTTTAACCAATCCAGTGTTCGTATATAATTTTCTACCCTATGGTCAAGTGAGACAGATATTTATCATTTCAATCTGCAATTTAAATTCTACGATTATATATCATTTCAAACCGCAACCCCGAATTAAATAAAAATCCATAAAATCGCTTGAGTCTATCATTTCAATCCATAACGATTTTTCTCTAATATATAGATCCTTCGGTATGTATCATTTCAACCCATGGGGAACTTGTAGTGCTATAACAATATAAAGATATAACATCCAGTCATCCAATATCAACAATCAAACATCCATCACAGTCATCATCCAAATCAATCAATAAACATCAATAGATAACCGATAATCAATAACAGTTATTAAATTGACAATTAAATTCAATATTAAATTAAACGATGATTAAATGCAATAAAAGTCAAATTTAACCAGAATGATAATTTAAACATACCAAATGTTAATCAATAAATTTATAATCACATCGTAACTTTAATTTAAATAACATAAGGTAGTTTAGTAATTGTGAGTAGGTTAAAACGCTCACCTTCGATTTTAAATTAAATTAAAATCCAAAATAGGGCTCAAAATTCAAAAGCCTCAGAAGTTGTCCAAACTAGCGTCAAAATGTCAGAAATTCCGAAACGATCGCGATGGAAGATACGACGTCCAAATCCAAGCTCGAATAGAAAAGTCATGCTAGTTAGAACATTTGAATTTGAAAACTTTAAATAAATAGTAATGAAATAAGGCCACGTCACCTCATGTTATCAAGATCGAAACCCTACTGTTCGCAAATCCTAACCCACCAACGTCTTTGGCCGCCACCCACAAGCTTCCACCGCCGTCGCTACACCTGACTTCGACCGAATTAGTCAACTCAATTAGTCTCCACGTCCCCGGCCTCCCCAACTACGCCTACGCAGCGAGCTCTGCCACCCTCTTCGGGCTGCCCCGCCGTGACAAGGAAGCGCTAATTCTGGCAAACCTATCAACCGATAACACGAACAAATGGCGTGGATTGAACCTACCTGACATCACCTTCCCAACGTGCCTCCCGATCGCTAAACGGACGACGATCCACTGTTGGATCGCCAAAATCCTAAAATGAACGGTCGAGGTTCAACCTCGATTTCTGAACAAACTATGATTCGACGGTAAAAACGAATTGTACCAGTGGATTACGCTCATCAATGTAAGTCCTTGAGATGATGGTTTTGATGACAACAACCTTAGAATAAGATTATAAAATATAAATACTAACATTATAGTTTGGATATATATGTATATGCAGGATTTAACCATGTAGGTACCAAGAATGAAGACTGTACATTATAGAGATTCAAGATATCAAGATTGAAGACTCATGAGTATCAAGATTATCAAGTATTCAAGATTTCAAGATTAGTAATTTAATTAGGAATTTTGTTAAAACTCCTAGAAAAGCACTGACATCTTAAAATCCAATTTATTCATGGAATGGAATCCACTTCGAGCGCGTTAAAGGGAAGGAACCCTAGGTAGGATGGAACTTACAAAAAATCTAGTGAAACATTGTATTGTATTCGCTGACCTTTTATTCAAACGTTTTTGCAAAATTATAGCTTGTTTTAAAAAATGATTTCAAAATCTTCCTTTTAAAGAATAAAAAACATCTATCCTGGTTTTAATGCTTTTAGCCTCAAAATAATCTTTATTTTCAAAATCAAATTATCCTTCGTTTTAAACTATCTTTTAATAATAATATATTTATTTTAATATTTATACTTAGATTTAAATATAAAATTATAGTAAAAATTTATATATACCAAAATATTATTCTCTATATTTACTTATGTATTTTAACTATAGTTAAGTACATTTATAAAGTTTTAAATAATTTTAATATAAGATAGAAGTTATTTTCAAAGAAAAACAAATATCCAAAATTTCCTTTGGCATGTCGACATACTCAAGTACCTCATGTCGACATGGTAGCAGTTGATTTCAAAATTTAAATTTCAAAAGAAGTGTCTATTCGTCATATCCCTTCAGGAATGGACATAGCTGTTGTTCTACTATAAATAGGGGTGGCTTTGAACGAATTTTCGTTCGTATTTTTCTGGTTTTCACTCCTCTTCTTCTTCCACATTTCTTTATACATATTCTTACCATTATTCTGCCGAAATCAACATTGAATCTAACCGGATCATTTCTAGTTTGATTCTCTTTCACTATCTCAACAAGATCTCAGTGCTATTCAGAGTTATATACTTCTTTGTAATCAATTTAGCGAGAAAAGGTATGATTGTAGCGTTGGAAATCAATCAAGTGAGAAAAGGTGTGATTGTGGCTCTGGAAATCAATCAAGTTAGAAAAGGTGTGATTGTAGCTTAAGAAATCAATTGGGTGAACTTGTTGCCCCTGAAATCAAGTATCTCTACCTAGAGGATTGTGTATCTGGAGTGGTGTACCTCGTGGCCTTGAAATCGAGGGTGTAATTGTACAATTTCTTTTGAAAGGAAATTCGTACTTGTGTGCGGGACTGGATGTAGGGTAACTCTGAACCAGTATAAAATCCAGTGTATTCTTTCCTTTATTGCTTTTACTTTATTACTGCATCTATGTTTGATTCTATGATCATATCTGTGCCTGAATATTGCATACATTTGTGTTCAAAGTAACAAAAACTCAAAAAGATTTAGTAATTTCTTTAAACACTATTCAACCCCCCTCTAGTGTTAATCCTAGCCTTAAGATACATATTCTGCATTTCTCACATTTGGCATCAGTGTAAGGTTTTCAAAGTTTTCATAATCTGATTTTTGAAAAAATTTCAAAATGTCTACCAACACTGGTACTGTTAACACTACCAACACTGGTTCTATTATCCCTGTCACTAGTTCATTTGTAGAAGGTTAGTCTACTGTCAGACCACCACTTTTTAATGGCAGTACCTATGCATATTGGGCATGTAGGATGAAAATATATTTACAATCTATAGGACTAGACACTTGGAATGTCACACAAACTGAATATTCTGAACCCACAACTGATTTTGCACAGTGGACTGCTCACAAAAGACTGTTGCACAAAATAACTCTAAAGCTATGAATATTTTGTTTTGTTCACTTGATAGAAATGAATTTAATAGAGTGTTAGTTTGTAAGTCTGCATATGAAATATGGAAAACTTTGCAAGTTACTCACGAAGGAACAAGCAAAGTTAAACAAACCAAAATTTCCATGCTCACAAACCAGTTTCAATTATTTAAAATGAATTCTAATGAGCCTATTTCAGATATGTATAGTAGATTTCAGAACATTGTGCATTCTCTATATATCCTTGGGAAAGGAATTTTCGGAAGAAGATCAAGTCAGAAAAATCTTAAATTCTCTTACTCCAGAATTAGGTCAAAAGACATTTGCGATCGAAGAGGCAAATAACATCAGTACCTTAAAGATAGAAGAATTAACTGGAAATCTAATGTCATTTAAAGTCCAAATGATTGAGAGAAGAGAAAGCAAAGAATCTGAAAAGAAATCAATGGCGTTCAATGCATTGACTGATGGATCAGACTCAAACAGCGATAATAATGAAGAGATAGCTCTTATGATCAACAATTTTTGAAAATTTCAAAATACAGAAAGATGCATAATCTCAAGAGAAACAACTATAAGAACTCTGGAAATCAGAATGTAGTGCCAAACAATATCAAATGTTTCAACTATGATGAACCATGCCATATCAAAAGAGACTATCCGTATCCAGATAGGCAAAATCTTCCTATAAACAATGATTCCGTAAAGAAACAAAAACGTGCATTTACTGCTACTCTAGATGACTCAGACTCGTCCTCAAGCAATGATGATCAGAAGAAAGATAATTCAAACATGTGTTTCACGACAGTTCGTGGCTCTGACGAATTCAGAGAAGCGGACTCAGAAAAAGGTACACACATTTACAATACAATTAGTTGAAATTGCATGCTTAGAATTGGATACTTGATTGATTGATTTTGAATTGGTGTGTTGTTTTAATTTAAATTTTTTATTTTTTATTGTTTTATTTTTATTTTTATTTTTAATAGTATAATAATATTTTGTGGAATATACTATAATTCTAGTAATATTCCAGATATATATATAGACATTAAAAATAATATACACACACACACACACATATATATATATTAGAATACTTAAGAAAAATAATCATGGAAATTCAAAGGAACATGTCGACATGGTCCCTACCATGATGTCGACATGGGTACAAAATTTGAAATTCAGAATTTGAATTCAAATGGTTGAATTTCCCTCCACCTTTTCACTTCATTCAATTCTCTGAAAAGCTACCTTTTGACCAGAGAATATGTCCTTTGAGAATCTATTTATTCACTATCTTTTATCACATATTTTCACTTTCATTTTCAAATTCAAACTCTCTCTTCAAAACTTCAAGCTCTCTACTCTCTACTCTAATGGCTTCTTCAAGCAATCCCTCCATAATGAGAATTTCCAGAAAGATAAAAGAGCAACTCTTCAATGATCCAAAGGCCATAAAAGCATACATCAATTATGCTAATTATGGAAAAGTTCATCCCGGAAATTTGCTTTCTTTCAAGATTTTTCTTCTTATGAAATTGATTCTCTTTTTGCAAACAATCAAGTTCTTAGTCTTGTTGATGCTTCTCAAAATGATTTTGTTTGTTATCCAAGTCTTGCTAAAATTTTCTATGCAAATTTAAACCGTGTATTTTATAATGGAAATGATGATGAGATTTGGAGTAGTGTCAAAGACACTAGAATCGTTTTAGATTGTTATCTTTTGGGTGCCATTCTCAATTACAAAAGTACGGGAATGGATTGTTCTAGTTTTAATATCGATAAAAATGATCGTGAGACATTTCATCACATTTTCGAAGGAAATGATGATTTTGAATTCAAAAATCGAAACTTTCGACCAAAAGCTAGAATTGTTAATCTTCTTTTGCAACATACTTTGACCCCAAGATCGTGGAATTTTAACAATCCAACTTCAAAAGTTTGCAAAGCACTTTTTCTATTTACGGAAATTATGATATTTGTCGGACACAAGATATTTTGGATGAACTTCGTCCCAAAAATCTTGAAATGGGAGAAAACACTATGTATCATGGAATCTATCTCACTTGAATTTTTAACTATTTTGGAGTAGATTTCAAAGGAGAAGAATTTGTTTCAAGAAAAGTTTTTAATCACTCAAATACTTCTCTTATGAAAATTCTATTTATTTTTCAACCTTATGTGACTCTTGCCGAAAAGGAAGAGCGTTTAGCCCATGAGGAGATGGAAGAGGAGGAAGTGGAAGAAGAAGAAGGGGACGAAATGGAAATAGAAGAAGAAGAAGAAGGTGAAACCTCTTTGGAAAGCATTGACTATCCTTCCAATCCAACCAACAAAACCCTTCTCAAAAATCAAAAGACTATTGTTGAGAATCAATGGATTCTTAAACGGTCCGTTAGTAAGAAATTGGATAAAATGTCATCGAAGATGAACAAGTTTTTCTCCAAAGCCAGGAAGAAGTTTGGACTATCTTCATCTTCATCATCCTCTAACTAGTTCTATCTTTTCATTTCATATTGTATTAGTTTATTTTATTTTGATTTGAATGTTCATGTAGTTCTCTATGACTAAACATTGTATCATTCTATTATGCAATGAAATTGAATTTCCTTTGTGTTTTCATGCTTATCTTATCTCCAGAATAAATATTAGTATATTATATTGTTTGTACCAAAATTGGGTACAACACTCTTCGGAAGTTTTTGAAGAGATAATAAATGAAGAATGTAAATTGAAAACGAGGATTATCTAACAAAAACTCCAAATAAAAGTAATGTGAATGTGCCTACGTCCACTGTGAAGTTTTTGCAATTTTATTGATTCTCTTTCAACGTTTACAAGTGATTATACCAAGCAACAGCAAATTACAACTGGAGATTCAAAATCTACAGCAAGAATATGATGTAGGATGATGGAGATCTCGATCCGGCAGAGTCTGGGCGCTTGAGAATCCAAAGATCTTTTTTCTGTTGGCTCTGGGGCTCTATTTATAGGCGTAGGAGGCCGAGATCGCGCTCAAATATCGGAAGACTTTTCTGGCACATGAGTGGGCCCACGCAACCAACCTCAGAAAGTTTCAAGTCAATTTGTGATCGATACGAAGTCATTTCGTATCGATCAAGATGATGTTCAATTGGGCATAAATTTGGTGGAGACATTCTTCATCATGCATGCAAGCTCCTATGAAAATTTCATGGCATTTGGATCAGTAGATTGGGAGATATCATCGATACGAATGGATCATTCTCGAGTGGCTGCTTGGTTCGAATCCATCTCTTCGCATCGATGGTTTCGAATTGATGGTGACACACGCCTTTGTGATGACGTGGAGCGCTAACTTCGACTCGATCCGGTCTTCACTCCGAGTTGACTGCATTGACTCCATATACTTCGGCTTGTTCGTATCGAGGGATGACACATCACCAAGGCAAGTTGACTCGATGGATTCGAATGAAGCCTTATTCATGGATACGAACTGCAACAGTTGGTGGATACGAATCACTGATGGACACGAAGCAGTGTAACCTGATGGATACGAAGTGCTTTGACCAGATGGATTCGAAGGGATGCTTCCATGATGGATACGAAAAGGACATTACCCGATTGTTACGAAGTGCATCATCTGCTGATGGGTACGAAATCCATCGATACGAACTCGATGGATTCGAACACGGCCAATCCTGATCGATACGTACTTATGAGGGTTGACCGATACGAAGTAGGTGATCTACCGATGGATTCGAATGAGACCGAGTCGAACCAAGGTACTTCGATGGATTCGAAATGATCGATACGAACCGAGACACTTTGATGGATTTGACGATGATCGATACGAAAGTGATCGATTCAAACCAGAGTTTGATGATGGATACGAAATCACTCATATCGATGGATACGAAATCTGGGCTTTTCCCTTCAATTTGAATCGACCATAACTTGAACGTATGAACTCGGATTGACTTGAAATTTGAGATGCTGGCTTCTATGATCTTTCTTGTCATGTCCTATCAATTGTAGCTCAATCTAGACTCGGGTAAAATTCAGCGATATCCATAGTGAAGCAGAGTATGACCAATCTCTGAGACGAACTGCCCTTTGTTTTCGATTGATCTTTTGGTATCACGGCTTTTCCAAAAAGCGAGATAACATTTGCCCCCCAAAGTACGTCTTGTGGAAACATGACGTGCTTTGAAAAGTTGCAATCCATTTGAATAATCGTCATATTTTTCCATTGAAAGCTGTATTCTGTATTGTTGTAACCGATTACTGAATGACATCGATTAGCTGTTTGTTGCCATACTTGTAATGAGATGAGTATTCGATCCCTGTGAATATTGAAAATCATATATTAGTTCGACACATGCATATATGTTAATTTGACTCTTGTTAACGTTGTGTGTTCACGAGTCGTTGTCAGTTTTTTTTGTTATTGAACTTCGTATCGATTCTCTCCTGAACCGATTTGGAAATTTGAGTTGATACAACGCTTGATGGTTGTTTTTGACTATCCTCTTGTATCGTTCCTCTCCTGAATCGATGAAAGAGATGGGAATCTTGTTCTCACGCTGACGGTCTTTGTGATGCGCGAGTGTAGTACTTCGAATCGATAGGTATGAGCATCGATGGATGCGAAATTACCATTCGCATCGATGAAGTATGCATATGTTATGATGCACACGAAATCGATGTTCCTATCGATGGTCTGTAACTCCAATAGGCCTTCGTTGCGTCTTTCGTATCAATGCTGACGTTTGAATTTCGGTGGATATTAAATCTCTGTTCATACCGATTTGCAATGGATGGAGTTGAGAATTTGCTGATGTGAGCAGGGAGTTCGAGTCGATGCGCTCACTGTTCATTTCGCATCAATAGAATTCAATGTCTTTAGCGCAGCCATAGTTGTGTATTTCGTATCGATGAAGTATGAGTGTAATTTCGCATCGATAAAGCCTCAAGCGTATGGATTCGAACGGAGTTTTCGAAACGATCCGTGTTTTGACTGGTTGCGACCGGTCAAGTTTGACTGGGAGGCGAATCGACCCGGTCTCCCCTCAAGTTTCATATAAATACCTGGGACTTCGGCATTTTTCATTTTTTACTTTTACTGTTACCCTGTACTCTCTGTGTTTCTGCATCGACTCGAAGCTTCCAAGAGAAAAACAGTTTGTCACGTCTTCGAATCGAACAAGATTCAGATCTTTAATTCCTCGAATTCCATACTCAAATTATGTAATCAACTTCGAATCCAAGCGAGAAAGCTATTTTAGATCCGCCTTTTCTTCATCGATTATCCACTCTGGTGATTGGTAAAGCCAGATATGGCGCAGAGTTCAATGTTCATGGCAACGCTCATGGAAATTGGAGAAGAAAGGGCGCAAAAGGAAAAAGTAAAACGATCCAGGGGGATTGCGTTCGAATCGATGAAGGCAGCGATGTTTTTCTCTAGATTTCGCATCGATCCCTGGGATACTCTAATGGGAGTGATGCAGTTCGCACCGACGGCTATGGAGATGGATCGTATCGATGCGAAATGATCGATACGAAACATAGGTTACTGATCGATTCGAAGTTCTCGGCTTTAGATCGATATGAACAGTGTCTTTATGATTGATACGAAAAGTATCGATTCAAATGTAATCGGTGTTAAGCTGGGAGCTTCCGGATCGGTACGAACCATGTAGCCAAGGATCGACTCGAAATCATCTCATTTTGATCGATGCGAACTCATCCCTTGACCATCGATTCGAAACCTTCTACGACGGATACGAAAATATTGATACTATTTTTGCATGATTCCGACGAGCTTCATTCTTGCATATCTGGACTTGATAATTAAACTGCATATTCAACCACCTTTTGAAGCTCGTTGATGGAACTGTAACTTAAAGCTTTGACAACGAACTTTAACTTGAATCGATTACCAACATCTGGATGATACAGTAGTGACGGTCAGCGATGACGGTCATTCCTGCTGGACTCTGACTATCTTTGTCGCTCGCAAGTTTTCTTTAATTCTGCAAAATCTTTTCAAGTAATGCACAACACTGCACAACACACACTCTTTCACGCGGGGAATGCACGGGTTTTTTATCGCCTAACAGTAGTTTCTCATAAGTTAGCCAGTTATGGAACCATCAAGTTCACAACCGCAAGAAATCCAGAGTACAACTCCTCTAAGACTTGAGATTCCGAACATTGAGCCTGAAATCATCGGTCCAGCCCCGGATGAATTTCCCAATGCATCTTTCATTGCCAATCCATCGGACTCCGTTCGATCCAATGTCTCTGAAGATATGCTAGGGAGGATATGCTTAAGACATGGCCTGTCAATGGACGACGTGTTATTACCGGGACCAAATGACAGACCACACAACCCGCAGGAGGCCGAGCAGGTGGCGCACGATTATGTGCATGACTTTCATGCCCAATACAAGGCGTGGTATAAAGCGGCAGAGAAAGCGTCGTCATTAGCCTTCGAACAAGCGGCTATCATTGAGAAGCTACAAGCCGAGCTGGCTCAAAAAGACCGCATTATACAAGTACAGAACACAGAAGCTGAATCATCTGGAAAATCAGAGATGGAGGCTCTTACGGAGGCCGATGAAGCTCAATCGGCTATGGATAGAATGAAAAAAGAGCATTATGCAACGGTGGAAGACATGGGCCACCGGAACACCATCGTCACCGCCGAGTGAGATGCGGCTTTGAAAGAGCTTAATGAGTTGAAGGCTAAAGTTTTTGAAATCATGAAGGAAAGGGATACCGCCAATATTTCTACACAGGAGGCATGTGATCAGGCGGTAGAATTCCAAACCGAGCGTGATGTTGCGATGGCTAAAGTAATGGAGATCGAAGCCGATGTTGATAGAAAAATTGAAATCGCCGAGTCCAAGCTGGAGGCCGACATTGAAGACCTCCTCATCACTTATAGCGCTAACGTGTTAAGGAACATGAATTTAGCTTGGCTCGAGAATTATCCGGTACATCTTCATAGCGCTTGGAGCCGGTTGATTGAGGAGGAGAAAGCGGCGTATCCGGATGAATCAATTGACCAGTTGGAGCTTGAAAACCGGTTGCTGACCGAAGATGAAAAGAAAATCCTTCATGAAACCATAATTTCTCATGAGAAGGAGACGGTCGGGGCCCGTCATCTGGAAGTCGGGGAAGGTTCTGGTGTTGAACATCGGGCTGCAGTTCTTGAGATCACCTCTCCACTCCCGTAAGAGCCCACATCTGCGGTTGATTCACAGTCTATCCCAGCCTATAATCCGGAACAACCGCAGCTATCTCCTATCCAGGAGCACGTTTCTGAAGCTGGTCAGTCATCAACAGGCCAAGTTGAGGAAGGTATTCCGAACTTATCTCAAGTGTATTCCAAATAGAGAGTTTGTTTTGAAGCAATTATTAATAACTTCTTCTTATCTTTGCTCAGTGACTGGAGTTGCGCCGATTGCTGCGACTCAAGAATCAAGTCAAGGGCAGAAGGCCATCGCCACTGAGACGACCGTCGTGACAGCAGTGTCAACTGAGATGACGCAGGGGAGCGCACTGTTTCTTGATGAGCAAATGGTAAGCGAACTGCTCGGCCAGCATGGTGGCTTCTCTACAGACTTGCCGTTCATCGTTAGTGACCTCCTGCCAGCCTCTAGCTCTTCAATGCAGACTGCAGATTGTTAGGGATGCGGATTAAGGATCTTAAGGCAGAAATAAAACTAGAGGGGGGTGAATAGTGTTTTAAAGAATATATGAACTATATGACTAAATTAAAACTTTCAACACAAATCTAAACAGAATTCTAACACAGAATGATCGCAGAACATATAACAAATGCAAATAGTAAAGTAAAGCAAGTAAAAGGAAAGAACACACCGGATTTTATACTGGTTCGGAATCCTCCTACATCCAGTCCTGCACCAAGGCAATATCCTTGTACAGATTTTTATGATCTAATATCCAAATTACAACCCTCAATTTCTAAGACCTTGAGGAACCCTCCTATCTCCGAGTCTGGGGTAAACTCTCTTGATTTATGGGACACAAGATCACCCTAATTCTTCTTAATAACAATCCTTTTGAATGGATAGACTCTATGGACTTTTTGAATACAAATTAATCCTATAACTCTGAATAGCACTTTGATCTTTAGTAGAATGATGGAGAATCAAATAGCGAGAGTATCTAAATGATTTCCTATTGAGAATTTGGCAGAATGATGGCACGATCTTGAAAATATGAAGTTTTATGGATATGGAATGGTGGAGAAGAAAGAGTGAAGAAAATAAGAAAGTAGTTATTAAAAAAATTCGTTTTGGAAGCCTTTATATAGATGCACAACAGTCGTAACCATTGGCGAAAGGTTTTCGAACGAATGGACACTTCTTTTGAAAATTGAATTTTGAATCCAACTGTCACCATGTCGACATGGGGTATCCCCTTATGTCGACATCCCTTAGTTCAAAATTATAGAGATGTTGTTTTGTAAAGACAATTGAATTTAAAACAAGTTGAAACTTCTCTGAAGCAAAGTAAAGTGTTTAAACAATATTTTGAGATAGAGAATGAATATAAAAGATTATTTTAAATATATATATATATATATATATATATATTTGATATAGACCGTCAATTATATAAGTAATATTTAAAATCAGAATAAGTTTTGATGTTTTAAAAATAAAAGTTTTTAAAATCAGAATAGAGGAATATTTCAAGGCTAAAACAAAGTTTGAAAATATTTTTGAAAACATGATTTTGAAAGCTAAAACATTTTGAAAACAGATTTAAAAACATTTTGAAAAATCTGTTCAAACTGAAATTGCAAGAACCTTCCTATAGAGCTCCTCCATAGGACTTGAGAACTTATACAAAGTAGTTTAAATGATTTTGATTTTCGTGGGTTTGTAAGCCACTTGTCGTAGGTTTGTAAGCTACTTGTCGTGAGTTTGTAAGCTACTAGTTTCGATAGAAATTGGGTTCCATCCCAAAAGAAAATTGGAAGAAAGATGAGAGTGCTATTATGAAGTTTTAACAAAATACTAGACACTTATCTTGAGATCTTGAAATCTTGATTCTCTAGAGTATTGAATCTTGAATCTCTAATCTTCATCTTGATGCTTGAGTCTTTATACTGATCAGTCTTCGATGATACCTACATATACTTCCTATATATACATACATACATACATATATATATATATATATATATATATGGAAATGTTAGTATATATTTTATAAAGTAAAGGATAATAACTATATAAGGTTGTTGTCATCAAAACATCATCAACTCAGTTCCTTACAATCTCCCCCTTTTTGATGATGACAACCTTTATTTATAAAATATTCTTACTATACCATAACTCCCCCTTAACTCCCCCTTACTCCGTGACTTCTTCTTAAAACTACAACTCCCCTTTATTCCATGACTCCCCCTTACACCAAGCACATATATTTTTATAACTTTCTCCCCCTTTGACATCAGCAAAAAAGAATAAAAGATTTACCTATTTTTAGATCCAAACTCCGATCGTCTTCCGATTCGAGAATAGCAGTGAAGCACAGATTTGAATTATCAGTTTTCTTCTCGTCATCACTGGATGAATCTGAATCGTCAAGAGTTGCTGCATATGCCTTCTTTCTTTTCCTTAGTTGCTCGTTATTTGGAAATGTTTGTTTGTCTGGATATGGACAATCTATCTTGTAGTGCCCTGTTTTGTTGCACTTGTAGCATCTATCACCATTGTTGTTGTTGTTGTGATTGTTGTTGTTCTCCGAAGTATTTCTGGAATTCCTTTGATCATTTCTTTTAAAGTTATTCATCTTTCTATACTTCAGAAACTTTCTGAAATTTCTGGTCATGAAAGCAATTTCTTCATCACTATCTTGTTCTGAATCTCCAGTTGTTTCTTTGAATGCGATCGATTTCTTTTCTGTTGCCTTAGATTCTTTTCTCCCTTGTAGTTGAACTTCATAAGACATTAGATTACCGATTAACTCTTCGATCTTCATTTGACTAACATCATTTGCCTCTTCAATAGTAAGTGTCTTTTGATCCCATTCTAGAGTGAGTGAATTAAGTATCTTTTTGACTTGATCTTCTTCTGAGAAACCCTTTCCTAAAGCAATCAATGAATGTACAATATCTTGAAATCGACAATACGTGTCGGAAATGGACTCATTTTCATGCATTTTAAACAATTGAAACTGGTTAGTTAATATGAAAATTTTTGTCTGTTTAACTTTGCTTGTTCCTTCATGAGTTACTTGCAAAGTTTTTCAGATTTCAAATGCAGACTTACAAACAGAGACTCTATTAAACTCATTCCTATCTACTGAACAAAATAGTATATTCATAGCCTTAGAATTGTTTTGTGCAACCGTCTTTTGCTCAGTAGTCAACTGGGCAAAATTAGTAGTTGGTTCAACATATTCAATTTGTGTCATATTCCAAGTATCTAAACTTATGGATTGTAAATAAATTTTCATCCTACATGCCCAATATGCATAATTACTGCCATCAAAAAATGGTGGTCTGACAGTAGACTAACCTTCTATAAATGAACTAGTGTTAGTGCTTGCGTTGACAGAAGTAGTGGTGACAGGAGTGACATTATTAGTGTGTTGTGCCATTAAAACTTTTCAAAATTTCAGATTATGAAAATAATGAAAACCAATGCTTTGATACCAATTATTAGGGATGCGGATTAAGGATCTTAAGGCAGAAATAACACTAGAGAGGGGGTGAATAGTGTTTTAAAGAATATATGAACTATATGACTAAATTAAAACTTGCAACACAAATCTAAACAGAATTCTAACACAGAATGATCACAGAACATATAACAAATGCAAATAGTAAAGTAAAGCAAGTAAAAGGAAAGAACACACCGGATTTTATACTGGTTCGGAATCCTCCTACATCCAGTCCTGCACCAAGGCAATATCCTTGTACAGATTTTTATAAGCCAATATCCAAATTACAACCCTCAATTTCTAAGGCCTTGAGGAACCCTCCTATCTCCGAGTCTGGGGTAAACTCTCTTGATTTACGGAACACAAGATCACCCTAATACTTCTTAATAACAATCCTTTTGAATGGATAGACTCTATGGACTTTTTGAATACAAATTAATCCTATAACTCTGAATAACACTTTGATCTTTAGTAGAATGAAGGAGAATCAAATAGAGAGAGTATCTAAATGATTTCCTATTGAGAATTTGGCAGAATGATGGCACGATTTGAAAATATGAAGTTTTATGGATATGGAATGGTGGAGAAGAAAGAGTGAAGAAAATAAGAAAGTAGTTGTTAAAAAAATTCGTTTCGGAAGCCTTTATATAGATGCACAACAGTCATAACCATTGGCGAAAGGTTTTCGAACGAATGGATACTCCTTTTGAAAATTGAATTTTGAATCCAACTGTCACCATGTCGACATGGGGTATCCCCTTATGTCGACATCCCTTAGTTCAAAATTATAGAGATGTTGTTTTGTAAAGACAATTGAATTTAAAACAAGTTGAAACTTCTCTGAAGCAAAGTAAAGTGTTTAAACAATATTTTGAGATAGAGAATGAATATAAAACATTATTTTAAATATATATATATATATATAATTGATATAGACCGTCAATTATATAAGTAATATTTAAAATCAGAATAAGTTTTGATGTTTTAAAAATAGAAGTTTTTAAAATCAGAATAGAGGAATATTTCAAGGATAAAACAAAGTTTGAAAATATTTTTGAAAACATGATTTTGAAAGCTAAAACATTTTGAAAATAGATTTAAAAACATTTTGAAAAATCTATTCAAACTGAAATTGCAAGAACCTTCCTACAGAGCTCCTCCATAGGACTCGAGAACTTGTACGAAGTTGTTTAAATGATTTTGATTTTCGTGGGTTTGTAAGCCACTTGTCGTAGGTTTGTAAGCTACTTGTCGGGGGTTTGCAAGCCACTGGTTTCGATAGAAATTGGGTTCCATCCCAAAAGAAAATTGAAAGAAAGATGAGAGTGCTATTATGAAGTTTTAACAAAATACTAGACACTTATCTTGAGATCTTGAAATCTTGATTCTCTAGAATCTTGAATCTTGAATCTCTAATCTTCATCTTGATGCTTGAGTCTTTATACTGATCAGTCTTCGATGATACCTGCATATACTTCCTATATACATACATACATACATACATATATATATATACACACCTAGCTATATGGAAATGCTAGTATATATTTTATAAAGTAAAGTATAATAACTATATAAGGTTGTTGTCATCAAAACATCATCAACTCAGTTCCTAACACAGATGCCCCCAGCCAGGCCCAAGCGATTCGTGATGAAGAAATCCTGGCCGAGATTAATGCAGAATTAGAGGCTGCGGGGAAAGGTGGTAGTAGTGGTGGTAGTTCGGCGGTGCACAGCCTAGCGCCTCTAAGGATAATATCACCGGGCGGCACTATCCCATCTTCTGTTGCAGATCCAGTCCCCCCGACTCCTCGGTGAGCAGTATACATCTGGAACCAAGTTCAGAGGAGGACGTCGACATTATGCCCCCAGCTGGGGAGCAACCATCGGAGGGGAGAGGCTCGAAACGGACGATTTCTAGCGAATCGGAGGGTTCCCCATTGAAGAGAAGGCCAAGAAAGAAGAAGTAGGTTGTCTACCTAAGTAAACTTTTGATAGATAGGAATTTGTTTTTGCTTCTTATTTGTAGGCCGTGTATAGATGCAGGTTCGGCCCCTGCTAGTAGGAATTTTGGAAGAACTTGCACATAAGCTCTTATTTCCAGTTAATTGAAATAAAATTTAGCTTTTCTTCATTTCAACTGTTTTTTATTACTTTACTTGTTTAAGTGTTGTGACGATCAGGTGGTGACCGCACCTATTACAGATCTTGAATACACGTCCGCGCTCTAGGGACTTAGAATAATTTGTAAGCGATAATTTGGTTCGCACTCCGGGAATCCGATAATTATCGTTGTTTATGACATTGTTCGCACTCTGGGAACTTCCAGTTGATACTTATACTTTAATTCACACTCTGTGAATTAGGAGTCAGTGCTTATGCTTCGGTCCGCTTTTCGGGAACCTAAAGTCGATGTTTATACCCCCAATTCGCACTCTGGGAATTTGGAGTTAGCATTTATACTCCGGTTCGCACTCCGGAAACCCGGAGTTGATGTTTATATTCCAGTTCACACTCTGGGAACATGGACTTATTGGGATCGTGGATGGTCGGATCACATCCACCCTGAGTTAACAAGCGAGGTCGTTAGCTGGACGGGTCCATCCTCCTCGAACTTGTTTAAGATATGGTCGAAGTCGTTAGGAGGTCGGATCCACCCTCTCCGAAATCTCATTTACATGTTTATACTCCAACTCGCACTCTGGGAGTTTGGAGTTAGTTCACACTCTGGGAACGACGGACTTTATGTTCATACTCCAATTCACACTCTGGGAATTTGGAGTCTGTTCACACTCTGGGAACGATGGACTTTATGTTTATGCTCCAATTCACACTCTGCGAATTTGGAGTCCGTTCACACTCTGTGAACGATGGACTTTATGTTTATACTCCAATTCACACTCTGGGAATTTGGAGTCGATGAAAGGATTGTCGTGTATCAATCCTATTAGGTGTTGGTGTGGTGACATGGCCCCGAGCTCGGGTTTCACTTAGTGAGTGACCAGTCGTATCTCAGTCACTCCCTATTTGAATAAATCCCACCGTATGATGGAACTTAGCTCTCCGTGCATTGTGATGTTTTGTGTCGTATTCAATAAATCACAGCTCTGGCTCGAAGAGATAGCATTTTATTGCTGAAATAAGAAAATATGGCAAAGTCAGCTGCCTTATTACAAGTTCAAATTTCAAAATGCGAAAATAAAATGCAAAGGAAATAATGGGCTAAAATAAATAAAGCCTGTCATGTATAGTAGCGACGGAGACTCTCGCTATTCCAGGCTCTCGTCAGAGTAAGACCGTCAACGGTATAACTGGAATGTTCCATCTCCAAGCTTTTGTGAAATCACATATGGTCCCTTCTAATTAGGTTTCATGTGCGAAGGAATAGGATAGATTCTCTTGAGCATGAGATCGCCGAGTTCAAAGGTTCGTGGCCGGACCTTAGCATTGTATATTAGGACGACTCGACTCCGATAAGCGGATGCCCTTAGATTAGCCTCTTCATGCTTTTCATCGAGTAAATCTAGAGATTCAACAAGTAGTATGGCATTTGTTTTCGGATCATAGTACGTCACACGATGAGAAGATACTTCCATCTCGACCGGAATAACGGCTTCCGAGCCATAAGATAGAGAAAATGGAGTGTGTCTGGTTGCAGTCTTGTGGGTCGTTCGGTAAGCCCATAAAGCCATAGGAAGTTCATCAACCCATTTGCCCCCGGCCTTTTCCAGTCGTTTCTTCAGAATAGATTTGATAACCTTATTAACAGCTTCGACTTGGCCATTCGCTTGAGGGTGTGCAACTGCGGAGAATTTCTTATGGATATGGAACCGTTGACAGAAATTCTTGAATTCAACGCTGTCGAATTGGGCTCCGTTATCGGTGATAATAGTATGCGGGAGACCGAACCGACAGATAATGTTGCGTACTACAAAGGTGATTTTTTTTGTCGAGATTGTTGCAAGAGGTTCAGCTTCAGTCCATTTGGTGAAGTAATCAACTGCGATAATGGCGTACTTCGCGCCACCTTTGGCCAAATGCAATGTACCAATTATGTCAATGCCCCATACTGCAAACGGCAAGGGACCGACCATTCGGGTTATCTCAGTAGGTGGGGCTCTAGGAATCCGAGCATGTTTTTGGCATTTATCACATTTTCTGGCATTATCTGCTGCGTCATGGTTAACAGTGGGCCAGTAATACCCGTATCGGAGTACTTTCTTGGCGAGTGCTTGCCCCCCAGTGTGATCGCCACATTCTCCTTCGTGTACATCATGTAATACTCGTTTGATTTCATTGTGAGCGATACACCGGAGGAGAGGAACAGAATATCCTCTTCAATACATAACTCTGTTTTGAATGATGAACCGTGAGGCTTTTCGAAGAATCTGTCTCTTCTCACTCCTGCACTCGGGCAATGTCCCATGCTCAATATAATTTCGATAAGGGGTCATCCATGATTCCTTACTGGAAGTAGTCTCAAAGGTGAAGTCAGTCTCCATTTGATCAATGCTCGGAGTGGATAGAGTTTCAACGGGGACGAGCCCTAACTGCTAAGCTTTGCCCGTACTTGCTAACTTGCCAACGAATCGGCTCTCTGATTATGCTCTCGGGGTATGTATAAAATGGAATAGTAATCAAACTGATCAAGCACTTTTCGGATTCGAGATAAATAAGCAGCTAGCCTTTGATCTTTTGCCTGATACACACCCCGGACCTGACATACGACTAATTGGGAGTCACAACAGATTTCCACAGCGGTAATTTTCAAATCGTGGGCCAGCTTCAACCTGGCAAGTAAAGCTTCATACTCGGCTTCATTATTGGTCGCATGGAACTCGAACTTTAAAGCATAGCATATGGATCGGTCCTCGGGAGTCTCAAGTACCACCCCAACGCCCGAGCACCGATCGTTGGATGCACCATCAGTGTGTAACTTCCAGATGTACTCAGGAGATTTGTTGGTCTCAGGGTCTTCAGGAACAGTAAACCCGACTATAAAATCTGCTAGGACTTGACCATGAATATCTCTCCTTGGAGTGTAAGTGATGTCGAATTGACTCAGTTCGATGTTCCATTTGAGTAACCTACCAGACGTCTCAGGCCGCGTGAAGACCTGTCGTAACGGCTGATCGGTGTATACAGTGATGGGATGAGCCTGAAAATAGGGATGGAGCTTCCTCGAGGAAATGACTAGGCAGTAGGCTAATTTCTGTAGCTTCGGATAGTTTCTCTTAGCTCCGGTGAGTCGTTTGCTAACATAGTAGACCGGTTTCTGAACTCGGTCTTCTTCCCGAACAAGGGCAGCGTTGATTGCATTTTTTGACACTGCCAGGTAAAGATACAACTGTTCGTGGTTGATAGGCTTTGAAAGAATCGGCGGTGTGGAAAGATGTTGAACCAATGATTTGAATGCGTCCTCGCACTCCGCAGTCCATTCGAAGTTCCGCTTCCCTTTTCGGATCAAATCGAAGAATGGGATGCATTTATCGGTGGACTTTGATATGAATCTGCTCAGCGCTGCTACCTTTCTGTTGAGACTCTGGACTTGCTTTATAGTTCTTGGAGTTTGTAAATTTCTGATAGAGCAGATCTTTTCGGGGTTGGCTTCTATTCCTCTGGCGTTGGCGATGAACCCAAGGAATTTTCCGCATGCGACTCCAAAATGACACTTAAGCGGATTAAGTTTCATCCCGTATCTCCGAAGGGTATTGAACATTGACTCCAAGTCTTTAATATGGTCAGTGGAGTATCGTGACTTTACCAACATGTCGTCCAGATAAACCTCCACGGTCTTTCCGATATGGTCAGCGAACATCCGGTTAACCAAGCGTTGGTAAGTTTCTCTAGCGTTCTTTAATCCGAAGGGCATGACTTTGTAGCAGTATAGTCCCAGATCGGTTACGAAGCTTGTATGCTCTTGGTCGGGCACATGCATAGGTATTTGATTGTAGCCCGAGTAAGCATCCATGAAAGATAATAATTCATGTCCGGCCGTTGAATCTACGAGTTGGTCAATTCGAGGAAGTGGAAAACTGTCTTTCGGACAAGCTTTATTTAAGTCAGAATAATCGATGCACGTTCTCCATTTCCCATTTGGTTTCCGAACAAGTACTGGGTTAGATACCCACTCCGGGTATAGAGAATCCTGGATAAACCCATTGGCTTTCAGCTTTTCAACTTCTTCTTTAAGGGCGGTAGATCTCTCTGGATCCATACCACGCCTTTTCTGCTTGACCGGGATATATTGCGGTTCAATATTCAGGATGTGGCTCGCGATGTTCGACGAGATCCCACACATATCAGAATGCGTCCAGGCGAACACGTCGAGATTCGCTCGGAGAAAATCAACCAATTCCTGTTGCATTTCTTGGCTCAACTGAGACCCAACCTTTAACATTCTCGAATCATCATCATCTTCACCATCGATTGGAACATCAATCGTTAGCTCAGCCGGGGATGCCTGACTTTCAATAGATTCTTCCTTGTTTTCATTGTCTCTCGGGTCAAGATCCCTGTGGAATTGGTTGTGGTGCCCGGGTCGAGGCCCAGGCATTAGTTGTCAATTATCTACAAAACGGACGTAGAGAGATTCCTCTACGCCCTTTCCTTTTACTCGTTGCTGCGCTTCGCGCAGCTCAGCCACGTAACAGGCTCTTCCAACAGCCTGATCTCCCTGTATAACTCCAACCCCACAATCAATGGGGAACTTCAAAGTCAAACACCACGGGGCAATCGCTGCCATAAACTCAGCAAGGGCCGGTCGGCCAAAAATGCATTGTATGGAGAGTGAATATCCAAAACAACAAACTGTAAAATCCGAACTCTTCGACATTCTCCAATTCCTAACTCCACTGGCAACTCTACCACCCCAATGGGTATATTAGCACTCCCATCGAAGCCATGAATTCTAGATTGACAAGGCTTTAGATCTTTGGCTTCCATTTTCATCTGGTCGTATGCTCTTTTAAACAAAATATTCACCGAACTCCTACTGTCCACCGGGATCCTCTTCATCCAAGCAGGACCGACCTGAGTAGATATGACAAGTGGGTCAATAGTTGGGGCTTCGACCCTATCAGCATCCCGATTCCTGAATACGATGTCATCTGTCATCGCCTTTTGTAGTTTGGCCGAGGCCCCTTCATCGAAATTACTGCAACACTCAAAATCCACATGTCTAATAGAACTGGCACATGATTCCATTTCCCTCCAACTTTGATCTACTGGATGGGACCACCATTGACCATGTTAATAACTAACCTCCCACCTGTACGGGCAGGTTCCTCCCGTCTTTCTCGAGTTTGCGCACGGTTTTGATTGGATGGGCCCACACCACCATACTGCGGCGCCCGAACGAACTGGTTTAGCTTTCTTTCTCTAATCAACTTGTCAATGAGGTCTTGCAAATGTCTACACTCATTGGTATTATGTCCATAACTCTCATGGAATCTATAGAACTTTCCTGTTTGGATCTGCCCTCCGATGATGGCCTCGGAGCAGGTTTCTTATACTGCATAGCGTTGCAAGTCTGTAAATACACGTTCTCCAGCGACGTGTTCAGTGGTGTATAATTGTCAAACATTGGAGCCCTACGTCGCGGGCCATGGTTCTGATCCCGTTTTCTTTTCTAATTGTCACTATTCCTCGATTGTTGAGCTTGTTTATTCTGAATATTCAGCTGGACTTTTCCTGAACTTTCACCAGATTACTTGACTGCAACATTACTCTGAATCCCTTCACTGCTAGGTCTTACATCGTCCTGTTTCCTAAACTGTTTCGCATCCTCACGCCTCAAGAATTGAGCAGCTTTGGAATAGAAACGGTCCAACGATGCGGGAGGCTTCCCAGCTAACCAGTTTCCAAACTTGGAATCGGGGTCGATCCCATTAGTTAATGCCATTAAGATTGAATTATCATTGGGGTTACTAATCTCTGCACAAGCGGCATTGAACCTTTCCAAATATCGCCTGAGTGTCTCTCCGGGAGCTTGAGTGACACTGGATAGAGTATTAATGTCTTTTGGCCTGGCGACGTGCATACGAAACTGCTCAACAAACTTAGTAGCCAACTGGTCGAACGAAGAGATTGACCAAGGAGGCAATCGTGTAAACCACATCGTTGCAATGCCCCCCAAGGAAATGGGAAAACTACGGCACTTTACCATATCATCAACTCTTACAGCACTCATCGACCATTCATATTTCAGGATATGTTGATTGGGGTCAGATTTCCCTTCGTACATGGGCAGAGTCGGCATTCTGAATCGCCGAGGGGGTTCAGCGTATAAAATTTCATCCGTGAACGGAGTATGACTTCGGGAGATTCCCCAATCGTCATTTGTCAAGCCCTGACTCTCGCGAATCATTTGGCGTATCATGGCTGAAAGGTCTGGCATCGGAGCATTTTTTGCACGTTGGGCCAAAGTGTGGTCGGGTTCCATATTGCGAGGTTGGACCGGGCGCTGTCGACGGTCCGTATCTCGCCTCGTTGGATCAACATTTTCTGGAATGTATGGTTCAGGAGTACGCCCTTGTTGGTTATGGATATCGATCCCTATGTCAGCTGTGGTAGCAGTGGCACGGTTGTCTGTGGTGTTTTGTGGAACAGTACCCCCTCGGGAGGAGGGTCCAGTATGAAAGCTAGCAAAAGGGCCAACTCTTAACTGCCCAACGGTCAATGCTGGCTGGTGATCAATTGCCAGTGCATGATTTCCCTTTAGCCTGGGACGGGTAGATCTATGATTGTAGTCGGATGAAGCAGGACTTTCAGTGGAGGAGCAAGACGCATGATCCCTTCTAGATCTTCTACGCCCTTGGCGGTCTAGTTGATTAGCCAATTCAGTGTTAACGCGCAACTGCTCAGCTAGTTGTTGCCGACTTTGAGTTAGTTCCTGGAGCAATGTCTGGAACTCTTGTCTAGTAACCGGACCTGATGGATCGGAATGCCCGGTATCATCTTGATTAGGTGGAGGTAGTTGCGCGAGATTCTGTCTATCCCGGCCTTCTTGACCAGCGGCGGTAGAAGCGGTTCTTGTGCTAACCATCTTGAGAAGTGGACTCCTTTCCTAGATCTTTGCAAATCTGAATAGAATGGAAGGAATCTGAAAGTGAAATCTGGATCTCTCTCTTAGATTTATGCAATCCGGTATCGATGATAGATCCAACGAACGGGAGAAAAACTGGGTTTTTCTTAGTGAAAGCACCAAAGTGTTTGTACCAAAATTGGTCACAACGCTCTTCGGAAGTTTTTGAAGAGATAATAAATGAAGAATGTAAATTGAAAACAAGGATTATCTAACAAAAATTCCAAATAAAAGTAATGTGAATGCGAAGACAAGTGATTTATAGTGGTTCGGCGTGTTGCCTACGTTCACTGCAAAGTGTAATTTTAGTGATTCTCTTTCAACGTTTACAAGTGATTACAGGAAGAAACAGAAAATTACAACTGGAAATTCGAAATCTACAACAAGAATATGATGTAGGATGAAGGAGATCTCGATCCGGCAGAGTCTGGGCGCTTGAGAATCCAAAGATCCTTTTTCTGTTGGCTCTGGGCTCTATTTATAGGCGTAGGAGGCTGAGATCGTGCTCAAATCTCGGAAGACTTTTTCTGACACGTGAGTGGACCCACACGACCAATCTTAGAAAGTTTCAAGTCGATCTGTGATCGATACGAAGTCATTTCGTATCGATCAAGATGATGTTCAATTGGGCTGAAATTTGGTGGAGACATTCTTCATCATGCATGCAAGCTCCTATGAAAAGTTCATGGCATTTGGATCAGTAGATTGGGAGACATCGTCGATATGAATTGATCATTCTCGAGTGGCTGCTTGGTTCGAATCCATCTCTTTGCATCGATGGTTTCGAATCGATGGTGACACGCGCCTTTGTGATGACGTGGAGCGCAAACTTCGACTCGATCCGGTCTTCACTCCGAGTTGACCACATTGACTCCATATACTTTAGCTTGTTCGTATCGAGGGATGACACGTCACCAAGGCAAGTTGTCTCGATGGATTCGAATGAAGCCTTATTCATGGATACGAACTGCAACAGTTGGTGGATACGAATCACTGATGGAAACGAAGCGGGGTAACCTGATGGATACGAAGTGCTTTGACCAGATGGATTCGAAGGGATGGTTCCATGATGGATACGAAGAGGACATTACCCGATCGTTACGAAGTGCATCATATGCTGATGGGTACGAAATCCATCGATACGAACTCGATGGATTCGAACACGGCCAATCCTGATCGATACGTACTCATGAGGGTTGACCGATACGATGTAGGTGATCTGCCGATGGATTCGAATGAGACCGAGTCGAACCAAGGTACTTCGATGGATTCGAACTGATCGATACGAACCAAGACACTTTGATGAATTCGAAGATGATCGATACAAAAGTGATCGATTCGAACCTGAGTTTGGTGATGGATACGAAATCACTCATATTGATGGATACGAAATCTGGGCTTTTCCCTTCAATTTGAATCGATCATAACTTGAACGTATGAACTCGGATTGACTTGAAATTTGAGATGATGACTTCTATGATCTTCTTGTCATGTCCTATCAATTGTAGCTCAATCTAGACTCGGGAAAAATTCGGCGATATCCATAGTGAAGCACAGAGTATGACCAATCTCTGAGACGAATTGCCCTTTGTTTTCGATCGATCTTTTGGTATCACGGCTTTGCCAAAAAGTAAGATAACACATATATATATATATATATATATATATATATATATATATATACACACACAATTATTCACAAAATCAAAATAAGCCATCAAATTTCACTTGACCATGTCGACATCCCCCCCTTGACCATGTCAACATGTACTGGTAAAAAATGACACTTCATTTTAATTTTGAAATTTGAAAAACTACCTTATGTCTATTCATTTCAAACAAATTTCTACACCTATAAATACCTATTTCTTCCAGAATTCATCACTTATGATTATATCTTATCGATTTTATCTCTAATTCTTCTCACAAACTCCATTATGGCCAATCCAGTTCATAACTTAACCGAGAATCTTGAAGAAACTCTTAGTTCTTTCAAGAATATTCTCTCGTTCATTCTTTGTAACCAGTGACACTTAGAGTTGGGTCAAATGCAGATGATCAAGGAGCAAGAAAAGTATTTCGATGCGATACGATGGATGATTTCCTCCCTACACAAGGATGATAATGAAGCACATCCTACTGTCTCTCTCACCAATGATAATGAAAGTTGGGATGCCATTAAAGCAGACCCTATATTCGGAGAAGAAGGATGGGTGGAAGTACCGCGTAATATCTGATTTTATTTGATTGCTTTGTTTAATTTTAATTGACTACTTGAATTGATTTGATTTGCTTTGGTTTGGATTGATATTTGGTGTGCAAAACATGTATAAATATGCATTTATATTTATATGATATTTGATTAATTATTATGACTATCAGTATCATTATCTCTTAGTCTATCTATTATATACTCCATTGTATAGTTTATTAATGCAGGTACTGTAGTACAAGAATGAGGGGGAGTTATATAGTTTGGAGTTATATAGTTTCGAGTTAGTTTTTGTTGATGACAAAGGGGGAGAAATATAAAATAGGGTAGTTAGGCAGAGATTAAGAGGGAGTTTATTAGTATTAGGGGGAGTTATTAGGATAGAAGTAATATTTTATAAACAAAGGTTATCATCATAAAAAAGAGGGAGATTGTTAGTCCTTCAGATGTTGGTTTTGATGACAACAACCTTAGAATAAGATTATAAAATATAAATAATAACATTACAGTTTAGATATATACGTATATGCAGGATTTAACCATGCAGGTACCAAGAATGAAGACTGTACAATATAGAGATTCAAGATATCAAGATTGAAGACTCATGAGTATTAAGGTTACCAAGAGTTCAAGATTTCAAGATAAACAATTTAATTAGGAATTTTGTTAAAACTCCTAGAAAAGAACTGGCATCTTAAAATCCAATTTATTCGTGGAATGGAATCCACTTCGAGCCCGTTAAAGGGATGGAAACCTAAGTAGGATGGAACCTACGAATAATCTAGTGGAACATTGTTTTGTATCCGCTAACCTTTTATTCAAATGTTTTTGCAAAATTATAGCTTGTTTTCAAAAATGATTTCAAAATCTTCCATTTAAAAGAATCAAAAACATCCATCCTGGTTTTAATACTTTTAGCCTCAAAATAATCTTTATTTTCAAAATCAAATTACCCTTAGTTTTAAACTATATTTTAATAATAATATATTTAATTTTTAATATTTATACTTAGATTCAAATATAAAATCATAGTAAAACTTATATATACCAAAATTTATTCTCTATATTTACTTATGTATTTTAACTATAGTTAAGTACATTTATAAATTTAAAATAGTTTTAATATAAGATAGAAGTTATTTTCAAAGAAAAACAAATCACCAAAATTTCATTTGGCATGTCGACATACTCAAGTACCCTATGTCGACATGGTAGCAGTTGATTTCAAAATTTGAATTTGAAAAGAAGTGTATATTCGTCATATCTCTTCATGAATGGACATGGTTGTTGTTCTACTATAAATAGGGGTGGTTTTAAATGAATTTTCATTCATATTTTTCTGGTTTTCACTCCTCTTCTTCTTCCACATTTCTTTATACATATTCTAAGCATTACTATGCCGAAATCAACATTGAATCTTACTAGATCATTTCTAGTTTGATTCTCTATCACTATCTCAACAAGATCTCAGTGCTATTCAGAGTTATAGACTTCTTTGTAATCAATTTAGCGAGAAAATGTGTGATTGTAGCCTGGAAAATCAATCAAGCGAGAAAAGGTGTAATTGTGGCCTTGAAAATCAATCAAGTTAGAAAAGATGTGAAAGTAGCCTAGGAAATCAATTGGGTGAACTTGTTGCTCCTGAAATCAAGTATTTCTACCCAGAGGATTGTGAATCTGGAGTGGTGTACCTCGTGGCCTCGAAATTGAGGGTGTAATTGTACAATTGCTTTTGATAGCACATCCATACTTGTGTGCGGGACTGGATGTAGGGTAACTCCGAACCAGTATAAAATCCGGTGTGTTCTTTCCTTTATTGCTTTTACTTTATTTTTGCATCTGAATTTGATTCTATGATCATATCTGTGCCTGAATATTGCATACATTTATTTTCAAAGTAACAAAAACTCAAAAAGATTTAGTAATTTCTTTAAAAACTATTCACCCCCCTCTAGTGTTAATCCTAACCTTAAGATCCGTATTCCGCATTTCTCACAATCATTCGAAACAGTATATAATTTGATATGGTTTGGAGGAGTCTGAATTTTGAAATTGATTTGAAATTGAAATTAGGGTTTTTGATTTTGGGAATTTGGCTTCTGACATTGACTGTCGTTTGAGAAAGAGGAGGTTGATAAAATGTATGTACGGATAATAAAAAATGGCTATTAGGGTTTGAGAAACAAAGCTATTTATATGGACAAGGCTAGATAAGAAACGAATGGACGGATCAAAACGATTTCGCGACCCAAAACCCCGTTCTGCCCCCGAAGCAAAAATGGGTCATCCAATATATCAAAACAGATGTTTTCGATAATTATGAATTCAATGGAACATGTTTCAAGTCCTAATTCCATCGTAT
Organism: Allium cepa; assembly: GCA_030765085.1. Classification (NCBI taxonomy): domain Eukaryota; kingdom Viridiplantae; phylum Streptophyta; class Magnoliopsida; order Asparagales; family Amaryllidaceae; genus Allium; species Allium cepa. Next base: position 38,315,301 of record CM060935.1, on the reverse strand, counting down.
AAAGAAGTTGGCTTCAAAATCAGCTTATTTCAAATTGATTTCAATTAGATCGATTTCTAGGCATTTCGAGTCCATATGATCAAACGACAAGTCTGATCACTACGAAACTTGAAATCCTATAATAATTCACCGTTATGGATCTGCTGAAACAAGTTTCGTCGAAATCCGAGACAGTGGCCAAAATGGCTATTTTCACGTTAATTTAATAAATTATTATTAAATTATTTGAATCATTGCTTTTCATTTCAAATTTATCGACCAACAATTTTCATCGTTTTTGATTACTTGGATATTTACAGTAATTTAAAACAAATTTACATATCAACTCAATGTCAATTATTTTACTAGTTATGGTATTTAATTTCAATTGAAATAAATACAGTAATTATTACTTTAAATTCCAATAAATCCATTTATTTGCCATTTCATCTTGTTATTCGATCAATTGACATATCATGGTTGTAATTAATATTTTTTTACATCTTGTTACAGTAATACTTTACCGTTATCATCTTTGTTTTCATTAACGCAGTATTTAAATACATTTAATTGCAATAAATCTATTTATTATAATTTAAATTGCAATAAATTGATCAAACTTGATTTCAATTCTTTTTATTCAATCAATTGTCATAATATGAATAAAATTTATATTGGTAACATCATATTGAATTTACATTCTACAATTATCAATTTAACCTACATTAACTGCACTAATTAAGTGAACTAATTACAGTTGATTTCCAATTTTAATTTAACAGGCTAAATGAATAGATAACGTATAATAATTGTCACCATTAACTTTTAGTCACATTTTATAAGTTTATTTTCCACAACAAGTGTTATAATTACTACTACAACACTAATTTTATTCAATTACAACTTCTACACATTATTTCATTAATTAATCAACATTTAAATTATCAATTGCTCTTTTAATCCAATTATCCATTAATACATACATTACTAAAATTAATTTACAATCTATATCCAATTATGACTTTTTAATCATTTCAATTAATTGGAATTACATTCAAAGAAATTATCAATTACCTCAAATTAATACTATTTCATTTTATTCTAGTTATATTCTTATTATTAAATTATAATTTTTTAATTTCTTCCAACATTAAATTACAAACCTTATTAAATTAACTATTTTAATTATCAAAAGTTTGCGGGTTGTTACATGTGTTATTATTCTGTATAACGAGAAATTAGACTAAACAGAGTTATAATACCGTTTGGGATGGGGCATTTGGCAACATTTCTCTGGTTACTCTTTGGACCTGTTATACAGAATAAGATGAGAGATAAGTGTAGTTTATTAGAATTAAGCAAATAATTGAACATTACTTGGTGGTATGGGACGCCTAAGTCGACATTTGTCTGATTGCTTTTTTTTTAAGTAATCGTCACTCGAACGAGGTTTAATAACAAGGGTTTCATTACATATACATGACATATGATGAGAGCCGAGGGTAAGCAGGCCAAGGGCCAAGAGTGTGTTTATTCCTATATTTTGATTGCTCATATTATATGATGAGGGCGCCGAAGAGTAAAACCAGATTAGGCTAGTATCCATCATAGCGGCCTGATCACAAGGTCGCTTACCAGATCCGTGACACATCTATTGTTATTTATAACTGAGAGCCACCACCCAGTATCACATAAGCCAGCAGTCAATTACCATTGAGGCATTTTCAAGCTCATGAACATTGCATGGCATTGTCTTGCATTTGATAGATATTGGAGCATAATGACCGTCGAGGTAACCAATGACTGTAGGAGTAGCGCTGAGAGCATGTAAGGAAGACTCCTAGAGCATGCTGAGAGCTATCAGTCTCCACTCTGGTTATTGTGGTTGGATGATGGACTTATACTATTATTACATTTATAGATTGCCATTGAGAGCTGATGTAAGTATTTTCAAGACTAAGAGTCCATGAGATAATCACCCAGTGTGTATATTGATTGAGTTTTCATTAAAGGATGATACTTAGCACTACTAATAGTAGTGTGTTGTGTTCTACCACCCCTTGCCAATCTCATCGACTAATGTTTAGTTGAGAACTAGCAGAGTGCTTGCCATATTCTTTACATTGTATATTATGTGATGGATGTTTATTGGATGTTTGTTTGATCACGGCGTATTGATATTCTTTTACGTATAGTTGTTAATTATAATGGGATTTATAACTTGACAATGTCATATTTCGATTTATTAACTACTTGAGTAATATTGTATTTTATCATCACTTATTGACATTTGAACTTAGATGTAGTGTGACCCGTGTGTTATTTTTATAATAATCGGATGTCAGGTTCAGATACTCAGTAGTTGGCTTGGCTATGGACTACTTTTTGGAAGTTAGAGTATACATTATAGGATGATAGATACCCTATGATTTTTGTAACCTCATTTATGTATCTTGATGTTTAATTATGATGATGTTATGCATATTTGTAGAATGAGCATTAGACTATCATTTTGTTGCTCATCATGACATGTATATTTGATATATTATATTCTATCGCTGTGTTTTGACTTAGTGATCGTTGCATATTTATTTTATATTATGTATTGTTCAGTTATAGAAACCACACATATTTATTGCTTTATGCCGATACTGAATACATATGATATTTATTATGTGATCGAGAAATGTACCGATATTAGCCCGATGAAATATTCACGTGTGTAAGCCTAATACCGTCTCGTTCTCTATATATCTGACAGTATTACTCCTATTACTCTTGAATAGCATGAGTATAGAGGTGGGGTGTTACAGTGTATAATAGTCCATAACATTTCTTTCTTTGAAACTCTTCTAAACAGTTTAAAAATATAGAGGATCCCAAAAGTATTCGTAAAACTCACCGCTTTAAATGTGGAAAACTTATGTGATTTTACCAATCCAAGTCCCCCTCTTTAAACCTCCGTTTTATTATAGTTAACTTCAAAATTGTGTAAAACACTTGAAACAAGTGTTGTTGACAAGTGTTGTTGCTTACACTCACAGTTTTCCAAAAAGCACAAACAACTGAAAACAGATTAAAGGTTTGAAAACTATGATTAAAACAATTTAATATTTATACCTAGAAAACAATTGTGTAATACATTTATGCGGAAAATTTTTATTCAATTTACAAAAATATCACAAAGAAATCCTTCGTTGAGAACCAATCTCAATTACAAAATCCTAAAACAATAATTTACATGCAGTAGCTAACTCCTATATATGCTTATTTATAGCTGTCGCTATTAAACAATACCCATAATATAATTTTGTTGAAATAAGCCTTAGATATCTTAATCATTAACTAATATTTCCTAAAAAGATATCAAACAAAAATACCATCTTTACAAATATCAGGCACTCGTCCAAGGGTAAGATAAGCAAGGCGATTAGGTAGGCAAACCCCTCGACAAGACGAACCCATAGTCGTAAATTCAATATATAGAAAAAAACTATAGTAGTTTAATGGAGCAATATGTGTTTTAGTGATTATAACTTTACATTTTAATACAAATTCAAATCCGTGTAGCTTTATTTTACTTATGACCTTTTATTCTATGTCCAACATAATTATTATTTTCAACAATTAAAAGCAACTTATTTATCATTCGTCAAGGGCAACCCAGATGATAGTATCGACATTGCAAATATCTCTTCCAAAAATACTTAATTGAATATTTCCTTAACTAATATTTGTTTTCTCTTAATGCAATTTTTAATGACAACCCAAACAAGAAAGTGGATTAGTTTACCTAGAGAGATATCAAAGTAGTAACTAGAACCTATCTCAAAGGCTATGAATCACGGAAGGGAGGGTAACAGACTCTTTTTACGGAGTTACATTAGCAAACAGGTGTTGAAGTGCAGCTTCAGATTTTAGTCTTACTTAAGTAAACTGTTAAAGGTAAACTGATTCATAAGTTATAGCAAAAAAGTCATATTCCTAGAAAATTTGCTCATTTTATGTCATATGAGCCAACTGATGGTGAGTAGTTTTTTGCATTAAGGTATGATTATATTTATTCGATAAATTTTCACAGTCTGTAATCAACTCGAGTTTGCTTACTGTTAATGAATAGTGAAAGTCAAATCAATTTTTTGCAACCTATGAATTTATAAGTTAACTTCAAGGTTAAACTTTAACCTTTATGTATGCACGATGCATGCACAGATGATATAGTTAATATAATCTTTTTACATAAATTCATATTGATACGAATAATACATGATAAAAAATTAAGCAGCGCTTAGACGATGCTTAAGCGACGCTTAAGCGACATTAAGCAAAGCAATAACTGCATCGTCTCGCCACACTTAGCTTTTAATATAATATAAACCATGTTGTGCTCATATGCAAGGCTAAGGATTCAATCCTCAAACTCCATACTTACTCCAAATATGAATGGCAATCGGATGGGTCTAGGGTGTAAACTCGGTAGATCCGTCCCTATTTTGACCCGCTAAGACCCATTCCATCGGATTGTCGGTGTGGGTAGACGCATGACCCGCTCTTGAAAGCTCCGGATATAGGATCGGGTTGGGGTTTGGATGACCCGCTCCAACCCGATCCGCACCACTGATATATCATAAAATCACTTTAGCAGTATAATTATGATTTGTTAATCCTTTTACACGTTATATCATATATATTATAATGTTCATTCAACAAGCTAGGAGATTTTTATAATATTAGATTGTGTCATTAATAATTATATATTAACATATATGTATGTTTTGAACTATTATTCTATACCTCATTTTTATTATTTTTTATTATTATTGCAAACATATTGTAATTTATATTCAATGTTATTTAGTGATAATTTTTGTTACAAATAAAATAAATAAATATATGTACATCAATACACAATTCTAAATGAATATATAGAGTTTCACCGAGTTTTGGGGTGAGGCGGGTCTACCCTAGTTTGAGACAAAAATCTTGACCCGCACCGACGAAGCAGGTCTAGATCAGAGTTTGAAAAACACGGGACGGGTCTTGGGCATGAAAAATCCGCCACAACCCGTCTCATTGTCATCCCTAACTCCAAGTCTACAAGTAGAACTTGATTATGCAACAATGTTTTGCTACATGGCTAACTCTTAGTAGTCTATTTATGACTCAAACTGCAAAATCTACTGCACTGGTAGAAAAGAGGTTACTCGTACGCCCTGTCCATATCTGGAAGGAAAAGGGAGGGAAATAAAAATAAAATTTACGTACAATCCATCACAAGAATGCAAAATATTACTGTTAAAAAAATCTTTTTGAAGAGCAGTGATAGAATCTAGAATGCATCAAATGCAACATCAGAAAGAAGAATAAGGGGTCACAAATCAGAATCCACATAATGGAGGACAAAAGGAGAGAGCGAATAAAGTTAGATCAAAATGCTTTGCCATTATAATTTGGAATAAAAGGCTGAAGTGATCTTTCTAACAGTAAGGACACTGTATATTTCTATGTTCACCTTTCTTAAATCTAACAGTTATGGTGGGATAGGCATACGTCCCTTTGAGTGTGCAAGTTTTGCTTAGACTACCATTTTTTTTACAACTCTAACACGATTAACATTTTTTTTAAGCAGAAGATTGCTTATTTGAGAAATTACAAAGGAATAATGTATTTGAAGTAATATACACAGAAGCCATGTTTGCGACCTCATGAAATGGTTATATGGTTGGATGAAAAACATAATGGATTTGTTGTACCATGCACCATATCCATCATTTTTGTTTGCAGGTTGAAATGAATTTCGAACAATATTTAAGTAGTCATTTGGTAGCTATAAATTAAATGCACAATGTGAATCTGTGATATCTGGTAATCAAATAGCAATATTAAACATAAAGTTTTTAATACATAAAGTATTCACATCAGATCTCTAACCCTTTATGGATGTCAATTGTGCAAAGTTGCAATGATATCACAACAATGACCCAACTAAATACTAATCTTTTTTCTGAATGAGCATTTAAACAGTCAACCTTCAATTCTTGATTCGCAGGGTTGTCTTCTTGAATTAGAAACTAATGTATATATCCAAATCAGTCAACAAATATTTCCTTCTGATTTAATTATATGCACAATATTATTTTTCAATTAGCTATATGATCAGTTGACTGATTTAATGCATTGATAGTTTGATACTAGCTCCGTAGACATTGTCACAAAGTATACAGACTACAAATAGAGGTAGCTTGTATTCTCATAATAGATTAGGTGGATTAACAAACCAAATAATAAAATAGCATATTAACCAACTACTGCATGATTCATGAATGATATCAACAATCACTTATCTTACGTTGGTATAACCAATTATTGATCAGGTATGTTGGAATTGTTTTTGTGCAGCCACGTACTTCTATTCCATAAAGTTAAAGTTGCTAGCAATAATTTCATTTAAAAAACTTATCAAGGAATAATGCTTGATAATGACAAAATCATGCATAACAACTGAAAGCAATAGGAATATAATGGCAGTGTCTAAAACAATTCATACTCATATGATCTTACATTACTATCACTAATTCACACTTTAGCATCCACATACATATCACCATACAATCTGAATCAAACATAAAAATATCCATAAGCCATAGCAATAAGAAAAGTATTCTCAGATATATCAGTCTAGAGAATGCATTAACAAAAATAAGAATATTTTATTTAGGCACACCTTATGATAGCATTATTCCATTCTGCACAAACATTGGTTTCTTAGCTAGCTAGCACACTATGGAATACAAACAATGCCACGTTTTATAGTATGTACACACATATATCATTTATATTTATCATTTCCACTTAGATGCACATAAGGACTCCATTTACATTCAAACTTGGATTTTAAAAGCTAATTCGGAGAAGTGGTTATCTGTAGAAAACAGATCCAATTTCATTTGGGAAACAGAAGATGGTGGTGCTGGAGTACTATCAGAGAGATTGATATCATGAATACTTGCTCTTCTTTTATCTTTGCCACCTGAATTTAGTCTTAGAAAGTACTTTTGAGCATGACTTGCTACCTGAGTCGGAGTTCTCGACACCACAAAATCACGGGATATGTTTCTCCAATCCCCTTTGCCATACTTTTTCAGTCCCATTAGAAACAGCCTGTACTTATTCAGCTTGTTACTATAAAATTTACCAAAATAACTGCTAGCAAACCGGCCAATTCAAACATAAGAAGAAGAATACAATGGCATCTCGTGGATATATGCACAAACATATAATAGTATAAAACAGTATACTATGGAGAAATTTTGATAAAATACCCTTACCTGAAATTTTGGTCAAGTTCTGTGTTGTACTAGTGATTTTGTCAAAGAATATTCAGTTCATAAAATAAATCAAAGTAAAATTCAGTTTACAAACAAAGGTAGAAGATTTGAAACAAAGAAGCAATTACTTGTGTTCTTGTTCAGTCCAAGGGACTCCCTTCTTCCTCTCTTGATCGAAAGCAAGTCTACTTCTTTTTGAACCAACAGTAGAATAAGACGGTTTCTCCCAATCTAGTGTAAATGAATTGGTGCTATAACCTGGGCATGGAACTAAGCCTAATTCAATATGACTTACATCAACTTCTAAGTCTTTGTAATGAGATATTATCTCCAGAACACTTTTTCCAGGCAACATAGCCGCTACTCTTTTCCATCCATCAGGCCTCTTTGTATCTATATCAGCCAATGCGTTTTCAAATATCTTGTTCTCTTCTTCAGTCCATTCCGCCTTGCTCTTTTCTTCAAGAAATTCATTGTAGGTCATGGTTGAATTCATTATGTAAGGTAGGACGTCCATTCTTCGCTTTGACTTTCTCAACATAATTTAAACCTTGTCAACAGATGCTAGAATTATAATAATACCAGTATATAAAGAGATGATTTGGATAAAGATTGGATGAGAAGGAAGAGGATTAACTAGTCACAGGGATACTGATTTCTTGTTGAAAGAGTTTGAAAATGGGTTTTACGAAGACTAATCCAGCTAGCCATACATATCTCTCTCTTAAAATATCAGTCCATATGACTTCTGTTTCGTACAGCCTGAAAGAGATCTGAAAATAAAACAAAGAAAGAGGAAAGATTTAGGAGCTTTGTGATTGGAGCTTGGTGGAGCGTGTGCCCACTCAACCAAGAGGTCCAAGACTAGTTTATTTTTGTTAACAGAAATGTTAACAGGCAGCATGTTAATTTGCATTTACAAACCATATAATATACTGTGACGCTAGGGGACTTGTGCTAGGGGCTATCAATTTTTTTTTTTTTTTTTTTTTTTTTTTTTTAGTTCTCCATTTACACCTTGGTCGGTGGTTAATCGTTGATCAAACAGTGTTTTGATCGGCGGTTAACTGCCGATCGAGGTAACCCCCAACACGAAGCTGAGTGCCATATCACTACACATAATATATATCTTGAAAACTAAGACAATACAATACAACCCATGTATGTTGTAATAGTGGTTTGGTGAGGGGAGGAACTCAAGAAGAGTCAACGTTTATTTTTATCTTTTTTTTAATTGATAATTAACTGGTCTAGGTCTTAATACAATACAAGATGAATAAACAGTCGGGTTTATACTCGAATTACAATAATAATATACTATCTAACCACTCGAATTACAATAATAATATACTATCTAACCCTAAGTATTTGTAAACCCTAGCCGACAAATCATGTTTTTTTACTTCATTCTCTCTTCTAATGGTGGTGAGAAATAAATCATGACAATTATCCTTGTTTCTTTATTAATGACGCTCTTTCAAGCCAGTATTTGCTACTTTCTCCATGCTTCCAATAAGAAGAAATCACTTGCTCGCTGTCTCAAAATTCCGTTGCTATGAATGTCGTTTTTCCGTGAGTCAAAACCACTAAATCTGAGCATAGAGTTGTTTATACTCAGGTTTACTCCACTGCCGATGTTGCTATACTTATCTCCCTACGCTGCAGCTGCAACCCCAGTTTTGTTCGCTATATGCCTCCAGGTGGTGAAATTTAGTGGATCGCAACTTGCAACATTGAAGTGATTTTTGAATTGGCAGTTGCTTGATGTTCTTTGAACTTGTAGCTTTGCAGATATGTCTCCACATCTTTATTATCATCAATATTGTTCCACATTTCAGATAAGATTCTTAAACCTTGTTGGCTCGTTGGTTTCTTTCCCGATTTAGCTAGTACAATATTGAAGTGCTTTTCAATAATTATCCATCTTTATTGTTTATTGATTGCCTTCTTGTTGTGCAATCTAAGATTATGATCTTTCCATATGTGATAAATGGTTTTGTTAGTAGTATGAATGCATAATCCGCTTTAAGTGATTTGGATCCAACTTGTCTATTGAGTTAGCCAGTTTCAAGTGATTCATGTTTAAATCGTGATACGCCCTTGATAAATGTTACACATTAGAATCCTTATGAGCAAGTAATGAGTCCGTGAGCACTTTGAAATTCGATTAGATCCTAAGAGCATCTCCAACAGTTCAGAGTGTGGAAATTGGATTTTTCACACTCCAAAATGTTGAAGGCCTCATTTCTCCAATAGAAATGAGGCCAGACGCCTGATGACTAAACGCCTGCTCAACAGGTGCTTTTTGAACAGCCAATAGAAATTGGAATATGGCCCAAAACGAGGCACATGTTCAACAGACGCTTGAATATCAGGCGCCTGTTGAACAGGCGCCTCGTATGATCGAGATTCCCCAGCCCCAACTCACCGCTTTCCACACTATCCAGAAATCTGCACCTTGTTGGAGAAGCTTTTGGGTGCAGATTCAAGAAAATCTTACCTATTGGAGATGCTCTAAGAGTGGCAGTTTCTACAAGTATATTAATGGAAATGATGGTGAAGCAAGACGCCTATTCTATCATGTAATAGGGGTTGACCTATCTCTATTTGAGTTTGGTATTATTGGTGGCAAAAATAATTCAATTTTAGCCGATGACATATGAGACAAAAAATATTTATATACAACAACGATTCCATGGATTTTGTTCCAAGTGTAGCTTTTCTTTCAGATTTTTTGCATATTATTTGGCCTATCACTTCTTCTAAAGGTAGTGATTCCTCCTCATCTTTGGTAAACAAGTCTATATTTATTTAATAGTAGACGAGACGTTGTAGATTCGCTCTTGTTCTGCTTTTTCATTGTAGTTGCTGAGGCATTTTTGTCACATACCCGTTTCAAATATTATAAAGTGGATGACCACTATAAATCCGACCTGCCTTGGAATAAATATAAATTTTGAGCGCATGTGTTATACCATATTTTGTCGAAGGACTTTCAGCTATATATATGTAACGACCCTGACTCGATCTTCGAAAATCGGCATCCGTACTTCACTTGTACTCGAATGCCGTAGATTCAAACGCCGAATCTAGCTCGCCGGAGCTTATAACAAGTAAAACAACACATTAGAAGAAAAAGAATAATATCATTGATACACAACAGTATTTGATACAACACATTTGATACAACCGACTATCAATATATCAAAGATAGAGACAAGACAATAACAGAGACAATAGCAGCAGAAAGACAATGTCTTCAATGCCAAACTCCAAAACCTCCATCTCCAATCCAAAGCTAGCTTGAACCCCCATCAAGTTGTACTAAGCAAGGTCAGTCATCCAAAGACTGAAGAAGATTCCCAAAGACTGAAAGCTACCAAACCAAAGACATCGAAGGCTATCGAATCTACACCTATTATTGGATTATCTGAAAAACCCAACTCTAGACTGCCCGTATGGAAAATTGTGGGCACCCAGAATTTAGGAAGGAAACAATAAACTTCAGGTCAGTCATGGGACTGGTATGAGCAAACAAAACAGTTTTATCTTTAAAACAAACAACAAAAGATTTCAAAAGTTAAATTCGCAATGCTTTTTGGAAAATGAAACTGCATAAGGCCTTCCGCCACACACACAATGCAAGCGCAAACTTGGAGGAGATTTCTCCTTATGACAGTCAAAGATGCTTGATATGCGAAAATCCTTTTGATATTATTACTAGTGCATAGTGGAAAACATTTCGAAAGTATAATATTAATCTTAACCAACATAGGTACCATTATATTATGCCAGCTATAGCTATCACCTGAGGTGGCAGGTTATACAATTGCAATCGTAAAAGGTGCGTATTGGAGATTGGATTTCCAACAAATGGTCAGGCAAAGGAACATCCTGGGCCACATGGGTACGCCTCTGGAAGGACGCCCCGAGAACCTAACCGGATCTCTACCAACACAAGGTCGGGTTACCTCTGTAACTAGGTAGCTACTGACACGAGTATGTCATCCCCCGGTCGTAACTGACCTTTATCCCGGGATTCACCAACAACCACAAGGTAATAAATTTGCAGCAACCACATAGGTTAAGTATTTGGGCTCCATACCATGATATCACCTCTATCCAGAAGGAAATGAACATACCCTCAGGGGGCGCTACCCCTAAATAACCTTGCTGCATTTTTCCTGTTTCGACCATTCCGGGTTGTGAGGTTCGACGAAGTCTCGTCCACAAAGCTACGCTTTTTCACAAAAGCCATACTTCGATCAACAAATGATCAGCAACACTTTATATGCCACATTACCAAATTGGAAATGTATCACTAGTAACCATCAACTACATAACCTCTAAGCTCGTACGTCTCAGAGAAGGGTGTTAAGCTAAGAGAATAAATTCTCCGCCACCAAACAGAAATGCATTTGATAGAAACTGGTTTTACATCTGAAAGTGTAATGTCAGACACACATCCATACAAGTCTGTTCCGGGTTCGAACAGAACCGAAGGCACTTCAAAAGAAGCCCTTGCAATCCGGATAAACCCTAATCACGTACGGACTCCCCATCACATATGGAGATCTCTATACCAGGGACCAGTCGGTGCAGAGACATTCGACGAGTTATCCTTTTGCTTTCAAAAATATCCGGTCTTCACCACCGGTCTTCAAATGCTATCCATAACGTCGTATCATTATTCGGAATGGGTTTTATGACACAAAGGTCCTCTCCCAACTAAACCGAATAATGAGCGCAATATTTAAAAAAACGTGGATATATGAATCTCAGTTAAGTCACAACTTGTTATCCAAAACAAATGGTTTAAACAAATTACCATTTTAAATCTTTTTAAACAAAAAGATTCACTTCACAAAGTTCATCTATCTTTCACAAAGATTATTTCACAGCTTTCCAAATCAATTTCCTTTTCAAATTGGATTAACTCATCAATCTTTAAATCAAATATTTAATTCATAGCTTTCAAAAGTATTTCCAAAGATTCATTCATAACTTGAAAAACCATTTTCACTCAAACTTGAAATCCTTTCAACACAAATTGAAAATTCCTTCCTTATATAAAAGCTTTTATTATTTGAAAACAAATAGTTTTCGATTTCGGAAAAATTCGATTTCGTTTATACGAGTTAAAGTCCTTGGGTTAAATTCAAATTCCCAAAGCAATACTTTTTAAAATGGTTTAAAACCCATATAAACACATTTATAACTTGTATAACATTTTTAAACCATAATTTCTAAACATAGAATTCCATTTCAAAATTTTGAATTTAATTTCAAATCAAACTATTTAAATTTCAAAACCTTATCAAGTTATTCAAAATAACTTTTATTTTTAAAATTCCTTTTCAAAAGCTTTTCACATTTAACCCAATTCCATTTCCAAAATCATTTGGATTCAAAATTCAACTTTCAAAAAACAATATTTAGATTTCAAGAATATCTGTGACTTAACCGATTTCCTCGTGCAATCCATATTTGTGTGTGCATAGTGTAGTCCAAAGGTTTTACAAAATAGTGCAGCAACATTAATCATCATAGATTCAATCATATCAATATCGATAAGCGGTATATTCCTGTAATGCTTATCTCCATTCACAGATTCACAGATAAATAATATAAATTTATCACATATAAATAAATTGCATTCATCACAGACAAATAAATTACATTTATTATAGCTCAAATCAAAACAAAGCACCACACTTCAAGGATATCAAACAACTCAATCATTCAATAAAATCCAAACATCCATAAGTAAGCTCAATTAATTATCTGATTTAAATCGGATAAACTACTAATACTAGTTGATTAATATTAATTAATTACAAACCATTTTAATTAATTATCCTTTAATCATTCATTAATTATCCTTTAATCATTCATTAATTAACTTTTAATTAATAAATTAATTAACCTTTAATTATTAATTAATCAGTCTTAATTATTCATTAATCAACCTTAATTCATAAATAAATCAACCTTTAATTATTAAATAATTATTCTTTAATTACTTATCCTTAATTAATTCCAAAAAAAGTGATTATCCCTAATCATTTTCATTAATTATTTATCCTTAATTATTAATTATCCTCAAATTAAATTACTTTAATTAGTTAATCACATTAATTAATTATTCTTTAATTAATTATTCTTTAATTAATTATTGTTTAAACACTTGATTTATCAACCTTTAATCATTCATTAATTATTTTAACTAAGTAATCATTTTTAAGTAATTAATTATCCTTTATAAATAGATACTTTATTATATTAATTATTCTTTAATTTAATCACAAAAATTAATTAACCTTAATTTAATTACACAAAGTAATTAGATTTAATTTAATTACACAATGTAATTATTCATTAATTATCTCTAAGAACATTTAATCTTTGAACCTTTAATAAAACAAAATTATTATTCTATAAATTAACTTAAGTTAATTTACAACTAAAAACATTTTATCTTTTTATTCAACACTTAATTACATTCCCAAATTAAGTTTGAAATAACTTACAGATTTAAACAAATCACATAATTTAAAAAAATTCTTTTCTCTTTTCCAAATGTTAAACAAAACATTTATTTTGTATAAAAGAAATTTATTTAAGAATAGATCAAAACTAGATTTATTTAAAGATTTAAAACTTGCCTTTATTTAAACTTGAAAACTGTTTAAAATACTAGCTTCGGGTTTAACCCAGCTCTTACCCGAGTCCTGCTCTAAGATTTTCCCCCTCTTTTTTTTTCCAAACTTAGTTTAGTTTTAAGTTTAAATTTAGAAAAACATGTAAACACTCACGAAGACGAACCCGAGTCGAACTCTCCTTTTCCTGAGTATTCCCTCGAGTCTCCCTCCTCCTCCTTATTCTTCTATTCTTCTAGACATAAGGGTGCACGTATACATGCACAAATGATCGGAGCTTCTCCGATCATCGCCACGAGCATCTACGCATCGCCTATCTCCCCTTAAATCGATACGACCACTCAGATTCGATGGATTCGACAGGAATTGCAATCGAGCTGTTTGATCCATTTGCTGGAACTAATAAGATCACCTAAAAAGGCCTCGTGTAGCCACCGCTGATCACTAGGAAGTCTGAAACTCAGACCACAACCTCGCCGTAACACAGCGCATCGAACTTCCTAGGCTGGTTCAACCCGATACATCAATGACCACGAATCTGCCTCACACCTCTCGTCATTCAAAACCTGACATCGAACCCTAGTTCGCGTCATGCCATCACCACAGCCACCTTGAGACCCTTCTACTATTTTTCCCAGGACCCCCCAACCTCCATCCACCTACGGCTTAATTCTCAATGAACATGGCTTAACCGATCGACGGCAAATTACAATAATACCAATTCTGATCAACTAACAACTCTTATCAAATTCCAAACTTAAAAATCATGGTCTCCATATTAGTATTCATGTTTTTCCTATACGAATAAGATTACGAAATCTAAACACGGATTCATATTCATTGATTTTCTTGATTTTAAAAAGATGATCACTGAAATTTTCTATTTTCCCATAATCTATTTGTTAATTATACTTAATTATATTTTAAAAAATATATTTTTGTTATAAAAAATAGATTTCCTTTAGAGATCATTACCTAAAACTATTTGTACAAAGTGATATGGTTATTCTTGTGAGGAATTCTTGCCTGAAGAACAACAGAGATGTGTAATTGCATATACTCAGACATGCATACATTAATTTACCTATATATACATATTTACAGATATATTTTCACCTATACAAACATTTTATAATCACACAACAAGCATCTATTGCAGGCAGATCAAGATACATTTGTATATAGGGTGAACATTTTACTTACTTGATGTTGAAGAGAGCCTACAATCTGAATTTTTCTTCTAGAAATTTTTGGTTTTGTTTCAGTACTCTGAATTTGTTTTAGTTACTTGTATTGAATTTCCTTTGAATCTGAAGCTTTTTGTTGAGATTCCAGGCTTTGATTTTTGAACACTGTTTTGCTTTCCTGGTTTCCAGGTTTTGATGTTGAGGTGATATTCAGATTTATAGCTTCCAGGCTTAAAGAATTTTAAAAACAAATTTGTATATGCTAACTTCAGGTTTCTGATTTGAATTTGCTTCTTGATATTGATTTACTTGTTGCTTGAACTTTGTACAACAGAGATTTGTTTTTAAAACATATGCAGACCTTCATGCTCAATCATGTTTGTATATACAATCATATTCACTGTTAGTCCATGAGATGATGGTTTTGATGACAACAACCTTAGAATAGATTATAAAATATAAATACTAACATTATAAGTTTAGATAAATATGTATATGCAGGATTTAACCATGCAGGTACCAAGAATAAAGACTGTACAGTATACAGATTCAAGATATCAAGATTGAAGACTCATGAGTATCAAGATTATCAGGAGTTCAAGAATTGAAGTAATTTATTCTTTAATTAGAAATTTTGTTAAAACTCATAGAAAAGCACTGGCATTAATCCAATTTATTCGTGGAATGGAATCCACTTCGAGCCTGTTAAAGAGATGGAACCCTAAGTAGGATGGAACCTACGAAAAATCTAGTGGAACATTGTTTTGTATCCACTAATTTTAATTCAAATGATTTTACAAAATTATCTTGTTTTCAAAATGTTTTCAAAACTTTCCTTTTAAAAGATTAAAACCCTCTATCCCGATTTTAAATAATTTTAGCCTCAAAATTATCTTTAATTTCAAAGTCAAATTACTCCTGATTTTAAACTATCTTTTAATATAATATATTTAACTTTTAAATATTTATACTTAAGATTTAAATATAAAATTATAGTTAAATTCTATATATATTATTCTCTATATTTACTTATGAATTATAACTATAGTCAAGTATATTTATAAAGTTTTAAATAGTTTTAATATAAGATAAAGGTTATTTTCAAAGAAAATCAAATCATCAAAAATTGCTTTGGGATGTCGACATGCCTATGGTGACCATGTCGACATAGTGTCAGTTGAGTTCAAAATTTAAATTTCAAAAGAAGTGTCTATTCGCCATAACTCTTCACGAATGGACATGGATGTTGTTCTTCTATAGATAGGGGTTAGTTTCAACAAATTTCATATCAGATTTTCTAGTTTTTCACTCCTCTTCTTCTTCCACATTGCTTAATACATATTCTTACCATTACTCTACCGAAATCAACATTGAATCGAACTCGATCTTTTCTAGTTTGATTCTCTATCACTATCTCAACAAGGTTCTCAGTGCTATTCAGAGTTATAGGCTTCTTTGTAATCTGTTAAGTGAGAAAAGTGAGATTGTGGCCTTGAAAATCAATCAAGCAAGATAAGGTGTGATTGTAGCCTTGGTAAATCAATTAGGTAAACTTGTGGCTCGGAAATCAAGTATCTCTACCCAGAGGATTTTGATTCTGGAGGGTGTACCTCATAGCCTTGAAATCGAGGGTGTAATTGTACAATTGCTTTTGAAAGGAAATCCGTACTTGTGTTGCGGGACTGGATGTAGGGTAACTCCGAACCAGTATAAAATCCGATGTGTTCTTTCCTTTAATGTTTTTTTACTTTATTTCTGCATTTGTGTTTGTTTTTTTGATCATATATGTGTCTATATATTACATACATCTATGTTCAATTCAACATAAATTCAAAAAGATTTAGTAATTCTTTATAAACACTATTCACCCCCTCCTCTAGTGTTAATCCTAACCTTAAAATCCATAATCCACATTTCTTTCAATTGGTATCAAAGCAAGGTTTTCAAAGTTTCATAATCTGATTTTTGAAAAGGTTTTTAAAATGGCTATATTTGTTAATACTAGTTTAGAAATATTCAAATCATCATTGTTTCATGAGTCTGCATATAATCAATATTCAAATTCAAGTTATCTACCAAAATTGTTTGATGTGCAGGAATCATGCTTTATGGCTGTTGAGGAATCAATTCACAACGGACAAATTGTGCAGATCAGAAAGAACAAATGGATACTTGATAGTGGATGTTCTAGACACATGACTGGTAATATAGATATACTGAATGATATTATATACAAAGATGGAGGACTGGTTAACTTTGGATACAATTCAAAAGGATATGTGATTGGCATCAACAAAGTCGGTAACTTTAAAACTCCTATTCTTACTAATGTTTTGCTAGTTAAGAATCTAAAACATAATCTGCTAAGTATAAGTCAACTCTGCGATAAAGGATATAAAATTAAATTTGAAAAAGATAAATGTCACATCGAAGATAATAATGCAACCATAATATTTGAGGTAGTCAGGAAAAAGAATATTTATATTCTTAGTATGAAAGTTTCAAATGATAACCTATGTCTGTTGGCAAATACAAGTGACCCTTGGATTTGGCATAAGAGATTTGGGCATTTGAATTTTAAACTCTTATCTAGACTGTCTAAACATGATCTAGTAAGAGGTCTCTGTAAAATGAATTTTAAAGTAGACAGTTTATGTGATGCATGTCAATTAGGAAAACTTATAAAAAGTTCCTTTAAATTAAAAGATATGATTTCAACTTCAAAACCTCTTGAATTACTTCATCTTGATTTATTTGGTCATCTCAAAGTCTGTCAATAAATCATAGTAAATATGTTTTTGTAATTGTAGATGATTATTCTAGATTTACATGGACAATATTTTTGAAACATAAAAGTGATACTTTTGAATGTTTTAAGATCTTTTCAAAAATAATTCAAAATCAATTTTCTCTAAAAATTATAACTATTCAAAGTGATCACGGTGGTGAATTTGAAATGAAAAGTTTGAGGAATTCTGCAATAAAAAGGGAATAACTCATCATTTTTCATTTCCAAGTACTCCATAACAAAACGAAGTAGTAGAACATAAAAATAGGACGATTCAAGAGTGTGCGAGAACTATGCTTTCAGATAGTAATTTACCAAAGAATTTTTGGGCAGAAGCAGTTGCTACCGTCTGTTATATTTTAAATAGAATTTTAATTGTACCTCTAACTGATAAGACATCTTATGAACTTCTTTATTCCAAGAAACCTGAAGTATCTTATTTCAGAATTTTTGGAAGTAAATGCTTTATTGTAAATACAAAAGATAATTTAGATAAATTTGATCCTAAATCAGACAAAGGAATCTTTATCGGATACTCTAATAGAAGTAAAGCCTACAGAGTGTTTAATTTAAAAACTAACACCATTGAAGAAACAATGCATGTTTCATTTGATGAAAATTTCAAAAATTTTGAAGATACAAATGATGAAGAGGATTTAATCACTCAAAATCAAGAATCAGTTGAAACTAATAATGAAATTAATCATCCTAATAAAAGGGCTAAACTTTTAAAAGATCATCCTATAGAAAATATACTAGGAGATATGCAATCTGTTGCTAAAACTAGAAATCAACTAAGTCAAATGAGTAATGTAGCTTTTATATCAACTATTGAACCCAAAAATCCAAAAGAAGCATCAACTGATGATTCATGGATTTTGGCTACGCAAGAAGAATTAAATCAATTTACTAGAAATGATGTTTGGGAACTTGTTTCTAGACCTGAAAATAAAACTGTAATTGGAACTAAATGAGTTTATAAAAATAAAATGAATGAACAAGAAGAGGTAGTTAGAAATAAAGCTCGATTAGTCGCTCAAGGTTATTGTCAAGAAGAAGGAATAGATTTTGATGAAACCTTTGCTCCCGTAGCAAGATTGGAAGCCATTATGATTCTACTTGCTTTCGCAAATCATAATAATTTCAAATTATTTCAAATGGATGTTAAAAGTGCCTTTTTAAATGGATTTGTAAAAGAAGAAGTATATGTTGACAACCACCACTTTTTGAAAATGATAAATTACCAAATCATGTTTACAAACTTAAGAAAGCATTATATGGTCTAAAACAAGCTCCTAGAGCCTGGTATGATAGATTAAGATCTTATTTATTGCAATCAAAATTTGAAATTGGTAAAGTAGATAATACTCTTTTTATTAAAAGAAATAAAAATGATATTCAACTAGTACAAGTTTACGTAGATGATATCATTTTTGGATCAACTAATTTTAAAATGAATAAAGAATTTTCTGAAAAAATGACAAAAGAGTTTGAGATGAGTCATATGGGTGAATTAAATTTCTTTTTAGGATTACAAATAAAACAATTAGATAATGGTATCTTTATTAGTCAAGAAAAATATGCTAAAGACCTAATTAGTAAATTTGGTTTGACTACTGCGAGTGGAAAACCCACTCCCACGGCAACCAATGAGTACCTTGGTAAAGAAGATCTCTCGAAAGATGTAGATCAAAAATTATATAGAGGAATGATTGGATCACTACTCTATATTACTGCCAGTAGACCTAATATCATGCATAGTGTTTGTCTCTGTGTCAGAGATCAATCCCAACCTAAAGAGACCCACTTAAAAGCCTAAAACGAATCATAAGATATGTTAAACACACATCTGATTATGGTTTATTTTACCCTAATAATGATTCTTTTGACTTAATATCTTACTGTGATGTTGACTATGCTGATTGTAAATCAGACCGAAAAAGTACAAGTGGGACTTGTCACTTTTTGGGGCATTCTCTGGTTTCTTGGCTTAGTAAAAAGCAAAACACAGTTTCTTTATCAACAACTGAAGCAGAGTATATTTCTGCTGCTTTGGCTTGTTCTCAAGTAATATATATGCAACAAACTTTAGAATATTTTGGTTTAAAATTTTCAAAATCACCAATTTATTATGACAATACGAGTGCGATAAATTTATCTAAAAATACTACTCAACATGCTCGAACTAAACATATTGATATCAGACATCATTTTCTCAAAGATAATATAAGTAAGAAAGTAGTTACTCTCGATTATATCAGTTCTGAAAATCAAATTGCTGATATTTTAACAAAACCCTTAAATGAATCAATTTTTATTAAATTAAGAAGAGAATTAGATATTTGTTCTATAACTGAAATATAAAATATAAATAACAAGTATAGTTAATAATTAATATTAAAATCAAATAGTAAAAATAAAAAGGACCACGTCGACAACCCCCATATACCCATGTCGACATACAACGTTTTTAAATTTTGAAATTTTTTCCACCAAAATTCAAAATAATTGGTTATATATTCTTCACATTTTCGAAATTTTATTCATCCTTTCTGTTATCTCTCTGTTCTTCTCTCTGAAATCAAATAATCAATGGCCTCCTCTTCCAAATCAAACGTAAAATCAACTTTTTCGTTCCCCTGTCCTACGTCTGGTCCATTTCAACGTACTACTCTCGCTCGTGTGACTAAAATAGAGGACTCTCTGAAGGATGCACTTTAGATGATGACTGAAATTCAAATGATTCAACTCTGTATGGCAAAGGAACAAGAGAAGCATTTATAATGGATAATCAAGCCAACCCTATCTTGATTGATGAAGATTCTTCACTCAATCAGGAGGCCAGCAAAGGAGAAGAAGAACCCATGGAAGAATCACACGCGGAGGATGTTGACCAAGTCGTGTGTGTTGGAGAAGTGTGTTTTGACAAGAATGGGAATCTTGTTGAACAACGTGGAAATTTCTGTTTCCACTATCCAAACTGTTCGATTCATAGATCTCCTATGTTTAAAAACACACATTAGTTTCTTCTCCTTCTTTACCATTGTTGTTTATTCCTTCTTACGTTTACAATGAAAAATGTACATACAACTATATGATTAATAAATTAATTGTGTTCTTATATGTGTTCTTCTTATTAATACATATAACTATACGGTTATTATATACTTAAGATAGTTAGTAGTTTAGGATTAGATTTATTATTAGATCTAAGTGTTGATTATTTATGATAACACTATCATTATAATCACATATAATATTAGAATTAGGGAGAGTTATATAGTTTGGAGTTATAAAGTTTAGAGTTTGTTTTAGTTGATGACAAAGGTGGAGAAATATAGGCATAGATTAAAAGGGAGTTATTAGTTTTAAGGGGAGTTATTAAGATAGAAATAAATATTTTATAAACAAAGGTTGTCATCATCAAAAAGGGGGAGATTATTAGTCCGTGAGATGATGGTTTTGATAATAACAACCTTATAATAGATTATAAAATATAAATACTAACATTATATGTTTAGATAAATAGGTATATGCACGATTTAACCATGCAGGTACCAGGAACGAAGATTGTACAGTATAGAGATTCAACATATCAAGATTGAAGACTCATGAGTATCAAGATTATCAAGAGTTCAAGAATTGAAGTAATTTATTCTTTAATTCGAATTTTTTTTAAAACTCATAGAAAAGCACTGGCATCTTAAAATCCAATTTATTCGTGGAATGGAATCCACTTCGAGCCTATTAAAGGGATGGAACCCTAAGTACGATGGAACCTACGAAAAATCTAGTAAAACATTGTTTTGTATCCACTAATTTTAATTCAAATGATTTTACAAATTATCTTGTTTTCAAAATGATTTCAAAAATTTCCTTTTAAAAGATTCAAAACCCTCTATCCTGATTTTAAATAATTTTAGTCTCAAAATTATCTTTAATTTCAAAGTCAAATTACTCCTAATTTTAAACTATCTTTTAATATAATATATTTAACTTTTAAATATTTATACTTAAGATTTAAATATAAAATTATAGTTAAATTCTATATATATTAGTCTCTATATTTACTTATGAATTATAACTATAGCCAAGTATATTTATAAAGTTTTAAATAGTTTTAATATAAGATAAATGTTATTTTCAAAGAAAATCAAATCATCGAAAATTGCTTTGGGATGTCGACATGCCTATGGTGACCATGTCGACATGGTGTCAGTTGAGTTCAAAATTTAAATTTCAAAAGAAGTGTCTATTCGCCATAACTCTTCATGAATGGACATGGCTGTTGTTCTTCTATAAATAGGGGTTAGTTTCAACGAATTTCATATCAGATTTTCTGGTTTTTCACTCCTCTTCTTCTTCCACATTTCTTAATACATATTCTTACCATTACTCTGCCGAAATCAACATTGAATCGAACTCGATCTTTTCTAGTTTGATTCTCTATCACTATCTCAACAAGGTTCTTAGTGCTATTCAGAGTTATAGGCTTCTTTGTAATCTATTAAGTGAGAAAAGGTGTGATTGTGGCCTTGAAAATCAATCAAGCGAGATAAGGTGTGATTGTAGCCTTGGTAAATCAATTGGGTAAACTTGTGGCCCGGAAATCAAGTATCTCTACCCAGAGGATTGTGATTTTGGATGGTGTACCTCATAGCCTTGAAATCGAGGGTGTAATTGTACAATTGCTTTTCAAAGGAAATCCGTACTTGTGTTGCAGGACTGGATGTAGGGTAACTCCGAACCAGTGTAAAATCCGGTGTGTTCTTTACTTTATTTCTTTTACTTTATTTCTGCATTTGTGTTTGTTTCTGTGATCATATATGTGTCTGTACATTGCATACATCCGTGTTTAATTCAACATAAATTCAAAAAGATTTAGTAATTCTTTATAAACACTATTCACCCCCCCTCTAGTGTTAATCCTAGCCTTAAGATTCGTAATCCGCATTTCTTTCAATTCACATCCATAGAACATTCCAAATCATCATCAACACAGGCATAAACATTAAGAAGATCAGGTTTAAAAATAAGGTTTGCTCACCTGTACAGAAGGCAGGGCACAAGGAAGTATTTAGGCCTGCTTTTGAATTTTTTTATCTTGAAATTTTGTTTTTGATGGATGTGAGTTGATCTGTTATGATTTTGATATGCTGCCTTGAATCTGAACTTGATTCATGCTGAAGCTTTGAAGAAATGAAAGTTGTTTGATGTTGAATCTGCTCTTACTTAAAACATTGAATGGCTCAAGTTGAAATGCTTCAGGCTTGCAATTGTCTGATTGCTTTTGTTTTAATTTTAGTTGCTTCAGGT
Source organism: Allium cepa (assembly GCA_030765085.1). Classification (NCBI taxonomy): domain Eukaryota; kingdom Viridiplantae; phylum Streptophyta; class Magnoliopsida; order Asparagales; family Amaryllidaceae; genus Allium; species Allium cepa. The sequence continues at coordinate 38,292,044 of CM060935.1, read as the reverse complement.
TGTTTGGCCTTTTCTTTGTTTCCAATTTAAATTTGATTCAAATCCGGGATCGTTACAGATTTTCCCCCTTAAGAAAATTTCATCCTCGAAATTTGCAAGGAAGACAACCAAGATGGATATACGAAGATAGAGAAATAGTTTTTAGATCAACCGAGATATCTATTCTGCATTTGGCTTACCAAATCAGAATATCAACAATATGAGAACAAACTCATTCAATATTACACAAGATACTCGGGTCACTAGATTTACGAAATATACAGGGGATTGGTTAGTTCGAAGGGATAACCATTCGAAGAATATATCGAGACCCATACGATAGATAAATGGATTTAATCTTCCACAGTTCTCAAGAACTAGTTATGTATTCCAAACTTAAGTCAGAACACCCAAAAGTATATATAACTTGTTCCTCTTCAGACTTTGATCTTTCACAAGAAATTACAACAGAATTTCAAATTTGGTTGAAATCGTTTTATCGATATAAATCTTCATATTTTATTAACCAATTTATTTCAATTTAAAATTTCCAATTCATTTGAAGTTAAGACTGAAGATGAGAATAAGAAATAGAATTTATCTACAATGATTCTCCAGGGCAGCATCACATCGTAGCTCCTTCTTGTAGCTGCCACGAAGACATTAGAGAATTGGAATTGAATCAAGGGAGATCGATAGAGAAAGTTGTTTCCTGGTTGTTGCAGGAATTGATCATTTGCAGTGGTACTTCCATGTCCCCTACCTCGTCCTCTTCTTGCACTCACACTCACTATCAGTGGATAATAAAAGAATTTACCGAGGCACACGAACGGATATCTTAGGGAATACTCATTCTAGGGTATACTTCACCCTATCTCAAATGACCTACCTAATGAGTTATACTCCTAAGCTAAAGTTTCAACCTTCAGCTCTGATACCAATTATAACGACCCTAACTCGACCTTCGAAAATCGGCACCCGTACTTCACTTATACTCGAATGCCGCAGATTCAAACGCTGAATCTGGCTCGCCGGAGGTTATAACACATTAAGTACAACAACACAGCAGAAGAAAAAGAATAATATCATTGATACACAACAGTATTTTATACAACACATTTGATATAACTGACTATCATTATATCAAAGATAGAGGCAAGACAATAACAGAGACAACAGCAGTGGAAAGACAATGTCTTCAATGCCAAACTCCAAAAACTCCATCAATCCAAAGCTAGCTCGAACCTCCATCAAGTTGTACTAAGCAAGGTCAGTCATCCAAAGACTGAAGAAGATTCCAGAAGACTGAAATCTACCAAACCAAAGACTTCGAAGGCTATCGAATCTACACCTATTATTTGATTATCTGAAAAACCCAACTCTAAACTGCCTGTGTGGAAAATTGTGGGCACCAAAGTTTATAAAGGGAATAATAAACTCCAGGTCAGTCATGGGACTGGTATGAGCAAACAAAACAGTTTTATCTTTAAAACAAACAATAAAAGATTTCAAAATTTAAATCTGCAATGCTTTTTGGAAAATGAAACTGCCATAAGGCCTCCCGCCATACACACAATGCAAGCGCACACTTGGAGGGGATTTCTCCTTATGACCGATATTATTACTAGTGCACAGTGGAAAACATTTCGAAAGTATAATATTAATCGGTACCATTATATTATGCCAGCTATAGCTACCACCTGAGGTGGCAGGTTATACAATTGCAATCGTAAAAGATGCGTATTGGAGATTGGATTTCCGATAAATGGTCAGGCAAAGGAACTTCCTGGGCCACATGGGTACGCCTTTGGAGGGATGCCCCGAGAACCTAATCGGATCTCTGCCAACACAAGGCCTGGTTACCTCTGAACTAGGTAGCTACTGACAAAAGTATGCCATCCGTCCGTCGTAACTGACCTTTATCCCAGGATTTCCCAACAACCATAAAGTAATAAATTTGCAGTAACCACATAGGTTAAGTATCTGGGCTCCATACCATGATACCACCTCTATCCAGAAAGAAATGAACATACCCTCAGGGGGCGCTACCCCCAAATAACCTTGTTGCATTTTTCTTGTTTCGACCATTCTTGGTTGTGAGGTTCGTCGAAGTCTCGTCCACAAAGCTACGCTTTTTCACAAAATCCATGCTTCGATCAACAACACTTCGTATGCCACATTACCAAATTGGAAATGTATCACTAGTAACCATCAACTGCATAACCTCTGAGCTCGTACGTCTCAAAGAAGGGTGTTAAACTAAGAGAATAAATTCTTCACCACCAAACAGAAATGTATTTGATAGAAACTGGTTTTACATCTCAAAGTGTAACGTCAGACATACATCCATACAAGTCTGTTCCGGATTCGTTCGAACCGAACGCACTTCAAAAGAAGCCTTTGCAATCCAGATAATCCCTAATCACGTCTGGACTCCCCATTACATATGGGGATCTCTATACCGGGGACCAGTCGGTGCAGAGACATTCGATGAGTTATCCTTTCGCTTTCGAAAATATCTGGTCTTTACCACCGGTCTTCAAATGCTATCCATAACGTCGTATCATTATTCGGAATGGGTTTTATGACATAAAGGTCCTCTCCCGGCTAAATGGAATAATGAGCGCAATATTTAAAAATATATGGATATATGGATCTCAGTTAAGTTACAACTTGTTATCCAAAACAAATGGTTTAAACAAATTACCATTTTTAAATCTTTTTAAACAAAAAGATTCACTTCACAAAGTTCACCCATCTTTCACAAAAATTATTTCATAGCTTTCCAAAACAATTTCCCTTTCAAACTGGATTAACTCATCAATCTTTAAATCAAAGATTTAATCCATAGCTTTCAAAACTATTTCCAAAGATTCATTCATAACTTGGAAAACCATTTTCATTTCAAACTTGAAATCCTTTCAACACAAATTGGAAATTCCTTCCTTATATAAAAGCTTTTATTATTTGAAAACAAATAGTTTTCGTTTTCGGAAAAATCCGATTTCGTTTATACAAGTTAAAGTCCTTGGGTTAAATTCAAATTCCCAAAACAATACGTTTTAAAATGGTTTAAAACCCATATAAACACATTTATAACTTGTACAACATTTTTAAACCATAATTTCTAAACGCAGAATTCAATTTCAAAATTTGAATTTAATTTCAAATCAATATTTAAATTTGAAAACCTAATCAAGTTATTCAAAATAACTTTTATTTTTAAAACTCCTTTTCAAAAGCTTTTCACACTTAATCTAATTCCATTTCCAAAATCATTTGGATTCAAAATTCAACTTTCAAAAAATAATATTTAGATTTCAAGAATATCTGTGACTTAACCAATTTCCTCGTGCAATCCATATTTGGGTGTGTATAGTGTAGTCCAGGGGTTTTACAAAATAGTGCAACAACATCAATCATCACAGATTCAATCATATCAATATCGATAAGAGGTATATTCCTATAACGCTTATCTCCATTCACAGATAAATAATATAAATTTATCACAGATGAATAAATTGCATTCATCACAGACAAATAAATTACATTCATTATAGCTCAAATCAAAACAAAACATCATACATCAGGGATATGAAACAATTCAATCATTCAATAAAATCCAAACATCCATAAGTAAGCTCAATTAATTATCTGATTTAAATCAGATAAATTACTAAAACTAGTTAATTAATATTAATTAATTACAAACCATTTTGATTAATTATCCTTTAATCATTTATTAATTAACTTTTAATTAATAAATTAATTGATCTTTAATTATTAATTAATCAATCTTAATTATTCATTAATCAACCTTAATTAATAAATGAATCAACCTTAAATTACTAAATAATTATTCTTTAATTATTTAATTATTCTTTAATTACTTATCCTTTATTAATTCTAAAAAAAGTGAGTATCCTTAATCATTTTCATTGACTAATTAAGGAATTAATTATCCTCAAATTAAATTACTTTAATTAGTTAATCACATTAATTAATTATTGTTTAAACACTTGATTTATCAACTTTTAATCATTAATTAATTATTTTAATTAAGTAATCATTTTTAAGTAATTAATTATCCTTTATAAATAAATATTAATTATATTAATTATTCTTTAATTTAATCACAAAAATTAATTAACCTTAATTTAATTACACAAAGTAATTAGATTTAATTTAATTACACAATGTAATTATTCATCAATTATCTTTAAGAGCATTTAATCTTTGAACTTTTAATAAAACAAAATTATTATTCTATAAATTAACTTAAGTTAATTTACAACTAAAAACATTTTATCTTTTTATTCAACACTTAATTACATTCCCAAAATAAGTTTGAAATAACTTACAGATTTAAACAAATCACATAATTTATATTTTTTTTCTTTTCTCTTTTCCAAATGTTAAACAAAACATTTATTTTGTATAAAAGAAATTTATTTAAGAAAAGATCTAAACTAGATTTATTTAAAGATTTAAAACTTGCCTTTGTTTAACCTTGAAAACTGTTTAAAATACTTGCTTCGGGTTTAACCCAGCTCTTACCCGAGTCCTGCCTCGAGATTTTCCCCCTCTTTTTTTCCAAACTTAGTTTAGTTTTAAGTTTAAATTTAAAAAAACATGTAAACACTCACGAAGACGAACCTGAGCTGAACTCTCCTTTTCCTGAGTATTCCCTCGAGTCTCCCTCCTTCTTCTTCTTCTTCTATTCTTCCAGACATAAGGGTGCACGTATACGTGCAAAGATGATCGAAGCTTCTCCAATCATCGCTACGAGCATCTACGCATCGCCTATCTCCCCTTAAATCGATACGACCACTTAGATTCGATGGATTCGACAGGAATCGAAATCGAGCTGTATGATCCATTTACTGGAACTAACAAGATCACCTAAAAAGCCTCATGTAGCCACCGCTGATCACCAGGAAGTCTGAAACTCAAACCGCTACCTCGCCGTAACACAGCGCATCGAACTCCCCTAGGCCGGTTCAACTCGATACATCAATGACCACGAATTTGCCTCACACCTCTCGTTGTTCAAACCTGACATCGAACCCTAGTTCGACGTCATGCCATCACCACAACCACCTTGAAACCATCTACTATTTTTCCGAGGACCCCCAACCTCCACCCACCTACGGCTTAATTCTCGACGAACATGGCTTCGCCGATCGACGACAAATTGCAATAATACCAATTCTGATCAACTAACAATTCTTATCAAATTCCAAACTTAAAAATCATGGTATCCATATCAGTATTCATGTTTTTCCTATAAGAATAAGATTACAAAATCAAAACACGGATTCATGTTCATTGATTTTCCTTATTTTAGAAGACGATCACTGAAATTTTCTATTTTCCCATAATCTATTTGTTAATTATACTTAATTATATTTTAAAAAATATAATTTTGTTATTAAAAACAGATATTCTTTAGAGATCATTACCTAAAACAATTTGTACAAAGTGATATGGTTTTTCTTATGAGGAATTCTTGCCTGAAGAACAACATAGAGGTGTAATTGCATATACTCAGACATGCATACATTAATCTACCTATATATATATACACATATTTACAGATATATTTTCATCTATACAAACTTTCATCTATACAAACATTTTATAATCACATAACAAGCATCTATCATAGGCAGATCAAGGTACATTTATATATAAGGTGAAGAGTTTACTCACTTGATGTTGAACAGAGCCTGCAATCTGAATTTTTCTTCTGGAAATTTTGGGTTTTATTTCTGAACTCTGAATTTGTTTTAGTTACTTATATTGAATTGCCTTTGAATCTGAAGCTTGTTGTTGAGATTCCAGGTTTTGATTTTTGAACTGCTGTTTTGCTTTCCTAGTTTCCAGGTTTTGATGTTGAGGTGATATTCAGATTTACAGCTTCCAGGCTTAAAGAAATTTAAAAACAGATTTGTATTTGCTAACTTCAGGTTTCTGATTTGAATTTGCTTCTTGTTATTGATTTACTTGTTGCTTGAACTTTGTACAACCGATATTTGTTTTTAAAATATATGCCGACCTTTATGCTCAATCATGTTTATATATACTTATACAATCATATTCACATCCATAGAACATTCCAAATCATCATCAACACATGCATAAACATTAAGAAGACCAGGTTTAAAAAATAAGGTTTGCTCACCTGTATAGAAGGCAGAGAATAAGGAAGTATTTGGGCCTGCTTTTGAAATTTTTTTTTATCTTGAAATTTTGTTTTTGATGGATGTGAGTTGATCTGTTATGATTTTGATTTGCTGCCTCGAATCTGAGCTTGATTCATGCTGAATCTTTGAAGAAATGGAAGTTGTTTGATGTTGAATCTGCTTTTACTTAAAACATTGAATTGCTCAAGTTGAAATGCTTCAGGCTTGCAATTGTCTGATTGCTTTTGTTTTAATTTTAGTTGCTTTAGGTTGTTTGGCCTTTTCTTTGTTTCCAATTTAAATTTGATTCAAAACAGGGATCGTTATAATATATGAGGCTGAAGAGTCTATGGGTAGCTCATTCTCGAAATGAAATAAACAATATGGAAAGGAGTAGCCCACCTAGTAACCCAGAAGCACAAGATGGTCATAAGTAACCTATGAAATCTAGACTCGACATAAAATCATAAGAATTTTTTACCAAAGGGACTAATATGTTAAAAGCGTAGCATACTTTTCAAAGGACCGAACCTGGAAGCCTAAACAAAAAAGGCCAATATAACATAACACCTTGCTTACTTGTCTATAAGTATAGATTATCAAGTAGGCACCGAAGATTGAAGGTTACAATATGCCAGATGACTAAAGCCTTAGGAGACAATATCAACCTAAGAGAATGTGCAAAAATACTATGATACTATGAAATCATTAATATCTACATGTATGTTTCAAATTTGGCTAAGGGAAAGGCATCCACACTGTATATGTCAGCAATCGACATGTGATACTCAAATCAAGCATGTGATACTCAAAGCAAGCTAAATCAGTGCCAATTTTCAACAATCTAATGTATCAACCCAGATATGCAAGTCACGTCATCGATCTACACCCTTTCCTAAAAACTTTAAATAGACGCTGATCCCAATGTAGAATGTAACGACCCGTAAATTTCGACAATTAAATTTGTTAGTTAAGTAAGATTTTGTAAGTAAATTTAGTAGAAATATAGAGGTGATAAATTAATATTGGAATGAACGCTAAATTAAAATGTAGAAATGGTAATTAAAACCTATTTATAGTATTTGGAATAAAATTCAAATGAATTAAGAAGTAAAAAGATTCTATCCTGGATATAAATTGAATATGAGAAATTTGAGGAAAGTATTAGATTGATTTAATGTAATAAAAGATTGTTGACAGTAATTGGAACGAATTAGGGAATTCTGCAAGTTAATAATTTATAAACTTGAATGAACATTTCAATCTAATAAATAAATTCAAATGTAGGACTTATTTATAAGTGTAAATTTATGGGTATGATAACAAATTTGTATGAATTACCTAATTAATTGGTCAATTAATTTATTAGAAATCAAACTCATTTAAATGGTAAGTAATTATAATGTGTTATTGATATAAACGTTACTAATTATTAATATAGTAACGGAAGTGGAAATGAAATTAATAGGAACGTATTTTAAGGTAGTAATTGCATGTAGATTTATGAAATGGAGTTAATGAAAAATAAGTGGAATTGAATTTTACGTTACTATGAATTTAAAGGAATATGTGGTAATTGGATAGAATCAATATAAGACAACAAATGCAATGATTGTGAGTTAATAATAAGTGTGAATAGGAAAATGATTGTTATGGTAAATGAATGGAATTCAAAATTGTTGGAAAAGGTAAATGGGTACTTGGAAATAAATTTAAACGGACTTAAATATTAAATTTATTTAATTAATATATATAATTAATAATGATTAAACAAAAACCAATACTCGGTAAATATCTATAATATTTGAGTGGAAATAATATACTTATAAATGTGGGATTAAGAGTTTTACAACAATTATTATGAGTTATATACTTAGTTCATACAATTAAATTGGAAATCATTGCAATAGATATAAATCAAATGTTACGTTAAATAAATTAAGGTAATAAATGGGGAATAACGTAAATGTCCTTCATAATATGATGATTTGTGAATAAAAAGAATGGAAATAAAGTTTTATTAATATATCAAAAATTAATTTATGATAAAAAGGTTAATTGCAATTAAATTAGTTAAATATTTAAACGGGAATCAGGCTTTATTTATTTATTTTGATTTAAAATATGATAATTTGGATTTATTGCAATTACTTGAAATTAAATATATAATTTTACATTAATTGGAAATTTAGTTGAAATTGGAAAATATTCATGCAATAGCTTTGAACCAATGTTAATTTCATCCATTTGACTATAATGGATTGAATAAAAAGGAATGAATAGTGAATTCAATGGAATTATTGAAAAGTTAATTTATAATTTGATAAATATAACGAAATTTGAATTTACGCTGAAATTTATGATTGAATCAACAATTAATTGACATCTAAATTGGTTTAAATCACTGAGATTGATTAAGAAAACAAAACTAATAAGATTTGTAAAATTTGGAAGTGAAATTGAAAAAGTGATTTAATTAATGAATTTTTAATTTATTTAATTAATATAAAAATAGCCATTATGGCCGCTGACTCGGATTTCAACGAAACCAGTTTCATCGGATCCGTAACGGTGAATTATTGTAAGATTTCAAGTTTTGTCGCGATCGGGCTTGTCGTTTGATCGTACGAACGCGAACGCCTTGAAATCGATAAATTGAAATCAATTTGAAAATATTGATTTCAGCATAATGTGATAACCCGAGTTTTTGAGCATCTAATAGTTGGATAACTCTCCGGTTTAGAGATTGAACAAATAAGAATTTTGATAATAAAGAATATCTGAATATAAATAATAGAAACTGAATTTTTATATCTGGGAAAATACTATTATTTTCAAACAAATTAAATATATGTATTTTTATGTATATATTAGAAATAGGAAAAAAAATATTGGTTTGAATTTAATTTGTAATTTGAAATGTTAATTTGATTTAATACTGATATATAAGATTCAAATTAAAGGTTCATTTGTTTTAATATTTCTTTCATTTTAATTTTATCATAAGATAAAATTGTTTTAAAATTTTATATAAGGAGTTAAACTAAAGTTCTCAAATTTATAAACACATGTTATATAGATTTGAATCAAAAGCATAAGTTATTTGTTAATAAATGTTTATTTGAATTCACATGAATATTTATTGAAATCCAAAGCTTATTTATATAAAATAAATATGCCTTATAATCATGTAATATTTCATAAATATTTATATAAGGCTTAAATAAATTTAAAAAGAAAAGAAAGAAATAACATTTAAAACATTTATAAAACATTAGGAAAATACTTTTGTAAATATTAATTAAAACATCATAACACTTGTAAGACATTAATTTAAACATAAGGACATTTGTAAATCAATAAGCTTAGGTGTAAGAAAACTAAATCATCCAAGTGACAAATGTAATTATCCTAATAATTAAGTTTAAAATTTAAATTGTAAAATAAAAGCAAAGTTTTATTTTCAGCTAAGAATTTCTTTGTTCTATTCAACAAAGATCAAAAGAAAAAAATGAAAAAAACTGTATAACCTGGAACAAGAGTAAAATATGAAATTTCAAATCCTCTAATACAAACAAGCAAATCAGTTTCAACAGCTACAAGATTTTCAAATTAGGAAATATAGCAGCAGGATTTTGATTTTTATTCAACAAGCAATTTAAGAAAAATTCATCAACATGCAAAGCTGGAAATAAACTACAGCAAGATGTATTTCAACATGCAAATAAATTCAAGGCCGGGAAACAAAAATACAATTCTATCCTCTGCAATTTGTGAGTAAACTCTACTTGTTTTTAATCTAAATCTGAATGCATGAATTGAACTTAGAAGCATGATGAAAACTTGTTTGCATGCAGTAGAACTAAATATATTTAATTGCAAGTTTGGTGCCTGTGTTGAAATATCAGATGTTCATCTCTGTTTTTTTTTTTAAAAAGTATAGAGCATGGCTTTAATTAAAATTTCATTTTCTCTCATTCAAATTCTTGTTAGATTTAGATAATTAAACAAATATGTTTGGTTTGGATTAAACTTCTAGTCTCAAGCTTTTATTCCAAATTCATAACAAAACCCAAATTTGAATCAGAGCAGTTTTCAGGCATTATATTTTCAAACTAAGAAGACTGTTTCTCTGCATTTTCAATTTGTGAGTAAACTGTTATCCTTTAAAATGCTAAATTCGGTATGAAAATTTATACTTTTGAATAAACTCTCTTCACAAGGTTTCAAATCTATTAATTGTTCGAGTGGCTGTAAATATTGACTATGTTTATATATATGTGTGTGTGTGTGTGTGTGTGTGTGTGTGTGATATGGAATGCATGCTTATGTCCAGGCATATTCATGCCTCTGTTGAAATTTACAGAGAAGTTTGCATTAAAAAAAATTATATTCCTTTCCCTGATTTCCTTGGAACACTTGATGTTTTAAGGAATTGTGAGTGTTGTCATCATACAAATTCTAAAAAAAAAATATAAATCTAATAAACAATTTATCTGAAAACTGTAAATTTACAGTGTAAACCAAATTGTAGTGAAAAATAAACATGTTTAATTCTGGAATTTAAACATGCAGAATCAAATGTTATATGAAATTAGGAATTTTAGAAGTTAAATTTTAATTTTTAGTAATCTAAGTTTTGAGAAATTTACAGAGGAATGTTTTCAGTTCAAAAAATTTTCTGCGTCGTTTTAGTCAACAAGAGTCAACGTGGCTTGACTGGAGGGTGCTGGTGTTTACCAGGGAGGAGTCGACCGTGGCACATTTGGGTATTTGAGCCTAGATTGGGTTAGTCAATCAAAATTAGGGTTTTAAGGATAGTAGTGGTTTTGTTGGCATCGAGAAGGAACCAAAAGTGGGCGACGCAACCGGAGTGGGTGATTTCGGGTGGGAAGGTAGCACAGTGAGGGATCATTCGAACTGTGAACACGGTGGAGGAGTTAATGGTCTGTCGCGAGTGCAGTTTGTAAATTGGTGGAGATAGGAGTTAATTTCAGTTTCAGGTAGTTTTGGAAAATTGACCGATTTTGATCAGGGGTGTAGCAGGCTCAATCAAGGCGGTGATTGTGATCTGGGGTCAAGGTGGGACTTGTCGGCGATGGAGCGGCGATGGGTTGGCTGGTGAAGTGGTTGTGCATGTGCACGTTCGTTACCGTGCACAGGTGATCCTAGTTTGGAACAATGTTCACGCGATCAAGGCTCTGTGTTTGGAGTGGTCTCGAGTTTGTTGTTGTAGTGTTCGTTATCAATCGATGCTGTTATTGTTTACTGGATTTGATCATGGGTGATCACTTTCGCGTGGATGAGGAAGAAGTTTGGATAGGGTTGGGTTCGTTGTTTTCGGGTTCGTACCGATGTGTTTGTTTGGGCTTTGGTCCAGTTGTCTTCGTGGGTTGTGAATGTGGAAACGGGATTTGTATGAGTTGGGCCAGGGGATTTCAAGTGTTGACTAACTGAAAGCAAGACCTTTCAAAATAAAATGGAATTTGGACTTAAAATAAAACAAAAATCCAAAATGAACTTACTTCCCAAAGTTTTAACGAATAGGTTCAGATGTTGAGTTTTTAATTAGTTTAAGTTCTCGAAGATTTTAAGCTTAATAAGTTTGAATTTAGTTGTCTTTAATTCATCTTGAGTGATAATTAATTTATTTATGTTTGATGAGTAAAGTTGAGTAATTTATTTTAAAATTAATCCTTATTTATTTAATCTTAATTAAGAAAATTGACTGACTAAAATAAGGTAATTGGTAAGTATGTATGATTAATTATCCGGTAATTAAGGATTAATTTAAAATTTTAATTTAGGGTTGGTTAGCTAATTGAGAATGGTTAATCAATTTAATGGCAAATGACTCGTAATTAACCAATGTTAATTAAGTTAAGTTGAATAACTAATTCATAATAAAGTAATTAATAAATTAATTACCTAATTGGGTTTAATGTGATCAGTTTGGATTAATTAGTTAAGTTTAATTAATTTTGAACACTTAATGATTGATGAATAATTACTCAATGTAACTAATGGGAGTGTAATTACTTAAAGAAGTAATTAATGGTAATTACGGAATGGGATTAATCAAGGGATTAATTAGAGGATAAATTAAGGATTAATTTATTCAATAAAGCAATTAAGGGTAGTTAAATTCTGGATATTATTAATCAAGGGAGATTAATAATTATGGTTAATAATTAATTAACGGAGTAATTAAAGGTTAATTACTATTTTTGGTTAGGGATAAATTAATTTGTGAAATTAGTTAAGGGATAAATAGAATGATATTGGAAGTCTTTGATTAATTGATATCCCTAATATGAGGTTTGTGATGTCCTGTGATGAGATATGTTTGATTTAAATTGTGATGATGGTTAACTATCAATATTAAATTGCAGTGAAAGAAATGATATCCTATTTGAAGTTAAATTGTATTTTACTTGTATAACTTGGGTTAAGATTGTGTTGAATTCAAAGAGACCGGAGTCGGGTATTAGTAGATACCCGAAACCACTTCGATTCTTTATAAATTGATATGTGAAATCAATTGGCTGAAATGGAATGGTTTATGTAAGTTGGACCATTTAATCTAAGTTGGCACTTAGAAATTGATGAGTGTAATAAGTGTTGTCTATACCGGACCTGTGAATTTGTAGAATTATTATGTGTTGCCCCGGGTTTTAAATAGGCTATTATTTTGGTGTATTTCATGTTAAAAGGGTTTACTCACGCTGGTTTCCAGCCTGACCCGGGTGTTACTTTGATGTAATGCTTGGGTCAGTCCGAGTATTACAGATTTTCGGGTAAGGACGTTCTGGAGCTCAGGAGGCGAGTTGGATGGCAGGGACGTATGGAGAGTTTCCTCTATGATATTGTATATATCTAAGACATATTAAATTGTATCTATCCAATGTTGTATAAAATTGTTTGTAACTCTGATATATCGATGTAAATTGATAGGTACAGTTTTTCTTTGGTATAACTATTATTTATGTGATATTATATTTTATCCGCTACATATGTGAGACTTTGGATTTGGTTTTCTGTTCTTCTTATTCTATCTCTTTCTTATTTTCTCTAACTATTTGAATTTTCGGGATTGAAAATTTAGGGTCGTTACATTTGGTATCAGAGCAGAAGGTTAAGCGAGAACCTTGGCTCTGGTGGGATACTCATTAAGGAAAGGGTCAATGGTACCCTATAATGAGTTGAGTATATAAATATGAGAGAGCGTACTTGTTATTTTCTTATATAAAGGATTTTAAATGATTTCAAAAGTACATGAATCTTATATAAGAAATAGATTATCTATTATATTAAGGAAATTGATTGTAGTATTAATTAAACTAAAAGTTATAGTAAGAATTAAGTGGTAATAATTACAACCAAATTGGAATTAAATTTAAAGACAAGTTTGAAATGGATTCAAACCGAAATTAAATCTTGAATTTGGGAAAGGTTTCAGGATAAGAATAATCAATTAATTTATGTAATTAATTAAACTTTATTTAATGAGATTAATTAATGGATAATAATTGGAATTAATAAATAAGGAGTTACTTAATGAAGTAACTGTAGGTAAGTAATTTAAGGGACAATTACTTAATGAAGGTAATTAAGAAATAAGTTAATTACCGAATGTGATTAATTAATGATGTAATTAATTTAAAGAAATAATAAATAATATTATTTATGGAAATTGAATGAAATGGTCCTATTTCAAACAAGAGTTGTTTGAAAATTTAAAAGAAATTTGTTTTGAATTAAAAACCAAAGGTAGTTTAAAATTTTAAAGTAAAATTTGGTATGTAAAAGAAGTTAATATGTATATATGTGAATATACATAATATCAAAGATGGTTTGAGATAAACTCTAAATATTGAGTTTTTAATTTGGAATTTGATGGATGTTTTAAAATGGAATTTTGAAATTTGGACTCAAAATTGAATTGTTTAAAAAACTTTAAGGGAAATTTGATTTAAAGGAATTAAATCAACATTTGAAGTATTAACTCGAATTTATATAATTCGAGATGATTTGGATTTGAAATTTGAATTAGTTCAAATTGAATTTGATTTGAATTAATTGAAATGGTGATTGAAGATGTATGAGTATAAGATTCAAAGGGAAAATTGAATTGGATTAATTGGAAACGATTTGAAATTGAAGTGGGTTCAATTTGAAATTAGTCCAAGTTGATTTGAATAATTTGGAATTATAATTAAAATTTGATAATTTTAAATTCAAATGGAATTTGAATTGAATTTGGATGGAAATCAAGAATAATTCAACTTGATTTGGAAATGGAGTTTGAAATTGAGATTAATTCAAACTGGAGTTGAAATGGATTGGAATTGAAGTGGGTTCAACTGAATGGATATTAGTCCAAAGTGATTGGAATAACTTGGGATTGTAATTAAAGTTGAATATGTTTAAAATTTAATAGAATTTGATTTAAATTTGAAAAGGAATAGAGAATTAATTCAACTTGAATTTGGAATAAATCAAGTCCAATGGAAATTGGAATTGTTTAAAATTGAATTGGGTCAATTTAAATGGAAGAGGAAATTTAAATTGAATTGATTGAGAATGAAGATTGGGAAGTGAACAGTTTTAACTCTGCACTATTTTGTTTTAATATAAACCTATTTTTCCAAGCTATTTATTACATATACAACCTTTCTTTTAAAAGCCAAACTATCTTATACTTGTTTTACAATTATTTTTGAAACTGTTTAACAATTTTCTAACTATTTTATAAACTAATTATTATTTTCAACTACTAATTACTATTTTATAGCTATTTTACAATTATTAAAAATTTCTATGACTATTTGACTATTTTTCAATTATTTTACAATTACTAAACTATTTAACACCTATTTTACAAACTAGTAATTATTTTCCAACTACTTATCTATTTTTAAAATTTTCAAGCTATTTCCTAAATAAACTAGTCAGAGTTCAAACTGTTATTGGTTAAATACCCAATCGAGATAAGAATGGAGGTGATAATCAAATGGATTGAAGCAATTGTGAGTAAGTGAAGGATAATAAAAATGAATGTGAATAGAAATGGAATTGATTTGGCTAATAACCAATAAAGATAAATACGTAGGGTGTACATATGTTATTTTATTCGCATAGTGATCTGATCCAGATTCGAGCACAGAATTTCGAGATAGTTATATCGATCCGAGTTGGAATTTTCCACTCGATTTTTGAAGACGAACCTGGATATGAATTGTTGATTGGTTCTGGATATTCTCTATCATGGTTATGACTATGCAAGGAGAATGACGGTTTCTGATCAAGAAACCAGATCTGTGTCCGCACTAGGAAGTCGGGTGGACAATACTAGTTTGGAAGTGAAATTGTGTGATCGAGTGAGCGATCAAATTGGTATGGCGTACGAATGATATGTGTACATCGTACGGATTTGAATGAAATTGATATTGAAGGGAGTAATCAAATTTGAATATTTGATTTTGAATAAACAAAGTTAAATATCTTTGTTTTATAAAATGAAACTCCCCTGTTGAATCCTTTGCAAGAAGAAAAGGATTTTGAAGGTGTTTTGAAGTATAAAAGGAGTTTATACAAGTTTGAAATGATCCAAAGTTTTAAAAGATTTTATATATCTAAATATATATATATAAAAGATCATATGAGGATTTTGGAAAAAGGGTTTTGGGAACCTTTGGATTTGGAAAAGGCTTTTGATTTTTGGGTAAAATCAATATGAGAATTTGGAAAGCCTAGTTTAAGAATTATCGATTTTGGAATAATCGATTTTGTGTAAAGGAGCTTTGTATGAGATCATACTAGGTGTATGATTTAAAGATACTGTATATATAGTATAAAATGTTTTGATGATGGCTCTGGGGAAAAAGGCGCTCCCTTGGAATGGACTTCTCAGGAGTACTACCGGGTGGTGCTGCCTTGAGCCCCGGGGGGGGTTCTAAAGTTGATCCTGTGAGGAGTCCGGACAAACTAGTTCCTGAGGACTTTTGGGTAGCGAAAGTCGAGGGCGCTGATGCCTACAGGGGCATTTGGGTTATGCTGTGACGACAGTGTAACTCGTTGTCACTGCGATCTACTGTGGGGACCATAGCGAAAATCGTGTGGAGGATGAGTGCCAACGGTCTACACTTGATTTTGCCGGGAAGGCAACGCAACATCGGTAGACTGCGATCTATGGTCAAGTGGAGTGGAGAAGTTTCATTCTTTTGGCAGCAAAATTCGAGGGCCCTGATGCCTACAGTCATATGGGTTTTTGCTGTGATAGCTACGTAACCCCAGTTGTAGCTGCGATCTGTAGCGGGTTCCATGGTGTAATCAAGGGGCGTAGAGTCCTACAATTATCTGTGGATTTTGTCGGGACGGCAACTTAACCATCGGGTTAATTGCGACCATGGATGGGGGTGATGATTTCCAGAGCATCCTCACCAAAGTTATTTCCTCTATTTTCAAAACTGCTTTCTAGATTTCCAATAAAAATTATTTTCCAAGTATTTTCTCTGGATGTTGAAACGGGTCTGCTAAGTACTTATAGATTTTTAGTTGTACGCCTGATCAACGTATGACCAAATTTCAATGAGAACAAGGATGGACTGGTTGAAACATCGAGTTATAAAAGTATTTTGACAAAACTATTTTGGAAATATTATACCGATTTTAAAAGTGTTTTAAAATGATCAAAGAATATTTTAACTGTTTTTAAAATATTTAATAAATTCTGGCTTCGTTCCTTTTCGAGGACGAAAAAATTCTAAGGGGGAGGAATGTGATAACCCGAGTTTTTGAGCATCTAATAGTTGGATAACTCTCCGGTTTATAGATTGAACAGATAAGAATTTTGACAATAAAGAATATCTGAATATAAATAATAGAAACTGAATTTTTATATCTGGGAAAAACTATTATTTTCAAACAAATTAAATATATGTATTTTTATGTATATATTAGAAATAGGAAAAAAATATTGATTTGAATTTAATTTGTAATTTGAAATGTTAATTTGATTTAATACTTTTGAAAATGATATAAAAGATTCAAATTAAAGGTTCATTTGTTTTAATATTTCTTTCATTTTAATTTTATCATAAGATAAAATTGTTTTAAAATTTTATATAAGGAGTTAAACTAAAGTTCTCAAATTTATAAACACATGTTTTATAGATTTGAATCAAAAGCATAAGTTATTTGTTAATAAATGTTTATTTGAATTCACATGAATATTTATTGAAATCCAAAGCTTATTTATATAAAATAAATATGCCTTATAATCATGTAATATTTCATAAATATTTATATAAGGCTTAAATAAATTAAAAAAAAATAACATTTAAAACATTTATAAAACATTAGGAAATACTTTTGTAAATATTAATTAAAACATCATAACACTTGTAAGATATTAATTTAAACATAAGGACATTTGTAAATCAATAAGCTTAGGTGTAAGGAAACTAAATCATCCAAGTGACAAATGTAATTCTCCTAATAATTAAGTTTAAAATTTAAATTGTAAAATAAAAGTAAAGTTTTATTTTCAGCTAAGAATTTCTTTGTTCTCTTCAACAAAGATCAAAAGAAAAAAAAATGAAAAAAACTGTATAACCTGGAACAAGAGTAAAATCTGAAATTTCAAATCCTCTAATACAAACAAGCAAATCAGTTTCAACAGCTACAAGATTTTCAAATTAGGCAATACATCAGTAGGATTTTGATTTTTATTCAACAAGCAATTTAAGAAAACTTCATCAACATGCAAAGCTGGAAATCAACTACAGCAAGATGTATTTCAACATGCAAATAAATTCAAGGCCTGGAAACAAAAATACAATTCTATCCTCTGCAATTTGTGAGTAAACTCTACTTGTTTTTAATCTAAATCTGGATGCATGAATTGAACTTAGAAGCATGATGAAAACTTGTTTGCATGTAGTAGAACTAAATATATTTAATTGCAAGTCTGGTGCCTGTGTTGAAATATCATATGTTCATCTCTGTTTTTTTTTAAAAAGTATAGAGCACAACTTTAATTAAAATTTCATTTTCTCTCATTCAAATTCTTGTTAGATTTAGATATTTAAACAAATATGTTTGGTTTGGATTAAACTTCTAGTCTCAAGCTTTTATTCCAAATTCATAACAAAACCCAGATTTGAATCAGAGCAGTTTTCAGGCATTATATTTTCAAACTAAGAAGACTGTTTCTCTGCATTTTCAATTTGTGAGTAAACTGTTATCCATTAAAATGCTAAATTCTGTTTGAAAATTTATACTTTAAATAAACTCTCTTCACAAGGTTTCAAATCTATTAATTGTTCGAGTGGCTGTAAATATTGACTATGTTCATATATATGTGTGTGTGTGAGATATGGAATGCATGCTTATGTCCAGGCATATTCATGACTCTGTTGAAATTTACAGAGAAGTTTGCATTAAAAAAAAATTATATTCCTTTCCAAGATTTCCTTGGAACACCTGATGTTTTAAGGAATTGTGAGTGTTGTCATCATACAAATTCTAAAAAAAAATATAAATCTAATAAACAATTTATCTGAAAACTGTAAATTTACAGTGTAAACCAAATTGTAGTGAAAAATAAACATGTTTAATTCTGGAATTTAAACATGCAGAATCAAATGTTATATGAAATTAAGAATTTTAGAAGTTAAATTTTAATTTTTAGTAATCTAAGTTTTGAGAAATTTACAGAGGAATGTTTTCAGTTCAAAATTTTTTCTGCGTCGTTTTAGTCAACAAGAGTCAACGTGGCTTGACTAGAGGGTGCTGGTGTTTACCAGGGAGGAGTCGACCGTGGCACATTTTGGTATTTGAGCCTAGATTGGGTTAGTCAATCAATATTAGGGTTTTAAGGATAGTAGTGGTTTTGTTGGCATCGAGAAGGAACCAAAAGTGGGCGACGCAACCAGAGTGGATGATTTCGGGTGGGAAGGTAGCACTGTGAGGGATCGTTCGAACTGTGAACACGGTGGAGGAGTTAATGGTCTGTCGCGAGTGCAGTTTGTAAATTGGTGGAGGTAGGAGTTAATTTTAGTTTCAGGTAGTTTTGGGAAATTGACCGATTTTGATCAAGGGTGTAGCAGGCTCAATCAAGGCGGTGATTGTGATCTGGGGTCAAGGTGGGACTTGTCGGCGATGGAGCGACAATGGGTTGGCTGGTGAAGTGATTGTGCATGTGCACGTTCGTTACCGTGCATAGGTGATCCTAGTTTGGAACAATGTTCATGCGATCAAGGCTCTGTGTTTGGAGTGGTCTCGAGTTTGTTGTTGTAGTGTTCGTTATCAATCGATGCTGTTTTTGTTTACTGGATTTGATCGTGGGTGATCACTTTCGCGTGGATGAGGAAGAAGTTTGGATAGGGTTGGGTTCGTTGTTTTCGGATTCGTACCGATGTGTTTGTTTGGGCTTTGGTCCAGTTGTCTTCATGGGTTGTGAATGTGGAAACGGGATTGGTATGAGTTGGGCCAGGGGATTTCAAGTGTTGACTAACTGAAAGCAAGGCCTTTGAAAATAAAATGGAATTTGGACTTAAAATAAAACAAAAATCCAAAATGAACTTACTTCCCAAAGTTTTAACGAATAGGTTCAGATGTTGAGTTTTTAATTAGTTTAAGTTCTCGGAGATTTTAAGCTTAATAAGTTTGAATTTAGTTGTCTTTAATTCATCTTGAGTGATAATTAATTTATTTATGTTTGATGAGTAAAGTTGAGAAATTTATTTTAAAATTAATCCTTATTTATTTAATCTTAATTAAGCAATTTGACTGATTAAAATAAGGTAATTGGTAAGTATGTCTGATTAATTATCCGGTAATTAAGGATTAATTTAAAATTTTAATTTAGGGTTGGTTAGCTAATTGAGAATGGTTAATCAATTTAATGGCAAATGACTCGTAATTAACCAATGTTAATTAAGTTAAGTTGAATAACTAATTCATAATAAAGTAATTAAGGAATTAATTACTTAATTGGGTTTAATGTGATCAGTTTAGATTAATTAGTTAAGTTTAATTAATTTTAAACACTTAATGATTGATGAATAATTACTCAATGTAACTAATGGGAGTGTAATTACTTAAGGAAGTAATTAATGGTAATTACGGAATGGGATTAATCAAGGGATTAGTTAGAGGATAAATTAAGGATTAATTTATTCAATAAAGCAATTAAGGGTAGTTAAATTCTGGATGTTATTAATCAAGGGAGATTAGTAATTATGGTTAATAATTAATTAACGGAGTAACTAAAGGTTAATTACTATTTTTGGTTAGGGATAAATTAATTTGTGAAATTAATTAAGGGATAAATAGAATGATATTGGAAGTCTTTGATTAATTGATATCCCTAATATGAGGTTTGTGATGTCATGTGATGAGATATGTTTGATTTAAATTGTGATGATGTGGTTATCTATCAATATTAAATTGCAGTGAAAGAAATGATATCCTATTTGAAGTTAAATTGTATTTCACTTGTATAACTTGGGTTAAGATTGTATTGAATTCAAAGAGACCTGAGTCGGGTATTAGTAAATACCCGAAACCACTTCGATTCTTTATAAATTGATATGTGAAATCAATTGGCTGATATGGAATGGTTTATGTAAGTTGGACCATTTAATCGAAGTTGGCACTTAGAAATTGATGAGTGTAATAAGTGTTGTCTATATCGGACCTGTGAATTTGTAGAATTATTATGTGTTGCCCCGGGTTTTAAATAGGCTATTATTTTGGTGTATTTCATGTTAGAAGGGTTTACTCACGTTGGTTTCCAGCCTGACCCGGGTGTTACTTTGATGTAATGCTCGGGACAGTCCGAGTATTACAGATTTTCAGGTGTGGACGTTCTGGAGCTCAGGAGGCAAGCTGAATGGCAGGGACGTATGGAGAGTTTCCTCTATGATATTGTATATATCTAAGACATTAAATTGTATCTATCCAATGTTGTATAAAATTGTTTGTAACTCTGATATATCGATGTAAATTGATAGGTACAGTTTTTCTTTGGTATAACTATTATTTATGTGATATTATATTTTATCCGCTGCGTATGTGAGACTTTGGATTTGGTTTTCTGTTCTTCTTATTCTATCTCTTTCTTCTTTTCTCTAACTATCTGGAATTTTCGGGATTGAAAATTTCGGGTCGTTACACATAACTTCTTTCTACGATGGAATTTGGACGTGAAACTTTTTCCATCGCGTTTAAAATATTTTAAAGCACCTATTTTAATATATGGGATTACCCAATTTCGTTCCGGGGTCAAAACGGGCTTTTCGAGGCATTATTTTCATTTCAAATCAATTTGATTTTAACAATAACCTACGAAAATGATGGAATTGGGCTTTGTAACCAGTACCATTGCGTTCAGAAGGTCTTTTTATGTTAGGATAGCCTGTCAGCATGCTTAAATTGGAGTTCGGGCTGTTTTCGGACCTAACTATATAAATACGACACGCATCACGAAAAATAATAATATAATATTTCCAAACCCTAAATTTTTTTTATAGCCGCCATCTCCTCCTTCTACAACCATGAGCTCTCTATATTCCATCCTATTTTTCGCTCAATCCATTCATTGTTTCACGACGTCGTCAATAGAGGAATTGTAGAGCTCTCCGTCCTCTTTACATCCATATGGTTACTTCAACCTTTAGGCGATCGATTTCGCCAGAAATTGAGGAATATGCGGCTGTGGTTCGTACGGCAGAGGTGACGCTAGGGGACGCCGGAGGTGGCCGCGTTCTAGGGGGAGGGGCGGCGTGGAATGGTGGTCACGATAGTGGTGCCTGATCTCGTCGAAGACGACCGTGGATGGCATGGAAATTGGTGAATTAGGGGGCGGCCGGTTAGGGTTCGAACTTGATTAATGTTCGCGTGCACATATTTTTCCAGTGGGAAGACGAGATGACGTGGTACCGTTATTTCCCTTAATTATTTTGTTTTATTTAATTTGAATTTATCAATGTTCAAAATCGAATAACTTTCTCATACGACCTCCGATTCATGCGTAGTTTCTTTTGTTAGGATCATAATAAAATTCCAGATCTTTTGACGCTGGTTTTGACGAATTTGGAGATCGTCAAAATTTTGGGTTTAAATGGGATTTAAATCCAATTTAAATCCCGAAGGTGAGTGTTTTAACCCACTCACAACTTCTAAGATTTCTTATGTTGGTTAAATTGATTTATGACGTGTTTATTTTATTTATAGCTGTTTGGCATATATTTCATCATTTTCTCAGTTAAATTGCATTCATTTAATTTACACGTTATTTAATTCATTGTTGCATTTTTAAACTGCCAGTTAATTATTAATTAATTTATTCATTGCATTAAAACTGTCAGTAAACAGTTATAATTTATTTTTGAATATAAACTAATAGTTGATACCTGTTATTATCACATGTTATATTTGATGTATTGTTGAATTTGGATGATGATTTTAATAAATGGATGGATGGTTTTGATGGATGGATGGATGTTTATTTATATTGAATGCAAGTTGTTATGCATTTCATTTCATTCGGGGTTGCGGTTTGAAATGATATACAACCGCATTTTATTATTAAATTACGGATTGAAATGATAAATATCCGTATCACTTGACCATGGGATAGAAAATTATATACAGGCACCGCGGTATATATATAAAATTATTTTTGAAAGGATTTTATGGTGTTGGATAGGATACGGTTTAATAAATAATAATTTTTGATCTTATATAAAATCTTATTTTTTTGTACATATATAGTTAAATTATTGAATTTAAGCTATGTATAAATTTGTTAAATAAAATAAATAAGATGAATAATGGATTTTGATTATTTTATATTATATGGCTAGGTACATGTTAAGATATTGAGAGAATATAGAGTTTTAAATGATTTAAATCAATTAATATTAGGAGTTACATTGGAAAATTGATTTGGAATCGAGTTTAATTAAGAATTTAACATCATAAGTTGATGTAGAATTTATTAACTTGAAATTTTTAAAAAGGTATGATATTTATAACTGAATTTTTATTCAAGATGAATTAAATGAATTTTCTAGTATAAATAAATTGAAGGAAATTTTTAGTCAAAAGTAATTTGAGTTTTATTCAAATGATTTCGGATTTATTATGCAAATATTTCAAACTAAATAAATAGGACTTCAAATTGTTGAATAGAAATTTCCAACCTTAGTTCCAATTTTTTTTTAATATTCAAAGTTTGAAATATATTGAAACTGAAGTGGTTTATTGAAACTGAAAGCGATTTTAAAGTTTATGGATTTTGACTTAATCTTTAATGAAATAAATTGTAAGTCGCGGAAATTTTTTATTTTATAAAGTAATTTTAAATTCAAACTATTTTATTCTATATACGGTTTGAATATCCAAACCATTCAAGTTTTTGAAGTTATGGTTTCAAAGCTATGAATTTCGAAGTACTATGTTTTGAAAGTTATAATTCAAATGTTTGGTTTCCAGATATTATAAATTTTAAAGCAGTATGATTTTGGAAAAGAAATATATTTGAAATAAAAATAATATTATTGGTTTGGGTTTTATGAAAATAATATCAGAATGAGTTGTTTTGGAAATGGAAATGATATCGTATTTATGGGTTTCGAAATGGATAATTATATTCTGGTTTTAAAGTATAAACTATTTTTAAAGACCGCGGTGTTATAATAACGTTTGGTTGTTGAAGAGACCGGGATTGGAAGTTGTCATACTCTCTACCAACTCCGAAAACTACTTTAACAACCGTGTACGCGGTGGAGATTCCAGAATGAAGTAGGTCGGTGGCGACGTTTCCTCTAAGGTAAATACGTGGACCCAACTCCCGTGAGTTGGCATAAGGTGGCTAAAACAGGAGCGATCGACGGGTTAATAAGGTAGCACCTTTGATCGGACACTTCCCTTCGATACTATACTCTGACTTTGGATTGATTCGGTGACCACCTTCACTTTTGATTTCTTTGATTTGGGGGAGTTTATCCGAGGTGGGCGGTAGCTGCGCGCTATGCGTTACCACCGACCTGGAAGCGTAATTGGTATATCTACCCTGGCATTGCCTAGTTGTGCCGTGTCACCTACCCTATCGCGCCTTGCACGAGTTTGGTTTTCTCCCGTAGCCCGTGTGGTATCCTCTGGTGGCTTCCCGGTCAGGAGGGACTATGATATTGGATGGACTACTGGGACTATTTTGTGTTAAGGGGGAGATTGGGTAACTCCTTAACGCTATTTAAAAGTAAGTTTATTGTACAATTAGACACTATTATAATAGCGCAATATACTACATAGTAAATAGTTTAACGGATCCTTAGGAAATGTAAATCCCGAGCATCTCTTGAGTTACTGCACTCATATTTATTTCTATTAATTTAACTCACATAAGATCTTTTAGTTCTAACTCGAGTGTTTTTGTCTTTTCAATTCGCTCGGGTCAGTCCGAGCGTTTCAGGATCGTAGACTTTAGCTCTGGAGGACAGAGAGGGAGATTTCTATTATTATTATTATTTATTATATTCCACTACACTCATATTATTCCGCTGCATTGTTTTATGGTATGTGTAACTCTGATATATGTCGTATAAGTAAAATCGAATATTTTAAAATAGCTTTACAAACTGTATATTTGATTATTATATTTTATCCTTCCGCTGTGAGATTCTGTTTTGTTTTATTTCTTTCTTGTTTTCTTATTTACCCATGTCAATCCGCCCTTTTGTATGGTTTGAATTGGCACGTGTGTCGATTTAAAGCGTGCGAAAAGGCGGGATGTTACAAGTTGGTATCAGAGCTTTGGTTTAGCGACAAACCTTAGCTTTGTGGGGTCTGACTCTTTACTAATAGGGTAGTAATACCCTTTGGGAGTCGCTGAGTGTATATATGTGAGAGAGCGTACTTTTTAGTGTTATAAAAAGGTTTTGATATTGTATTGCTTTGTTCCGTTTTGTATTTATAAATTCTGGTTGATGCATGGGACGCTATGACATCAATAGGGATTTCTAAATACTTAATAGGACAGACCGACATAATATTCGTTTTAATATAGGTGAATGAAATAATTTTACCTATTATATTTTCTGTATATAAAGTAAAATTTTATAAAGTCTATATTTGGTTGTATTATATTGATTGTTAGGTAATAAAATTTATATTTAATAGTCGAAATAAGATTTAAAATAAATAAATAAAAATTGGAAATATAGAACTTAAGTTCCAGGGTTTTGGAAATTCTTTCAATTGATTTTGGAATATAATAATAATATTATTAAAAGTATTTTGTGATATGAATATCTTGATATAATTTGAAAGAAATGTTTTTAAAAGGAATTTTGGAAAGATAAAGTTGTACTCCCCTCTCTGTCGCTGGAAAATAATTTCGGTGATGAGTGCACGCATCATCGATGTTCATTTTCGAGTCTCGAAGTGGGAGTGCCACTATAGCAGTTCGACTACAGAAGATTTTGATAAACAAATATAAATTTTGAGTTGTTTTAAATATAAAGGGATATATATAAGTTGTAAGTAGATATTTATCTATTATTTAAAATGATTTAAAATTAAACCCGGTATTTGGTTCTTAAGTTCCAGTTAATTAATATTTCAATTAAGTGTAGTAAATTGGAATATGACTAATTAACAATTGGAACTTTTAATTAAAGTAAAAATTTAAAATAATAGAATGTAAGCACTAGATGAATGAATGAAATTAAAGGTAATTTGAAATTGTAACGTATAGAACAAAGATGAAATTATTGAACCATTAATTAATTAAAAGAACTAAGAAAAAAAACTTGTATAACTTTCAGTTACATTCTTAAAGGCATATATATAACTTACCAAAAGATATAAAAGTTGAAAATGCTAATAAGAAAATGTAATAGATATTATACAAGTAATTAACTTGAGGTGATATAAATAATTAATGGAATTCTTTAATAAATAAGAATTGATGTGTAGTTGTAAAAACTTAAGTATAATTGAATGCTACTAATTAAATATAACGAAAAGTAGGTATTGTAAGTAAGCAACTAGAAACTTAAGTAAATTACACGAAATTAAGTATTAAGAAATGAGTGAATATGGTGCAATAAAGAAGAAACTTACATGACATTAAAATGAAAAATGAATATTGTAAGTAATAAGTAAAAATAAATGAAGCAAACATTTAATGAGTAAATGTAAATTAAAAAGATAAATCACTGTATAAATAAAAAGAAAATCAAACAACAAAGGTATGAAATGAAATTAATAATAAGTTAAGTTGATTGTTGTTTGGACTTGTTGTTGTTTAGTGATGGTTGTTTGGGCAAGGATACTTTAAAATTGGATTTAGGGTGAATGAATAATCTATTTAGTTTTATCTAAGACTGTTGAGTAAAATGATGCGCTAGTAGTTTATTCTGCTGTAACGATCTCGAATTTCAATTTATTTTAAATTGGTAATTAAATTAATTCTTGATTTAAAATTGTGAAATTAGTTGGTGATAAGTTTAAAAAAAACATAAGTAATATATTTATTCACAACATATATAAGCTAGAAGCAGCATAACCAAATAACAAAGCAACAAAACAAATAAACTAGATGTGTACAAAATGTATATACGAGGTCAAGACAAACACAAACAAATAAATAATATACAAGTTGTAAACTAACACACATAGGCAAGCAACTTAGTATTCAAGTTCGAATAGCATGGCTAACAAAACCAAAGTGTGCAGGCTGAAAGTTTTAAAAGGGAATTAAAATATACTAATAGTGTACAAACAATATTTGATAAATATGAATGTGTAAATCTAGGCAAACATTTAATGCTAGCCACTTTTGTCTCTTATTTCAGCCTCCAAAATCAAAAAAAAAAAAATTCTGCCTCTTTGTAAATAAACAATGGGAAGAAAGTACATATAAGAAAAGAAAGGCTGTAAAAAAAAAAAGTGTACATGAGCAACATATCATCTCTCAGCCGAAGTTAACAAAGTAAAAGAAGAAAATATATACATTCAAGTACAAACAAGATATCTTTAAGTATGGTATAGGTATAGATTTGTACAAAGGCATTAAATACTAGCACAATATATTTTCTGTCAGCCGAACCAAGAAGTAAAATAAATAAATAAAGAAAGAAAACATCTTCAGCCTACAAACCTATTTTAATACCCTATACAAATATGATGATATGGGCCTGCAAACTTCACATATACACCAACCTCCTTCATCAGATTGTTCACTTACAAAAAAAAAAGAGTAAAACTGAAATGAGCAACAACTTGAACAAAACCAAAGCAAATCTGGAATGATAACATTTCAAACTAAAGCAAACTTCAATTCACAAATATCAAAACAAATCAATACAAACTCAACATCGAGTAGAAGGCTTGCATCAGCAAATTCAAAGCCTCTATTAACACAAAGAAGGCTCTGTTCTTCCTTTCTGTTGAAAACCAAGGTGAGTAACTTTATTTTTATTTTTTTAAAAAAGAATGAAGTTGTTATAAATGAATATGGTTGTATCTACCTCTATATGAATGCTTTGTGGAAATGATAGCATCTGTGAATATCAACTAGAAGTTTAACTTGTGTATATGATTTAAGAGTTATGTCTACATCTGTTCTTCCTCTCTGTTTACTTTACAGGGTCCAAACCAACAAAGAGAAAAAAAATCCATTTCCTTGTTTCTAATCAATATCAGGTTTTGTTTTCAAAACAAAATAGTTGTGTTTTAGTATGAGTTAAAATATAAAAATGGTTTCGTGAAATAATAAATGCATATAAAGTAGAAAGTCAAATGTTTACAGTAAAAACTTTAATCTTTGGAAATTTCGAATTTCACGAAATATTGATTCAAGTATATAACTTGAATCCTTACTGAAAATGATGACTTTTAACATGAATTTGAGGATTTTTAGTGGGATGTTGTAAGAGCAAATTGATGATGTTCGAATTAGGCCTTTTGATCGAATTCAGGCGACGTGTTGATCTGGGCGGGTCGAGGTTGTTCGAGGTGGTGGAGAAGCCTATGGTAGTGGTAGGAAAAATAATTGTAGCCGCTCCATTTCGTCGTGGTGGTAGCGGCGATGGGTTGAAGTTTCTAACCCTAATTTTTTGTGTGGTCGAGAAATTAGTTTCGTTCATCTTCCCCAGTTAACCGAGTTCAACAAAACTTGAGGGGATGGACGTAGGGAGGTAGATGAGGTGGTGGCCGGAGTTGCACGAAATCCGGTGGTCGAGGCAACAAGAACGGCGCGTTGACAGGTTGGGTAGCAATGGGCTTTGTTTTGTGCCAGGTTTGGATTGGACTCGAATTTAAAGTCGAGGAGATGATGGGAGGTTCTGATGGTCGGAGATTTGCACGTGGGAGATCGTCGACTTGTTCGACGTAGTGGCGGTGCCGGAAGATCGCCAGCGGCGATGTGCACGTGCACGAGCACTGTGTGTTCTGGGTATTTGGTTGCCTGGGAGGAACTAGAGTTTTTCTTGCGTCGCACTCGAGTGGATCGGGTCATTTACTCGAAGCAGGGTCAGGGAAAACTCGGGTCAAATTCACGTTCCATGCTTCAAACCTGAAGACTGTTTTGTCTGGAAATTTTAAAACCAGATTTAATTTTTAAACCAAAGTTTAAAAAATTGAGTTCAAATGAAAATGTAAAACATAAATTCAAGTTGAATTAGAATTTAGTGTGGACATAAATAAAGCTTTAAATTCAATTCGTTTTAATAATTTAAAAAAAAACAATTGAATGTATGAGAGAAATTTGAATTTAAAATAGATTAAAATTATAAAGTTAAATTGTAGTTATTTCAAATTCTTTTAAATTTGAAATGGAATTTAAAAGTGAATTTGAAACAAAATGTTTTCAAAAGTGTTTGAGAAATGATAATTGAATCAATTAAAAAAAATTATGATTTTATCTCAAAGATAATTAAGATTTAATGATTTATAGTTCATTAAAATTTTAAGTTAAATTAATTAATGATTTGGATTTAATTTCTTAAGAAAGTGATTAAGAAATATTATTAGTTAATAAGGATAATTAACTAAGGATTATTAAGTAATTGATTTAAAGTGATTAATGTTAATGATTTATTGGATTAAATAAATTAGATAATCAATTATAAATGATTTAAATGTAATTACTTAATGAAAATAATCTAATCAGAATTGGATAATAAATTCATAAGTAATTAATTTAATTGGAGATAAATTGAATTACGTAGGATTAAACGATTAATAAATCCTGTTTATAAATGATTATTGGATGCTTGAGTTACTTATGAATGATCGTATTACATGTGATGCCTTGAATTGATTATCCTATCTGATTTGTGATATTTTGTTCTGTAGATTGAGCTGTGTATATTTATTTGCATCTGTATATTATCTGTGAATCTGTGAATGGACGATAAGCGTTATAATTTATATCGCTTAACAATTACATTTCTGTGTTTTGATCTATGATGATTGAATGATGTTGCACTATTGCGTTAAACCCCTGGACCACACCATACACACACAAATATGGATTTCACGAGGAAATCGATTAAGTCACAGATTTTTGAAAATAGTTTTAAATTTGAATTTTTAAATTCAAATGGTTTGAAAATAAGATTGGGTCTAAAGTGAAAAGCTTTTTAAATGGAATTTCAAAGATGGAATTTATTTTGAATAACTTGATAAAGTTTGAAGTTTAAATAATTTGATATAAACCTAAATTCAAGATTTCAAATTGAATTCTATAATTTGAAACTAGGGATTAAAAATGTTATACCAGTTATATATGGGTTAAATCATTTTAAATGTATTAATTTGGGAATATGAATATAAATTAAGAACTTTAATTCGTACAAATATAATTGGATTTTTCTGAAATGAAAACTGTTTGTTTTCACATAATAAAAGCTTTCACATAAGAAATGAACGTCCAATTTGTGTGAAAAAGAATTTCAAGTTTGAAAATGAAAATGACTTCCAAGTTATAGAAACAGTTTGAAAGCTATAAGTTAAATCTTTGATTTAAATCTATGAATTGATCTTTGTGAAATAAATCTTTTTGTCTAAAGATTTGAAATGGTAAATTGTTTAACCATTGAAAGAAAGTTTTTGGGTTAAGTTGTGACTTAATTGAAATCCCAATATCCATATGTTTTTAAAATACTGCGCCCGCTATTCGGTTTAGCCGGGAGAGGACCTTTGTGTCATATATCCCATTCCGAATATGTGATACGTCGTTATGGATAGCATTTGAAGACCGGTGGTGAAGACCGGATATTTTCGAAAACGAAAGGATTTCTTGTCGATTGTCTCTGCACTGGCTGATCCCCGGTATAGAGGTCTCCATATGTGATGGGAAATCTGGACGTGATTAGAAATTATCCGGATTGCAAGGACTTCTTTGGAAGTGCCTTCGGTTTTGTTCGAACCCGGAACAGACTTGTATGGATTGTGTGTCTGACATTACAAATTGAGATATAAAGCGGATTTCTTTCAAATACATTTCTGTTGGTGGCGGAGAATTTATTCTTTTAGCTTAACACCCTTCTCTGAGACATACGAGCTCAGAGGTTATGTAGTTGAAGGTTATCAGCAATATATTCCCAATTTGGTAATGTGACATGCTGAGTGTTGCTGTGAAATGATCATTGTTCGATCATTTGTGATAGGATCATTTGTTTGATCATTTGATCATTTGTTGACCCAAAGCATGGCTTTGTACCATAGCGTGGCTTTGTGGACGTGACTTCGTCGAACCTCACACCCCGGAATGGTCAAAACAGGAAAGATGCGGCAAGGTTATTAGGGTGTAGCGCCCCTTTAGGGTATGTTCATTTCCTTCTGGAAAAGGGTGGTATCATGGTATGGAGCCCAGATACTTACTCATGTGGAAAACACTCTATTTATTATGGTGTGATGTTGGTTATCGAGCGCTCGGTTAAAGGTCCTAAAGGACCGGGGGATGGCATACTCGTGTCAGTTGTTACCCAGTTAGGGGTAACCCGGCCTTGTGTTGGCAGAGTTCCGGTTAGGTTCTCGGGACGACCTTCCAGAGGCGTTTCCATGTGGCAATGGGAAGTTCCTTGGCCTGACCATTTGTTGTAAATCCAAAGAAACAATACGAACCTTGTACGGTTTTAGTTGTATTACCTGCTATGGAATGTGGCGGTAACCTGCTATTGAACATAGTAGCTATAGTAGGCATACGATAATGGTCGTATGCTGGCTAAGATTAATATTCTACTTTCGAAATGCTTTTCTGCACCGTGCACTTATAATAATAATATCAAAGAAATTTTCTGCGTATTAAGCATGTTTGACTATCATAAGAAGAAATCTCCTCCAAGTCTGCGTTTGCATTGTGTGTGTGGTGGGAGGTCTTATGGTAGTTTCATTTTCAAAAAGCATTGCGAATTTACTTTAAAAATTCTTTTATTGATTGAATTAAAAGATAAACTGTTTTTGTTGCTCACACCAGTCCCATGACTGATCCGGAGTTTATTGTTCCTTTCCTAAACTCTGGGTGCTCACTATTTCCCACACGAGCAGTCTAGAGTTGGGTTTTTCAGATACTTAGGTTCAATAGATTTTATCTGGAGCTAGTTCAGTCTTTGGATATGGACTGCACTTGCTTATCTATGGGAGTTTGAGCTATTGCTGGATTGGAGCTTTGGAGATGGAGATTATCCGCTGCTGTTGTTATCTATTTTGCTTTCCACTGCTATTCTATTGTATCATTACTCTGATGTATATTGATATCTATTGTATATCTGTTGTATCAGATATGGTATCAAAGCTGTATATCAATGTATTATTCTTTTTATTCCACTGTGTTATTTACTTAATGTGGTTATAAGCTCCGGCGAATCGGATTTGAACGGTCGAATCTACGGCATTCGAATACGATTTGAAGTATGGATGTCGATTTTCGAGAGGGCAAAACCCGTTTCGTTACATTTTGGTATCAGAGCTAAGGTTGAACTTTAGCTCAGGAGTATAACACATTAAGTAGCTCATTAGAGATAGGGTGAAGTAAACCCTAGAATGAGTAATCCCTAAGATATTCGTTTGTATGCCTCAGTAAATTCTCTTACTATCCACTGATAGTGAGTATGAGTGCAAGAAGTGAACGCGATAGGGGACAGGGAAGTATCACTATAAATGGTCAATTTCCTGCAACAGTGGAAATAATCTTTTCTCTATCAATCTCTTTTGTTCAGCGTCTCTTTCCAATTCTTTGATAGTTCCTGGTAGATCCAGGAAGGAAATTCGATATATTAATATGGGACATAAACTCCAATTTGGCCAAAATTGTTTGTTTGGATGAATTGGTTGCTTTGGTTGATATGGTTGATAGATATACTTTAGTTTTAAACTGAAAAAAATATTGAAATTGTTTCTCTATTTTTCATCTATCTTCGTTATCTCTCTCTGGCGAATTTCGAGGACGAAATTCTTTTTAAGGGGGGAAGTCTGTAACGATCTCGAATTTCAATTTATTTTAAATTGGTAATTAAATTAATTCTTGATTTAAAATTGTGAAATTAGTTGGTGATAAGTCTAAAAAAAAAACATAAGTAATATATCTATTCACAACATATATAAGCTAGAAGCAGCATAACCAAATAACAAAGCAACAAAACAAATAAACTAGATGTGTACAAAATGTATATACGAGGTCAAGACAAACACAAACAAATAAATAATATACAAGTTGTAAACTAACACACATAGGCAAGCAACTTAGTATTCAAGTTCGAATAGCATGGCTAACAAAACCAAAGTGTGCAGGCTGAAAGTTTTAAAGGGGAATTAAAATATACTAATAGTGTATAAACAATATTTGATAAATATGAATGTGTAAATCTAGGCAAACATTTAATGCTAGCCACTTTTGTCTCTTATTTCAGCCTCCAAAATCAAAAAAAAAAAAAACAAATCTGCCTCTTTGTAAATAAACAATGGGAAGAAAGTACATATAAGAAAAGAAAGGCTGTAAAAAAAAAAGGTGTACATGAGCAACATATCATCTCTCAGCCGAAGTTAACAAAGTAAAAGAAGAAAATATATACATTCAAGTACAAACAAGATATCTTTAAGTATGGTATAGGTATAGATTTGTACAAAGGCATTAAATACTAGCACAATATATTTTCTGTCAGCCGAACCAAGAAGTAAAATAAATAAATAAATAAAGAAAACATCTTCAGCCTACAAACCTATTTTAATACCCTGTACAAACATGATGATATAGGCCTGCAAACTTCACATATACACCAACCTCCTTCATCAGATTGTTCACTTACAAAAAAAAAAAGAGTAAAACTGAAATGAGCAACAACATGAACAAAACCAAAGCAAATCTGGAATGATAACATCTCAAACTAAAGCAAACTTCAGTTTACAAATATCAAAACAAATCAATACAAACTCAACATCAAGTAGAAGGCTTGCATCAGCAAATTCAAAGCCTCTATTAACATAAAGAAGGCTCTGTTCTTCCTTTCTGTTGAAAACCAAGGTGAGTAACTTTTTTTTAAAAAAAGAAAAAAAGAATGAAGTTGTTATAAATGAATATGGTTGTATCTACCTCTATATGAATGCTTTGTGGAAATGATAGCATCTGTGAATATCAACTAGAAGTTTAACTTGTGTATATGATTTAAGTGTTATGTCTACATCTGTTCTTCCTCTCTGTTTACTTTACAGGGTCCAAACCAACAAAGAGAAAAAAATCCATTTCCTTGTTTCTAATCAATATCAGGTTTTGTTTTCAAAACAAAATAGTTGTGTTTTAGTATGAGTTAAAATATAAAAATGGTTTCGTGAAATAATAAATGCATATAAAGTAGAAAAATCAAATGTTTATAGTAAAAACTTTAATCTCTGGAAATTTCGAATTTCACGAAATATTGATTCAAGTATATAACTTGAATCCTTACTGAAAATGATGACTTTTAACATGAATTTGAGGATTTTTAGTGGGATGTTGTAAGAGCAAATTGATGATGTTCGAATTAGGCCTTTTGATCGAATTCAGGCGACGTGTTGATCTGGGCGGGTCGAGGTTGTTCGAGGTGGTGGAGAAGCCTATGGTAGTGGTAGGAAAAATAATTGTAGCCGCTCCATTTCGTCGTGGTGGTAGTGGCGATGGGTTGAAGTTTCTAACCCTAATTTTTTGTGTGGTCGAGAAATTTGTTTCGTTCGTCTTCCCCTGTTAACCGAGTTCAACAAAACTTGAGGGGATGGACGTAGGGAGGTAGATGAGGTGGTGGCCGGAGTTGCACGAACTCCGGTGGTCGAGGCAACAAGAACGGCGCATTGACAGGTTGGGTAGCAATGGGCTTTGTTTTGTGCCAGGTTTGGATTGGACTCGAATTTAAAGTCGAGGAGATGATGGGAAGTTTCCATGTGGCAATGGGAAGTTCCTTGGCCTGACCATTTGTTGGAAATCCAAAGAAACAATACGAACCTTGTACGGTTTTATTTGTATTACCTGCTATGGAATGTGGCGGTAACCTGCTATTGAACATAGTAGCTATAGTAGGCATACGATAATGGTCGTATGCTGGCTAAGATTAATATTCTACTTTCGAAATGCTTTTCTGCACCGTGCACTTATAATAATAATATCAAAGAAATTTTCTGCGTATTAAGCATGTTTGACTATCATAAGAAGAAATCTCCTCCAAGTCTGCGTTTGCATTGTGTGTGTGGTGGGAGGTCTTATGGTAGTTTCATTTTCAAAAAGCATTGCGAATTTACTTTAAAAATTCTTTTATTGATTGAATTAAAAGATAAACTGTTTTTGTTGCTCACACCAGTCCCATGACTGATCCGGAGTTTATTGTTCATTTCCTAAACTCTGGGTGCTCACTATTTCCCACACGAGCAGTCTAGAGTTGGGTTTTTCAGATACTTAGGTTCAGTAGATTTTATCTGGAGCTAGTTCAGTCTTTGGATATGGACTGCACTTGCTTATCTATGGGAGTTCGAGCTATTGCTGGATTGGAGCTTTGGAGATGGAGATTATCCGCTGCTGTTGTTATCTATTTTTCTTTCCACTGCTATTCTATTGTATCATTACTCTGATGTATATTGATATCTATTGTATATCTGTTGTATCAGATATGGTATCAAAGCTGTATATCAATGTATCATTCTTTTTATTCCGCTGTGTTATTTACTTAATGTGGTTATAAGCTCCAGCGAATCGGATTTGAACGGTCGAATCTACGACATTCGAATACGATTTGAAGTATGAATGTCGATTTTCGAGCGGGCAAAACCCGTTTCGTTGCATCTGCATTCCATACAATTTAAAAGTTTTAAACCCGAACAACTATTTGCTTGTTTGATTGAATGGTTGCTTTATATTTGTTGTGTATGTTGTTGTTGGAATTGATTGTTGTTGTGGTTGAAACAACTTTAATATTTCATTTATATAATTATTAACCCTTTTAGATTTTATAAGTGAAATACAGATTATGGAAGCAATTACCACTGCTTTTGGTTCTATAAATTAAGCGTAAATTGCCCGACAAATAGGTACGTTTCGGATTACGGTTTATAGCGCTATTTTATATATTTTCCCCGTGTTGGGATATATTATTTTGGATATTATATGTGTATATTGATTTTTTTTGATATTATATTTTCTTATGAGGCTCTCCGGACAAAGGAGACTCTGCCAAAATTTCCGTAAAATTTTGACTTAGAAAATTTTCGAAAAATGTTTTCCAAACTTTAATAATTTAAGTATAAAAAGTTATAATGATTGTAAATTTCTTACTTAAATAAAATATACAAATTAAATTAAATTGTTTATAAAGGTTAATGTTTTGAATAAGATATATGGATTTCCTAATTCTTCTTTTCCCTTCTTTTCCTTTTCGGGGACGAAAAGTTTTAAGTGGGGGAGAGTGTAACGACCCGTAAATTTCGACAATTAAATTTGTTAGTTAAGTAAGATTTTGTAAGTAAATTTAGTAGAAATATAGAGGTGATAAATTAATATTGGAATGAACGCTAAATTAAAATATAGAAATGGTAATTAAAACCTATTTATAGTATTTGGAATAAAATTCAAATGAATTAA
Source organism: Allium cepa (assembly GCA_030765085.1). Classification (NCBI taxonomy): domain Eukaryota; kingdom Viridiplantae; phylum Streptophyta; class Magnoliopsida; order Asparagales; family Amaryllidaceae; genus Allium; species Allium cepa. The sequence continues at coordinate 38,255,762 of CM060935.1, read as the reverse complement.
GTAGTAAAAAGATTCTTTCCTGGATATAAATTGAATATGAGAAATTTGAGGAAAGTATTAGATTGATTTAATGTAATAAAAGATTGTTGACAGTAATTGGAACGAATTAGGGAATTGTGCAAGTTAATAATTTATAAACTTGAATGAACATTTCAATCTAATAAATAAATTCAAATGTAGGACTTATTTATAAGTGTAAATTTATGGGTATGATAACAAATTTGTATGAATTACCTAATTAATTGGTCAATTAATTTATTAGAAATCAAACTCATTTAAATGGTAAGTAATTATAATGTGTTATTGATATAAACGTTACTAATTATTAATATAGTAACGGAAGTGGAAATGAAATTAATAGGAACGTATTTTAAGGTAGTAATTGCATGTAGATTTATGAAATGGAGTTCATGAAAATAAGTGGAATTGAATTTTACGTTACTATGAATTTAAAGGAATATGTGGTAATTGGATAGAATCAATATAAGACAACAAATGCAATGATTGTGAGTTAATAATAAGTGTGAATAGGAAAATGATTTTTATGGTAAATGCATGGAATTCAAAATTGTTGGAAAAGGTAAATGGGTACTTGGAAATAAATTTAAACGGACTTAAATATTAAATTTATTTAATTATTATATATAATTAATAATGATTAAATAAAAACCAATACTCGAGAAATATCTATAATATTTGAGTGGAAATAATACACTTATAAATGTGGGATTAAGAGTTTTACAACAATTATTATGAGTTATATACTTAGTTCATTCAATTAAATTGGAAATCATTGCAATATATATAAATTAAATGTTACTTTAAATAAATTAAGGTAATAAATGGGGAATAACGTAAATAATCATCATAATATGATGAATTGTGAATAAAAAGAATGGAAATAAAATTTTATTAATATATCGAAAATTAATTTATGATAAAAAGGTTAATTGCAATTAAATGAGTTAAATACTTAAACGGGAATCAGGCTTTATTTATTTATTTATTTGGATTTAAAATATGATAATTTGGATTTATTGCAATTAATTGAAATTAAATATAAAATTTTACGTTAATTGGAAATTTAGTTGAAATTGGAAAATATTTATGTAATAGCTTTGAACCAATGTTAATTTCATCCATTTGACTGTAATGGATTGAATAAAAAGGAATGAATAGTGAATTCAATGGAATTATTGAAAAGTTAATTTATAATTTGATAAATATAATGAAATTTGAATTTACGCTGAAATTTATGATTGAATCAACAATTAATTGACATCTAAATTGGTTTAAATCACTGAGATTGTTTAAGAAAACAAAACTGATAAGATTTGTAAAATTTGGAAGTGAAATTGAAAAAGTGATTTAATTAATGAATTTTTAATTTACTTAATTAATATAAAAATAGCTATTATGGCCGCTGACTCGGATTTCGATGAAACCAGTTTCATCGGAGCCATAACGGTGAATTATTGTAAGATTTCAAGTTTCGTAGCGATCGGGCTTGTCGTTTGATCGTACGAACGCGAAACGCCTTGAAATCGCTAAATTGAAATCAATTTGAAAATATTGATTTCAACATAACTTCTTTATACGATGAAATTTGGACGTGAAACTTTTTCCATCGCGTTTAAAATATTTTAAAACACCTATTTTGATATATGAGATTACCCAATTTCGTTCCGGGGTCAAAACGGGCTTTTCGGGGCATTATTGTCATTTCAAAGCAATTTGATTTTAACAATAACCTACGACAATGATGGAATTGGGCTTCGTAACCAGTACCATTGCGTTCAGAAGGCCGTTTTATGTTAGGATAGCCTGTCAGCATGCTTAAATTGTAGTTCGGGCTGTTTTCGGACCTAACTATATAAATACGACACGCATCACGAAAAATAATAATATAATATTTCCAAACCCTAAATTTTTTTTACAGCTGCCATCTCCTCCTTCTACGGCCGTGAGATCTCTATATTCCATCCTATTTTTTGCTCAATCCATTCATTGTTTCACGACGTCATCAATAGAGGAATCGTAGAGCTCTTCGTCCTCTTTACATCCATACGGTTACTTCAACCTTTAGGCGATCGATTTCGCCAGAAATCGAGGAATATGCGGCCGTGGTTTGTATGGCAGAGGTGACGCTAGGGGACGTCGGAGGTGGCCGCGTTCTAGGGGGAGGGGCGGCGTGGAATGGTGGTCACGGTAGTGGTGCCTGATCTCGTCGAAGACGACCGTGGATGGCATGGAAATTGGTGAATTAGGAGGCGGCCGGTTAGGGTTCGAACATGATTACTGTTCGCGTGCACATATTTTTCCAGTTGGAAGATGAGATGACGTGGTAACGTTATTTCCCTTATTTTATTTTTTATTATTTAATTTGAATTTATCAATGTTCAAAATCGAATAACTTTCTCATACGACCTCCGATTCACGCGTAGTTTCTTTTGTTAGGATCGTAATAAAATTCCAGATCTTTTGACACTGGTTTGGACTAATTTGAAGACTGTCAAAATTTTGGGTTTAAATCTAATTTAAATCCCAAAGGTGAGTGTTTTAACCCACTCACAACTTCTAAGATTTCTTATGTTGGTTAAATTGATTTATGACGTGTTTAAAATTTTATTTATAGCTGTTTGACATATATTTCATCATTTTCTCAGTTAAATTTCATTTATTTAATTTACGCGTTATTTAATTCATTGTTGCATTTTTAAACTGCAAGTTAATTATTAATTAATTTATTCATTGCATTAAAACTGCCAGTAAACAGTTATAATTTATTTTTGAATATAAACTAATAGTCGATACCTGTTATTATCACATGATATATTTGATGTATTTTTGAATTTGGATGATGATTGTAATAAATGGATGGATGATTTTGATGGATGGATGGATGTTTATTTATATTGACTGCAAGTTGTTATGCATTTCATTTCATTCGGGATCGCGGTTTGAAATGATATACAACCGCATTTTATTATTAAATTGCGGATTGAAATGATAAATATCCGTATCACTTGACCATGGGATAGAAAATTATATACATGCACCGCGGTATATATATAAAATTATTTTTGAAAGGATTTTATGGTTTTGGATAGGATACGGTTTAATAAATATTAATTTTTGATCTTATATAAAATCTTACTTTTATGTACATATATAGTTAAATTATTGAATTTAAGTTGTGTATAAATTTGTTAAATAAAATAAATAAGATGAATAATGGAGTTTGATTATTTTATATTATATGGCTAGGTACATGTTAAGGTATTGAGAATATATAGAGTTTTAAATGATTTAAATCAATTAATATTAGGAGTTAAATTGAAAAATTGATTTGGAATCGAGTTTAATTAAAAATTTAACATCATAAGTTGATGTAGAATTTATTAACTTGAAATTTTTAAAAAAGGTATGATATTTATAACTGAATTTTTATTCAAGATGAATTAAATGAATATTTCTAGTATAAATAGATTGAAGGAAATTTTTAGTTAAAAGTAATTTGAGTTTTATTTAAATGATTTCGGATTTATTATGCAAATATTTCAAACTAAAAAATAGGACTTTAAATTGTTGAATAGAAATTTCCAACCTTAGTTCCAATTTTATTTAATATTCAAAGTTTGAAATATATTGAAACTGAAGTGGTTTATTGAAACTGAAAACAATTTTAAAGTTTATGGATTTTGACTTAATCTTTAATGAAATAAATTGTAAGTCGCGGAAATTATTTATTTTATAAAGTAATTTTAATTTCAAACTATTTTATTCTATATACCCTTTGAATATCCAAACCATTCAAGTTTTTGAAGTTATGGTTTCAAAGCTATGAATTTCGAAGTATTATGTTTTGAAAGTTATAATTCAAATGTTTGGTTTCCAGATATTATAAATTTTAAAGCAGTATGATTTTGGGAAAGAAATATATTTGAAATAAAAATAATGTCATTGATTTGGGTTTTATGAAAATAATATCAAAATGAGTTGTTTTGGAAATGGAAATGATATCGTATTTATGGGTTTTGAAATGGATAATTATATTCGGGTTTTAAAGTGTAAACTATTTTTAAAGACCGCGGTGTTATAATAATGTTTGGTTGTTGAAGAGACCGGGATTGGAAGTTGTCATACTCTCTGCCAACTCCGAAAACCACTTTAACAACCGTGTACGCGGTGGAGATTCAAGAATGAAGTAGGTCGGTGGCGGCGTTTCCTGTAAGGTAAATACGTGGATCCAACTCCCGTGAGTTGGCATAAGGTGGCTAAAACATGAGCGATCGATGGGTTAATAAGGTAGCACCTTTGATCGGACACTTCCCTTCAATACTATACTCTGACTTTGGATTGATTTGGTGGCCACCTTCACTTTTGATTTCTTTAATTTGGGGGAGTTTGTCCGAGGTGGGCGGTAGCTGCGCGCTACGTGTTACCACTGATCCGGAAGCGTAATTGGTATATCTACCCTGGCATTGCCTAGTTGTGCCATGTCACCTACCCTATCGCGCCTTGTACGAGTTTGATTTTCTCCTGTAGCCCGTGTGGTATCCTCTGGTGGCTTCCCGATCAGGAGGGACAATGATATTGGATGGACTACTGGGACTATTATTGTGTTAAGGGGGAGATTGGGTAACTCCTTAACGCTATTTAAAAGTAAGTTTATTTTACAATTAGACACTATTATAATAGCACAATATACTACATAGTAAATAGTTTAACGGATCCTTAGGAGATGTAAATCCCGAGCATCTCTTGAGTTACTGCACTCATATTTATTTCTGTTAATTTAACTCACATAAGATCTTTTAGTTCTGACTCGAGTGTTTTTGTCTTTTCAATTCGCTCGGGTCAGTCCGAGCGTTTCAGGATCAAAGACTTTAGCTCTGCAAGACGAAGACGAAGATTTCTATTATTATTATTTATTATATTCCACTACACTCATGTTGTTCCGCTGCATTGTTTTATGGTATGTGTAACTCTGATATATGTTGTATAAGTAAAATCGAATATTTTAAAACAGCTTTACAAACTGTATATTTGATTATTATATTTTATCCTTTCGTTGTAAGATTCTGTTTTGTTTTATTTCTTTCTCGTTTTTCTTATTTACCCATAACGATCCGCCCTTTTGTATGGTTTGAATTGGCACGTGTGTCGATTTAAAGCGTGCGAAAAGGTGGGATGTCACACAGAAGGAGGTGAATAATTTGGATACAAAATAATTGTATTGTTCTATATTAGAATTTTTGTAAAAACTCATGAATGGTGGTTTGTGCCACCTTATCCTTGTAAAAGCTCTTTGGGCTTTAATATAGACTCTAAAGAAAGAAAGTATAAGTGGATGTACAACTTTGACCCAAACCATTATAAGTCTGTACGTATTTATTTACCGCTTTACTCCTTTCATCTTTGGCTTGATTAATAACACATACTTTCGTTATTAACCCATAAAACTCAATAAATGCCTTATGACTACTCATAACCTCTAGTAATCAACCTACTGAAGCCCATGGAACTTTTCCAAAAGATTAAAGCAAAGCCTTCGATCCTTAATTTATTTGGTTTTTACAAATAATCAAACCAATACCTTATATATATTAGCACCTTGGTTTCCAAATATTAAGTGGGACAAAAGTACTTTAAGTCCATCGCTTAAAATAGTTTCTATTATATATATATATATATATATATATAATATATATATATATATATATAATTGCAACATGAGATTGATCTGTAATCGCTAATCATCGTAGAATTTTTTTTTTTTGAGTTAAAATTATGACAATGTGGTTATTATTTTTAAATAGTAGTCCTATGATCGTAAATTCTTCTACAACATTACACATATATTCTTTAATGTTCCCCTGGTGCCTTTTATAAAATTTGGCATTAAACCTGTCTGGGCCTAGGCTTTTGTTTTCCTAGAGTTAAATATTATACTTTTGATTTCTTCTATATTTATTAGGGCTAATAAGATTTCACCAACGCTAGCATTTAAAATATTTTTACAGGTTATATCGGGAATGCTTTCCATTATCTCCTTTAAGTTATATAGATTTTCAAAATATTCAATAGCATTAATAGTAATTTTCTCAAAATCATTTATTACTTCACTTTTTCCGTTAGAAACATTTCCTATATTTTTTATATGCCTTCTATAAGACAATTTATCATGAATTTTTTTTAATATATTCACCCCCTTTAGTTAAGTAGTTTACTTTTGCTTTTTGCCTTAATTTTTTTGTCTATATTTTTAAATTTTCTGTAAACAACCGACCATCTATGATGTCTTAATTCACACCTAAAAGTGGCATTGTGAATGCCATTCACTACGTATCATTTAAGGTAAAACATAAAACAGATCATAGAGCTATCCACAAATTCTATACTTTATGAAAATCATAACGGTAGGAATAAAATATAACGGTAATTACTAATACAATCCCAGATACATAAAACAATGGAATATCAAATAAACTCCAACTCCAAATTCTTTTTATATAGTTAATGAAAATAGTCTAATATTTTTGATAACCGTAATAAAATAGTAAATATCTGGTAGACAAATAATTGAATGTCTATATCACACCATCACATCTCGAAAATCACCATCCGTCCTCTCTATCTACCCATTAGAGAGAACAAGAAGGATAAAGATAGAGGGGGTCGAACGTATGTCGGATGACTGAAATGCATCATACAAATGTATAATACTAACAAGCTAGTAAAAAAACACTTATGCTTAAAAATCATACCTCAACCTCGGTCATATGCATCCAAAAAGTCAGAAAAGCACATTATAATACTATGGGTATAATAGTGACATATTGTGTTAAGGTTCCATCATACTACTAACCAATGCCCGGATACAACGTCGAGCATAACCATATCGAGGATCCTACACACATATCAAGAATCCAAAACTGAAGGCATCACTACTTGGTTAGGGTAGAGCCCCGACTCAACATCATTGAAACCATGGGGGCTCACTATTTAGAATTACATGTTTCAACACGTCGGCACCAAACCGTATGCAACACACTAATGGTAACTACATGTCTCAACCCGTTATTGCTAAATCGTATGTGACTTGCTGTTGAGAACTACATGTCTCAATCATTTATTACCAAACCATCTACGACTCGCTATTGAGAACTATGTGTCTCAACCCACTATCGCTAGATGTCACTAGTCACACCGAGAACTCATTTCCTCTAGAAAGTGTACTATAACACCTACCTTATTTAAATCACTTTCATCAAACGTCACCAATCACATCGAGAAATCATTTCCTTTGAAAAGTGTACCGTAATATTATCTCAAATTATCATCATCATCAAATCATATACCTCGATTCCATTGAAAAATGCACATATCGCCATACATTACGAACAACGTATATTGAATCTACCAAAATAAGGCACTTTTTGGAAATATCTTAAAACACAATAAACAACATGGCAAAACTTTACCCGTCTCGCCATGATCCCCATATTGTGAACCGCACGTGAAATAGATGTCGTATGCGATAGATATAAATGTTCGAAGATAGGGGCATTTTCATAATTATTTAAATTAATTTTAATTATTATACTAACTTATATAATACTCTACCACATTATTCATTCAACATCGATCCTCCATGATACATCACAATAATCTCACACCGTCAGCCACCCGTCAGCCACCATAAACATGCCATCGGTGACCGAACTTCTCTAACGAACTACCCCTATCATGCGACGCCAACAAGACCCCTTAGACCGCCCTAGAAGCTGCCACACCGCTAGCCATCTCAGAATTAAGGTTGGATGTTCCAATGAACATTGGCCACCTATGGACAATCAAAGAATGTCGCGGGAACCCATTCAACCTCCTCTACAACTCCATGCCCCTCGATTGTTCTATCATAATCATTCACCATTGAAACCAAATAGACGATCCACATTTACTAAACTTCCTATGTTTTCAAATCAATCTGTTAGACCAATTGATGAACGAAGACTACAAGTGGATTAATGTCGTTGAGAACTGTAATTTTGAAATATAATTTATTTAATTTGTAGCATTTTTGTATTTCACACCTTTTTAATTAGAGAGCATAACTTTGGTTAATTTCAATCAACAAAAATTCACTTTTTTTTTAATTATCTAACCATGACATACTACATCCTAATGATGTTTATACAGAAAATCACTTTTTAATTTTTATTTACATCACCTTTAATGTTAGTTACGACTATAAGAGATGAATTACTATCTCCTACTAAAATATACCCAAATAGGATGAGCACCACTCACCGATTGGTCTCTTTTCTTCTCTATCCCGGTTAGAATCCTCATTCCTTGCTGGCCTAATGTTTTTCCTTCTTGATTCACCTTGATTTGTTTCAAAGTTGCTTGCTTTGTAATGTTTCATTATTTCATTTTGATTTGATGTAGAGTACGTTTGATTTTTTATTTCTAGATTAGATGAAGACGATGGTAGAGATCAGTGGTAAGGTGTTTAGGTTTAAATATTATTAGAAAATAGAGTTTACATTTCCATTTATAGGCTGAAAATGACTCATATTTAGCTTAAAATCTCGAAATCATTATTTATGAAAATGCCATAGGATTTGAGTTCTTTTATGTGTTTTTTGATTGAAAATAACATTTTGGATGCAATGGATAGGTCCTGAGACAAATTCCAACTCAGGTAAGATATTATTATTTTGCCCTTTATGTAAAATTATGATTTTACCACTTTTAATTTCATTATTTAATTATGTAAAAATACATGATGTTACATTCTCGCACCCGTTAAAAGAATTTCATCCTCTTATATCAAAAGGCGGACAATGCAACTCACTTTGTAGCATAAAAACATACAAAACAAACATAGCTACATCCATCAAACAACATAAGCAAAAACACAACCAAAAGTATATAGTACAACAACTTAATAGATCGTAAATGTGACAACTGTGCAATTAATTAGGGGTTACATTTGTTATATCTGGATATGAAAAAGGTCACATGAACATATATATACATTATTGAATGACATGATTAGAGAAGACACATAATCATAGCATAATGATTCAACTAATTATAACATGGTGTGACGAATATATAAGTAGATATCGGAACGTAAATCTACTATGCATATACTAACCATATCTATACTACCAATAATGATAATTACTTGAACTAATTTCAACCGTGTCTTTCTGGATTACCAAAAATACCCTTTTGGAAAAAATTGCATGACCGCATATTTTTATGTGTTGTAGGCACTTCTAGACAGGCTAAGTGGAGTGCCATATACCATATCATAGTGTTTTGGTTCATCTCCACGTTGGACGAGGGGGAGGCTGAGGGTATGGTGTTAGATCATTGCCAGTTGGTAGACTTAGATTGGCCTGAGGTCATACCATTTTCATTTTAATACTATGTTATACTGCTAATTGATTTTTTTTGCATTTACTTATAAGGAACACATTTGAATTTTATATGTAAGAAGCTGACAATTGTGGATGAGCTGTTAATCTGCTATGTATGGAAGAACATGTTTATTTCACTGTAGGTATAGTATAGTTATTGTTTAGATAGCATTATTGAAGAGACTATTTCTTTTTTATGGTTAAAATTACGTTTCAGTTTTCTTAATGCACAGTTGAAATTTGTGTTTGGACAATCATGTAGCCCATGAGTGTCATTAAAGTTTGATTATAATCTGTAATTAATTAGCAAGTTGTTTTTGAAGTCTCATATATTTAAATTCTTTTTTTCTTCTATAATGATCATTTATGTGGTTTTCAGAACAAAACTTTTGGAACTACAGTAAAAATCAAAATTATCATCTATTCTCTTACAGGAACCATGCATTGAAACTTTACTAGTAATGTAATTATAAACAATTACAACATACTTACCTTAACATTTCAACAACGTAGGCTATTCAAAAAATGTGGTTAATAGTAACTGATATGTAAATGCCAATTTGTAAAATAATTTTACAGTCTATTTCATCTTACATGTTACCTGTGGTTCAAGTTTAACTGCATGTTCAAATTTAAATGATATGGAATACTCCTTAAAATCTTTCAGTTAATCCTACGTGTTTTTTTATCATTCTAATTTTATTTGGACTGACATTAAATATATATTTTTTGTATATTTATTCTACATTGCATATACTTTATTTTAGATTATGAATGTTCTAATTTTACATGGCCTGATATTGAATGAGTTTTAATGCAGGGTTGGGTTGGGTTAACACAGGGTTGGGCTGAATAAAATATCACACCCGACCAGTATATGGTATGAGTTTCAAACTGTAATCCATATTCAATACGCACTAGGTTGGGTTGGGTCGATTTTGTGGGTTGGGTCGGTTGGATCAGATGATTATGGGTTGTGGGAATCTCTACGTTTTATACCTTACTTTTACCGAATCAAAGCAAAAACATCGGTAATTTCCAAAAAACAACATAAACCCGACTCAACCCAACCTAAATAGGATCAAATGTAGATTATGATATATTACCAGGTGCATGATGAACTCTTATTCTTTACCCAAAAAAACTTTGCAGACGATATATATTGTTATATACTATTCAAATATTATTCTCTCATAATGATACAAAAGCTATGAGTAGGCAGTATCCTAAGTAATAAAAGAATGAAGAAGTTATTTGTCTGCAGTATGTTGTAGGTGATCTAGCAAGAAGACTGAAGAAGATATATATTCACTCCAGGACCCTACTCACATGAAGCAGGAAAGAGGAGATATTGTGGCTTAAAAGCTATATAATAGTAATATTTTGTTACTAAGAGGTTTCAATATTTTTGGATTAGTTACTAAGAGGTTTTGTTGAACTTTTCAGAACAATTCATTATTTCAAAGTTTCTTTTGAAATGTGATTTAACTCAGATTACTAAAATATAAATTGAGAAATTGTAAAGTATCTACCTTTCTTGGAGTATAAGCGCTAGCATTCGTTTTGAAAAGCGTTGTCATTCCATTTACTTGAGGAAGAATTAACCTGGCAAATAAAAGTTAAGTTGCTAACCTTATGCAAATTATGATATCATAAGCTTAAAGTAAAAATATCTTTGATTCAAACTTTGAATTTTTTTATCAGCTAATGTGTGATCTTTTCACAGTCACAAATTTGAAAAGAAATATTGATGAGTATATTCAACAAAATGTGTTTAAAACATAAAAAAATACAATATATGAGATACTACTGACCACGGAGCCCTAAAAGGATGGAGGAGGTGATCTAGCAACAAAAAATCATGATTAGATGCAAGCACACCCACGCGTGCATATATACTCGTATATATAATAAATTTATATTAATTTCCTGGTTAAATTATTTAATATAAATATAATATACAATGATTTTAAAATTTTGGTTAAGCATTGAAATTTTGGCTTTTTAAGTTTCTAACTATAAACATTAAACGTTAAATTTTCCATATGTAACCTATGATTTAATGTTTCCATATATATATTTTAAATCCTTACATAATTAACTTGGCATTTAAAACTTTCTATACAAGGATGTTATGAATAAGAGCTTTCATGTACAAATAATCTTTTAAAGTTTTCATAATAACTTCAAACTTCCATATGTATGCAAATCTCATTTAAATGCAATGAATCCTTTGCTTACAATATCCTTTTAAATTTCCATATATACACATGTATGTATCAAATTTCTTTTGGATTTAATGTGCCTAATACTTATAACATTTATTACGGATTTAGAAAAATGTGATAACATTAAAAACTTACACATGGTTTAGTGCAAATTGAATATATATTATCCAATTTGAAATATGCAAATACAGAAATAGATATTTACAGAAGCTTTAAACAATTTTAGATCAGTTTCATGTATGTAAAACATACTACAAGGCTAAGAAAAAAAATAAGTATTTTTTATTTTAAAATTTTGCATATTAACTTATGGAAAAAGTTCACGGATGAAAATGATTGCATAAATATGGTCAAATTTTATTTTAAATAATTATACTTTAAGCATTAAAAACTTTTAATGAATTGTTAAACCATATTATTCATACAAGATTATAACAAGGCAATTAACTATATGTGTAAATGATGATAATAAACATATAAAGTACAAATAAAATAGAATAATTGAACTTGAAAGGACTTTCCCTTTGTAATACCTTGATTTGAGATTTCTCCTCAGATCTAAAGTAGATCCACACCTAGCTTTGAAAGAGAAGAACAAACCACTTAGCTTTTGTTTTATTTAATGTTTTCATTTGATTTGGAGTTGAAATTTATTGGAATTGTTTCATAGTAATTTCAGCTATGGATGATGAGGAGGAGAAAATAGAACGAAGGAAATGAATTAGTGGATTTGTTTTAATTGAAAGAACAAAACATTTCCCGTTCTTTAAATTGAAAATTCACTAATCAATTCCTTTAATTTTCTCTCTTTTTACCCCTTTAATTGCCCTTGTATGGTCTGTAATGACCCGTATTTTTAACTATTTAAATTTTTTAAATTCAATATAATTATTGAACAAAAATGGTTAGAAATAAAATTTTATGTTTTATTTATGTAATTTATTTAATATAAACTTGAATAAAATTTTGAAATAACCAATTTCGAAGATTTAAGCAATAATAAGTATTAAAATGAAATTTTATATATTGAATGCATTTATAAGCAAATGCTGGAATTGAATAATAAATTTTGAATTATTTAGATGGAAATACAATAACTTTTGATAACTAAAATTTGTTTGAAATTTAATGATTTATTAATATCGGTTTTTTGGATAATTAAATTATTTAAAATTTTGATATTGAAAATTATTTAAATAATTGGATCTTGAATTCAGTATGAATGAAAATGATGTCAAAAGTTTATTTGAATTTTATTTAAACAAGAATGAAAATTTTTAACTTTTAAAATTGGATTTAAAGTTATTAAATTGATTTTGGTAAATTACTCGTTTTAATTAATGTGTAAAAATAATATTTTTTAGCACTATCTTGGATTTCATCGATACTGGTTTCATCAGATCAGTAATAGTGAATTATTATAAGATTTCAAGTTTCGTAGCGATCGAACTTGTCGTTTGGCCTTGCGAGCTTGAAATGGGTGGAAATTAATTTAAAGAATTTAATTAATATAATTCGATTTTGAAAAGCTATCTTTTGAATATGATGGAATTGATTCTCGATACATATTCCATTGTGTTCGGAATAGGGATATAACATATAAAACGCCAAGCGGCACGCATCATTTGGAGTTTGGAAATTTCGTGGATCAATAGTGCCGTGAGATTTTCTATATAAGGCCATCATTTTTATTCATTTCCAACCCTAACTTAAGAAACCCTAGCCCTGTTCCTTTTTCTTTAATGGTCGAATTTCATTTCTTTCTCCTCTCGATTTCTCTCAATCCACTCAAAATCTCAACTCGGCTTCAACACGAAAGTTGTAGAGCTCGATCTCCTTTATAAGATCAACGGTTGGATTGTGTTGATGTTACTCGAATTCGCTAGAATCGAGACATTTTAGGCTAGCAAGTTTCCTCGATTTGTGTGCAGACGGCAGCGGTGGAGGCAGAGGGGTCACAGGCGATGGTGGAGCTTGAAGTGGCGGTCATCGCTGCGGGGTCTGATGAGGTTCGGGTGGCGCGCGCGTCGATGAATATAGTTGCGAGATGGGTTTCAGCCTGGTGTGTACCAGAGAGGGAGAGAGGGAGCTGTGAGGTTTAAACGTTTTATTTTTTTAATTAATTTTGTTAATTATATTCAAATGTTTAAAATCCGTAGCTTTTTTATGCGAGGTCCGATTCGAACGAAACAGGTTGCATTAAGTCGACAATGTCTACAACATGAAGCTAGATTGGAATTTATTTGACGCAAGCAAATTTTCAGTTTCAAATAAAGGTGAGTGGTTAAACCCATTCATAAAGTACTAAATTTCCTATTGTTAATTAAACACATAAGCGAAGTAATAAATTATGTTGTTTATTATCTGGAATTCAATTGACTGGAAATTTAGTTTATTGAATTTGAATACATTGAATTTAGATCGACATTTAAATTTGACTGTTAAATTGATAATTAAATTTTCTAGTAAAATTTGAGCGAAAAATTAATAATAGGAATCGATAGTAGATCTGATGGTTAAATTTGTGACATTAGATGTGACATCAAATCTGTTATTTAAATTGACATTGAACTTGATATTTAAATTGATGTTGATAATTGAAATTTCATATCACTTTTAAACACCCAACACTGATAGAAATGTGATTGTTGTAATATGGATGAATTACTTGTTCTAGATGTTGGTTGATATTGTGATGGATGATATTTGTGATTGGTTGTTATATTATTTGGTGATTTCGATATGTCCACATTACCACCCTGTTATTATCACCCTGTTATTATCACTATTGATACGATGTATCATCTATATATTGAATTTGGGTACGGAACTTTGGACATCCTATTTGACATGTGAATTGTCAGATGCATTATTGAATGTTGTTTTTTGTAGAAATGTGATTGTATAGCCGTTTGGCGAAATTTGAAGATTTTTGATAAATTGGAATTTATTTTGTGAAAATAACTTGAAATTTATTTATAAAATTTAAATTCTAATTTTTAATAATAATGTTTTTTTCCTAAAGAGTAATAAAAGGTTTACAAATTTTTCTATAAATTTAAAAAATAAAATGAAAGTGTTTGTAAGAAGATCGATGTTTGAAATCTAACCACTAAATGATTTTGATACATTAGAATAGGATTATCGAATTTTTGAAAATTTGTAAAGTGTCGTAAAATCCTCCAAAACAGTAATAAATTATTTGAATAATAGTTGATATAGGAAATCTGAATTTATTTCAATGATTGAAAATAATTTGGAATATTTAAACATTGAAGTTTTGTTTAAACTGTGAAATATATTGAATCGGTTTGTAGTTGATTAACTTTTTGGAAACTTTGTAGTAAGGATTTAAAAATGGTGAAAGCTTTATGGAAATTTGAAACAAATGAAGTGATTGCAATTATGTTTCACTTGATTTTAATTTGAATTACATGAGGGTTTTAAATCCTGACTCAAGTGTTTTGTTTTCATTACGCTAGGGTAAGACCAAGATTTTCAGTTATCAAAGACAGTTATTCCGAAGGACAAAGATAAAGATTTGGTATATCATATCTACTAGTATTTATTCCGCTGTATTATATCATTCTGTTTATCAAAATTGTATAATTTTGAAAATATTGTATAACTCTGATTTATGTTGAAAATTAAATTAAGTATATATTGTTAAACAGCTTCATGAATTGTTTATGTGATTATTGTATTTTATCATTCCGCTGTGAGATTCTATTGTTTTTTTATTTCTTTATAATAAACTCATTGATAATCTATCTTTCAAATTGTTTGAGTTAGATATATGTGGTTTATTGTTGACTTGAACTGTTCAAAAAGTTGTGTCGTCACAGTTGGTACCAGAGCTTTGGTTTAGCGAATACCTAAACCTGTAAGATAAGCTCATTGAGTGTATATACGTATAGGAGATAGCGTATTTGCTAGTGATATAAAAATGTTTTGAAATTAACAAATGAAATGATTTTAACTTGGATTATATATAGAATATAAAAGAATGAATTCTATAAACTGATAAAATCATGCGTGATTTTTGATGATGATTGGATGTTATCTTTTTGTAGATTGATTGTTTGATTTATATGGATGTGCATATTATCACTTATTGATTGATGTGTCGTGCTCGGCCAGTTTATAAGCATCGACTAATGGCTGTTGATTTGAGCATTTGACTATGGTTGGAAATTTTGGTTTATGAAATATATTTATCCACTTTGAGAAACTTCATGTTTTAACATGGATTTTGAAGTGAATATATATATATATATATATATATATATATCAGAATTTCCCTCGTATCATTTTAAAGAGTAATGGATACTATGAAAGTGATACATGAAGTATGGTTTATCTATATGTGTTTAATAAATAAACAAAAAAGTTATTCAAACTAGAAATTTGAGAGTTTGAATTCCGGGACTTTTGAAATTGGGTTTTAAAATTCTGGAAAAATATAATGGCATAATTTGAAATTATTTTCTAAATAAACAGGTTATAAATGATTTCAAAGTGATTTCAAAGGAGATTTTCAAAAGATTTAAAAGAAATGGAAGTCCTGAACTCACTTTTGTTGCTGGAAAATAAATTGTGATGACTGCATCATCATCGGTGTTTATTTTCGAGTTTCAAAGTGAAGGAGGCCGCTATGTAGCTTGGCTACATGATTGATTTGATGAAATTGTTTTGATTCAAATCCCTGAAGTATGATTTGATATTCGAAAGAGACATAAATATATTTGTTTCAAACGATTTAAAATAAAACCCTATGTTCAGTTCTTGAGTTTTCTATTTAATAATATTATGAACACATGTAACCTGTGCATTTGGATTGATTGATTGGTTCTGCATCTTGTTGAGATGATTGATTGTTGATTTCCAAATTTGATTTGGAATTTTATTTTTCCGGCTATGTTGAATAGTCGAACACTTCCAAATTTTGAATTAATTTTCGAAGCTAAGTATTTTGGAAAGTATATAAAGTTTAGTTTTGAAAATTTTAAAGTAATGACTGATAGAAGTTGAACAATTTTTAAAAGCTAAATATTTTGATAAGGTATAAATTTATTTTGAATTATACAAGTATCTAATTTTGTTTTAAGATATTTTCAAATGAAAAGAGTTTTAAGAAATATTTTGAACATAGTAGATATTTATAAAAACTTATTTTCGTCAAATTGATTTTTGTAAGCAGTTCCGACTGTATAAATTTGAAAATAGTTTTGGAAGGTTTATAATGGAATTTGTTTTCAGAAACATTTTGAACCTAGTAAATGTTTTATGAAAGAAAAAAAGGATTTTGAAAATAATTTGATTAAGAAAGAAATTTGATTTTGTCTGAATTTGATATAAATATAAAACTGAAGTTGTGAAAAACTATTGATCTGAAATTTTGAAAATTTTGATTTTTGAATGATATTCGATTTGAAGACGGAAAAATGATTGTTGAGATCATATATGGATTTGAAACCGAACTGATATATGAAAATGGGTTGATTTCGGAAACCTTTGACTCAATATAAATATTTGATTTGAAAGTTTTCGATTCTTAGATGAAAATGGTTTGTATAAGTATGAAGTTATTTTAAAACTATTGATTTTGAAAGGTATTCGATCTGAAAAGCGATAATCTTATATATAATAGAATTTATACTAGTGTGACATTTGTAGTTATGATTTGGAAAAGGTACTATATATAACATGATATATTTTGAAGTAAAAGATATAGGTAGTACCCTCTGTGATTTTCGATAATCCACTTGGTGGATTCCTTCTATTGATTGATTTTGGTCATCATGACATAAACTCATGAGTTCCTTTGAATTCCATAGTGTAACCTATGGTCTTATGATTCGATTAGCATAGCATAATTCGAGGGCGTGAGGCCTACAGTCTGCTTATGATTTCGCTGGGATAGTGACGTAATATTGTGTAGCTGTGATTCATGGTCGATGTACATGGCGTAATTCTAGGTTGCAGAGGTTGCCTACAGTTTACTACGATTTCGTTGTGATAGCAATGTAACCATAGGGTGTAACCACTAAGTAAACTGCGATCCACATGGCATAATTCGAGGGGCGGTGATTGCCTATAGTGTACTATATTTTCTCTGAGATAGAGACGTAACATTAGGCGTAACCGCTAAGTAGACTACGATCCATTGGCAATTTGATTTTTGATTCACATAGCGTAATTCATTGGGTAGAGCTTACCCAAAGTTACAGATGTTTCCTTTGGGATAGGAGCGTAACCATTGTGCAACTGCGATCCATGATTGGTTTTCGAGTGGTAATTTCCATATCTGTTTTTAAAAAAGTTTCAAGTATTTTCACTGGATGTTGAAATGGGTCTACTAAATTCTTAGAGATTTCTAGTCTTGCGTCTGATCATTGTATTGCTAGATTTTGTAAGAACGGGGATAAACTTTTTGAAACAACGAGCATTTTCAATATAAAATTATTTTGATGCAAAAGTATTTTGTTATAAAGGAATGATTAACAAAGAAAATTTTCAAACATTTAAGAATTGAATTTAAAACCACTTGAAATATCTTTGGTGTAATTAAGAAACTAATGGAATAAATACGTAAGTTGTATATAGACCATTCTATTTTCTTTTGTAGCTTTGATATAGATTTAAATACACGATTTTAAGGTAATTCACACTTGTCCGATTTAGGATTGTTCGCTCGGTTCTCGACGACAAGCACTGATATGGATTTTTGATACGAATCTAAAGTTCTCTATCATACTATATAAGGAGAATGAAAGTTTCTAATCAAGAAGTCGGATTAGAGTCCGCAATAGTGCAGTCGGATTATCAATACTAGTTCGAAAAAATAAAATTGCATATTCGAGTAAGAAATCGAAATTGTTATACGTACGAATGGCATATATATATCGTAAGGATTTTTAATAAAATGACTGTATGCTATGAATGCTAGCTATGATTGTTTCTTGCTTAGAATTGCTATGTTGTTTGGTTGCATGTAGTTTAAAATCATTCTTATCAGTTGCATTACATTCATGTGGTGCACATAGTTTTTATAATAATTTCTAGTTGCATTTAGCTTTTACATCAGTATAATTTCATATAGGATTGCATCATCATTGTAGTTGCATCATATTACCATGTTACATCTGATTTCTTTGTTTTAATGATGCTATGTTGTTTTTGGTTACATGTAGTTTTACATTTCATTATAAATGTGAATTGGTTGCTTTTGTGTTAAACATAGTGAAATAAATTAAAATTATAAAATTGAATGTGAATGAAATAGATATAAATTAATTGGATGGATATTATTTGTTGGATGATTTCTTTTGTTGCAAATCATTATTATAATCATTTTGGTTGCATATGATCATTATGTTGTGTATTGATGCTCATGCTTATGGTTTGGATTTAGATTCATGTTATATAGTTCTATCAAACTCATCCATGGTTCTATATCTTATTATATGTAACTAGTATTAGATTGAGTTGAGATAGGTATATTGAAGACCATTCAGATGTATATGCGTTTTGGCTCGCTTTTGCTTGCTTAATATGAGCGAATTCACTCGTATTAATAATAATAAGGTACATATCTCGGATTATATACCGTACTTTTATGTCTTTCCCGATGGGATGCCTCATCATTGAGATAATATGTATATTTGGTATATTTGTGATACATATTTGTATTGTAAAAAAATTTCGATCGAGCTGCGCAAAGGAGACGCTGCCGAAATTTTTCATAAATCCGGTTGTTAGAAAAAAATGAGATTTTAAAAATATTTGTCTTGTTTTATATATAAGTTGTAGTTTTCGTAAAGCCGATATCGGAGTGGCGTAACGGGAGTGTAGTAAAGGTTTTGTAAATAAGATTTTTATGTTTTATATATTTATTATTTTGAGTAAAATATACCATATGTTAGATTTCTTACTTAATCCGTTTTCTAGGATGAAAAGTTTTGAGTGGGGAAGAACGTAACGACCCGTATTTTTGACTATTTTAAATTATTAAATCTAATATAATTATTGAACAAAAATAGTTAGAAATAAAAATTTATTATTTATTTATGTAATTTATTTTGATATAAACTTAAATAAAATTTTGAAATAACCAATTTCGAAGATTTAAGCAATAATAAGTATTGAAATTAAATTTTATACATTGAATGCTATTATAAGAAATAGCTGGGAATGAATAATAAATGTTGAATTATGTAGATGGAAATAAAATAATTGTTGATAACTAGAATTTATTTAAAATTTAATGATTTATTAATATTGATTTTTTAGATAGTTAAATTGTTTAAAATTTAATATTGGAAACTGTTCAAATAATTGAATCTTGAATTTAATATGAATGAAACTGATGTCAAAAGTTTATTTAAATTTTATTTAAACAAGAACGAAACTTTTAACTTTTAAAATTGAATTTAAAGCGATTAATTGATTTTGAGAAATTACTCTTTTAAATAACGGTAAAAATAGCCTTTTTGAGCACTATCTCGGATTTCGACGAAACCAGTTTCATTTGATATATAATTGTGAATTATTATAGTATTTGAAGTTTTGTAGCAATCAGACTTATTGTTTAGCTGTGCGAGCTTGATACGGTAGAAATTAATTTAAGGAATTTAATTAATATAATACTATTTTGAAAAGCTATCTTCTGAATATGATGGATTGGCTCTCGATACATGTTCCACTGTATTTAGAATAAGGTTATAACATATAGAATGCCAAGCGACATGCGTCGTTTGGAGTTCGGAAAGTTCGCGAATGAATAGTGCCGCGAGATTTTCTATATAAGGCCATCATTTTTTATTCATTTTCAACCCTAACTTAAGAAAACCCTGGCCACCGTTCTTTTTTCTTCAATGGCCGAAATTTGTTTCTTTCTCCTCTCGATCAATCTGCTCACAATATCGACTCGGCTTCAACAGAAAGTTGTAGAGCTTGATCTTCTCTACAAGATCAACGGTTGGATCGAGTCGATGTTGCTCGAATTCACCAGAATCGAGACATTTTGGGCTAGCAAGTTTCCTCGATTTATGGGCAGATGGCAGTGGCCGAGGCAGATGGTCGCAGGCGATGGTTGAGCTTGAAGTGGCGGTCGTCGTTGTGGGGTATGATGAGGTTCCAATGGCTCCGGGTGGCGTGCGCATCAATGAATACAGTCACATTATTGGTTTCAGCCTGGTGTGTACGAGGGAGAGAGAGAGAGAGGGAATTGTAAGGTTTAAACCTTTTTCAAATTAAGTTCGTTAATTATGTTGTTAATTATATTTAAAAATTCGTAATTTTTTCATGCGAAGTTCGATTCGAATGAAACAAGTTGTGTTGGGTTCGTATCGACATCGTCTACGATAGAGAGCTGAATTGAAATTTATTCGATGTTGAAATTTTTTTAGTTTCAAGTAAAGATGAGTGGTTAAACTCATTCAAAAAGTACTAAATTTCCTACTGTTAGCTAAACCAATTAGCAAAGTAATAAATTATCATAATTGTTATCTGTAATTTAATTGACTGGAAAATTAATTTATTGAATTTATATCGATTGAATTTAGATCGACATTTAAATTTGAACGTTAAATTGATAATTAAATTCGTTAGTAAAATTTGACCGGAAAATTGGCAATAGGAATTAATAGTAGATCTAATAGTTAAATTTGTGACACTAGATGTGACATTTAAATCTGTTAGTTAAATTGACATTGAACTTGATATTTAAATTAATGTTGATAATTGAATTTCATATCACTTTTGAACACTCGACATTGATAGAAATGTGATTGTTGTGATACGGATGAACTGCTTGTTCTGGATGTTAGTTGATATTGACATAGATGATATTTTTGATTGGTTGTTATGATGTTTGGTAATTTCGATATATCTATATTACCACCTTGTTATTATCACTATTGATATGATTGATCATATGTACATTGAATTTGGGTATGGAACTTTGGACATCCTATTTGATATGTGAATTGTTAGATGCATCATTGATTGTTTTATTTGTAGAAATGTGATTGTTCTAATAGTTTAGCCGTTTGGTGAAATTTGAAGATTTTGATGAACCGGAGTTTAGTTTCTGAAAATAACTTGAAATTTATTTAAAAAAATTTAATTCCAAATTTTAATAATAATATTTTTTCCTGAAGAGTAATAAAAGATTTACAAATTTTTCTATAACTTTAAAGGATAAAAAGGAAGTGCTTGTCAGAAGATCGATGTTTGAAATCTAACCATTAAATGATTTTGATATGTTTAAATGAGATTATCGAATTTTTGAAAATCTGTAAAGCATCATAAAATCCTTTGAAACTGAAATAAATTATTTGAGTAATAGTTAATGGTGGAAATATGAATTTATTTTAATGATTGAAAATAACTTGGAATATTTAAACATTGAAGTTTTGTTTAAACTGTGAAATATATTAAATCGATCTATAGTTGATTAACTTATTGAAAACTCTATAGTAAGGATTTAAAATGGTGAAAACTTTATGGAAATTTTAAAAAAAATGAAGTGATTGCAATTATATTTCACTTGATTTTGATTTGACTTACATGAGAATTTTTAGTCCTGACTCCAATGTTTTGTTTTCGTTACACTAGGGTAAGACCAAGATTTTCAGCTATCAAAGATAGTTATTCCAAAGGACGAAGATGAAGATTTGGTATATCATATCTACTAGTATTTATTCTATGTACTATTTCATTCTATCTATTAAATGGTATAATTCTGATAATATTGTATAAGTCTAATTTATGTTGAAAATTGAATTAAGTATATATTGTTAAACAACTTCATGGACGGTTTATGTGATTATTGTATTTCATCATTCTGCTACAGGACTCTATTGTTGTTTTTTTATTTCTTTAAAATAAACTCATTGATAATTTGTCTTTTAAATGGTTTGAGTTGGACATGCGTATTTCATTGTCAACTTGAACTATTTAAAAAGGTGGGTCGTTACAATTGGTACGAGTGCTTTGGTTTAGCGAATACCTAAACCTGCAGGATAAGCTCATTGAGTGTATATATGTATAGGAGGGAGCATATTTGTTAGTGATACAAAAATATTTGGAGATTAACAAATGAAATGATTTTAACTTGGATTATATATAGAATATAAAAGAATGAATTCTATAAACTAGTAAAATCATACATAACCATTGATAATGATTGGATGTTATCTCTTTGTTGATTGATTGTTTGATTTATATGGATGTGCATATTGTCACTTATTGATTGATGAGTCGAGCTCGGCCAGTTTATGAGCATCGACTAATGGCTGTTGATTTGAGAATTTAACCATGGTTGGAAATTTTGGTTTTTGAAATATATTTGAGGAGTTTGAGAAACTGCATATTTTAACATGGATTTTGAAGTGAATATATATATATATATATATATATATATATATATATATATATATATATATATCTGAATTCCTTCCTATATCATCTCAAAGAGTAATGGATACCATTTGAAACTGATATATGAAATATGGTTAACAAATAAACGAAAAGTTATTCAAACTTGAAATTTGAGAGTTTGAATTCCGAGAGTTTTTGAAATTGGGTTTTAGGATTCTTGAAAAATATGAAAGCATAATTTGAAAATATTTTTCGAATAGAAATGTTATAAATGATTTCAAAGGGGATTTTCAAAAGACTTAAAAGAAATGGAAGTCCAGAATTCACTTATGTCGCTGGAAAATAAATTTCGATGATGATTGCTGTAACGACCCACCTTTTTGGACAGTTTAAATCGACGATAAATGTAGCGACCCACCTTTTTGGATGATTTAAATTGACAATAAACCACATATGTCAAACTCAAATCATTCACAAAGGGACGACTGTTATGGGGTAAATAAGAAAACGAAGAGAAACTAATAAAAACAAACGTAGAATCTCACAGCGGAATGACAAGATATAATAATCAAATAATTGTTCATGAAGTTGTTACAAATAACATTTGATTACTCTTTTACAATACAGATCATAGTACATACAACAAAAATAAATAAAATGCAGCGAAACAACATGATGTAGTGAAATAAATAAAATAAATAATATAGTGTACCAATCTCCATCTTCATCCTCTAGAAAGCAGTCTTCAATACACAGAAAAGCTCAGGCCTGACCCAAGCGAATTGAAAACACGTAACACTCGAGTCAGAACAAAAAGATCTTATGTAAGTTAAATCAACAATAAGTTTACAAGGTTTGACATCTCCTATACAGTGTCTAACGTGAGTGCCAATAACTTAAGAAATGTTTCGGGTTTCATCTCCTAAGTATCCATTAAACTATCTACATACATAGTACAATACGCTATTATAATAGTATCTACAGTAAAGTATTAAAATAGCATTAAGGCGATACCCATATCCCCCTTAACACATATAATGCCATAGTCTATATAGTACTGTAAACTCCACCGTAAACCGGTGGGCTATCAGGGAGCATTCCATGGGTATGACAAAAACCAAACTCGTAGAAGGCACGATAAGGCATGTGACACGGCACACGAGGCAATGCCAAGGTAGGATTCTACCGTTTTGCGGATCCAAACTGGTGGTAATGCATAGCAGCTACTACCGCCCACCTCGGAACACTCCCATAATTAAAATCGAGGGATGGCCACCAAATCAATCACAAAGTCATAATATGGTATCGAAGAAGCGTGTCTGATAGGAGGTGCGACCTTACTAGGCCCGGTGTGGCTCCTGTTTTAGTCACATCAAGATGACTCGCATGAGTCAGGGCTACGTTAATACCTCATACAGAATTGTTCGCCAAACCATCCTACTTCATTCTGGAATCTCCACCACGTACACATTTTGTTGAAGTGGTTTTCGGTATTGGCAGAGAGTATGACAATATCCGATTCGGTCTCTTTAACAACCAAATGCTTGTTTCACACCGGATGGTTCTTTTACGTTTCCAAAACCGATTCATACTTGTTATCAAATTATCACATTCAATTTAAATCACTTTACTTTCAATATCATATTCACTTTCGAAATCATATTCATTTTTGAAATTATCGATAAGATAGGTTAATTAAATCCTCATTTCAAAATCTTCTTATTCATTCAAATATGTCATTTAAATTCCAACTTAGGTTATAACATCGTTTAATTGTATTTGCTATTAAATCAAGGATTAAAGTATATACACTTTCATTTTACACAGTCTGAAATTTAGAAATAGTTTAGATAGTTTAAATTAGTTTAAAATAGCTTCTAAATATATTTAAGATAGTTTAAATAAATTTACAGTAGATTAAATAGATTAAAATAGGTCAAATATATTTTAATTAGATTAAATAGATTTAAATTAGATTAAATAGATTTAAAATAGATTAAATAATTTAAATTAGATTAAGTAGATTTAAAATAGATTAAATAGATTTAAAATAGATTAATAGATTAAAATTGATTAAATAGATTTAAAATTAATTAAATAGAATAAATAGATTTAAAATTGATAAATAGATTTAAATTAGATTAAATAGATTTAAAATAGATTAAACGGATTAAACAGATTTAAAATATATTAAATGGATTTAGAATAGGTTAAATAGATTTAAAATATATTAAATAGATTTAAAATAAGTTAAATTGATTTAGAATAGCTTAAAATGGTTTAATTATTTTAAAATAGGTAAAGTAGATTAAATAAGATTAAATAGATTAAGATAGATTAGAATAAATTAAATAGTTTAAATTGATTTAAAATAGTTTAAAATAGATTAAATTAGTTTAATAGTTTCAAAATCTTAATAATCTGGATTTTTAAAATGGTATTTCTTTAAATAGTTTATTTAAAAATAATAAATTTGAAATTAACATCAAATTTAACTTTTTCTTCCATTTCAACAAGTCTGGGTCATATCCAGATCTTAAATCAAAACCCAATTTCAAATCTTGAAGTATCAATTTGAGCTATTACAATTTTAATAGATTTCGAAGTCACAATTTCAAACGTCTACAATAACTCAATTTCGATAAATTTCGTTTATGCTTCAAATTTAACTTTAGAATTCCAATTTAAACCCTCTAAGCAATTTACATAATACAATTTCGAAATTTCAAATTTAATCTTTTAAACAATTCATTTAAACAATTCAGTTTATATAAATCAAATTCTATTTAAAAATATCATTTAGCTGAATTCAAATTTAAAAATTATTATCATTTAATTTAACCAATCCGGTGTCGTATATAATTTTCTACCCTATGGTCAAGTGATACGGATATGTATCATTTCAATCCGCAAATATTTAAATTTACGGGTATATATCATTTCAATCCACAATCCCGAATTAAAACAAAATCCATAAAACACCCGAGTCTATCATTTCAAACCATAATGATTTTCCATTATCTATAGATCTTTCAGGTATGTATCATTTCAACCCATAGGGAACTTGAAGTGTTATAACAATATAAAAAAATATAAAATCTAGTCATCCAATATCAACAATCAAACATCCATCACAATTATCATCCAAATCAACCAATGAATAATAACAATTTACTAATTATCAATAACAAGTATTAACTGGAAATTTTAAAATTCGATATTAAATTATATAACGATTAAATGCAATAAAAGTCGTATTTAACTGAAATGACAATTTAAATATATCAAACATCAACCAATCAATTTCTAATCATATTATAAATTTAATTTAACTAACATAAGACAATTTAGTAGTTGTGAGTGGGTTAAAACACCTACCTTTGATTTTCGTCGATTTAAAATCCAATTAAAGCCCATAAATCTACCAGTCTCAGAATTCAACCAAACTAGTTCCATAATGTCCAAAATTTCGATACGAACGCAATGCAAGAAACTACATCCAAATCCAAGCTCGTATGCAAAAGATATGCTAATTAGAACGTTTGAAATTTAAATAACATTAAAATAAACAAAACAAATAGAATTTCGCACGTCACCTTAGTCAACAGAACCCTAACACGTGAAACCCTCGACATCGCATTCGACCACGCTGTAGCTGCCACCGCGTTTGTGCTCGTTGCCACCTGAACTATCGTCACCTTCTTGATCCAGCGCCACCATCGGGCTTCCCATCCACGGCCGACCTCAGGCTGTCCACGCGGTGCCCTCCAGCTCGCCCATAAGCCGCCGCTGCCATATATCCATGTTTTCTGGCAAATCCAGTAGTCATCTCCGCTTTCCAACCGTATAGATTGGCTCCAAAAATCCTCCTCTACATGCTCATAACCTCCGATCGTCGTCAAATCGACGATCCGCCGTTAAAACGACAAACCCTACTATGGACGGTCGAGGTTCTTCCTTGGTTTTTGGTCAAATGATGCATCCAATTGAAAAATGAATCACAGCAGTAGATTACACTCGTCGAGGGCTTTTCAACGATATATAATTTGATATAGTTTTGAGGAGTTTGATTTTCGATTTGAATTTAAAATTGAATTAGTGTTTGTAACTGAAATTTGGTTTCTGCCATTAGAAGAAGGAAGAAGCTGATGACTGAATACCCAAATATGTATAGTAATATGAAATAAAAATGCTGCTAGGGTTAGTAAAAAACTATTTTTATAGACAATGCCCGATAAGAATGAATAAACATATTGAATTAGTTCGGGTGACAATAACGACCCGAAAGGTCCTTTCCGTTTCCGAAATTAAGGTAGGTCATCCCATATATCAAAATAGATGTTTTCGATATTTTTTAATTCAATGGAAAAGGTATCAAGTCCTGATTCCATTGTATGAAGACGTTAGCTTTTAAAATCAGCTTATCTTAAATTGAACTCATTAAATTGATTTCTATGCGTTTCGAGCCCGCACCATGAAACGACAAGTCCGATCTCTACAAAACTTGAAATCCTCCAATAAGTCGCCGTTACAGATCCGTTGAAACTTGTTTCACCGAAATCCGAGACAGTGGCCAAAATGGCTATTTTCACATTAATCAAATAAATTGTTATTAAATTGATTGAATCGCTTGTCAATTCAATTTTTATAATTAACAATTTTATTATTTTTACTTTCACACAAATTAACAATCTTTTCATAACCAATTTCCTATGTTAAATTCAATGTTATTTATTGAACTGATTACGTGTAAAATTTGAATTCCAATATATCCATTAATTATAATTTAAATTCCAATAATTTGATTAAATTTGGTTTCACTCTTTCTGTTCAATCAATCATTACTCTATGGACATAGCTAACATTGATTTATATCTTATTCCACTAATATTCTACAATTATCATCTTAATTTACATTAACGTAATATCTAATTACATTTAATTGCAATTGATTTTCAAATTTAATTCAACAAATTATATAAATAGGTAACATATACCAATTGTCACCTTTTACTTAATTTAACCAGATTTATAAGTTTATTATCTATAACAAATGTTATAACTATTATACATCACGATTTCATTTCAATATTAGCCAATTCCAATTATTACATATAATTTCAATATTGACTCCAATATTAAATTTTAATTCTTTATTTACAATCTATAACCTATTATGACTTTACAAATATTTCAATCAATTGGAATTACAGTAAAATAGTTATCAATTATCTTAAATTAACATTACTAACATTACATTCTAGTTATTCTTTTCATTATTAAATCTTAATTTTTTTAATTTTCTCACATTAATAAATCACAAACTTTTATCTTTCAATATTAAATTACAAAACCTTATTAAATTCAATTATCAATAATTATGGGTCGTTACACTCTCCCCCCACTCAAAACTTTTCATCCTCGAAAAGGAAAAAGAAAGAATTAAGGAATTGATATATCTTATTCAAAGTATTCGGTTTGTAAACAATTAATTTACATAATTTAATAATTTAAATATAATATATCAATTTATAGAACAGTTAAATCCTTTCTTATTCAATTTCAATAAAATATGAAAAACATTTTCACAAAAATTTTCTAGGTCCAAAATTCATGGAAAATTTCGAAAGAGTTTCCTTTGTATGGAGAGGTTCGGGAGAAACAATAATATCCATAATAAACATATGTCTGATATTTAAAAATAAAATATCCCAAACCATGGGAAAACAATATAATATCGCTATAAACCGTAATCCGAAATCATATCTATTTATCGAGCAAACAACACTTATTATAAGAAACCAAAATAAGTAGCTATTGCTTCCATAAACCTGTATTTCAGTTATATAATCCAAAAGAGTTAGAATTATGTAAAAGAGAAATATTTAGTTGTTTCAATCAATAGAAAACAAACCAACACAATATAGCAACAATCACTTGCAAACAAAATCATACAATCATCACATGTGATCACAGTAATCAATCATCCATCCATAACAACCAAAACAAATGGTTTGATCGGGTTCAGAAACTTTTAATCGTATAAAATGATAAATAACTACTAAGTATACCATACACTCAACAGTCTTCGATAAAACTTAATCGATTATTTAAACATCTTTATACAGTTAGAAGTATCTTTTCCCAACCATCCCATAAGCCAAAACAACCAAGAATCTAAATATTATCTAAGTTTATTCTTATAAATCTTGTTTTACACCATTTATTGTTCAATTTCATTCATTCATACCATGCCGTGTTACCATTAATTTTCATTCTTTACTTACAAAATTTTCATTTCTCATTCATTTATTCATATAATGTCAAAAAAAATCTTTTCATTACCTTACATTCTTTGCGTACATAAGTTATATCCATTTTAATTATTAGATTATCTATTATTATGTAAGCCTTTTTACAAATTAATTCACCATTAATAAATTATTTCTTTTTCACATTCATTTCTTCCATATATAGTGTTATTGAATGTTAAATCCATTTTTAAATCATTTCCACATTTTTAGAAGTTACAATCATTCAATTAATATAGTATTCACTATAATTATAGGTGGCTTCAACATCAGTTAAGTTTATAATCATTTAATTTCAGCATTCACTTTTCTATTAAATCTAATTAGTAGCATTTCAACTTATTAACTTAAGTTTATAACATTTTATAACTTCAGAATTCTTATTTATAGAAATAATTCTATTGAACACTTTCATTATTAAAGTGTCATTTGTATAATATTCTATTACATATTCTTACTTAACATTTCAACTTTTAATATTTCTGTAAGTTATATATATATATATATATATGTCTTTTAGGATGCAATTGAATGTTACATAATTTAATCTTAATTGTTTTAGTTAACAAGATGCTCAATAGTTACATTTTCTTATTTTTCATAGCTACAAGTTATAAATTTTCAGTTCCTTATATATTCCATTAATCACTTAGCATCCAATTTTTCTTTTTTAATTCCCTTTTTAGAAGTTTCTAACTATTAAATGGTAAAGATTTCATTCATTACAGTAATTGACATTTCTAGTCTACAAAAACTTAAGACCTGAATACCGGGTTTCTTTCAATCATTTAAAATAATATATATACTCATAACTTATATATATCCAATCTTATTTAGAAAATTAAAATTTAAGGTTTGTTATCAAACAAATGTGTAGCAAAACTACTACAGCAATATTCCCACTTTAAAACTCGAAAATGAACGTCGATGACGCATGCACTCATCACCGAAATTATTTTCCAATAATAGAGAGGAGAATATAGAACTTATTTCCTTTCTAAATTCCTTTAAAACATTTCTTTCAAATCATATTAAAGTATTTATATCAAAAAATACTTCCAAATAATACTAATACTATATTCCAAAATCTTTTGAAAGCAGTCACAAAATCCCAGAACTTAAGTTCTACATTTCCAATTTATATTCATCTTATTTATAATCACATTTTACAAAAAATGTTTAAATTTTCACTCCCCGACAAACAACATATAACATACAACTGTATCATTTACAAAAATTATACATTTATATGAAAAATATAATACTAGGCAAAATTATTTCATTTACTAATAATTCAAAACCAATATTGTGTCGGTCTGTCCAATTA
Source organism: Allium cepa (assembly GCA_030765085.1). Lineage (NCBI taxonomy): Eukaryota > Viridiplantae > Streptophyta > Magnoliopsida > Asparagales > Amaryllidaceae > Allium > Allium cepa. The sequence continues at coordinate 38,225,071 of CM060935.1, read as the reverse complement.
AGTGTTTAGAAATCCCTATCAATGTCATAGTGTCCTATGTACCGATTGGAATTTATAAATACAAAAAAGAATAAATTAACACAATATAAAACATTTTATAACAATAACAAATATGCAATCTCATATATACACTCAACGACTCATTCTACGGTATTACTACCCCATTGCAAATGAGTCAGACCCACATAGTAAAGGTTATCGCTAAACCAAAGCTCTGATACCATTTGTAACAACCCACCTTTTTAGACGGTTTAAATTGACAATAAACCACATTGTTAAACTCAAACCATTTTTAAAGGGAGGATTGTTATGGGGTAAATAAAAAAATAAAAACAAATACAGAATCTCACAGCAGAATAACAAAGTATAATAATCAAATAATAGTTCATGATGCCGTTATAAATAACATTTGATTATACTTTTACAATAAAGATTAGAGTACATACGGTGGAAATAAATAAAATGCAGCGAAACAACATGATGCAACAGAATAAATAAAATAAATAATATAGTATACAAATCTCTACCTTCATCCTCCAAATAGCAGTCTTCAATACACTAAAAAGCTTAGACTGACCCAAGCGAACTGAAAAGACAAAACACTTGAGTCAGAACTAAAAGATCTTATGTAAGTTAAATTAATAATAAATAAGTATGGGTGTAACAGCGTCATAGATGTTTACGGGGTTTGACATCTCCTATCCAGTGTCTAACGTGAGTGCCAATAACTTAAGAGATGTTCGAGATTTCATCTCCTAAGGATCCGTTTGCTATTTTAATAGTGTTACGGTAAAGTAAAGTATTAAAATAGCATTAACGCATTACCCATATCCCCCTTTACACTTTCATATAATGTTGTAGTCTATACAAACTGTAAACTCCACTGTAAACTGGTGGGATATCAAGGAGCACTCCGTAGGTACGACACAAACCAAACTCGTAGAAGACGCAATAAGGCATGTGACACGGCACGCGAGGCAACGCTAGGGTAGAATTCTACCGTTTTGCGAATCTAGACTGGTGGTAACGCATATAGCTACTACCATCCAACTCGAAACACACTCCCGTAATCATATTCGAGGGGTGGCCACCAAATCAATCATAAAGTCATAATATGGTATTGAAAAAGCATGTCTGATAGGAGGTGCGACCCTACTTGGCCCGACGTGGCTCCTGTTTTAGTCACATCAAGCTGACTCGTGGGAGTCAGGGCTACGTTAATACCTCATACAAAATTGTTCGCCAAACCATCCTACTTCATTCTGGAATCTCACCACATACACAGTTGTTAAAGTGGTTTTCCATATTGATAGAGAGTATGACAATTTCCGATCTCAGTCTCTTTAACAACCAAATTCTTATTTCACACCGGTTTCTTCTTTTACATTTCCAAAACTGATGCATAACTATTATCAAAATATCACATTCAGTTCAAACCATTTTACTTTCAAAATCATATTCACTTTCGAAATCATAAGCACTTTTGATATTATTGATAAGATACGTTAATTAAATCCTCATTTCAAAATCATCTTATTCATTTAAATATATCATTTAAATTCCAACTTAGGTTATAACATCATTTAACCATATTTGTTTTTAAATCAAGGATTTAAGTATAAACACTTCTATTTTACACAGTTTGAAATTTAGAAATAGTTTAGATAGTTTAAATTAGTTTAAATAGTTTAAAATAGCTTCTAAATAGATTTAAGATGGTTTAAATAGATTTAAAATATATAAAATAGATTAAAATAGGTTAAATAGATTTAAATTAGATGTGAAGCCCCACCTCTATACCCACGCTAGCCAAGGACACTACGGTGTAGTGCCGTCAACTGGCGCGGAGAATAAGGCTGTTGAGGAGCGACCATCCGTGTAATTGCTTCGTGCGAGCACCGGTATGTCAGATAGTTTAAGATGCATTGCATTTCAAAAGGGAATCCGACATGCCGATACAAACTCAAAGCTACTACACAGTGGCTATATAAAATCTTCGAAAACAAATATAGAAATATCATAACACAAATCAGTCATAGAAGTCCATATCTCAAAGGAGGAAACATATATGAATATTACGCTTGAAAGTGTATATCAGAGTAGTGGTCAAACAAGATCCACAATATCACCAAAGAATAGTTACAAGTGCTACACAAAAGAATAAGTATACATCAATGAGTCTATATCTAAAATGTATACAACCAAAAACTACTAATCTAAGTAGTTAACCAAAAGTCAGGATAATAATCCCAGATGAGAAGTCAAGCAGAAGCACCTGTAACATCTCGGTCTGACCCGAGTATTATTTAATAAGAAAATAATAAACGGATCAGTCTAGCTATAAATATCAGATAAAATGATATAGAATAAGAGATATGACATAAATATATAATAACCATAAATCCATACTGTGATAAGTATGCAATTGAAAAATCAACAAGAGATTAATCAATATCATGAGAATCTTCTCAAAGATCAAAAGGAATGTCATACTCCTTACTTACCAAATCACCAAACTATAAATATTGACAATAATATCACTATGAATCACAAAAGTTAATGACACACAAATTCACCAATGCACATATATTGATAAAACTTATCAATGTAAATCACGAAAATTGGTGAAAACACAAATTCCAGAAATCATCAATGGAAATCCAGAAATCACAAAAATGGGGAGGGGGAAGGCCTATCACAAAACGGGAGCATGAAAACTCACCAACAAGTGTATCACAAAATGGAACGCTATTCCATGGTAGCTAACCATTAATTTTGAGCCGAAGCTCCACAAAACGGCCCGAAGACCATGGGTCGCTACCCCATCAAATTGAGTCGAAGCTCCACAGAAACTGGGTTTAGTCTCCCTCGCAGACAAAGAGACATCGCACATTGCTAGTCTAAATCACAAAAATGATCATCATCAATCATCAAGAAGTGTCAATTACACCAAGCTAGTAAATATATACGCTTAGCCTTATGCCTCATAACCACTAGCTTAACTTAAATATTTACGAGAAAATTGTAGATTTCCACTAGAAAATTGTCACTAGAGATTCAATCGAACAAGTCCAAGAATTAACCGATGGAGTAAACGCAAGCGTTTCATACCACTTGTTTTACTAAGTCGTTTAATTAGATTTCTCATACGAGTGAGGTAAAGGTTTGTACATACTAGTAGATTGGAAAACAGTTTAAGAAACGAGCTTGATATTTAAAATAGAGTTGAAATTGTTTTGATATAAGAGTTTTGATATTTACTACTAGTATTGAAACCTTTATATTTTTAAAGTGACAAAGCACAAAAATGATTGTAGAAACAATCAATCACCAAAATTCACATACGAAGACGTGAATTAACTCCAAAGAAATCGATTCCAAACCCATCAAAATGGATATACCCAAAAATTCCAAAATAGAAGTCATCAAAGTCAATAATAAATGATAACAACATATCGGAAAACCACGAATCGATAAAAATTGGAAATCAACACAAAATAGGCTAAATAGGCAAATAGAAGCAGGTCAATCGACTGGCCCTCTGCAGTCAGTCGACTGAAATAGAAACTCGAAAATTCCATTTCCTACAGTCAGTCGACTGACTTCAGAGGACCAGTCGACTGATTGCAGAAAACAGAGACTCTCTATTTATGCACAGCGCTAGAAGTACCAATTTTCTACAGCCAGTCGACTGACTGCAGGGGGTCAGTCAACTGACTGGCACTGGGGCTGTTTTTCATCCTTTTAAAATGAAGAGCAACTCTTCCAAATTGCAATTGGACGAGCAACGGGCACTAAGGGTTTACGCCAATCGACAACCCATCCCTATAGGCTCTTCGATGCATCACCAAAAACATGTTCAAACAAAAAAGCTGTGATTTTTGAAGATTTGAACCCACAACACTAAAAAATTAGAATATTCACAAAACCAATCCAAATCAAAAATCAAAGGCACATGAATAAGTGTTAGGACTTTATACCTAACAATCAAAGATAATCATAGACTTAGATGTGAGATAAAAATCTCACCTTTTAACAAAAATAAGGAAGGAGAAGCTTGAAAGCAAAGGAAGAATCAACCACACTTCAACACAACCCAAATGAGCTTGAATTTAAGCTCAAAAGAAGAACATTCCCGAAGTTAGGTTTAGGAATTTCTGAAATTGAAAGGAGAATGAGTTGGAGAAGGAGAAGATGATGCTTACCAAAAGCTTCTCTTTGGATTTGGAGCTAGAACTTGATTTGTAAATGGAAACTAGGGCTTAGAGTTTTAATTTCCCATTCCTCTCTCCATTGTTGCTAAAGCTTGAATGTTAGGAAATAGAAATGAAGTAATGAAGAGAAGAGGGATGAAGATTGGGTCTAATGGGTTGAAACTAAACCAAAGCCCTAAGTGAAAAGGTAGCAAAATTCCACTAATTCCAAACATATCAAAGTTTATATTCAAAAAGATCGCAAACGTCATTTTGAACTCAATGGGGGTGGTCTCGAGTCCTAATTCGATCGTTTTCAAAAAGTAGCTTCTCGGACTAAAATCCAACTAACGATGAAATATTTATATACTCAATCGTAAAATATGCGGGTTGTTACAGACTCCCCTCCTTAAAGAAATTGCGTCCTCGCAATATTTAAGAAGAAAATATAAAGTAACAACCATAAAAGCATATTCAACATAAAAAAAATTTTAATTAAAAAGTTCACCTCAAAGAGCACGAGAAAGTAAGTCCGGATGTGTTCGCTCGATGAATTCTCTAGATTCCCAAAAGCAATCCTTAGGATTTGAGGACCATTGGAATTTAACAAGTGGAACATCTTTATTTCGAAGGCGCTTGACCTCTGAAGCAATAATACAAATATGATGTTGCTCATAAGTTAAATTAGGTGAAACTTCAATTTCCTCCACAACACTGGGCTCAAGAATAGAATCGGAATCTCGAAGGCATTTCCATAATTGAGAAACGTGAAACACGTCATGAATAGCAGAAAACTGAGCCAGTAATAAAAGGCGATAAGCCACGGAACCAACACGTTCAGTGATGGGAAATGGACCAATATATCGAGGTGCTAACTTTCTCGATCGACTGAAACGCACAACACCCTTCATAGGTGAAACACGAATAAACACAAGATCCTCCACAGAAAATTCTAATTTCTTTCTTCGGTTATCGGCATAGGATCTTTGCCTGCTCTAGGCCTCTTTCATCCTATGACGAATAAGGTCAATCTTCTCTGTGGAATCACGAATAAAATCCGGACCTAAAACCAGCTTCTCACTGGCCTCAAGCCAACAAGAAGGAGATCGGCATGGCCTTCCATAGAGTGCCTCGAAAGGAGCCATACCAATACTAGATTGGAAGCTATTATTATAGGAAAACTCAACAAGAGAAATATGATCTTCCCAACTTCCACCAAAATCAAGAACACATGCACGAAGAAGATCTTCAAGAGTTTGATTCACACCCTCAGTTTGTCCATCAGACCGGGGATGATAAGCGGTGCTAAAATTAAGCTTCGTTCCCAAAGCTTTTTGAGGACTCTTCCAAAATCCACTAGTAAACAATGGATCACGATCACTAATAATAGAAGTAGGAACTCCATGCAATTTAACAATTTCTTTAATAAAGAGTTTGGCCAAAAGAGGTACGGTTCGATTGGACCGAACGGGAAAAAAATGGGCGGATTTAGTAAGTCTATCGACTATCACCCATAAGCTATCATGACCCGAACGAGAACGGGAAAGGATGTCAATCAAGTCCATGGAGATTCAGTCCCACTTCCAAATTGGAATTTCTAAAGGTTGCAGTAACCCACCGGGCCTTTGATGTTCGGCCTTGACAAGTTGGCAAGTCATGCAACACTTAACAAAGCTAGCAATATCAAATTTCATTCCCTCCCAATAATAAAGTCGCTTCATATCTGCGTACATTTTACTACTAACGGGATGAATGGTAAATTTAGAATGATGAGAATCTTCTAAAATGTCTTTACGAAGTTTACTAATATTTGGCACGATAAGCCTACCAAATTTTCGAATACCGCCACGAGAATCAATATCAAAGTCTTTCAAACCTTCAATATCAATTTTATCCATAAGATTTTGGCCAAGAAGAGCCAATTCGGGATCTAGCTTTTGAGCTTCAAGAATGCGGTCTAAAAGAGAAGGACGAGCCTCAAGGCTACATAAAACAAGAGATGAACATAAATCGGAAACACGATCTTGAATCTCACAAGTGGATAGAATTCCGAGATCATTCCATTCAAATATCATCATAGAAACAACCGCTTGTTGCTTACGACTAAGTGCATCTGCAACACGATTTTCCTTTCCAGGAGTATAAAGAATATCCAGATCATAAGCTGCAAGAAATTCGAGCCAACGTTGTTGATGCAACTTAAGTTCCTTTTGAGAAAATAGATACTTCAAGGATTTATGATCGGTGTAAAGAATAAATTTTTCTCCCAAAAGATAATGACGCCAAATACGAAGGATGAAAACAATAGCCGCGAGTTCTAAATCATGAGTGGCATATCTAGTCTTGGCTGGCTTCAATTGCCTAGAAGCATAAGCAATAACACGTTCCCTTTGCATAAGAACAGCACCCAAACCAACGCGACTAGCATCGGTATAAACAATAAAATCTTGGTTTCCCTCGGGAATCATAAGAATTGGGGCATCGGAAATGAGTTCTTTTAATTTCTGAAAAGAAGCTTCACATTTGTCCGACCAAAAGTATTTAACTCCCTTCTTTGTCAACCTAGTAAGAGGCACGGAAATTTTGGAAAAGTCTTTTATGAAACGGCGGTAATAACCTGCCAATCCAAGAAAACTACGGATCTCCGTCACACTCTCCGGTCTCTTCCAATTTTGAATCGCTTCAATCTTTGAAGGATCCACTGATATTCCGGATTCAGAAATAATATGACCGAGAAACTTCACACGAGATTGCCAAAAGTGGCATTTAGAAAATTTTGCTTTCTATTGATTGCTCCTAAGAGTTTCCAACACAATCTGAAGATGCTTTTCATGTTCCTCCTTGGTTTTTGAATACACAAGAATATCATCAATAAAGATGAGAACAAACCGATCGAAGAAGTCTTTGAAAACTCTATTCATAAGGTCAACGAAATAAGCCGGAGCATTCGTTAAACCAAATGGCATAACAAGCCATTCATAAGATCCATAACGAGTACGAAACGATGTCAAAGGAATGCTATCCTCTGCAATACGAAGCTGATGAAAACCGGTAGCTAAGTCTAATTGTGAAAAGACTCTAGCACCACTAAGTTGATCGAATAGATCATCAATCCGAGGTAAAGGATATTTATTCTTAATAGTAAGATCATTAAGCTTGCGGTAGTCAACGTAAAGCCGAAGTGTACCATCAGATTTCTTTACAAAAATAGCCGAAGCTCCCCAAGGCGAGGAGCTAGAGCGAATAAATTGCTTCGTCTCCAATTCGGATAATTGTTTACGCATCTCCTCATTTTCTTTATTGGACATACGATAAGGAGGACGAGTAATAGGTTGAGCTCCAGGGATGAGATTAATTCTGAACTCAATTGCTCGCTTAGGTGGCAATCCTAAAACAGGCTCAAATATGTCGGAAAATTCACGAACAACGTGAATAAGAGAAATAATATCTTCCTCATCATCATTATCGTCATCATGAGGATTTAAAGAATATAGAGATGCAAACAAGCTGGAATCCGAATCTTTAAGATCAATAGAAATCTGCTTAACAGATTGGGGATGTCGAAGATGAATAGTCCGCTCAGGACATAATATTTGGACTTCATAGCGGTTAAGCCGATCCATTCCCAAAATCATTCCAAAGCCTAAGTAGCGCATAACATGCAAATCGGCTCGGAAAGAAAAATCACACAAAATAATCTCGACATCTTTACACAATAAACTGATTGTTGCGGATCCACCAACCGGATTCGCAATTCTCAAAGAAGTCATTAAACACAAAACATCCAAAGAAAAGGTATCAACATTTTCTTTTGAAATAAAAGAATGGGACGCACCCGTATCAAAAAGAACTCGAATAGAATGATCACGAAATAAAATAATGCCATCAAGGATAGAATGAGAAATACCTTTACCACGAGATGTGTTGCCAGGGGCTTGAGCAACATTAAGCTTTCCCTCCTTCCTATTTTGAAGTTTGGGACAAGAAGATAAATAATGATCCTGGCTTTTGCAATAGAGGCAAGTACGAGGCTTTGAACACTTGTTCGCATAATCGTCCTTAGAACCACAGTTGTAGCATTGCCCAACACTTGGGGTAGAAGTCTTAGTTGCCGGAGAGGCTTGCTTCCCTTTCTTATTGTTGGGATAAGGACCTTTGAACTTATTAGGCCTTTTCTTGTTGTTGAAGTTTGGTTTGGCACTCGTAACTTCAACATTACTCTCCCTATCTGCCTCTTTAAGACGAAGCGCGATATCAACGAGTTGATCAAAAGAAACTTCTAATTTTAGAAGTAATGGCTTATTGAGATTTTTATTCAAGCCATAGACAGATCGTTGGTTTTTCTTCAATGGGGTGTTTATATATTCGACCCCGTATTTAGAAAGTGACTCGAAGGATGCGACATAATCTGTCACAGAGGATTCACCTTGAACAAGGTCAATGAAACGGCGAGCCAAAGTCACCTTCTCAGCTTCTGGCACAAATTTTAATTCGAAGCGCTCCCGGAATTTCTCCTAAGTAAGATCCGCTTCATTTATTTCAGAAATCAGAAGCTCATACCAATCTAATGCTCTTTCTTGGAGCATACTAGAGGCCACCTGGACACAGTGAAGATCAACAAGATTCATGCGAGAAAAGATTCGATCGCATGATCTCAACCAAGCCTGGACTTCAATAATAGTTTCAGAACCTTTGAATGGCTTTCCACCCAAATTGGTATAATCGCTGCACAAACGTGCATATCCAGACCTAGGGTGAGTAGACTCCGGATTAGAACCGGCTGCTTGAGCATTTTTACTAGATCAAGAAGCTGCTGGGTAGACATAAATACTCCATCTTGGGGAGTAGTACTAGATTGACCGGCACTGGGACGGCCAGGCCTAACCATTTCTCTTCATTAAGAAAGAAAGAAGAAGGAAAAATTTATTTACAAAATGAATACCAAACAATAATGATTGATAAAATAAGGAATCACAAAAGAAAATAGGATAGGATGGTTTGAAGACCCGAATAAAATCCTAAGGCACGACTCCTAAGATGGACTTAGGACGATGATCCTTGTTAAATTATTCTACATTGTTCTGAAGTTTGGCTCTGATACTAAGCTGTGACGCCCCACCTCAATAACCACGCTAGCCAAGGACACTACGGTGTAATGCCGTCAACTGGCACGGAGAATAAGGCTGTTGAGGAGCTACCATCCGTGTAATTGCTTCGTGCGAGCTCCGGTATGTCAGATAGTTTAAGATGCATTTCATTTCAAGAGGGAATCTGACATGCTGATACAAACTCAAAGCTACTACACAGTGGCTATATAAAATCTTCAAAAACAAATATAGAAATATCATAACACAAATCAGTCACAGAAGTATATATCTCAAAGGCGGAAACAGATATGAATATTGCACATGAAAGTGTATATCAGAGTAGTGGTCAAACAAGATCCACAATATCACCAAAGAATAGTTACAAGTGCTACACAAAAGAATAAGTATACATCAATGAGTCTATATCTCAAATATATACAACCAAAAACTACTAATCTAAGTAGTTAACCAAAAGCCAGGATTATAATCCCAGATGAGAAGTCAAGCAGAAGCACCTGTAACATCTTGGTCTGACCCGAGTATTATTTAATAAGAAAATAATAAACGGGTCAGTCTAGCTATGAATATCAGATAAAATGACATAGAATAAGAGATATGACATGTAACAAACGGGTATTTCGACTTTCGAAAATTCAACATCGATACTCACTTTATCGACTGCCGAGAAATCGAAGGCCGAAAAACCGAATAGTTATGGGTTTTAAAAAGAATTTATGAAAAGAGAAGAGAAGAAGAGAGAAGATAGAAAATAGAGAGAAAAGAAAATAGAAAATTTTAAAATAGAAAGAAAAGAGAAGAGAAAGAAAATAGAGAATAGAACAAAATTTTAAAATAGAACGGAACAGAAAACAACAGAACAACATCAGAATCTCACAATTCGCAGCGGAACAACATATAATAAATAAATGAATAATCTTTAAACAAAGAACCATATCAGTTATTACATTTTATACATTTCATTACATCATATCATCATCAGAGTGTACAACAATATACAACAACAAACAGCGGAAAAAGAAATACTATATAAACTAGTGATACGCCATCCAGCTTGCCTCCAGCAACTCCTGAATTCCAGAATATCCTGATAAACCTAACTCTTGACTGCCCGTGTGAAAATTGGTGGGCACCCAGAGTTTAGGAAGGAAAACAATAAACTCCGAGTCAGTCATGAGACTGGTGTGAGAACTCAAAAAAAGTTTATTTATCTTTAAAATCAAAAATAGAGGAATATTTTTAAAGTCAATTCGCAATGCTTTTAAAAATGAGACTACCATAAGACCTCCTGCCACACACACAATGCAAACGCAGACTTGGAGAAGATTTCTTCTTATGATAGTCAAAGATGCTTGATACGCATTTAAAAAGAACATTTGATATTATTACTAGTGCATGGTGTAGAAAATATTTCGAAAGTAGAATATAAATCTTAGCCAGCATAGGTACCATTATATTATGCCTACTATAGCTACCATATTAGATGGCAGGTTCTACAACTAAAACCGTACAAGTCACGTATTGTTTCTTTGGATTTCCAACAAATGGTCAGGCCAAGGAACTTCCCATTGCCACATGAGAATGCCTCTGGAAAGACATTCCCGAGAACCAAACCGGAACTCTGCCAACACAAGGCCGGGTTACCCCTAACTGGGTAACTACTGACACGAGCACGCCATTCCCCGATCGTAAACGACCTTTCTCACGGGATCCCGATAGCCAACAACCACAAAGTAATAAATTCGCAGTAACCACATAGGTTAAATATCTAGGCTCCATACCATGATACCACCTCTATCCAAAAGGAAATGTACATACCCTAAAGGGTGCTACCCCTCATAACCTTGCCGCATCTTTCCTGTTTTGACCATTTCCGGGGTGTGAGGCTCGACGAAGTCACGTCCACAAAAACATACTTTATACAAAAGCCATGCTTTGGGTCAACAAATGATCAACACAATGATCACCAAGATAGACGATCAAATAAATGATCCTATCACAAATAATCAACACAATGATCATTTACAGCTACACTCAGCATGTCACATTACCAAATTGGGAATATATCGCTGATAACTTCAACTATATAACCTCTGAGCTCGTACGTCTCAGAGAAGGGTGTTAAGCTAAAAGAATAAATTCTCCGCCACCAACAGAAATATATTTGAATGAAATCGGCTTTACATCTCAACTTGTAATGTCAGACACACAATCCATACAAGTCTGTTCCGGGCTCGAACAGAACCGAAGGCACTTACAAAGAAGTCCTTGCAATCCGAATAATCTCTAATCACGTTCGGATTTCCCATCACATATGGAGATCTCAATACCAGGGATCAGCCAGTGCAGAGACAATCAACAAGAAACCCTTTCGCTTTCGAAAATATCCGGTCTTCAACACCGATCTTCGAATGCAATTCATAACGACGTATCACATATTCGGAATGGGTTATACGACCCCAAGGTCCTTTCCCGGTTAACCCGAATAGTGAGCGCTTATTTAAAAAAAATAAGCGTGGCATTCAATTTCAAACAAATCACAACAAATACCTATTTAAAGGTAAATATTGATAGTCGGTTATTGAACTATCAATAGATATGCCTACATCACCAGATTCCAAATAATTTTCCAAATTATTTATTTCCCAAAAATATCTTTATAAGATATACATTCTCCATTCTTTAAAAATAAATCAATATTTATTTTTAAACTCATTTTCCAATTTCATTTATAAATCCTATATTGAATTTACATTCCAAAATATTTATGAATATACGATTTCCATTCAATTTCTAATATTCATTTTCAATTTATCTTCAAAAAGATAAATTCCAAATATTCACTTAATATTGGAAAAGCATTTCTATACTTATTGAAAATAAGTAATTCACAGATCTTTTTATTTTCTATACTGAGAAAATATTTAATATACCCTAATCGAAATTTAGTATATATTTCATTCTTTTAAGGAAATCATTCACTTAATCATATTTATTTGGGCCAAAACGAATGTTGCGTAAAACATCGTTACGACAACCCAAAATCACTAGTCTAGGGATTCGAAATTAAAATAGATATATAAATCCCAATACTATACAAAACATTTCCTTTCGGAAATCATTTACTATAACAATAGTGTTATAGTCCATTATTTCCTTATATTTCTCGAAAACATCTATTTCAACAACAAATGTTGAAATCTATGGTTTCAAATCTCAATACAGTTTAAAACATCTTTAGATCGTTTTAATTCTATTTAAAACATCACATCTAAAATAATTTCTTTAACATAATATTCACTATTCAAAAACGTGAATACACTTGTTAATAAATTTCATCACTTCTATTCATTTTATTTTAAAGAATTATTCACTGTCTAAAACATGAATATAACTCTATAAATAAATTACAACAATTTTACTTATTAAAATAAGTCATTTCGAATTTATAAAACAACGTTTATAAATTCTATTTCTATTTATTTTATAACAACTTCCTTTTATAAATTTCCTTTATAAATCTATTTAGTTTCATATCTCAATAATATACTAAAATTTCATATTATAAGTCAAATACTTATAATTTATTTATTTACAAAATCATTCCTTCAAACTTCCCAAATCTATAAATCTTATAACTTCTAAGATTCATTTATTTATCCACATCTATTTCCTAAATAACTTTATAAATTTTATTTATAAAATTCTATTTAGAACTTCACCGTTATAATTCTATAAGTTTCATTCATTTGTGAAATTCATTCACAATTCTTTCTAATACTTATAAAAGCTCGTTTTATAATTCCAATATTTTTAATTTATAAATATCAATTTATAAATCTTTTAATATAAAACAATTTATATTATTATTTTAAAACGTCCTTCGGCTCCTTATAATTTCATCATTTTAATTAATAAAATAATCAAATTTCATAAATTCTATAGATTTCATTTCTTTATGAAATTCATTTACAAATCATTCTATCATCTATAAAAGCTCGTTTAATAATTCAAGATATTCTAAATTTATAAATATCAACTTATAAATCTTTTAATATAAATCAATTTATATTATTACTTTAAACATCTTTAAACTCTTTTATAATTTCATCATTCTGATTTATAAAATAAAAAAAAATTTATAAATCCTATTTTTATTTCTTCTTATAATAAATTCAGAAATCTCAGTTCAAACTATTTTATAAAATCACTAATCCCATAATTTCAAAAATTAACTTTTAACTGTATTTCTCAAAAATCATAATTTTTATAATATTAAAATTATAACGTTTATTTATTTAAGATGAATCAATTCCAAAAATATTTTATAAACGTATATTTTCAAAAATTATTTTACAAATCAAAATAGTTATTTTTAAACTTCAAAAATTGGATCCGATGATGCAACACATCAATATTCAATCACAACTTTCAAACATCATATATCATCCATGATAACAATCAAATATCACAATATATGAAATCAAATAAATATTTGTGAGGAATCCAGTTGGATCCCTCCAACCTGTTTCCCTGCATCCACAGACATTAGCACAATACCATTCCGTTTCAAGACGGAATATCGCGGTATATGGAATTTTATAAAATATATCCGCTTACTAACGGCGCAATAGGGTCTTATCCGCTATACAAATGCGGGAAATCAATCAACTGCAATATATACATATGCCAATATATATATTGCTATATATAATATAATACCAATTCCACTTCGACGTGGAATATCGCGGTATATGTGTGTAATAAATAACCTCCGCTTACTAATGGCGTATAGGGTCTATTCACATCCAATATATATATATATATATATATATATATATATATATATAACAATCATCATTCAATCATTCAATCAACACAGTCAAGCAAATTTTAAATCTAACTATTTAAAATTTAAATAAACAATAAAAATTCCTTTTGAGTGAGAAGTTCTCACCTTTATTCCTGTTTGCAATCCACTTCCAATTCAACTTGTTTTCTTCATTTATACCTTGTATAAATATTATACACAATTTATTAATATTCGAATCAATCGAATAATAAATTTTCATTAGATAATTTTAATTCATCGGTGATTTCATTTTTAATAGTTAAATTACTGATAGTTTTATTTAAACCAATTTCTTCTTTAAAATTTAATTTAACTAAAATTTAAATTTCTTTTTATAAATTAAATCAACTAACACATTTTTGGTTTTAACTATTAAATTTGTTATAAATAAATTTTCCTTTTAAATAATTCTATTCAACTACAATTTAATTTTAAAACTAAATTTTCTTCTTAAATAGATTTAATTAACTTACCCTTAAATTAAATTTATTCAACTAATTATTTCAATCTCAAGTTAATGATTTCTATTTTAAACTAAAAATTAAAGATTCAAACTGATTTTCTTTTTAAAATAATTCTAACATCTTGCTTATATAAATTTTCTTAAATCTTTTAAAATTCCTTTGTTTAATAAATTATTTTAACTAAAATTTTAATTTAATTAACCAAACTCACTTTCAATAAAATTATCTAATTGAAGATTTAAATCCTAAACTAGAATTCCTTTAATTTATTTATCCAATAAATTTAATTCCTATTAGGTAAATTAAATTAGCCAATAATTTTATTAATATTCAAATTAAATCGAACTATTCAATTTTCGTTCTTGATTGTTTAATTAATCAATTGTTTTATTTAAACCAGTTTCTTCTTTAATAATTTATTAAAACTAATTTTCCTTTAAAAATAATTCTAACTAGAAATTTCCAATTAAACTAAATTTCCTTTTAATAAATTTTTTTAACTAAAAAAAATTAGTTTTAAACTAATTCTTTTCTTTTAAAAATCTAGTCTTTATAAACTCGATATTGTTTTAAAAATTTCTATACTTATTAAAAATAAATCTTATACACATATGTTTACTGTAAAAACTTTTCTGTATGTATATTTAAAATTAGAAATTTCGGTAAAAATAGACAAGAATAGCTTTTATAAATTTTAATTTAACATCTATAAATTTACAATTTACTTTACTGTAAAAAAAAAATTCACTGTATATATTCACACGTACATATATATAAATTTAAAATTGAATAAAATAAAAAAAATCTACCTTACTTGTCAAAATCGAAGTCGAATGCATCGCATTCGCTTGCCTTGCGCGGCCGCTGCCCCTTCACCAAACCCTAGCCAAAACGCCTTGCCGCCATCTCCAAATCGCGACTGCCACCTCGAACACCGCCGCCACCTCCACTTCGAAACGCGCGCCGCCATTGCTCGAGTCGCGCGCCCATCGCCTCTGCGCCTCGCGAACCCTCCTACGCGCGCGCCCCAATTCGAGACATCGCGTCGTTGCCGCGAGTCCACCCAGCTCGCCGATACCGCCGCCCCTGCTCCTCCATCCACGAAATCATGCGCGCCTCCACCATCATCGCGTGCGCGCGATTTAATTTAGGGCTTCGGCCCTTGTTTTTTTTTTTTTTTTATTTGGGGATGTTCGGTATGAATTAAAGAGGAGGAAGAAAGAAAACGAACGAGTAGGAGGCTTCGGCTATTAAAATATTTCGTTTCTTTTTTTTTTCAATGCTGTTGCGTGATTAATTTTAAAACGAGACGGGAACAAGGGTACGCAAATTTTCAAAGTAGGTCTGCTAAAGAAAAGAATAGGGTGGCTGAAGTTGACACTTATAATTTTAAATTCGAATTGAATTTGATTCAAATTTCCAACGCGTTTATACTTCGTGTGCTCACATAACCATTCCAAAAAATACGAAATTTGAAATCTGGCAATAATTCAATATTCCGGACTCAATGGAACTGGTTTCGTCGAATTCCGAGACTGTGCCTCGGACGGCTATTTTTAATATCGATTCAAACGATTTAATTTCAAAACTGAACAATTCACTTTCAATTCCAATTCTGAAGCTTCTATTATTTTCAATATTATCAATATGAATTTTACAAGCCTTTGAAATATTTTTAAATCGGCTTAAAATTGAAGATTCAAATTTTTATTCAGCTTTCAATAGATTAAATTCTATAATTTAATCGTTAAATTCAAAGTTATATTGAAAATTCAATTCAAACCATCATTTAAATATTTAAAATTAATTAAATATTCTCAAATTAAATTATTAAAATTCCTGGGTCGTTACAATCTTCCCTCCTTAAAAGAATTTCGTCCCGAAATTACAAGTTAAGAAGAATGCCCTTATCCCGTCTATCATTTTTTTCACAATCCAAATAGTTTTATCAACTTACTAGCCTAAATCTTTTTACTAGAGTTTCATTATCATTTCCACTAGCTTTTCAATTCAAATTATAGGTTTCAAACAACATTGTTCTCCTTACAATTCAAATTTAAATTCAAATTCAAATTTCAAACTTTCAAAATTTCCCAAATTTTTTCTAACACCCTAAATTTTCGAAAATTTTTGCCTGCGTCTCCTTTGCGCGGCTAGCTCGGTACGACTACAAAATGGCACCACGGCTCCTCAGAATCAAAAAGAAAAGAGAAAAGCCAAGTGGCTAGAGAAGAAAGTCATCAAATTTCATACTGAAATTGAAATACGTACCTTTTTGTCGAGCAATTCAATTTTTAACTTTGAAATCAAAATCTCAATTCCTTTATACACCTGTATAACCTGCTAGTAGTAGTATCCAATTCCAACATTCAAACCAATTTGCATATTCCATTACAAAATTTCGATATATGTTTCTTATATATTTTAACTTCACTATTTGAAGTTACATATTCATTTCATTCAATTTTACTCTTCAATTCAATTCACAATTTCAATTCCATTTGAATTCAATTCACAATTTGAAATTCCATTCGAATTTAATTCTCAATTCTAAATATTGAATTCTATCGATTAACTTTCATTTGCTAATTCATTTTAATATTCAATTCATTCCATTTGAAATTATTTCACAAATGAATAAATTATCAAGTTAATTTTCTTGAATCCAATCCATCTTATTTTATTCCATATACTAATGATAATAATTCTATATTATCACTTCTAACAATCATGCAACCATATACTATAATAATTCATAGAAAACAATTTCTTTTCTATACAAAAATAGTTTTGGGCAAAATTACTTTATTTACCCGATTCAAAAACAATTTTATATTCACTAACAAATACGCGCTCATATCTATTATTACATTCAAACTCATTCTAGAGTACTGCCGACTCTATCTCTAACGAGTAATACCCAACAGAACCATGGTTGTCGCTTAACCATAAGCTCTGATACCAAATGTAACAAACGGGTATTTTGACTTTCGAAAATTCAACATCGATACTCACTTTATCGACTGCCGAGAAATCGAAGGCCGAAAAACCGAATAGTTATGGGTTTTAAAAAGAATTTATGAAAAGAGAAGAGAAGAAGAGAGAAGATAGAAAATAGAGAGAAAAGAAAATAGAAAATTTTAAAATAGAAAGAAAAGAGAAGAGAAAGAAAATAGAGAATAGAACAAAATTTTAAAATAGAACGGAACAGAAAACAACAGAACAACATCAGAATCTCACAATTCGCAGCGGAACAACATATAATAAATAAATGAATAATCTTTAAACAAAGAACCATATCAGTTATTACATTTTATACATTTCATTACATCATATCATCATCAGAGTGTACAACAATATACAACAACAAACAGCGGAAAAAGAAATACTATATAAACTAGTGATACGCCATCCAGCTTGCCTCCAGCAACTCCTGAATTCCAGAATATCCTGATAAACCTAACTCTTGACTGCCCGTGTGAAAATTGGTGGGCACCCAGAGTTTAGGAAGGAAAACAATAAACTCCGAGTCAGTCATGAGACTGGTGTGAGAACTCAAAAACAGTTTATTTATCTTTAAAATCAAAAATAGAGGAATATTTTTAAAGTCAATTCGCAATGCTTTTAAAAATGAGACTACCATAAGACCTCCTGCCACACACACAATGCAAACGCAGACTTGGAGAAGATTTCTTCTTATGATAGTCAAAGATGCTTGATACGCATTTAAAAAGAACATTTGATATTATTACTAGTGCATAGTGTAGAAAATATTTCGAAAGTAGAATATAAATCTTAGCCAGCATAGGTACCATTATATTATGCCTACTATAGCTACCATATTAGATGGCAGGTTCTACAACTAAAACCGTACAAGTCACGTATTGTTTCTTTGGATTTCCAACAAATGGTCAGGCCAAGGAACTTCCCATTGCCACATGAGAATGCCTCTGGAAAGACATTCCCGAGAACCAAACCGGAACTCTGCCAACACAAGGCCGGGTTACCCCTAACTGGGTAACTACTGACACGAGCACGCCATTCCCCGATCGTAAACGACCTTTCTCACGGGATCCCGATAGCCAACAACCACAAAGTAATAAATTCGCAGTAACCACATAGGTTAAATATCTGGGCTCCATACCATGATACCACCTCTATCCAAAAGGAAATGTACATACCCTAAAGGGTGCTACCCCTCATAACCTTGCCGCATCTTTCCTGTTTTGACCATTTCCGGGGTGTGAGGCTCGACGAAGTCACGTCCACAAAAACATACTTTATACAAAAGCCATGCTTTGGGTCAACAAATGATCAACACAATGATCACCAAGATAGATGATCAAATAAATGATCCTATCACAAATAATCAACACAATGATCATTTACAGCTACACTCAGCATGTCACATTACCAAATTGGGAATATATCGCTGATAACTTCAACTATATAACCTCTGAGCTCGTACGTCTCAGAGAAGGGTGTTAAGCTAAAAGAATAAATTCTCCGCCACCAACAGAAATATATTTGAATGAAATCGGCTTTACATCTCAACTTGTAATGTCAGACACACAATCCATACAAGTCTGTTCCGGGCTCGAACAGAACCGAAGGCACTTACAAAGAAGTCCTTGCAATCCGAATAATCTCTAATCACGTTCGGATTTCCCATCACATATGGAGATCTCAATACCAGGGATCAGCCAGTGCAGAGACAATCAACAAGAAACCCTTTCGCTTTCGAAAATATCCGGTCTTCAACACCGATCTTCGAATGCAATTCATAACGACGTATCACATATTCGGAATGGGTTATACGACCCCAAGGTCCTTTCCCGGTTAACCCGAATAGTGAGCGCTTATTTAAAAAAAAATAAGTGTGGCATTCAATTTCAAACAAATCACAACAAATACCTATTTAAAGGTAAATATTGATAGTCGGTTATTGAACTATCAATAGATATGCCTACATCACCAGATTCCAAATAATTTTCCAAATTATTTATTTCCCAAAAATATCTTTATAAGATATACATTCTCCATTCTTTAAAAATAAATCAATATTTATTTTTAAACTCATTTTCCAATTTCATTTATAAATCCTATATTGAATTTACATTCCAAAATATTTATGAATATACGATTTCCATTCAATTTCTAATATTCATTTTCAATTTATCTTCAAAAAGATAAATTCCAAATATTCACTTAATATTGGAAAAGCATTTCTATACTTATTGAAAATAAGTAATTCACAGATCTTTTTATTTTCTATACTGAGAAAATATTTAATATACCCTAATCGAAATTTAGTATATATTTCATTCTTTTAAGGAAATCATTCACTTAATCATATTTATTTGGGCCAAAACGAATGTTGCGTAAAACATCGTTACGACAACCCAAAATCACTAGTCTAGGGATTCGAAATTAAAATAGATATATAAATCCCAATACTATACAAAACATTTCCTTTCGGAAATCATTTACTATAACAATAGTGTTATAGTCCATTATTTCCTTATATTTCTCGAAAACATCTATTTCAACAACAAATGTTAAAATCTATGGTTTCAAATCTCAATACAGTTTAAAACATCTTTAGATCGTTTTAATTCTATTTAAAACATCATATCTAAAATAATTTCTTTAACATAATATTCACTATTCAAAAACGTGAATACACTTGTTAATAAATTTCATCACTTCTATTCATTTTATTTTAAAGA
This sequence comes from Allium cepa, assembly GCA_030765085.1. Taxonomy (NCBI): domain Eukaryota; kingdom Viridiplantae; phylum Streptophyta; class Magnoliopsida; order Asparagales; family Amaryllidaceae; genus Allium; species Allium cepa. The sequence goes on along the minus strand of CM060935.1, from coordinate 38,204,728 downwards.
ATTATTCACTGTCTAAAACATGAATATAACTCTATAAATAAATTACAACAATTTTACTTATTAAAATAAGTCATTTTGAATTTATAAAACAACGTTTATAAATTCTATTTCTATTTATTTTATAACAACTTCCTTTTATAAATTTCCTTTATAAATCTATTTAGTTTCATATCTCAATAATATACTAAAATTTCATATTATAAGTCAAATACTTATAATTTATTTATTTACAAAATCATTCCTTCAAACTTCCCAAATCTATAAATCTTATAACTTCTAAGATTCATTTATTTATCCACATCTATTTCCTAAATAACTTTATAAATTTTATTTATAAAATTCTATTTAGAACTTCACCGTTATAATTCTATAAGTTTCATTCATTTGTGAAATTCATTCACAATTCTTTCTAATACTTATAAAAGCTCGTTTTATAATTCCAATATTTTTAATTTATAAATATCAATTTATAAATCTTTTAATATAAAAATATTTATATTATTATTTTAAAACGTCCTTCAGCTCCTTATAATTTCATCATTTTAATTTATAAAATAATCAAATTTCATAAATTCTATAGATTTCATTTCTTTATGAAATTCATTCACAAATCATTCTATCATCTATAAAAGCTCGTTTAATAATTCAAGATATTCTAAATTTATAAATATCAACTTATAAATCTTTTAATATAAATCAATTTATATTATTACTTTAAACATCTTTAAACTCTTTTATAATTTCATCATTCTGATTTATAAAATAATTTTTTTTTTATAAATCCTATTTTTATTTCTTCTTATAATAAATTCAGAAATCCCAGTTCAAACTATTTTATAAAATCACTAATCCCATAATTTCAAAAATTAACTTTTAACTGTATTTCTCAAAAATCATAATTTTTATAATATTAAAATTATAACGTTTATTTATTTAAGATGAATCAATTCCAAAAATATTTTATAAACGTATATTTTCAAAAATTATTTTAGAAATCAAAATAGTTATTTTTAAACTTCAAAAATTGGATCCGATGATGCAACACATCAATATTCAATCACAACTTTCAAACATCATATATCATCCATGATAACAATCAAATATCACAATATATGAAATCAAATAAATATTTGTGAGGAATCCAGTTGGATCCCTCCAACCTGTTTCCCTGCATCCACAGACATTAGCACAATACCATTCCGTTTCAAGACGGAATATCGCGGTATATGGGATTTTATAAAATATATCCGCTTACTAACGGCGCAATAGGGTCTCATCCGCTATACAAATGCGGGAAATCAATCAACTGCAATATATACATATGCCAATATATATATATTGCTATATATAATATAATACCAATTCCACTTCGAGGTGGAATATCGCGGTATATGTGTGTAATAAATAACCTCCGCTTACTAACGGCGTATAGGGTCTATTCACATCCAATATATATATATATATATATATATATATATATATATATATATATATATATATATAACAATCATCATTCAATCATTCAATCAACACAGTCAAGCAAATTTTAAATCTAACTATTTAAAATTTAAATAAACAATAAAAATTCCTTTTGAGTGAGAAGTTCTCACCTTTATTCCTGTTTGCAATCCACTTCCAATTCAACTTGTTTTCTTCATTTATACCTTGTATAAATATTATACACAATTTATTAATATTCGAATCAATCGAATAATAAATTTTCATTAGATAATTTTAATTCATCGGTGATTTCATTTTTAATAGTTAAATTACTGATAGTTTTATTTAAACCAATTTCTTCTTTAAAATTTAATTTAACTAAAATTTAAATTTCTTTTTATAAATTAAATCAACTAACACATTTTTGGTTTTAACTATTAAATTTGTTATAAATAAATTTTCCTTTTAAATAATTCTATTCAACTACAATTTAATTTTAAAACTAAATTTTCTTCTTAAATAGATTTAATTAACTTACCCTTAAATTAAATTTATTCAACTAATTATTTCAATCTCAAGTTAATGATTTCTATTTTAAACTAAAAATTAAAGATTCAAACTGATTTTCTTTTTAAAATAATTCTAACATCTTGCTTATATAAATTTTCTTAAATCTTTTAAAATTCCTTTGTTTAATAAATTATTTTAACTAAAATTTTAATCTAATTAACCAAACTCACTTTCAATAAAATTATCTAATTGAAGATTTAAATCCTAAACTAGAATTCCTTTAATTTATTTATCCAATAAATTTAATTCCTATTAGGTAAATTAAATTAGCCAATAATTTTATTAATATTCAAATTAAATCGAACTATTCAATTTTCGTTCTTGATTGTTTAATTAATCAATTGTTTTATTTAAACCAGTTTCTTCTTTAATAATTTATTAAAACTAATTTTCCTTTAAAAATAATTCTAACTAGAAATTTCCAATTAAACTAAATTTCCTTTTAATAAATTTGTTTAACTAAAAAAAATTAGTTTTAAACTAATTCTTTTCTTTTAAAAATCTAGTCTTTATAAACTCGATATTGTTTTAAAAATTTCTATACTTATTAAAAATAAATCTTATACACATATGTTTACTGTAAAAACTTTTCTGTATGTATATTTAAAATTAGAAATTTCGGTAAAAATAGACAAGAATAGCTTTTATAAATTTTAATTTAACATCTATAAATTTACAATTTACTTTACTGTAAAAAAAAAATTCACTGTATATATTCACACGTACATATATATAAATTTAAAATTGAATAAAATAAAAAAAATCTACCTTACTTGTCAAAATCGAAGTCGAATGCATCGCATTCGCTTGCCTTGCGCGGCCGCTGCCCCTTCACCAAACCCTAGCCAAAACGCCTTGCCGCCATCTCCAAATCGCGACTGCCACCTCGAACACCGCCGCCACCTCCACTTCGAAACGCGCGCCGCCATTGCTCGAGTCGCGCGCCCATCGCCTCTGCGCCTCGCGAACCCTCCTACGCGCGCGCCCCAATTCGAGACATCGCGTCGCTGCCGCGAGTCCACCCAGCTCGCCGATACCGCCGCCCCTGCTCCTCCATCCACGAAATCATGCGCGCCTCCACCATCATCGCGTGCGCGCGATTTAATTTAGGGCTTCGGCCCTTGTTTGTTTTTTTTTTTTTTAATTTGGGGATGTTCAGTATGAATTAAAGAGGAGGAAGAAAGAAAACGAACGAGTAGGAGGCTTCGGCTATTAAAATATTTCGTTTTTTTTTTCAATGCTGTTGCGTGATTAATTTTAAAACGAGACGGGAACAAGGGTACGCAAATTTTCAGAGTAGGTCTGCTAAAGAAAAGAATAGGGTGGCTGAAGTTGACACTTATAATTTTAAATTCGAATTGAATTTGATTCAAATTTCCAACGCGTTTATACTTCGTGCGCTCACATAACCATTCCAAAAAATACAAAATTTGAAATCTGGCAATAATTCAATATTCCGGACTCAATGGAACTGGTTTCGTCGAATTCCGAGACTGTGCCTCGGACGGCTATTTTTAATATCGATTCAAACGATTTAATTTCAAAACTGAATAATTCACTTTCAATTCCAATTCTGCAGCTTCTATTATTTTCAATATTATCAATATGAATTTTACAAGTCTTTGAAATATTTTTAAATCGGCTTAAAATTGAAGATTCAAATTTTTATTCAGCTTTCAATAGATTAAATTCTATAATTTAATCTTTAAATTCAAAGTTATATTGAAAATTCAATTCAAACCATCATTTAAATATTTAAAATTAATTAAATATTCTCAAATTAAATTATTAAAATTCCTGGGTCGTTACAATCTTCCCTCCTTAAAAGAATTTCGTCCCGAAATTACAAGTTAAGAAGAATGCCCTTATCCCGTCTATCATTTTTTTCACAATCCAAATAGTTTTATCAACTTACTAGCCTAAATCTTTTTACTAGAGTTTCATTATCATTTCCACTAGCTTTTCAATTCAAATTATAGGTTTCAAACAACATTGTTCTCCTTACAATTCAAATTTAAATTCAAATTCAAATTTCAAACTTTCAAAATTTCCCAAATTTTTTCTAACACCCTAAATTTTCGAAAAATTTCGCTAGCGTCTCCTTTGCGCGGCTAGCTCGGTACGACTACAAAATGGCACCACGGCTCCTCAGAATCAAAAAGAAAAGAGAAAAGCCAAGTGGCTAGAGAAGAAAGTCATCAAATTTCATACTGAAATTGAAATACGTAACTTTTTGTCGAGCAATTCAATTTTTAACTTTGAAATCAAAATCTCAATTCCTTTATACACCTATATAACCTGCTAGTAGTAGTATCCAATTCCAACATTCAAACCAATTTGCATATTCCATCGCAGACAAAGAGACATCGCACATTGCTAGTCTAAATCACAAAAATGATCATCATCAATCATCAAGAAGTGTCAATTACACCAAGCTAGTAAATATATATGCTTAGCCTTATGTCTCATAACCACTAGCTTAACTTAAATATTTACGAGCAAATTGTAGATTTCCACTAGAAAATTGTCACTAGAGATTCAATCGAACAAGTCCAAGAATTAACCGATGGAGTAAACGCAAGCGTTTCATACCACTTGTTTTACTAAGTCGTTTAATTAGATTTCTCATACGAGTGAGGTAAAGGTTTGTACATACTAGTAGATTGGAAAACAGTTTAAGAAACGAGCTTGATATTTAAAATAGAGTTGAAATTGTTTTGATATAAGAGTTTTGATATTTACTACTAGTATTGAAACCTTTATATTTTTAAAGTGACAAAGCACAAAAATGATTGTAGAAACAATCAATCACCAAAATTCACATACGAAGACGTGAATTAACTCCAAAGAAATCGATTCCAAACCCATCAAAATGGATATACCCAAAAATTCCAAAATAGAAGTCATCAAAGTCAATAATAAATGATAACAACATATCGGAAAACCACGAATCGATAAAAATTGGAAATCAACACAAAATAGGCTAAATAGGCAAATAGAAGCAGGTCAATCGACTGGCCCTCTGCAGTCAGTCGACCGAAATAGAAACTCGAAAATTCCATTTCCTACAGTCAGTCGACTGACTTCAGAGGACCAGTCGACTGATTGCAGAAAACAGAGACTCTCTATTTCTGCACAGCGCCAGAAGTACCAATTTTCTACAGCCAGTCGACTGACTGCAGGGGGTCAGTCGACTGACTGGCACTGGGGCTGTTTTTCATCCTTTTAAAATGAAGAGCAACTCTTCCAAATTGCAATTGGACGAGCAACGGGCACTAAGGGTTTACGCCAATCGACAACCCATCCCTATAGGCTCTTCGATGCATCACCAAAAACATGTTCAAACAAAAAAGCTGTGATTTTTGAAGATTTGAACCCACAACACTAAAAAATTAGAATATTCACAAAACCAATCCAAATCAAAAATCAAAGGCACATGAATAAGTGTTAAGACTTTATACCTAACAATCAAAGATAATCATAGACTTAGATGTGAGATAAAAATCTCACCTTTTAACAAAAATAAGGAAGGAGAAGCTTGAAAGCAAAGGAAGAATCAACCACACTTCAACACAACCCAAATGAGCTTGAATTTAAGCTCAAAAGAAGAACATTCCCGAAGTTAGGTTTAGGAATTTCTGAAATTGAAAGGAGAATGAGTTGGAGAAGGAGAAGATGATGCTTACCAAAAGCTTCTCTTTGGATTTGGAGCTAGAACTTGATTTGTAAATGGAAACTAGGGATTGGAGTTTTAATTTCCCATACCTCTCTCCATTTTTGCTAAAGCTTGAATGTTAGGAAATAGAAATGAAGTAATGAAGAGAAGAGGGGTGAAGCTTGGGTCTAATGGGGTGAAAAAAACCAAAGCCCTAAGTGAAAAGGTAGCAAAATTCCATTAATTCCAAACATATCAAAGTTTATACTCAAAAAGATCGCAAACGTCATTTTGAACTCAATGGGGGTGGTCTCGAGTCCTAATTCGACCGTTTGCAAAAAGTAGCTTCTTGGACTAAAATCCGACTAACGATGAAATATTTAAATAAAATATTTAAATAAAATATTTAAATACTCAATCGTAAAATATGCGGGTTGTTACATTAGATTAAATAGATTTGAAATAGATCAAATAGACTTAAAATAGATTAAATAGATTAAAATAGATTTAATAGATTTAATAGATTTAAATTAGGTTAAATAGATTTAAAATAGGTTAAATAGATTTAAAATAGATTAAATAGATTAAAATAGTTTAAATAGATTTAAAATAGATTAAATAGATTTAAAATATATTAAATAGATTAAAATAGACTAAATAGATTTAAATTAGGTTAAGTAGATTTAAAATATATTAGATAGATTTAAAATAGATTAAATATATTAAAATAGATTAGATTTAAAATAGATTAAATAGTTTGAAATAGATTAAATGAATTTAAAATATATTAAATGGATTTAAAATCGGTTAAATAGATTTAAAATTGATTAAATAGATTATAAAAGATTAAATAGATTCAAAATAGATTAAATAGATTTAAAATAGATTTAAAATAGGTTAAATAGATTTAAAATAGGTTAAATGGTTTAATTAGTTTAAAATAGATAAAATAGATTAAATAGATTAAAATTGATTAAAATAAATTAAATAGTTTAAATTGATTTAAAATAGTTTAAAATAGATTAAATTAGTTTAATAGTTTGCAAATCTTAATAATTAGGATTTTTAAAATGGTATTTCTTTAAACAGTTTATATTAAAAAAAAATCTGAAATTAACATCAAATTTGACTATTTCTTCCATTTCAACAAATCTGGACCATATCTAGATTTCAAATCAAAACCCAATTTTAAATCTTGAAATATCAATTTAAGCTATTCCAATTTCAATAGATTTCAAGGTTACAGTTCAGACATCTTCAATAACTCAATTTTGATAAATTTACTTTATACTTCAAATTCCACTTTAGAATTCCAATTTAACCCTTTAAGTAATTTACTTAATACAGTTTCAAATTTTCAAATTTAATCTTTTAAACAATTCAGTTTATGTAAATCAATTCTATTTCAAAATATCATTTAGTTGAATTCAAAATTTAAAGATCTAAAATCATTTAATTTAACCAATCCGGTGTCCGTATATAATTTTCTACCTTATAGTCAAGTGATACGGATATTTATTATTTCAGTCTATAAATTTTTAAATTTACGCGTATATATCATTTCAACCCGCAATCCCGAATTAAAATAAAATCCATAAAATCGCCCGAGTCTATCATTTCAACCTATATTGATTTTCCCTAATCTATAGATCGTTCGGGTATGTATCATTTAAACCCATAGGGAACTTGCAGTGTTATAACAAATATCAACAGTCTAACATCTATCACAATCATCATCCAAATCAACCAATAAATAATAACAATTTACTGGTTATCAATAACAAATATTAACTGGAAATTTTAAAGTTCAATATTAAATTATATGACAACTGAATGCAATAAAAGTCATATTTAACTGGAATGACAATTTAAATATATCAAACATCAACTAATCATTTTCTAATCACATCATAAATTAAATTTAACTAACATAGGACAATTGAGTAGTTGTGAATGTGTTAAAACATTCACCTTTGATTTTCGTCGATTTAAAATCCAATTGAAGCTCAAAAATCTAATAGTCTCTGAATTTAACCAAACCAGTTCCACAATGTCCGAAATTCTGATATGATCGTGATGCAAGAAACCGCATCCAAATCTGAACTCGTATGCAAACGATATGCTAATTAGGTTGGTTGAAATATAAATAAACATTAAAATAAACAAAACAAATAGAATTTTGCCACGTCACCTTGGTCAAAGAAACCCTAACAAACGAAACCTTCGACATCGGTAAGACCATGCTATAGCCACCACCGTGTTTTGCTCGTCGCCGCCCACACTATTGCCGCCGTCTTGATCCAGTGCTATCATCGAGCTTCACATCCATGGCCGACCTCAGGCTGCCCACGCGGCACCTTCCAGCTCGCCCACAGGCTGTCGCCCTGCCATATATGCACGTTTTTTGGAAAATCCAGTGATCATTTCCACTTTCCAACCATATAGATCGATTCAAAAAATCCACCTCTGCATGCCCATAACCTCCGATCGTCATAAAATCGTTGATCCGCCATTAAAACAACAAACCCTACAATGGACGGCCGAGGTTCATCCTCGATTTCTGGTCAAATTATGCATCCAATTGAAAAATGAATCATTGTAGTAGATCATGCTTTTCGAGAGCTTTCCAACGATATATAATTCGATATAGTTTTGGGGAGTTTGATTTTTGATTTGAATTTGAAATTGAATTAGGGTTTGTAATTGGAATTTGGTTTGTGCCATTAGAAGAAGGAAGAAGCTGATGATTGAATAGATAGATACAGTAATAAGACATAAAAATATTGTTAGGGTTAGGAAAATCTATTTATATAGACAAGGCCTAAAAAGATTGAATAAACATATTGAATTAGTTCGAACGATAATAATGACCCGAAAAACCCGTTCCATTCCCAAAACGAAAGTAGGTCATCCTATATATCAAAATAGATGATTTCAATATTTTTAAATTCAATGGAATAGGTTTCAAGTCCTAATTCCATTGTATGAAGAAATTAGCTTTTAAAATCAACGTATCTTAAATTGAATTTATTAAATTGATTTCTATACATTTCGAGCCCGCATGATTAAATGACAAGTCTGATCGCTACAAAACTTGAAATCCTTCAATAATTCACCGTTACAGATCCGATGAAACTAGTTTCATCGAAATCGGAGACAATGACCACAATGACTATTTTCACACTAATCAAATAAATTGTTATTAAATTGATTAAATCACTCTTCAATTCATTTTTATCATTTTTAATTTATAGAAATCAACAATCTTTTCGAAACAAATTTCCTATGTCAAATTCAATGTTAATTATTGCATAAATTACAATGTAAAATTTCAATTCCAATAAGTTGATTAAATTTGGCTTCACTCTTTCTATTCAATCAATGATTAATCTATGAACATAGTTAACATTGGTTTATATCTTATTACACTAATATTCTACAATTATCAACTTAATTTATATTAAAGTAATATTTAATCATTTAATTGCAATTGATTATGAAATTTAATTCAACAGATTAACTCAATAGGTAACATATAACAATTATCACCTTTTACTTAATTTAATCAAATATATAAGTTTATTATCTATAATAAATGTTATAACTACTCACACATCACTAATTTCATTTCAATATTAGAAAATTCTAATTATTACATACAATTTCAACATTGACTCCGACATTAAATTTTATTTCTTTATTTACAATCAATAACCTATTATGACTTTACAATCAATTCAATCAGATAGACTTACATTAAAATAGTTATCAATTATCTAAAATTAACATTACTAACATTACATTCTTGTTATTCTTTTCATTATTAAACCTTAAATTTTTTAATTTTTCTCACATTAATAAATCACAAACTTTTATTTTCCAATATTAAATTACAAAACCATATTAAATTCAATTATCGAAAATTACGGGTCGTTACAATAAACCACGCACGTCTAACTCAAACCATTCAAAATGGTGGATTATTAATGGGATTTAATAAGAAAATAAGAGAAAAGAAGGAAAAAAAATACAGAATCTTGCAGCGGAATGACAAAATATAATAATCAAATAAACAGTTCATGAAGCTGTTTTACAATGTACGTTTGATTACGCAATTTTTTTTACAACATAATCAAAGAACAAACAACAACATACCAATAATGATGCAGCAGAATAATAATAATCATATAATATTGTAACGCCCTGGAAATTTCGATCTCGAAAATTCCAGATAGCTAAAGGAAAAGAAGAAAAGAGATAGAAGAAGAAGGAGAAGAAGAAGAATCATAATCACCAAAACACAGATTCTCACATTCGCAGCGGATCAAAATATAATATCACGTAAAATAATAGTTATACAATGGAAAAATTGTATCAATTAATTTACATTATTACATCAGAGTTACAACATTTACATAACACACTGGACATGTATAATCAACCTGTCCCAGACACTACAATATAATGCAGCGGAATGCTCTCTATACGTCCCTATCACCCAGCTCGCCTCTTGAACTCCAAAACGTCCTAATTCGAAAATCTGTAATACTCGGTCTGACCCGAGCATTACATCAAAGTAACACCCGGGTCAGGCTGGAAACCGGTGTGAGTAAACCCATCTAACATGAATGACAAAAGCATACAACCCGGGTAACTTGTATCAATTACAAGTTCACAAATTGTTATAGACATTACTTATTTCACTCACAAATTTCTAAGTACCAAAACTTAGATTAAATAGTCCAATTCACTTAAATCATTTCATTCTAGCTTATTGATTCCACATATCGATCTATAAATAATCAAAGTGGTTTCGGGTATTCACTAATACCCGACTCCGGTCTCTTCGAATATAATTTCATCTAAACCCAAGTTATCTAATTAAATACAATTTAACTTTAATTACCGGATAACACTTTTATATAGCAATTCATAATTGATAGATAATCACATTATCACCGTCCGTCTAACATATCATATCACAAAACAATTCATATCAGAGATATCAACCAATTCAAAGCACTCATCATCATTCAATCATTCATAAGAAAGATTGATCACTTTCATTAATTACATTAATTAATGATCCTCAAATTACTTTCATTAGGTAATTATTTTTAAATTTCATTTAATAATTAACCTATAACTTAAATACATTCATTAATCAACCTTGATTAATCACAATCAGAAATTAACTTTCCTAAATTACTCCATCAATTAAACCAACTGCTTGATTAATTATATTAATTAATCCTTTAATTACACTGAGTAATTATCACTTAATTCCTTCCACCAGGTAATTATCCTTTAATTACTTCCCATCAACTAATTTCCTTTAATTAATTACATCCAGTAATTATCCACTCATTACTTCATTAAGTAATTACACCTCATTAATTATCTTAAGTAATTATACTTAATCATTAATTAATTATATTTATTAATCACCCTTGATTAATCTCATTCTGTAATTAACTACTCTTAATTAATTACATCACTTAATTAACTTCCCATAACATTTATTAGTCAATTCTTAAATTAATAGTAATTAATTATTAATTACTTCTACTAAGTAATTATTCTTCATATTAATTACACCAGGTAATTAACCCAAACTACTTTCAATCTTCAATTAATTACACTATGTAAATTACCATTACTAATTACTTCCATTAAGTAATTAAACTTAAACAATTCCATAAATGATTATCTTAAATTAATTAATATAATTAATTATTAAAATTAATCACATTAATTATCTAATAATCCCTAGTTAATGATCTTCATTAACTTTTTATAATTCTTTAATTACTTCTCTTAAGTAATTAAACTTATATTAATCATTGTTAATTATTAGTAAATATTTAATAATCAATAATTAATCTCTAATTATTTAATTAATTAAGTTTTAACTGTAACTTAATTAATTCTTAATTACTTGATAAATCAATTTCTAATCATTAATTAAAAAACAAATCTTATCTAATTAATGATTCTTAATTACAAAATTAATTATTCCTTAATTAATTTACTTAAACCTTAATTAATTAATTTAATCCTTAATTACTAAATAAATTAATCCAAATCATTAATTAAATTAATTGATTATCCATTTTAATTACCTTAATAATTTAATTTATTCCAAATCATTAAATCTTAATTAACTTTAAGATAAAACTTTATTCTTGTTAATGATCAGATTATCATTAATAAATGCATATGAAAAACAATTTACTTTTAAATTTACTTTTAAATTTCATTTTAAATTTATGATTTTAAAATGAATACAAATTTAACTTTAACGAAGTTTAAAACCAATTTTAAAACCCTTTTAAATCTCATGTTAAAGAAATACTTACCTTATAAAAGAAATTTACAAGAGTTTTAAAACCAAATTCATTTTAAATTCAAATCCTTTTAAAATACACTTAGATATTTAAAGTTGTATAAACAATTTGAATTTTAAAAACTTATTAATCTCCAAAGTAGGATACAAACTAAATTTGTATCCAGATTTAAACTTTTTTTTAAAATTTGTTTAAATCTTTACTTTTCATTTTAAAATTCATTTTAATTTTTAAAACAGACAGGTTTGAAACCTGTAACACATCACTGACCCGAGCCACTACTAACGTTTTCGAGCCAACACACTCCAAACTTCGAGCAATTCCCTAAACAACTTGAGCAAAAACTCGAGTACAAATCACTGCTCAACCCAACTTGACCCTGAACATAAGTGCACCGTGCACATGCACGATGACGCCGACCAGTTTTGGTCATCTTCGCGACTCTCCCCCAGTCGGCAATCACATCCTCAGACCATCCAACCTCCGATCCCATCGATTCCCATTCGAAATCAAATTCGAGAAGACAACCCAAAACTGGAACCAAAGACAACGACCTAGATCCACCCCATTTTCGCGCCTATGACCACCGTGGTGTCAGCGCCTCCGGCCATGTCCTCGTCAACGTCCCCTCTACTATTTCCCAGAATATGGTGGAACTCGATCCACTCTAGATGCCGCGACGAACAAAAATTCCCTACCTATCCAAACTAGGGTTATAGACCAAATACAATCGCCGCCGCCGCCACGATCATCTGCACGCACATCTACTATTTTTCCTCTATTTTCCAATCACCACTGCATCATCAGAGAAAACCCTGACCCTTCAGACCTCTGAGATCATCAGAAACCACTAGATTTCTATTTTCTGATCAATTCCACCATACTCGATCAAATCCAAACTAAAAATTATGGCATTAGTTTTAAAAATCATGTTCTTGGATGAGGTTTCAGATCCTAAGCCTGAAACATTGAATCAATATGTTTGAAAGTTTCACTTATCATAAATTTGCTCTGTTCTTTTTGGTTTCCAGAGACATTCAATTTAGATTTTAACTTAGTTAAAATTTTAATCATTAATCTATGATTAAACAAACTACTTTTATTTATATTTTAAATCCTAACAGAAACTAGATCAAGAGAAAATGGATTTTGTTTAATATCTTAGCTCTGAAACTAAGCACAATCAATACACTGATACAACAATCATATACACATCCATGCATTCATATATATACACAGAAATGCACCAATATATACGCATACAAACATACTAATTCCAGATATGAACATGTAACAGATTTTGCATACTTCAATTTTAAAAAGTGATGTTACTCACCTGATTTGGAAATGAAGAACAGGGCTCTTAAATTTGAAAAGCTTGAAACTAGGATGCTTCTTTGATTTTAAAAAAAAAACTTGAGTGCTTGCTTTTGAAATTTGAAAACTGAGTTGCTGTCTCAGATTGCATGCAGGCTTGATTGCAGATTCGAAAAGAAAATGCTCAAGCTTTGAAAATCTCATATTTGCAGAAATGCACAGGCTTGATTTTTTTATTAAAAATGCTATTACAGGTTACTAATTTGAAGCTTGATTTTTTTTTTTGCATGATATTGATTACGGATGGATTTTGATCTTTAAAAAAGAATTACAGATCTATTTTTGAGGAGTGATTTATAGATTTGTTTTTCATCTTTGTTTCAGCTGAAGTTTACTTTAGTTTTAGAAAAAGAATAGGAAAAAGAATGGAAGGGAAGAAGGCAAATGTTTATATAAGATGATTATGGTTTATTAAAAATCAAAGAAAATGAAAATAAATCATGACACTTGTAAAATGAGGCCTTAAGATAATAACACTTGTCACTATAGTTACTTAATTTTAACTACGCTTGTAATAACATAATTTTTATTTATTTAAATGTAAAGTAAAAAGCCTTTTCTTAATTTACTAATTATGAATACTTAGTTAAATGCATATGAATTTCGTTAAACAATACATATATATATTTAAATTTGAAAATCTAATTTAAAATCAAATCAACCATACATATATATTTTAAACAACCCAAATTCAATTTGTAATTAATAATTCTATTTAAAAATTTATTCATCTATATTTAAAAACAACCCATTATCATTATTATTTGAAAATAACACTTTTTATCAAGTTAAAATAACTTTAAAAAGGGAATTATCACATTTAATTTTGCTTGAAATTTTCAGGATATCACATTCCTCCCCCCTTTGAATCTTTTCGTCCTCGAAAGGGAACAAAGCTAGAATTTATTAAAATGATTATTATCATAAAAATTACTCTTTGATAAATTTTACTATAAACTCTTTTATTAAGAATTTTTAAAACATTTAAAAAAATCTATATATATTGCCAATATAGTTTATAAAAATACTTTTTATAACTCGATGTCACAACCGGTCTATCATTGTTCTCACAGAAATTCGGTCATACGTTGATCAGGCGTAAGACTGAAAATCTATAAGTACTCGGTAAACCCATTTTCAACACCCAGTGAAAATACTTGGAAAATAATTTTACTGAAAACATAGAAAATATTTTTGAAAATAGAGGAAATATCTTTGGTGAGAATGCTTTGGAAATCATCACCCACATATATGGTCGCAGTTACTTCCTCGGTTACGTTGCCATCGTAACAAAATTCCATGTAGCTGTAGGCACTCCGCGCCGTTCGATTATGCCATGGAACCCGTGGCAGATCGCAGTTACATTCCAGGGTTACGTTGCCATCGCAACAAAAGTCCATGTAACTGTAGGCATCAGCGCCCTCGATTTTCGCTGCCAAAAATGAAACTTCTTCACTCCCACATAGGTCACGGTCTACCGATGTAAAATCAAATGTAGACTGTTGGCTCTTAGCAGCACATACGACTTTTGCTATGTCGCCATAGGTCGCAGTCTAGCGACATAAAATCAAACGTAGACTGTTGGCTCTCAGCAGCACACACGACTTTCGCTATGTCACCATAGGTCGCAGTCTACCGATATAAAATCAAAAGTAGATTGTTGGCTCTCAGCAGCACACACGACTTTCGCTATGTCACCATAGGTCGCAGTCTACCGATATAAAATCAAACTTAGATTATTGGCTCTCAGCAGCACACACGACTTTCGCTATGTCACCATAGGTCGCAGTCCACCGATATAAAATCAAACGTAAATTGTTGGCTCTCAGCAGCACACACGACTTTCGCTATGGTCTTTAGTAGATCGCAGTGACATCGAGTTAAAATGTCGTCACAGCATAACTCAAATGCCTCTGTAGGCATCAGTGCCCTCGACTTTGGCTATACACTACACATAATCCTCAGGAACTAGTTTTGTCCGGACTCCTCACAGGATCAACTTTAGAACACCCCTCAGGGTTCAAGGCAGTACAACCCTGTGGCACTCTTGAGAAGTTAATTTCAAGGGAACGCCTTTTTCCCTAGAGCCAATCTCAGAACACATTATACTATACTCTTATAGTATCTTTCAAATCATACCCTTTATGATTTTCATCCAAATCTCCTTTACACAAAATTGATTCCCAAAATCGATAATTCTCAAACTAGGCTTTTTAAATTCCAATATTGATTTTACCCAAAAATCAAAAAGCCTTTCCAAATTCAAAGGTTCCAAAAACCCTTCTCAAAATTATTCTCATACGATCTTTTATATATATATATATATATAAATTTAAAAATCTTTGGATCACTTCAAACTTGTATAAATTTCCTTTTCAAACTTCAAAAACTTTCAAAAATCCTTTCCTTCCGGCAATAGATTCAACAAGGGGATATTCATTTTATATAACAAAGATATATAACTTTGTTTATTCCAAATCAAATATTCAAATTTGATTACTCTATAAAGTCACTTACCATATTACTTTCTTTTATAAAGTAAATTTCTATCATGGAAATATCTAATTTCCATCTTATTTCATCATATATTTCACAAAATATACCATTCATTTCAAAAACCATTTCGCATTTCTTATCCACAAATTCCCAGTATCAATTTCATTCAAATCCGTACGATGAACACATATCATTCGTACGCTATATCAATCTGATCGGTCACTCGATCACACAATTTCATTTCCGAACTAGTATCGTCCACTCGACTTCCTAGTGCGGACTCAGATCTGGTTTCTTGATCAGAAACCGTCATTCTCCTTACATAGCTATAACTATGATAAGAATATCTAGAACCAATCAACAATCCACATCCAGGTTTGCCGTCGAAAATCGAGTGAAAAATCCTAACTCGGATCGACATACTATCTCGAAATTCTGTGCTTGAATCCGGATCAAATCACTTTGCGAATAGAATAATATACGTACATCCTACGTATTCATCTTTATTGGTTATTAGCCAAATCAATCTCCTTTTCTATTCACATTCATTTAGATTTTCATTCACTTACTCACAATTGCTTAAATCCTCATTTGGATTATCACCTCAATTCTTATCTCAAATGGATATTTAATCATAAACTGTTTGAACTCTGTCCAACTTAAATTTAGAAAATAGCTTGAAAATTTTAAAATAGATAAGTAGTTGAAAACTAATTATTAGTTTATAAAATAGTTAAGTCGTTGTAAAATAGTTGTAAATAATAATTAGTTACAAAGTAGTTGAAAAATAGTAATTAGTTAATAAAACAGTTGAAAAATTGTTAAATAGTTCAAAAATAATTGTAATAAGTATAAAATAGTTTGGCTTTAAAAAGAAAGACTGTATATAGTAAATAGCTTGGAAAAATAAGTTGATATTAAAACAATTTATATTGAAAATAGTCCAGAGCTAAACTGTTCAACTTCTCAATCTCCATTTCCAATTAATTTCCCATCAATTCAAATTGAATTTCCACTCCCATTTAAATTGACTCAATAACTTCAATTTCTATTGAAATTGATTTAATCCCAATTCAAGTTGAATTAGCCTCAATTTCTTTCCAAATTCAAATCAAATTCCATTTGATTTTAAACCTATTCAACTTTAATTACAATTCCAAATTATTCAAATAAATTTCAAATTGAACCAATTTCAATTCATATCAATTCCAATTTGAATTAATCCCAACTCCCATTTGAATTTGAACTCATTCAACTTCAATTTCATTTCAAAACAATCCAATTCAAATTTTCCATTTGAATTTTTAAACTTATACATCTTCGATCCCAATTCCAATTAACCATATAACTTTCCAAGTCAAATCCCAATTTCATCTTGAAATTTTCAATTCAGGTTGCTTATTAAATTATTTAGCTATCCCCAAGCTAAATTCAATTTACTTAATCTTTAACGACCCGCAAATCCATACCCTTTGAGTTAACACTATTCTACATTTCAACTCAAGATGAACAGAAATGTGAACCATTTGAATTAAAGAAGAAGAGGTAGAAGAAGAGAAAAACGAAAACAACATCAGAATCTTTTCAACGCAGCGGAATAAAATATAATAGATAATCAATGATCTTTACATAAAAGATAACTATATCTGTTTATACATACATCATCAGAGTACATCATCAGAGTTCCACATCAATAACATACAACTGGATACACAGCGGAATAATAATAGCAAGTACGGAAGTACATATCGCCATCCAGCTCGACGCCTGAGCTCCACAGCGTCATGTCCTGTATCCTATAATACTCGGTCTGACCCAAGCATTATAGTTAAATAACACCCGAGTCAGTCTGGAATACTAGCGTGAGAAATCACACTAAAATTGATTATTAAAGTTTCAAAAGTCCTTTGGAAACAAAAGCATCTCGTAAGACCACGCCACAAATAAACATGTCGGGTTTTTACCTTAAATAGCTAAAATATTTTTGTATTAAAATCCTCTGATATTATAATAGGGACTATATACAAATACTTATTAAAATAGTCGAAATTGTTACATGATTAAATTCTTCCAGCTACTAGCCACAGAGTGGGTAATACAAACAAAACTCGTACAAGGCTCGTAGGGAGAATGGATTTCCAACCAATGACTAGGCACCGGGGTACCACCTGTCACGGTACGTGGCCTAGATCACAGTACCGAGAATCACTCCCAAACCCCTACAACACAAGACCCGGACTATCCCTTACTGGATAATCCCGAGTAAGATCACCCCACGGTTGGAATCAGCAACCGCACCACTAAGCCGAAACAAAAGGGACATCTAGACAGGGATGACCTTACCCGGAAATGGGTGCTGCCCACCACGCCTTGCTGCATAACCCCTGATTTTCAGTCATTCCCGGTTGATGAGGCTTGAGGCTAAGCGTTACCTTTTAGAAAATATCCTTTAGAATGCGCATCGTCCACCTGACGATGTTTCGAAAGCATTCATCCATACAAGTCCATCTCGGGTTCGAACGGAACCGAAGGCACTACTCCTACTGCATCCATGTTGGAAATATCCTAAGGATTAGTAGCGACTAGCCCTTGTACTTCACTGCTCCATCTTCGAATCCAAACTCGTTTTCCATGAAAACGTACAAACCGAATCGAAGTGGTTTTCGAGAATTTAATCCGGATCCCGATCTCTTCGAAACGATCAACGCATTTGGCCAATATTGATAGTCGGTTATTTAACTATCAATAATATTCACAAACATCCATCAAACAATAAATAATTTCCCAAGTTATTTATTAATCCCAAAAATATCTTCACAAGATATATTTCCACTTTTTAAACTTTGAAAATAGTTTCAAACTATCTTCCTTTCTCAGAATAAAATTTTCAAATATTTTCTATTTCCACTGAAATCACCGAGCACAAAACTTTAGATTTTAAAATAATTTAAAACGATTTACTTTGAAATATACTTTAAAACATTTATTTTAAAAATTACTTCAATAATTTATTAAAAATACATACTATATGAATATTTGAAAATAAGGTTACTTTATAAAATATAAAACTAGATTTTTCCCTTTTTAAAACAAAATACTAAGTCATCTTTAAATGATTACTACGATAATAGATTTGAAAAATACTTACTTTAGAATTTAAACATTTAGAAATAATAAATTTCCTAAAACATGCTTTTTAAAACAACATTAAAACTTTTATCTTATATTTAAAAATTTACATTGAAAACTTACTTGGCTATCTAGGGAAATGTACTTCTTTTCACGTTCTTCTTTAAATTTCCAATTTCAAATACTTGAATCAATTTCCAAATTGATTTCCAATTTACTCCCTTTTGTTCTAAAATCCATTAATTTCAGATTTTATTCCCTAATTATGATTTAAATATACTTTTAACCGAAATACCAATTTCAGATTTCTCAAATTACTTCTTAATCCTGTTAAATAAATTTAAACTTTAAATTTTAAAATAATTCTTTGTTCCTTTAAAATAATATCACTTAATTTTACACTTCATTAATTTCTGTTTATTCAAAACTTTTTTTCTTTTCATACTCGAAGTCATTTATTAGTATTTTAATATCACTTCCATTTCTTTTCAATTCATTCTTAATTTATTCAAATTTTCTATAATTATCTCGCTTACAAATTCACTTCTTTTATTTCTTTCCAAAATCCAATTTATATATTTTTGGTAACTCATTATACCCAAATATATTCAATCACGCCATAGCATTCAATATTTCAATATAATTCATCATAGAATAGCAAGTAATCACAACAGAGAATATTAATAATTTAAATAAATGTTGAGGGATCCAGTTGGATCCCTCCAACCTATTTTTCCCTGCATCCACATATGTTAGCACAACATAAATACCAATTCCACTTCGATGTGGAATATCGCGGTATATGGGATTAATATAAATCATCCGCTATTATGCGGCGCATATGGTCTCATCCGCTATATAATGCGGGAAATCAAACATTCCAAGATATACTATATATAATATAACACACCAAATCCAATCAATCAATCAATTATTTAAATTTAACCATTTAAATTTAAATTTAAATTCAGCTGAGTGAGATTTACTCACCTTTGCATTCGTTTGTAGTCTACTTCAATTCTGACTTGGTTCCCAGTTTATATCCTTGTATAAACATTACATATTTTTTATCAACATTCGAGTCAATTTGAGAAATCAAATTTCTATTTATAATTTAATTAACTACGCATTTTATTACCATTAACAAAATTTAATTTACTAATAATTTATTTTAATCTAAAATAATAATTCCCCTTTTAAAAATCTTTAGTGACTAAAATAAGTTGATAAAACAAGTTAGTCGCCTTAATATACCCTTTTTTAAAATTAAGCAGCAGGTTTACGGTGTGTGTGTGTGTGTGTATGAATTTTTTTCTTTTCTAATCTATAGATATTCATTAATTTAAATTAAACAAACTGATATACCTTACTGTAAACTTATCCTTACTGTAACATGTGCATCTAATTTATATATATGTTTAAATCAAAAATAAAATACTATTTTATTTTTATTTTTACACACAAACTTCTTATATTTAAATCGAATAAGAAATTTATACCTTGCTGCTCAAATCCTAAACCTGAGATGCCTAAACACAGATCGCAGCACACACGAATCCCAGAGCCCATCGTCACTTTATCGTAACGACATGATGGAGTTTGACTTTGTGATACATCGTCTCCAGGCGACAAATATCGAACGGCGGTAGATCCCAAAACCACAGAGGCAGGTGAACGTGCTTCAGGCGACTCTGGATCGACAGCTTCTAGAATTGCAAAACCCTCTCGCAACTCTCGCTCTCTCCCCTTGTACCGGCCTTAAAATCGAAATCGCGGCCTTCCCTATGACGCGTCCTGTCGAGAGATCGAGCAAGGGACACGTTGAAGTCTTGATTTGGGATTTTAATCCTCATTTAGGAATTCGATTTTCGAATTAGAAGAAGGACTCGGCCGTTAAAATTCGATTCCCACCGCTGTTTCCTCTTCTTCCTTTTTTTTCAACTGAACGAATTTGAAGAGGGAATTGTTGGTTCGGCCATTATTTGTTTTGAGTGAATAGTTTTAGAAGAAGGCTCGGCTGTAATTATTAAAGAGGGGAGCGTGTGGGAGAATACTCGCTATAGTGTTTTGAAAGTGAAAGGCAAAAGTATCGATGAATGGAAATTCAACTGAGGTTGATTTGGGGTTTTGTTTATTTATTATTTTATATTACTTTAAATTCAAATTTGAAGACAAATTATCTCGACTTATGTAGCCTAAAATCACGAACTCCTATCGAGGCGCGCCGCTAGGCGTTTATAATGTTATACGCCTATTCCAAATGCAATGGAAAAAGTCTTGAGTCCTAATTTGATCGTATGGAGAAGATAGCTTTTGGACCAGTTATTATATTGAATTTTCGATAAAATTTTCACGCGTTTACTTATCGTACGCTCACACAAAAACTCCGATCAATACGAAATTTGAAACCCGATAATAATACAATATTACGGATCCAATGGAACAGGTTTCGTTGAATTCTGAGACCGTGCCTCGGTAGGCTGTTTTTTAAATTCAATTTAAACGATATATTTTCAAAATTGAACAAATCAGTGTTAAATTCAATTTTACAACTTCTATTATCCTTAGTATTATCAATATAAATTTTATAAGCCTTCAAATTATTTTTAACGGGCTTAAAACTGAGAATTCAACATTTTACCCAACTTCAAATTGTTTAATTTAATAATTTAATTATCAAATAAATAGTGATACTTTGAATTCAAGTTAAAAATTAACTTTTAAATATTTAAAATTAATTAAATATTCCCATTTCAAATGCTCAAAAATTCCGGGTCGTCACATTCCTCCCCCTTAAAAGAATTTCGTCCCCGAAATTACTAGTTAGGAAGAATGGTCCAATACCCGTTTACTTTTCTCAAAACCAACAATTCCAAACAATTATCAAAACAATCCTTTTTATTGAAGGCACATTAACCCTCTTCTAGCTTTCCAAACTTATCCATAAATCCCAAATAATATTACTCACTCAACAATTCGAATTATAATTTAAACTCAAATTTTAAATTATCAAAATTTTCTCAAGTTTTTCTAACTCCCTAAATTTTCTAAATTTTTTGCCAACGTCTCCTTTGCACGGCTAGCTCGGTACAACTACAAAATGCCTCTACGGGCCCCCAGATTTCAAAAGAAAACAAAAGCCAAGTGGCTAGATCAAAACCCTATCAAATTTCATACAGAAATTTTAAACACATACCTTTTTGTCGAGCAATTCAAATTTATCTTCTGAAATCAAAACCAATTTTCCTTTTCCTTTATAATACCTGTATATCCTACATAGCAATAATATCCAATCACAACATTCAAAAACATTTTATCGACTTCCTTACAAAATGTCAATATTTATTCATTCGAATATTAACTTAGAATATATTTGTAAAATCAATTTCCAATTAAGAATCCACCATTCTTTTCTTAAGTTTAGTATAAGCATTTAATATGCTTCTTTATTTATTTTTACTTCACTACTTTAGTTTATATCTACTTTTATTCAAATTGTTTCCCCCATTTCCATATGAATTCAATTCATCTTCAACTCTGAATATTGAATTTCTATCTTCCATTTATACTGATTCATATCGTTATTTTAAATTAGTTTCATTCCCTAATTTATTTCAATTCCAATTTAAAAATCGTTTTATCGCTAACAAAAATTTTCCCAAAAATTTTCATTTTTTTTCTAACTCTCAAAATTTCTGAAATTTTTTGGCAGAGTCTCCTTTGTACGGAGGAGCTTTTGCAATTTGACAAAAGATATAAATATATATACATCGACCCACACGGTCGGAAAAACCAAAAACAGTTCATATTACCTATTTTTATTGCGTAGGCGTACCTTTATTAAGCATTTTTAAGCAAGCGGCTTATCATTTAAGCATTTTGCGCGATCAAATCCAACCAAAACGGCTTCCTGGTACCTGTACTTACTCAATTCAAACATATAAGCACTAAATATATGCAATTTATTAACATTTCACTTACTTTCAATAGCTAACACATAAATTTCACATATAATGCACGTTATATAATTTCCGTAAGCACTTATAAGGTTTCGACACTTATTACAATTGCTTACAATCAATTCTCAAAACATTCCATTCAATTTAAGTGATTTACAATTAACTTGCTTATATTTAATTCATTCTAAGCAAAACAAACTCATATTCATTCCAATTGTTTTCAAAATCATCCTATTTCACTTCTAATAACTCATAGGATTTTATCTAATCTCGTTTACATCAAACGATTCATTTCTTATGCAGTTCGACAATATTAATGTGAATAAATAATTAATCAAGCTTTATAACCATTTAAATTGATTCCAACTCAATTTACACTTGATTCCATCCCATTTTAATTTATTCACAAACTTTCAATGCAATTTCTTTCATATCCAAAAAGTTTGATTCCAAACCATTTTGATAAACTCGACAACCAATATATTAAATAACCATCTCACAATTTACTTAAGTTATTTATTTTCTTCAAACTATCCCACCCAATAACTTAAGTTTATTTTATTCAACCAACTTCCATTCAAATCTTTGATTTGATTTTCCTTTGATCAAATCCCAACCATTTTTCTAATTTATTCGACTAGTTATTTCTTTTATCCATTATTAGATTTTAATTTCACATTAACAATTCATTATTGAATTTATTAAAAATAAGGTCATTCAATTTATGCTTGAATTGGATTTTTTTTCCATTTATCATTAAAACCATTTTATTTAATTTTCTTGTGCTCAATCTTACTTTATATCTCAAGTTTGGATATATATTTTTCAGAATACTAAACTTTTATTCCGGTTTATTTATTCCCTTTTTAAATTTCATAAGCTACTCACTATTAATATTCATACGTCACCATCTATTTACAGTCAATCATATTCACATTTTGCTTTTAACTAGGGGTTATATATATATTTTTTTTCTTTTTTTTCCATGCTGTTCAATTCTTTTATAAGCTTCCGAAGCTTATTTATTCCAACTCAATACTTACTTAGTTTACATTTATTTGTTTGAGTAGAATTGTATTCCATTCAATATTATCTATTACTCAACTGAATTCATTTCAATTCAATTTTATTTAATTTAACTCCAGTTAAATCTAGCTACATACCATTTTTTTAAATTGTGTTAAGCAAGGATTTAATTCCATTTATTATCATTCCAATATACAAATTTTCAACTCATGTGCCTACTCACCTAAATCAATTAGTACTTACAAATCTTAATTCCAATACTTTGTTTAATTTAGTCCAACCTGACTAATGTTCCCATTTCACATGATTTAACACAATCAAATTTAAATTTCACTATTCAGTTTTCATTTAACTTACTTACAAATTTGAATAAATTTGTCCTCCCACAGATTCACT
Source organism: Allium cepa (assembly GCA_030765085.1). Lineage (NCBI taxonomy): Eukaryota > Viridiplantae > Streptophyta > Magnoliopsida > Asparagales > Amaryllidaceae > Allium > Allium cepa. The sequence continues at coordinate 38,180,333 of CM060935.1, read as the reverse complement.
TCCAGTAAAAAAATTTACTTTTATTTACTAGGTTCAATTACATTCTATTTCCATTCAAATTTTTACACTTCTTTAAGTTTCCAACTTATCTATATTCCATTCCCATTCCTTTTTAATTCAGTACATTGTATTGGTTTACTATCTTATTTTGTTTCCTACTTCCTTTAATTTAACTCTTTCAAGTTGAATTTTATTTCAACAAATTCCAAATTTACAAGTTATCAAACTTATTATATGACATAAACATTCTTAGTTAAGATTCCAGAGTTTAAACAGTCAACATTTCAAAATTCCCTTTGGAAACACATATATCCAAAATTCCTTGCATTTCTAAAATCAAATTTATCTTTTGCAAACAATTCCAATTTAAAATAATTTGGTAGCAATTTCTCTCTTGGAAACTCGAAAATGAACATCGATGATGCAGCAGTCATCACCGAAGTTATTTTCCAATGACCGAAAGAGTTCAATGCTTTTATCACTTTTAAAACCCTTCAAATATTTTTAAATTCCAAATCACTCTCTAAATTTCAAATCTGATTCAAAATATTTCTCAAATATATTTTATTTTTCCCAACTTTTTGAGAATCATTATCAAATTCAAAGGAATCTAAATTTCCAAATTCCAAATCCCAAATCCTTTAAATCTATATTCAAACATTACTTTGAAATTTTATCTTATTTTAATAATTAATCACACTATAATTCACATTTAGTTTATATTTACAAATTTCATTTGTATACAAATTGGTTTCTTAATTTTTAATTATGGTTTCAATATCTTATTCAATTATAATTCACATTTACAAATCCCATTTATTTATTAATTTATTCCTTAACTTTTGGTTATTATTTCAATTTTTTATTCAATTCTCATACAATAATGATAATAATTAAATATTATCACTCCTAACATCCAAGCATCCATATGTAACTATAAAATTTACGAAAATCATTTCTTTTATATACAAAAATAATTTTGGGTAAAATTATTTCATTTACCCTATTTAAAACAATATTGTGTCAGTTTATCTCGTTTAAGAGTTTAGAAATCCCTATCGATAATATGGCGTCCCACATATCGACCAGAATCCATAAACACTCAACCGATAAATCAACACAATATAAAAACAATTTTATATTCACTAACAAATACGTGCTCATATCTATTAATACACTCAAACTCATTCTAGAGTACTTCGGACTCTACCAAATGAGTAATCCCCACCAGAGCCAAGGTTATCACCAACCTAAGCTCTGATACCAACTTTAACGACCCGCAAATCCGTACCCCTTGAGTTAACACTATTCTACATTAATCAACTCAAGATGAACAGAAATGCGAACCATTTGAATTAAAGAAGAAGAGGTAGAAGAAGTGAAAACAGAAAACAACATCAGAATTACCAACGCAGCGGAATAAAATATAATAGATAATTAATGATCTTTACACAAAAGAAAACTATATCTGTTTATACATACATCATCAGAGTACATCATTAGTTCCACATCAATAATATACAACTGGATACACAGCGGAATAATAATAGCAAGTACGGAAGTACGTATCGCCATCCAACAAGACTCCTGAGCTCCATAACATCATGTCCTGTATCCTATAATACTCGGTCTGACCTGAGCATTATAGTTAAATAACACCCGAGTCAGTCTGGAATGCCAGCGTGAGAAATCACACTCAAATTGATTATTAAAGTTTCAAAAGTCCTTTAGAAACAAAAGCATCTCGTAAGACCACGCCACAAATAAACATGTCGGGCTTTTACCTTACGATATCTAAAACATTTTTATATTAAAATCCTCTGATATTATAATAGGGACTATTGTGACGACCCGCCCTTCTACCACCAGAAAGACGTATCATCATTAAGAAAGAAAGGGATAGAAACAGAAAAGAAAAGAAAAAGAAAGAACAACAACATCAGAATCTCACAGCGGAACGGAACAAAATATAATATATCACATAACTATTACATAGTTTTACATATATCAGAATTATGCAATATCAATTCACATGACAGTCATACATACATCGGTCACCATATACATCAGAGATACAGCATAAATCAACTACACAGTGGAACTGAATAGATACATATATATAGCTACATACGTCTAGCACTCCTGCTCCAAGCTCCTCCAGAAATCAAAGTCCAAAACCTATCACTTGGCTACTCATAAAAATTTGAGTACCCAAGAGTTTATGAAAACAAAATATAAACTCCGGGTCAGACATGGGTCTGGTATGAGTAAACGGTTTAAAGTTGTTTAACTTTGAAAATCATTTGAAAATAAAGGTATCACGTAAGACTCCCCACAAATAAACACGGGTAAGTTTTACCTTACGCTAACCAAAACATTTTATAGGAAATCCAGTGATATTATAATAGTGTCTAGGGTTTTCAAGTAAAATACAGAAATAGCTGAAATGCTTACATCTCACATTCCAACATAGTTGAGCACAATCAAACCGTACGGCGCTTATTGGAGATTGGATTCCATACAATGGCAGGGCTACTAGGGTACCGCCCGTTACAGTACGTGGCCTAGATCACCGTACCAAGGAGCCACCCTAACTCGCCTGCAACACAAGGCCGAAACCATTCCTTACTAAACAGTCTCGAACAAGAAAACCCCGGCAGTTGTTGCAATCAACCAACCACACAGCCGAAATAAAGGGACATCTAGACAGGGGAATATCTCGTCCTTCTTGGGCATGACCATTATCGTATGCCCACTATAGCTACCATATTCAATAGCAGGTTACCGCCATATTCCATGGCAGGTAATACAACTAAAACCGTACAAGGCTCGTATTGTTTCTTTGGATTTTCCAACAAATGGTCAGGCTAAGGAACTTCCTACTGTCAATGGGATCGCCTCTGGTGGGACGTCCCGAGAACCTAACGTTACGGTTAGATCTCTGCCAATACAAGGCCGGGTTACCTTTGTAACTAGGTAAATACTACACGAATATGCCACCCCCGGTCCCTTTGGACCTTTATCCGAGCGCTCGATAACCAACATCACACAGTAATAAATATAGTGTGTCAACATGAGTAAGTATCTGGGCTCCATACCATGATGCCACCCTTTCCAGAAGGAAATGACATACCCTAAAGGGCGCGACCCTCGTAACCTTGCCGCATATTCCTGTTTTGACCATTTCCGGGGAGTGAGGTCTAACGAAGTCTCGTCCATAAAGCTACGTTTTTCACAAAGCCACGCTTTGATCAACAAATGATCAATAATTAATCATCACACAGCAACACTCGGCATGCCACATTACCAAATTGGGAATATATCGCTGATAACCTTCAACTGCATAACCTCTAAGGGTGTTAAGCTAAGAGAATAAATTCTCCGCCACCAACGGAAATGTATTTGAAATAAATCTGCTTTATATCTCAAAATATAATGTCAGACATGTAACCATACAAGTCTGTTCTGGGTTCGAACAAAACCGAAGGCACTTCAAAAGAAGCCCTTGCAATCCGGGTATTCACAATCCCGATCGAATTTCCCATCACAAAGGAAATCTCCATACCGTAGCTAACGGTGCAGAGACAATCGATAGGTCATCCTATCGTTTTCACAAATACCCGGTCTTCACTACGGGTCTTCAATGCTATCCATTACGTCGTATCACTATTCGGAATGGGTAGTCCGAATAACGAGCGTAATAATTTAAAAATAAGTGTGGCATTCAATTTCAACCAATTCCCACAAATACCTATTTAAAGGTCAATATTGATAGTCGGTTATTTAACTATCAATCAATATTCACAACATCACCCGATTTCAAATAATTTCCTAAATTATTTATTTTCCAAAAATATATTACAAGATATATTTTCCACACTTCAACCATTTGAAAACAAATTTCAAATCATTTTTCACCTTTCAATCTTTGAAAACAAATTTCAAATCAATTTCCTTAAACGGAAACACTTCCAAATATTTATCCATTTTCAATTTAAAATGGTTCATTTAAATCAATCAAATGAATCCTTACCGATTTATTTTAAACTTACGTTCCAAATCCGTAAATATATTTCCACACTTCAAAAATAAATCAATGTTTATTTTTAAATAAATTTCCCCTTTCCTTTATAAATTCCATAGTGAATTTATATTTTCAAAATATCTACTGATATACGATTTTCAAATCGATTTCTAATATTCATTTTCAATTTATCTTTAAAAGGATAAATTCTCCAAATGTTTCATTTCATATTGGAAAACATTTCCATACTTATTTAAAAATAAGTAATTCACAAATCTATTTATTTTCAACATTTTAAAATATTCGACATGCTTAAATCAAAATTAAGTATATATTTCATTCTTTAAGAAATCATTCTCTTAAACACATTTATTTGGGTCAAAACGAATGTTGCGTAAAACATCGTTACGACGACCCAAAAACACTAGTATAAGGATTCGAAATTAAGATAGATATATATAACTCCCAATACTATATAAAACATTTCCTTTTGGAAATCATTTACTATAACAACAGTGTTATAGTCCACCATTTCCTTATTTCTCGAAAACGTCTATTTCAAGAATGAATGTTGAAATCTATGGTTTCGATATTTAACACATTTTAAAACATCTTTTAAAACAATTAACTTCATTTTATAATATCACTTCTCCAAAACATACCCATTTTATTCAATAATATATTCACTGTCCAAAATCGTGAATATTCTTTATTTACCCAATTCAGTATTTCTACACTTTTATCAAAGGATTATCCACTGTCCAAAATCATGGATATAATTCCCAACCAAACTCCTATTATTACAACATTTAACTTGAAGGATAATTCGCTGTCCAAAATCACGAATATAACTCCTTTACTAAACTTCTATGTTTAATTTATCAAATTCAATTGATTTCGAATTTATAAAACAATGTTTATAAATTCCATTTCTATCTATAAAAACTCCGATTTATAAATTTCCTTTATTAACCAATTCTATTTATATTTCATTTACATGTCGAAATCCAGTTTATAATTAAATCACTTATAATCCATTTATTCACCAATCCATTCTTTTATATCATTATTAATCTATAAATCTAAAATTCTTATTTACTTATAAATCCAGGTGCAAACTTTATTTTAACACTTATAAAAGCTCGTTTTACCATTCCAATATTTTAATTAATAAATATCAATTTTATAAATCTTTTACATAAACCATTTTTTTTATAATAATTCAAAAATCTCAATTTAAACCATTTTATAAATTAATCAACTACTTATTTCGAAAATCACATTCTGGTTATATTTCACAAAAATCATAATTTTTATAACATAAAAATTACAACTTTTATTTATTTAAAATGAATAAATTCCAAAATTAAATTTTGTTATGAATTCTCAACTTAAATTTTCAAAAATCAATTTTTATTTATTTTCGGCATCTAACGATACCAAAAATATATTCGGCTAAAATTTAGCCTTTAACAATTTCAATCACTAAGGTAATCACGCAAATTATAAATATATCAATAAATAGATCAACACACAACATTGAAACCAATTCAATCATTTGAGGAATCCAGTTGGATCCCTCTAACCTATTTTCCTGCATCCAAAGATGTTAGCACAATACCAATTTCGCTTCGAGACGGAATATCGCGGTATATGGAATTTATAAAATATTATCCGCTATTATGCGGCGCAATAGGGTCTCATTCGCTATATAATGCGGGAAAATCAACTCCAAATACATATATAATACCAATTCCATACAGGTTGGAATTATCGCGGTATATGTTTTTAATAAATAACACCCGCTTAATATACGGCGTATAATGTCTATTTTAACAATCAATAGATAACAATTTATCATCCAGGCATACAATCAAGCAAATTTTAAATTTAACTATTTTAAATTTAAATCGAAACAATTCGATTGAGTGAGAAGTTCTCACCTTGAATTTCCGATAACAGTTGTAGCGTTTTATTTCGAATAAAATTAAACACGCGTTTAATTTTACCCAAAATTCAAACAAGCTCCAAACGACTCCAATCCAGTTCCATTGCGTACTGCTCGACAAAACGAAGTCAACGCAATTTCTTTCGTGAGTTTTCGACCTCCTAACAAAAAGATATGATTTTACAAAGTTTATACCAATTTTAAATATAATAATTTACAATTTTCTTTTTATAATTTCAACCTAAATGAATCTGGCCGTCCATTTCAAGTCAAACCAATCAAGGCCGTAACCCCTTTCTTCCTCATGCATGTCCATCTACAGGTAAAACGCACGAACAAGAACCCATGCCGCCTTCAATCTTTGAATTATCGCACCTACTACACTTGCTTTGAAGATGATCGAAGACATGGGTTTCGAAGCCCATTGCCGACACCATCAACGCCTGGAAGGAGGCGAAGCTCGGTCCCCCATAGCACTTGAAAAACGTGCAAGAAGCGAGCACGAACGGGGGCAAATATCTCTGCCTATGGTCGATGATTCGAGATTCCCACCGTTGGATGTATAGCTCCCATCTTGTTCTTCATCTTTGCAGTTGGAAGCTTTTGCTAAAAGTCAAGGGATCGAGAGAAAATTGAGGGAGAATGATGCGAAATTTTAGCCATTGAAGAGTTACTGGTGGCTGAAGCTTTAGATGAGGGTTTTGGCTTTTGTTTGCAAATGAAGAAATAGAGGTGCTTTTATAGAAAAATGGCCAAAACACTATCACCCAAAATTTTCCGAACTCCAAACGAAGCATGCCGGCTGACGTTTCTAGGGTTTACCCCACGTTCCGAACACAATGGAACATGTTTCGAAGGCTAATTCCATCGTATGTGTGAGTTATGGAAATAAACGATCACCTATGCGTTTTGGCTCTCCCCGGACAAACGATAAATCCGATTGACTTGAAATTTGAAATCTTACAATAATATCACATTATGGATCCGATGAAATTGGTTTCGTCGAAATCCAAGACTGTTTGAAAAATGGCTATTTTAACTCGTCAATTAAATATTAAAATATTCAATTTTCACAAATTAACTTTTAATTCAATTTTAAAAGTTCTATAACATCACTATAACTCCAATATAATTTAATATAACTTTATAAATCATTTTTAATCATATTAAACCCAATTTCCAATTATTTCTGTAATTTCAAATATTAAATTACCGATTTAATTATCCAATTAAATTTAAATATTCGAAAAATAATTTATTCGACTTATAAATTTCACTTGTTGATATTTGAAATCAATTAAATATCTGAATTTCAAATGACAGAAATTCTGGGTCGTTACAGACTTCCCCCCTTAAAAGAATTTCGTCCTCGAAATTACCAAGTAAGAAAGAGTTTTGAAATCCATTAACATTTCAAAACAAACCGTTCAAATTTGATTTACAAATCTCTTAAGTGTTTAACTTTCCCAAAAATTTAATAGTTAAACTTCTTATAATAACTTTACTAAGTTTTCAAATCATAACTTAGTTATCTTTTCAAAACAAACTATATCGTTAATCCTCTCAACTCAAATCAAAGTTATTTTTTTTTAAATTTTCCAATTTTCTCAAAAAATAATCTAACGCCTTAAATTTTCAGAAAAATTCGCCGGAGTCACCTTTGCGCGGCTCGATCGTAGTAGGATCTCAACAGATATATATATGTATACATCAACCCACCCGGTCGGAAAAACAGAAAAACAGTTCATACTTCCTATTTTTATTGCATAGGCGTACCTTTTATATTATTAGCGAGCATATACGGCTAATATAGCGCGAAAGCGAGCTCCAAATACGAAGCAAGCGCAATCCGCACCTACTAAACACTCGACAACAACATGAGAAATATGTATATGTGAAAATAATATCAATATACATCATATAGCAACATAACAACTACATATGCCAACATAGCAAATGCAACAAAACAACAAACGCAACCATCAAACAACTATCATCCAATTAACATCCAACAAATCAATAACCAAATCAATATTCTTTCATTTCTCATTAATATTCAATGAATTGGTTTTTTTCATTTTAATCACATTTGATTTGTTAACATTGGACTTTACAAATATTCATTTATTCATTTCCAATTAGTATACATTCACTAATTTACATTCATTTTAGTTCATTTCCAAATCAAATTCAATTCAATTCAAATTCATTTTCTTCCAATTTGAATTCAATTACTTAGCTTTTAATTTCACTAATTTAATTTCATTAACACTTAATGAATTTATATACAATCAAGTAAAAATCAAATAACAACCAATGTATATTCAACATAACCAAATTATTAATTTTACATTCAATTTGTTTCAACACCTTTAATTCCGATTTGGTTTAATATTAAATTGGCTTACATTCAATTTATTCATTAATTCAATTGCTAATTCATTTTACCATATAGAGTTGAATTTCATTACTTAACTCAAGTTCATATTTATCACTTCACTTTATTAATTTACTTTGATACCAAAATCAACTTCATTCAACATTCAAATTCAATTACATTTACTTGCAATTGTAAATTTATTTATTCATTTCACTTAGCCTCCTTAGACCTTTCTTTAAATTCACTTTATTTAATTGATTCACTTATACTTACTTTAATTTAACTCCATTCTTTAAGCTAAATTTATTCTATCAAAATTCAAATTGTATAAGTTATCAACTCATTTATTATTGCCATAAATATTTTAAATAGGATTCCGGAGTCTTTTCAACCTTTCAAAACCAATTTTGAAATCAATTCAAATTATCTTTTGAATTTCCAAAACCAAACCCAAATTTTCCAAACAACTTTAATTTAAAACAATCTGGCAGCAATTCCTCTTTTGGAAACCCGAAAATGAACACCAATGATGTCGCGATCATCATCGGAATTATTTTTCAGCGACCGAAAAGAGTTTAGAGATTTTATCCCTCCAAAAACATTTCTCCAAAATCTTTGAAATTCATTTTTAAAAATTAAAAGGGATTTAAACTTTCCACATCTTCAAAAATTTTAAATTCTTTTCTAAACATTTCCAAACAATTCTCTGGAATTTTACTTTAAATTACAAATCACATTTACAATTCATATTCATAAATTCCATTTGTATGTGAATTTATTTCTTAACTTTGGAGTTACGATTTCAATTTCCTACTCAATAATCAATGGTAATAATTTAATATTATCAATTCCTAACAAACAAGCAGCCATATACTATAATAATTTACAAAGATTATTTTCATTATCTACGAAAATAGTTTTGGGTAAAATTATTTCATTTACCCTATTTTAAAACAACATCGTGTCGAATTGTTTTGTACAAGTGTTTAGAGACCCCTATCGATAGAGTTGTACAGACTATACCGACCAGAATCCATATAACACTCAACAAACCAATCATCACAAAATAAAACAATTTTATATTCACTAACAAATGCGTGCTCATATCCACTATTACACTCAAACTCATTCTAGAGTACTACTGACTCTATATCTAATGAGTAACACCCAACAGAGCCAAGGTTGTCATTTAACCAAATGCTCTGATACCACATTGTCATGACCCGATTTTTCGACTTCCGAAAATCAACATCAATACGTCCACTGTATCAACTGCCGAGCAATCGAATGCCGAAAAACCAAACCTGAGGTTTAAAAGAAGAGGTAGAAGAAAAAGATAGAAGAAATAAGAAAAAGATAGAACAGAAACAATATCAGAATCTCACAATCGCAGTGGAACAACATATAATAGATAAATGAATATCTAAAAAAACAAAGGACTATCTCAGTTATTACATTACATTATCATCAGAGTGTACAACAACAATATACAACACAACTGGGCAATGGACAATTATACAACATGTCCTTACAAGTGAATTTACAGCGGAAAGATAATATCATATATAAGTAATACGTCTCGCCATCTAGCTTGCCACTTGAGCTCCATAGCACTCCCGAATCCAGATTGACCTGATAACCTGACTCTAGACTGCCCGTGTGGAAAATTTTGAGCACCCAGAGTTTAGGAAGAGAACAATAAACTCCAGGTCAGTCATGGGATTGGTGTGAGAACTTAAAATAGTTATTTAACTTTTAAAACAACAACAACAATAAGGGAAGTGAAAAATATCCGAAATGCTTTTGGAAAATGAAACTACCATAAGGCCTCCCCGTACACACACAATGCAAACGCAGAATTGGAGGAGATTTCTCCTTATGATAGTCAAAGATGCTTATTATGCAAAAACAAATCATTTTTGATATTATTATTAGTGCATAGTGTAGAAAGCAATTCGAAAATAAAATATTAATCTTAGCCAACATACGACCATTAACGTATGCCTACTATAGCTACCATGTTTAATAGCAGGTTACCGCCACATTCCATGGCAGGCAATACAACGAAAACCGTACAAGGCTCGTATTGTTTCTTTGGATTTTCCAACAAATGGTCAGGCTAAGGAACTTCCTACTGTCAATGGGATCGCCTCTGGTGGGACGTCCCGAGAACCTAACGTTACGGTTAGATCTCTGCCAACACAAGGCCGGGTTACCATTGTAACTAGGTAACACTACACGAATATGCCACCCCTGGTCCCTTTGGACCTTTATCCGAGCGCTCGATAACCAACATCACACAGTAATAAATATAGTGTGTCAACATGAGTAAGTATCTGGGCTCCATACCATGATGCCACCCTTTCCAGAAGGAAATGACATACCCTAAAGGGCGCGACCCTCATAACCTTGCCGCATATTCCTGTTTTGACCATTTTCGGGGAGTGAGGTCTGACGAAGTCTCGTCCACAAAGCTACGCTTTTTCACAAAGCCACGCTTTGATCAACAAATGATCAATAAATAATCATCACACAACAACACTCAGCATGCCACATTATCATATTGGGAATATATCGCTGATAACCTTCAACTACATAACCTCTAAGGTGTTAAGCTAAGAGAATAAATTCTACGCCACCAACGGAAATGTATTTGAAAGAAATCTTCTTTATATCTCAAAATGTAATGTCAGACATGTAACCATACAAGTTTGTTCCGGGTTCGAACAGAATCGAAGGCACTTCAAAAGAAGCCCTTGCAATCCGGGTATTCACAATCCCGATCGAATTTCCCATCACAAAGGAAATCTCCATACCGTAGCTAACGGTGCAGAGACAATCGATAGGTCATCCTATCGTTTTCACAAATACCTGGTCTTCACCATCGGTCTTCAGTGTTATCAATTACGTCGTATCACTATTCGGAATGGGTAGTCCGAATAACGAGCGCAATAATTTAAAAATAAGTGTGGCATTCAATTTCAACCAATTCTCACAAATACCTATTTAAAGGTCAATATTGATAGTCGGTTATTTAACTATCAATCAATATTCACAACATCACCCGATTTCAAATAATTTCCTAAATTATTTATTTTCAAAAATATCTTACAAGATATATTTTCCACACTTCAACCATTTGAAAACAAATTTCAAATCATTTTTCACCTTTCAATCTTTGAAACAAATTTCAAATCAATTTCCTTAAACGGAAACACTTCCAAATATTTATCCATTTTCAATTTAAAATGGTTCGTTTAAATCAATCAAATAAATCCTTACCGATTTATTTTAAACATACATTCCAAATCCGTAAATTTATTTCCACGCTTCAAAAATAAATCAATTTTATTTTAAACAAATTTCCCTTTTCCTTTATAAATTCCATAGTGAATTTATATTTTCAAAATATCTACTGATATACGATTTTCAAATCGATTTCTAATATTCATTTTCAATTTATCTTTAATAAGATAAATTCTCCAAATGTTTCATTTCATGTTGGAAAACATTTCCATACTTATTTAAAAATAAGTAATTCACAAATCTGTTTATTTTCAATATTTGAAAATATTCGATATGCTTATATCAAAATTAAGTATATATTTCATTCTTTAAGAAATCATTCTCTTAAACACATTTATTTGGGTCAAAACGAATGTTGCGTAATACATCGTTATGACGACCCAAAAACACTAGTATATGGATTCGAAATTAAGATAGATAAATATTAATCCCAATATATATAAAACATTTCCTTTTGGAAATCATTTACTATAACAACAGTGTTATAGTCCACCATTTCCTTATTTCTCGAAAACGTCTATTTCAAGAATGAATGTTGAAATCTATGGTTTCGATATTTAACACATTTTAAAACATCTTTTAAAACAATTAACTTCATTTTATAATATCACTTCTCCAAAACATACCCATTTTATTCAATAATATATTCACTGTCCAAAATCGTGAATATACTTTATTTACCCAATTCAGTATTTCTACACTTTTATCAAAGGATTATCCACTGTCCAAAATCATGGATATAATTCCCAACCAAACTCCTATTATTACAACATTTAACTTGAAGGATAATTCGCTGTCTAAAATCACGAATATAACTCCTTTACTAAACTTCTATGTTTAATTTATCAAATTCAATCGATTTCGAATTTATAAAACAATGTTTATAAATTCCATTTCTATCTATAAAAACTCCGATTTATAAATTTCCTTTATTAACTAATTCTATTTATATTTCATTTACATGTCGGAATCCAATTTATAAGTAAATCACTTATAATCCATTTATTCACCAGTCCATTCTCTTATATCATTATTAATTTATAAATCTAAAATTCTTATTTACTTATAAATCCAGGTGCAAACTTTATTTTAACACTTATAAAAGCTCGTTTTACCATTCCAATATTTTAATTTATAAATATCAATTTTATAAATATTTTACATAAACCGTTTTTTTATAATAATTCAAAAATCTCAATTTAAACCATTTTATAAATTAATCAACTACTTATTTCGAAAATCACATTCTGGTTATATTTCACAAAAATCATAATTTTTATAACATAAAAATTACAACTTTTATTTATTTAAAATGAATAAATTCCAAAATTAAATTTTATTACGAATTCTCAACTTAAATTTTCAAAAATCAATTTTTATTTATTTTCGACATCTAACGATACCAAAAATATATTCGGCTAAAATTTAGCCTTTAACAATTTCAATCACTAAGGTAATCACGCAGATTATAAAAAGATCAATAAATAGATCAACACACAACATTGAAACCAATTCAATCATTTGAGGAATCCAGTTGGATCGCTCTAACCAGTTTTCCTGCATCCAAAGATGTTAGCACAATACCAATTTCGCTTTGAGACGGAATATCGCGGTATATGGAATTTATAAAATATTATCCGCTATTATGTGGCGCAATAGGGTCTCATTCGCTATATAATGCGGGAAAATCAACTCCAAATACATACATAATACCAATTCCATACAGGTTGGAATTATCGCGGTATACGTTTTTAATAAATAACATCCGCTTAATATACGGCGTATAATGTCTATTTTAACAATCAATAGATAATAATTTATCATCCAAGCATACAATCAAGCAAATTTTAAATTTAACTATTTTAAATTTAAATCGAAACAATTCGATTGAGTGAGAAGTTCTCACCTTGAATTTCCGATAACAGTTGTAGCGTTTTATTTCGAATAAAATTAAACACGCGTTTAATTTTACCCAAAATTCAAACTAGCTCCAAACGACTCCAATCCAGTTCCATTGCGTAGTGCTTGACAAAACGAAGTCAACGCAATTTGTTTCGTGCGTTTTCGACCTCCTAACAAAAAGATATGATTTTACAAAGTTTATACGAATTTTAAATATAATAATTTACAATTTTCTTTTTATAATTCCAACCTAAATGAATCTGGCCATCCATTTCAAGTCAAACAAATCAAGGCCGTCACCCCTTTCTTCCTCACGCACGTCCATCTACAGGTAAAACGCACGAACAAGAACCCATGCCGCCTTCAATCTTTGAATTATCGCACCTACTACACTTGCTTTGAAGATGATCGAAGACATGGGTTTCGAAGCCCATTGCCGACACCATCAACGCCTGGAAGGAGGTGAAGCTCGGTCCCCCCATAGCACTTGAAAAACGTGCAAGAAGCGAGCACGAACGGGGGCAAATATCTCTTCCTATGGTCGATGATTCGAGATTCCCACTGTTGGATGTATAGCTCTCATCTTGTTCTTCATCTTTGCAGTTGGAAGCTTTCACTAAAAGTCAAGGGATCGAGAGAAATTTGAGGAAGAACGATGCGAAATTTTAGCCATTGAAGAGTTACTGGCGGCTGAAGCTTTAGATGAGGGTTTTGGCTTTTGTTTGCAAATGAAGAAATAGAGGTGCTTTTATAGAAAAATTGCCAAAACACTATTCACCCAAAATTTTCCGAACTCCAAACGAAGCATGCCGGCTGACGTTTCTACGGTTTACCCCACGTTCCGAACACAATGGAACGTGTTTCGAAGGTTAATTCCATCGTATGTGCGAGTTACGGAAATAAACGGTCAAAATTAAATTAAACCGATTAAACTAATTTCCTATGCGTTTTGGCTCGCCCCGGACAAATGATAAATCCGATTGACTTGAAATTTGAAATCTTACAATAATATCACATTACGGATCCGATGAAACTGGTTTCGTCGAAATCCAAGACTTTTTGAAAAATGGCTATTTTAACTCGTCAATTAAATATTAAAATATTCAATTTTCACAAATTAACTTTTAATTCAATTTTAAAAGTTCTATAACATCACTATAACTCCAATATGATTTAATATAACTTTATAAATCATTTTTAATCATATTAAACCCAATTTCCAATTATTTCTGTAATTTCAAATATTAAATTATCGATTTAATTATCCAATTAAATTTAAATATTCGAAAAATAATTTATTCGACTTACAAATTTCACTTGTTGATATTTAAAATTAATTAAATATCTGAATTTCAAATGACAGAAATTCTGGGTCGTTACACAAATACTTACTAAAATAGCCGAAATTGTTAGATGATTAAATTGTAGCTACTAGCCATAGAGTGGGTAATACAAACAAAACTCATACAAGGTTCGTAGGGAGAATGGATTTCCAACTAATGACTAGGCGCTGGGGTACCACCTGTCATAGTACGTGGCCTAGATCACAGTACCAAGGATTACTCCCGAGCCCCTGCAACACAAGACCCGGACTATCCCTTACTGGATAATCCCAAGTAAGATCACCCCACGGTTGGGATCAGCAACCGCACAACTAAGCCGAAATTATATGGACATCTAGACAGGGATGACCTTACCCGGAAATGGGTGTTCCCCGCCAAGCCTTGCTGTATAACCCCTGATTTTTAGTCATTCGCGGTTGATGAGGCTTGAGGCTTAGCGTTACCTTTTAGAACATATCCCTTAGAATTCCCATCGTCCACCTGACGATGTTCCGAAAGCATTCATCCACACAAGTCCGTCCCGGTTTCGAACGGAACCGAAGGCACTACTCCTACTGCATCCATTTTGGAAATAACCTCAGGATTAGTAGCGACTAGCCCTTGCACTTCACTGCTCCATCTTCGAATCTAAACTCGTTTTCCACGAAAACGTACAAACCGGATCGAAGTGGTTTTCGAGAATTTAATCCCGATCCCGGTCTCTTCGAAACGATCAGCGCATTTGGCCAATATTGATAGTTGGTTATTTAACTATCAATTAATATTCACAAACATCCATCAACCAATAAATAATTTCCCAAATTATTTATTAATCCCAAAAATATCTTCACAAGATATATTTCCACTTTTCAACCTTTGAAAACAGTTTCAAACTATCTTCCTTTCTCAGAATAAATTTTTCAAATATTTTCTATTTCCACTGAAATCACCAAGCACAAAACTTTAGATTTTTAAAATAATTTAAAACGCTTTACTTTGAAATATACTTTAAAACATTTATTTTTAAAACTACTTCAATAATTTATTAAAAATACATGCTATATGAATATTTGTAAATAAGGTTACTTTATAAAATATAAAACTAGATTTTTCCCTTTTTAAAAAAAAATACTAAGTCACCTTTAAATAATTACTACGATAATAGATTTGAAAAATACTTACTTTAGAATTTAAACATTTAGAAATAATAAATTTCCTAAAACATGCTTTTTAAAACAACATTAAAACTTTTATCTTATATTTAAAAATTTACTTCGAAAACGTACTTGGCTATCCAGGGAAATATACTTCTTTTCACATTCTTCTTTAAATTTCCAATTTCCAATACTTGAATCAATTTCCAAATTGATTTGCAATTTACTCCCTTTTATTCCAAAATCCATTAATTTCAGATTTTATTCCTTAATTATGATTTAAATATACTTTTAACCGAAATACCAATTTTAGATTCGATTCCCACTGCTGTTTCCTCTGCTTCCTTTTTTTCAGCTGAACGAATTTGAAAAGGGAATTGTTGGTTCGGCCATTATTTGTTTTGAACGAATAGTTTTAGAAAAAGGCTCAGCTGTAATTATTAAAGAGGGAAGCATGTGGGAGAATACTCGCTATAGTGTTTTGAAAGTGAAAGGCAAAAGTATCGATGAATGGAAATTCAACTGAGGTTGATTTGGGGTTTTATTTATTTATTATTTTATATTACTTTAAATTCAAATTTGAATACAAATTATCTTGACTTACGTAGCCTAAAATCACGAAATCCTATCGAGGCATGCCGCTAGGCGTTTATAATGTTATACACCTATTCTGAACACAATGGAAAAGGTTTCGAGTCCTAATTCGATCGTATGGAGAAGATAGCTTTTGGACCAGTTATTATATTGAATTTTCGATAAAAATTTCAACGCGTTACTTATCGTACGCTCACACAACAATTCCGATCAATACGAAATTTGAAATCCGATAATAATACAATATTACGGATCTAATGGAACTGGTTTCGTTGAATTCCGAGACTGTGCCTCGGAAGGCTAATTTTTAAATTCAATTTAAACGATATATTTTCAAAACTGAACAAATCAGTGTTAAATTCAATTTTACAGCTTCTATTATCCTTAGTATTATCAATATAAATTTTAAAATGCTTCAAATTATTTTTAACAGGCTTAAAACTGAAGATTCAACATTTTACCCAACTTCAAATTGTTTAATTTAATAATTTAATTATCAAATAAATAGTGATATTTGAAATTCAAGTTAAAAATTAACTTTTAAATATTTAAATTAATTGAATATTCCCATTTCAAATGCACAAAAATTCCAGGTTGTCACATAATCTAGTCAACCTTACCCAGTTTGAATTCCTATTTCAAAGTTTAAACTTCCCATTAATAATCTTCCCACTTATAAGTTCAAAAACTTATCTCTTTGGGTATCACATCTCATTTCAAATAAAAATTTAAAACTCAACATTCAGAATTTATTTAAAACCATCTTTGATATTATGTATATTCCTCAGATATACATATTATTTCCTTTACACACCAAGTTACTTTAAATTTTAAACCACCTTTGGTTTTAAATTCAAAACAAATTCCTATAAATTTTCAAACAATTGTTGTTTGAATCAAACTTTTTTATTCAAATAATACTATTTATTTTTTTCTTTCAAACACTTGGAACAAATTCCCAAATTTCTAGACTTAGATTTAAAACTTCATAATTTAAATTATCTTATTCTGGAAACACTTCTACAAATTCAGAGTTTTAAATTTTCAGTTTGGATCCATTTCAAACTTATCTTCATTTAATTTCACTTTGGTTGTATTTCTATTACCACTTAATTCTTATTATTACTCTTAATTCAATGAATACTACAACCAATTACCTTAATATATTAGAAAAACTATTGCTTAATTAACTTATACAAGATTCATTTACTTTTGAAACCATTTTGAAATCTTTATATAAGAAAATAACAAGTACGCTCTCTTATATATACATACATACACACACACACACACACACACACACACACACACACACACACACACTCAGCTCATTCTAGAGTACCATTGACCCTATCCTTAATGATTTAACCTACTAGAGCCAATGTTCTCGCTTAACCTTTTGCTTTGATACCAAATGTAACGACCCAGAAATTTCGATCCCAAAAATTCCAGATAGTTAAAGGAAAAGAAGAAAGGAGATAGAAGAAGAAGGAGAAGAAGAAGAATCAGAAACACCAAAACACAGATTCTCGCATTCGCAACGGATCAAAATATAATATCACATAAAATAATAGTTATACAATGGAAAAACTGTATCAATTAATTTACATTAATACATCAGAGTTACAACATTTACATAACACACTGGACATGTACAATCAACCTGTCCCAGACACTACAATATAATATAGCGGAATGCTCTCCATACGTCCCTGTCACCCAGCTCGCCTCTTGAACTCCAGAATGTCCTAACCTAAAAATCTGTAATACTCGGTCTGACCTGAGCATTACATCAAAGTAACACCCGGGTCAGGCTGGAAACTAGTGTGAGTAAACCCATCTAATATGAATGACAAAAGCATACAACCCGGGTAACTTGTATCAATTACAAGTTCATAAATTGTTATAGACATTACTTATTTCACTCACAAATTTCGAATTACCAAAACTCATATTAAATAGTCCAATTCACTTAAATCATTTCATTCCATCTTATTGATTCCACATGTCGATCTATAAAGAATCGAAGTGGTTTTGGGTATTTACTAATACCCGACTTCGGTCTCTTTGAATCCAATGTCATCTAAACCCAAGTTATCCAATTAAATACAATTCAGCTTTAATTACCAGATAACTCTTTTACACAACAATTCATAATTGATAAATAATCACACTGTCACCGTCCGTCCAACATATCATATCACAAAGCAATTCATATCAGAGATATCAACCTATTCAAGGCATTCATCATCCTTCAATCATTCATAAGCAAGATTGATAACTTTCATTAATCATATTAATTAATGATCCTCAAATTACTTTCATTAGTTAGTTATTTTTAAATTTCATTTAATAATTAACCTTTTACTTAATTACATTCATTAATCAATCTTGATTAATCACAATTAGAAATTAACTTTCCTAAATTACTCCATCAATTAAACCTAACTCCTTGATTAATTATATTAATTAATCCTTTAATTACACCGAGTAATTATCACTTAATTCCTTCCACCAAGTAATTATCCTTTAATTACTTCCCATCAAGTAATTTCTTTTAATTAATTACATCCAGTAATTATCCACTCATTACTTCACTAATTAACTACACCTCATTAATACCTTAAGTAATTATACTTAATCTTTAGTTAATTATATTTATTAATCACCCTTAATTAATCACATTCTGTAATTAATTACTCTTAATTAATTACATCACTTAATTAACTTCCCATAACTTTTATTAGTCAATTCTTAAATTAATTACACTAAGTGATTAATTATTAATTACTTCTACTAAGTAATTATTCTTCATATTAATTACACCAGGTAATTAACCCAAACTACTTTCAATCTTCAATTACCTTCTGTAATTACCATTACTAATTACTTCCATTAAGTAATTATACTTAAAAAATTCCATATATGATTAACTTAAATTAATTAATATAATTAATTATTAAAATTAATCAAATTAATTAGTTATCTAATAATCCCTAGTTAATGATCTTCATTTACTTTTTATAATTCCTTAATTACTTCTCTTAAGTAATTAAACTTATATTAATCATTATTAATTATTAATAAATCTATAATAATCAATTAATTAATCTCTAATTATTTAATAAATTAAGTTTTAACTGTAACTTAATTAATTCTTAATTACTTGATAAATTAATTTCTAATCATTAATTAAAAAAATCAAATCTTACCTAATTAATGATTCTTAATTGCAAAGTTAAGTATTCCTTAATTAATTTACTTAAACCTTAATTAATTAATTTAAATCCTTAATTACTAAATAAATTAATCCAAATCATTAATTTGATTTATTGATTATCCATTTTAATTACCTTAATAATTTAATTTATTCCAAATCATTAAATCTTAATTAACTTTAAGATAAAACTTTATTGCTGTGACGCCCCACCTCTATACCCATGCTAGCCAAGAACACTACGGAGTAATGTCGTCAATTAGCGTGGAGAATAAGGCTGTTGAGGAGCGACCATCTGTATAATTGCTTTGTGCGAGTACCGATATGCCAAATAAAAGTATAACTTTCCATCTCGAAAGGAAATCCGACATACCGATGCAAACTCAAAGCTACTACACAGTGGCTATAATATCTTCGGAAACAAATATAGAAATATCATAACACAACTCAGTCACAGAAGTTCATATCTCAAAGGCGGAAACAAATATGAATATTACACATAAAAGTGTACATCAGAGTAGTGGTCAAACAATATCCATAATATCACAAAAGAATAGATACAAGTGCAAGACAAAAGGTTAGTTATACATCATGGAGTCTATATCTCAAATGTATAACAAACAAAAACTACTAATCTAAAGTAGTTAGCCAAAAATCAGATGATGATCCCAGATAAGGAGTCAAGAAGAAGCACCTGTAACATCTCGGTTTGACCCGAGTATTATTTAATAAGAAAATAATAAAAGGATCAGTCTGGCTATAAATATCAGATAAAGTGGGATAGGATAAGGGATAAGACAAAAACAATGTTATGATAACAAAAATGCCATACTTTGAAAAGTATGCATTAAATATCAACAAAATCATACAACATCTCTAGAAATCTCGAACACTAAAAAGAATGTCATATTCCTTCACATATTCACCATATCAAAAATAATGATAAAACATATCAATGCTAATCACGAAAATTGTTGAAATAAAAATTCTAGAAATCACAACAAGAAATCCAGAAAACACAAGGGGGGGGGGGGAAGGCCTATCACAAACAACCGGTCCGAAGACCTATGAGCCGATTGCTCCACGAACGGTCCGAAGACCTATGAGCCGATTGCTCCACGAACGGTCCGAAGACCTATGAGCCGATTGCTCCATGAACGGTCCGAAGACCTATGAGCGCTAGCCCGTAAAAGAGACATCGCACATCGCTAGTCTAAACCATAAAATGACCATCATCGATCATCAAGAAGTGTCAATTACACTAAGCTAGTAAATATATGAGCTTAGCTTCATGTCCCATAACCACTAGCTTAACTTAAATATTTACGAACAAATTGTAGATTTCCAGTAGAAAATTGTCACAAGAGATTAAATCGAACAAGTCCAAGAATTAACCGACGAAGTAAATGCAAGCATTTCATACCACTTGTTTTACTAAACCGTTTAATTAGATTTCTCATACGAGTGAGGTAAAGGTTTGTATATACTAATAGGTTGAAAAACGGTTTTATAAACGAGTTCGATATTGAAAATAGAGTTTAAATAATCTTTGATAAAGAGTTTGAATATTTACTACTAGTATAGAAACCTTTGTATTTTAAAGTGACAAACCATAAAAATGATTATAGAAACAATCAATTATTAAAACCCACATACGAAGACGTGAATCAAATCCAAAGAATCCATCGAAATGGATATTCAAAAATCCCTAAAAAGGAGCCATCAAAGTCATAATAAATGATAACAACAAATAGGATCATCACGAATCGATTAAAATTGGTAATTCAATCCCAAAAGGCAAAGTGGGCTGAAACAACAAATTCAGTTGACTAAACAGAGATTTCAGTTGACTAAACAGCAAATTCAGTTGACTAAACAGAGATTTTCAGTTGACTGAATTCTGCCTGAAAACTTTCTGTTTCCAGGTTCAGTCGACTAAACAGAGAATTCAGTCGACTGAATCATGCCTGGAAACATTCTGTTTCCAGGTTCAGTCGACTAAACAGAGAATTCAGTCGACTAAATTCTGTCTGGAAACTTTCGGGTTCCAGATTCAGTCGACTAAACAGAGAATTCAGTCGACTAAATCATGCCTGGGCTGTTTTTCAGCCCCTAAAAATGAAGATGCAATCTCTTTGCAAATGCAATCGGACGAACATTGGCTCTAAGGGTTTATGCCAATCGGCAACCCGACCCTATATGCTCCTCGATGCATCACCAAAATATGATCAAAACATCAAAGTTAGGATTTTAAAGATTTGAAACCAAAACACTAAAGATTGGAATATTCACCAATTCAATCCAAACAAAAGCAAATGCACATGAATAAGTGTTAGGAATTCATACCTAACAATCAAAGATAATCATAGACTTAGATGTGAGATAAAAATCTCACCTTTAAACCCAAAACATGAAGAAGAAGCTATAGAGCAATGGAAAGAACAATCACACTTCAATTCCAACCCCACAAGCTTGAATCTAAGCTTGAAAGAGAAACATTTCCTAAGTTAGGTTTAGGAATTTATGAAATTGGAAGGAGAATGAGTTGGAGAAGAAGAAGAGAAGGCTCACCAAAGCTTCTTCTATGAATTTAGAGTTGGAGCTTGGATTTGCAATGAAACTAGGGCTTGGAATTTCTAATTTCCACTCTTTTCTCCCATTGTTGCTTGAAGCTTAAAGTGTTAGGAATATGAAATGAAGTAATGAAGAGTTGGAGTGGAGCTAGGGTCTTAAGATGGAACATTGGGCTGAAACCCAAACTCAAACCCAAAGTGAAAAAGTAGCAAAACTCTACTAACTCCAAACATATCGAAGCTTATACTCAAAAAGGTCGCAAACGACATTTTGAACTCAATGGAAGTGGTCTCGAGTCCTAATTCGACTGTTTGCAAAAAGTAGCTTTTCGTACTAAGATCCGACGAACGATGAAATATTTAAATATACAATCGATAAATATGCGGGTAGTTACAAACTCCCCTCCTTAAAGAAATTGCGTCCTCGCAATACTTGAGAAGAAAATAAAGAGTAACAACCATAGAAGCATATCAATCACAAAAGAAAATTAGAAATAAGAAGTTCACCATAAAGAGCACGAAAGAGTAAACCCGGACGAGTTCGCTCGATGAATTCTCAGGATTCCCAAGAGCAATCCTTAGGATCCGAGAACCATTGAACTTTCACAAGAAGAACATCTTTATTTCGAAGGCACTCAACCTCTGAAGCAATGGTGCGAATAGAATATAACTCCTAAGTCAAATCTAGTAAAACTTTACTTCCTTCAATAATACCAGGCTCAACAATAAAAATCGGAATCCCTAAGGCATTTCCGTAGTAGAAAAACGTGAGAAAACGTCATAAATAACATAAAATTGAGCCGGTGCAACGACGTAGTTCAAAAACGGTATGCCCGAGAAACTAGAAACTCGAATAATTTGGAACAATGACGTATTACAATCGGTACGTCAAATTGAACCGAACACCATAAAAGAACATCGGATGCTAACCCATAAAAGAAATGAGATAAAGCTCAATAAAACGAAGTATATCAAAACGTCCGATGAATTTGATAAAAAGATAATTCCATTCAGACATCATCAAAGAATCAACCACTTGTTGCTTACGACTAAGCGCATTGGCAACATGATTTCCCTTCCGAGAATAAAGAATGCCAAGATCATAAGATGCCAGGAACTCGAGTCAACATGAAGTTCCTTATGAGAAAATAAATATTCCAAAGATTTATGATCGAGGTGGAGAACAAATTTCTTCCCCTAAAATGATGATGCCAAACTCTAAAAGCGAAAACAATAGCCGCGAACACTAGATCATGAGTGGCGTACCTAGTCTCGATAGGCTTTTATGACTTAGAAGCACAAGTGGTAGAACATTCTCTTTCGCAAGAGGACGGCACCCAAACCAATATGACTGCATTGGTACAAAAGATAAAATCTTGGTTCCCTTCGGGAAACACAAGAATAAGAGTATCGGAAAAGAATTCTTTCAAATAATCTTCTTTCCCGAAAAGCTAAAACTTTCAAAATTACAATCATCTTTATGTAATTATCTTTCTATAAAAATTTACATTTTTACAATTCAATGTATCATGTCTGACTGTCTCATCAAAGCGTTTAGGAGATTCTTATCGATAACGTTGATCATGCCATCGACCAGAATTCTTAAAACACTAGATGGGCAATACAATCACAAAATCGTCTTCTATATGACAAAAATGTCTCTTAAAAACTTTTAAGAATATTCTTTTTTCGTTTTATAACAAAATCCAACTATACTTATAAAATATCTTCTAAAAAAAAGATTTGCAACAATCTTAAATTGTTGTTTTCATCCAAAATCAATAAATAAAGGAATTGAGTCATCGAGATATTCGTAGAATTACTCGATTAATAAAATGGATGAAATAAGCTAGACGAATCGAATGACATAATAAGTCATTCATAAGAATCATAACGAGTGCGGAATGCGGTAAATGGAATGCTAACTCCCGCAACTCGTAGCAAATGAAAATCGGTGGCAAGGTCGAGCTGACAAGACCTTAACACCACCCAAAAGATTGCCTAGGAGATAATCCTAAGACAAACTCAAAAATACCGGAAAGTTTCACAAACTATTTAAATGAGAGAAATAACACTTTCCTCATAATGAGGGCTTAAAGAATAAAATGATGCCATCAAATTGGAATCAAAATAACAAAGAAAATAGAAATCTGCTTAACAAATAGAAAATATCAGAGATGAATAGTCCACTCGGAACATATGATATGGCTTCATAATGATTAAGCTAATCCTTTCACAAAGACCAGTTTCGAAGCCTAAGTAATGCATAACATGCAAATCGGCTCGGAAAGAAAAATCACATAAAATAATCTCGACATCCAAACAAAGCAGATTGAGTGTTGCGGATCCACCAACCGGATTCGCAATTCTCAAAGAAGTCATCAAGCCCAAAATATTTAAAGAAAAAGAATCAATAAGTTCTTTTGATATAAAATAGTGAGATGAAACCCATATCAAAAGAACTTAAATAGGAAGATCATAAAGTAAAACAATGCCATCAAGGATTGAATGAAAAGTACCTTGACCACGAGAAGTGCCACTAGGCGCATTTAGCTTTCCCTCTCTCCTATTTGAAGTTTGGGACAAGAAGATATATGGTGACCCGAATTTTTGCAATAGTGAAAATAAAGGGTTTTCGGACACTCCCTTGCATAGTGATCCATGGAACCACAATTGTAGCATTATCCATGACTAGAGGTAAGAGTCTTGGCTACCGGAGTTTCTTGTTTCCCTTTCTTGTTGGGATTGGGGCCTTTGAATTTAATAGGCCTCTTCATATTATTGTTGAAGTTCTGTTTGGCACTGACAACTTCAACATCGCTTTCTTTATCGGCCTCTTCAAGTCGAAGAGCGATATCAATAAGCTGATCAAAAGAAACTTCTAGTTTCAGAAAGTAATGACTTCTTGAGGTTCTTATTCAACCCATAGACGAATCTCTGATTTTTCTTCAACGGGGTATTAATATATTCGACCCCATACTTAGAGAGAGATTCAAAAGATGCGACGTAATCCATCACAGAAGATTCACCTTGAACAAGGTCAATAAAACGTCGGGCCAAAGTTACTTTTTCAGCCTCCGGCACAAATTTCAATTCAAATCTTTCCCGGAATCGTTCCCAAGTAAGATCTGCTTCAACGATTTCAGAAACCAAAAGCTCATACCAATCTAGTGATCTTTCTTGGAGCATACTTGAAGCCACTTGGACTCGATGTAGATCAATAAGGTTCATGCGAGAAAAGATGCGATCGCATGATTTGAGCCAAGCTTGAATTTCTATAACACCCTCGGATCCCTTGAATGGCCTTCCACCCAAATTGGTATAGTCTCTGCACAAGCGTGCAAAACCAGATCTTAGATGAGTAGGCACTGGGATGGGTCCGGCTGCTTGAGCGTTCTTTACTAGATCAAGAAGCTGCTGGGCAGACATAAAAACTCCATCTTGGGGAGTAGCACTAGATTGACGGACGCTGGGACGACCAGGTCTAACCATTTCTCTTCCTTAAGAAAGAAAGAAGGAAGAAGAAGAAGGTTATTCACAAAATGAATATCAAGCAATCTTGATAGATAAAACAAGGAATCATAAAGAAAATAGGATGAATCGGTACGAAGACACGAATTAAATCCTAAGGCACGACTCCTAAGAAAGACTTAGGACATGATCCTTGCTAGATTATTCCACATTGTTCCGAAGTTTGGCTCTGATACCATGCTGTGACGCCCCATCTCTATACCAATGCTAGCCAAGAACACTACGGAGTAATGTCGTCAACTAGCACGGAGAATAAGGCTGTTGAGGAGCGACCATCTGTATAATTGCTTTGTGCGAGTACCGATATGCCAGATAAAAGTATAACTTTCCATCTCGAAAGGAAATCCGACATGCCAATGCAAACTCAAAGCTACTACACAGTGGCTATAATATCTTCGGAAAAATATAGAAATATCATAACACAAATCAGTCACAGAAGTTCATATCTCAAAGGCGGAAACAGATATGAATATTACACATAAAAGTGTACATCAGAGTAGTGGTCAAACAAGATCCACAATATCACAAAAGAATATATACAAGGGCGAGATAAAAGGTTAGTTATACATCATGGTGTCTATATCTCAAATGTATAACAAACAAAAACTACTAATCTAAAGTATTTAGCCAAAAATCAGATGATGATCCCAGATAAGGAGTCAAGAAGAAGCACCTGTAACATCTCGGTCTGACCCGAGTATTATTTAATAAGAAAATAATAAATGGATCAGTCTAGCTATAAATATCAGATAAAGTGGGATAGGATAAGAGATAAGACAAAAACAAAGGTATGATAACAAAAATGCATACTTTGAAAAGTATGCATTAAATATCAACAAAATCATACAATATGTCTAGAAATCTCGAACACTAAAAAGAATGTCATATTCCTTCACATATTCACCATATCAAAAATATTGATAAAACATATCAATGTTAAACACGAAAATTGTTGAAATAAAAATTCTAGAAATCACAACAAGAAATCCAAAAAACACAAAGGGGGGAAAGGCCTATCACAAACAACCGGTCTGAAGACCTATGAGCCGATTGCTCCACGACCGGTCCGAAGACCTATGAGCCGTTTGCTCCACGAACGGTCCGAAGACCTATGAGCCGATTGCTCCACGAACGGTCCGTAGACCTATGAGCCGATTGCTCCACGAACGGTCCGAAGACCTATGAGCCGATTGCTCCACGAACGGTCCGAAGACCTATGAGCCGATTGCTCCATGAACGGTCCGAAGACCTATGAGCGCTAGCCCGTAAAAGAGACATCGCACATCGCTAGTCTAAACCATAAAATGATCATCATCGATCATCAAGAAGTGTCAATTACACTAAGCTAGTAAATATATGAGCTTAGCTTCATGTCCTATAACCACTAGCTTAACTTAAATATTTACGAACAAATTGTATATTTCCACTAGAAAATTGTCACAAGAGATTCAATCGAACAAGTCCAAGAATTAACCGACGAAGTAAACACAAGCGTTTCATACCACTTGTTTTACTAAACCGTTTAATTAGATTTCTCATACGAGTGAGGTAAAGGTTTGTATATACTAACAGTTTGGAAAACGGTTTTATAAACGAGTTCGATATTGAAAATAGAGTTTAAATAATCTTTGATAAAGAGTTTGAATATTTACTACTAGTATAGAAAACTTTGTATTATAAAGTGACAAACTATAAAAATGATTGTAAAAACAATCAATCATTAAAATCCACATACGAAGACGTGAATCAAATCCAAAGAATCCATCGAAATGGATATTCAAAAATCCATAAAAAGGAGTCATCAAAGTCATAATAAATGATAACAACAAATAGGATCATCACGAATCGATTAAAATTGGAAATTCAATCCCAAAAGGCAAAGTGGGCTGAAACAAAAAATTCAGTTGACTAAACAGAGATTTCAGTTAACTAAACAGCAAATTCAGTTGACTAAACAGAGATTTTCAGTTGACTGAATTCTGCCTGGAAACTTTCTGTTTCCAGGTTCAGTCGACTAAACAGAGAATTCAGTCGATTGAATCATGCCTGGAAACATTCTGTTTCGAGATTCAGTCGACTAAACAGAGAATTCAGTCGACTAAATTCTGCCTGGAAACTTTCGGGTTCCAGATTCAGTCGACTAAACAGAGAATTCAGTCGACTAAATCATGCCTGGGCTGTTTTTCATCCCCTAAAAATGAAGATGCAATCTCTTTGCAAATGCAATCGGACGAACATTGGCTCTAAGGGTTTATGCCAATCGGCAACCCGGCCTTATATGCTCCTCGATGCATCACCAAAATATGATCAAAACATCAAAGTTAGGATTTTAAAGATTTGAACCCAAAACACTAAAAATTGAAATATTCACCAATTCGATCCAAACCAAAAGCAAATGCACATGAATAAGTGTTAGGAATTCATACCTAACAATCAAAGATAATCATAGACTTAGATGTGAGATAAAAATCTCACCTTTAAACCCAAAACATGAAGAAGAAACTATAGAGCAATGGCAAGAACAATCACACTTCTATTCCAACCCCACAAGCTTGAATCTAAGCTTAAAAGAGAAACATTTTCTAAGTTAGGTTTAGGAATTTCTGAAATTGGAAGGAGAATGAGTTGGAGAAGAAGAAGAGAAGGCTTACCAAAGCTTCTTCTATGAATTTGGAGTTGGAGCTTGGATTTGCAATGAAACTAGGGCTTGGAATTTCTAATTTCCACTCTTTTCCCTCATTGTTTCTTAAAGCTTAAAGTGTTAGGAATATGAAATAAAGTAATGAAGAGTTGGAGTGGAGCTAGGGTCTTAAGATGGAACATTGGGCTGAAACCCAAACTCAAACCCAAAGTGAAAAAGTAGCAAAACTCTACTAACTCCAAACATATCGAAGCTTATACTCAAAAAGGTCGCAAACGGCATTTTGAACTCAATGGAAGTGCTCGAGTCCTAATTCGACTGTTTGCAAAAAGTAGCTTTTCGGACTAAGATTCGACGAACGATGAAATATTTAAATAAAATATTTAAATATACAATCGATAAATATGCGGGTTGTTACAATTCTTGTTAATGATTAAATTATCATTAACAAATGCATATGAAAACAATTTACTTTTAAATTTACTTTTAAATTTCATTTTAAATTTAAGATTTTAAATGAATACAAATTTAACTTTAACAAAGTTTAAAACCAATTTTAAAACCCTTTTAAATCTCATGTTAAAGAAATATTTATCTTATAAAAGGAATTTACAGGAGTTTTAAAACCAAATTCATTTTAAATTCAAATCCTTTTAAAATACACTTTGATATTTAAAGTTGTTTAAACAATTTGAATTTTAAAAACTTATTAATCTCGAAACTAGGATAGAAACTAAATTTGAATCCAGATTTAAACTTTGTTTTAAAACTTTGTTTAAATCTTTACTTTTCATTTTAAAATTCATTTTAAATTTTAAAACAGACAGGTTTGAAACCTGTAACACATCACTGACCCGAGCCACAACTAATGTCTTCGAGCCAACACACTCCAAACTTCGAGAAATTCCCTAAACAACTCGAATAAAAACTCGAGTACAAATCACTGCTCAACCCAACTTCACCTCGAACATAAGTGCATCGTGGACATGCACGGTGACGCCGACCAGTTCTGGTCATCTTCGCGACTCTCCCCCGGTCAGCAATCACATCCTCAGACCATCCAAACTCCGATCCTATCGATTCCTATTTGAAATCAAATTCGAGCAGACAACCAAAAACAGGAACCAAAGACAACGACCTGGATCCACCCTGTTCTCGCGCCTCCGACCACCGGGGTGTCAGCGCCTCCGGCCACGTCCTCGTCAACGTCCCCTCTACTATTTCCCATAATATGGTGGAACTCGATCCACTCTAGATGCCGCGACGAAGAAAATTTTCCAACCTATCCAAACTAGGGTTACGGACCAAATACAATCGTCGCCGCCACCACGATCATCTGCACACATAACGACTATTTTTCCTCTATTCCCCGATCATCACTGCATCATCAGAGAAAACCCTAACCCTCCAGACCGCTGAGATCATCAGAAACCACTAGATTTCTATTTTCTGATCAATTCCACCATACTCGATCAAACCCAAACTAAAAATTATGGCATTAGTTTTAAAAATCATGTTCTTGGACGAGGTTTCAGATCCTAAGCCTAAAACATTGAATTAATATGTTTGAAAGTTTCACTTATCATAAATTTGCTCTGTTCGTTTTGGTTTCCAGAGACATTCGATTTAAATTTTAACTTAGTTAAAATTTTAATCATTAATCTATGATTAAAAAAACAACTTTTGTTTATATTTTAAATCCTAATAGAAAATGGATTTTGTTTAAAATCTTAGCTCTGAAACTAAGCACAGTCAATACACTGATACAACAACCATATACACATCCACACATTCATATATATATATATATATATATATATATACACACGCACAGAAATGCACCAATATATACACATACAAACATACTAATTCCAGATATGAACACGCAACAGATTTTATATACTGAATTTTATAAAGTGATGTTACTCACCTGATTTGGAAATGAAGAACAGGGCTCTTAAATTTTGAAAAACTTGAAACCAAGATGCTTCTTTTATTTTAAAAAAAATTGAGTGCTTGCTTTTGAAATTTGGAAACTGAGTTGCTGTCTCAAATTGCAGGCAGGCTTGATTCCAGATTTGAAAAGAAAATGCTTAAGCTTTGAAAATCTCATATTTGCAGAAATGCACAGGCTTGATTTTTTTTATTGAAAATGCTATTACAGGTTAATGATTTGAAGCTTGAATTTTTTTGCATGATTTTGATAACGGATGGATTTTGATCTTTAAAAATGAATTACAGATCTGTTTTTGAGGAGTGATTTACAGATTTTTTTATCTTTGTTTCAGCTGAAGTTTACTTTAGTTTTAGAAAAAGAATAGGAAAAAGAATGGAAGGGAAGAAGGCAAATGTTTATATAAGCTAATTTTTGGTTTATTAAAAATCAAAGAAAATGAAAATAAATCATGACACTTGTAAAATGAGGCCTTAAGATGATAACACTTGTTACTATAGTTACTTAATTTTAACTACACTTGTAATAACATAATTTTTATTTATTTAAATGTGATATAAAAAGCCTTTTCTTAGTTTACTAATTATGAATACTTATTTAAATGCATATGAATTTCTTTAAGCAATACATATATATATATTTAAATTTGAAAATCTAATTTTAAATCAATTCAACAATACATATATATTTTAAACAACCCAAATTCTGTTTGTAATTAATAATTCTATTCAAAAATTTATTCATCTATATTTAAAAACAACCCATTATCATTATTGTTTGAAAATAACACTTTTTATCAAGTTAAAATAATTTTAAAAAGGGAATTATCTCATTTAATTTTGCTTGAAATTTTTGAGATATCACAAATATACCAAACTCTGTCTTCATCCTTCAAAAATAATGTCTTCAACACTGAAAAGCCCAGGCTGACCGGAGCGTACTAAAAAGACAAAACACTTGAGCCAGAACTATAAGGTCATGCGTATGTTAAATCAACAATAAGTAAATATGAGTGTAATAGCTTCAGAGATATTTATAGGATTTTACACCTCCTTTCAAGTGTACAACGAGAGTGCAATAACTTAAGTGATATTACGAGATTTTCCATCTGCTAAGGATCCGTTAAACTTTCTATATGTAGTAAGATACGCTATATATGTAGGGTCTATCAATAAAGTAAAGTATTAAAATAGCATTAAGGCTTTACGTTGATCCTCCTTTAACACATTTTTAAGCTTTGTCCTACAGTTTGCCTTAGTAGCATCACCAGTAACGTCGGTAGGTAGGGAGGCACCGTGATAAGACAACACTAAAACAATGTCATAATGGTCGCGTATAAGGATAAAAATACGACAAGGAACGTGAGGCAATTCCCAAGGTAGGATACTACCAGTTTGAGTCATAGGGCTGGTGGTAACGTATCATAGCCACGACCACCCCCCGCGTCCAACACCCCCAAAATCAAATCAAGTGCACCGATCAAGTCAACATCAATATAGTAATACAAAGAGGTATGTCCGCTAGGGGTAGCTAGCCCACTTAGCCCTGACAATCCGTCATGTTTTAGTCATTTCATATTGGCACAAGTGCCGAGGTCATCCGTCATCGTTCTCTTTCTTCAAATCTAGCAAACATTCACCAAATTCAATTACTTCATTCTGGATCATCCACCACGTACACAAATGTTAAAGTGGTTCCAGTATTGATAGAGAGTATGGCAATAAGAAGCCCCGGTCTCTTTAACAACCAAACATCATTTTTCACACCGGTTAGTTCGTTTACATTTCAAAACCGATTCATATTTGATATCAAAATATCATATTAACTTTAAATCCTTCATTTCAAAATCATCATATTTACTTTATATGTCATTTTTCCTTGAATATATCATTTCAAATTCCAACTTAGGTTATAACCTTATTTAAACACATTCACATTTAAATCAACGTTTTTAAAAAAACATTCCAGCTTTGAACGGTTTGATTTTTTAGAAAATAGTTCGAATAGTTTTAAATAGTTTAGAGATTTAAAACAGTTTGATATAAAATGGTTTAAGTATTGAAATGGTTTATATAGTAAAATAGTTTGGAAAAATCAAAGTAATTTGAATGCTTTTAAAGATATATTTTAAACAGTTTATATTAAAATAATTTATTCTGAAAATCGTATCAAATTAAATTGTTTCTTTCCATTCCAACAAATTTGGGCCCATGTCTAAATTTCAAATCAACAAAACTCCATTTCCAACCTTCAATTTAGTGGACTCAATTTCAATTTAGTTTCAAATCAACTTGATTTAAATTCAATTCGAAATAACTTCAATTTTCAGAACATTTATTTTTAACATCAAATTCGATTCAACGATTTATTTCAATGATTTAAATTTCAATCCAATTCTTATTTTAAGCAAGTTTAATTTATATCAATTTCAAGCCCAATTTCAATTTATTGATTTAAAACACTTAAATCCAGTTAAACCTCATTGTTCAATTTTAAGGTTCGAAACTTTAAAATAATTCAATTTTCTGAATTAAAGTTATATATCAATTATAACTTCACATTTCCAATTAAATTCTTTAAAACAATTTCTTTTAACCAGTTTCAATTTCAACATTTCAAAGCTTGAATTAGAAAATAATTTAATTCGTATAAATCAATAATTTATTTCCTTTGAAACAATATCATTTAACCAAAATCCAAATTCAAGATGTTAAAACCATTTAATTTAACCAATCCGGTGTCCGTATTTAATTTTCTACCCCATGGTCAATTGATTAGTTATTTCTATTTTAATTTCAGTGATGGATATATATATCATTTCAATCCAAATCAAAGGTATATATCATTTCAACCTATTTCTTAATTTATTCGAAATAATTCAAATAACAGTTTATATGTTGTCACTTAATATACAGAGTGATAACATGGATATATAAAACGAAATAAACATCCAATCATGTAAAATGTCAACAAATAGACATCCATCACAATCAATGTCCAAATCAGCCAATAAATCACAACAATTAACTGGTTATCAAAATCAGGTATTTAACTAGCAATTCAATTTAAGTTTCAAATTTCACTGTCAATTTAAATTCTTATCAATTCAAATCATATGTCAATTTAAATGTCAGTTAAATTACCAAACAATAGTCAATAAAAATAAATAACTTCACGGTTTTAATTCAACTAACATAAGAAAATTTTTAGTATTCGTGAGCGGGTTTATCACTCACCTCTAATTTACAGTCCATAAAAAAATCCAACAAAAGCCCTAAAATTTCAATAGTCTCCAAGCTCAACCAAACTAGTTTCATGTTGTACGGAATTTCAATACAAGTCCAATGAATGTAATCGCATGTGAATCAAAATTTATATGTAGAAGATATTCAAGATATAAGAATATTATTAAAATGAAATATAAAAACCTGTACACACATTTTAATAATAAAATAAAACAAATTAGTTACTCACGTTAAGAATTTTGAAGCCCGCACATGTTTCTACAGCCTGGAGAATCAATGGAAAAATGACATGATGACTCACGCATAGAGGAAGGAGGCTTTAGGAATGGATTTGCAAACAAATGAAAAGGATTGACTTCAAGAAAATTAGGCACTACCTCAATTAATTTCATTAACATACAGGAAACAGTTCAAGGTAAGGCTCATGTGTAAATAAATAAAACTTAATGGAAAAACCAAAAGAGGCATCTATTTAATAAAAGAAAGCAATAAAATAAATAAGAGCAACGATTTCAATTTGAGAAGGTAGACTGTACATGGAAATCCAAACTCTAGTATACTCAAGTTTTAAAATGTTCATTTTAACCTATTTTGTAATCCCCAATACACTCAAATTTACACCATTATATATCTTTATTTAGTACACAGTGAATAAAATTAAACACTACAATTAATGTAATGGGGGCCGCCGCTACACATAATAAAAGATACTCTAGACTCCGAGCTCAAATTTAAAAACAACTTTTTTCTCAGTGCACAATCAAGAACTCAAATATTTAGTTTATTTTAAAATTTAAGGTTAGCATCAAAACTACTTTCGTACCGTCTCCGACTGTTATTTAATAACCGTAATATCTTGTTTCAAAATTCAATTTTTCTCTTTTCACGCAATTATACTTAATTACAAAATGAAAACATTAATTTTATTTTATTTTCTAAAAATTTTTTTAGTTTGATTAAAAATATCGCTTTTATTACATTAATTTCCCTTTTCAATTAGAATATATGTTTCCTTTTTATTTCCTTAACTTTCTCTTTTATTCTATTTCAAACATATGCTTCTATTATTACGTCCATTAATTACAATTAACGTCTTCTTTTCTTTTATTTGAAAGATTTCAATTACATTAATTGAAATTAATCCCAAATTTAATTTTAAAATGGACTAAATAAATGAATTGACAAATAGAAAAATTGTTTCCTTTTTTTATAGTAATTTAAAAATAATTGTACACTATGGATATAACAGGAGTTAAACATTTCTTACTTAATAATAGTTTCTCATTTCTGTAATTAAGCTGTAAGCTAAAATGCATTTCAAACAAATAAGCATATGTTTACTCCTTTATTAAACTTATTCATTTTATTCTTTATTAAATTAACACTTATTCATAATAGTTGATTTCTTATTCATATAAGAAATCTTTTAGCTACCAAACATTCCAAATAAATTAACATATGATTTCTTCTTTAATAAAGGAACATTTATTATTCTTTATTGACATTTATTATTCCAATCAATTGGAAATTTACATTCATACGGTCATTTATTTCATTCACACTAATGTCATTAAAATATTGATTAACATATGTTATCATTCTTATCTTATTGCAAAACGTATCTCATTAATAGAAATGTAAATTAAGTTCATACCTTATATTAAAATTTTAATTTGTATCAATACAATTATAAATTATTTTTTCTAACAACTTTATTCAAAAAACTTATTTAATTTAATATTTATAAATTGTTAAAAATATGGGTCGTTACAATTGCAGCATCATCGGCGTTCATTTTCCAGTTTTAAAGTGGGGCAGGCCACTATGGTAGCCTGGTGACATGATTGATGTAACGACCCATAATTTTGGTTATTTGAAATTGGAATATTTAATTGATTTTAAATATTTGAAAGTTAATTTAATAGATTTAACAACTCGAATTCAAATATAACGATTTATTGGGTAATTTAATTGCTGAATTTAATAATTGAAAATCGTTTAAATAACTTAAATCTTGGACTTTATTTGGATAAAAATGATTTAAAGGCTTATTTGATTTCTATTGATAAGGAGGATTAAAATAATTAAATTGAATTTATAAGTGATTTTCTCGATTTTGAAATTAACACGTTTTAATCAACGAGTAAAAATATCTTTCCAAGGTATAGTCTCGAATTTTGACAAAACTGGTTCCATTGGATCCATAATCGTGTAGTATTATCGGATTTTAATTTCCGTAGCGTTTGGAGTTACTATTTGGTCGTATGAGATAGAAATGCATTAAAATTTTTGTAGAAAATTTAATATCATAATAGGTTTTAAAAAACTATCTTCTCTATACGATCGAATTACGTTCTAAAATTTGTTCCAATGTGTTTAGAATAGGGGTATAACATTGTGAACGCTAGGCGGCATGCCTCGATAGGGATTTAGGATTTCGAGGTACGTAAACGAGATATTTTTGAATATAAAATAATAAATTTTAAATCAAACAGCCACCCTATTCTCATTTCAGCCCACCCTATCCCTGGAAAAAATTGCCTACTTCATATGTTTTCCTAGCCATCTTCTTTTTTTTAAAACTATCGCCAGAGGGGGAAAATTACTGAGAACGAGCCTTCAAAAATCAATATTGTGAAATCTACTCAACAAAAAATTCCTAAATGAATTTTAAAAATCCTGATTCAATTTTTGGAGGACCACACATTTTTCTCAAAAAAATCCTATTGGATGAAATCTTCACGCTGGTAATCTTCTGGAAAGGTGCTACTGTCGTCTTAGATGCTCGACTGTTTTATCGAACATGAGTGGAGAACTAGGGTTGGAAAATTCATGAAATAAGGGGAAATAGGTTTGAGCGAAGCTTGGGTTAGGTTCTAGCGAAGTGAGGAGCAGTTGGAGGAGGAGTTTGGGGTCGTACGATGCTTATTGGGTCATCACAACTCATTCTCCAGGGGCGGTACAGGAAGTCGTGTTTCGAGGCAGGGTTTTTGGCGACGCGAATGGGAGACGATGGAGAAGATCTCACGAAGAGGAAGCTTCGGGTGTCATCGATTCATTGAATGATTAGGTGGATCATCGGATTGTATCATGCAAGTGCACGTTCATGGCCATGCATTTGGGTTACTAGAAGATGAAGAGGAGAGGGGGAGAGAAGGAACAACAGCAGGTGAGTTAGTTGTTGGGCCGGGCTTCGTATATATTAGGTAATTAAGGATTTCAAAAATAGTTATTGTGTTAATCTTATATTTAAATTAAAATCTTATAAAATATGTATCTTATTGATTATAGGTCCTAATTGAACACGGCCCGTCGAGTTACGTTCGTAATGATGAAATCTGCATTATGGAACTGGTTTGACTTAGATTGGAGCTTATTGAATGTACGTTGAAATCGAATGATGTTCGATTCCATTCGGAATGTTTTGACGTTCTGAATCAAGGTGAGTAAATCTCACTCATTTGGATTACTGAATTTAATTTATAATAATTGAAATTAATTATTGGATGATTGGTTGGATCGATATATTATTATTAGTTGAATGTTATATTATATATATTCGTATATAAATTAGCAGTTGGATGTATTTTTTGCCGATTGGAGCGGATGAGACACTATGTGCCCCGCATAATTGCGGATGAACCAATATACCACGATATCCCACCTCGAAGTGACATTGTTATTTTATGTTTTATAACATTTATGGTTGCAGGGAAACAGGTTGGTGGAATCCAACTGGATTTCTCAAATATATTGATTGTTTTTCATAGGTAACGATATATGTCGTGATTGAATAATCTGTTAGGATTGTTGTATGATTTGATTTATTGGATGCTATAGTAGCACTGGCCTAAATTTTAGTATTTTAAAAATAATATTTTTAATTTAAATAGAAAATTCAAAGGTGGTTATGGAAATAAAATATTTATATTGAATTTTGGGATTATTTAAAAGGGAATTGAATTAGATAAAATAGATGATTGGATTTTGGATATTTAATTAGCTATTTCGTAAAATGGTTTCAACTAAAGAATTTTAAATTAAGGATTCTAAAACAATGGATTTGAAATAAGATTTTTAAAATACGAAATGGAAGTAGAAATCGAGATTTGATTGGTTTTGGAATATAGTTTGGGTTATTTGAGAATTTGATTTATAAATGGGATTTTTATTTAGAAATCGATTTATAAATTGATTTTGGCAATGTAAACCTGTATAAGCTGGGGAATGAGATTATGAAATTTATAAAACAAGGTTTATAAATAAAGTGAGATGATTATCATTAGATAAATTAGAGATATATATTCACAGTGAGAATTTATAGTGAGATGGGGTAATCGGGCTAAAAAAAATGGTAGAGTCTATTTTGGGAATGTGACGAAGGTTATGAAATTAGGAAAGTGGTCAATGTGTTATAAATCGAGAGAGAGATTTATAAATTGAAATTGGTTATATTGGAATTTTAAAAATATATATTTATCGAGAAGTTAAGTTTGTTTTTAAAAAAGGATTATAACTATTAAACTATGCAATTTAAAATAGCTTTAGCATTGAAATATTTCAGAAAGTTAGTTATTTAAAATTTTAAATTGGTTGAAATGAATTCTAAGATTTTAAATAAGTTTTATAAATCGATTACAAAATTCATAAATGAATTGGAATTAGTTATAGATGTTATTTTGAAAGTGCTTGATATTTTTAAATAATTATTTAACGATGATCTTGAAATTTATTATTATTATGTATACATAGAGTTTAACAGTAAGTAATTGGAATTTATTAACAAATACTCTCGAGATTTGTAAACTAATTTATTTAATGGAGATGGTTGTAAGAGAAATTTTATAATGGAAATCATGGGAAGTTAAGGAAATTTCCATAGTGTTTAAATACAGAAACTACAGAAATGAATTAGAATTCATAAAGAAGTTAAAAATGGGTAGTTAGAATTATAGACAAGTGTAATCAATCTTGGAAATTTCAAAGGACATTAATTAATGGATTTTGGAAACTTGTAGAATTCATTATAAGTGAGTAAAGGGATTTACAAATAAACTGTAAAGGATTTGAGAAGTACGAAATAAATGGAATATTTCCTAAGTATTGGAAATAAAATGATTTGGAAAAATATACCTATTAATATTTTCCTAAGTATTGGATTGGAAGGGTTTGAAATATTTTAACTACGAGATTATTATTATAGAAATATTTCCAAAGTGTGGAATTATAAATGGAATTAGAAGAAATTATTTCCAAGTATTGAGATGGTTCGAAAATATCATGTTATGGACATAAGTATTTGAATTTGTTTTGGGATATTGAAATATTGGAAAAGATTTGGAAATATATTTTGGTAAAGATATTTTCAAATTAGTGCTTTGAAAGATTTACAAAATTAGGCATAGTTACTACTTATGTGTGAAATTTGATAGTTAAATAACCGACCATCAAATCTGACCAAATTCGTGATCGTTTTGAAGTGACCGAGATCGAATTTAATTACTCAAAAACCACTTCGATCTGATTTATGCATTATGAATTGTGATGTCGTGAAGATAATGAGTACGGTGGTCTTAGAGATTTGGTTTGTTCAGACCCAGAACAACTTGTATGGATGAATGCTATCATTCGCATCGTGGTCTGGAAGGCAGTGTTAGCATTCCAGGCGTGAATGTTATTCTTAAGGTAATATGTAGCCTCAAGCCTCATCAATCGAGAATGACAAAAATAGGGGAGATGCAGCAGGGCTAAGTGGGTATGTAATGACCTGCAGTTTCAAACCATTCAAATAGACAATAATTAACACATGTCAGACTTGAATTGCTCAAAATAGCAGATTGTTATTTTATATTTGAAAAACTTAGCATATACTGTAAATAAATCAATCACAGATATGGAGTAATATAACGATAAGCAACGACATAGATAAATAGTAGTTCATGAAGCTACTAAGAACATCATAGTCTGAAACAAATACAATAGAAAATCCCAAGTACGCAGAAGTCTCAATACAAAAGCAAATGACAAGTCTGAACATAAATAACTGGAAGTAACTGAAATAACTGAAAGCGGAGTAGATAAAGATCGATCTCCAAGCAAAGCCCCAAGCTTCAAAGGTGAGTCTCAAATGCTGTGACACTCAGTCTGACCCGAGCATAAAGTAAAACACAAAACACTCTAGTAAGGATTAACATTCTTATGCAAGTAAATTAAATCAAGTGAAATATCCAAGTGAAATGCATTATAACATAAAGGATGTCTGAAATTCCACCATTTAAGGATCCGTTAAACTATCTGCATACATAATTGAATACGCTATATAGATAATGTCTACATTAAAGTAAAATATTAAAGTAGCATTAAGGCGTTACTCATATCCCCCTTAACACATTTTTATATAAATGTCATAGTCTATACAATACTATAAACTCCACCAAACCGGGGGGCTATCAGGGAGCACTCTATAAGTACGGCACAAACCAAACTCATAGAGGGCGTAATAAGGCATGTGACAAGGCACGCGAGGGAATGCCCAGGGTGAGTACTATCGTTTTCCGGAACCGGACTTGTGGTAATGCATAGCAGCTACTACCGCACACCTCAAGACACACTCCTAAATCAAAGGTCCATCCAATCAAATCACAAAGTAATAGATATAGTATCGAAGAAGCATGCTCGATCGGAGGTGCGACCTCACTTGGCCCAGATATAGCTCCTGTTTTATCACATCAAGCTGACCAAAAGGGGTCTGGGCTGCATTCATACCTCATACAGAATCGTTTGCCAAACCATCCTAGTTCGTTCTAGATTCTCCACTACGTGCACAGATGTTAAAGTGGTTTTTGTTATTGGCAAAGAGTATGACAATATCCTATCCCAGTCTCTTTAACAACCAAATGCTTGTTTCATACCCGTCATTTTCATTTCAAACAGTTCTTACTTCACATAAAAATATCATATTCATTTCAAAATCATATCACATTCGAAATCATATTCACTTCAAAATCATATTCAATTCCAAATCATAATGACATAATAGGTTAAACTATCATATCAAAGTATTCGCATTTAAATCCATTTAATATGAATCATAACAGTTCCAACTAAAATGGTTTGAATATTGAAAATAGACTATATATTAGAATGGTTATACATTAAAAATAGTTTATATTTAAAATTGGTTATAGATTAAAATAGTATATTATTAAAAATTGTTTATATAAAAATATATATTTAAAAAAATTATAAATTTAAAATAATATATTAAAATAGTTTATATTTTTAAGGAAATTTTACCACTTTAGGCTTTTTTAGAAGGAAATAACAAAATTAGCCCAGTTTTAAAACTAATTACAGAAATAGACCACTTTTTTTTTTGTCTATATAGTTGGCGAATTTTCAAAAATTGCCCAAAGGAAAAGGCTATCCTACGTTGGTGATTTTCTAAAAGTCGCCAACTATGAAATATGCATTTCCTTTGGGTGATTTTTCATAAATCGCCTGTTGGCGACTTTTGAAAAATCGCCAACTAAATAGACCGGAAAAAAGTGGTCTATTTCCCTAATTATTTTTAAAACTGGGCTAATCTTATTATTTCTTTCTAAAACAAGTCTATATTGGTAAAATTTCCTATTTTTAAAAGATTTTATATCGAAAATAATTTCAAATTAGAATTATTTCTTCCAGTTTCACAAATCAATTCAAATCAGCTTTAGTTCCAAGAATACAATTTAAACCAATCTCAGTTCAACAATTTCAATTAAAAAGGTTAAAGGTTGAATTCAAATTCTCATTAAAACCATTTTCAATTTATACCAATTTCAAATCCAAGTTTGAACTGCAAATTTAAGCCACTTCCAATTCAATAGGTTTCAAGGTTTTAAATATGCATACAATTTAAAATAACTCAATTTAATTTTATTTAAATTTTAAAATATTTACTTAATCATTTTTAATAATATTTAAATAAAATATCAAATTACAAATTTAAATCAATATTAAATATTCAATTTCAATTTATTTAAATTTGAAATATTCATTTAATCACCTTTAAATTAAAATCAAATCATCAAATTATAAAATAATATCTTTAAATCTCAAAATCAATAAGTTCAAATGAATTCTTATTTAATTTCAATTCTTAAGAAATTAAATTACAAATCAGTTTTAATTTACCCTTCCAATCATAATTAATTAAAGTTATTACGAAATATATTTTAAACATTAACATATATTTTAATAAATATTTTAAACACATTATTTATTTATATTAGTTAAATTAAATTTTACTAAATTACAGTACAATAAATATTATTAAATAAAATCTTATTGTTAAATATGTTCTTAAATCTTATTTCATATATTTTAAAATTAACAAAGATAGAAATAAAATCTTATAATTTAAAATTTCAAAACTTGACTTATAAATTTAAACTTTCCAAAATATATAATTTTATAAATCTATATTTAACGCATATATTAGATTAAAATATCTTTATTATTATATTCTAAAAATCGATACACATATATTTCTTCTTTTCAAAAATTTGGAAATCATTTAAAAATAGACCAACGGTGTCCGTATATAATTTTCTATCCTATGCTCAAGTGATGTGGATATTTATCATTTCAATTCACGATAATTTAAATTTACGGGTATATATCATTTCAACCCGCAATCCCAAAATTTAAAATCAATAAAATCGCTTGGTTTTATTATTTCAACCCATAGCGATTTAACATAATCTATAAGATCATTCAGATGTATATCATTTCAACCCATAGGGATTTCCTAGACTAACAGGGAACTTGTAGGGTGATGGAAAACAGATAATTAACAGCATAGCATATAAGGAACTCGCAATTGTGAATCACAAATTAACATATCATACATGTCAATATAAGTGTTATACAAAGCAACATATCATTATATACATCAAAATAAACATGTCATCATATATATGTCAAAGTGAGCATAGTAACATAAAAAATCGTATGTATATTAACTAAACAAAAATCCTAGCTATAACAAACATTTGAAGGTTCAATTCAAGTGATGTTTATTTACTTAAACATAAAATTGTTAGTCGTGAGTGATTGCTCGCCTTTTGAGGTAATGGAAACAACGATGACAAAGAAGGTGACATGGAAACATACACGGATATGCAATAAATCACCAAACGGACACGAGCAAGCAAGCGGACAGCAAAGAACGACAAACTGCTGCTATACGAATCTGGACAGCGGCAAGCTAGATAACTGGATAGCGACAAGCTAGATCTTGAATTCAGTGGAAAACATATATATATATATATGCAATATATATATATATATATGCAATATATATACCTTTGTTTTCTTTTCTTTTTTATAAAGAAAGAGAAGACTAGGGGTGGCTGCTTGGTGTTCGGCCGAGCTCAGTTGGTGCAAGGGTGGATGCGGCTGTCAAGGAGTGAGGCTTTGGAGTTTTCGGCGTTGT
Organism: Allium cepa; assembly: GCA_030765085.1. Classification (NCBI taxonomy): domain Eukaryota; kingdom Viridiplantae; phylum Streptophyta; class Magnoliopsida; order Asparagales; family Amaryllidaceae; genus Allium; species Allium cepa. The sequence goes on along the minus strand of CM060935.1, from coordinate 38,137,064 downwards.
GGCATGGAGCAAGGCTATGGGATAGGGCTGTTCGAGTGGAGAAAGTTGGACGGAGATCCAGCAGAGTGGTATGGCGACTAGAGAAGCAAGGTCGTGGCTATGCGTGTGGCTATAGGTGAAGTGGTGTTGGTTCGGCGGGTTGGCAGTGGTTGGAGTGGAGCTTACTGTGTGCGGTGGAGCTTGGTGTAGTGTTGAAGGATCTACGTGGTGATGGGAAGGGAAGTTGGCTGCTTCAGGTTTAGGCGTAGTGGAGAAAGGTTGTTGGTTGGTGCTATTGAGTAGTTCAGCGGACCGGGGACAACGCTATGGTGGCGGAAATGGCACAGGATCGGTGAAGTGTTGCTCAGTTGATGGATGTGGCAGAGTTCGAATGTCAGGTCAGAGGCACTTGGGTGAGGAAGGGTTGTTGCGGCAGAGGGGACAGGCGGTGGGATGGAGGTTGCTTGCTTCGGCGAGGGGAAAGGTGATGGAGGGTCTGGACTGCTGTGGAGGATGGCATGCGGATTGCTAAGGCAGTTAAGAAGGAATGGTGGGGAAAAGAAGCAGTGGAGAGATGGGTTTGGGTTTGTGCTCTGGTGATGGAGATGGGCTGTGCGGCAAGCAGAGGGGCGCTACAGTGAACTGCTGGGGTTGCTAGGCCTGAAGCATGGGCGGATCTAAGTGGTTGAAGAGGGCGAAAATGGAGGGAGGTCGTGTTTAGATGGCGGCAAGGCTGTGTTCGGTCATGCTGAGGTATTGGCGGAGGGAGGGAAATAGGTGAGCTCGGCAATGAAAAGGTGGAAGAGCAGTTCACAATGAAGGTGATGATGGATTCTCAGAAAGCACTACGAACTTTATATTATTTTCTTTTTTTAGAACGAAGAAAAAGGAAATGGAAAGGGCGAAACTAAATAAATGAACCGGCATATAATAAATTGAAATAGGAAATAGTGTCAGTCAAACAGTAAATTTCTAGGAATTATAAAAGGCCACTGGCTATAGGTTGTCTCGGGGAATAAACGAAAGGACACAGAACCCAAAAGGCCCAAATGCGAAACCAATACGGCTAATCGTTTCACAAATTTCGCCGTATACCGGACGTCGAAATGCATAAATGAATATACTGTGGAGATCAGCATTATGAGACGAACAAAATGGTATACAAATATGAGTGACACGATCCACTTATCAAAACTCCATATTCGCTGCCAAAATGCTGCTAAATCATCGAAAATAAATAAACAAAGCTAGAGCAGTCCAAATTCAGTGAAACAAGATATGATACCTCACTCAGAAAATGATTTATATTTTTCTTATGTAAAAATATTCAGATTTCAAAAATATTTTATTTTCATCAATTTAATTAAATTTAAATTCAAATTTAAATTTCACAACCAAACAAACTTTCATGTTTTCCAATAAAAATTTGCCACTTTCTATGCTTAAATAGGCGCATGTCAAGTATCCAATTTTCATTACAAAATTTTTATTGTTTATTTTCATGAAAAATTTAGTTTATTTTTTTTTGAAATCATTAAAATTTCCGAGTCGTTACACCCTCCCCCACTCAAAACTTTTCGTCCCAAAAAAGGAATGAGATAGGGGAATAGAAGCAACGGAAAGGAAAGACAGATTCGAAATGCATAGTACCAGATACAACAGTTAATTCAAAACCATATAAATTTCATTTTTAGACATCATATTACTTACATTTATACGGTATAATATTCAATTACGTGTTCTCATTACATTTAAACTTTTCAAGGTAAGTTTTATTAATGTTCCAATGAAATTGAGCACTATACAAATTTACCTTTTATTTACAACATTTCTATTATGTAAAATTTAGTTTGAACATTTTATTACTTAAGTTCTCTCTTATAAAACTTTCAATTACATATTCACATTACATTTAACTTTTTGAATATTTCAGGCAAGTTACATATGTTTTAGAATGCAATTGCTTATTATAAAAATTAATTTTATCCTAGTTCAACTGTCTTAGATTGTTTCAATTCCATTTCTCATTATAGACACTCTGGTTATTCTTTATTTTTTCTTGATTTCAATAATCGAAAAACATCACTTAATATAAAACTTAAGAGTTCAATTCCCAATTTCACTTCAAACCAATATGAAATAAATATATACATATATATATTTTTCACATCAAATCATACTTAAGAAATTCAAATCAAATCCATTTTAAAAAAAAAAGTGTAGTAAAGCTATTTAGTGGTCTTCCCATTTTGAGGCTCGAAAATGAATGTCGATGATGCTGCAATCATCATCGAAATTATTTCTCAGCGACATAAGGAGAGAATACTGACTTACTTATTTTAAAATTCTTTGGAAACAATTTCCATTCGAAAATACTTTCAAATAATATATTTTTCTCATAATTTTGAAAACCAAATTTTGAGAAGCACCAAAATTAAATTCTCAAATCCCAAATTTAAATTCATTTCACTTGCAAATCAAATTTAGAAACTATATTTTAAAATTTTCATCTCCTTATAACATACAACAATAGTTAATGGTTTGGGAATGTTGACAAAACAATAAATGATAATGTAGTACTATCATTTCTAACAACCAATTCAATTAACTATCCAATTTCACAAAATTACACCTTTATGTATAAAGTTTAATCATATATAAAATTATTTTATTTACCAATTTTGAAAATAATATTATGTCAGCTTGCTCTGTTCAAGTGTTTTGGAATTCCTACTGATAGCGTTGGCCAGACGAATCGATCGAAACCCAAAATTCAAACATAGTAACTCAAACAACACAATATAAAACATTTTTATGTCAATTATAAATAGACTCCCTTATAGGATGATTCAAAAACGGATTTTAGAACAAGGATAGAGGTTCAAATTTAGAGAGACCCTAAGAAGACAGGCTTGAAAGTAAGATAAGATAATTAAATTACAAAAAAGGAAAGATAGATAGACTTGCATTAATCGTGGCGACCTTAATCGGTCAACCGAGACTCCATTTTCAGATATAATATGCCCAAAGAATCGGACTTCATCCCTCCGGAAATGGAATTTAGAAAATTCGGCTTTCAACTAATGACTCCTAAGAGTTTCTAGAACATAGCCTAAATGAGATTCATGCTCCTTCTCTAACTTAGAAAAGACGAGGATATCATCAACGAAACTGGGACGAACTTGTTGAGAACATCGCGGAAAACAAGATTCATGAGATCGACGAAGAAGGCAGGAGCATTGGTTAACCCAAAGGACATGACTAACCATTCATGGAAACCATTCTCTATGAGAAGGACAATAGGTCGAGCTCCAGGAATAAAATCGATGTAGAAATTCAATTTCTTGCTTAGGAGGTAGAGAAGTGACTTCACTAACATCTGAAAATAGTTGGACAACATCTAATTGGACAACAGGGGTGGAGTCAAGATCACTAGGATGAGAATCAAGCGAAAAGATAAATCTGCCTGCATAATCCTTAGGCATTCAACATTCGATCATAAGAGAATTACCCTGGCCATCTACTAAAAGAAACGATTCGGGCTTTGCAAGAGAAAACAACATCATAACGCTTTAACCAATCACTTCTAAGTAAGATATCAAATGCATCAAAACCGAGGACATAAAAATCTCTGGTGAATCGATGCCTATTGTAAAAGGACTTTCACTCCTTTACAAATCATACTAAGGTTGGAGGGATCGCCAATGGGATTAGTCACACATAAGGATGAACTAGACAATTGAGATTGCAAAATATGCTCATATTTACTACAGAGGTCAACAGAAATGAAGCGATGGAATGCTTCAGCATCAAGAAGAATATGAGTAGGAAAAGACAAGAATGAGTTACAAAACAAAGGGAAAGTTCCAAAATTCAAAGAAATCCAAATCAAAGAGGATCCTAAAAAAAAATTCAAGCTCGAATGAATATGATTCTGTAATTAATTCCACTCATTGTGGGGTATTACTACCCTAACTCTAATGATTTTTTTACTCCATATGCTAAGTTTTGCCTAAATCAGAGCTCTATACCACATGTAATGACCTACCATTTTGAACCATTCAAATCAACAATAGCCCACACATGTCAGACTTGAATTGCTCAAAACAACATATTGTTATTTTATATTTGGCAAAACTTAGCATATACGGTAAATAAATCAATCACAAAATCACAGAACCGGAGTAATGTAAGGATAAGTAGCAGAATAGATAAATAGTAGTTCATGAAGCTACTACAGAACATCAGAGTCTAAAACAAATACAATAGAAAATCCCAAGTACATAGAAGTCTCAATACAAAAGCAAATGACAAGTCTGAACATAAATAATTGAAAATAAGTGGAATAACTAAAAGCTGAGTAGATAAAGATAGATCTCCAAGCAAAGCTCCAAGCTCCAAAGGCGAGCCTCAAATGCTATGACACTCAGTCTGACCCGAGCATAAAGCAAAATACAAAACACTCAAGTCAGGATTAACATTCTTATGCAAGTAAATCAACTCAAGTGAAATGTCGAAGTGTGATGCAATATAACTTAAAGGATGTTTGGGATTACACCCTTTAAGGATCAGTTAAACTATCTACACACATAATAAAATACGCTATATAGATAATGTCTACAGTAAAGTAAAATATTAAAATAGCGTTAAGGCGTTACCCATGTCCCCCTTAACACATTTTTATCTAAATGTCGTAGTCTATATAGTACTGTAAACTCCACCAAACCATTAGGCTATTAGGAAGCACTCCATAAGTACGACACAAACCAAACTCGTAGAGGGCACGATAAGACATATGATACAGCACGTAAGGCAATGCCCAGGGTAGTATCCTATCGTTTTGCAGAACCAGGCTGGTGGTAACGCACATCAGCTACTACCGTCCACCTCGAGACACACTCATAAATCAAAGGTGCAACCAATCAAATCACAAAGTAATAGATATGGTATCGAAGAAGCATGCTCGATCGATGGTGCGACCTCACTTGGCCTAGGTATAGCTCCTTTTTTAGTCAAATCAAGCTGACCCGATGGGGTCAGGGCTGCGTTCATACCTCATACAGAATCGTTCACTAAACCACCATACATCGTACTGGATTCTCCACCATGTGCATAGTTGTTAAAGTGGTTTTCACTATTGGCAAAGAGTATGACAATATCTGATCCCGGTCTCTTTAACAACCAAAGGCTTATTTCACACCGTGGTCATTTTCATTTCAAACAGTTTATAGTTCACATCAAAATATCATATTCATTTCAAAATCATATCACTTTCGAAATCACATTTACTTCAAAATCATATTCAATTCCAAATCATAATCACATAATAGGTTAAACCATCATATTAAAATATTTGCATTTAAATCCATTTAATCTGAATCATAATAGTTCCAACTAAAACGGGTTGGATATTGAAAATAGTCTATATATTAGAATAGTTATACATTAAAAATAGTTTATATTCAAAAATAGGTTATAAATTATAATATTATATATATTTAAAATAGTTTATATAAAAATATATATATATATTATTTTGTTATAAACTTAAAATAATATGTATTAAAATAATTTATATTTTTAACAGAGTTTATATCGAAAATAGTTTCAAATTAGAATTGTTTCTTCCAATTTCACAAATAAATCCAAATCAGGTTTAGTTCTAAAAATTCAATATAAATCAATCTCAGTTCAACAATTTCGATTAAAAGGGTTAAAGTTCAATTCAAATTCTCATTAAAACCATTTTTAATTTATATCGATTTCAAATATAGGTTTGAACTACAAATTTAAATCACTTCCAATTCAATAGGTTTCATGGTTCTAAATACGCAAACAATTTACAATAACCCAATTTGATAAATTTCATTTATATTTCAAAATTCAACTTTAATTTTATTTAAATTTTAAAATATTCACTTAATCATTTTTAATAAAATTTAGAAAAATCTCAAACTACAAATTTAAATCAATAATAAATATTAAGTTTTAGTTTATTTAAATTTGAAATATTCATTTAATCACCTTTAAATCAAAGTCAAATCATGAAATTATAAAATTATATCTTTAGTATCTATCAATTCCTATTTAAATTCAATTCTTAAGAAATTAAACTACAAATTAATTTTAATACCCTTCCAATCTTAATTAAATAAAGGTATCACAAAATATATTTTAAATATTAACATAAATTTAAAGAAATATTTTAAACACATTATATATATATATTAGTTAAATTAAATTTTATTTAGTTACATTACAATAAATATTATTAAATAAAAAATTATTATTAAATATGTTTCATATATTATAAAATTACTAAAGATATAAATATAATCTTATAATTTAAAATTTCGAAACTTAACTTAAAAATATAAACTTTCCAAAACATATAATTTTAAAAATCTATATTTCACACATCTCTACTACTAATAAAGAAAATTCGTTGAACTAATTTACTCGGTGTCCTTTTGAAATTCCAAAAATGCCCTCGTTTTCCATTTACAAGTCTACGCTCATACGCTTACCACCGCATCTGTTACTCTCGTAAGCAATTGATAAATACAGCGACCTAACTTCAGTTCGTAAAGTTGGCATCTTGATCAATGGAATATGAGATGTGTGCTGCATTGACCAGTTGTGCTTGGTGCCCAAGCAGCATATATTAATTGCTTTATTTTGATTTAATTACTCTATGCCCAAATATTATTTCAATAAAATAAAATATCAAGAATATTTTGGCTAAGAAATGTGTCATGGCTGATGTAAAGCCAAGTGGTTTATAATGGCATTGATTTGCAGCCCATCACCACAAATATTAAAACATCAGCATAATTATATTGCGTCATTTGATGATCTTTTCTTTATTTTGTCGGTTTAACTTTATCCCGTGGATGATATTGTAAAATTTTACATTGACATTTAAAATAAAAATAAATAAATAAATATCTGTTTATGCTACTAATATAGAAAATTCAATGAATACAATTTTCACGATGTCTTTTTAAAATTTTAAAAATAGTCTTCATCCATTAATGGAATCTTATAATCCATTTGCAATCTCAACCATCATCCACTTTCCAACTAGCAATTAATGGAATTCCATTGTGAACTTGCAACCAACAAAATTGTTTGAAATAGAAGATCGTGATCACCAAAGTTTTTGCATTTGCAGTAAACATCTATCAATTAAAGTTTTGTTAAGTAAAATGAAATATTTCTGTAAATGCACGTACGTGCGATTTACGCTAGTATATTAAAAATTAAAATATCTTTATTATTATATTCTAAAAATCAATACACATATATTTCCCTTTTCAAAAATTTGGAAATCATTTAAAAATAGAACAATAATGTCCATATATAAAATTCTAATCCTATGGTCAAGTGATATACTATTTATCATTTCAATCCGTAATAATTAAAATTTATGGGTATATGTCATTTCAACCTGCAATCCCAAAATTTAAAATCAATAAAATCGCCTGGGTTTATCATTTTAACCCATAACGATTTTCCATAATCTATAAGATCGTATGGGTATATATAATTTCAACCCATAGGGATTTTCTAAGCTAATAAGGAACTTGTAGAGTGATTGAAAATAGATAATTAATAGCATAGCATATAAGGAACTCGCAATTATGAATCGCAAACTAACATATCATACATGTCAATATAAGCGTTATACAAAGCAACATATCATCATATACATCAAAATGAACATCTCATCATATCATCATATATATGTCATAGTGAGCATAGTAACATACAAAATCGTATGTATATTAACTAAACAAAAACCCTAGCTATAACAAACATTTTAAGGGACTATTCAAGTGATGTTTATTTACTTAAACATAAAATTGTTAATCATGAATGATTGCACACCTTTCGAGGCTATGGAAACAATAATGACAAAGAAGGTGATATAGACACGCACAGGATACGCAACGAATCATTAAATGGACACGAGAAAGTATAAGGATGGTGAAGAACAATAAACTGCTACTGTATGGATCTGGACAGCGGCAAGCTAGATAACTGGACAGCGACAAGCTAGATCTTGAATTCAATGGAAAAAAATTATATATGTATGCAATATATATACCTTTGTTTTCGTTTTCTTTGTATAAAGAAAGAGAAGACTAGGAGTGGCTACTTGGAATGGGAAACAAAATATGACGTCGCACTTGGAGCTAGAGCGGTCCAAATTTAGCGAAACAAAATATGACGTCTCACTCAAAAAATGATTTATATTTTTCTTATATAAAAATATTCAAATTTCAAAAATATTTTATTTTCATCAATTTAGCTGATTTTAAATTTAAATTGAAATTTCACAACCAAACAAACTTTCATATTTTCCGATGAAAACTAGCCACTTGCTATGCTTAAATAGACGCATACCAAATATCAAATTTTCATGCCAAAATTTTTATTTTTTATTTTCATGAAAAATTTCGTTAATTAAGTTTTTTAAAATCGTTCAAATTCCCAGGTCATTACATGGTCGCACCTAAGTAGGGTATGTTATCACTTTCTAGATACCATCGAATATATTATAATTATGGATATGGTTGTGCATGGAAAAGAGAGCGTTCGATAGGGTGGGAACACCCGCGGTGATAACATACTCGGTACTATCTAGTAAGGGGTATGCCGGTCATGTATTAGCAAGGACAATAGGTATGATATCAGTACATTTTTCTAGAGGTGTACTGTGGCGGGCGGTACCCCAGTAGCATTGTCATTGTTGTGAATCCATTCTCCAATACGAGCATTTATGGTTTTGATTATAAAGCCTAGTATGCTGGAATTTAATTAATGTAAAAATTTCGGCTATTTTGATAAGTATTTGTACTTAGACATTACTATAATATCACTGGATTTTCTATAAAAATGTGTTAGTTATCGTAAGGTAAAAACCGTCGTGTTATGTGTGGCGTGGTCTTAAGAGATACCTTTGTTTCCAAAGGATTTTGATAACAGTTATAATTCAAATTGAGGGTGTTTTCCCACGCTGGTTTTCCAGGCTGACTTGGGTGTTATTTTATTATAATGCTAGGGTTAGGCCGAGTATTATAGATTTAGGTTAGGATGCTATGGAGCACAGAAGACGTGCCGGAGGAGTCTCAGGCATATTCCACGTATTTGATATTATTCCGTTGTGTGTATATGCTGTATATTCAGCACTTGTGAGGACAAGTTATTATAACTGTCCATATTTGATTATTGACCATTGTGCTTTGATGATTGTATGTATAATACAATTATAGTTTCTTTATATAAAGATCTATTATTATATGTTATATTTTGTTCCGCTGCAATTGTGAGATTTAGTGTTGTTGTTCCTATTTTCTTCTGTCTTCTTCTTCATCCCTAATGATCTAGTATTTTCGAAGCTCGATTTCTTAGCATGTTATGCAGTGAACGTATTGATATCAATTTTCGAGAGTTGAAAATCCCACAGGTCATTACAGTGGTATCAGAGCTGAAGGTTAAGCGAGAACCTTAGCTTTGGTGAGGATTAGTCATCAGAGATAGGTATAGTAGTACCCTAGAATGAGTTTAGTGTATTAATATATATGAGTGCTTATTTGTTAGTGAATATAAAATGTTTTATATTGTGTTGATTTGTCAGTTGAATGTTTATGAATTTTGGTCGGTACGAGAAGTACAACTGTATCGATATGGGTTTCTAAACTCTTAAATAGGATAATTTGACACAGTATTGTTTCGAAATGGGGTAAAGAATTTTTTTTACCTAAATTATGTAAAAGAAATATTTTTCTGAAATTATTATAGTATATTGGAGTATTCCGTTGGTGTTATTATAATCAAACAAGATTATAATAATTGAAATGGTTTATATAACCAACGGGAATTTCAAAGGTGAAATTTATGAATGTGATTATAACTAAAATTGGATTCAAACTAGAATTTGGAAATTTTAAATCCTAGAAGCTTTGAGAAATGTTTTAAATGGGTTTGAACTAAGTATTTGGGAATTTTGAAATCTTGAAAGTTGTGGAAATGTTTTCCAAAGTGGTTGGAAGAATAATGTAGTATTATTTTGAAGATGTTTTAAACAGAAAATATTTTAAATGGATTTTGGAAGTAAGTAAGCATCGAACTCACTTCAGCCGCTGGAAAATAATTCTGATGATGACGGCCACATCATCAGTACTCATATTCAAGTTTCTAAGTGATGTATTGCTACCATAATTCTTTTTTTAGACTTGTTTGGTAAACAAGTCTTGTTTTAGAAATTCCGAATGGTGTTTTGTTTTGGGTAACTAGTTTGTTTTAGAAATTTCGAAGGGAATTGTTTTGGATAAAACAAAGTTGTTTTGGAAATTTCAAAGTTTTATTTGATATACAAAAGTGGATGTATGTATATTTATGATTTCAAAATGATTTGAAATAAAACTGGGTGATTGAATTCAGGAATTCCAATCTAAATGTTTTGTGAAAGTAACATCAAATAAATTTTTAACTTATAAATTAAGAATGATGCAAATGGGAAATGAAAGTGATAATTTTAATCCTGGAATTAAAACTTAACTTGAGTAAGTTAAAATGATTGAATTTAACTTAAGAAATGTTAAATAAAGTTGGATTAGACTTGAAACAATATCAAATCGAAATTGGATTCGAAATGAGGTGAAAACAATGTTTGAATTGTAAACTGATTATATAACTATAAGTTATGATTATAAGATGTGAATGGACTCAAGTAAGCAATATGAGGTTTTAAGTAAATATGTTCTTGAACTTATGAATCGAGAAATGCAATGGTAAAACCAAAATGTAAATGTTTTGATATTATGATAAAGAAATGGAAATTCAAAAATTTGAATTTTAAATGGAGGGTGAATTGAAATTGAATGAATTAAATTTGAAATTGAGTTGGAATGGAATTCAAACTATGTGTAAATGAATTGGACTCAGTTTGGGATATTGATCGATAGGAATGAAATATGAACTTAAATAGTGGTATGGAATGTTTATAATAAACCTTAGTAATAATTTTATGAAATGGTTTATTAATAAATTTGCATGGAATGAAATGCCATTCACTATAAATGAAGTGAATAACACTATGTGAATTAAATGAAAGTGAATGGACAGGAAGTAATATAAGTGAGAAGTGAAATTAATATGAATGCAGTGCATGAATCTAAGTTGAATTGTTCGAGAATCGATTTACGTGGAATGATTCCGAAGCTTAGTAAATGGATTTGAATCTAGTGAATGTGAATATGAATTTAATGCATTAAATTTGTTTGTGAATCATTCTAAAGAAATGATATATAAATCAATTGTAAATGAATAATTGAATGTTGGAGCCTTGTGATTATTGATAATTCATGATAATACATATTTGATTATGGAATTTATGTGATTAACTAGTTAAATGAAGGGAAGTTGTTAAATTTCACATATTTGGTACTTATGGATTTTATTTGAGTAAGTATAGGTACAAGAAGACCATTTGGCTATATTTTAGTTACGCGATTGCATATAAATTGAGCGAGCTCGCTTAATAACGCTAAAATAAAGTACGCTTACGAATTTAACGCGTGAAAATATAAAAAAATTTGCCCATATTCTGCACCTCGCACCGCTTTGACTCGTGCGAATGCCAAGTTTAATTGGAATGAGAAGTGTGAAGCCACATTCAATAAGTTGAAGCAAAAGCTTACCTCTGCTCCGTTCTCATTGTTCCGAATGGGATGAAGGATTATCAGTTTATACCGACGCTTGTAAGGAAGGATTGGTGATGTGTTGATGTAAGGTGGGAAGGTCATCGCTTATGCTAGTCATCAGTAGAAGCCCCACAAAGCTAACTATGCCACCTATGATTTGGAATTTCTTGTTGTTGTGTTCGCTCTGAAGTTGGGGGGGCATCACCTTTTGGGAACCAAGTTCGAGCTTTTCACCGATCATCAGTCCCTTAAGCATATCTTCAACCTGAAGGGTTTAAACTAGGGGCAAGTTCAATGGCTTGAGTTCTTAGCATCTTATGATCTCGACATCAATTATACCTTGGGAAGGCCAATGTTGTAGCCCACACTTTGAGTCGTAAGAAAGCCTTGTTGTGTCAGATTATAGTAACACCATCTCTTATGGATCGAATTGCAACGAAGCAATATGAAGATGCGATGCTTAGGCTTATGAAGAAGAATTTTCGGGACAGGGAAGGTGATGATCAGAATGAGTTAGGAGCATAGATTGATCAGAATGGAGTATTGAGGATAAATGAGTGGATTTGTGTTTCAAATGTTGATGGTTTGAGGAAAAAGTTCTTAGGGAGAACCATCTGTCCAGACTCTCCATCCATCCGGGTGTCACAAAGATGTTAAAGGATATGAAGAAGTTGTATTGGTGGAATGGTATAAAGTGGGACATTTCTATCATTGTCGGTAGATGTGCCACTTGTCAGTAGGTTAAGGCTGATCATCCAAGACCGTTGGATTGCTGCAACCCCTTGAGATTCCCATTTAGAAGTGGGATCAAGTTTCTATGGATCTTATCGATGGTCTACCGAGGACTAGAAGCGGTAATGAGAGTATTTGGGTAGTTGTCGATGGATTAACCAAGTTCGCTCATTTTATTCTAATCAAGTCGAATCGAATAGCTACAAACTTAGCTGAGATATATATGAGGGAGATTGTCCATCTCCATGGTGTTCCTTCTAGCATTGTTTGTGATCGTGATCCTATTTTAGCAGCAAGTTTTGGAAAGCTTTCCAAGAGGCTTTGGGTATTCGTTTGAATCTTAGTACGGCTTATCATCCTCAGACTAATGGTTAGACAGAATGGGTGAATCAGATTCTGGAAGATCTTCTTCGTGCATGTGTTCTTGACTATGGAGGATCTTGGGAAGATCGTCTCCATCTCATTGAATTCACCTATAACAATAGTTATTAGGCGAGTATTGAGATGTCTCTATTTTTCGCTCTTTATGGACGAGCCTGCAAATCTCCATCTTGCTAGATTGAATCCGGTGATCGCTTGGTTCTTCGGCCTGATATGATTCTGGAAGCATCCGAGAAGGTTGAGGAGATTTAGAGAGGATTGCTCGAGATAGGCAGAAGAAGTATGCTGATAGACGTAGAAGGGATTTGGAGTTTTCATTGGGTGATCATGTCTTCCTAAAGATCTCGCCGCTGAAGAATGTTGTTCGTTTTGGTAGGAGTGGGAAGCTTGCTCCCAGGTTCATTGGTCCCTTCCGCATTTTGGAAAGAGTTGTCCCTATGGCTTATAAAGTTGACTTGTCGAAGAAGTTGGCGGGTGTGCATGACGTGTTTCACGTAACTCACCTTCCCAAGTATCTCCATGATCCATCCTTGACTGTTCAGCCAGCTTTATTAGAGAACATGGGCGCCAAGCCAAATCTCAGCCACTTCGTATTGTTTATAGACATACGAACCAGCTTCGAAGGAAATCTGTCAGTCTAGCCAAAGTACAGTGGAGTATGGATGACCGAGTTTGCACCTGTGAAACCAAGGAATCTGTACGTGCTTCAAATCCTTGACTCAGGTACTATTCGTTGCTTCCTCTATCTTTTGGTTGTTTCTTTTCTTTTATCTCATTCCTTTTCGGGAACGAAAAGTTTTGAGTGGGGGAGAGTGTGACGACCCAAGAATTTTTACGATTTTATAAAGTAAATAACTAACAAAATTTCTTGCAATGTAAATAATAAAATTTTGAAGTAAAAATTTGATATTTGGAATGCATCTATTTAATTATAGTAATGGTAAAATTTTATTGGAAAATATGAAAGTTGATTTATTTGTGAAATTTCAATTATAAATTTAATCAGTTTATTTGGTGAAATTTAAATATTTTGAAAACCGAATATTTATATAATAAAAATATAAATCATTTTTTGGGACAGACATCATAATTCGTTTCGTAAAATTCAGTCTTTTATAGCTTCGTTTATCTTATTTTCTGCGTTTTAGCAGCATTTTCAGTAGCGAAAAATCGAGTTTTTATAAACTGATCGTATCGTTGATATCTGTGTACCATTTTTCCGCCTCATCGTGCTAATCTCTATAGTATATTTATTTCTGTACATTGAGATCCAGTATGCGATGGAAAAGAGAAAAACGGTACGTCGTATCGGTACCATAATTTATGACTTTTTATTCCTTTGCTTTTCAAAGCTGAACCGTGCAACCCAAGGAATAAATAAATTGCTTTAATTATATTCACCTGAACCATAGCTTGACCGTTTCCACTACATTGATTTTTTATTTATATTTATGCCTTTTCACTTCTTTCATTTAGAGAAAAGTTAAGTTTCCTTTCGTTGGTTGTCTCTTTCGTTCCTGTAGCTCTCTTCTCCTTTTTTCCCTTTTCTTCTACCTGAAGCGCATAGCCAACCCAAATCATCCTCTCCAACTGAATTGCATCCCTTCTATACTCGAAGCTAGACCTGAGTAAAACCCATCCTCCCCCGAAGCACGACCCTAGCCTCGCGTCAGATGCTAACCCAATCCATGTGAGGCCGCCACTGCATTGTCCCATGATTTTTCTTCAAAAGCCCAAAGCTTCGATCGAGGCAATTACCTCTCCGGCACCAAGTTGACCGGCCACTTTGCTTGTGGTCGTGATCCATCCCTGCAATTTCTGGAAATTTTATAGCCGATGCTTGCCCCTCTGTTCTTTTGATGTCTATAGTTCTACCTTGCTCGAAATTATTACTATATATATATTTATATATTTCCTTTTTCCGTATATATAGATATAGATTTATGTATGTATGTGTTGTATTGGTGCTTAGTTGCATATATGTACAGCCGAACCTTTCCTGACCCGAGTCGAACACCATGTAGTAGTCGAGCACACTGTTAAAGTTAGCACATGTTTAACAGGTTTAGAAACAAGTCTATCCTAGTTTATTGGTCAAGAAATAAGTTAATGGCTTGAGTTTAGGAAGTGGTTAGTTATTTCCTTATTTAAAGCTTTGTATTTTCTATCGTTCAATTAACAAGTGAATAATAATGTAGTCTTCTTCTATTTCACGTTGAATCTTTATCCTTCTCTCCATATAAAATTATAACATGGTATCAGAGCTAGGTGAGAGAGGATAGAGAGAGATCCTGAGAGATGAGAAATGCAAGTGAGTATTAGTGAAGTCGATTTGAGGAATTAAGAAGTTGAATATGGCGTAAATGTTAGGTGGTAAAGAATGCAATATGGTGGGGCAGTAAGAACTGTTGCAATTATAGGTTTGGTTGGCAATGAGTGATTAGGAGATTTGCAGCAATTGTTGTGATGGGGTGTAAGTTTTGTTTTGGAAGATAATGATGGTGGTCAGGTTGCTGTTAGAGATTGTATGGGGTATGACTAGCTTGGTCAGGTAGTCAGGGTGGTCAAATGATGAATGAAAGTTCAGAAATGGTTGATGGCGCTGAAATGTATGTTTGACAGGGGTATGGTATGTATGGAGTGGTATGACAGGGGTATGGTTTATGTTGGAAGTAGAGTAGCAGCAGTGGAGTATATGCTGTGGAGGTATTTGGCAGAAAAGAAGGCTGACAGTGTAGGGGTAGAGCAAGGAGAGGATGGCGGTGAGTGGAGTTGATGGATGTAGTTGTGGGTAGTTTGTATTGATGAACTGTGAATTTGAAATTGCAATCTTGCAGTATGGTGAATGATGAACCATGGCAGTTTGGTGGTGTGATATTGGTTGAAGTATTGATGAACTGTGAATGTGAAATTGTAATTGAGAAGAGGGGAACGCAGCAGGGTAGTTTGTAATTATAGGGGAATACAGAAGAGGCATAAGGGATAGTGGTTGATGGTGAGTGATGATGTAGTGAAACAGTGCAATATATGAAGTAAGGAAATTGAATGGTGGAAAGGTAAGGAAGTTGAATGGGCGGTATATGTAGAGTAGTGATGATAGGGTAGTTATGTTGGAGGAACTGTGAATGGACAGTGGATAGAAATGCAGGGGTAAAGGCAGTTGTAGTTGCTAGTGGCACGGCAGTTGATTGGTAATATGGTCAGTGTGATATGGGCAGCTGTTAGTAGTGTGATATGGCAAAAATGAGGTGGACAGAGAGACATAGTGTGTTGTAAGAAAATGTGGCACTGTTGTATGGAGTAGATGTGTTGGCAGTGGCTGATGTGGTATAGCAAGAAGAGTATGTTGATGTAGGCAATGGAATTTGGGGTAGTTTGCTGTACGGATTGAGTAGAGACAATTGGTTCAGTGGTTAGAAGTGAACTGTTGTTGAGGTGAATCAGGTGAGGCTGATTTTTAATTTGAATTGAATTGGTTATTGAGGGAACTAGTGCTTGTGAAGTGGTTGATGAGGCATTTGTTGTTTGACTGGGTGGTTGGAGTTGTTGATAGTTGTAACATCCCGGAATTTTGGACAATATAAATTTAATAATCTGGATTTAAATTTATATTGAAATGATAAATTTTGTTAACAAATTGTTTTCTATTTAATAATGTATATGTATTTATATATTTTAAATAGACAATTTGTTTTATTTAAATTAGTATAGTAAAATTTTAATATGTTTTGTAAATAGAAATTTTGATTTATTTTTAATTTGAGCTTTTCAAAAATATTTAATTAAATACTATATGTTTTTAAATAAGAGATAAATGTTTTAATTAGTTTCAAATTCATTTTTAATTCAAGTTGTATATTAAAATATGTTACAAGCTCTTTTATAAAATTTGTTTTATAGGTTTCTTTTCAAATGAATTACTTGTATATTGTTATAATGCTTTGCTTTATTCTTTAGAGAATTATTTAGATAACATAATTATGTATAAGATTTAATTAACAATGTTTAATACTTATTTAACTTTAATTAAACATGGTTATTAATCAAAGAGACATGTGTATGTGTATTAAAACTTTAAGCTAACAAGTGTATATTTAATAAGACAAGTGTCAATGTTTTATTTTCTTTTTCTTTATTTCATTTTCTGAAAATACATTCTTGTTAACTTGTTTTTCATTCATATCATTTAATTTCTTCATTCATATTCATATTCTTTTCTCATTCCTTAATAAAAAGAAGATCAAATTTCATTCTTTCCACATCCATAATCAAATCTGCATTCTTCAAACTCAAGTATATTTGCATTATTCACTCTTACTAAAAATCATTCCCTGCATTTCTCAAACCTATAAACCAACCTGCATTCAAACCCTCTTTTCAAAATACAAACATGCAAATTACATCAAGTCTGCATCTTCCATTTTCAAATCTGCAACCTTGAAATCAAACATGTAGCTCCTCTTTTCAAATTCAAACCTGATAGCATCAAGTAGAAGCTCTGTTCAATCCTTTTCAAGTAGAGCCTGCATTTCAATTTTTAGCATAAAGCTCTGCATGTTCTTGCATTTGAAAACTCTGGCACCTGCATATCAAGTTTGACAACCTGCACATCAAGTAGAAGCCTGCAATTTAATCTTCAATCAAAGATTTAAGCCTGCATGCATTATAACTTCAACTCTGGAAACAAAGGGACTGCATTTCATAATTTGGAACATGCATTCATGAAATCTGGAAGCAAGATCGGGGTCTGCATTTTTAAAAAGCAAATTCAGGCCTGCATGTTAAAAACAAGTGAAAGCTTCTGCATGTTCAATCTAGAACCTGCAATGTGCTCTGCATTTGGAAAATGAGGTGAGTAACACTTAATTTAAAGTAAATTAAGTAGGATTACTTGCTTGATTTTATACTGAGTTAAATGTTTGTACATGTTTTCATTTTTACTGCCTGTGCATATATGAATGCAATGCATGTATTGATTTCAGGGATCTGATAGCTATAGTTTAGGTTAAAATTTGATAAGTAGTTTTTCTTGCATTAATCTGGTTGTTACCATGGATTAGCATTTGAATGTAAATGGGTTTATTACATGGTAAAATAAGTTTTAAGGCTATATAAGTTGATTTGTTTTCTGTGATGTCTGAATCCATAAAACATAAACTAAATTCTGTAAAAAATTTAGAAAATGTAGGAATCATAAATTAATGTTTCAGGTTTACTAACTTAATCATAAGCAAAATCAAGAATTTTAGATCAAAAATTTAAGTTTAAAGTGTCAAGGATAAAGGGCAGTTTTAATATTACAGTATTATACATATTTGGTAAACACTGGAGATGTTGGCATTTGTTTGGAATGAATTTGCTACTGAAGATAATGTAGCTACCAATAAACATAGGAAAATTATTGAATTGGTATGCAAATCAAGTTTGTGATTGGAATTTGGGATTTGAGGTGATGAACCCTAGTTTACTGGGCATAGGGAAAATTAGGGCTGTTGCTTCTAGAGTGAATCGAGTTCAAGGATTCTTTGGTGAAGGATAGATGGTGTATTAATGAAGCTAATGCCGGAGTTCGGTCGATGATGGTGGTCGGAGTTGGGAGATAATGGTGTTGACAGGTTAGGCAGTGGATGCATAGCTGTTTCAGGTTGTGTTATTTTGTTTGGGTTGCAGGGAATTGTGACTCGGGATGGACTCGGGTTAACTGAAGGGAAAACTCGAAGCATGTAAGTAACTGACTCGAAGCAGAATGGATTGCCTCGAGTTGCATTGTTCAGGTTTAGCTAAACAGAACTGTTCTGTTTATTTAAGAATTTTTTTTAAAGTAAAGTTTGAATTTAAACTGGAAATTTGAACTTAGGGTTAAACCTGAATCTAAAAATGAATTCAAAAAGTTTGAATTTTAAATTTATCATAATTTAAATGCAAAATTCAAATTTGGTTTGAAAAAAAAAAAACAGGGAATCTGTTTCCAGATTTATGAAGTTTGAATCAAAATGCAAACTATATTGAGACTCTGGATTTTAAAAACTGAATTTAATAATGAATTCAAATAAGTTTAAATTTTGGTCTTTTGAAATAGTTTAAATTCAGAAAATCTCAAAGTTGATTTTTTTTTTAAAAAACAGAAAACTGTTTCTGTTTTAAAATGAGAAGGGAAGTTTAAATTTCAAATGGAGTTTGAAATGGAGTTTTTAAACCTGGAATTTGAATATGAATTCAAATTTAATTTGTCAGATATTTGAAAACATTTATGTTTTTAAATTTAAATTTGATTTTAAACCTTCAAATATAAAATGCATTATTGTTTTGCATTTGAAGTAAGAGGTTAAGTATTTAATTTAGGAATTCAAAATGAATTCAAGACTGAGTTTTAAATCTGGATTTAAATTTGAAACTTCAGTTTTTAAATAAAAATTTAAAATCTAAATTTCTTTCAAATGATTTACATTTGAATTTAAGGTGAAAGGGTAGAAAGAGTTCTAAAGAGTTAAAGCTAAAATGAAAATGGAAGTTATTTTTCAATTTTGAAGTTTTAAAGTAATTTTTAAAATTGATTTGAATTTGATTTGAATGGAAATCTAAGTTCTTTTTGAACTTATTAATAAAATATATGTTTCTTGTAAACATATAAGATTAAGTTGTATTGTTTTAAAATCTTATTTCAATAAGTTTGAGTTTTAAAGTTTAAAGAAATGTTAAATGGAAATTAATGTAAATCTTAAAACATTTTGTTTTTAAATGCATAATTTAAATAAGAAATGTTTTATCTTAAGATAAATAAAAGATTAATGATTGGATTCATTAATTATGAAGGTAATTAAGATGAATGTTAATTATTTAATTAATTAATAATGTGGATGTTTAATTAAATAATTAATGATGATTAGTTTAATTTGAGATTAATTAATTAGTTTAATTAATCTATAATTAAGGATGGTTAATTAAATTTTAATCTATGATTAAGATTTATTTAATCAAGTGACTAATGATTAATTAAGATTTTAATTAACACTTAGTTAATTAATAATTAGAGATTAATTAAATAGTAATTAAATATTAATTACTTAATAACTAATGATGATTAGTATAAGTTAATCTCTTAATTAAGTAATTAAGGAATGTTAATGAAGTCATTAACAATTAATTATTGTGATTAATTTTTGATAATTAATTAGATTAATTAATTAAATAATAATCAATTATTTAAGTTTAATTACTTAATGAAAGTAATTAGTGAATTAATTACTTAATGTAATTAATTAAGGTTAATATGATTTGTTTAGGTTAATTAATTAAGTTTAATTGATTTAAACATTTGTTGAATTGATGAATAATTACTTATGTAATTAATGAATTTGTAATTACTTAAGGAAGTAATTAATTAATAATTACAGGATGTAATTAAAGATATTTTGATATAGAAGTAATTTGGATTTAAATTACTTTGAAATTAATCAAGGGGATTGATTTAGATAATTAATTAAGAATAATTAATTATTGGGTTGAGTAATTAATGTAGTTAATTACTGAATGATTATTAATCAGGGGTGATTAATATATATAGGGTTTAATATAATTAACTTGTGTAATCAACTTAAATGCTAATTACTTATTGTAATTAGAGATAGTTAATCAATAATGATTAATTGAAATAAATATTGAGATGGTTATTTATAAATTGATTTGAAATCAATTAATGGTTAAGTTAAGCAGAATTTTGATGATGAAGTAATTAATTTAATTCATTTTAAATTAATTAGAGATTGAGTAATTAATTTAATTCATTTTAAATTAATTATAGAAGTGTGATCATTTGATCATTTGCTTATGTTTGATGATTGGTATTGGTTGATTGGTTTGGTTTGTAATCTCAATTATGAGATGAGTAGTGGATGTGATATGGATGCATTGGTTGCTTCTGGATGATAATATAGATTATCTGATTATGATATGATTATCTGTTGATAATGATAAGATTGATTATCTGTGGTGTTGTGAATTATCTATCTGTGTATATTTAGATAATGAATTGAATTGTTTTAAAATTAAAACAACTTGGCCTTAATAAGACACGCTTTGGTTTTCGATGAGACCGGGATCGGGTTTCCATATTTGGACATCCGAAAACCACATCGATTCCAAATAACGTTAGGTCGTTAATCCAAGTGGAGCGAGTGAAGACTCGAGGTGTAAGGGCTATACGTCAGTATAACTCTGTGGGTGATTCCGTAATGAGTTTGACGGAATAGATCTTATAGATTCGAGATGGTGAATCAGAGTGCAAGGGTTATTGTCGTTAACTCTGAGGGTGATTCCAATACGAGTGTAACGAGATAATGCCTTCGGTTTCGTTCGAACCCGGAACGAACTTGTATGGATTGAATGCTTTCAGAACATCGTCAGGTGGACGATGAGCATTCTAAGTGTTGTGTTCTATAAAGGTAATCGTAACCTCAAGCCTCATCAACCGGGAATGGCTAAAACAGGGGAGGTGCAGCAAAGCTTCGTGGGTAGCCCCCACTTGAGAGTAAGATTTACCCCTGTCTAGAGGTCCCTTTATATTTCGGCTGTGTGGGACGGTTGATCATGACAACCGTCGGGGTTGTCTTATTTGGAACTGTTCAGTAAGGAACGGGTCCGGCTTTGTGTTGCAGGGGAGTTAGGGTGGCTCCTCGGTACGGTGATCTAGGCCACGTACTGTGACGGGCGGTACCCCAGTAGCCCTGCCATTGATGGAATCCAAAATCCAATAAGTGTCGTACGTATTAGTTGTGCCCAACTATGTTGGAATGTGAGATGTAAGCATTTCAGCTATTTCTGTATTTTATTTGAAAACCCTAGACACTATTATAATATCATCAGATTTCCTATCAAATGTTTTGGTTAGCGTAAGGTAAAAACTTTTCCATGTTTATGTGTGGGAAGTCTTACGTGATACCTTTTCTTTTCAAAGGTTTTTTAAAGTTAAGCAACTTTAACCTGTTACTCACACCAGACCCATGTCTGACCCGGAGTTATTTCTGTTTTTCTTTAACTCTTGGGTACTCAAATTTTTATGAGTAGTCAAGAGAATTCAGGTTAGGATTCAGGATTAGCTTTGACGAATTGTGGAGGAGCATATGGAGCAGGAGGCTTCTGCGTATAGTTATATAGTTCCGCTGTGTTTGGTCTCTGAGTGTTCTGTTTGTATTGAGTTGTAATAACTAGACAGGTGTTTATAACTGTCTAGTATGTGTTGTATATGTCTGTGTACTCTGATATTTGATGTATACTATGTAATACTTTGTTATTAATATAATTTATTCGTTTCCGCTGTTGAGATTCTTGTGTTGTTTCTTCTTTCTCTTCTTTCTTTTCTTCTTCTATCCCTTTCTTTCTTAATTCATGACGCGATTTTCCGGGAGTGGAAATCGGGTCGTGACATCTTGGTATCAGAGCTGTAGGTTGAGTGAATACCTAGGCTCTGAAGTGTGTCTTTCTTTAGGGAGCATTAGGTTGAGTGAATACCTAGGCTCTGTAGTGGTGTCTATCTTGAGAGAGCGTATTTGTATTTTTAATATATATATATATATATATATTTGGTTCTACCTATTTGTTGGATTACCTGTTCAAGTTTTCCAATATAAGTTATAAAGGTAGATGAGGTAGAAGTGTGTGTAACACGACTACCATTGGTTGGAGTTTGATGGATGATGTTGGAAGTGTATTTGTCGAGACTGTAGACCTAATACCGTCTCGAGTGAGTTCTGTTGTGATGAAGACTTCATCGATCTCTGAAGGTAACCTGTTAAGGTTCGGAGTTCATCTTTGAAGTGCAGAATTGAGTTTTGATCTGTCGGTTGAGCAGAAGCAAGCAAGTGATGGTATCTTGATATCTCAGGAATTAGTAGCTGCGTGATGAGATGCAGTGACTATGAATATTTCCGAAGATATTTCTTTGGAACAAGAGTAAGAAGTGAGTCTGCCAGGTGATGTGGCTGAGTTTGGCTGAGTATTTTGAGTTAGTAAGGAGTCTTCTGGCTGAGTAGTTTTTCTGAAGTGGAGTTCAGAAGCAGTAGAGTGGATCTTTTCTCTGGTTAGTGGGCTAAGTCAGCATAAGCTATTCTGATTGGTTGAGAGAGAGCAGTTTTCTTTGGATTTAGGCTGAGTTGATCGCAAAAATGACTTGCGATAGTATGTTCTCTTATGTTTGTTGGAGATTATCCTAATTTCTTCCAGGAAGTCAGGAGTTTGTTTACATCTGGAGATCGAGTTTTCTTTCCAGGATTGGTACAGGTGGTTTAGATGGATGGTTCCTTGAGATAGAAGTTGGTGAAGTAACTCAGGTTTGGGAGGAACATCTGAGTTTTCTCTATGGATATGTGGAACCTTATTTCTGTGCTGGGTTGTTTTAGTCTGTGCTTGTGCTCTTTGTCAGCATTTTCTTCTGTTTCGGATCAGAGTTGTGTAGCGGAAGCAGTTTGGGTGTGTGTTCTTGGTTTTTGAGTGATCATGAAGAGATCATTGGATTGTTTTGCTTCGGTCTGTTTCTGTTGGAATCAGCAAGAGTTGAGCTGATTAGGATGGGTGTTGGTAACCCAGGATCGTCTGAAGAGTTTTATGGATAAGAGACAGAGGAATTTGGATTCTGGAATTGGAGATCTGATTTTGGTTAAGTTTTTCTCTGATCCAAGGAGCTATAAGTTTGGGATGCTAGCTCCGTAGTGTTTTGGTTTCTTCTGTGATTGGTAAGATCAGTGTTTGGTTTTCTGGAGTTGAATTGCCAGCTTGGATAACTGGGATTCTGGGTGTTTCACGTATCTCTGAGGGAGTATGTGTTTGATATTTCTGGTTGTAGAACCAGCAGTTTAGGTTGGTTTGTTTGTTGTGTCAGACTCGTTTGTAGTCTGATATTCTGTATAGAATTGTTTTTAGGAGCTCTATAGCTTAGTAGTAATGATTGATTGTATTTTATAGAGCGAGTATCCCGATATATATATATATATACCGGGGAAACTCGTGAAGTTTTATCCGAAATTCTTTTGGATAATTAGATTTATTCTGATTGTGTGAATTGATTGCTTTGGTTGTTGGCATATGAATAACATATGCTGTGTTTAAAATAAAATCTATAAATAGATTATTAAATTGCCTTTGTTTTAAATTTCGGGGACGAAATTCTTTTAAGGGGGAAGGATTGTAACATCCCGGAATTTTGGACAATATAAATTTAATAATCTGGATTTAAATTTATATTGAAATGATAAATTTTGTTAACAAATTGTTTTCTATTTAATAATGTATATGTATTTATATATTTTAAATAGACAATTTGTTTTATTTAAATTAGTATAGTAAAATTTTAATATGTTTTGTAAATAGAAATTTTGATTTATTTTTAATTTGAGCTTTTCAAAAATATTTAATTAAATACTATATGTTTTTAAATAAGAGATAAATGTTTTAATTAGTTTCAAATTCATTTTTAATTCAAGTTGTATATTAAAATATGTTACAAGCTCTTTTATAAAATTTGTTTTATAGGTTTCTTTTCAAATGAATTACTTGTATATTGTTATAATGCTTTGCTTTATTCTTTAGAGAATTATTTAGATAACATAATTATGTATAAGATTTAATTAACAATGTTTAATACTTATTTAACTTTAATTAAACATGGTTATTAATCAAAGAGACATGTGTATGTGTATTAAAACTTTAAGCTAACAAGTGTATATTTAATAAGACAAGTGTCAATGTTTTATTTTCTTTTTCTTTATTTCATTTTCTGAAAATACATTCTTGTTAACTTGTTTTTCATTCATATCATTTAATTTCTTCATTCATATTCATATTCTTTTCTCATTCCTTAATAAAAAGAAGATCAAATTTCATTCTTTCCACATCCATAATCAAATCTGCATTCTTCAAACTCAAGTATATTTGCATTATTCACTCTTACTAAAAATCATTCCCTGCATTTCTCAAACCTATAAACCAACCTGCATTCAAACCCTCTTTTCAAAATACAAACATGCAAATTACATCAAGTCTGCATCTTCCATTTTCAAATCTGCAACCTTGAAATCAAACATGTAGCTCCTCTTTTCAAATTCAAACCTGATAGCATCAAGTAGAAGCTCTGTTCAATCCTTTTCAAGTAGAGCCTGCATTTCAATTTTTAGCATAAAGCTCTGCATGTTCTTGCATTTGAAAACTCTGGCACCTGCATATCAAGTTTGACAACCTGCACATCAAGTAGAAGCCTGCAATTTAATCTTCAATCAAAGATTTAAGCCTGCATGCATTATAACTTCAACTCTGGAAACAAAGGGACTGCATTTCATAATTTGGAACATGCATTCATGAAATCTGGAAGCAAGATCGGGGTCTGCATTTTTAAAAAGCAAATTCAGGCCTGCATGTTAAAAACAAGTGAAAGCTTCTGCATGTTCAATCTAGAACCTGCAATGTGCTCTGCATTTGGAAAATGAGGTGAGTAACACTTAATTTAAAGTAAATTAAGTAGGATTACTTGCTTGATTTTATACTGAGTTAAATGTTTGTACATGTTTTCATTTTTACTGCCTGTGCATATATGAATGCAATGCATGTATTGATTTCAGGGATCTGATAGCTATAGTTTAGGTTAAAATTTGATAAGTAGTTTTTCTTGCATTAATCTGGTTGTTACCATGGATTAGCATTTGAATGTAAATGGGTTTATTACATGGTAAAATAAGTTTTAAGGCTATATAAGTTGATTTGTTTTCTGTGATGTCTGAATCCATAAAACATAAACTAAATTCTGTAAAAAATTTAGAAAATGTAGGAATCATAAATTAATGTTTCAGGTTTACTAACTTAATCATAAGCAAAATCAAGAATTTTAGATCAAAAATTTAAGTTTAAAGTGTCAAGGATAAAGGGCAGTTTTAATATTACAGTATTATACATATTTGGTAAACACTGGAGATGTTGGCATTTGTTTGGAATGAATTTGCTACTGAAGATAATGTAGCTACCAATAAACATAGGAAAATTATTGAATTGGTATGCAAATCAAGTTTGTGATTGGAATTTGGGATTTGAGGTGATGAACCCTAGTTTACTGGGCATAGGGAAAATTAGGGCTGTTGCTTCTAGAGTGAATCGAGTTCAAGGATTCTTTGGTGAAGGATAGATGGTGTATTAATGAAGCTAATGCCGGAGTTCGGTCGATGATGGTGGTCGGAGTTGGGAGATAATGGTGTTGACAGGTTAGGCAGTGGATGCATAGCTGTTTCAGGTTGTGTTATTTTGTTTGGGTTGCAGGGAATTGTGACTCGGGATGGACTCGGGTTAACTGAAGGGAAAACTCGAAGCATGTAAGTAACTGACTCGAAGCAGAATGGATTGCCTCGAGTTGCATTGTTCAGGTTTAGCTAAACAGAACTGTTCTGTTTATTTAAGAATTTTTTTTAAAGTAAAGTTTGAATTTAAACTGGAAATTTGAACTTAGGGTTAAACCTGAATCTAAAAATGAATTCAAAAAGTTTGAATTTTAAATTTATCATAATTTAAATGCAAAATTCAAATTTGGTTTGAAAAAAAAAAAACAGGGAATCTGTTTCCAGATTTATGAAGTTTGAATCAAAATGCAAACTATATTGAGACTCTGGATTTTAAAAACTGAATTTAATAATGAATTCAAATAAGTTTAAATTTTGGTCTTTTGAAATAGTTTAAATTCAGAAAATCTCAAAGTTGATTTTTTTTTTAAAAAACAGAAAACTGTTTCTGTTTTAAAATGAGAAGGGAAGTTTAAATTTCAAATGGAGTTTGAAATGGAGTTTTTAAACCTGGAATTTGAATATGAATTCAAATTTAATTTGTCAGATATTTGAAAACATTTATGTTTTTAAATTTAAATTTGATTTTAAACCTTCAAATATAAAATGCATTATTGTTTTGCATTTGAAGTAAGAGGTTAAGTATTTAATTTAGGAATTCAAAATGAATTCAAGACTGAGTTTTAAATCTGGATTTAAATTTGAAACTTCAGTTTTTAAATAAAAATTTAAAATCTAAATTTCTTTCAAATGATTTACATTTGAATTTAAGGTGAAAGGGTAGAAAGAGTTCTAAAGAGTTAAAGCTAAAATGAAAATGGAAGTTATTTTTCAATTTTGAAGTTTTAAAGTAATTTTTAAAATTGATTTGAATTTGATTTGAATGGAAATCTAAGTTCTTTTTGAACTTATTAATAAAATATATGTTTCTTGTAAACATATAAGATTAAGTTGTATTGTTTTAAAATCTTATTTCAATAAGTTTGAGTTTTAAAGTTTAAAGAAATGTTAAATGGAAATTAATGTAAATCTTAAAACATTTTGTTTTTAAATGCATAATTTAAATAAGAAATGTTTTATCTTAAGATAAATAAAAGATTAATGATTGGATTCATTAATTATGAAGGTAATTAAGATGAATGTTAATTATTTAATTAATTAATAATGTGGATGTTTAATTAAATAATTAATGATGATTAGTTTAATTTGAGATTAATTAATTAGTTTAATTAATCTATAATTAAGGATGGTTAATTAAATTTTAATCTATGATTAAGATTTATTTAATCAAGTGACTAATGATTAATTAAGATTTTAATTAACACTTAGTTAATTAATAATTAGAGATTAATTAAATAGTAATTAAATATTAATTACTTAATAACTAATGATGATTAGTATAAGTTAATCTCTTAATTAAGTAATTAAGGAATGTTAATGAAGTCATTAACAATTAATTATTGTGATTAATTTTTGATAATTAATTAGATTAATTAATTAAATAATAATCAATTATTTAAGTTTAATTACTTAATGAAAGTAATTAGTGAATTAATTACTTAATGTAATTAATTAAGGTTAATATGATTTGTTTAGGTTAATTAATTAAGTTTAATTGATTTAAACATTTGTTGAATTGATGAATAATTACTTATGTAATTAATGAATTTGTAATTACTTAAGGAAGTAATTAATTAATAATTACAGGATGTAATTAAAGATATTTTGATATAGAAGTAATTTGGATTTAAATTACTTTGAAATTAATCAAGGGGATTGATTTAGATAATTAATTAAGAATAATTAATTATTGGGTTGAGTAATTAATGTAGTTAATTACTGAATGATTATTAATCAGGGGTGATTAATATATATAGGGTTTAATATAATTAACTTGTGTAATCAACTTAAATGCTAATTACTTATTGTAATTAGAGATAGTTAATCAATAATGATTAATTGAAATAAATATTGAGATGGTTATTTATAAATTGATTTGAAATCAATTAATGGTTAAGTTAAGCAGAATTTTGATGATGAAGTAATTAATTTAATTCATTTTAAATTAATTAGAGATTGAGTAATTAATTTAATTCATTTTAAATTAATTATAGAAGTGTGATCATTTGATCATTTGCTTATGTTTGATGATTGGTATTGGTTGATTGGTTTGGTTTGTAATCTCAATTATGAGATGAGTAGTGGATGTGATATGGATGCATTGGTTGCTTCTGGATGATAATATAGATTATCTGATTATGATATGATTATCTGTTGATAATGATAAGATTGATTATCTGTGGTGTTGTGAATTATCTATCTGTGTATATTTAGATAATGAATTGAATTGTTTTAAAATTAAAACAACTTGGCCTTAATAAGACACGCTTTGGTTTTCGATGAGACCGGGATCGGGTTTCCATATTTGGACATCCGAAAACCACATCGATTCCAAATAACGTTAGGTCGTTAATCCAAGTGGAGCGAGTGAAGACTCGAGGTGTAAGGGCTATACGTCAGTATAACTCTGTGGGTGATTCCGTAATGAGTTTGACGGAATAGATCTTATAGATTCGAGATGGTGAATCAGAGTGCAAGGGTTATTGTCGTTAACTCTGAGGGTGATTCCAATACGAGTGTAACGAGATAATGCCTTCGGTTTCGTTCGAACCCGGAACGAACTTGTATGGATTGAATGCTTTCAGAACATCGTCAGGTGGACGATGAGCATTCTAAGTGTTGTGTTCTATAAAGGTAATCGTAACCTCAAGCCTCATCAACCGGGAATGGCTAAAACAGGGGAGGTGCAGCAAAGCTTCGTGGGTAGCCCCCACTTGAGAGTAAGATTTACCCCTGTCTAGAGGTCCCTTTATATTTCGGCTGTGTGGGACGGTTGATCATGACAACCGTCGGGGTTGTCTTATTTGGAACTGTTCAGTAAGGAACGGGTCCGGCTTTGTGTTGCAGGGGAGTTAGGGTGGCTCCTCGGTACGGTGATCTAGGCCACGTACTGTGACGGGCGGTACCCCAGTAGCCCTGCCATTGATGGAATCCAAAATCCAATAAGTGTCGTACGTATTAGTTGTGCCCAACTATGTTGGAATGTGAGATGTAAGCATTTCAGCTATTTCTGTATTTTATTTGAAAACCCTAGACACTATTATAATATCATCAGATTTCCTATCAAATGTTTTGGTTAGCGTAAGGTAAAAACTTTTCCATGTTTATGTGTGGGAAGTCTTACGTGATACCTTTTCTTTTCAAAGGTTTTTTAAAGTTAAGCAACTTTAACCTGTTACTCACACCAGACCCATGTCTGACCCGGAGTTATTTCTGTTTTTCTTTAACTCTTGGGTACTCAAATTTTTATGAGTAGTCAAGAGAATTCAGGTTAGGATTCAGGATTAGCTTTGACGAATTGTGGAGGAGCATATGGAGCAGGAGGCTTCTGCGTATAGTTATATAGTTCCGCTGTGTTTGGTCTCTGAGTGTTCTGTTTGTATTGAGTTGTAATAACTAGACAGGTGTTTATAACTGTCTAGTATGTGTTGTATATGTCTGTGTACTCTGATATTTGATGTATACTATGTAATACTTTGTTATTAATATAATTTATTCGTTTCCGCTGTTGAGATTCTTGTGTTGTTTCTTCTTTCTCTTCTTTCTTTTCTTCTTCTATCCCTTTCTTTCTTAATTCATGACGCGATTTTCCGGGAGTGGAAATCGGGTCGTGACAATAGTAATGTTAATGTGAGAGATGTTGAGTAGTGAGAAATCTATCTTATGTTGATGGTGATGCAGCAGAGAAAAAGCACAACAAATGGAGAATGAAGATATCAGTTATGGAGCTGGACAATATGGAAAGCGCTCAAGAACTGTTTAATGAGATGCCTAAGAGAAGGCAGACACACTTACATGTGAAGTAGGCATAGTGAAGTTGGTTTGAATTCATGTCATCCAACAAGTAAGTGAAGAAGAGCTGCGATTCTCACTTGTTGGAGAGATGACTGATACAGCAGTATCAGGGAATGACCCAAGTGGAGAGGTCCAGTGAATCCCTTGAATGAAAACCATAAGAGTTTAGTGATGGTTCATAAGTGGTGAATCATTTAATGAGAAACAGTTGAGCATGTCCAATCTCATAGAAGATTAAAGCCGTTATGGAGATCGTCCAAGCGAGAAGACGAAGCAATCAAGAATTGTAGTTCTTTATAAGTTAGCAGTTGTGTGTTGTAAACTGAATGTGAGCACATTCAGTTTAAGGGAGAGTGTTAAAGTTAGCACATGTTTAACATGTTTAGAAACAAGTCTATCCTAGTTTATTGGTCAAGAAATAAGTTAATGGCTTGTGTTTAGGAAGTGGTTAGTTATTTCTTTATTTAAAACTTTGTATTTTCTATCGTTCAATTAACAAGTGAATAAAAATGTAGTCTTCTTCTGTTTCACGTTCAATCTTTATCCTTCTCTCCATTTAAAATTATAACACACACCTTCTCTTCTCTGCGTATATGAATATATTGATATGTTCATTATATATATGGTGCATGTTGATTTCCATTTGAATCTCTCCCTTCTCTGTTCATACCTGAGATATATATATACCTTATATATATGCATGGTGTATATAGTTGATTTCACCTTGTTTTGGTCTGTAGTATATATATGCATTAATCCATATATGTAATGCATACATGATTTCAATATATTGGAAAGCCTACTCTTAAAATAAATATACACGTGATAGTTATGCATTTGATTGTGATATCGATGTTGCATGCATACATGGTGCTCGGTGGAATGTACATACGAATGCTGTGTACATATATTACATATATATGGATTGACGGCAGTTATCAGTCTTTTGAATCTAAACTTATATATCTATAAAATATATTGTATGTATATATATACTTTCGTCGATAAGAAGTTATATCTGTTGCAATTATAACTGTTGACAAAGTAATATATGTTGCATATGTATACATATTTGTCCCGTCGAATTTTCATGCTAAATCTGTCTGCATGTCGTAGCTATTTGAAGTGTCATGCCATATCCGTGTCCGTACCCGTGTCAGTTGGTCTTCAAATTCCATCGTTCTCTAGCCACGAATGGTGAGCAACCACTCACGATTAATATTCTTATGCTCATTAAATTGATTTCATAGGAAATGACAATTTAAACATACTGAAAAATTTATTGTCAGTTACTAAATATTAAATACGATAAGTTATTTAAATTGATCACTGATATAAACTGACACCGTCAAGTGTTAATTGATTATTTTTTATAACTGTTATTATTATCGATCATATTTGCCAGTAATTGTTATTCTCACTCTGCAAGTTACCTTAGAAATCACAATGGGTTAAAATGATACATACTCGAACAGACTTTAGAATAGGAGAAAATTCGTTATGGATTAAAGTGATAAACCCAAACGATTTTCAATTATTATTGAAATTTTAGGATTGCGGGTTTAATAATATAAACCCGTAAATTTAAACTATTACGGACTGAAATAACAAATGTCTGTATCACTTGATCATAGGATAGGAAGTTATATACAGACACCGTTGGTCTATTTTTGAAAAATGATTTCCAAATATATGAAAGGAAATATACGAGTTTGATTTTGAAATGCAATAAGTATTCTACTTTGTTTTTGAAAATTTATAACCTTAAATGTTGATTTTGGAGATATAAAAGGTATGAGTTAAATTTAAAGGTAATTTGTAAAATTTTACTTATAGTTTTATTTTCTAAAATATATAAAATAAAATTTTAAATAGGTAAATAAAAAGTTTAATTTATTTTAAATTGTATAAGATTAGTTTTTATTTAATATATATAATATTTTTAAAAGGTTCATTTAATTTATATTTAAAAATAGATTTTTACTTTAGTAAATAAAAAGGTTGGAAAGGGACATTGGAATTTGATTGGTAACTCAAACTAGTTATTAATCGAATTTAAATAAAGATTCATTCACAACTTAATTATTTTGAAAATGATTTATAACTTGCTTTAATAAAAGGTGATTAAATGAATACTATAAAGTTTAAATAGAATTAAAATTGAATATTCGTTTTGACTTAAATTTGTATTTGAGATTTTATTTAAATATTTATAAAGTAATTTATAAATGACCACGGTGTGAAATAAGCGTTTGGTTGTTAAAGAGACCGAGATCAGATATTATCATACTATCTACCAATACCGAAAACCACTTTAACAACTGTGTACGTGGTGGAGATTCCAGAATGATGAAGGATGGTTTGGCGAACGATTCTGTATGGTATTTACGTAGCCCTGACTCCCATGAGTCAGCATGATATGGCTTAAACAAGAGCCACGCCGGGCCAAGTGAGGTTATTCCTCCTATCAGGTACATTGCTTCGAAACCATATCTGTTGCTTTTGTGATTTGATTTTTGTGTGCACACCTTTGATTTGAAGTGTGTTTCGAGGTGGGCGTTAATAGCTGCTATGCGTTACCACCAGTCCGAATCTGCAAAACGGTAGAATCCTACCCTGGGCATTGCCTTGTCACATGCCTTATCACGCCTTCTACGAGTTTGGTTTGTACCATACCTATGGAGTGCCCTCTGATAGCCCTCCAGTTTACGGAGGAATTACAGTACTGTATAGACTATGCGAATATATAAAAATGTGTTAAGGAAGATATGGGCAACGCATTAATGCTATTTTGCTATTTTACTTTACAGTAGACATCATATATGTAGCGTATTGTACTATGTATGTAGATAGTTTATCAGATCCTTAAAAGATGGAATCCCAACATTCTTTTATGTTATATTGCATTTACTTGACATTTCACTTGAATTTTATTTATCTACATAAGAATGTTAATCCTGATTCGAGTGTTTTGTTTTGCTTTACGCTCGGGTCAGTTTGAGTGTCACACTTTGAGATTCATCCTTTGGAGCTGGAGTTCGTTGGAAGATCTAGCTTATCTATTTCAGCCTTTAGTTTATTCCTAATATTTGAGTTGTATGTTTCAGACTTGTCATTTGCTTTGTACTAGAGACTTCTGTGTATGGGATTTCTTATGTGTTATATTTCAGACTATGTTATTTCTATAGTAGCTTCATAAAATACAATTTATTTATTCCCCTATTTTGTTGTAAACTCTATGCTTTTGATTATGTGATTGATTTATTTACTGTATATGCTAAGTTATGCCAAATAAATATATTTACAATCTGTTATTTTTGGACGATTCAAGTTTGATATGTGGATTATTATCGACTTGAATGGTTCGAAATAGCGGGTCATTACATTTTAAATTTCCGAAACCATTCATAACTAATATCAAAAAATCATACTCACTTCAAAATCATATCGCTTTCGAAATCATATTCACTTTAGAAATCATTATTCCCTTTAAATCATATTCATTTTCAAATCAGAACACGAAATAGGTTAAATCATTGTACCAAAATATTCGCATTTAAATCAATTAAATATAAATCATAACAGTTCCAATTTTAAGAGGTTTGAATATTATAAGTAGTTTATATATATTGGAATACTTATACATTAAAAATAGTGTAGATATTAAAATATATACATTAAAATTTATTTATAAATTTAAAATAATATGTATTAAAATAGTTAATATTTTAAAGATAGGTTGTAGATTGAAATATTTTATATATTAGAAATAGTTTATATATTAAAATAGGTTATATGTCAAAAATAGTTAATGTATTAAAAATTATTGATATATCAAAATGGTTTATGTGAGAAAAATAGTTTGTATGTTAAAAGAGTTTGTATATTAAAATAATTTATATCAAAATACTTTCAAATTAGAATTGTTTCTTCAAGTTTCACAAATCAATTCAAATCAACTTTAGTTCCAAAAATTCAGTTTAAATTAATCTCAATTCAATGATTTCAATTCAAAAGACTAAAGGTTACAATTCAAATTCTCATTAAAAGCCATTTCAATTTATATCGATTACAAATACATGTTTGAACCATAAATTTAAACCACTTCAAATTCTATAGATTTCAAAATTTAAATATTCAAATATTTACAATAACTCGATTTGATAAATTTCATTTATATCTTAAAATTCAACTTTAAGATTTCAATTTAAATTCTTTAAACAATTCATTTAAACCAATTTTAATTTCAACATTTTAAAGCTTGGATTTTGAAAATAATTCAGCTCGTATAAAACTAATTTTATGTCATAATATCATTTAACTGGATTCCAAAATTAAGGATTTAAAATCATTTAATTCAACTAATCCATTGTCCGTATATATTTTTCTACCCTATGCTCAAGTGATAAGGATATATATCATTTCAACCTACAATAATTTAAATTTTCGGATATATTTCATTTCAACCCATATCTCGAATCACAATTTGCAATTCCGTAAAATCGCTTGAGTTTATCATTTCAACCCATAGCGATTTTTCCCTAACCTATAAGATCATTCGGGTATGTTTCATTTCAACCCATAGTGATTTTCCTAACAATAACCAAGGGAACTTGCAGTGTGATAACAACATGTAAAATAAACATAACATCAGGTCATCCAAAATGTCAACAATCAAGCATTCATCACAAACACCATTCAAATCAACCAATAAATCACAATAATTAAATGGTTTTCATTATCAGGCATTTAACTAGAAATTCAATTCTAATATTAATTCAAATGGCAATTAAATTCAATATAAGTACAAACTAAACCTGAACGATAATTTAAATATACCAAACAGCAGTCAATCAATTTTAATCACATTATATACCTAATTTAAATAACATAAGATGGTTTAGTAGTTGTGAATGTGTTAAATCACTCATCTTTTATTTTTAGTCGATTTAAAATCCAAATTAGACCTAAAAATTTAACAGTTTCAGAATGCAGCTAAAATAGTTTGTAATGTCCAAAGTTTCGATACGATCACAACAGTGAAAACTGCGTGTTAATCCAAGCTCGAATGAAGAAGTTATGATAGTTAGAACATATGAAATTAAAATTGAAATAACAAGGGCATTTATGTAATTTTAATTACCTCCTTCTAACCCTAGCATACGTACGCACGAGCTCAAACCCCATAACGACCCGAAATTTTGGATACTTGAAATTGAAATATTTAATTGATTTTAAATATTTAGAAGTTAATTTTAACTTGAATTTCAAATATAACCATTGTTAACGCCAAAATTGGTCATTAACACCCAAATCCAAGCGAAAGCACCAAGTACCAGTCACAACTCACAGACAGAATATATGTAGAGAGTAATAATGTGAAGAACTGTCGAAATTAAAATAAAAGCAGAAAAGAACAATAGATTTATTGTGGTTCGGCTAACTCCGGCCTACGTCCACTCCAGACTTTTCATTTTTATTGCTGTTAGAATCAATTACAGTTACAAACTGATAGAGTAACCTTAGCCTTAAGAAATAGAAAACAAGAGAGCAGAAAGAAGAAGATCCTTTTTTTGAACCCCCACATGTTGTATTTATAGGCAAATCCAGGTAGTTGGGCCTCCTGAGTGGTATAGGCCCATCAAGACCTTTGCTGACCTCCAAGGCCGAACGACCTTCCACTGAACCACATATCTTCAAGGCCAAATGACCTTCCACCGAGCCATGTTCGTCCCAGGCTAAACTACTTCTGTGTTGAACCATCGTTACCGAGCCATCCTGATCGAACCACAATACCCAGCAACCCGACCGAAACACCATACCGAGCGACCCATGCCGAGCCACAATGCCGAGCGACCATGCCGAGCCACAATGTTGAGAAACCTTATTCTCACTTCGATGCCGAACGACCCTCTTCTCACATCGATGCCGAACGACCCTCTTCTCAATTCAATGCCGAATGACCCTCTTCTCACTTCGATGCCGAAAGACTCTCTTTTCATTTCAATGCTGAACGACTCTGTCCTCAATGCAATGCCGAACGACCTTCTTCTTACTTCAATGCCGAACGACCCTGTCCTCACTACAATGTCGAACGACCCAGAGCATCCAAACCGACCCATGCTTCCACATCAACCTACATCTTCCAGTTGTGCCACCTCAACGTGCCGACCCATCTAAATGCGGATCCGCCTACGCCGAGCCGCCTAAAAGACTTGAAGAAACCATCCATACGACTCGAAGCTCGATTCCATATGACTATGTCAAATCCCGGCTGTAAACCCATAACTATTATCCATGCCTGATCGTCCATTCATCCAGTTGATTAAAATCCATCGCATTCTAGTCCTCAACTACCAAGCAATTGATTTAGTTCAACCCGACTGTCCACGGCCTTGCCAAAAAGGCGGGTTAGCAACCATTTATTGAATAATCTAATTATTGAATTTAATGATTGAAAATTGGGTAAAATATTGAATCTGGAGTTTTAAGCTTGTTAAAAATAATTTAAAAGCTTATAAAATTTATATTAATAATACTGAAGATAATAAAAACTTTTAAATCAAATTTAATAGTGATTTGTTCAGTTTTAAAAGTATTTCATTTAAATTGACATTTAAAAATAGCCTTCTAAGACACAGTCTCAGATTTTGACGAAACTAGTTCCATTGGATCCGTAATAGTGTATTATTATCGGATTTCAAATTTCGTAACGTTTGGATTTGTCTTTTGGTCGTACGGAATATAAATGCGCTAAACTTTTTATCGAAAATTCAATATAATAATTGGATGTAAAAAGCTATCTTCTCCATACGATCGAATTAGGACTCGAAACCTTTTCCATTGCGTTCAGAATAGGGGTATAACATTATGAACGTCAAGTGGCACACCTCGATAGGAGGTCAAGATTTTATGCTACGAAATCAAGACGATTTAAATTTAAATAATATATATATAATATGATTGACTTGACAAATTCTTTTACATCAGCCGTTACTTTTCCTTCCCTCAATGCACTGCAACTATCCAACACATTACCTTCTTTTCTATCACTTCTGTCCCTCTTTTCTTTTTAAAAACTCATGCACACATACACACAGTAGAAAATATACCGATCAATAAAGAAAAATTTAAATCACCATCTTTACTTTATGGAAAAATCCAAATGTTGTTTGTAAATTCATAGTTTTCAATTCACTTCGATCTGGTATCGATTTCGATAAGCACGGTCGACGTGGGGGTTTGATCGACTTGGTCGTTGAGGAACTCAGTCGAACTGGGGTTCATGTTCCAGAGCGATTCGTTGCTAAACTCGATCCATGAGGCTGGGATTTGAGCTCGGCAATGCGAGGAGCAGCTCGAGGGGGGGTTTGGCGATGTGCGGTGCCATAGTAAGGGAGGCATGCAAGTATTGTAGCACGAGACGGTGGCAGATCGCGATGCCGTATGTTGCGTCGAACACGAAGGGAGTGGTTTGGGTAGGTGCGGGTTCAAATGTGGAAACGATTAGTGAAGTCGAAAGTGGATTTCAAGAATGGGAGGAGCATGTCGGTGGTGTGCACGTGTTTTTTTTCACGTTCAGGAAGAACAGAGAGGTGAAAGGAAGAAGAAGATGGAAGGGGTGAAGTTTTTGGGCCGGCTTAGAGAATCATGGTAACGGGTTTTACAAAATATAATTAAATTGTTTTTATAAAAATAAATTATCGATAACTTATAAAATGTGTAACTCATGCATACGAGGTCCGATTTGGACGATTCAAGTTGCATTGGAATCATGTTGTCATCATCTTCGAAAAGAAACTGGTTTAGGTAGATTTGGAGATTCTGTTAATTTCAGACCATTTAAAACGCTTCCGGATTCAATTGAAAACAGGACGCGAAAACGACTGAAAACCAAGATGAGTTAATCTCACTCAAATTTGGATTACAGCAGTTTATTTTAAATAGTTAAAATTAATTATTGGATGTTGGGTTGAATTTGATAGTGGTTGTCAATTTAGATGTTATTATATATAGTAGTGTATACATACTGGAGTGATTGATATTCCCGCATTATATAGCGGATGAGACCCTATGCACCCTGCATAATAGTGGATGACCCCATATACCGCGATATCCCCCTCGAAGTGGGATTTTTATTTTTATATTGTGCTAACATATGTGGATGCAGGGAAATAGGTTACAGAGATCCAACTGGATTTCTCAAAAATATTAAAATTATTCACATTCAGTTATATGATTTATTTGAATAATCTGTGATAAATTATATTGGAAATTGAATTTATTGGATGCTATGGTATTACTGGATAAATTTTGGTATTTTAAAATATGACAAATATGAATATTGAAATTTTAAAAGAAAATAAAGTGGAAAATTGAAGGTAAAATAATTATAGTGAAATTTGGGAAAAATTAAAAGTAATGAATTTGAATAATAATAATAATATAATATATAGTTTGATTTAAATTTATATTTAAATAAATTTTGGAATATTGTAAATAGAGACCTTGGAATATTGTAAATAGATTTTGAACAATGAAAATAAATGGGGATTAAATAATAGAACTTAAACGGTATTGTTAAGTATAAGGATTTTATTTTTAAATTCGAGATTTAAATAGTAGGAAGAATTCAAAGGGAAATTTTGAAAATAAAATATGAAATTGTTGTACTAGATCGTTTATAAGATTTTGAAAAGGAAGTGGAATCTGAAATTAGGGGTTTTGGAATATATTTGGAAATTAATTTTAAAATGGAATTTAATTTAGAAAATCTATTTAAAATTGATTAAGTGTTGTGAAAGCAGAGATAAAACAGGAAATGAGACCATGGAGCTTATAAACGAAGTTTATAAATAAAGTAAAGTAAATCATCAGTGGATAATTGGGAATTATAAATTCACGATGGAAATTTTTAAGGAGATGGGTAAGTCGATTTAAAAATAAGTAGTAGTTTTATTTTTGGAAATGTGGAAAGGGGAATTTATAGTAGTAGAACGTAAATCAAACTGGGAGTAAATCGAGAAGGATTTATTAATATTGGGCTGGCTATATGGAAGTTGAAAATATATTTTTCTGAGGAGTTAAGTTAATTTGAAAAGGAAGATTTTAAGTATTAGTTAGAAAATTTAAAAGTGTTTTAAAAGAATGTTTAGAAAATTTATTATTTAGTTGTTTTAAAATTGTAAAAGGAAATATTAATAAGTTAGTTATAGTAGGAATTATTATTTAAAGATTTATCAGTATTATTATTTTAAAGGGATAAACTATTCAATATTAATATTTTTATATAATAACTTTTATTTAAAGTAGTTTTCCTAAAGTTTTACGTGGAAAATTATTATGAAAATTTCATAAGCATTATCTTGAAATCTTTTAAGCAAAGTTTTGGGGAAGTATTGGTATACTAGCATGGCGTAAATCGGAGGTAGTGAGTGCTTGCAGTTAAGTCTTGGATTTCATTGGGATAGAAACGTAACCATTGAGCTGTGATCCATGGTTTGATACCGTTGTACTTTCCAAAAAATTTCTAAAGGTTTTCCAAATATCTTTGAAAGAATAGCTTTAGTGAATTTACTTTACTCGATAAGATAAATGTATATATTGGATAAAGGGATTTATTTTATTAAAATTAAATAAAAAGAGATTTAATGTTTTCAGTGGAAAATGAAGTATGTGGTTGAATTGATTGTTTATTTGATAGTTAAATAACCGACTACCAAATCTGGTCCTAAATACGACTTTGGAAATATCTAGAAGAAGCATGGGATTATATGGTACAGTTATTGTTCAAGGTGCTATACTGCACGTATAAACTCGTTTCGTTCTTTTATGACGATAATAAGGAAATCCGTCCACTAACGGTTAGGGGGTGATCTCCAATCTTATCTTCGTCTGCTTATTTTCTAGAGAACTGGGGTTGAGTTTACCGGTAAATATCGAATGTTGTTTCGAAGAGAGTAGGATTAAATAAGTTATCCGAAAACCACTTCGATCCAATGAGTATGTTTTCGATGTGTAGACAAGAGCATGGAGTTGAAGATGGAGCTGTGAAGTGCAAGGGCTAATCGCTTCTGATATTGAGGGTGATTCCAAAGTAGATGTAGTAGGAATAATACCTTCGGTTTCGTTCAGACCCGTAACGAACTTTTATGGATGAATGCTATCGGTACATTTTCATTGGAGGACAATGAGCATTCTAAGTGGAATTCCTAAAAGGCAATCGTAGCCTCTAGCCTCATCAACCGAGAATGACTGAAAATCAGGGGAGATGCAGCAAGGCTAAGTGGGTAGCAACCAATTAGGGTATGTATTGTACTCTTATGATGTAATGTTATTGATGTATTGTACTCTTATGATGTAATGTATAAAAACAGTTATAGTTCATCTTGTGTAAAGACTAGTTGTTATCTATTATATATTGTTCCGTTGCAATTATGAGATTCTGTGTTGTTATTTTTATTTTTTCTTCTACCTCTTTCTTCTTTCCCTAACGATTTGGTATTTTCGGCATTCGATTGTTTGACATGTAATACAATGGACGTATTGATGTCGACTTTTGGAGGTAGAAAATGTC
Organism: Allium cepa; assembly: GCA_030765085.1. Lineage (NCBI taxonomy): Eukaryota > Viridiplantae > Streptophyta > Magnoliopsida > Asparagales > Amaryllidaceae > Allium > Allium cepa. The sequence continues at coordinate 38,096,460 of CM060935.1, read as the reverse complement.
ATTCATGACATTTGGTATTAGAGCTGAAGATTAAGCGAGAATCTTGGCTCTAGTGGGGATTACTCAGGAGAAATAGGGTTAGCAGCAACCTAGAATGAGTTTGAGTGTATTGATAGATATGAGCACGTATTTATTGGTGAAAATAAAGCTGTTTTATATTGTATTGATTGGTTTGTTGAGCGGCTTATGGCTTCTGGTCAGTACGAGTAATTAACGTTATTGATAGGGATCTCTAAACACTTGAACAGAACAACTCGACAAGCTATTGTTTAAAATGGGGTAAATGAAATAATTTTAGCTTAATTATTTTTATACATATAAAGGGATAATTTTCAAAGATTATTATAGTTATATTTGGTTTTCTTGAAGGCTTGGGAATGATAATATTAAATTTTTATCATTGTTGTTATGGAAATTGAATAAGAAATTGATGTTATAACCAAAGTTAATAAATTAATCCACATACAATAATGGAATTTATAAATATGAGTTATAATTGTGATTTATAATTTGAAAAGGGAAAATATTCCAGAGGAATATCTAAATATAGATTTAAAAGGATTTAAAAGTTGGAAATTTAGGAATTTAAATCCCGTTGGTTTTGGAAATGTTTTTCAAAGTTGGAAAGTAATAGTGATATTATTTGGATGATATTTCTTGAATTGGAAATGAAATCTATTGATATTTGGAGTAAAAATATTTAAAATGTTTTTAAAGGAATAAAAGCACCGACCTCACTTCGGTCGCTAGAAAATAATTTCGGTGATGACTACAGCATCATCGATATTCACTTTTGAGTTTCCAAGAGAGGAATTGCTACCTGAATGTTTTGAATTGAAAGTTGTTTGCGAAACTGATTTGATTAGAAATTCAAAGGAATAATTTGGGATACCACAGGATTTTGGATACAATTGATTTCAAAAATGATTTTGAAATACTTAAGTAATTGTTTAAACTCTGGAGTTTGATCTAAAATGTTTTATGAATTATAAGAATTTGAAATTTGTCTAGAATAAAATTTAACTCAAGAAGAGTTAAATGGAATATAAATAAATTTGAAACTTGTAAAATTTGAAAATTAAATCGAAATGGAAATTAACTTGAACTAAGTTAAATAAGAGGGATTTGGAAATTTAGCCTAAGTTGGACTAAATAAAACAAAGGATTGGAAATAAAATTAGTTAATAAACTAAGTATTTTAAATCGGTAAGCAAATGAATTGGGATTGAATAGTGGAATGGGATCTGACTTGAATCATGTTAAATAATGTGAAGTTGAAGAAAAAAAATAGTTTGAGTTGGACTAAATGAACAAAGTTCTGGGAACAAAATTTATTGAAATTTGGAATGATTTAGAGGATGGAACTAATTGAAGTAATTAGTTAATTAAATATGGAATGGGATCTAATAAGTTGAAACTTATAAAATTTGAGATTTGATTAATTGAATAGAATTAAACTTAATTTAAGTTTAAATAAGAGTGAAGTTGGAAGAAAATATAGCCCAAGTAGGCTAAAAGAAATAAGTTTGAGGATGGAATTTGTTGGAACAAAATATAAAATTAGTGATGAACTAATTAATTGTATTTGTAAGAAAATGGAATTGAAAATTTAGTTTGAATGAAAATGGATATAAACCAAAGTGTTGAAGTGGAAATAAATCTATGAACATTGTATAAAAATGTCATAAACTGACTTAAGAAAATTGAGGGTGAAATTATTAATTAAAATTGGTATGGAAAAATATACTAAGTAGGTATTTGAATGAAGATTAAATAAAAATTATGTAATAGGATAATAGTGAATAAGTGAATGGAAATTAAAATAAATGTCGAAAATCCGAAGGTGTTGAATAAAATGATTTTTGAATTGAAAGATCAGATGTGATTGGTAAATAAGTTGCAGGTAATAAAAAGCAAAAGATAAATTGATGCCTTCGATTTCAGAAGGAAAATATTAAATTTGCCCAACAAAAAGATATGTATTTAAATTGATGTATGAAATTAATGGTTTTATGATTTAGCCACTTGGCTTTTGTTTTCTTTGATGATTTGGGGCCTTAGAAGCAGTTTTGTAGTTTTTCGGATCTAGCCGCGCAAAGGAGATGCTAGCGAAATTCTTCGAAAATTTAACGAGTTAGAAAATTTTTGAAGAAATTTTAATAATTTAAATTTTGGTTTTAAATTATAATTTGGATAATTGAGGGACTAATATTATTTGAAATCTATGGATGAGTCTGGCAAGTTAGTTAGAGTGATAGTGTGTCTTCAATAAAAAATTATTTTGGGAGGTTGTTTGAAACTGTGTGGTTTTGGAAACTGGTTATTGGGTTTTGGACCATTCTTTTACCTAGCAATTTCGAGGACAAAATTCTTGTAAGGGGGAAGGAATGTAACGACTCGGAATTTTGAATATTTGAAATTGGAATATTTAATTTATTTTAAATATTTAGAAGTTAATTTTTAACTTGAATTTGAAATATAACCAATTATTGGATAATCCAATTATTGAATTTAATGATTGGAAATTGGGTAAAATATAGACTCTGGAGTTTTAAGCTTGTTAAAAATAATTTAAAGGCTTATACAATTTATAATAATAATATTGCAGAATAATAATAGATTTTAAATCGAATTTAACAGTGATTTGTTCAGTTTTAAAAATATTTCATTTAATTTGACATTTAAAAATAGCCTTCGGGGGCATAGTATCGGATTTCGACGAAACCAGTTCCGTTGGATCCATAATAGTGTATTTTTATCGGATTTAAATTTCATAACGTTTGGTATTACTGTTTGGTCATACGGGATGTAAACGTGCTAAAATTTTTATCGAAAATTCAATATAATAATTGGGTCCAAAAAGTTATCTTCTCCATACGATCGAATTAGGACGAAACTTTTTCCATTGCGTTTGGAATAGAGGTATAAAATTGTGAACGCCTAGCGGCATGCCTCGATAGGAGATCAAGATTTCAAGCTATGAAATCGAGACGATTTAAATTTATATAATATATGTAATATGATTGATTTGAAAAATTCTTTTACATCAGCCGTTACTTTTCCTTCCCACAAAGCACTATACAACTATCCATCACGTTATCTTCTTTTCTATCACTTCTTTCCCCCTTTCCTTTTTAAAAACTCACGCACACATACATACAGTAGAAAAATATACCGATCAACAAAGAAAAAAATATTAAATCTCCATCTTTACTTCACGGAAAAATCCAAATGCAGTTTGTAAATTCATTGTTTTCAATTGGCTTTGATCTGGTACCGGTCTCGATAGGCACGGTCGACATGGTGGGGTGATCGACTTGGATGTCAAGGAACTTAGTTGAACTAAGGTTCATGTTCCAGAGCGATTCGTTGCTCAACTCAATCGGTGAGGCTAGGATTTGAGCTCGGCATGGCGAGGAGCAGCTCGGGGGAGGGGTGGTTGGGGTGGGGAGTGGGTGTTTGGCGATGTGCAGTGCCATAGAGGGGGCCGCGTGCAAGTACTGTAGCACGAGACGGTGGCGGATCGCGATGTTGTGGGTTGCGTCGAACTCGAAGGGGGTGGTTTGGGTAGGTGCGGGTTCGAATAAGGAAACGATTGGTGAACTCGAAAGTGGATTTCGCAGATGGGAGGAGCATGCAGTGGTGTGCACATTCTTTTTTCGCATGCAGAAAGAACAAAGAGGTGGAAGGGAGAAGAAGATGGAAGGGGTGCTGTTTTTGGGCTAGATCAGAGAACTATTGGTAACGGGTTTTGTAAAATATAATTGAATTGTTTTTATAAATATAAATTATCGATGACTTATAAAATGTGTAACTTATGCATATGAGGTCTGATTTGGATGATTCAAGTTGCGTTAGAATCGTGTTGTCATCATCATCGAAATGTAACTGGTTTGGGTGGATTTGGAGCTTTTGATAATTTCAAACAATTAAAAACGCGTCCGGATTCAATTGAAAATGGAACGCGAAAATGATTAAAAGTCAAGGTGAATTAATCTCACTCAAATTTGGATTACATCAATTTATTTTACACAGTTAATATTAGTTATTGGATGTAGGGTTGAATTTGATAATGGTTATCAGTTTGGATGTTATTATATATATAGTAGTATATATATGTATATTAGAGTGATTGATATTCCTTTATTATATAGCGGATGGGACCCTATACGCACCACATAATAGCGGATGACCCCATATACCGTGATATCCCTCTTGAAGTGGGATAGGTATTTTTATATTGTGCTAACATCTATGGATGTAGGGAAACAGGTTGGAGGGATTCAACTGGATTCCTAAAAAATGTTGAAACTATTTCATATCCAGTTATATGATTTATTTGAATAATCTATGATAGATTATATTGGAAATTGAATTTATTGGATGTTATGGTATTACTGGATAAATTTGGTATTTTAAAATACCACAAATATGAATATTGAAATTTTAAAAGAAAATAAAGGGGAAAATTGAAGGTATAATAATTATAGTGAAATTTGGGAAAAATTAAAAGAGATGAATTTGAAAAAAAATAAAATATAATAGTTTGATTTAAATAATTTTGAAATATTGTAAATAAAGATCTTAGAAAATTGTAAATAGGATTTTTGAATAATGAAAATAAAAGGGGTTTAAATAGTAGAAATTAAACGATATTGTTAAGTATAAACGATTTTATTTTTAAATTCGAGATTTAAATAATTGGAAGAAATCAAAGGGAAATTTTGAAATAAAATATGAAATTGTTGTACTAGATTGTTTATAAGATTTTGAAAAGGAAATGGAATTTGAAATTAGGGGTTTTTGGAATATATTGAGAAATTAATATAAAAATGGAATTTAATTTTGAAAATCGATTAAGTGTTGTGAAAGCAGAGATAAAACGGAAATGAGACCATTGAATTTATAAACGAAGTTCATAAATAAAGTAAAGTAAATCATCGGTGGATAGCAGAGAATTATAAATTCACGATGGAAATTTATAAGGAGATGTGTAAGTCGATTTTAAAATAAATATTAGATTTATTTTTCGAAATGTCGAAAGGGGAATATATGGAATTAGAACGTAAATCAAACTGTGAGTAAATCGAGAAGAATTTATTAATATTGGGCTGGCTACACGGAAGTTGAAAATATATTTTTCTGAGGAGTTAAGTTAATTTAAAAGGGAAATTTTTGAGTATTAATTAGAAAATTTAAAGGTGTTTTAAAAGAATGTTTAGAAAATTTATTACTTAGTTGTTTTAAAATTGTTGAAGGAAATATTTATTAAGTTAATTATAGTAGGAATTATTATTTAAAGATTTATCAGTATTATTATTTTAAAGGGATAAACTATTCAATATTAATATTTATATAGTAACTTTTATTTAAAGTAGTTTGCCTAAAGTTTTACGTGGAAAATTATTATGGAAATTTCATAAGCATTATCTTGAAATATTTGAAACAAAGTTTTAGGGAAGTATTCGTATATTCGCGTGGCCTAAATCGGAGGCAGTGAAAGCCTGTAGTTAAGTCTTGGATTTCTCTGGGATAGAGACGAAACCGTTGAGTTGTGATCCTTGGTTTGTTACCATAGTGGTACTTTCCAAATTTTTTTAAAGGTTTTCCAAATATCTTTGAAAGAATAGCTTTGGTGAATTTGCTTAACTCAATAAGATAAGTATATATATTGGGTAAAGTGATTTATTTCATTAAAATTAAATTAAAAAGAGATTTAACGCTTTCAATGGAAAATGAAGTATTTGGTTGAATTGATTGTTTATTTGATAGTTAAATAACCGACTATCAAATCTGGACCTAAATACGACTTTGGAAATATCTAGAAGAAGCACGGGATCATATGGTACAGTTACCGTTCGAGGTGCTATACTATACGTACAAATTAGTTTCTTTCTTCTGGGACGATGATAAGGAAATCGTCCAATAACGGTTAGGGGGTGATCTATGATCTTATCTTCGTCTGTTTATTTCCTAGAGAACTAGGGTTAGTTTACCGAAAAATATCGAACATTGTTTCGAACAGACCGAGATCAGATAAGTTATCCGAAAACTACTTTGATCCAACCGGTATGTTTTCGATGTGAAAAAAAGAGCATGGGGTCGAAGATGGAGCTTTGAAGAGCAAGGGCTGGTCGCTACTAATCCTGAAAGTGATTCCAAAATGGATGTGGTAGGAATAGTACCTTCGGTTCTGTTTGGACCCAGAACGGACTTGTATGGATGAATGCTATCATTACATTGTTATTGGAGGACAATGTGCATTCTAAGTGAAATTCCTTAAAAGGTAATCGAAGCCTCTAGCCTCATCAACATGGAATGACTGAAAAGTAGGGGAGATGCAGCAAGGCTAAGTGGGTAGCACCCAATTAGGGTATGTTTATCACCTTTCTAGATACCTTCGGATATGGAAAGGGTGGGAACACCCGGTTTGATAGCATATTCGGTCTATCCAGGTCAGGGATAGTCCAGTCTTGTGTAGCAGAGGATCTCGGCATGGTCCTTGGTATGCTATTCTAGATGTGTACTGTGATAGGTGGTACCCCAATGCCTAGTCATTCAGATGGAATCCATTCTCTAATAAGCGATGTACAGTTTTGAATGTGCCCAACTATGCTGAAAGGTGAGATGTAAACATTTCAGCTATTTGAATAAGTATTTGTACTTAGACATTATTATAATATTTGATATGAAATGTTTTGGTTATCGTAAGGTAAAAACCCGTCGTGTTTATTTGTGGCATGTTCTTACGAGATACCTTTGATTTTCAAAGGATTTGATTACTTTAATTATTCAATTTAAGTGTGTTTACTCACGCTGCTTTTCGAGACTGACTCAGATGTTATTTTATTATAATGCTCGGGTCAAATCGAGTATTACAGATTCAGGGTAGGAAGCTATTGTAACGACCTGGTATTTCGAACCATTCGCATCCGCACATATTGGACTTGAATTGCTCAAAATGTCAGATTGTTAATTTATATTTGGCAAACCTCAGCATATACAGTAAATAAATATATCATAGAATCACAAACACGGAGTATTAAAACATTTAGTAAAGGAATAGATAAATAGTAGTTCATGAAGTTACTATAAAACATTAGAGTTTGAAATAAAATACAACAGAATATCTCAAATACAATGATGTCTCGAACACAAACAGATGACATCTCTAAATAATTTAATCAAAAAATCTGAATAGATAAGACAGTTCTTCAAGAAAAGCCCCAATCTCCAAAGGTGAGTCTCAAATGCTGTGACACTCAGTCTTACTCGACCATAAAGCAAAACACAAGACACTCATGTTAGGATTAACATTCTTATATCAGTAAATTCAACTCAAGTGAAATGTCAATTGAAATACAAGTAACTTAAAGGATGTTTGGGATTCCCATCCTCTAAGGGTCCGTGGAGCTATCTACTATGTAGTAATATATGCTATTATAATATGTCTATAGTAAAGTAAACTATTAAAATAGCGTTGGGTGTTACCCTTATCCCTCTTAACACATTTTTATATATTCTCATAGTCTATACAATATCGTAATTCCTCCATAAACTGGAGTACTATCAGAGGGCACTCCATAGGTGTGTACAAATCAAACTCATAGAAGGCGCGATAGGGCATGTGACAAGGCACGCGAGGCAATGCCAGGGTAGATAGACCATTTGCACACCTGGACTGATGGTAACGCATAGCAGCTACTACTGCCCACCTCATGGAATAATCCCAAATCAAAGGGTGCACCCAATCAATCACAAAAGAATTAGAATGGTGTCGAAGAAATGGACCCGATCGGGGAAATAACCCCATTTGGCCCGGTATAGCTCCTGTTTTAACCACATCAAACTGACTCATGCGAGTCAGGGCTACGTAAATACCATATAGAATTGCCACCAAACCATCCTACTTCGCTCTGGAATCTCCACCACGTACACCGTTATAAAGTGGTTTTCAGTATTGGCAGGGAGTATGACAATATTTGATCCCAGTCTCTTTAATAACCAAACGCTTATTTCACACCGTGGTTATTCAATTTCAAATAGTTTATACTTCATAACAAAATATTATATTCATCTCAAAACCATATAAATTCGGTTTCATTATTCACTTTAAATAATATTCATTTCTAGAATCGTAACACTTCAAAATGATAACACTTTCGAAATCGTAGCACTTTTGAAATCATAACACTTTTGAGATCATAATGCTTAAAATCATGACACTTCAACCTTAAACAGTTTAGAAATTTAAAATAGTATATATATTAAAATAGTTATAAATTAAAATATTTTATATATTAAAATAATTTGTATATTAAAATAGTTTATATATAATAAAATAATTTCCTCCAATTTCACAAATTGATTCAAGTCAACCCAAATTCCAAAAAAATTCAATTTAATTCAATCCCAGTTCAATTTTAATTTAAAAGATTAAAGATTCCACTCAAAATCTTCATAAACCAATTAAAATTTCCATTGATTTCAAATCCAAGTTTTGAATTATCATTTCAATTCCAATAAGATTCAAGGTTTCGATATTCAAACATTTCAATATAAGTTTCATTTAGATTTCAATATTTAACTTTAATTTTGTTCAAATTTGAAAATATTCACTTAATCAATTTAGTAACCATTAAATAAAGTCTCAATTTTAAAAAATTTATATTAATATTAAATATTTAGTCTCGGTTTTATTTAAAATTGAGAATATCCACTTAATCGCTTTTTATCAAATCAAGTTATCAACCATATCTTCAAAGATCTAAAATTGAGTAAGTTCAAATCTATTCTTATTTAAATTCAATTATTAACCAATTAAAATTCTAAGTCACTGTAATTTATCTTCACAACCTTTATTATTAAAGTTATAAAATCTATTTTTAAAATATTAATGTAAATTTAAATAAATACTTAAATATATTGTATAATTGTTAAATTCAATTTTATTAAATTAAATCTTATTATTAAGTTTATTTATATTAAATCAATTTTTATATATTTTAAAATAGTAAAATTATAAGAAAAATCTTTAAAATTATATTTTCAAAACTAACTTATAAATTTAAAATTTCCAAAACATATAAAAAAAATAAAAATCTAAAATTTTGACAAATATAAAAATAACATTTATATATTATATTCCAAAAATCAATATTTAACAAAACCCATATATTTCCTTTCAAAACTTTGGAAATCATTTTCAAAATATAGACCAACGATGTCCATATATAATTCTCTATCCTAGGGTCAAGTGATACAGATATTTATCATTTCAATCCGCAATTTAAATATCTACGGGTATATATCATTTCAACCTGTAATCTCAAAATTCAAAATAAATGAAAATCGCTTGGGTTCAACCCATAATGATTTTCCCCTATTCAACAAGATCGTTCGGGTATGTATCATTTCATCTAGTATGGAACTCTAATTTACCAAGGAACTTGCAGAGTGAGAACAATTACAATAAAACATAACGGATCAACAACAGGCGTATATCATCAATAACAAATTAAATAAAATATACACAGCAGGATATAGTGTCATATGTCACAGGTGAACAGTTACAAACAATGGCATATCATATATAGCAATTGTATAATTAAATGTTCAAATTTAACAGCATATTTCACATGCCGTTTCAAGTGAAATCAAATTTACTAAATATAAGAATGTTAATCATGAGTGATTTCTCACCTTTCAAGGCTAGAGAAATTTGACAACGAAGTGGGTTGCGAATCCAAGCACGGATATCCAAAGCGAAGCAAGAGGGATACGAATTCGACTAACAAAGCTGATAAATTGGAATCAATGGAAAAAAATCAAAAATCATTTTTATATAACAGAAATGAAATGTGTATTATTTTTTTATATTCTTTTCTTAAAACAACATTAAATTCGGAAGTCATATTTAAAATAGTGTGTGTGTGTGTGTGTCTATATATTCAAATAAATACTAAATCTAAACACCTATAAATAAAACTCTATATATTTATTTAAAACTCAAACTCTGGTATACTCATATATATATATATATATATATATAAATTAATATATAAACGTATACAAACTCACATGCATATTATATTTAAAACCAATATTTATTATAAAAATCAATATAAAATTACTTCATCATAAACCCAAATAGATCATGTAAAGCTCATTTTTACTTACGTCTCCAAACAACCAGTTATATGTTACTTACATAAACTTACGTATATTAGATACAAATGACATACATACACTGATGTAAACCTTTATATATAATCAACATATTATATTAGATACTACTGGCATAAACTTTATCTCTACTAGCATATATAAATATATATTACTGATATATATCATATATATACACACACACACACGCACACACGTCCACTTTATAAAAACTTACCTTATTATATATAGATTCAAAAGGAAGGAGGAGAGAAGTGCTCGACTGATAGAGCACGAGAGTTTAGATCGAAGGTGGCTAGCACAGACTGTTGACGGCGGAGGTTGGTCAGAGAGGGAGGCGGAAGTGGATGCGGTTACAATGTGGCAAGGCCTGATGACGTGGCGACAGACTTGGCGGTACGAGCTGTAGTGAGGCGAAGGGGTGGATAGGTGGTGACATTCTAGAGGTGGGAGGCTTGTGTCATGTCATCGGAAAACTTGAGGGGCGGACGAGCTTGACGGGGTGGAGACAGCGGTTTTTGGAGAAAATGAAGTGGACGGGTCGGCTCATGTGGAGTCTAGGATGATGGGTGGGATCGGATGCGGGGTAGGTAGAGCCGTACGGAGGAAAAATGAGGGTGGGGAGGTTTCCATAAAGGGGCGGTCATGTGGCTAGAAAATGGAGCGGTCGAAGGCGAAGTCTGACGTTGATCGGAGGTCGGCTGCTGCTCATGGCCACGCGGGTCTGGATGTGGAGGGATCTGGCTTCAGTGGTGGGTGGTGAGAGCACGGGTGATGGAGAGGAGATGTGGGCTCATGGGTTTGGCTGGCTTCATGCAAAAGAAGAAGGGGAAGAATGGGTGGACGGGCAACGAAAATGTGTATTATAATATATATACATATGTAACGACCCAGAATTTTTGTTAATTAAAATTTGAATATTTAATTACTTTTAAATATTAATAAGTGAAACTTTTAAGTCGAATAATTTATTTTTCGAATATTGGATTTAATTGGACAATTAAATCGATAATTTAATAATAGAAATTCCAGAAATAATTGAAAATTGAGTTTAATGTGATTGAAAATAATTTGTAAATTTTTATTTTATCATATTGGAGTTAGAACGATATTTTAGAACTTTTAAAATCAAATTAAAAGTTAATTGTGAAAATTGAATATTTTAATATTTAATTATCGACTGAAAAATAGCCAATTTTTGAACAGTCTCAGAACTGGACGAAACTAGTTCCATTGGATCCGTAATAGTTTGTTATTATCGTATTTTAATTTTTATGTCAATCGGAGTTTTCGTTTGACCGTGGCAGCTCGAAACGCATCGAAATTGTTTTAATATTGATTTGGCGAGTTAAAATAGTCATTTTTCAAACAGTCTCGGATTTCGACGAAACTAGTTTCATCGGATCCGTAATGTGATATTATTGTATGGTTTCAAATTTCGTATCAATTGGATTTACCGTTTGTCCGGTGCAAGCTAAAACGCCTAGAAAATCGTTTAATCGGTTTAATTTTAAATCGATCGTTTATTGTCGTAACTCGCACAGATGACCGAATTAGCCTTCGAAACACGTTCCATTGTGTCCGGAACGCGGGGTAAACCTTAGAAATCGTGTGAGGGAGATGGAAGGAAAGGGTAGCGGCCAAGATTTGGTTGCTGTGAGATCTACGACCAGATATGGATTAGGTTTAGAAATATAAATAAATGTTGTAATTTAGTTTATTATAAATTCGTGTAACTTCAAATTGCTATATCTTTTTCATACAAGGTCGAAAACGCGCGAAACCAATTGCGTTGGAATCGTATCGACGAGCACTACGCTATGGAATTGGATTGGAGTTGATTGGAGCAAGCAAAAATTTTGGATAAAATTAAACGTCCGTTTAATTTTATTCGAAATAAAAGCTGAAAACGAAATTAAAATCAAGGTGAGAACTTCTCACTCAATCGAATCGGTTTTGATTTTTATTTTAAATAGTTAGATTTAAAATTGTTGATATAATGCATGAATGATGATTGTTATCTATTGATTGTTAAAATAGACATTATGCGCCGTTAGTAAGCGGATGTTATTTATTAAAAACATATACCGCGAATATTTCATAAACAGTGAAATTGGTATTATTTATGTACTTGGAGTTGATTTTCCCGCATTGTATAGCGGATGAGACCCTATTGCGCCGCCTATTAAGCGGATAATATTTTATAAATCCCATATACCGCGATAATTCCATACTGGAATGGAATTGGTACTGTGCTAATATTTGTGGATGCAGGGAAACAGGTTGGAGGGATCCAACTGGATTTCTCAACTGTATTGATTTATTTACAGATATTGTGATATTTGTTGATTATCATATCGATATATGATATTTGGATGTCGTGATTGACTATTTGGCGTTGTTGCATTATCGGATCCATTTTTGAAGTTTTAAAGTAATGATTTAGATTTTAAAAGAATTTTTAAAGCGATTTTTTTTAAAGTATACGTTTTATTAAACTTTTGAATTGATTCATTTTAAATAAATAAACATTATTATTGTTATAAAAGTTACGATTTTTGGAAAATAATACTTAAGAATGATTTTGAAGATATATAAGCCTTAAATAAAGATTTGTAAGTTATTAAAGGATTGGTTTATTTGAATTGGTATTTTTGAATTATTATAAACAATTTATATAAAAGATGTATAAAATTGATATTTATAAATTAAAATATAGAAATTATAAAACGAGCTTTTATAAGTGTTAAAATAAAGTTTGTACCTAGATTTATAAGTAAATAAGAATTTAGATTTATAAATTGATGTTGATATAAAAGAATGGATTTGGGAATAAATGGTTTATAAGTAATTTACTTATAAACCGAATTTCGACATGTAAATGAAATTTATAGACATAGTTTATAAATTCGAAATCAATTGAATTTGATAAATTGAATATAGAAGTTTATGAAAGGTAATTTATTCGCGATTTTGGATAGCGAATAAATTCTTGAAATAAAACGTGTTGTAAATATTGAAATTGGGTTAGTGAAGTATATTCACGATTTTGGACAGTGAATATATTATTAAGTAAAATGGATATGTTTTAGGAAAGCGATATTATTAAAAGAAGTTGATTATTTTAACGACGTTTTAAAATGCATTAAATATCGAAACCATAGATTTCAACATTCATTGTTGAAATAGACGTTTCCGAGAAATAGAAGGAAATGATGGACTATAACACAGTTGTTATAGTGAATGGTTTCCGAAAGGAAATGATTTATATAGTATTGGGATTTATATATCTATTTTAATTTTGAATCCCTATACTAGTGATTTTGGATCGTCGTAACGGTGTTTTACGCAACATTCATTTTGGCCCAAATAAATGTGTTTAAGAGAATGATTTCTTAAAGAATGAAATATATACTTAATTTCGATTTAAGTATATTGGATATTTTCCAAGTGTTGAAAATAAATGGGTTTGTGAATTACTTGTTATTAAATAAGTATGGAAATGTTTTCCAATATGAAGTGAATGTTTTGGGATTTTATCTTTTAAAGATAAATTGAAAATGAATATTAGAAGTCGATTAGAAAATCGTATATTCATAGATATTTTGGAAATGTAAATTCACTATGGAATTTATACATGAAAAGGGGAATTTATTTAAAAATAAACATCGATTTATTTTTGAAGTGTGGGAATTAATTTACGGATTTGGAACGTAAATATAAAGTAAATCGATAAGGATTTATTTAATTGGTTTAAATAAACCATGTTGAAATGGAAGTATTTCGCATAAGGAAAATGATTGGAATTTGTTTTCAAAAGTGATAAAGGTGAAAAGTGATTTGAAAATTTGTTTTCAAATGGTTGAAGTGAGGAAAATATATATCTAGTAAAGATATTTTGGAAAGTAAATAATTTGGGAAATTATTTGGAATCTGGTGATGTTGTGCATCTTTATTGATAGTTAAATAACCGACTATCGATATTTACCTTTAAATAGGTATTTGTTGTGATTGCTTGAATTTGAATGCCACACTTATTTTTAAAATAAGCGCGCACTATTCGGGTTAGCCGGGAAAGGACCTTGGGGTCGTATAACCCATTCTGAATGTGTGATACGTCGTTATGAATTGCATTTGATGACCGGTGTTGAAGACCGGATATTTTCGAAAATGGAAGGATTACCGTTGAGTTACTCTGCATCGGCTGATCTCCGATATAGAGGTTTTATCACCCTTAGTGACGGGAAGTCCAAACGTGATTAGTGAATATCCGGATTGCAAGGACTTCTTTGTAAGTGCCTTCGGTTCTGTTCGAGCCTGGAACAGACTTGTATGGATTGCACTGACATTACAAATTGAGATATAAAGCTGATTTCTTTCAAATATATTTCTGTTGGTGGCGGAGAATTTATTCTCTTAGCTTAACAACCTTCTCTGAGACGTACGAGCTCAGAGGTTATGTAGTTGAAGGTTATTAGTGATATACTCCCAATTTGGTAATGTGACATGCTGAGTGTTGCTGTGAAATGATCATTGTTTGATCATTTGTGATATGATCATTTGTTTGATCATTTATCTTGGTGATCATTACTTTGATCATTTGTTGACCTAAAGCACAACTTTTGTATAAAGCATGGCTTTGTGGATGAGACTTCGTCGGACCTCACACCCCGAAAATGGTCAAAACAGGAAGGATGCGGCAAGGTTATTAGGGGGTAGCGCCCGTTTAGTGTATGTCATTCCTTCTGGATAGAGGTGGTATCATGGTATGGAGCCCAGATATTTAACCTATGTAGTTGCTGCAAATTTTGTGGTTGTTGGAAATCGAGGATCCTCGGATAGATCGATTACGATCGGGGGATGACATATTCGTGTCAGTAGTTACCCAGTTAGGGGTGACCCGGCCTTGTGTTGGCAAAGATCCGGTTTGGTTCTTGGGACGTCATTTCAGAGGCGTTTCCATGTGGCAATGGGAAGTTCCTTGGCCTGACCATTTGTTGGAAATCCAAAGAAACAATACGATCTTGTACGGTTTTAGTTGTATAACCTGCCATAGAATGTGGCGGTAACCTGCTATTGAACATGGTAGCTATAGTAGGCATACGATAATGGTCGTATGTTGGCTAAGATTTATATCTTTATTTTCGAAATGAATTTTGCCTACACTATGCACTAGTAATAATATCAAATGTTTCTTTTTAATGCGTATCAAGCATCTTTGACTATCATAAGGAGAAATCTCCTCCGATTCTGCGTTTGCATTGTGTGTGTGTGCGGGAGGCCTTATGGTAGTCTCATTTTTAAAAGCATTGCGAATTGAATTTAAAAATATTCCTCTATTTTGATTTTAAAGATAAATAAACTGTTTTAGTTCTCACACCAGTCACATGACTGACTCAGAGTTTATTATTTTCCTTCCTAAACTCTGGGTGCCCACCAATTTCCACACGGACAGTCAGGAGTAAGGTTTATCAGGATATTCTGGAATTCAGGAGTTGCAGGAGGCAAGCTGGATGGCATGACGTATTCACTAGTATATAGTATTTCTTTTCCGCTGTTTGTTTGTTGTTGTACACTCTGATGATGTAATGTAATGTAATATGATGAAATGTAATAACTGATATAGTTCTTTATTTAAAGATTATTCATTTATCTATTATATTTGTTCCGCTGCGAATTGTGAGATTCTGATGTTGTTCTGTTATTTCTTTCTGTTCTATTCTATCTTTTTTCTGTCTTCTTCTACCTTTTTCTTCTTCTTTAACCCTAATGGTTCGATTTTTCTGCTTTCGATTGCTCGGCAGTTGGTACAGTGGACGTATTGATGTCGGTTTTCGTGAACGAAAAATCGCGATCGTTACAATATATATATAATTTCTTTCATATTATTTTCTCAAATCTATAAAAGAGTAGCAGGTTTCAAAGCGAAATAAATACGAGCATGTTTCAAGGCAAAAGATAGAGCAACAGTTTCAAATAAATATATACGTTACAGCTTGCAACTGAAAGAGACGTGTCTCTTCACATCGTATGCATATTTATATATATTTTAAACGACGTGAATATCAAAGGGCAAGAGTTGAATTCAGTAATTATTAATGAAAACAACTATTTAGTTGTCCGAAGGACAATCAAAAGACACCGGGAAACAAAAGAACACGAACGGGTAACGATATGGCGAACCGTCCAGCAGTTTTCGTCGCGTGCCGGACACCGAAACACATGAATGAATACACAACGGAGATCAGCCCGACAAGATGGGCAGAATGGCACACAGATATCATCGATACGATCGTTCTATCAAAAAGTGGATATTTTGCTGCCAAACTTCTGCAAATCCACCGAAAATAAGATAAATGGAGGTACAATAGTCAAATTTTAGCGAAACAAAATATGACGTCTAATTCAGAAAATAATCTACATTTTTATTATAAAAAATATTCAGGTTTCAAAAATGTTTATTTACATCATTCTTTTACTGATTTAAACTGAAATAAAATTACATAATAAAACCGATTTCCAAATTTTTGGATGAAAACTTACCATTTGCTATGTTTGAATAGACGCATACCAAATATCAAATTTCCATTTCAAAATTTAAGTGTTTTGAATTTCATAAAAAATTAATTAATTACGTTATAAAACCATTAAAATTTTACGGGTCCTTACACTCTCCCCTACTCAGAACTTTTCGTTCTTGAAAAGGAACGAGATAGAAGAATAGAGACCACCAGAAGATAAGATATATTTGAAATAGATAGTATTAGATACAACGGTTAATTTTAAATCCATACAAATTTTATTTATTTTAAAATTGATTGATTTTCAATAAATTAGGTTTCAATCCATTTTATTTAAATTAAAATATTCATGTTTATTCATATTTCATTGATTTTAAATTTAGGTTATAGCAACATCCCAAAATTTTGAATTTAAATTTGGTAACTTTTTTAAACTTTTATAAATTAATTTGAAAAGTTTTAAAACAATAAAATATTATTAATATTAAGTATTACAAACATATATGATATAAATAAAGTATTTGGTAGTTTAAGTTTTAAGTAAATAATAATAATAATAATAATAATAATAATGTATGCATGTGAATATATTAAATTCTAACAACATATTAAATATAAAACTTCATTTAGTTTTCAAAGTAATAAGATTAAACAAAAAAATGAGATCAGGCTGTAAACAAAAGGTATGAAAGAAGATAAAAAAACAAAATGTATGTACTTGAGAGTATGCAAGAAGATAAGAAGATAATAAGAAAAATAATGTATGCAAGAAAGAAACCTGTTAGCAAATCTAAGTAAAATAAAAAAAAAGATTACATGTAGACTCAGATGGAAACATTGCATTAAATGCCATTTCTTCTCAGCACAAATACAAATCATCTCAGCCGAAAAAACTTTGCTTAGCCTCCAAATGAAAAAGAAAAATCTCTCTGACCAAATATAAAAAATCCT
This sequence comes from Allium cepa, assembly GCA_030765085.1. Taxonomy (NCBI): domain Eukaryota; kingdom Viridiplantae; phylum Streptophyta; class Magnoliopsida; order Asparagales; family Amaryllidaceae; genus Allium; species Allium cepa. The sequence continues at coordinate 38,078,803 of CM060935.1, read as the reverse complement.
GTACCTGCATATACATCAGCCTGTACACAATCTTTTATATATACACATCCTTTTATTCTATTTCGATCATCAAAAACATAGCAAAACCTGAAGGAAAAATATATAAACATCATTATCTTATCAAACTCAAATATCACTCAAGATCAAAACAGAAAAGAAATTAAACTGCAGATTTCAAAGACAAAATAAGGTGCTCTTTGTTTCAAGAAATATATTTCAGGCGAGTAACATTCTTTTTAAAAATTAAAGTATGAACCTGTTTTGGATATATCTTTGAATAAGTATGGTTGTACCTATATATGCATATATGAATTCTTTGTGAATGATGTTTTGTGTGCAGTCTATTTATAATTTCTTCTGTTCTTGTTTTCTTCAAACCCAGACTTACAAAATAAATCTATATCTCTAGATTTACTCACTGATAGAACATGGAATATAAACAAAAGAAGTTTGTTTGATCATGAACTAGGTTTTAAAATTTTATTTAAGTTAAAACAACTTGGGTTGTCTTTGGAAATTTCAAGAACTGAGCAAAGCTTTAGTTTAGTCAAATTTCGAACATTTTAATTCGGGAATACAGGTATGTAACTTGAATTCGTATACTTTAATATGATTTTTAAAACTTGAATCGTAATTTTTAAATGAGGGATGAGTGAGCAGTTCGAATTTGTTCAAATTTCATTGTTTTGGTCATTTCTGGTGATCTCGGTGTTGAGGGAGGTCGGAGTTCTTTAAGATGGTAGTGGAGTGATCGGGGGTCCTAGGAAAAATACTGGTTGGGCTTGCAGGTGAACGTGGTGGCGACGGTGATGAATTCTAGTTTGTAGCCCAAATTTTTGTGAGGTCGAGATCTTCGATTCGTTCGCCGTCTTGGATTGACCGAGTGTTTCGTGGCTTTGGGAGATGGTGAAAGGGTTGACGACGAAGTGATGACCGAAGTTTCGTGTATTCATGTAGCGACCCGACTTTCTAACACCAGAAAATCGCATCACTATTTAAGAGAGAAAGGGATAGAAGAAGAAAAGAAAGAGAAAAAAGATCAACAACACATCAGAAATCTCACAGCGGAACGAATGAAATATAATATGTAACATATACATAGTATTATACACATCAGTGTTCACAACTATACATCTCAATTTAGACAGTTATAACATTTCTGTCTAATATACAATCCAAGAACAACTATACAGAATAACACACAGCAGAAACTCTATCTGTATATCTAGACGCTGAAGGCTCCTACTCCAAAGCTCCTCCAGAATTCGTCAAGGATAACCTGAATCACTTGACTACTCATACATAATATGAATACCCTAGAGTTTAAATAAACAGAAAATAAACACTCGGGTCAGACAGGGGTCTGGTGTGAGTAAACGGTTTAAAGATTGCTTAACTTTATAAAATCCTTTGAAAGAAAGGGTATCACGTAGGACTTCCCACACATAAACATGGAAAAGTTTTTACCTTACGCTAACCAAAACATTTGATAGGAAATCCAGTGATATTATAATAGTGTCTAGGGTTTTCAAGTAAATAAGAAATAGCCAAAATTGTTACATGATTAAATTCCAGCTACTAGCCACAAAAGTGGGTAATACAAACAAAACCGTAGGATCTCGTAGGAAGAATGGGTTTCCAACCGTGGCAGGGCTACTGGGGTACCGCCCGTCATAGTACGTGGCCTAGATCAACGTATCGAGGAGCCACCCTAACTCCCCTGCAACACAAGGCTGGAACCGTTCCTTACTGAACAGCTCCGAACAAGACAACCCCGGCAGTTGTTGCAATCAATTGCCCCACACAACCGAATAAAAAGGGACTTCTAGACAGGGGTAAATCTCGCTCTCCAGTGGGAGCTACCCACGAAGCCTTGCTGCACCTCCCCTGTTTTAGCCATTCCCGGTTGATGAGGCTTGAGGCTGCGATTACCTTTGTAGGACACATTTATCTTAGAATGCTCATCGTCCACCTGACGATGTTCTGAAAGCATCCTATCCATACAAGTCCGTTTCGGGTTCGAATGGAACCGAAGGCACTATCTCGTTGCACTCATTTTGGAATCACCCTCAGAGTCAACGACTATAGCTCTTGCACTCTGAATCACCATCTCAAACCTATAAGTACTATTCTGTCAAACTCATTACGGCATCACCCACAGAGTTATACTGACGTATAGTTCTTACACCTCGAGTCTTCACTTGCACTCCACTTGGATTCACGACCTAACGTTTATTTTGGATCGGTGTGGTTTTCGGATATCCAAATATGGAAACCCGATCCCGGTCTCACCGTATCCAATCGCCATTTTAATGTCCAAGTTGTACTTAAGGGATTTAAATAGCAGATATTCAGAATATCATTTAACATAAATGGATGATTCATAACACAGATAGATAATCCATTATTATCACATTCATCCATACATATCACAAAGCAGCATATATATCACATTTCAGATATATCACAATCATATCATCACATATCAACCAATGACACACGATATCATCCAATATCATTACTTCATCCAAAGATACTTATCAACCAATCATCCATCATCCATAATAGGTTTAATCCGAACTTAATTAATTTAATTCATCCTTAATTAAATTAATTCTTATTTAATCACTTGGATTATCATCAATCCATCTTACCATTCATTAATTAATTCCAAATTAATTAATAAACATCACTTAATTATTTATCTTAATTAATCTCCCTTGATTAATTATTACTTAATTACCTTAAGTAATTATTCCTTAATTACAATATTAATTAATCATCTTGATTAATTACTTTTTAGTTATCCAAGTAATTATCTTCTTAATTACCTTTAAAATTAATCACACTTGATTAATAATTATTTAATTACCTTGATAATTATCCCTTAATTATCGTTTAATTAATCACACCAGATTAATCACCTTTTTAGTAATTAATCATAGTTGATTAATTACTTTTAATTACATTTACATGATTAATTACTTTTAATTAATCACCTTTGATTAATTACCTTTAATTACATTTAGTAATTAAAACTTAATTATAAATTAATTATCCTTAAATTATTTATTTACATTAATTAATGATTACTTCATTAATTAAATTTCTTTTTAATTAATTACTTTAATAAGTAATTAATCACATAATTAAATACTCTTAATCCTTTTATTAATTAACCATTAATTAAATAATTTAAACCTTTAATTAATTTTATTAATTAATTCTTTAATTAATAACTCAAGTGTTTAATCCTTAATCAAATCCACTAAATTACTTTTATAAGTAATTATCTTTTACTTAATTACTTCTAGTAATTAACCACTTAATTACTTTACCCGGTAATTATACTTAATCAACTCCAAAGTGATTATCTTTAAATTAATCACTAATTAACTACTTAATTAATTACTTTACTTAATCATTTAAATTTAATTAAATGATTCTTAAATTCTTATATTATAAAATTCTTAATTAAGAAAACATCATCTTAATTGAATCATTTATATTAACCAATAACACTTGATAATTGATAATAATTGAATTATCTCAATTATTCTCACAATTATTTATCTTTAAATAAATCAAAATTCTAGTTTACATAAGTTAAATCTTTATTATAATTGATTATCGAATTCTTAATCTTTAAACTTATTTAAAATAAATTATATTTGAAATCAATTAAAATTAAAATAATTTTAAACATTCAAATAAAAAAATTTTGAACTCCTTCAAGGTTATTAAATAAAATTTTAATACAAACCTATTATTAAAATCCACTTATTTATTTTTAAAACTTTTATATTTCAAAATATAAGAACTTAACTTTAAACAAATTTAGTTATATAATTAAACTTGTTTAACTTTTAGTTTAAATTTTTTTATTTTCACAATCAAGTCTTCTTTTGGGTTCAAAATCCTAAAAAAAAAAATACTGTTAAATTTTAACTGCCCTGAATACAAACTACTCAACAAACTCGAGCCGATCTCGAGAAACCAAGCAAAAAACTCGAGGATTCCCCTACCCTATGCCTGCTTCGAGCCAGAACTACAACTCCCGAGTTATGCTACGAGCACGAACCCCTCCTTCTCCAATTCAAAACCAAACATCATCTGATACCCACAATCGTGCACGTTAACGTGCACGACGTCGCTGGACGTCGACGAACTCCACGCTTGACTCCATACCTCACTTTCGACCACGTCAACCTCTCGCGCAACCCAGAAAATCTGATACGATCGAGAATCGAAATTTGCCCCTCAACCCAAACTGCCTGAACCCAATATCAACAAAAAATTGATTGCCGATGGCGATCCATGCCACGATACGCCACGTCCTCCTCCCCAAAGCCACGTCTCGCTCCCCAGCATATCCAAAACCATATGCGGTCATCCCCGGTGGCATCACGACGTTGCGAGACCTAAATGAATGTCGTCGGCTGAAACAGGTAACAAAACCCTACTCGATTGAATACTGACCAACTTGATCATCAATAAAATACACAATTATTTTTCTGATGATCACCGTTGTCCCCTCCACCTTCGTGCTCAACCGAGTTGCCCAGTTCGTCGCCGTTCACCCTGAATCGGCCAAAAACCCCAAAAAATAGAATTCAAAAATTCTCTTTAATTACTGATCTAAAAATCATGGTACAAGCCTTAAAAATCTTAATTTCCTAAATATCCATTATAAAAACCTATAATTATTTTTAGGAGAAAGATTACGTGATATTTAACAACTTTCATTCTCACAATATAAGCAAATTCAAATTCAACTTTGAATTATTGATTTTACTATGAAATTGAAAACTTGTTATAGTACACAGAACATACTTTATGTTTACAGGCATCTCAAAATCATCATTCACCAACATGCATCAATTAAATTCAAGAATCCAGACACATCAACAAGATTTCAACACAAGATCAAGAGAAAATTTAGAATCAAAAGCTGTTTTTAAAATTCCTTTTACTCACCTCAAAGAACAGAGAGCAGTGGAAAGAAAATTGATTTGCTTTCCAGGTTCTATAATTTCCATCAGCTCTTTCAAATTTTCTTGCATGTTGAAAACAAATCTGTTGTTGCTGTTGAATCTAATTTTGCATGTTGATTAATTATCTTGTCTGCTTGTACTTGAACATGAACTTGCATTTGCCTCTGTCTGAATTTGCTTTTCATCCTCTTGTTTCAGATTGAAATCCAGGTTTTATTTTTTTTCCAGATTTTACTTCCTTTGATCATTTGTTTTTGTATTGTAATTTTGTTGAGAATGAAGAAAGAATTTGCTAAAAATAAAACTCCTCTTTTTCTTCGCAATTTTAATTTTAAATTTAATTATTAAAAGAATTTGACATTTGTCCCTTGGATGCTTTAATTTCCTTACACCTAAGCTTATATGCTTACAAGTGTTTTTAACATGTATTATAATGTTTACAAGTGTTGTTTTAATGTTTAATTAATGTTTTATAAATGTTACTTTCCTATTTATAATTTATTTAAGTTATATATATGTAAGTAATTATGTAATATTAAGTATTTATCTTTTTAATAAACAAATTTTAGATTGTAATAAATACAAAAGCAAATTCATGTGAACATTTATTGACAATAACTTATATTTTGATTCAATTCTATATAACATGTGTTTATAAATTTGAGAAATTAAATTTAACTCCTTATATAAAAAATTTAAAACGATTTTATCTTATGATAAAATTAAAATGAAAGAATATCAAAAATAATTGAAAGTGAACTTCAAATTTTATTCTTATTTAAAACAAAAGCTAAAATATATGTTTATAAAATAAGAAATTAACTTTGTTATTAAAATTTAAAATTTCAAATATCATTTCAAAGGCATTAAATCAAATTAACCTTTCAAATTGCAAAATATATATATATATATTAAAGTTTGAAAACTTTTATTAAATTCAAATCAATATAATTCCTTTTTCAAATATATACAAATACATATACACATTTCAAATACAAAAACATTTTAACATTATATTTGATAATTACTGTATTAAATCTTAAAACAAATTTCAAATCACAATATATATATTCATATATATTATAATTTGAGTAGATAGCTTTTATTACTTAAAAACTTCCTATTTACAAGATATATCAATACATATATATTATAAATAGAAAATATTCTGATTAGCCTTTGAAAAATAAATCTTACCAATATTAAATTGCCAAAATAAATATTCCCAAATTAAAATATTATAAATTTTCAAAAGAATTAAACTTGCCAAATTTTATTTTGTTAAGAAAATTGTTGATAGATATTAACAAATTATTATTATTAGCCATTAAAAGAATTTTAACTTATTAATTTATAATGTAAAATGATCAAATCCATTTAATTATTAACAAAGATTATTAAATTGATATTGCTCAAAATTCCGGGTCATCGCATTCCTCCCCCTTAAAAGAATTTCATCCCCGAAATTTAAAAGAAAAGATAATTTTATAACCCAGCAAAAGAATTTAAATTTTGAAACAGCAATCACACAATCAATCATAGCAACCCATTTAAACAAACAATTTTATCTATCCAGATAAAATTCTAAATAGAACTTCCTAATATTATCTAGAGTTTCCAGGTTCCTATACTGGAATACTCGCTCTACAGAATCTTAACTAACTATATTACTATAACCAAGAACTCCCTCATCTGATCCTATAAATCTGAACAAGATATCAGACTAAACTCAAAATCAGCTCAACTACCAAATCCTTCTGAACTGCTGATTCTATCACTCGATGAATCATACACATATTTCTCAGAAATATGTGAAATACAATGAATTCCAGCTATCCGAACTGGCAATTCAATCTTGTAGATCAAAATCTAATCTCTAGAGAACACAGGAAAAATCAAAATACTTCCGAAGCTAGCCCTCTAGTTTTACCCAGTCTTATAGTTCTATTGAACGGATAAAACTAAAGTAATATCCAAATTTCAATTCCACATTCAAAATTTCCTCAATTCTTAACTGCATAACTCTTCTGATGATCCTAAGTCACCTCCAATATTCCTGATCAGCTTAACTCTTGTTGATTGCTTCATGAAACAAACAGGACTAAAATCAAACCAATACTGATCCTACTCAACAAAATGGCTTTCCCAAAAATTTGTTGAAATCCAATACACAACTCTACTCCACAAGCATCAATGGACTTCAAACCTTCATCTCTTATCTGGAATAGCCAAACAGTTGCACCTTACAGCCTTACCTTTCAAATCCAGAAAATTTCTTCATACTTGAATTCCCTATAGAAATCCTTTAATCCAAGAAAACTGCAACTCCCAGTTGCTCCCATACTAGAATAACTGCTATCACACTTTCGTTGCACAACTCTGATCTACAGTAGATGAGAATGCTATCGAAGAACTCGAGCACAAACTTTCCCCATACACTGTTTATCCAATCCATAAAATCTTAGTGACCATTCCACTTGGTCAAAACATCTCAGCAGAATCTCAACTTAGAATAAGATGATCAATTCACTCTCAAAGAATCCTGAGCTGCCTCACCAACTCTTCTCGCTCCAAGAGTCATCCCTCTATATGGTTGAACCATCCGTATTACTCCTGGAATCCAAGTCGATAAGGAACTTAATCTTCGATTCGGGTAAACTTCTATTTTCCTCAAAAACATCTGAAAAAATCTCTGACTACCTTCATAGCTTTCACCTCCAGTTGAGATACCTCAATCTCAGACCAAAGAATACTCAAAGATCTCCAAATTAATCGCAAGTCACTTTTGCGATCTTACTCAGTTCTGATTCCAAAGAACTATCTCCACCCACTAGAACAACTTTTCCTAATCGAGATCAATCTTTCCAGAATGGCTCACCTACCAGAAAAACTGATAGATCACTTCCAACAGATATCCTGCTCAGCTGAGCTTTCCGAAGAAAAGGATAAACCTTCACTATCTGTCTGGTCTGCTGATAGTAGAATCCCAAAGATTTCTGAGTCATCGAAGAAACGGATCCATGCTGCTGCTTCCAAACTTCACTTCAATGATACTGCTAAGCCAAAAGATCATCCTTAACCACAAGTTTCTTGAAACTCAAAACTATCACCCAATTCCACTAAAAGATCCTTGAGACAAGTAGACATCTCCTCAAGAACTCGGCTCCAAACCAAACACCAACCACTTGTTCCTCTTAAGGAAAACAAATGAGACCATGTCCGAAATGAAGTAACTCATCGACCTTAGTCTCATATTTCAATATAGATAAGACACCCTTACTTGAGATCCAGAAAATCTCTAAACATCCGAATCTTCCCTGCAGTAGACATCACTATTCCTTCATCACCCCCTAAATCTTGCTCCAAAAGAACATCTTCAGAACCATCTATGGATACTGCATCTCGTCACACAGCTATTCCTTCCTGAAGCTATCAAGATACCACCACCTGCTTCTACTCAGCTGATAGATTCAACTCTTCGAAATCCCGCTCACTCGAGAGCAAGAGCAAAACAACCTCACACTTTTAGAATATACACTAATTCTTGAAAAAGACTTCCTCTGGGATCAATGAGATCCTTTCACCAATCCACAAAACTTATTAGAGATGGTATTAGGTCTACAATCTCGACAAACACCTCCAACCACAACATATGAGCCTCTACCATTAGTGGTAGTCGTGTTCCACACACACCTACCTTATCTACCTTTATAACCTATGTTGGAAAATACGAACAGATAACCCAACAGATTAGGTATATATATATATATATATATATATATATATATATTTACAAGTACGATCTCTCAAGATAGACACCACTCCAGAGCCTAGGTATTCACTCAACCTAATGCTCTGATACCAACTGTGGCGACCCGACTTTCTAACACCCGAAAATCGCATCACTATTTAAGAGAGAAAGGGATAGAAGAAGAAAAGAAAGAGAAGAAAGATCAACAACACATCAGAAATCTCACAGCGGAACGAATGAAATATAGTATGTAACATATAAATAGTATCATATACATCAGAGTTCACAACTATACATCTCAATTTAGACAGTTATAACATTTCTGTCTAATATACAATCCAAGAACAACTATACAGAATAACACACAGCGGAAACTCTATCTATATATCTACACGTTGAAGCCTCCTGCTCCAAAGCTCCTCCAAAATTCGTCAAGGATAACCTGAATCACTTGACTACTCATACATAATATGAGTACCCAAGAGTTTAATAAAACAAAAAATAAACACTCGGGTCAGACAGGGGTCTGGTGTGAGTAAACGGTTTAAAGACTGCTTAACTTTAGAAAATCCTTTGAAAGAAAGGGTATCACGTAAGACTTCCCACACATAAACATGGAAAAGTTTTTACCTTACGCTAACCAAAACATTTGATAGGAAATCCAGTGATATTATAACAGTGTCTAGGGTTTTCAAGTAAATAAGAAATAGCCGAAATTGTTACATTATTAAATTCCAGCCACTAGCCACAAAAGTGGGTAATACAAACAAAACCGTAGGTTCTCGGAGGAAGAATGGGTTTCCAACAATGGCAGGGCTACTGGGGTACCGCCTGTCACAGTACATGGCCTAGATCAACGTACCGAGGAGCCACCCTAACTCCCCTGCAACACAAGGCTGGAACCGTTCCTTACTGAACAGCTCCGAAAAAGACAACCCCGGCAGTTGTTGCAATCAACCGCCCCACACAGCCGAATAAAAAGGGACTTCTAGACAGGGGTAAGTCTCGCTCTCCAGTGGGAGCTACCCACGAAGCCTTGCTGCACCTCCCCTGTTTTATCCATTCCCGGTTGATGAGGCTTGAGGCTGCGATTACCTTTGTAGGACACATTTATCTTAGAATGCTTATCGTCCACCTGACGATGTTCTGAAAGCATTCTATCCATACAAGTCCGTTCCGGTTTCGAACGGAACCGAAGGCACTATCTCGTTGCACTCATTTTGGAATCACCCTCAGAGTCAACGACCATAGCTCTTGCACTCTGAATCACCATCTCGAACCTATAAGTACTATTCCGTCAAACTCATTATGGCATCACCCACAGAGTTATACTGACGTATAGTTCTTACACCTCGAGTCTTCACTTGCACTCCACTTAGATTCACGACCTAACGTTTATTTTGGATCGGTGTGGTTTTCGGATATCCAAATATGAAAACCCGATCCCGGTCTCACCGAATCCAAATGCCATTTTAATGTCCAAGTTGTACTTAAGGGATTCAAACAGCAGATATTCAGAATATCGTTTAACATAAATGGATGATTCATAACACAGATAGATAATCCATTATTATCACATTCATCCATACATATCACAAAGAAGCATATATATCACATCACAGATATATCACATTCATATCATCACATATCAACCAATGACATACGATATCATCCAATATTATTACTTCATCCAATGATACTTATCAACCAATCATCCATAACAGGTTTAATCCAAACTTAATTAATTTAATTCATCCTTAATTAAATTAATTCTTATTTAATCACTTGGATTATCATCAATCCATCTTACCATTCATTAATTAATTCCAAATTAATTAATAAACATCACTTAATTATTTATCTTAATTAATCTCCCTTGATTAATTATTACTTAATTACCTTAAGTAATTATTCCTTAATTACAATATTAATTAATCATCTTGATTAATTACTTTTTAATTATCCAAGTAATTATCATCTTAATTACCCTTTAAAATTAATCACACTTGATTAATAATTATTTAATTACCTTGATAATTATCCCTTAATTATCGTTTAATTAATCACACCTGATTAATCACCTTTTATTAATTAATCATACTTGATTAATTACTTTTAATTACATTTACTTGATTAATTACTTTTAATTAATCACCTTTGATTAATTACCTTTAATTACATTTAGTAATTAAAACTTAATTATAAATTAATTATCCTTAACTTATAAATAAAAGAAGTAATTAGTTATTTACATTAATTAATGATTACTTCATTAATTAAATTTCTTTTTAATTAATTACTTTAATAAGTAATTAATCACATAATTAACTACTCTTAATCCTTTTATTAATTAACCATTAATTAAATAATTTAAACCTTTAATTAATTCTTTAATTAATAACTCAAGTGTTTAATCCTTAATCAAATCCACTAAATTACTTTTATAAGTAATTATCTTTTACTTAATTACTTCTAGTAATTAACCACTTAATTACTTTACCCAGTAATTATACTTAATCAACTCCAAAGTGATTATCTTTAAATTAATCACTAATTAACTACTTAATTAATTACTCTACTTAATCATTTAAATTTAATTAAATGATTCTTAAATTCTTATATTATAAAATTCTTAATTAAGAAAACATCATCTTAACTAAATCATTTATATTAACCAATAACACTTGATAATTGATAATAATTGAATTATCTCAATTATTCTCACAATCATTTATCTTTAAATAAATCAAAATTCTAGTTTACATAAGTTAAATCTTTATTATAATTGATTATCGAATTCTTAATCTTTAAACTTATTTAAAATAAATTATATTTGAAATCAATTAAAATTAAAATAATTTTAAACATTCAAATAAAAAACTTTTGAATTCCTCGAAGGTTATTAAATAAAATTTTAATACAAACCTATTATTAAAATCCACTTATTTATTTTTAAAACTTTTATATTTCAAAATATAAGAACTTAACTTTAAACAAATTTAGTTATATAATTAAACTTGTTTAACTTTTAGTTTAACTTTTATTATTTTCACAATTAAGTCTTCTTTTGGGTTCAAAATCCTAAAAAAAACAATACTGTTAAATTTTAACAACCCTGAATACAAACTACTCAACAAACTCGAGCCGATCTCGAGAAACCAAGCCAAAAACCCGAGTACTCCCCTACCCTATGCCTGCTTCGAGCCAGAACTACAAACTCCGGAGTGATGCTTCGAGCACGAACCCCTCCTTCTCCAATTCAAAACCAAACATCATCTGATACCCACAATCGTGCATGTTAACGTGCACGAGGTCGCTGGACGTCGACAAACTCCACGCTTGACTCCCACACCTCACTCTCGACCACGTCAACCTCTCGCGCAACCCAGAAACTCTGATACGACCGAGAATCGAAATTTTCCCCTCAACCCAAACTGCCTGAACCTAATATCAACAGAAAATTGATTGCCGACGGCGATCCATGCCACGATACGCTACGTCCTCCTCCCCGAAGCTATGTCTCGCTCCCCAGCATCTCCAGAACCATACGCGGTCGTCCCCAGTGGCATCACGACGTCGCGAGACCTAAATGAATGTCGTCGGCAGAAACAGGTAACAAAACCCTACTCGATTAAATACTAACCAACTTGATCATCAGTAAAATACACAAGTATTTTTCTAATGATCACTGTTGTCCCCTCCACCTTTATGCTCAACCGAGTTGCCCAGTTCATCGCCGTTCACCGTGAATCGGCCAAAAACCCCAAAACATAGAATTCGAAAATTCTCTTTAATTACTGATCTAAAAATCATGGTACAAGCCTCAAAAATCTTAATTTCCTATTTGTAATACAAGTATGAAATCAAAATTAAAAATTGAAATTATAAAATTTTAACCTAAATTTCATTTTTACTGTAAGTTTTAAAATTTGAGCTAAATATCCATTATAAAAACCTATAATTACTTTTAGGAGAAAGATTACGTGATATTTAACAACTTTCATTCTCACAATATAAGCAAATTCAAATTCAACTTTGAATTATTGATTTTACTATGAAATTGAAAACTTGTTATAGTACACAGAACATACTTTATGTTTACAGGCATCTCAAAATCATCATTCACCAACATGCATCAATTAAATTCAAGAATCCAGACACATCAACAAGATTTCAACACAAGATCAAGAGAAAATTTAGAATCAAAAACTGTTTTTAAAATTCCTTTTACTCACCTCAAAGAACAGAGAGCAGTGGACGGAAAATTGATTTGCTTTCCAGGTTCTATAATTTCCATCAGCTCTTCCAATTTTTCTTGCATGTTGAAAACCAATCTGTTGTTGCTGTTGAATCTAATTTTGCATGTTGATTAATTATCTGGTCTGCTTGTACTTGAAGATGAATTTGCATTTGCCTCTGTTTGAATTTGCTTTCCATCCTCTTGTTTCAGATTGAAATCCAGGTTTTATTTTTTCCAGATTTTACTTCCTTTGATCATTTGTTTTTGTATTGTAATTTTGTTGAGAATGAAGAAAGAATTTGCTGAAAATAAAACTCCTCTTTTTCTTTGCAATTTTAGTTTTAAATTTATTATTAAAAGAATTTGAACTGGATGCTTTAATTTCCTTACACCTAAGCTTATATGCTTACAAGTGTTTTTAACATGTATTATAATGTTTACAAGTGTTGTTTTAATGTTAAATTAATGTTTTATAAATGTTACTTTCCTATTTATATTTTATTTAAGTTATATATATATATAAGTAATTATGTAATATTAAGTATTTATCTTTTTAATAAACAAATTTTAGATTTTAATAAATACAAAAGCAAATTCATGTGAACATTTATTGACAATAACTTATATTTTGATTCAATTCTATATAACATGTGTTTACAAATTTGAGAAATTAAATTTAACTCCTTATATAAAAAATTTAAAACAATTTTATCTTATGATAAAATAAAAGTGAAAGAATATAAAAAATAATTGAAAGTGAACTTCAAATTTTATTCTTATTTAAAACAAAAGCTAAAATATATGTTTATAAAATAAGAAATTAACTTTGTTATTAAAATTTAAAATTTAAAATATCATTTCAAAAGCATTAAATCAAATTAACCTTTCAAATTACAAAAAATATATATTAAGGTTTGAAAACTTTTATAAAATTCAAATCAATAAAATTCCTATTTCAAATATATACAAATACAGATACACATTTCAAATACAAAAACATTTTAACATTATATTTGATAATTACTGTATTAAATCTTAAAACAAATTTCGAATCACAATATATATATTCATATATATTATAATTTGAGTAGATAGCTTTTATTACTTAAAAACTTCCTATTTACAAGATATATCAATACATATATATTATAAATAGAAAATATTTTGATTAGCCTCTGAAAAATAAATTTTACCAATATTAAATTGCCAAAATAAATATTCCCAAATTAAAATATTATAAATTTTCAAAATAATTAAACTTGCCAAATTTTATATTGTTAAGAAAATTGTTGATAGATATTAACAAATTATTATTATTAGCCTTTAAAAGAATTTTAACTTATTAATTCATAATGTAAAATGATCAAATCCATTTAATTATTAACAAATATTATTAAGTTGATATTGCTCAAAATTCCGGGTCGTCACAATTCAGATGATCGGAGCATCGTGGTCGAGGCGATGACAGGTCTGGATGGTGATTCCAGTTCACGTGTTCCAGGTTTCGTTTTCGAGCTCGATTTTGTTTCGAGAAGATGATGGGGATTCTGACGATCTGGAGTTGGTATGTGGGGGGTTGTCGGCTTGCTCGACGACGTGGTGACGACCGGAGGCGATTGTCGGCGGCGTGCACGTGCACTGTGCATTGTCTGGTAACCTGGAAGTTATTGTGTAGTTGGGGATGGAGCTGGGTTTGGTTGCGTGTTGACTCGAGGGCTGCTCGAAGTAGGCATGGGGAAGATTATGTGGTGGCTCGAGTATCCACTCGGGTAAAATATGGGTGCATCAGGTTTTAAATACTTAGAAATTTTTTTAGTTAAAAATAGGCTACTCGGGTTGGTTCTGATAAAAACCCGAAGCAAATGAAGGTTTAAATCGCGCTTGACCCGAAGTGAACCTCGAGCCAATATAAAAACAGTTTTTCTCTAAAAAAAATTCAAATCTTTAAGACAAATTCTAATATGTTCAAATAATGATTTGATTTGAAATTTTAAGCTAATTTAAGGTTTAAGTGAAATGTTTCAAGAATTTTTTTTATTTAGTTTAATATAATATTTTTTATAAGGTTATTTGTATTAAATAAATAATGCAACTTAAAAGAAAATTAGATAAGATGTTGTTTAAAAACTAAATTTTAACCTTTTAAGGTATCTAATGTGATAAAGGTGATTACTGAATAAAGTTTTAAAAAATAATCAAAGTAATTTAAATTATCTTTTGGTTTATTAAAACTATTAATGATTTTGTTAATATAATTTCTTAAGAAATGATTAATAAATAAAGGTGATTAAGACTTAATCAATAGTAATTAACGAAAATTAATCATTGATTAAAGAGTTCTAATGAAAGTAACTATGCGATTAATAAATTTAAAACCACGTGAGTTATTCATCTCAATTGAAGATGTTTTATTGCTCTTGAATGCTGTGTGTTGAATTGATATTCCTATTATGCGATGTGATGCTATGTAAAAAAAATGCTTTGTGTTGTTCAGTGATGTTTGTATTGAATATACTGCTGTGTGATTGTGAAAACCCACTGGCCCGTAAAACGGAAATTGAATTTCGATGCGACAGGGAGTCGAATTTCGGTTGGTTATCCGAAACCCACATCGAACCTGTGAATCTTTGTCAATGACCTATCCACATGTTTTTAAATTGACGCTCACTATTGGGATTAGCCGGGAGAGGACCTTTGTGTCATATAACCCATTCCGAATATGTGATACGACGTTATGGATAGCATTTAAAGACCGATGGTGAAGACCAGGTATTTGCGAGAACGATAGGATGACCTATCGATTGTCTCTGCACCGAGTAGCTACGGTATAGAGATTCCTTAAGTGATGGGAAGTCCGATCGGGATTGTGGATGCCCGGATTGCAAGGGCTTCTTCGGAAGTGCCTTCGGTTCTGTTCGAACCCGGAACAGACTTGTGTGGTTGTATGTCTGACATTACAAATCGTGATATAAAGCTGATTTCTTTCAAATACATATTTGTTGGTGGCGGAGAATTTAATCTCTTAGCTTAACACCCTTCTCTGAGACGTACGAGCTCAGAGGTTATGTAGTTGAAGGTTATAAGCGATATACTCGCAATTTGGTAGTATGGCATGCTAAGTGCTGCTGTGTGTTAATGATCATTTGTTGATCATTTTGTTGATCGAAGCATGGCTTTGTGAAAAAGCGTAGCTTTGTGGACGAGACTTCGTCGAACCTCACAACCCGGTTATGGTCAAAACAGGAATCATGGCAGCCAGGTTATTTGGGGGTAGCTCCCCCTGAGGGTATGTCCATTTCCTTCTGGATTATGAGTGGTATCATGGTATGGAGCCCAGATACTTACTTTGTGGTTGCTGCAATCTCATTTACTGTGTGATTGTTGCTTTGTGATTAAGAGGCCTCGGATAAAGGTCACAAACGATTGGGGGATGGCATACTTGTGTCAGTTGTTACCTAGTTACGGAGATAACCCGGCTTTGTGTAGCAGAGATCCGGTTAGGTTCTCGGGGGCGTCCCTCCAGAGGCATTCCATTTTTATATGGGAAGTTACTTTACCCAACCATTTGTTGGAAATCCAAACAAAACAATACAAACCCTGTACGGTTTTAGTTGTATAACCTGCCATTTACTTATGGTGGCACCCCACTGTTTAGATGGTAGCTATTGTAGGCATACAATAATGGTTGTATGCTGGCTATTGGAGGATTTCTTTCAAGTACTTTTTTGTTTGCTTTTGATAAGAATAAAAATCTTTTATTTCAAACAACTATTTTTGCTTACTCATACCAGTCCTATGACTGACCCGGGGTTTATTGTTCATTTCCTAAACTTTGGGTGCCCATAATTTTCCACACGGGCAGCCTAGAAGCAGGTTATCCGTGTTTTGGAGCTAGCTTGGATTTGAAGTCTTATGGAAGCTTTGGTTTTGGGAATCTTTTGAAGTGTTGGAGTTTTGAAGACCTTGTCGAAGTTGAAGTATGTTGGAAACTTGTTGAAGTTTCTGGTGTCGTATTATTATTGTATCGTATTGTATCACTCTGATATTTGGGATCGATGTTGTATTGGATATTGTACCATGTTGTATATGTGTTGATATGTGATATTCATCTTTTTTCCGCTGTTTTATATTCATCAAATGTTGTTATAAGCTCCATCCGACTGGAGTTCGATGTTTGAACCTTTGACAATCGAATACAAGTGAGGTATTTAGTGTCAATTTTTGAACATTGGATTTCGAATCGTGACAAAGTGGTATCAGAGCTGAAGGTTGAGTAAGAACTTTAGCTACGGAGTATAACACATTAGATGGCTCATTATAGATAGGGTGAAGTATACCCTAGAATGAGTATAAACAGAAAGACCGAAACCCTAATTTCTTGGTCTATTCCTTTTTAAAACTGTTGATATTCTAAGATATCTTGTCCGTATGCCTAAACCAAGTTTTCTTACTATTTACAGATAGTAAGAATGAGCGGAAGAAGAGGACAAGGTAGGGAACGGGGAAATACCATCGCAACTGGTCAAGTCCCTACGACTACAACTGTGTCTACTCAATCTCAGCCGAATCTGGCTGATCTGTATAAGAGCTTTTCGAGACTTGGTGGAAAGCCGTTTACTGGCAAGGAATCTATTGTAGAAGCCTAAGCTTGGATCCGATCTTGTGAAAGAATTTTTGAAGGATTGAAGTTGGAAGACGATCAAAAGCAATTAATAGCTTCTTGGAAACTCCAAGAGGAAGCATCAGCTTGGTGGGAGACAGTTATTATGGATGAGTCAGAAGATAAGTTTACTTGGAAATGATTTAAAGAAGTGTTTGAGCAGCGATATGTTCCATCTACTGGTATCTCTCGAATGTACCAGCAGTTTCTAGATTTGAAGCAAGGAAGTCTATCATTTGAGGAGTACTTGAATAAATTCAATGAATTGTCTCGATTTGGTCTGGAGCTAGTAAGTACACCCTTGAAGAAATATGAAAGATTCATTCGGGGAATGAATAAGGAGTATCACGAAAGGATGACAGCCCACATTAAAGAATCTTTTTCAGACTTGATTGATATGAGATATCGATATGCTACTCTAGATATGCTGGAAATTCCGAAAGAGAAGGGGAGTTCAAGTAGTTCGAATTGGAAGAAAAGAAAATTCGAAGGAAAGAAACCGGTTCGAGGCAAGAAGAAGAAGAAGAATAATAATCAAGAGAATTCAGCCCGAAATGTTACTTGTTATAACTATCAGGAGAAAGGCCATTTAGTAAATGATTATGAGAAGCCAAAGAAACAAATTAAGAAAGATCAACTTGTAAAGATAAGTCGAAGATCCAAGGAATGCTATTATTGTCACCATCCAGGTCATAGAGTTAAGAATTGCCCGAAAAAGAGACAAGCACAAATAGCGAAAGTGTGCGCAATAAAAGGTAACCCCTCAACTTCAAAGGCGAATGAAGGGAAGGGAGTTTTGGAGGGTAGCCTTATTGTTGGTGAAAAAGTTGTTAGAGTTTTTTTCGACACGGGAGCTTCACATAGCTTTATCTCCCAACAGATCATGGATGAATTAAAACTTAAACTCAAGTTTGTCGATGAACCTATTTGTGTGAAGAATCCAGTGGGTGGTCCGGCAAATCCTTGTTTATATTGTAGGAGAGTGCCTATCTCTTATTCTGGCCATCGATTTCCTATTAACCTTTATGTTCTCGACTTCAATGAATTTGAAATAATACTCGGGATGAATTGGTTATTGAGATACGAAGCCAAATTAGATTACAACAACCGAACGATTCTAGTCAAGACAAAACTTGGAGATTCTGTTGAAATTTCTTGTGAAGACCCTAGTCCGAAAAGAGATAGACTGATGTATACTTTGGGATATCCAGAACCTAGTCTGGAGTCCATTCCTATTGTCCAACATTTTCCCAATGTATTCAAAGAAGTAGAATCTTTACCACCACATAGAGAGATTGAATTCAGAATTGACTTAATTCCGAATGCTCGTCCTGTCGTTCATGCTAGTCGCAGGATGGCACCGCGAGAAAGAATTGAACTAGTCAAGCAAACTGGTGATTTGTTAAAAAAGGGATTGATTCGTCCTAGTGTCTCTGAATGGGGCTCAACGGTAGTATTTGTGGCTAAATCTGATGGGCCTTTGAGATTGTGTGCCGACTATTGCGATCTCAATAAGCAAACTCTCAAGAACAAGTTTCCTTTACCCAAAATCGACGATTTATTCGATCAACTTCAGGGTGCATGATTCTTTTCTAAGATGGATCTAGCTCAGGGATTCCATCAGTTGCGAATTGCCGAAGATTGTGCTCACCTAACTTCTTTTAGGGGTCCGGATGTGTTCTACGAGTGGTTAGTCATGCCTTTTGGACTAACTAACGCTCCCGCGTACTTCGTAGATTTGATGACCTGTGTGTTTCGGGAGGTGCTGAATAAATTTGTTCTTGTATTTATCGATGATATCCTATTTACTCCAAAACCGAAGAGGAGCATGCTGAACATCTCAGAATTGTTTTGGAAATTTTGAGAAGGAACATCTTATTCGATAAATTTTCGAAATGTCACTTTTGGGTCAAAGAAGTCAGATTTCTTGGCCATGTTGTTAATGAAGAAGGGATTTCTGTTGATCCGAGCAAAATTTCTGCTATTCTTGACTGGAAGCAACCCACGACACCGAAAGAAGTTCAAAGTTTTCTGGGTTTAGCAGGCTATTACCGGAAGTTTGTTCAGGACTTTTCTAAGATTGCTAGCCCATTAACCATGCTAACAACAAAGAATGCCAAGTTCAATTGGACCCCAAGATGTGATGAAGCTTTTCAGGGATTGAAAAAGAGATTATCTACTGCTCCTGTTCTCGCTATCATTAACGGGAACCAAGGCTTATCCGTCTATACTGACGCTTGTGGTGATGAGGTAGGTGCAGTGTTAATGCATGGGAAGGTGATTGCCTACGTGAGTAGACAATTACATCCGCACGAGAGAAACTACCCAACACATGATTTGGAGCTTTTGGCTGCTGTTTTCGCCTTAAAAATCTGGCGACATTATCTTCTGGGTGAAAATTTTGAATTATTCACCGACCATAAATCTTTGAAGTATCTCTTCACCAAGAAAGATTTGAATCTATGACAACAACGTTGGTTGGAATTTCTGACATCCTATGACCTAGATATTCTATATACACCTGGAAAAGCCAATGTAGTTGCCGATGCCTTGAGCAGAAGACATGTTGTTCTCGCATATCTTGTTATCGCTCCTACTCTTCTTAAGAATATTGCAAGACAACAGACTGAAGACAAGTTTCTTCGGGAAATTCGTAGAAGAATATGTCGAAATGAAGATTCCAGTTTTGAAATCGATAATAGTGGAGTTATAAAATTGAAAGGCAGAATTTGTGTCCCTGATATTCCGGAGTTGAAACGTGAAGTTTTGGACGAATGCCACCAGTCCAAACTTTGTATCCATCCAGGAATCAACAAAATGTATTGTGATATTAAAACAATGTTTTGGTGGAAGACAATGAAAAGGGACATATCAATTTATGTGAGTCGCTGTGCTACTTGTTAACAAATTAAAAGCGATCGAACGAAAGTAGCCGGTTTACTTCAACCTTTGGAAGTATCAAAATGGAAATGGGATCAGGTATCGATGGATTTCATCGACAGATTGCCACGAACCAAAAAGGGAAATGAAGCAATTTGGGTTATAGTGAACCGTCTAAACAAAACTGCTCACTTCATTCCAGTGAAATCCACTCGGACTGCAGCAAGCTTAGCAGAGCTATATTTAAAAGAGATTGTTCGTCTCCACAGTATTCCAAACAGCATAGTGAGTGATCGTGATCCGATCTTCGCTAGTAGATTTTGGGAGGCATTCCAAGTCGCATTGGGAACAAAGCTGAACTTCAGTACTGCTTATCACCTACAATCTGATGGGCAGACAGAAAGGATAAATCGAATTCTAGAAGACCTATTGCGTGCTTGCATTCTTGATTTTGGTGGTTCTTGGGAGGACCATTTGCATCTGGTCGACTTTTCTTATAACAATAGCTATCAAGCCAGTATTGAAATGGCTCCTTTTGAAGCTTTATATGGTCGTCCGTGTCGATCACCTGCATGCTGGATCGAATCAGGTGATAGACTCGTTCTTGTACCAGATATGATTAAAGAAGCCATGGAAAAGGTAGATTTTATTCGAAAGAAATTAATAACTGCTCAAAGTCGTCAGAAGAGCTATTATGATCGCCGAAGAAGAGATTTGGAATTTCAAGTTGGGGATTCTGTATTTCTGAAAGTGTCTCCAATGCGGGGTGTATTGAGGTTTGGAAAAAATGGAAAGCTTGCACCGCGTTATATTGGTCCTTTTTCTATTCTGGAGAGGATTGGTCCTCTAGCATATCGAGTGTAGCTACCCAGCTGGTTATCTGGCGTGCACAATGTGTTTCATATTTCTAACCTTCGAAAATTTGTGCACGACCCAGATAGTATTATTGAGGAGGCAGCTCAGTAGGATCTTGAGATCACTCCCAACTTGGCAGTAAAAAGGGAACCGATGAAGATTATGGATCGTGATGAAAAACGATTGAGAAACAAAGTTGTAAAACTGGTCAAAGTACAGTGGAGTGGTGATCCAAAGGGCTGCACTTGGGAAACTGAAGATAGTATGCAGAAGTCATATCCCAATTGCAGAGTGGATATCTCGGCTTAAACTGGTAAGCCATTTCTCTATTCTTTTCTGAATTCGTATATTCTATGTTTGCTTTTCTCTCTCTTGCAAATTTCGAGGACGAAATTTTCTTTAGGGGGGATAATTGTAACATCCCAAAATTTTTAATTTAAATTTTGTAACTTATTTAAACTTTTGTAATTTAATTTGAAAAGTTTTAAAACAATAAAATATTATTAATATTAAGTATTACAAACATATATGGATATAAATAAAGTATTTGGTAGTTTAAGTTTTAAGTAAATAATAATAATAATGTATGCATGTGAATATATTAAATTCTAACAACATATTAAATATAGAACTTCATTTAGTTTTCAAAGTAATAAGATTAAACAAAAAAAATAAGATCAGGCTGTAAACAAAAGGTATGAAAGAAGATAAAAAAACAAAATGTATGTACGTGAGAGTATGCAAGAAGATAAGAAGATAATAAGAAAAAAAATGTATGCAAGAAAGAAACCTATCAGCAAATCTAAGTACAAAGAAAAAAAAAGGATTACATGTAGACTTAGATGGAAACATTGCATTAAATGCCATTTCTTCTCAGCACAAATACAAATCATCTCAGCCGAAAAAACTTTGCTTAGCCTCCAAATGAAAAAGAAAAATCTCTCTAACCAAATATAAAAAATCTTGTACCTGCATATACATCAGCCTGTACGTAATCTTTTATATATACACATCCTTTTATTCTATTTCGATCATCTAAAACATAGCAAAACCTAAAGGAAAAATATATAAACATCATTATCTTATCAAACTCAAATATCACTCAAGATCAAAACAGAAAAGAAATTAAACTGTAAATTTCAAAGACAAAATAAGGCGCTCTCTGTTTCAAGAAATATATTTCAGGTGAGTAACATTCTTTTTAAAACTTAAAGTATAAACCTATTTTGGATATACCTTTGAATGAGTATGGTTGTACCTATATATGCATATATGAACTCTTTGTGAATGATGTTTTGTGTGCAGTCTGTTTATAATTGCTTCTGTTCTTGTTTTCTTCAAACCCAGACTTACAAAATAATCTATATCTCTTGATTTACTCACTGATAGAACATAGAATATAAACAAAAGATGTTTGTTTGACCATGAACTAGGTTTTAAAATTTTATTTAAGTTAAAACAACTTGGATTGTCTTTGGAAATTACAAGAACTGAGCAAAGCTTTAGTTTAGTCAAATTTCGAACATTTTAATTCGGGAATTCAGGTATGTAACTTGAATTTGTATACTTTAATATGATTTTCAAAACTTGAATCGTAATTTTTAAATGAGGGATGAGAGAGCAGTTCGAATTTGTTCAAATTTCATTGTTTTGGCCATTTCTGGTGATCTCGGTGTTGAGGGAGGTCGGAGTTCTTTGAGATGGTAGTGGAGTGATCGAGGGTCCTAGGAAAAATACTGGTTGGGCTTGCAGGTGAACGTGGTGGCGACGGTGATGAATTCTAGTTCGTAGCCCTAGTTTTTGTGAGGTCGAGATCTTCGATTCGTTCGCCGTCTTGGATTGACCGAGTGTTTTGTAGCTTTGGGAGATGGTGGAAGGGTTGACGATGAAGTGATGACCGATGTTTCGTGATTCAGATGATCGGAGCTTCGTGGTCGAGGCGATGATAGGTCTGGATGGTGATTCCAGTTCACGTGTTCCAGGTTTCGTTTTCGAGCTCGATTTTGTTTCGAGAAGATGATGGGGATTCAGACGATCTGGAGTTGGTACGTGGGGGGTTGCAGACTTACTCGACGACGTGGCGACGACCAGAGGCGATTGTCGGCGGTGTGCACGTGCACTGTGCATTGTCTGGTAACCTGGAAGTTATTGTGTAGTTACGGATGGAGCTGGGTTTGGTTGCTGTTAACTCGAGGGTTGCTCGAAGTAGGCATGGGGAAGATTGTGTGGTGGCTTGAGTATCCACTCGAGTAAAATATAGGTGCATCAGGTTGCAAATACTTAGAAAATTTTTTTAGTTAAAACATAGGCTACTCGGGTTGGTTCTAATAAAAACCCGAAGCAAATGAAGGTTTATATCGCACGTGACCCGAAGTGAACCTCGAGACCAATATAAAAACAGTTTTTCTCTAAAAAAATTTCAAATCTTTAAGACAAATTTCTAATATGTTCAAACAATGATTTGATTTGAAATTTTAAGCTAATTTAGGATTTAAGTGAAATGTTTCAAGAAATTTAAATTTTTGTTTATTTAGTTTAATATAATATTTTTTTATAAGGTTATTTGTATTAAATAAATAATGTAACTTAAAATAAAATTAGATAAGATGTTGTTTAAAAACTAAATTTTAACCTTTTAAGGTATCTAATGTGATAAAGGTGATTATTGAACAAAGTGTAAAAAAATAATCAAAGTAATTTAAATTATCTTTTGGTTTATTAAAAACGATTAATGATTTTGTTAATATAATTTCTTAAGAAATGATTAATAAATAAAGGTGATTAAGACTTAATCAATAGTAATTAATGAAAATTAATCATTGATTAAAGAGTTCTAATGAAAGTAACTATGCGATTAATAAATTTAAAACCACATGAGTTATTCATCTCAATTGAAGATGTTTTATTGTTCTTGAATGCTGTGTGTTGAATTGATATTCCTATTATGCGATGTGATGCTATGTAAAAAATGCTTTGTGCTGTTCTGTGACGTTTGTATTGAATATACTGCTGTATGATTGTGAAAACCCACTGGCCCATAAAACGGAAATTGAATTTCGATGCGACAGGGAGTCGGATTTCGGTTGGTTATCTTAAACCCACATCGAACCTGTGAATCTTTGTGAATGACCTATCCATATGTTTTTAAATTGATGCTCACTATTGGGATTAGCCGAGAGAGGACCTTTGTGTCGTATAACCCATTTTGAATATGTGATACGACGTTATGGATAGCATTTGATGACCGGTGGTGAAGACCGGGTATTTGCGAGGACGATAGGATGACCTATCGATTGTCTCTGCACCGAGTAGCTACGGTATAGAGATTCCCTAAGTGATGGGAAGTCCGATCAGGATTGTGGATGCCCGGATTGCAAGGGCTTCTTCGGAAGTGCCTTCGGTTCTGTTCGAACCCGGAACAGACTTGTGTGGTTGTATGTATGACGTTACAAATCGAGATATAAAGCCGATTTCTTTCAAATACATATCTGTTAGTAGCGGAGAATTTATTCTCTTAGCTTAACACCCTTCTCTGAGACGTACGAGCTCAGAGGTTATGTAGTTGAAGGTTATTAGTGATATACTCCTAATTTGGTAGTGTGGCATGCTAAGTGCTGCTGTGTGTTAATGATCATTCGTTGATCATTTTGTTGATCGAAGCATGGCTTTGTGAAAAAGCGTAGCTTTGTGGATGAGACTTCGTCGAACCTCACAACCCGGTTATGGTCAAAACAGGAATTGTGGCAGCAAGGTTATTTGGGGTAGCTCCCCTTGAGGTAATGTCCATTTCCTTCTGGATTATAAGTGGTATCATGGTATGGAGCCCAGATACTTACTTTGTGGTTGTTGCAATCTCATTTACTGTGTGGTTGTTGCTTTTTGATTAAGAGGCCTCGGATAAAGGTCGCAAACGACCGGGGGATGGCATACTCGTGTCAGTTTTTACCTAGTTACAGAGGTAACCTGGCCTTGTGTAGCAGAGATCCGGTTAGGTTCTCGGAGGCGTCCCTCTAAAGGCATTCCATTTTTATATGGGAAGTTCCTTTACCCGACCATTTGTAGGAAATCCAAACAAAACAATACGAGCCCTGTACGGTTTTAGTTGTATAACCTGCCATTTGCTTATGGTGGCTCCCCACTGTTTAGATGGTAGCTATAGTACGCATACAATAATGGTTGTATGCTGGCTAAGATTAATATTATACTTTCGAAATCGTTTTCTACACTATGCACTAATAATAAAATCAAAAAATGTTTTCTCGTATTAAGCATATTTGACTATCATAAGAAGAAATCTCCTCCAAGACTGCGTTTGCATTGTGTGTGTGTGGTGGGAGGTCTTATGGTAGTTTCATTTTCAAAAAGCATAGAGGATTTCTTTCAAGTACTTTTTTGTTTGCTTTTGATAAGAATAAAAATCTTTTATTTCAAACAACTATTTTTGCTTACTCATACCAGTCCTATGACTGACCCGGGGTTTATTGTTCATTTCCTAAACTTTGGGTGCCCATAATTTTCCACACGGGCAGCCTAGAAGCAGGTTATCCGTGTTTTGGAGCTAGCTTGGATTTGAAGTCTTCTGGAAGCTTTGGTTTTGGGAATCTTTTGAATTGTTGGAGTTTTGAAGACCTTGTCGAAGTTGAAGTATGTTGGAAACTTGTTGAAGTTTCTGGTGTCGTATTATTGTTGTATCGTATTGTATCACTCTGATATTTGGGATCGATGTTGTATTGGATATTGTACCATGTTGTATATGTGTTGATATGTGATATTCATCTTGTTTCCGCTGTTTTATATTCATCAAATGTTGTTATAAGCTCCACCCGACTGGAGTTCAATGTTTGAATCTTTGACAGTCGACTACAAGTGAGGCATTTAGTGTCAATTTTTGAACATTGGATTTCGGATCGTGACAGTTATTTTCGTTCAATTTGATTTGTTTCAATTTATAATTATTTGTTACAAAAATTTTCTTCCAAAACAAAATTTCATTTGATCTAACTCATTTATTAATCAATATATCTTCAGTTGAGTTGATTTCTCTAAAATGCAATTTTAACTATTCTTAAGTCCATATTTATTTACTTAAATAGTATTTTCTTTTCTTTATTTAATTTATTTTACTTAACTTATTTTGCAACATATATTAAGTGTACAAAAAATTTATGACCGTATATTATTCAACAAATTAATTTTCTTTTTTATTTGTTCAATTCATTATTCAAATTATTATTTATAAATTCCCTTAACAAAATATCACTTTTGGACATCTTATTACCCACATTTGTTTTGTATATTATTCAATTACCTATTCTCATTAACATTTAGCTATTTTTAGTTAAGTTATATTAAGGTCCTGAGTGTATTTAAATACTATACAAATTTTTCTTCTATTTACAACATTTATATTAAGCCAAATGTTAGTTTGAACACTTTATTTCTTAAGTTTTATCTTGTATAACCTTTAGTTATATATATTCATCCTAACATTTTTAACTTTTTGAATATTTTAGGCAACTTATATATATTAAAATGCAATTTAGTGTTGAACAAATAAGTTTTATTCAAATTCAACTATTCCAAATTGGTTTAATTTC
Source organism: Allium cepa (assembly GCA_030765085.1). Lineage (NCBI taxonomy): Eukaryota > Viridiplantae > Streptophyta > Magnoliopsida > Asparagales > Amaryllidaceae > Allium > Allium cepa. The sequence goes on along the minus strand of CM060935.1, from coordinate 38,051,826 downwards.
ATTGATCATTTTAGATATTCCAGTTATTCAACAATTTACTTCATTTCAATAATTGGAACCATTTCTTAATATAAACTTAAGATTCAAACTACTTTGAAATAATTATATACATATATATTTTATAAATCAACTCATATTCAAGAAATTCAAATCAAATTATTTTTCCAAAACGTAAGTTTAGCGAAGCTACTAAAGGGCCTCTCTACTTTGAGACTCAAAAACGAATGTCGACGATGCTACAGTCATCACTAAAATTATTTTCCAGTGACAAAAGAGGAGAGTAATGACTTATTTCTTTTAAATTCTTTGGAAAACAATTTAATTCGAAAATATTTTCAAACAATATATATATATATTATTTTCCAAAACATCGAAACCAAATTTAGAAAAGCATCGAAAATTAAATTCCTAAATCCCTAAATTAAATTCATTTCATTTCCAAATCAAATAAACCATGTTTATATAATTTCAACATCTTGTAATATATAAAAATAGAAAATGATTTAGTAGTGTTGACAAAATAATAAATGAAAATCAAGTATTATTATTCCTAACAACCAACTTAATTAACTATCAAATTTCATAAAATTATACTTTTATATATAAAAATATAACCACACATAAATTATATCATTTACCAATTTGAAAACAATATTGTGTCAGTTTGCTTTGTTCAAGTGTTTTGGAATTTCTATTGATAGCGTTGATCAGACGAATCGATCGAAACCCAAAATTCAAACTTAACAACTCAAACAACAAACTATAAGATATTTTTATATTAGTTACAAATACACTCCCTCACTCGATGATTCAAGAATGGATTTCAAAACAGGATAAAGATTCAAATTTTGAAGGACCCTAATTAATGACAATTTTAATTACGTAGATAGCTTGAAAGAATGATAAGATAACTAAATTACAAAAGAGGAAGATGGATGGGCTTATATTAATCATGGTGACCTTAACCAGGTCATCCGAGATTCCAGAATAAAATTGATCAAGAAATTCAATTTCCTGCTTGAAGGAAAGAGAAGCGACTTAACCCAATGTCAGGGTAATCTTTGATTATCGGAGTGGAGTCAAGATTACAAGGGAATTACCCTGATTATCTACTAGAGATGGTTCGGGATTTGCAAGAAATAACAACATCTAAATCGAGGATGCAGAAATTTTCGATAAATCGACGCCTGTTGTAGAAGAGTTTCACCCCATTACAAATCATATTAGGGTTGGCGGGACCGCCGATGGGTTTTGTCACACATAGGATGAAGTTGATAGTAGAGGTTCGAGCCATGGGATGCTCCAGTATCAAAAGAACGCTAACAGGAGAAGACAAGAATGAATTTTCAGAACAAAGGGGAAATTTCCAAAAATTCAAAGGATATTTGAATCAAAGAGAAGAAATTTAAGTTCAAACAAAGGTGATTCTGAAATTATTATCTTTTACTCCATATGCTGAGTTTGCCTAAACCAGAGCTCCGATACCACTTGTAACGATTTGGTATTTCAAACCATTCACATATGCATATGTCGAACTTGAATTGCTCAAAATGTCAGATTGTTAATTTGTATTTGGCAAACCTCAACTTATACAGTAAATAACTAAATCATAGAATCACAGACACAGAGTATTACATCATTTAGCAGCGAAATAGATAAACAGTAGTTCATGAAGCTACTATAAAACATTAGAGTTTGAAATGAAATACAACAGAGTATCTCAAATACAATGAAGTCTCGAATACAAACACATGAAATCTCTTAACAATTCAACTGGAAAAGATGAATAGATAAGACAAATCTTCAAACAAAGCTCCAAACTCCAAAGGTGAGTCTCAAATGCTGTGACACTCAGTCTGACTCGTGCATAAAGAAAAAAACGGAACATTCGAGTCAAGATCAACATTCTTATATCAATAAATTCAACTCAAGTGAAATGTCAAATGAAATACAAGTAACTTAAAGGATGTTTGGGATTCCCATCCTTTAAGGGTCCATGGAGCTATCTACTATGTAGTAATATACGTTATTATAATAAGTCTATAATAAAGAAAACAATTAAAATAGCATTAAGGCATTACCCATATCCCCCTTAACACATTTTTATAAATTCTCATAGTCTATACAGTACCTTAATTCCTCCGTAAACTGGAGGGCTATTAGAGGGCACTCTATTGGTATGGTACAAACCAAACTCGTAGAAGGCGCGATAGGGCATGTGACAAGGCATGGGAGGCAATGCCAGGGTAGATATACCATTTGCACTTCCGAACTGGTGGTAACACATAGCAGCTACTACCGCTCACCTCATGACATAATACCAAATCAAAAGGTGCGCCCAATCAATCACAAAAGAAATAGAATAGTATAGAAGAAATGTGCCTGATCGGGGAAATGACCCCATTTGGCCATGTATAGCTCCTGTTTTAGCCACATCAAACTGACTCACGGGAGTCAGGGCTACGTAAATACCATATATAATCGCCACCAAACCATCCTACTTCGTTCTGGAATCTCCACCACGTACACAGTTGTCAATGTGGTTTTCGGTATTAGCATAGAGTATGGCAATATCCGATCCCGGTCTCTTTAACAACCGAACTCTTATTTCAACCATGGTCATTCAATTTCAAATAGTACATACTTCATAACAAAAAATATATTCATTTCAAAACCATATAAATTCGGTATCATTATTCACTTTAAATAATGTTCATTTCTAGAATCGTGACGCTTCAAAATGATAACACTTTCGAAATCATAGCACTTTTGAAATCATAACACTTTTAAGATCATAACACTTTTAAAATCATAACACTTCCAACTTAAATAGTTTAGATATTTAAAACAGTATACATATTAAAATAGTTATAAATTAAAATAGTTTATATATTAAATAATTTATATGTTAAAATAGTTTATGTACAATAAAATAATTTCCCCCAATTTCACAAATCGATTCAAGTTAACTCAAATTCCAAAAAAAATTCTATTTAATTCAATTCTAGTTCAATTTCAATTTAAAAGATTAAAGATTCCATTCAAATTCTTCATAAACCAATTAAAATTTCCATCGATTTCAAATCTAGGTTTTGAATTATCATTTCAATTCCAATAAGATTCAAGGTTTCGATATTCGAACATGTCAATATAAGTTTCATTTAGATTTCAATATTTAACTTTAGTTTTGTTCAAATTTGAAAATATTCACTTAATCTATTTAGTAACCATTAAATAAAGTCTCAATTTAAAAAAATTTAAATTAATATTTAGTCTTAGTTTTATTTAAAATTGAGAATATCTATTTAATCGCTTTTTATCAAATCAAGTTATCAATCATATATTCAACAATTTAGAATTCAATAAGTTCAAATCAATTCTTATTTAAATTCAATTATTAACAAATTTAAATTACAAGTCACTATTAACTTATCTTCCCAACCATTATTATTAAAGTTATAAAATCTATTTTTAAAATATTAATGTAAATTTAAATAAATACTTAAATATATTGTATAATTGTTAAATTCAATTTTATTAAATTAAGTCTTATTATTAAATTTATTTTATTACAAATTTATTTTATATATTTTAAAAGAGTAAAATTATAAGAAAAAACTTAAAAATTATATTTTCAAAACCAACTTATAAATCTAAAATTTCCAAAACATATAGAAGATTTGAAAATCCAAAATTTAGACATATATAAAAATAACATTTATATATTATATTCTAAAATCAGTATTTAACAAATCCCATATATTTCCTTTCAAAACTTTGAAAATCATTTTCAAAACATAGATCAACGATGTCCGTATATAATTCTCTATCCTAGGGTCAAGTGATATAGAAATTTATCATTACAATCTGCAATTTAAATATCTACATGTATATATCATTTCAACCCGTAATCAAAAAATTCAAAATAAATGAAAATCGCTTGGGTTTATCATTTTAACCCATAACGATTTTCCCCTATTCTACAAGATCGTTCGGGTATGTATCATTTCAACCCATAGGGAATTCTAAATTAAAAGGGAACTTGTAGAGTGAGAACAATTACAATAAAACATAACAGATTAACAATAGGCGTATATCATCAGTAGCAAATTAAATAAAATATACACAACAGGATATGGTGTCATATGTCACAGGTGAACAGTTACAAACAATGGCATATCATATATAGCAATTATATAATTAAAAATTCAAATTTAACAGCATATTTCACATGGCATTTCCAGTGAAACCAAATTTACTAAATATAAAAATGTTAATCGTGAGTGATTGCCCACCTTTCGAGGCTAGAGAATTTGCCAATGAAATGGGTTGCGAATCCAAGCACGGATTTCCAAAGTGAAGTAAGAGGGATACGAATTTGACTAACAAAGCTGATAAATTGGAATCAATGGAAAAATTCGAAAATCAGTTTGATATAACAGAAACGAAATTTACATTATTTTATTATATTATTTTCTTAAACCAATATTAAATTTGGAACTCATATTTAAAATTATATATATATATATATATATATATATATATATATTGTAACAACCCATAATTTTGTGAATATTTTTAATTAAATTTTTATTTGAAATTTTGATTTTTAAATCATTTAAAAGAAAATTTTAGAATTTTTTCCAATGTAAGTTGGAAATTTGTTTGTAATTTATTTTTCAAATGCAATAAATAAACAATCTTTGAAAATTTTATATTTTGGTCAAAATTTGAATTTTCAGTTTAAATTTTTAAAAAATTAGAATTTTTAAATTTTAATCTTTTTCTTTGAAGTAGAATCTATTTATGATATATGTTCTGCTTTTCGTTTCGTTAAATTCTGAGTTATACTTTTTAAATTAGATAAATTAAAGATTTTTACACGCAGTTATTTTCTGTATTTCAATTTCTATTTTTCTATGTTCATTTCTATATTTTTTATTTTATTTTCTATGTTATTTTATTTTATTTTTCTATTTTGTTTATATAAACTGTATTTATTAGATTTTACTTGTGTGTATATCTTTTCATAAAAGGCTTGGAAGAAATCAAGGAGACATGCGTTACATTTCTTTAATGCTTGCATTTTTATTTACTACCCTCTTTATTACTTACCCTAACCATTCACCACTCATAGCCGCTAATTGCTCTTATTAATCACGTACAAACATCTCAAAATATCCTCTTTTCAATTTGCATTTAAGAATAATATATATATATATATATATATATATATATATATATATATACACACACACACATATATATCTTTCTCCTTATTTCTTACCTTTTACTTCCTAGCCTTTTTGTTTTCCTATCATTTATTCCTCTTTCGCCGTTCAAATCTTTTCTTGTCATCCACTCCACTTCATAATTCATGTACAAATTTACTTCATAATTCATTTCTAGAAAGAAATGTATGCAAATAAATGACTTGGAGAAATTTAAGAGGCATACGTTTCATTGTTTAAACTCTTGCCTTTTTCATTTGCATGACCTTTATTATTTTCTAGCCGTTTCCTCCTCATTCCTAGCCATGAATTACTCTACTCATAGCCTTGCATATCAAGTTGAAAATTCACGTACAAAAAAAATTATTTCCCATCTCTCATTTTTTCATTTGCATTTAAAAATAAAATATATTGTACATTTCTTCCTCCTTAACTTATGCCTTTCCGTTTCCCTAGTATTCATAACAGGAAATTATTGTCAAGGACAAAATTTCACAGCTTTTTAGCCTCAAGGACAGACCTTCAATTTTTTATCCTGAAGGACAACTTTCTGTAGGTATCAGTTTTTAGTTATTGATAACAGTTTTTAGGTATCGGTTTGTAGTTATCGGTAGCAATTTTTAGGTATCAGTTTTAGCTCGGTAGTAGTTTTGTTGTCCTTATGAATAATTTTAGAAAATGTTTGTCCTTATGAATAATTTTTAGAAGAATGTTTGTCCTTGTGATAAAAATATTGAGGTCGTGTCCTTGAGGTAGAAAATATACAAATTTTTGTCCTTTAAATTAATTCCCCCTATTCATAACTCCTTAGCTATTTTTTTTTCTTATATAGCCGTGTATTTCCTTTTATCATTCACGTACAAAACTCCTCAAACATATCTTATTTTATTCCATATCTCATTTCATCTCTTGGAAGAAAGAATTTTTTTTATTAAATACATCAAGTATTTGTTCCCATTTTATTTTTCAAACCATTCAAAATCTTGTCTTTTATTGCGTAGCCTCTTTATTAATTACCTTAGCCGTCATTCCTTTAATCTAGCCATGAATTTCTCTTGCCTATCACGCATAAAAACTTCCCAAAACTTCTCATTATCATTTGCGTGAAAGAAAATTATATTCAAGCTCTAGATCCATGGCTTCTCTTCCTCTTCTTTCTTTTTCTCTTTTTGTTTCTTCTTTGTTCTTCATGCTTATACTCAGCCTTTGGCCTCTAGCACACCTCTAACCATCATGACCAAGCAAGATAAGATGATGGTTGAAACCATATGTGGTGTAACCAAGCCACTGATTGATTAAGGCAAGTTATGTCACTTTGATTCATTTATTTTTCCATTGTTTTAACATCTATTGTTTTGTGTTGAGTCATATTCTTATGTATATAATATTTGTTTGCATACAAGATTTGGATCTGACTCTCCATCCACTCAAGTTCGCATTCTGCTTTGTCGTGCTTTTTCATGCTTTGTGGAGTTTGAATTTTTATTCTAAATTTGTCAATTCTAGCTTTTAAAAGGTGAGTTTTTATCACTCTAGACATATGTACTTATATTTTTGTGAAAAAAATGACAAGTGAATCTGTAGACATTGATAAGTCATTCATATATGCATGTGTTGTGATTACATGATGATAAATGCCACATCCTTTGCTATGATATTATATGTATACTGTTATTTTATTTTTGTTAATCACCACTGCAAGTTCCCTATCACTATGGATTGAAATGATACATACCCAAACGGACTTTAGGATAAGGAATATCACTATAGGCTGAAATGATAGGCTCGAGTGATTTTTTATTGATTTTTGTCGTATTTATTTTTCTTGGGATTGCGGGTTTGAAATGATAGAACCCGGATTTTTCTTTTTAAATTACGGATTGAAATGATACATATCCGTATCACTTGACCTAGGTTAAAAAATATTATACAGGCCCATGGTTAATATTTTTAAAGTAATATTTTCCTAAAAATTTATTAAGTATTTTGAAATTTTGGAATATGTGGAATTTTAACTTAAAATTTGATTTAAAGATTTGAAATATAAAGAGATATCAGTTTTTATAAGTTAAAATGTTATAAGCTGATGATTGGTTTAAAGTGTAAAGTTTTAGTTAATGCAAGAAACATGTAAAGTTTTAATTTATGAAAGAATGTGTAAAGTCCTAATTAATGAAAGAAACATGTAAAGTTTTAATTAATGCAAGAAACATGTAAAGTTTTAATTAATGCAAGAAACATGTAAAGTTTTAATTTATGAAAGAAACGTGTAAAGATTTAATTTATGAAAGAAATGTGTAAGTCCTAATTAATGAAAGAAACGTGTAAAGTTTTAATTAATGCAAGACACATGTAAAGTTTTAATTTATGAAAGAAACGTGTGAAGTCCTAATTAATGAGAGAACATGTAAAGTTTTTAATTAATGCAAGAAACATGTAAAGTTTTAATTAATGAAAGAAACGTGTAAAGTTTTAATTAATGAAAGAAACGTGTAAAGTTTTAATTAATGAAAGAATGTGTAAAGTCCTAATTAATGAACGAAACATGTAAAGTTTTAATTAATGCAAGAAACATGTAAAGTTTTAATTAATGAAAGAAACGTGTAAAGTTTTTAATTAATGCAAGAAACATGTAAAGTTCTAATTAATGAAAGAAACATGTAAAGTTTAAATTAATGAAAGAAACATGTAAAATTTTAATTAATGTAATATTAACTAAATGATAAGTGCACTTTACTGTAATAGAAATGTAAATTAAAACATACATTTGATAATGTAAGTTTTAATTAGTGTAATATCGATTAAAATAATAAATGCTCTTTACTGTAATAAAAATGTAAATTAAAACGTACATTTGATAATGTAAGTTTTAATTAGTGTAGTATTGATTAAATGATAAATGCTCTTTACTGTAATAGAAATGTAAATTAAAATGTACATTTGATAATGTAAGTTTTAATTAGTGTAATATTGATTAAAATGATAAATGCTCTTTATTGTAATAAATGTAAGTTAAAACGTACATTTGACATGTAAGTTTTAATTAATGTAATGATGTATTTCAAATTGATTAAAATGATAAATTTTCATTACTGTAGTAATAAAATGTAAGTTGATAATGTACATTTGATATGTAAGTTTTAATTAATGTAAATGGCATATTTTAAATGATTAAAATAATAAAGTTTCATTATTGTAATAATAATGTAAGTTAATAAGGTACTCTTAACTTAACATAAGAATTTCAGCTTTAAATTGGATATTACAGTAACAAAGTTTAAGTAACTATAAGGCTATGATAAAATGACCATGTTAAAATTTGTAAGTATATAAATACTTTGATTATATAAAAGTGGAAAGTATTACATTCCAAAAATGCTATGATTCCTTAAGGTAACATTTCCAAAATGCTATGATAATTTAAAGGAATATTTCAAGTTTAATAAATTGAAGGAAATATTCAATGATTTGGAAATTTGGGTTTTATTTAAATGATATATTATCGAATTATTTTTGAAATGGAAATGATACTATTGTGATATGGTTTAGAAATGAGTATGATATTTTCGTTTTGAAAGTATATACTAGTTTGAAAGAAATGATATATGATTTTGAAATGGATATGCTAGTTTGGTTTTGAAAGTATAAATGATTTTGAAATAAATATCCATGGGTTATAATAACGTTTGGTTGTTAAAGAGACCGAGATCGGAAGTTGTCATACTCTCTGCCAACTCCGAAAACCACTTTAACAACCGTGTACGCGGTGGAGATTCCAGAATGAAGTAGGATGGTGGCGACGTCCTTTGAGGTAAATACGTAGACCCGACTCCCGTGAGTTGGCATAAGGTGGTTAAAACAGAAGCGATTCTCGAGCCAATGAGGTCATTCCTCTGATCGGACGCACTCCATCGATATTATACTCTGACTTTTGGATTGATTCGGTGACCACTTTTGATTTTTGATTTTGAGGGTGTTGTTCGAGGTGGGCGGTAGTAGCTGCTATACGTTACCACCAGCCCGGATGCGTAATTGGTATATCGACCCTGACATTGCCTAGTTGTGCCGTGTCACCTACCCTAGCGCGCTTTCTATGAGTTTCTATTTGTGCCGTACCTATGGAGTATCCTCTGATAGCCTCCCGATCAGGAGGTATTACGGTACTGTATAGGCTATTGGCATTATTACGTGTTAAGGTGGAAAATGTAAAGCCTTAACGCTATTTAAAAATAAGTTTATTTTACTAATAGACATTATTATAATAGCGAAATATTACTACATAGTAAATAGTTTAACGGATCCTTAGAGGATGGGCGGTCCCAAGCATCCTTTAAGTTACTTGTACCTTATATTACAGTTCACTTGAGTTGGTTTACATTGTATAAGTATGTATGTCCTGACTCGAGTGTTTTGTGTTTTGCTTTACGCTCGGGTCGGACTGAGTGATACAGCATTTGAGACTCACCTTCGAAGTTGGAAGCTTTGCTTGAAGATATAGCTAACTAATTCACTTTCGGTTATCCAGTTGATTCCAGTTATCCAGTTGGTTCCAGTGATGTATTCTGATTCATACCAAGTTATCATGTTAAGACCTCCGCTGTATCTTGTTATCTCTGTTGTATCTTGTTTGTCTCAGATGTATTTTTATAGTAGCTTCATGAACTACTATTTCTTTACTTCCGCTGCATTTATTACTCTGCGTCTGTGATTTGTGATTTATTTATTTACTGTTTATGTTGTGGTTTACCATAGTTATTTTACAATTCGATATTTTGAGCAATTCAAGTCCGACATGTGCGGATGCGAATGGTTAAAAATATCGGGTCGTTACATTTGGTATCAGAGCTTTGGCTCTAGGCAAACTTAGCATATATGGTAAATTTATTTACAGAATCACTTTCATTTGTGTTGAATTTCTTCCTTTCTGACTTGGGTTTCTTTTGAGTTTTGGAACGTTCCCTGCGGTTTCAAAATTCATTATTGTCCCTCACTATTCTTCTACTTTTGATTCCGGAGTATCCCATAACTCCACTTCGAATGATCTTTATAATGAATTGGCGGTCTCATCAACATTCAGATGACTTGTAAAGGGGTGAAACTCCCTTGCAATTAGCATTGATTCACCGGAGATTTATATGTATCCTCAGTTTAGATGATAGTACCTCTTGTTATTCCGAATTATAGATCGAATGTAGAATTACCTCAGAATTACACATTGGTCTAATTCTTGAAGTCACGGTTGACTCGGTTAAGGTTACTTGCGATTTATGTAAGCTTATCCATTCCTTATTCTGTCAATTTAATCATCTTATCTTTTGTTTCCAACTTATCTTCGAATCAGAATTCTCTTGATTTGAGTCAATCAAATTTGAATCCCTATTCTTGCTTTGTAAACCTATATTTAAAATGTTTTATATATTGTGTTGTTTGAGTTGTTGATGTTGATTTGGTTTTTCAATCGATTCGTCTGATCAACGCTATCGATAGGATTTCCAAAACACTTGAACAGAACAAACAGACACCATATTGATTTCAAAATTTAGTAAATGATAAATTTTGTATAATTATATTATGTATGAGTTTGATTTTATAAATTCTGATAATTAATTGAATAGGTTATTAAGAAATAATATTTGACTTTATATATATCTTGTAACCATTGGCTTTTGTCTCCTATATAAATAACTGAACTATAAAACATAGCTATAAATTAATTTGGAAATTAAAATGAATCTAAATCAAGAACTTGAGAATTTAATTTCCGATGGTTTAAAACTTGGGTTTTTAAAGTTTTAAAAGATATATCATTTAAAGTGTTTTCCAAATAGAGATTGTTTTCAAAGAATTTTTAATGTTTAAATCAGTGCACTTCTCTTGTCGCTGGAAAATAATTTCGGTGATGACCGCAACATCATCGACATTCATTTTCGAGTTTCGAAGTGAAGAGACCATTCTGTAGCTTTGCTACTGTTTCTTTGAAAATTTAATTGATTTGAATTTCAAAAATAATGACTTGATTTATGATATATATATATATAGATATATGATTTAAATTTGATTTGATATATATTGTATATACATTTATTTACCTTCAAATGGTTTGAAGTTAATCGGAAATGTAATTCTTAAATTTACCTTAAAGAATGTTTTCAATTATAAAATGAACCAAAAATTTTGAATAAATATTTAATTTGAAATAATTGAATTAAAAAACTTTATTTGTATAATATTCTATTACATTTCTATTATAACTTATCTAAATTATTTAAAAGTTAACTATGTAGGATAATATACAATATAAAAGGATTTTATAATAAAATTTGAGTGTTTATAATAAATGTTATACACGTAAATTTCACTTATAAAAGGACTAATAAAGGTAAATAGAATAAAAAGTTAATTGAATAATATACAATATAAAGTGATGTCAAAGGAATTTATAAATAAATTGGAGTAAGTCGTAAAAAGTGTAAGTATACTTAATACATGTGATTAGACATATATTAAGTGGAATAAATGTAATAACCATCTGGAATAAAGAAGAATGAAACTTATTGAATAAAATTTTGAGTATAATAAATGATTTCAAATTCACGATTTTAGAAATTGTTAATTAGGTGATAAGATAATGAAATTATAAATAGATAAGATTTAATTAACCTAGGAAAAATTAAATGGATGAAATCAATTATTAATTTAACTTGAAACTTTCATGGTTTTAAAATTTATCATCTTATTTTGTTTTCCAATCTCTTGTCCTTCAGTTGTTCCTATTCTCCTGCATCCTAAGCGGGGAACTGAATTTCAAATTGATCTTATCTTCTAAAGTTCGATCTGTAGTTCTTCCTCCCAAAATACCTTTACTAGTCTGTTTTGGAAAACTTTTCGAGAATCTTCTTCGTGCTTGTGTCCTTGATTACAGAGGATCTTGGGAAGATCATCTCCATCTTGTTGAATTTACCTATGACGACTGTTACCAGGTATAATTTCCATATTCTTTTTTTTATAATGTCTTAATTCTATCTCATTCTATCTGTTGTCTCTATTTTCCATGCCTCGTTGCTTTTCGGGAACAAAAAGTTATGAGTGGGGGAGAGTGTAACAATCCATAATTTTGTGAATATTTTTAATTAAATTTTTATTTGAAATTTTGATTTTTAAATCATTTAAAAGAAAATTTTAGAATTTTTTCCAATGTAAGTTGGGAATTTGTTTGTAATTTATTTTTCAAATGCAATAAATAAACAATTTTTGAAAATTTTATATTTTGGTCAAAATTTGAATTTTCAGTTTAAATTTTTTTAAAATTGGAATTTTTAAATTTTAATCTTTTTCTTTGAAGCAGAATCTATTTATGATATCTATTCTGCTTTTTGTTTTGTTAAATTCTGAGTTATACTTTTTAAATTAGATAAATTACAGCGTTTTACACGCAGTTATTTTCTGTATTTCAATTTCTATTTTTCTATGTTCACTTCTATATTTTTTATTTTATTTTCTATGTTATTTTATTTTATTTTTCTATTTTGTTTGTCTAAATTTTATTTATCGGATTTTACTTATGTGTATATCTTTTCATAAAAGGCTTGGAAGAAATCAAGGAGACATGCGTTACATTTCTTTAATACTTGCCTTTTTATTTACTACCCTCTTTATTACTTACCCTAACCATTCACCATTCATTGCCATGAATTGCTCTTATTAATCACGTACAAACATCTCAGAATATTCTCTTTTCAATTTGCATTTAAGAATTATATATATATATATATATATATATATATATATATTTCTCCTTATTTCTTGCCTTTTACTTCCTAACCTTTATGTTTTCCTATCATTTATTCCCCTTTAGCCGTTCAAATCTTTTCTTGTCATCCACTCCACTTCATAATTCACGTACAAATTTACTTCACATTTCATTTCTAGAAAGAAATGTATGCAAATAAATGGCTTGGAGAAATTTAAGAGGCATACGTGTCATTGTTTAAACTCTTGCTTTTTTCATTTGCATGGCCTTTATTATTTTCTAGCCGTTTCCTCCTCATTCTTAGCCATGAATTACTCTACTCATAGCCTTGCATATCAAGTTGAAAATTCACGTACAAAAAAAATTATTTCCCATCTCTCATTTTTTCATTTGCATTTAAAAATAAAATATATTGTACATTTCTTCCTCCTTAACTTATGCCTTTCAGTTTCCCTAGTATTCATAACTCCTTAGCTGTTTTCTTCTTCTTATATAGCCGTGTATTTCCTTTTATCATTCACGTACAAAACTCCTCAAACATATCTTATTTTATTCCATATCTCATTTCATCTCTTGGAAGAAAGAATTTTTTTTATTAAATACATCAAGTATTTGTTGCCATTTTATTTTCCAAACCATTCAAAATCTTGTCTTTTATTAGATAGCCTCTTTATTACTTACCTTAGCCGTTCATTCCTTTAATCTAGCCACGAATTTCTCTTGCCTATCACGCAAGAAACATGGAAAGTTTTAATTAATGCAAGAAACATGTAAAGTTTTAATTTATGAAAGAATGTGTAAAGTCCTAATTAATGAAGGAAACATGTAAAGTTTTAATTAATGCGAGAAACATGTAAAGTTTTAATTAATGAAAGAAACGCGTAATGTTTTTAATTAATGCAAGAAACATGTAACGTTCTAATTAATGAAAGAAACATGTAAAGTTTTAATTAATGAAAGAAAATGTAAAGTTTTAATTAATGAAAGAAACATGTAAAATTTTAATTAATGTAATATTAATTAAATGATAAATGCACTTTAATTTAATAGAAATGTAAATTAAAACGACATTTGATAATGCAAGTTTTAATTAGTGTAATATCGATTAAAATAATAAATGCTCTTTACTGTAATAAAAATGTAAATTAAAACGTACATTTGATAATGTAGGTTTTAATTAGTGTAGTATTGATTAAATGATAAATGCTCTTTATTGTAATAGAAATGTAAATTAAAACGTACATTTGATAATGTAAGTTTTAATTAGTGTAATATTGATTAAAATGATAAATGCTCTTTATTGTAATAAATGTAAGTTAAAACGTACATTTGACATGTAAGTTTTAATTAATGTAATGGTGTATTTTAAATTGATTAAAATGATAAATGTTCATTATTGTAATAATAAAATGTAAGTTGATAATGTACATTTTATATGTAAGTTTTAATTAATGTAAATGTCATATTTTAAATGATTAAAATCATAAAGTTTCATTGTTGTAATAATAATGTAAGTTAGTAAGGTACTTTTAACCTAACATAAGAATTTCAGTTTTAAATTGGATATTACAGTAACAAAGTTTATTTAACTATAAGGCTATGATAAAATGACCATGTTAAAATTTGTAAGTATATAAATACTTTGATTGTATAAAAGTGGAAAGTATTACATTCCAAAAATGCTATGATTCCTTAAGGTAACATTTCCAAAATGCTATGATAATTTAAAGGAATATTTCAAGTTTAATAAATTGAAGGAAATATTCAATAATTTGAAAATTTGGGTTTTATTTAAATGATATATTATTGAATTATTTTTGAAATAGAAATGATACTATTGTGATATGGTTTTCAAATCAGTATGATATTTTGGTTTTGAAAGTATATACTAGTTTAAAAGAAATGATATATGATTTTGAAATGGATATGCTAGTTTGGTTTTGAAAGTATAAATGATTTGGAAATAAATATCCATGGGTTATAATAATGTTTGGTTGTTAAAGAGACCGGGATCGAAAGTTTTCATACTCTCTGCCAACTCCGAAAACTACTTTAACAACCTTGTACGCGGTGCAGATTCCTGAATGAAGTAGGATGGTGGCGACGTCCTTTGAGGTAAATACGTGGACCCGACTCTCGTGAGTTGGCATAAGGTGGCTAAAACATGAGTGATTCTCGGGCCAATGAGGTCATTCCTTTGATCAGACGCACTCCTTCGATATTATACTCTGACTTTTGGATTGATTCGGTGGACACTTTTGATTTTTGATTTTGGGAGTGTTGTTCGAGGTGGGCGGTAGTAGCTGCTACGCGTTACCACCAGCCCGGATGCGTAATTGGTATATCTACCCTGGCATTGCCTAGTTGTGCCGTGTCACCTACCCTAGCGCGCATTCTACGAGTTTTTATTTGTGTCGTACCTATGGAGTATCCTCTGGTAGCCTCCCGATCAGGAGGTATTACGGTACTATATAGGCTATTGGCATTATTACGTGTTAAGGTGGAAAATGTAAAGCCTTAACGCCATTTAAAAGTAAGTT
This sequence comes from Allium cepa, assembly GCA_030765085.1. NCBI lineage: Eukaryota > Viridiplantae > Streptophyta > Magnoliopsida > Asparagales > Amaryllidaceae > Allium > Allium cepa. The sequence goes on along the minus strand of CM060935.1, from coordinate 38,036,305 downwards.
TATTTTACTTATAGACATTATTATGATAGCGAAATATTACTACATAGTAAATAGTTTAACGGATCCTTAGAGGATGGGTGGTCCCAAGCATCCTTTAAGTTACTTGTACCTTATATTACAGTTCACTTGAGTTGGTTTACATTGTATAAGTATGTATGTCCTGACTCGAGTGTTTTGTGTTTTGTGTTTTGCTTTACGCTCGGGTCAGAATGAGTGATACAGCATTTGAGACTCACCTTCGAAGTTGGAAGCTTTTCTTGAAGATATAGCTATCTAAGTCACTTTCAGTTATCCAGTTGATTCCAGTTATTTGGTTGGTTCCAGTGATGTATTCTGATTCATACCTGGTTATCATGTTGAGACCTCCGTTGTATCTTGTTATCTCTGTTGTATCTTGTTTGACTCTGATGTATTTTTATAGTAGCTTCATGAACTACTATTTCTTTACTTCCGCTGCATTTATTACTCTGTGTCTATGATCTGTGATTTATTTATTTACTGTTTATGTTGTGGTTTGCCATATTTATTTTACAATTCGGTATTTTGAGCAATTCAAGTCCAACATGTGCGGATGCGAATGGTTGAAAATATTGGGTCATTACATATATATATATATATATATATATATATATTCAAATAAATACTAAATCTAAACACCTATAAATAAAATCTCCATATATTTATTTAAAACCCAAACTCTGGTATATTCATCTACATATAAATTAATATATAAACATATACAAACTTACATACATATTATATTTAACATCAATATTTTTTATAAAAATAAATACAAAATTACTTCATTATAAACCCAAACAGATCATGTAAAACTCATTTTTACTTACGTCTCTAAACAACCGGTTATATGTTACTTACATAAACTAATGTATGTTAGATACAAATGACATACATACACTGATGTAAACCTTTATATATAACCAATATATTATATATAACCAAGATATTATATTAGTGGCATATCTCTATCTTCAAATATCCTACAACGTACTCACTATGCTTCTTCATCTTTGTCCAATAGAAAACCCTCTTCTTTTCATGATTCATTTATTACCGTTTGGATGAATAATCATCCTAGAATGATGACCTCACTTGGTACCTCATCCATCACATTATTATCCACTGGCACATATAACCTTCCATCTAATCACGAGCTTCCTTCACAATTAATTGAATAACACTCCAAAAGTGCAGTTTTGTAACATCCCGCCATTTTATACGCTTAGGCAGACACACATGCCGACTCAAACCATGCAAAAGGGCGAATTTTTATTGGGGTGTATAAGAAAAAGTGGAGAAAAAAATAGAATCTTGCAGCGGAACGATAAAATATAATAATCAAATAAAAGATTCATGAAGCTGTTTTATAAAAAAAATTGATTATACTAATACAATACATATCAGAGTTACACATAGCAAAAATAATAAATGACAATGCAGCGGAACAATGTGATGCTGCGGAACAACAGTAAATAATAGTAATAATACAATCTTCGTCTTCGTCCTCCAGAAATAAGGTCTTCGAATCCTGAAATCCTCAGACTGACTCGAGCAATTGAAAAGACAAAACACTCGAGTCAGAACTAAAAGAACTTATGTAAGGTAAATCAATGGTAAACAATATGAGTGGAAAGGCATCAAAATGTTTACGGGATTTGACATCTCCTATCCAGTGTCAAACGTGAGTGCAGTAACTTAAGAGATGTTCGGGATTTACATCTCCTAAGAATCCGTTAAACTATTTACTATGTAGTAATATCCGCTATTATAATAATGTCTAATAGTAAAATAAACTTACTTTAAAGTAGCGTTAAGGCTTTGCATTTTCCACCTTAACACATAAATAGTGCCAATAGTCTATACAACACCTGCGCACCTCCTGGTCGGGAGGCTACGAGAAGATGCTCCATAGGTACGACAAAAATCAAACTCGTACAAGGCTCGCTAAGGTAGGTGACACGACACAACTAGGCAATACCAGGTTAGTGTTAACCGGCACCTTAGCCCGGCTACAAGACGACAGTTGAAGAAATTATCGTTAGCACTAGACAAGATTCTGACCAAGAAGAGCCCGAGGATATACGGGTTTGATGCAGTCGACATGTTATGGCATTTAGGTACGGTTCGGCAAGAATAGACCAACTAGCTTGAGATCGCCCTATATGGTCCAAGTCACCTTGGCCTTGAGCCCGTGAAGGAAGTCAACCCATCTTCGTCTATAAATAGAAGGGCAGGGGCACACTGAAAAGGAGACCTTTTCTGGAAACACTGGGGAGACTCTGCCATTTTTTATGCTCTCCTCTTTTTTGATTCAAACTTGTATTCAAGATATTTATTTACAGATTGTATCTATATTCAATTGATGGAGAATACAATAAAGACTAAACTCAAAGTGGATGCAGGCAATTACGCCAAACCACTATAAATCTGGTGTTTCCGTTTTTGTTTTTCTTTTTGCATTGAGTTACACTATTCTTCTGTTCTAATTTACTCTCTTCATTAATTTCTCTACATAACTCTACTCAAGGGTGTTAGTGACCAAATCTGGTGCTAACATTTTGGTGCTTTCACCGCGAATTGAATTCTCAGCTTGATTGGATCTCATCATCTACTAGTGGATTTCCATATTCGCAGGATAGATCCAGTTGTTTACTAGAAAACTTCCTATTCTACTTAGATTTGAAAGAAATCTAAAGGAAGCTGATAGCCGTAAGTTAATCAAGTGTTCATGTTCATGTGAAAGGATTGGATTCACTGACGTACTCAAGATTTAAGGATTGGGCGCTGAAGTTTGCACTCAAGTTGAATGAAGGCCAACCCTCCTCCGAAGGCAATTCAGCCGATCGCCCCAGAAAAGGTGTATGCCGATCGCCCCCGAAAAGGTGTATGCCGAGCCGCTCCCATTCAAGGCCGAACGCTCTTCCAGGCCGATCCATACCTCTATGCCAAGTGACATCAGAATGCCGACCCATACCTCTATGCCGAGCGACATCCGAATGTCGATCCATACCGCTAAGCCGAACAGAATTCAGGCCGAACAGAATTCAGGCCGAACGGAATTCAGGCCGAGCAGAAAGAAGGCCGAACAGAATTTTGGCCAAATAGAAATTAAGCCGAACAGAAAGAAGGCCGAACAGAAAGAAGGCCGAACAGAAATTAGGCCGAGCAGAAAGAAGGCCGAACAGAATTTAGGCCGAACAGAAAGAAGGCCGAACATAAATTAGGCCGAACATAAATTAGGCTGAACAGAATTTAGGCCGAACAGAAATTAGGCCGAACAGAAAGAAGGCCGAATAGAATTTAGGCCGAACAGAATTTAGACCGAACATAAATTAGGCCGAACAGAATGAAGGACGAACTGAATTTAGGCCGAGTAGAAATTAGGCTGAACAGAATTTAGGCCGAACATAAATTAGGCCGAACAGAAAGAAGGCCGAACAAAATTTAGGCCGAACAGAAAGAAGGCCGAACAGAACAAATGCCGAACGCTCCTGAATGCCGAGCGCTTTCTAATGTCGAACGCTCTTGAGTGCCGGGCGTTCCTGAATGCCGAACAGTGTGGAATTCCGAATAAATTTGGACGCTGAACAATCTTGTATGCCGAGCAACTTTTTCATGCCGAACGGCCCTCAATGCCGATCGAAACTTAAGTTACACCGGTCTCTTATACGACCCCTATTTTCAAAAAAAAATTCGGATAGTGAATTCAAAACTCAACTTAATAAAGGAACATTCTATCTACTTCCCTTACATACCCTGATCGACCAGGGCATAGAGGATCTAGCGACAGCTTCTGAACAGCAACAAGGGAACGGACAAACAACCGCTACTCAAACGATACTCTCAAAGGGATATCATACCGATCACCCTTGAGGAGAAGCGACCTCCATATATATTTTGGCAGCCAATTAGCTGGAGAGCCTCCTACGACCATGGATCGTTTCTATGACAAAAATGAATCTAAACCAAAGTGTGGAGGAGCGGAACAGACTAAGAAAAATAACAATGAAGGCCAGATGGCTAAGGATGCAGATCCCAGTAGCCAAAACAAGAACTCAAAATTCGGCTCATATGCTCTTTGAAAGATTCAATTGACAACTCTACTTGAAGACTCGCGACTCAGAGTGGTATTGGAAACCAACCTCGAGAGAGTACACCAAAGTCTAAAGAAAATCAGGGGAATGTTGTATATTCCCAGATGCTCACTGATCCTAACACGGGCGATTACAAACACCTCCGAGGCATGATCGAAAAGCCGATCTGGAAAGGAAGGCTTCAATAGTGACCAGATACTCAAATTTGGTTGCCAACCAATCTACGCAGACCATGATCGGACGTGTGGAGTTACAACTAAATGAGCATAATTCAATCGCTCATCATCAACCATATGCCTTTGATTTGGGGCTATGGACAAGATATTGAAAAGTTCATCACGATCAGAGCCCAATAAAAAGTCAACATGACCAACCATCCATTCATCGACCTCCACGTTTGACTTGGAGGCCTAAGCAAGGCTTGGAATGGGTATAGCCTGATCATCCACTCAAATCGAGTTATAGAACAAAGTCCGACAAAATACAGATGCCGCTCTTGAAGCTCCATGACGTCGGGATCTATCTAGAGTGGACGTGATTTAATCGTCTACACATCAAATCCTACCTTGAACACAAAAGGTTATTCGAAAGCCCGACTTGGAGTAGTTGTGATGGACTACCTACTCGTCAACCATCGCTCTCAATACATGGACACGACTGCACCTTAAAGCATATGCAACTTACTGTGTCTACTCAATAATCCATTATTCTTGGTTTCTAGAAAGAGATACGAAAAAATTGTGTGAGATTTGACTATCTAACCCAGCATGGATGTGATCCAACCATCTGTCATATACCTCCTTTCTTGACTTGATTAGAATAGCTATAATCACCAAGCGGACGAGAATCGATCGTCCATTCTTCAAGTTTCATCCTTCATGCTAGGGGCAGAGTCTCATTCCATGAGCAAATGTGGTCTGATCATTCACTCGACGGCATTAGCCTCAATACGGTAGATGAAATATAAATTAAAGGGTGGAAATATGACTACTCTCAATAAAAATCTCCAAGTCCCCGGAGTGCGGATTAGAGTACTTTGAGTCCCCAGAGTGCGGAACAGAGTATAAACGACTCAAAAATTCCAAGTCCCCGGAGTGCGGACTGGAGTACTCTAAGTCCCCAGAGTGCGGACTAGAGTATAAACGACTCAAAATTTTCAAGTTCTCAGAGTGCGGACTGGAGTACTCTGAGTCCCCAGAGTGCGGATCAGAGTATAAACGAATCAAAATCTCCAAGTCCCCGAAGTGTGGACTGGAGTACTCTGAGTCTCCAGACTGCGGACCACGGTATAAATGACTTAAAAGTCTCTACGTCCCCAGTGTGCGGACTAGAGTACTCTGAGTCTCCAGAGTGTAGACCAGAGTATAAACGAATCAAAATCTCCAAGTCTCCGGAGTGCGGACTGGAGTACTCTGAGTCCCCAGAGAGCGGACCAGAGTATAAACGACTCAAAATCTCTAAGTCCTCGGAGTGCGTACTGGAGTACTCTGAGTCCCCAGAGTGCGGACCAGAGTATAAACGACTCAAAATCTCTAAGTTATCGGAGTGCGTACTGGAGTACTCTGAGTCCCCAGAGTGCGGATCAGAGTATAAACAACACAAAATCTCCAAGTCCCTAGAGTGAGGACTGGAGTACTAAGAGTCTCCAGAGTGCGGACCAGAGTATAAATGACTTAAAAACCTCTACGTCCCCAGAGTGCGTACTAGAGTACTCTGAGTCCCCAGAGTGCGGACCAGAGTATAAACGACTCAAAATCTCCAAGTCCCCGGAGTGCGGACTGGAGTACTCTGAGTCCCCAGAGTGCGGACCAGATTATAAACGAATCAAAATCTCCAAGTCCTCGGAGTGTGGACTGGAGTACTCTGAGTCCCCAAAGTGCCGACCAGAGTATAAACGAATCAAAATCTCCATGTCCCCGGAGTGCGGACTGGAGTACTCTGAGTCCCCAGAGTGCGGACTAGATTATAAACAACTCAAAATCTCCAAGTCCCCGGAGTGCGGACTGGAGTACTCTGAGCCCCCAGAGTGCGGACCAGAGTATAAACGACTTAAAAACCTCTACGTCCCCAGAGTGCGGAATAGAGTACTCCATGTGCCCTGAGTGCAGACTAGGGTATAAATGACTTAAAAACCTCTAAGTCCCTGAAGCGGACTAGAGTACTCTCAGTCCCCCAAGCATGGACTAGAGTATAAATGACTTAAATACCTCTAAGTCCATGAAGCGAACTAGAGCACCCTCGGTCCCTGGAATGCGGACTAGAGTATAAACGAATTAACGAAAATATCTATGTCCCGAACTAAGGACTAAAGCATAAACCGTTCGACAAATCTCTACGTCCCCGGAGCATGGATCGAAGCATGAACACAAATTGGGCGCAAGTCGAACGAGGGGAGAATAACAATAAGTCATCAGAATGCAAAGTGGTGTATAAACATCGACAAACAGACGAGTGGATTCCGACCATTCTCTATTCCGCAAACTTCGGCCTAAAATCGACAGGAGGATTATTAACTCGCTGAGGATGGAGCTCGACAATCCAACTAGTGGCCTGGCTAATCAATCCTGGGAGCAGGGGTACAAATCACTAAAAGCTTAATACGACAGCTTACTGTAGCACTAGCTTTGGCATTCTTTATAACTTAAGGCAATGACTATATGGAGGCCTCAATACAGAACTAATTGAAACGACATCTAAAGCTACGAGCAACCGACTATATCATACCTCAGATCGAGGTTCAATATCGATCCGCACCAATAACATACGAATGTGACTGGGATGTTCCTTGAAAAACTATGACCTCCAGAATGTGGAAAGGAGAGTAAACCATGAAGACTTGGTCAAAAATTCTCCAGCACCCTCCTTCGATCCATTAGGAGGAGTATGAAACTGGATGGGCATGACCCGGCTGCATTTGTAGCCAACTTTACCTCGAAATCTCATTATAGAACATGAACCAAAGTGGACGTGGATGACTGTCCAGTGTCCAAATTACGCCCTAAAACTGATGAGGCATCAAAGTATTCCTGTTGGAATGAAAAACCACGATAAAATCCAAGATAGGCAAGACCCCGTCTCCCATCGACTGACCTGATCCCCGATTCAACGGGAAAGAGAGTAATGCTAAAGTGGGCATGGCTGACCTTCCTACTTATTGGTATATATGCCCCAGACCTGGGGGCATGAGCTAGAAGCAACATGAATGTGAACCAACTATTCATCGATCAACTCTATGTTTTCGAAGTTTAGGTGGGAATATAAATATAGCTAGGACGAGACTCAACCGTCCATGTAGCACATTTATCAACCCGAGACTGGGAGCAAACGCGTGGTCATCCGAAGACTGGCTACGATAGCTCAATATTGAAACTTATATATAATGTTTACAGCTACTCAAGGCCGAAAGAATGCCTAGGGATAGAATCATTAAATTGATACCTAAGCTAGTGGGCAACTAACTGTCACTCCAACCCGAGGCATGCAGATCATGAATGTTGCTCAAATGTGGAAGATGGAACCCCTGAAAAACAACAACGCATGATGACAGACGATATAGTGTTTAGAAGTCGAGATGTAGACAAGGTGGACAACACTGTCCGCATCCAAAACACTGACAATTGGCAAGTAGTGCTCGAGCCCTGGCTCGGGCAGCATTCTTGGATCTATAGAAACATAGATTCGGGAGATGATGATAGAGGACTTAGGGAAACGAATGCAGCACCGGCTAAGCTGATGATTGACATACCAGTCAGCCGGTATGACCCGTCACGAGTCCTTAAGATTGGATCGTAACTCGACCAATCATTGGCCGAAGATCTTACTGATTTCCTCCGAGCGAAGACGTTTTCGCTTGGACACGTTCTGATATGTGCAGGATTTCTCCCGCTATTCTGAGTCATATGTTGAACATAGACCCGAAATACGTCCCTGTAAAACAAAAAAGGAGAGGCATCGACCCAGAGAGGTCCGCGGCTCTCAAAGAGGAGGTAGACAAACTCAAAGCCAATGGGTTCATCCGCGACGCCCTCTACCCTAGATGGGTATCTAACCCAGTGCTAGTAAAGAAAGCAAATAGGAAGTGGAGAACTTGTGTTGATTACTCTGATCTGAATAAAGCATGCCCGAAGGATAGTTTCCCTTTACCTAGAATCGACCAGCTCGTCGACTCTACGGCCGGACACAAATTATTGTCTTTTATGGATGTGTATTCGGGATACAATCAAATCCCGATGCACGTTCCAGACCAAGAACACACCAGTTTTGTCACGGATGTGGGGCTATATTACTATTTAGTAATGCCTTTTGTATTAAAAAACGCGGGAGCAACTTATCAGCGTCTGGTGAATCGAATGTTTAAAGACCAGATTGATAGAACGATGGAAGTTTATGTGGATGACATGCTCGTGAAGTCACAGCAGTCAAACGACCACATCCGAGACCATGCGGAGATGTTTGGTATACTCCGGCATTATGGAATGAAAACCAACCTTTTGAAGTGTTCATTTGGCGTAGCGTCGAGAACGTTTTTGGGTTTCATTGTGAATGCGCGGGGAATCGAAGCTAACCCAGAGAAGATTCAAGCTATCCGAGACATACAAGTGCCCAGAACTATAAAGTAGGTACAAAGCTTGAATGGAAAGGTGGAAGCGCTAAGTCGATACATATCCAGAGCTATAGATAAGTGTATTCCTTTCTTCGATGTAATAAAGAAAGGAAAGAGGAATTTCGAGTGGACATCTGATTGTGAGGAAGCATTCCGTTCTCTGGTAAGGCATTTGGAACATCCCCCGGCGCTATCGAAACCCGTAGACCACGAAAAGTCGTATGTGTACTTGGCAGTATCTCAGCATGATATCAGTATGGCTTTGGTTTGCGAAGTGGACCGAGTTCAAAAGCCAGTTTACTATGTTAGTAAACGCATGACGGGGGTAGAAAGAAATTATCCAAAGATTGAAAAACTGGCCTATTGCTTGGTGATTGCATCACGCAAGCTTATCCCATATTTTTAGGCATACTCATTCAGTGTTTACACTGATCAACCCTTGCGACAGGTACTCCAACGACCGAAAACTTCTAGAAGGATGTTGAAATGGAATATAGAGTTGAGTCGGTTCAATATTACCTAGCTGCCACGAAGGGCCATACAGGGGCAAACACTAGCGGACTTCATTGCTGAATTCACTATGTCAGACGACTCAAACGGCCACAATGTCATACCACCCGTTCGATGGAAGATGAATACCAATGGGGCATCTAACGACCGTTGTTCGGGGGCTGGCATAGTTCTTGTGACTCCTGAAAACCGATCAGTTTGTTATGCTTTGAAGCTTGAATTCCCAGCAACAAATAACAAAGCCAAGTACGAAACATTGATTGCCGCTTAAAACTCATCAAAGAACTGAGAGTAAGATCGATTGAAATCTTTTGCGACTCGCAACTGGTGGTGTACCAAGTGTGGGGAGACTACCAAGCAAGGAGGCAGAGACTTGCCTCGTATTTGGTCTGAGTTCAGGAGCCGCTAGCGAATCTCGAGTATTATGACATTTCACATGTCCCGCGTTACCAAAACAGAGCAGCCGATTCATTGGCAAAATTTGCAAGCACAGGCGATGCGCAGCAGATGGGATTGTTTCCCTTTGAAACCTTACATACTCCGAGTATAAATATGATGGAGGTAGATTTTGTGTTAGAAATCGAAATCAATAAGGAAACATGGATGACCCCATTTAAGCAATACTTACTACATGGGGCCTTACCCGAAAGAAGGAGCAAAAGACGACAAGTCATTCGTAAGGCTTCGCGATATGTAATGGAGAGCGGAATAATGTATCGAAGGGGATTCTCGACCCCCTTACTCCGGTGCATAGCCCATGATGCGATAAAACGAGTCCTGAAGGAAGTCTATGAAGAAGAATGCAGTGATAGCATCAGGGGGAAAACCATGATAAAGAAAATACTCTGCTTAAAGTATTACCGGCCAACTATCAATCCAGATGCGGTTGATCATGTTAGACAATGCTACGAGTGCAAGATGTTTGCGAAAAATCCAAGAACCCCGCCCATGGAAATTACTCAAATGGCTAGTCTATAGACATTTGCCACTTTGGGGCGTTGAAGTCATCTTCTTGCCGATCCTAAAGGTGGTGCGAAATACACCATCATGGCAGTTGTTTACTTCGCCAAACAGGCAAACAAATAACTTTTAGCCACAACCAAGAAAAATAATAATCAACATCACTGTCCGTAACGTCATCTATCCTTATGACCTTCTATTATCTATTATTACTGCAAATGGACAGGTTGAAGATGTGAACAAAATCATAAAGCCTGTTCTGAAGAAAAATTTGGAAAAGGCTAGAGGTAAATGGGTGGATGAACTCCCAACAGCATTATGGGCTTATAGAACTACCCATGGGTCCGTGACTGGCCGTACTCCATTCACCCTTGGTTACTGTTCTGAGATCGTCATCCATATAAAACTTGAAGTCCGCCCTCGTCAAGTGGCTGATTACAACCCTTATTTCACATAAAATACAAATAAGGAATCGCAATTGAATTGCTATTAAACTAGATGGAATTGGCAACGACTTATGAGCATATAAAACGCATCCGAGAGCCAATGGCAAGAACATGTGCCCAAACATGCATGTGTGCATCCGAAAAAGTTCGACTTCTTGAAATCAACATAAATTGAATTCTCGCTTAGGGTTATTAAGAAAAGACTAGATCATATAGTCGAAGCTTACTAGCATTGTAGAATCAGACACAGATGACCACTGATGAACTACAACCCTGGATTTATAACATTGGGAATCGACCAAGCATCATGATGACCAAAGAAGGATACGACACCTTGGGAGGATAAAATTAAAGGATAATGACTGTTCAAGGAACACGATGGAATTCTTTCTAGAGACAAGGAATACTCGCTGATTCAAAGCATGTCGTGTTGCTACACACGAAACACTTTGGAGGGCAAGTGTTAACCGGCACCTTGGCCCGACTACAAGACGACAGTTGAAGAAATTATCGTTAGCACTAGACAAGATTCTGACCAAGAAGAGCCTGAGGATATACGGTTTTGATGCAGTCGACATGTTATGGCATTTAGGTACGGTTCGGCAAGAATATACCAACTAGCTTGAGATCGCCCTATATGGGCCAAGTCACCTTGGCCTTGAGCCCGTGAAGGAAGTCCAACCCATCTTCGTCTATAAATAGAAGGGCAGGGGCACACTGAAAAGGGGACCTTTTTCTGGAAACACTGGGGAGACTCTGGCATTTTTTATGCTCTCCTCTTTTTTGATTCAAACTTGTATTCAGGAGATTTATTTACGGATTGTATCTATATTCAAGTGATGGAGAATACAATAAAGATTAAACTCAAACTGGATGTAGGCAATTATGCCGAACCACTATAAATCTGGTGTTTCCGTTTTTGTTGTTCTTTTTGCATTGAGTTACACTATTCTTCTGTTCTGATTTACTCTCTTCATTAATTTCTCTACATAACTCTACTTAAGGGTGTTTGTGACCAAATCTGGTGCTAACAGGTAGATATACCAACTACGCTTCCGAACCGATGGTAATGCGCAGCAGCTACTACCGCCCACCTTGAGCCACACCGCCAAAACCAAAAGGGCCCCAATCAATCACAAAGTAATAGAATGGTATCGAAGGAGTGTGTCTGATAAAAAGTGCTACCTTATTAGCCCGTCAATCGCTCCTGTTTTAGCCACCTTATGCCAACTCACAGGAGTCGGGTCCACGTATATACCTCAAAGGAAATGCCGCCACCATCCTACTTCATTCTGGAATCTCCACCGCGCACACGGTTGTTAGAGTGGTTTCGGAGTTCACAGAGAGTATGACAATTTCCGATCCCGGTCTCTTTAACAACCAAACGTTATTATAACACCTCGCTCATTTCAAAATATTTTATACTTCAAAACTAGAATAAATATCCATTTCAAAACCATATAAATACGATATCATTTCCATTTTAGAAACCAATCAATATGATATCATTATTTTATAAAACCCAAATCAATATAATATCATTTTTATTTCAAATATATCCTTTTTCCAAAATCATAGCACTTCCAAAGTTATAACACTTTCAAATCAAAACACTTAAAGTATAACACTTTCAAATCATAATACTTTGAAACCCATAACTTTGAAACATCACTTCCACCACTTAAACGGTTTAAAATATTAAAATACTATATATAATAAAATAGCTTCTTAAATTTCATAAATCAATTCCAAAACAACTCGAATTTCTAGATTTTAATTTAACCAAATCCCAAATCACAATTTCAATTCAATTCGGTTTCCAAATAAACTTTTTCAAATTATGTCGATTTCAAAACCATTTCAAATTCAATATATTTCAAATTTTAAGTATTCAACAATTTCAAAACTAAGTTTGGTAATTACGTTTAAACAATTAAATTTTGTATTATTTAGTTTTGAAATATTTTACATAATAAATCCATTATCATTTAAATAAAACTCAAATTACAAATAACTAAACATTTCCTTCAATTTATTTATACTTGAAATATTCATTTAATTCACCTTAATCAAAAATCATGTTAATCATACCCTCTAAAACTTCCAATTTTATAAATTTCACATCAAGCCTATTCGAGTTTAATTCTTAAATAAATTCAATTTCAAATAAATCTCAAATTTATCTTCCAACCTTAATATTTTATTTAAATCATTTTAACTATATATTAAAATATAATTTAAATACTTAAACATTTTATCTTCAATAAAAATCAAACTTATTATTAAGCTTATTCTGTATTAACACAAATTATACATAGCTAAAAATCAAGAATAAAATAACATTTATATAATATCAAAAATCAATATTTATATAAAATCATATATTTCTTTACAAAACCATAGAAATCATTTCTAAATAGTTTTATATATCGACCACGGTGTCTGTATATAATATTCTAGCCTATGGTCAAGGGATACAAATATTTATCATTTCAATCCGTAATTTAAAATATAAATACGGTTATATATCATTTCAAACCGCAATCCCGAATGAAATAAAAATCCAACAACTTGCAGTTTACAACAATGTAAAATACAACATCCATTCATCCAATATCAATCATCAAATATTCATCACAATCATCACCCAATTCAATCAATAACAACAATATAGAATAGAAAATAAATAACAGGTATTTACTAGCAGTTTATATTCAATAATATATTAAATAACTATTTTATGCAAATATATTCAAATAAACTAAGATAATGATTTAAAATATACCAAACAGTCATAAATAAATTTCTAATCACGTCATAAGTCAATTTAACAAACATAAGAAAATTTAGAAGTTGTGAGTGGAGTAAAACACTCACCTTTATAGGAATCTGAAAATAATAGTGTAACATCCCGCTTTTTGTACGCTTTAAATCGACGATAAACCACACACGTCAGACTTAAACCATACAGAAGGGCGGATTATTATGGGGTAAATAAGAAAAATCAGAGAAAGAAAACAATATAGAATCTTGCAGCGGAATGATAAAATATAATAATCAAATATACAGTTCATGAAGCTGTTTTACAAAATATTCGATTATACTTACAATACATATCAGAGTCACACATACAAGAGAACAATAAATAATGCAGCGAAACAGTATGAATGTAGTGGAAAACTATAATAAATCTTCGTCTTCGTCCTCCAGAATACGATCTTCCAAATCCTAAAATGCTCAGGCTGACCAGAGCGAATTTAAAAGATAAAACACTCGAGTCAGAACTAAAAGATCTTCTGTAAGTTAAATCAACGGTAAATAATATGAGTGGAACGGCGTCATATATGTTTATGGGATTTGACATCTCCTATCCAGTATCTAACGTGAGTACAGTAACTTAAGAGATGCTTGGGATTCACATCTCCTAAGGATCCATTAAACTATTTACTATGTAGTAATATTTTGCTATTATAATAATATCTATTCATAAAATAAACTTACTTTTAAATAGCGTTAAGGAGTTACCCAATCTCCCCCTTAACACAATAATAGTCCTAGTAGTCCATCCAGTATCAGCGCATCTCCAGATCGGGAGACTACCCTAAATACTCCACGGGCAACGGGAGAAAAACAAACTCGTACAAGGGGCGCTAGGGGAGGTGACAAGGCACAACTAGGCAATGCCATGGTAGATATACCAATTACGATTCCGGGCCGGTGGTAACGCGTAGCGCGCAGCTATTGCCCACCTCGAGCCATACCCCCAAATCAAAAATCAAAAGTGGCCACCGAATCAATCCAAAAGTCAGAGTATAATATCGAAGGGATGTGTCCGATAAAAGGTGTTATCTTCTTAGCCCGTCAATCACTCCTGTTTTAGCCACCTAATGCCAACTCACGGGAGTCGGGTCCACGTATTTACCTTAAAGGAAACACCGCCACCATCCTACTTCATTCTGGAATCTCCACCGCATACACGGTTGTCAAAGTAGTTTTCGATATCGACAGAGAGTATGCTCATATCCGATCCTGGTCTTTTTGCCAACCAATTATTATTATAACACCATGGTCATTTCAAAATAATTTTACTTTGAAACCATAATATAGTATCCATTTCAAAACCATATAAATACGATACTATTTCCATTTCAAAACCCAAAGCAATATGATATCATTGTTATAAAATCCAAATCAATATAATATCATTTTTATTTCAAATATATCTCTTTTCCAAAATCATAGCACTTTTAAATTTAAAATATTTCGAAACCAAACACTTGAAATATAACCTTTCAAACATAATACTTTTAATTTCATAGCTTCTAAACCATAACTTCCAAAACTTAAATGGTTTGGATATTCAAGCAGTATATAAAATAAAATAGTTTAAATTTAAAATTTCTTTAAAAAGTAAAATAATTTCCTCGACTTCACGATTTTATTCACTTTAAGTTAAATTCCAATTCATAACTTTCAACTCTCTTTCAGTTTCAATAAACCATTTCAATTTCAATATATTTCAAACTTGAGTATTAAACAATTTCAAAACTAAGGTTGGTAATTACGGTTCAACAATTCAGTGTTCTATTATTTAGTTTTGAAATATTTGCATAATAAGCCCCCTATCATTTAAATAAAAATCAAATTACAAATAACTAAATATTTCCTTAAATTTATTTATACTTGAAATAATCATTTAATTCACCCTAAACCCAAAATCAAGTTATAAAAACATACCTTTAAAATTTCAAATTAAATAAATTTTACATCAACATATTTGAGTTTAATTCTCAAATAAACTTAATTTCAAATAAATTTCCAATTAACCTTAATTTATTTAAAACATTATAGCCTCTATATTAAATTATGATTTAAATACTTAACCATATTTTATTTTAATAAAGTTAAACTCCATTATTAAACTTTTTTTTATTAAACAAATTTATACATAGCTTAAATTCAAGAATTTAGCTACATATAAAAAATAATATTTATATAATATCAAAAATGATTATTTATTAAACCGTATATTTCTTTCCAAAACCATAGAAGTCATTCTCAAAATATTTATATATAGACCACGGCGTCTGTATATAATTTTCTACCCTATGATCAAGTGATACAGATATTTATCATTCCAATCCGTAATTTAAAATAAAAATATGGTTATATATCATTTCAAACCGCAATCTCGAATGAAATAAATATGCATAACAACTTGCAGTTACAACAAAATAAAATAGAACATCCATTCATCCAATATCAATCATCAACCATTTATCACAATCATCATCCAATTCAAACAATAACATCAATATATAACAGATAATAAACACAAGTATTTACTGGCAGTTTATATTCAAAATAAATTAAACAACTATTTAACTGGCAGTTTATATGCAATAATAAATTAAACAACTATTTAACTTGCTATTTGTATGCAATAATAAATTTAATATCAATTTAATTCAAATAAATCCAATTTAACTGAGAAGATGATTAAAATATGTCAAATAGTCATAAATTTCTAATCACATCATAAATCAATTTTACGAAAATAAGAAATTTTAGAAGTTGTGAGTGGGTTAAAACACTCACCTTTATAGGAATCTGAAAATAATAGACTTCTAATCAATAGCTCTGCTCGATGTTTCCTTAGTCTCCTTCTTGATTGCTAGCTTTGTTCCGTAATATTTTTTATTTTAATTTACTTTATTTTTCCTCCTTGTTATATTAATGTATGTATGTATGTATTTTTAAAAGGTTTGAAAAAAAGAAGATTTGAAAAAGAAGAGTTGAAAAAGAAATGGATTAAAATAAGAAGAACTGAAAATGGAAGAGAAGATCAAGATTTGAAAAGAAAGTAGAAAGTTTGAAATAGAAGGAAATTTGAGAAAAAGAATATTTGAAGAGGTAGGAAAAATTAAAATAAGAGATAATAAGGAGAATTGAAGTGAAAAAAAAAAGAAAAAGAAAAAAAGAAGAAGATTAGTATGGAGGCCGGAGTTTCATTTGCATCATATCTTATTTATAAGGTTAGAGTTAGGTTTAGGGCCAAAGAGATTTGAAAGGAGAGGCCGCTATTAATTAGAAATAAACGAAATGACGTTTCAGTAAAATGAAGTTGGAAAATAAACGAAAAAAGAAAGTAAATATGAACAAACTTGGTATTGAATTATAGTAAATATGAATAGCCTTTTAAAAGTAGAAGGTATTAAAAGGAGGTGAGTGAAAGAATTAAAAATATGAAAAGTAGTTCATGTTTGCAAAATACAAAAGCTTCGGACAATGTAAACAAAATGGAGATATGGAACAAATGGAGAAATATTGAAAAGAATGCGGCAATTATTAATTAGAAAGGGAATGAATGGACCAATTCTATGCTGTAAACAAACTTTTAGAATTCAAATTTCAAAAATAATCATTCACTTAATACATTTTGTTAACCCTAAACATACCAAAATCAACATCTTTTAAAGATTTAATTAACACACAATAAATGAAAATAAATTCTCCACACAAATTGGTGTCATAAATTAAAAGAATATACAGCATTAAGAAATTTTCATTTCTCCCTCTTTGTGATTAGATTGGAAATTAAACAACATGTTAACATTTCGATTGAATGTTTTACAAGGAATGTATTGACATACATTCAAAAGTATGATGGCATAAACAAGGTAATACAAACATGTGTATAATATATATGTATATCTTTATCTCCACTTATAGTTTACATTCATAAATAAAAGGTATGAAAATAATCCACATAAGGAGGCAATGAATGTAAAAGTAAATTAGAAAAGTGAAGATGGAAAGGTAAGTTATGTTGCAATTAAAATCTGATAAAGTCTAACTGAAAGAGAAATAGTCAAGTGTAAATCTTTTTTACCCCCTTTATCATCTCCTATTAACATTTAATTTAATAACCTTTAAGATTTCAATATAAACTAGCATTAAATTTTGATCTAAAACATAAGTTTGAATTTAGGTATAAACATATATGTAGTAAACTAGCATTAAATTTTGAAACATGAACTGAATTAATTGGAAATAAATCACCCAATTTATTTCAATAAATGTTTACAATTAACGTCTTCCCACTTAAAAAGATTCCAATCACATTAATTGTCATTGATTTCTAAGGTAAAAATGAATGAGACAATTCAATTCCTTTTTATAGTAATTTAATGTATTTACGGAAATATTGTATACAAGCCAAATGTTATAAATTTCTTATTTCTGTAATAAATTTTTCAGCTACCAACACTTCAAATAAATAAACATATGATTTTTTTATTTAGAAAAGAAACATATATTATTCTTTTTATTAAGTTCATTACTACTCTAAAATATGGTTAACCTTTGTTTAACCTTTCATTATTTTACTATACTCTAATTCGACAACTCCTAACATTGTAGTACATTTCCCATTACACTAATATACGCCTATTTACATCTTACATTTGTATTAATGTTACATTAATATATTCAAAATTCTAACTCCTTTGTTATTAACTATCCCATTTCCATTTATTATATCTTTGCCAAATATATACATTAATTACGACTAAATATTCTCAATAAATTTATTTTCTTGGTTTCATGTTTTTTATTACATCAATTACTGCCTTATAAATAAATTTACGTTTCTATTCAATTTACATTCACCCTTCCCTTATTATATTAATTATCATTAAAGTAACATTTAATTACTTTTATTTTTAAATTGGTAAATTACTGGTAACGACAACTATTTGTAACCATTATACCCTTTATAATACTTGAATGTTTATTCTTCACAAACAACTACTATCTATTATAATATCTCACATATTAATTCAATAATTACACTTGTTTTTCTCATATTCCCATTATAACTAAGTCCTAACATTTAAATTATTTTATTTTTCATTCAAATTCAATAATTATTAACTTTAATTAACCCTGTTACGTTTCCTCTTAGTTATTTTCATTATTACATCACAACTTTTGTTAATAATTCACTAATTTTTATTTTCTTCAATATTAAATTTATAAAATTTTATTAAATCAACAAATTTAAACATAAAAAATTACGGGTCGTTACACTCTCCCCCACTCAAAACTTTTTGTCCTCGAAAAGGAAAAAGGACGGAAAGAAGGAATCAATATATTTTATTCAAAAAAATTGAATTTATTAACAAATAAATTTACATTGTACTTGTGTTATTCTTATAAAATATCTTTCACAACATTTACAGTTTTTTTAATATATTTTTCTTTTCATTCATACAAGGATTATTTCTTTAACTTACATTTATCTCTTACAAAATTTTATTCCCATTCATTCATTCATTCATTCATTTATTACTTAGCATGTCAATTCATTAACTTAAGTTTATAATTACTTTCTTACAAAAATTAATTAATTCAGTGTAATGTTCATTTTATTAATTACTTTAATTATAATTTGCTTCAAACATTAACTTAAGTTTAGAATCATTTATTTATAATGCTCACTTTCTATTACATTTAATTAGTAACATTTCAATTATAACTTAAGTTTATAACAACTATAACATCAAATTCTTATTTATTAAAGAATTTCATTAAATACTTTCATTACCTCAGGTTTATTACTTGTATAACACCCATTACATTTTCTTATTAAACATTAGAACTTTTAATATTTGGTAAGTTACATATATGCTTTTAATGATGTAATTGAAAGTTACACATGTTTATTTTTATTTCTTTTAATAAATTAAATGTTCAATAATAATGTACTTTGTTTCATAGGTTACAAATGTCAACTTTCTTTTCTTTTAATTCCATTTATAACTTAGCAATTTATCTCTTACATTAGAGGGTCCAATTTTATACCAGTTACATTCCATTTTACTACAATAATTGAAACTATTAATTAACGGGAACTTAAGAACTAAATACCGGGTTAAGTTTCAAATCATTTTAAAAATAACAGATAAAAGTATATACTTACAATTTATATATCCAATTATCTTTAAAACAATTTAAAATTTATATTCATTTATCCAAAATAAATCTGCAGTAAAACTACTACAGTGGCCTTCCCACTTCAAAACTCGAAAATGAATGTCGATGATGCATGCACTCGTCACCGAAATTATTTCCCAACGACAGAGAGGGGAGTACATAACATATTTCTTTCCAAAAATTCTTTAAAACAATTCTTTCAAATTATATTGAAATATATATATCAGAAAATACTTCTAATAATATTATTACTATATTCCAAAATTATCCGAAAGAAAGTTTCAAAACCCAGGAACTTAAGTTCTAAATTTCCATATTTACTTTATTTTTATTTGTAAATTTTATTTTACAACCAATATTTATAAGTTTCACTACCTAACAACCAATATATTACAACCGAATATAACCTTTATAAAAAATTATTTTATATATAGAAAATATAATAGGCAAAATTATTTCATTCACCTATATTCAAAACAAATATCGTGTTGGTTTGTCCTATTAAGTGTTTAGAAATCCCTATTGATGTCATAGCGTCCCACGCACCAACCAGAATTTATAAATACAAAACGGAACAAAGCAACACAATATCAAAACCTTTTTATAACACTAACAAATACGCTCTCTCATATATATACACTCAACGACTCATTATAGAGTATCACTATCCTATTAATAAAGAGTCTGACACCACAAAGCTAAGGTTTATCGCTAAACCAAAGCTCTGATACCAGATGTAACATCCCGCCTTTTTGTACACTTTAAATCGACGATAAACCACACACGTCGGACTTTAACCATACAGAGAGGCGGATTGTTATGGGGTAAATAAGAAAAAGCAGAGAAAGAAAACAAAATTGAATCTTGCAGCGGAATGATGAAGTATAATAATCAAATATACAGTTCATGAAGCTATTTTACAAAATATTCGATTATACTTATACAATACATATCAGAGTTACACATACCAGAGAACAATAAATAATGCAGTGGAACATTATGAATGTAGTGGAATACTATAATAAATAATAATAAATCTTCGTCTTCGTCCTCCAGAATACGATCTTTCAAATCCCGAAATGCTCAGGCTGACCCGAGCGAATTGAAAAGACAAAACTCGAGTCAGAACTAAAATATCTTATGTAACTTAAATCAACGGTAAATAATATGAGTGGAACGACGTCAGAGATGTTTACGGGATTTGACATCTCCTATCCAGTGTCTAACGTGAGTGCAGTAACTTAAGAGATGCTCAGGATTCACATCTCATAAGGATCCATTAAATTATATACTATGTAGTAATATTTCGCTATTATAGTATTGTCTATTAATAAAATAAACTTACTTTTAAATAGCGTTAGGGAGTTACCCAATCTCCCCCTTAACACAATAATAGTCCCAGTAGTCCGTCCAGAATCAACGTATCTCTAGATCGAGAGACTACCCTAAATACTCCACGAGCTACGGGAGAAAACCAAACTCGTACAAGGCACGCTACGGTAGGTGACAAAGCACAACTAGGCAATTCCAGAGTAGATATACCAATTACGCTTCCAGACCGATGGTAACGCGTAGCGTGCAGCTATCGGCCACCTCGAGCCACACCCCCAAATCAAAAATCAAAAGTGGCCACCGAATCAATCCAAAAGTCAGTGTATAATATCGAAGGGATGTTTCCAATAAAAGGTGCTACCTTCTTAGACCGTCAATCGCTTCTGTTTTAGCCACCTTATGCCAACTCACGGGAGTCGGGTCCACATATTTACCTCAAAGGAAACACCGCCACCATCCCGCTTCATTCTGGTATCTCCATCACATACACGGTTGTCAAAGTGGTTTACGATATCGACAGAGAGTATGCCCATATCTGATCCCGGTCTCTTTGCCAACCAATCGTTATTATAACACCATGGTCATTTCAAAATAATTTTACTTCGAAACCATAATATAATATTCATTTCAAAACCATATAAATACGATATCATTTCCATTTCAAAACCCAAAGCAATATGATATCATTGTTATAAAATCCAAATCAATATAATATCATTTTTATTTCAAATATATCTCTTTTCCAAAATCATAGCACTTTTAAATTTAAAATATTTCGAAACCAAACGCTTGAAATATAACCTTTCAACTATAATGCTTCGAATTTCATAGCTTCTAAACCATAACTTCCAAAACTTAAATAGTTTGGATTCAAACAGTATATAAAATAAAATAGTTTAAATTTAAAATTTCTTTAAAAAGTAAAATAATTTCCTCCACTTCACAATTTTATTCACTTTAAATTAAATTTCAATTCATAACTTTCAACTCTCTTTCAGTTTCAATAAACCATTTCAATTTCAATATATTTCAAACTTGAGTATTAAACAATTTCAAAACTAAGGCTTGTAATTACGGTTCAACAATTCGATGTTCTATTATTTAGTTTTGAAATATTTGCATAATAAATCCATTATTATTTAAATGAAACTCAAATTACAAATAACTAAATATTTCCTTAAATTTATTTATACTTGAAATATTCATTTAATTAACCCTAAACCTAAAATCAAGTTATAAAACATACCTTTAGAATTTCAAATTAAATAAATTTTACATCAACTTATTTGCGTTTAATTCTCAAATAAACTCAATTTCAAATAAATTTCCAATTTACCTTCCAACCTTAATTTATTTAAAACATTATAGCCTCTATATTAAAGTATGATTTAAATACTTAACCATATTTTA
This sequence comes from Allium cepa, assembly GCA_030765085.1. Taxonomy (NCBI): domain Eukaryota; kingdom Viridiplantae; phylum Streptophyta; class Magnoliopsida; order Asparagales; family Amaryllidaceae; genus Allium; species Allium cepa. The sequence goes on along the minus strand of CM060935.1, from coordinate 38,013,932 downwards.
TTTTAATAAAGTCAAACTCCATTATTAAACTTATTTTTACTAAACAAATTTTTCATAGCTTAAATTCAAGAATTTAACTACATATAAAAATAATATTTATATAATATCAGAAATCAATATTTATTAAACCGTATATTTCTTTCCAAAACCGTAGAAGTCATTCTAAAAATACTTATATATAGACTACGGTGTCTGTATATAATTTTCTACCCTATGGTCAAGTGATACGGATATTTATTATTTCAATCCATAATTTAAAATAAAAATACGGTTATATATCATTTCAAACCGTAATCCCGAATGAAATAAAAATGCATAACAACTTGTAGTTTATAATAATATAAAATACAACATCCATTCATCCAATATCATTCATCAACCATTTATCACAATCATCATCCAATTCAAACAATAACATCAATATATAACAGATAATAAACACATAATTTACTGGCAGTTTATATTCAAAATAAATTAAACAACTATTTAACTGGCAGTTTATATGAAATAATAAATTAAACAACTATTTAATTGGCAGTTTATATCCAATAATAAATTTAACAACAATTTAATTCAAATAAATCCAATTTAACCGAGATGATGATTTAAATATGCCAAACAGTCATAAATAAATTTCTAATCACATCATAAATCAATTTAACGAACATAAGAAATTTTAGAAGTTATGAGTGAGTTAAAACACTCACCTTTATAGGAATCTGAAAATAATAGACTTCTAATCAATAGCTCTGCTCTATGTTTCCTTAGTCTCCTTCTTGATTGCTAGTTTTGTTTCGTAATTTTTCTTTTATTTTGATTTACTTTAATTTTCCTCCTTATTATATTAATGTATACATGCATGTATTTTTAAAAGGTTTGGAAAAAAGAAGATTTGAAAAAGAAGAGTTGAAAAAGAAATGGATTAAAATAAGAAGAACTGAAAATGGAAGAGAAGATCAAGATTTGAAAAGAAAGAAGAAAGTTTGAAATAGAAGGAAATTTGAGAAGAGGAATATTTGAAGAGGAAGGAAAAATTAAAATGAGAGACAATAAGGAGATTTGAAGAGAAAAAAAAAAAATTAGAATGGAGGTCGGGGTTTCATTTGCATCATATCTTATTTATAAGGTTAGAGTTAGGTTTAGGGCCAAAGAGATTTGAAAAGAGAGGCCGCTATTAATTAGAAATAAATGAAATGACGTTTCAGTGCAATGAAGTTGGAAAATGAATGAAAAAAGAAAGTAAATATGAACAAACTTGGTATTGAAATATAGTAAATATGAACAGCCTTTTTAAAAGTAGCAGGTATTAAAAGGAGGTGAGTGAAAGAATTAAAATATGAAAAGTAGTTCATGTTTGCAAAATAGAAAAGCTTCGGACAATGTAAACGGAATGGAGTAATGGAACAAATGGAGAAATAATTAAAATAATGCGGAAATTATTAATTAGAAGGGGAATGAATGGACCAACTCTATGTTGTAAACAAACTTTTAGAATTCAAATTTCAAAAACAATCGTTCACTTAATAAATTTTGTTAACCCTAAACATACCAAAATTAACATCCTTTAAATATTTAATTAACACACAATAAATGAAAATAAATTCTCTACACAAATTTGTGTCATAAATTAAAAGAATATACAGAATTAAGAAATTTTCATTTCTCCCTCTTGGTCATTAGATTGGGAATTAAACAAACATGTCAACATTATTTGAGTTTAATTCTTAAATAAATTCAATTTCAAATAAATCTCAAATTTGTCTTCCAACCTTAATATTTTATTTAGATTATTTAAACTCTATATTAAAATATAATTAAATACTTAACCATATTATCTTCAATAAAAATCAAACATGCTATTAAGCTTATTCTACATTAACACAAATTATACATAGCCAAAAATCAAGAATAAAATATCATTTATATTATATCAAAAATCAATATTTATATAAAATCGTATATTTCTTTACAAAACCATAGAAATCATTTCTAAATATTTTTATATATAGACCACGGTGTCTGTGTATAATTTTCTATCCTATGGTCAAGTGATACGGATATTTATCATTTCAATCCGTAATTTAAGATATAAATACGTTTATATATCTTTTCAAACCGCAATCCTGAATGAAATAAAAATCCAACAACTTTTAGTTTATAACAATGTAAAATACAACATCCATTCATCCAATATCAATCATCAAACATTTACTACAATCATCACCCATTTCAATCAATAACATCAATATAGAACAGAAAATAAATAACAAGTATTTACTGGCAGTTTATATTCAATAATAAATTAAATAACTATTTTATGCAAATAAATTCAAATAAACTAAGATGATGATTCAAAATATGCCAAATAGTCAATCACATCATAAATAAATTTAATAAACATAAGAAATTTTAGAATTGTGAGTTGGTTAAAATAATCACCTTTATAGGAATCTGAAAATAATAGACTTGTAATCAATAGCTCCGCTCTATTTTCCTTAGTCTCCTTCTTGATTGCTAGTTTTGTTCCATAATTTTTCTTTTATTTTTATTTACTTTAATTTTCCTCCTTATTATATTAATGTATATATGTATGTATGTATTTTTAAAAGGTTTGAAAAAAAAGATTTGAAAAAGAAGAGTTGAAAAAGAAAAGGATTAAAATAAGAAGAACTGAAAATGGAAGAGAAGATCAAGATTTGAAAAGAAAGAAGAAAGTTTGAAATAGAAGAAAATTTGAGAAGAAGAATATTTGAAGAGGAAGGAAAAATTAAAATAAGAGATAGTAAGGAGATTTGAAGAAAAAGAAAAGAAAAAAAGAAGAAGATTAGAATGGAGGCTGGGGTTTCATTTGCATCATATTTATTTATAAGGTTAGAGTTAGGTTTAGGGCCAAAGAGATTTTAAAAGAGAGGCCGCTATTAATTAGAAATAAATAAAATGATGTTTCAGAAAATGAAGTTGGAAAATGAACGAAAAAAATAAGGTAAATATGAACAAACTTGGTATTGAAATATAGTAAACATGAACAACCTTTTTAAAAGTAGCAGGTATTAAAAATGGGTAAACGAAAGAATTAAAAATATGAAAAGTAGTTCACGTTTGCAAATAGAAAAGCTTCGGACAATGTAAACGGAATTGAGTAATGGAACAAACGGAGAAATAATGAAAAGAATGCGGCAATTATTAATTAGAAAGGGAATGAATGGACGAACTCTATTCTGTAAACAAACTTTTAGAATTCAAATTTCAAAAACAATCGTTCACTTAATTAATTTTGTTAACCCTAAACATACCAAAATTAACATCCTTTAAAGATTTAATTAACACACAATAAATGAAAATAAATTCTCTACACAAATTTGTGTCATAAATTAGAAGAATATACAGCATTGAGAAATTTTCATTTCTCTCTCTTGGTGATTAGTTAGGAATTAAACAAACATGTTAACATTTCGATTGAATGTTTTTGTAACAACCTTGTATTTTGTGATTATTTTAATTGTATATTTTAATTATTTAAATTGAATTTTTAGAAACTTAATTTTATTTATTAAAATGAATAAATTTTGTTATTTTAAATATAAATTTTGATTTTTATGTGAATTATAATTCCAAACATGAATAAATAGAATATTTTCCAAAAATGTGGATTTTGGTCAATATGGTCAAACTTTGACTTCTAAATTTAAAACTTTAAAATTTGAATTTTTGAATTTTATCTTTTATTATGAAAATAAATTAAATTTCAAGTATACTGCTTTTCGTTTCGTTGAAATCTGATTAATATTGTGAAAGTTATGCTTTTTAAACCATTGTGTGTAAATTGATTTATTTAACAAAATTGTTAAATTTAATTTATATAAATAATATTTTTGTTTGTCATATCATGTTCTAATTTGTGTAACATGACATGTTATGTATTTATTTTATTTTTAAAACATTTTAAAAGTGTAGTTATAATTTTCAAATGTTTATTGTATTTTGTTTTCAATTTTTAATTCTAGTTTCAATTTAATAACTAATTTTTTTTATTTATTTTCTATTTTTTTCTAAAAATATTTATTTATTTTCTTTTTTAACTTTATTTTGTTTTCATTTTTGTTTTATTTACCGAGTTTATTTGTTTAATTTGATTAAAAGAAATAAGAAATACAAAGAGACAAAAACATTTCATTTTCCATGTGACTTTCCATTTACCTTTGTCTTTTCATTTTTCCTTTGGCTTTTCTTTGAGTAGCTGTCCACTTTTCTATGCATAGTTGTGCTTTCTCATTCTCCTCACGTGAGAAACTTCTCATTTCCATTTTAGGTCACGGCCAAAAAATATTTGTAAGTTTTTCTAATGGCTTCATTCTTTCTTTCCTTCTTCTTTTCATTGATTTTTCCTTCCTCTTTTCAAAGCTTTACTCGGCCTAGCCTTTACCACCATCACCACCGACCACCATCTCATCATCCACGGTAGCAACCATCAGCCTCTCCCCTTGTCTAGACTAGGCCATGACTTATGTAGGAAGCCATCACCATAAAAGATTACAAAGCTCCACCAAAATGCCTTGCCGAGCTCATGTTTGCACCATCCCCTTCATCTATCACTTCGGCCACCCCATTAGCCACCACCACCATATGACCTGACCTCTGACCATCACTTCACCTCTCTCCAGATCTGAAAAAGCATGGCCGAGCCCCAATTGACCCAAGGTCGAGCCTTGTTGTGCTCAAAACTCCACTATATTTGCCTTGTTCCTTTGTCTTCTTCACCTTGTAGCTCATATCTCTTCACACCACTTCTAGCCATGCTATATTGATGCCAAACCCGAACCTAGGATGATCATAGCCGAGCATAAGAGTCCCCTATGGCCAAGCATTTGAGTGATTAAGGCAAGGTCAAGTCACTTTTCTCTTTGTTGCTTCCTATTTTCAATTTGTTTCTATATTGTTTTAGATTGAATATTCAAGTGTATGTTGCCTTGTTTTGGTTGTTGTTTACAAGATCATTATCTTGGATCTCTCCTCCCGCTCGAATCAAAAGTCATGTTGTGTCGTGCTGTATCGTGCTTTCTGGAATCTATTTTGTGTAGTTTGATTTGCTAACTCCAGCGTAAAAAGGTGAGTATTCACACTTGACATTCATACTTATATAACTGTGAATTGATCGCAAGTGAATCTGTTGAATTATTATATCATGTTATACCTGCCTGTGATATAAATCATATGATGTTAAACCTGTTTATAAACCTGTCATATCATCTGATACTGCTATATGTTGCTATATTATTTATTTTATTCTGTTATCGCACTACAAGTTCCTTGTAGAATAGAATCACTATGGGTTGAAATGATACATACCCGAACGGACTTTAGAATAGGGAAAAACCGTTATGGGCTGAAATGATAGGCCTAAGCGATTTTTATTTATTTTATTTAACTTGGGATTGCAGGTTTGAAATGATAGAACCCGGATTTTTCTTTGTAAATTACGGATTGAAATGATATATTATCCATATCACTTGACCTAGGTTAGAAAATATTATACAGACCTGTGGTTATTTTATATATATTTTTCTGGAAATATTTTTAAAGTATTTTAAATTTGTATATTATGATATTTTGATTTAAATTGAATTTTAAAATGATTTTATAAAGTATTAGTGATTTTCTACAAGTTAAATATGGAAAATAAATGAATGGTTAAGTTGAAATTTGAAATATAACTTAATTTTGAAATTTGTGATTTTGTTTAAAAATAGAGTTTAAGTTAAGTAAATAAAATATGATAATTTGATTTAAATTGAATATAAGTGAATTAATAAAGTGTTATTGGTTTTCCTATAAATTAAAATGGTTAAATAAATGAATGCTTAAAAGTGTAATTTGAAATATAATTTGACTTGGAAATGTGAAATTTGGTTTAAAAATAATAATAAAATAAAAGTTAAGTTAAGAAATAAAAGGGAAATTTAGTTTACATTTTGAAATGGTAAAATTTTAAAATGCAAAGAATAGAAAATTGTGCATTGGAATTTAATAATTGAATTATTAAGAAAATTTGATATTTATTTATGAAATTTTTCTTTATAAAAATCCATATGTTAAAGGGTATTTAAATGATCATTTTAAAGTGGAAAATATGAAATTTTATAAGTTAAAATGGTTTAAATCAAAGTTTAATTATTTCTAACATTGTATTGAAAATCTGAAAATTTAATTACAACACTTCAGAAATGCTATTGTTTTTGAAGTTAACTTAAAATCTGTTATAAAGGATATTATAGCACATTGTAAGTGCTGTGGTTGATACAAATGAACTAAAGGCTAAAATTAACTAAGGGCTATTACAGCACTTGGTAAGTGCTGTAGTTGCAGAAACTAAACTTGAACCTGAAATTAATAAAAGGACTACAGTAGCACTTGTTTAGTGCTGCAGTTGGCTGAAATGAGATTTTTGAATATAATTGAATTATTACAGCTGTTTTTAAATGCTGTCTTTGCTGAATTGAATTGTTTTCGAATGTAACTTACCGTAGCATTTTCCAAATGCTGTGGAAAGCTGAAATTTCACTGTTTTAATGTTTTTAAGTGAATAAATGAACTCTAAAAAGGCTAAATTTTTTGGGAATTGAATATTTGATTTGTAAGTATAATAACTTCACTTTTAAATGGTTTAAATGAAGTATTTTGATTTGTAATTTAAACCATTTTGAAATGTAATTTGGTATGTATTTATAAATAAAAATTTGAACGACGTTCTGAAAGGATATGATATTTGAATTTTGAAATGGTTTGTTAGGAAACTGTAATTTAATTGAAACTGATGGTTTGAATTGAATTAAGTTGAAAATTTGAAATTTTGGGTTTAATTGAATAAATTTGTAAAATATAAATAATTAAAGGATGATCTCAAATGTATGATTTCGAAATGTTATGATTTTCAAAGTGTAATGATTTCAAGTATTTTGGTTTCGAAAAAGTTATAACTTTGAATGCATTATGATTTTTGAAGGTGAATATATGTTTGAAATGGAAATGATAAACTATTTGATTTGAATATAGTTTTGAAATAAAATGGTTTTGGTATTGAAATATAAACTATTTTTGAAATGTATAACCACCGGTTATAATAATGATTGGTTGTTAAAGAGACCGGGATCGAATATGGACATACTCTCTGTCGATACTGAAAACCACTTTAACAACTGTGTACGTGGTGTGGATTGCAGAATTAAGTAGGATGGTGGCTACGTTCTTGAGGTATATTAGGTGGACCCAACTCCCGTGAGTTGGCGTAAGGTGGCTAAAACAGGAGCGATCTCGAACCAAGTGAGGTCATTCCTTCTATCGGACGCACTTCTTCGATACTATACTCTTACTTATGATTGATTTGATGGCCATCCTCTAATTTTTATTTGGGAGTGTGTTCCGAGGTGGGCGGTAGTGGCTGCTATGCGTTACCACTAGCCCGGAAGCATAATTGGTATATCTACCCTGCCATTGCCTAGATGTGTCATGTCACCTACCATAGCGAGCCTTACTACGAGTTTGTTTTTCTCCCATAGCCCATGGAGTATTTAAGGTAGCCTCTCGATCTGGAGTTACGCTAATACTGGATGGACTACTGGGACTATTACGTGTTGGGGGCTATATGGGTAACCCTTCAACGCTATTTTAAAGTAAGTTTATTTTACTGTAGACATTATTATAATAGCACAATATTACTACACAATAAATAGTTTAACAGATCCTTAGATGATGGGCGGTCCCAAGCATCCTTTAAGTTACTTGTACTTTACCGCAATTCACTTATGTTGGTTTACATTGTATAAGTATGTATGTCCTAACTCAAGTGTTTTGTGTTTTGCTTTACGCTCGGGTCAGCCTGAGTATTCACAACTTTGGATTTCTCTTTTGGAACTAGGAATCGCTGGAGATTCTGCTTATCTTGTTATCTATCTATTTCAGTTTCAGTTGTTCTATTTCAGATCTTGTATTAGTGAACTTCTTTGTATTTAGGATTTCTATTGTATTTGTTTTCAGACTAATATTATATATTTGTTTTGAGACTTTGTTATAGTCGCTTCATGAACTACTATGGTATTTTTAATTTTCGCTGCGAGTTATTCTGAAATTTCTGTATCTGTGATTCTACGATGATTTTATTTGCTCAAAATTTTATTAGAATCTGTTATTTTGAATTATTCAAGTCTGACATGTGTGGATTATTGTTGATTTGAATGGCCTAAAATAGGGGTTGTTGTTGCAGTTGGTGTCAGAGCTTTGGTTTTAGGCAAACCATAGCCTATGGAGCAAAAACTCATTAGAGATAGGGTAGGAATACCCTATAATGAGTGAAATCAACCTTAGAATCATTTCTTTGTGAGAGAACGTATTTTCAAAGTGCAAACTGATTTTTAAAAGATTATTTTGATATAAAATTTTCTTGTTTTAAAGGAATTTTTTTCTAAACTTCCTTCCTTTCGTATGTACCTTGTTAGTATTTTCTTTCATTAGGATATTCATCCAAGTGAATTTATCTATCTTCAGCCTAGTCATTTCAGTAAGGCTTACCCTTCTGCTGGGTAAGGCAATCCTTTTGAGCCTTTTGGTATATTTGCTATCACCTCTGCATCTTCTCCAGTTCCTAATCCTAGTGATGACCAAGGTACTCTTCAGGGCACCTTTTTCTTTATTTCGGTATCCTGTTCATGTTTTATTTGATACTGGAGCTTCCTATAGTTTTGTTTGTGTTAATTCATGTGATAAGTTCGAGCATCTCCTTTCTCCTGAGTATGCTTCTGTACCTTTATGCATTTCAAGTCCAATTGAGGTCCCGCAAACCTTAATTGGATTTGTAAGCAAGTGAAACATCTCTATTCTGATCATTGCTTTAGTGGTGATTTTTTTTCTTGGCTTCGATGTTTTGATCTATTGCTTGGAACAGACTAGTTTGGTGGGTATGATGCCCATATCTCTTGTAAGCCCAGTCTGTTTATCTTGTTGATGATCAAGGGAATCCCTTGATTATTCAGTGCCGCATGCCTTAGGATTTTGCTGGCAGTTTTATTTATTCTCTAGATTCGTATCCGGGTGATCTTCATTCGACTCGTGGGTCAGATTCTATCTCGATGTATTTGGTGAAGTCACTGCTTTACCTCATAAGAGAGAAATTGATTTCTGTATTGATCTTATTCCTGAGCTCGACTGTTGTTCTTCTTCCTAGAAGAATGGCACCTCGCGAGAAGGTTGAGTTGGGAAAGAAAATTGAGGACTTGTTCTCCAAAGGTCTGATCAGATCTAGCCATTCAGAATGGGAAGCAGCGATGGTTTTCGTCACTAAGTCCGATTGATCTTTGAGGATGTGTGTTGATTACAGGGAGTTGAACAAGCTCACTATGAGAAACAGATATCCAATGCCTCATATCAATGTTATGTTTGATTCGTTTTTGGTTCCCCTGTTTCCAGCTTGATCTTGCCACAGGTTTCCACCAGCTCAGTGTTGTTGAGGAAAGTATTCCCAAGACCGCTTTCCGTACTGAGAATGGGTTCTATGAATAGTTAGTCATGCCTTTTGGTTTGACTAATGCTTCTGCTTTCTTTGTTGATTTGATGAATCGTGTTTCGTGATGTGCTTAATAAATTTGTTCTATTGTTTGTTGATGATATCCTTATCTTCTCGAAGACCAAGGAAGAGCATGAGTCGCACTTGAAATCTATCCTGGAAATTCATAGAAATCATTAAGTCAAGGCTAAATTTTCTAAATGCCATTTCTGGAAGGATGAAGTCTGACTTCTTGTACATATTGTTTCTAGTAATGGAGTTTCTGTTGATCCAGCCAAGATCGTTGCGATCAATGTAATCTTTCTTCCTTTCTCTTTTCCTTCGTCATTTAATTATTCTATCTTTTCTGTTGTTCTTATTTCTCCCTATTCTGTTACAGGATTGGGCAATTCCTAAAACTCCTTCTGAGATTTGTAGTTTTCTGGGCCTTGCCGGTTATTACCGGAGATTCATTGAGAATTTTGCTCAGATTGCTGCACTTCTCACTGTTTTGACTCGTAAGAATGCTAGGTGTATCTGGTTTATTGTGGATAGACTGACCAAGTCCGCTCATTTTATTCTGGTCAAGTCTACCCATTCTGCTTCTAGCTTATCTGAGATCTACATGAGAGAGATTGTTCATCTCCATGGAGTTCCTCTCGGTATTGTTTGTGATCGTGATCCTATCTTTGCCAATCAGTTTTGGAAAGCTTTCAGGAATCTTTGGATACTCATCTGAATCCGAGCACTGCTTACCATCCACAGACCGACAGTCAAACGGGAAGAGTGAATCAGATTTCTCACAAAGATCTTTTTCGTGCTTGTGTGCTTGATTATCGAGGATCTTCTTCGTGTTTGTGATCATCTACACCTTGTTAAACTTACCTATAACAATAGTTATCAGGTATAATTTCAATCTTCTTGTCATCTTGGCTTAATCCTATCTCATTCTATCTTTTTCTATGTTTTCCCGTACCTCATTTCTTTTCGAGAACGAAAAGTTTTGAGTGGGGGAGAGTATAACAATCCTATATTTTATGAATATTTTAATTGTATATTTTAATTATTTAAATTGAATTCCTGATTTTAAAACTTTATTTCATTTATGAAATGAATAAATTTTGTTATTTTAAATATAAATTTTGATTTTTATGTGAATTATAATTCCAAACATGAATAAATATTCCAAAAATGTGGATTTTGGTCAATATAGTCAAACTTTGACTTTTAAATTTAAAATTTTAAAATTTTAATTTTTTAATTTTATCTTTTATTATGAAAATAAATTAAATTTCAAGTATACTGCTTTTCGTTTCATTGAAATCTGATTAATATTGTGAAAGTTATACTTTTTAAAGCATTGTGTGTAAATTGATTTATTTAAAAAAATTGTTTATTTTAATTTATATAAATAATATTTTTGTTTGTCATATCATGTTCTAATTTGTGTAACATGACATGTTATGTATTTATTTTATTTTTAAAACATTTTAAAAGTGTAGTTATAATTTTCAATGTTTATTGTATTTTGTTTTCAATTTTTAATTCTAGTTTCAATTTAATAACTAATTTCTTATTTATTTTCTATTTTTTTCTAAAAATATTTATTTATTTTCTTTTTTTAATTTATTTTGTTTTCATATTTATTTTTATTTGTTTAATTTGATTAAAAGAAATAAGAAATACAAAGAGACAAAAACCATTCATTTTCCTTGTGACTTTCCATTTACCTTTGTCTTTTCATTTTTCCTTTGGCTTTTCATTGAGTAGACGTCCACTTTTCTATGCATATCCGTGCTTTCTCATTCTCATTCAGGTGAGAAACTTCTCACTTCCATTTCAGGTCACGGCCAAAATATATTTGTAAGTTTTTCTAATGGCTTCATTCTTTCTGTCCTTCTTCTTTTCATTGATTTTTCCTTCCTCTTTTCAAAGCTTATCTCGGTCTAGCCTCTACCACCATCACTGCCGACCACCACCTCATCATCCATGGCAGCAACCATCAGTCTCTCCCCTTGTCTAGACCAGGTTGTGACTTATATAGGAAGCCACCACCACAAAACATTGCAAAGCTCCACCAAAATGCCTAGCCGAGCTCATGTTTGCACCATCCCCTTCATCTATCACTACGGCCACCCCCCCAGCCTCCACCACCATTATGACCCGACCCCTGACCATCACTTCACCTCTGTCCAGATCTGAACAAGCATGGCCGAGCCCCAATTGACCCAAGGCCGAGCCTTGTTGTGCTCAAAACTCCACTATATTTGCCTTGTTCCTTTGTCTTCTTCACCTTGTAGCATATATCTCTTCACACCACTTTTAGCCATGCTATATTGATGACAAACCTGGGCCTAGCATGATCATAGCTGAGCATAAGAGTCTCCTATGGCCAAGCATTTGAGTGATTAAGGCAAGGTCAAGTCACTTTGCTTTTTGTTGCTTCCTATTTTCAATTTGTTTTTATATTGTTTTAGATTGAATGTTCATGTGTATGTTGCCTTGTTTTGGTTGTTGTTTACAAGATCATTATCTTGGCTCTCTCCTCCCACTTGAATCAAAAGTCATGTTGTGTCATGCTGTATCGTGTTTCCTACATCTATTTTGTGTAGTTTTATTTGCTAACTCCAGCGTAAAAAGGTGAGTATTCACACTTGACATTCATACTTATATAACTGTGAATTGATCGCAAGTGAATATGTTGAATTATTATATCATGTTATATCCGCCTGTGATATGAATCATATGATGTTAAACCTATTTATAAACCTGTCATATCATTTGATACTGTTATATGTTGCTATATTGTTTATTTTATGTTGTTATCACACTGCAACTTTCATGTAGAATAGAATCACCATGGGTTGAAATGATACATACCCGAACGGACTATCGAATAGGGAAAAATCATGATGGGCTGAAATAATAGGCCCGACCGATTTATATTTATTTTATTTAACTTGGGATTGCGGGTTTGAAACGATAGAACCCGGATTTTTCTTTGTAAATTATGGATTGAAATGATACATTATCCGTATCACTTGACCTAGGTTAGAAAATATTACCCGTGGTTATTTTTTATGTATTTTTTGGAAATATTTTTAAAGTATTTTTAAAATTTTATATTATGATATTTTGATTTAAATTGAATTTTAAACTGATTTTATTAAGTATTAGTGATTTTCTACAAGTTAAATATGGTAAATAAATGAATGGTTAAGTTGAAATTTGAAATATAACTTAATTTTGAAGTTTGTGATTTTGTTTAAGAATAGAGTTTAAGTTAAGTAAATAAGATATGATAATTCAATTTAAATTGAATATAAGTGAATTAATAAAGTGTTACTAGTTTTTTTATAAATTAAAATGGTTAAATAAATGAATGCTTAAAAGTGTAATTTGAAATATAACTTGACTTGAAAATGTGAAATTTGGTTTAAAAAATAATAATAAAATAAAAGTTAAGTTAAGAAATAAAAGGGAAATTTAGTTTACATTTTGAAATGGTAATTAAAACTTAAGTGTTAAGTAAAATTTTAAAATGCAAAGAATAGAAAATCGTGCACTGGAATTTAATAATTGAATTATTAAGAAAATTTGATATTTATTTGTGAAATTTTACTTTATAAAAATCCATAAGTTAAAGGGTATTTAAATGACCATTCTAAAGTGGAAAATATGAAATTTTATAAGTTAAAATGGTTTAAATCAAAGTTTAATTGTTTCTGAAATTGTATTGGAAATCAGAAAATTTAATTACAGCACTTCAGAAGTGCTATTGTTTCTGAAGTTAACTTAAAATATGTTGTAAAGGATATTACAGCACTTTGTAAGTGCTGTAGTTGATACAAGTGAACTAAAGGCTAAAATTAACCAAGGGATATTACAGCACTTGGTAAGTGCTATAGTTGCAGAAACTAAACTTAAACCTGAAATTAATAAAAGGGCTACAGTAGCACTTGTTGAGTGCTGCAGTTGGCTGAAATGAGATTTTTGAATATAATAGAACTATTATAGCAGTTTTTAAATGCTGTCTTTGCTGAATTGAATTGTTTTCAAATGTAATTTATCGTAGCATTTTCCACTTGTGGAAAGCTGAAATTTCACTGTTTTAATGTTTTTGACTGAATAAATGAACTCTAAAAAGGCTAGATTTTTTGGGAATTGAATATTTGATTTGTAAGTATAATAACTTCACTTTTAAATGGTTTAAATGAAGTATTTTGATTTGTAATTTAAACCATTTTGAAATGTAATTTGGAATGGTATTTATACATAAAAATTTGAATGAGGTTTTGAAAGAATATGATATTTGAATTTTGAAATGGTGAAACTGAAATTGAATTGAAACTGATGGTTTGAATTGAATTAAATTGGAAATTTGAAAATTTGGGTTTAATTGAATAAATTTGCAAAATAAAAAGAATTAAAGGATGATTTCAAATATATGATTTCGAAATGTTATGATTTTCAAAGTGTAATGATTTCAAGTATTTTGGTTTAGAAAAGTTATAACTTTGAATGCATTATGATTTTTGGAAGGTGAATATATGTTTGAAATGGAAATGATAAACTATTTGATTTGAATATAGTTTTGAAATAAAATGGTTTTGGTTTTGAAATATAAACTATTTTTGAAATGTGTAACCACCGGTTATAATAACGATTGGTTGTTAAAGAGACCGGGATCGGATATGGACATACTCTCTGTCGATACTGAAAACCACTTTAACAACTTTGTATGCGGTGGAGATTTCAGAATGAAGTAGGATGGTAGCGACGTTCTTGAGGTATATTACGTGGACCCAACTCCCGTGAGTTGGCATAAGGTGGCTAAAACAGGAGCGATCTCGGGCCAAGTGAGGTCATTCCTCATATCGGACGCATTTCTTCGATACTATACTCTTACTTGTGATTGATTTGATGGCCATCCTCCGATTTTGATTTGGGAGTGTATTCTGAGGTGGGCGGTAGTGGCTGCTATGCGTTACAACCAGCCCGAAAGCGTAACTGGTATATCTATCCTGGCATTGCCTAGTTGTGCCGTGTCACCTACCATAGAGAGCCTTACTACGAGTTTGTTTTTCTCCCGTAGCCCGTGGAGTATTTAGGTTAGCCTCCCGATCTGGAGGTACGCTGATACTGGATGGACTACTGGGACAATTACATGTTGAGGGCTACGTGGGTAACCCTTCAACGCTATTTTTAAGTAAGTTTATTTTACTGTACACATTATTATAATAGCGCAATATTACTACATAGTAAATAGTTTAACGGATTCTTAGAGGATGGACGGTCCCAAGCATCCTTTAAGTTACTTGTACTTTACTGCAATTCACTTGAGTTGGTTTACATTGTATAAGTATGTCCTGACTCGAGTGTTTTGTGTTTCGCTTTATGCTCGGGTCAGCCTGAGTATTCACAGCTTTGGATTTCTCTTCTGGAACTAGGAATTGTTGAAGATTCTGCTTATCTAGTTATCTATCTATTTCAGTTTCAGTTGTTCTATTTCAGCTCTTGTATTAGTGAACTTCTTTGTATTTGGGATTTCTATTGTATTTGTTTTCAGACTAATATTATGTATTTGTTTTGAGACTTTGTTATAGTAGCTTCATGAACTACTATGGTATTTTTAATTTCCGCTGTGAGTTATTCTGATATTTCTGTATCTGTGATTATGTGATGATTTTATTTGCTCCAAATTTTATTACAATCTGTTATTTGGAATTATTCAAGTCTGACATGTATGGATTATTGTCGATTTGAATGGTCCAAAATAGGGGTTGTTATAGTTCTACAAGGAATGCATTAACATTCATTCAAAAATATGATAGCATAAACAAGGTAATATAAACAGGTGTATAATATATATATGTACATCTTTATCGCCACATATAGTTTACATTCATAAATAAAAGGTATGAAAATAATCCACATAAGGAGGCAGTGAATGGAAGAGTAAATTAGAAAAGTGAAAATGGAAAGTTAAGTTATGTTGCAATTCAGATCTAATAAAGTCTAATTGAAAAGGAAATAGTCAAGTGTAAATCTATTTTACCCCCTTTATCATCTCCTAGCAACATTTAATTTAATAACGTATGAGATTTCAAACCAAATAGTCTTTTTTTAGTGATCTAATTGGATCTAAAACATAAGTTTATGTTTAGGTATAAACATATATGTAGTAAACTAGCATTAAATTTTGAAACATGAACTGAATTAATTGGAAATAAATCACCCAATTTATTTCAGTATATGTTAAAATTAACGTCTTCCCACTTTTTAATTAAAAGATTCCAATCACATTAATTGTCATTGATTTCTAAGGTAAAACTGAATGAGACAATTCAATTCCTTTTTATAGTAATTTAACGTATTTACGGACATATTGTATACAAACCAAATGTTATTAATTTCTTGTTTCTGTAATAAAATTTTCAGGTACCAACATTTCAAATAAATAAACATATGATTTTTTTGTTTAGTAAAGAAACATATATTATTCTTTTTTTGATATTTATTTTTCCAGTCAATTGGAATTTACATTCATACGGTCATTTATTTTCTTCCTTACTAAACTTTACAATTATTTCCAATTTAAGCTCTGCAATTACATTCCTAATTATCTTTACCATTACAATTGATTGAA
Organism: Allium cepa; assembly: GCA_030765085.1. Taxonomy (NCBI): domain Eukaryota; kingdom Viridiplantae; phylum Streptophyta; class Magnoliopsida; order Asparagales; family Amaryllidaceae; genus Allium; species Allium cepa. The sequence continues at coordinate 37,997,751 of CM060935.1, read as the reverse complement.
ATAACATTAACAATTGTTAATTTCATATAATCAACATCAACAATCACATTCATACTTTATTATCAACCAACAAATATTATAATTACTTACCTATCATTGATTTTATCAAATTATAGTTTATTACGTATTATTTCATCAATTAATATAACTTTGAATTTATTTTCTAATTTACTATCTACAATCAATTATAACCTTATAATTGTTTTAATTAATTAGGATTGCACTAAATTAATTATTTATTAACTTGCATTAACATTATTACCTTTCATTCCCGTTATTAATTCATAAATTTTTTTCTTTCAGATTTAATTACCAAAATCTTATTAAATTAACAAATTTAAACATCGAAAATTACGGGTCGTTACAAGTTTGGTTATCTTTCTCTAACTGCTGAAAATACTAACCAACTCTAAACCCTTTGACATAGCTCACTAAACTCCTTATTTCAGTCCATAGGAACAAAAAAATGATAGTGGACAATGTCTTCCCTCTAAGTGGACTAATATTTAGGATTCTAAGGTGAACCCCATATATTTCATCACCATTAATTTACAAACATTACACATGGATGATGTCTTAATTTTGATGAGTAATATTACTTCAGCTAAGCAATTGAATGTAACAGACAATGAACCTAATGAATCCTAAATAAAATATAAGGCATACTTTTATATTACCTTAAAATTCAACCTAGAAGTTACTATAACAATCTCCTAGAATAAGTTGTGCATTTTCCCCTTATTTTTTACCTCTGTTGATACTAAAAATAGGTCTGGCACAAAAAGACTATTTCGAAAAATTGTCTTTATATGATATCTCTTTCAATCCAAATGATGATCGAAAAGAACTAATCACATCTCTTTATCAGTTTCTTCTAAATCACTGAATCTTGCCTTCTTAAAAATCACCTTCATACTATAGTACATGCAAGTCAAGACATTTACTTTATGCCTTGAAATCATACAATACTTGATGCATCAAAAATAATATCAAGTCCACATGCTTGTGAAGTCTTCTAAACCAACATACGGCTAGAGCATCTTTATATACATCATGGTACTCCAAAAACACTTTACATATAATTACATAGTGTATCTTCTTTAACAAAGAGCCCTCATCGACTCGCTTCCAAATTATAAGAAATGATGTAACCCAATATTGAATAGTATTTCGCATACTAAGTGAATATAATGTCGAGTCACCAAATAGCATAGCCTCCTTAAACTTCACTAACTATATATATATATATATATATATATATATATATATATATGAACATTGAAAAATGGATCGATGTCCTTATGATGTTGAGCTCCTGTCAAATTCAACTACTCATATGTGATATCAAGATCATATCCTAAAGGTACACACCTAAAATTTCAAAACTATGACCCAAGCAGAAGCGATTCCCTCTTTTGGGTACTTCCTACATAATCATAACTCAATGAGATTATACTCAAGTATAGCATAACATAGTAATAACCTAAGTGCATCTACTATGAAATAACAACCAATCAAAGGTGTATCATAAATTAAAACAAACATATGTGTCATAAAACTAACTGATACGTCTATGCAATGATACTCTCCATAATCAAGTCTAGTCATCATCCATCGTGGATTGTCTCATGCGACTATCTTCTGTTATTTAACCTTTTAAAATTCACACTTAACTACGCTTTCATGCTTCAAAATGTCTTATTTGAGCATATCCGAGCTATTAACATCATATTATTGCTTGTTTAATGTCTTTTCTCTATAGTTCTACGGCAAAATATTTTGGCCTACTCTTGTCTATTGTGAAATTAAATAAGTTTTTGCCAATTCTCATCTCTTAAATCATCTTGTGTTAAGCTTTGATAACTTAAACCGTATTTTGGGTAAAATGACATGAACTGGTATTTACCCTTCGTAACGACCTGATATTTTCAACCATTCGCATCCACTCATGCCGGACTGGAATTGCTCAAAATATCAGAGTGTTAATTTAAATTTGAAAAAACTCAGCATATACAGTAAATAAATCAATCATAGAATCACAGATACAGAGTAATATAACAATAATGCAGTGGAATAGATAAACATTTGTTCATGAGGCTACTGTATAAACAGCATAGTTTGAAATAAAATACAACAGAATATCTCAAAGACAAACTGATGACATATCTGGACAAATCAACTGGAAAAGCTGAAAAATGACTCGATAGTTGGATTTCCAAGCGAAGCTCCAAACTCCAAAGGTGAGTTTCACATGGTATATCCCTCAGTCTGACCCGAGCGTAAAGCAAAACACGAAACACTCGAGTCAAGATTAACATTCTTATATCAATAAATCCAACTCAAGTGAAATATCAACTGAAATACAAGTAATTTAAAGGACTTTTGGGATGACGATCCTCTAAGGATCCGTGGAACTATACGTCATTTTAACAACATGGTCATTCCAAAATAATTTATACTTTAAAAACTCAAAAAATCATTTCCATTTCAAATATATATCACAAATTCTTTCAAAACTAAATTGATAATTTCATATGTATCGTATTTTAATTTTTTTTAGTTTTGATATATTCACTTAATAAATCCATTATCATTTAAATAACCTTAAATTACATTAAACTAAATATTTTCTTTGATTTATTTTAAGCTTAAAATATCCAGTTAATCACTTTAAATCAAAACCAAGTTATAAAATTATATCTTAAAACCCTCAGATTCAATAAGTTTCAAATCAATTTGATTTAACATAATTCTTAATTAAATACAATTTCGAATATATTCAAATTTATCTTCCCAACCTTAACTTATAAAAATTATTATAAAGATCTATTTTTAAAATAAAATTTTGACTAAGTACTTATACATATTAAATCGTACTTTATTAAATTAAAACTTATTATGGAATCTACTTTATATTAAAACTTATTTATATATAAAATATTACAATATTAAAGAAAACCATATATATTTTCTTTCAAAACCATAGAAATCATTTTAAAATATTTATATATAGACCAATGGTGTCTGTATAAATTTTTTTCTATCCTATGGTCAAGTGATACAGATATTTATCATTTCAATCCATAATTTAAATATATGCAGGTATATATCATTTCAACCCACAATCCCAAATTCAGTTCAAATGAAAATTGCTTGGGTTTATCATTTCAACCCATAATGATTTTCTCCTATTCTACAGATCGTTCGGTATGTATCATTTCAACCCATAGTGAATTGTATACTAACAGGGAACTTGCAGAGTGATAACAGAGATGATAATACTAATAACAGGAATATATCACCAATAGCAATATCATATAAATAACAGGATATGGTGTCATAGCCCACAGGTGAACAATTATAGATAATAGTATATATAACAGTTTAAATAACTACAGCGGTTTGTTTCAATTATCGTTTCAATTGAAATCAAATTTAATAAATATAAGGACGTTAATCGTGAGTGATTTCTCACCTTTCGAGGCTAATAGATTTGACAAAGAAATGAGCTATGAATTCTAAAGCAAAGCTAGATTGACACGAATTTTGACGGATAAGCTAATAACTAGGAATCAATAAAACGAATTAGAACCGGATAAATGAAGATAGATGGTATAAATGAACTTATATGTATAACTATATTTAACTATTTATATAAAATCATATCTTATATTTCAAACACACATTAAATTAAATATATGTGTCTTTCAAAATCATTGTTTTAAACTAAAACTCAAATATTAAAGATATAAAGTCAAGCATATATATATAATAAATTTTGAATCAATACATTTAAAACTTAATAGTTTAATATATATATATATATATATATATATAACTTATGTAATCAACCGACAAAACCAAAAGTTTAAACTAATAAAAATATAGACACTATATGTTATGTTTAAAATAGTATTTGTTATAAACTTAGAATTTATAAAATCAACTTAAATTCAAAATAGTGTGTGTATACATATATAAACAAATATATGTGTAGGGAAAAAATATGTATATGAGCTTTAGAATAAAATAAAAGGGATCTCTTTGGCTATAAACAAATAAATCCAACCTTATTATAAAATATCAAGTAAACTTACACACACACACATGCATATATACTTCAGGCTATAAACATTTGTATGCAAATTATACTACAAACAAATATATATATATATATATATATATATATACACACACACACACCAAATCTATTTCAAAATGACCATATATAGCTATGCACGCTTACATATGTAAGCCTTGGATATTTCCAAAGTAAAATCATAAAGAAGGAAAGAAAGAAAAAAAGACAGGTAACCAAAAAATAAACAAACACACAATTCATAACTTCTACATATACATACTATGTATATTTATTTTCAAAAGCTTATCAATTACATAAAATATAAGTAACTCGTAATATAAGCAGCTTATAGTCACTGACATATATTCCTATAATATACAAAAGGAGAAGCAAAGAAACAGGTGCTAAGCTTTCTCATGCAAAATCAATGCAAACAAATTATTTGTGCATATCAAAATATACTTACGGTAAATATATATATTAAACTGTAAACATACATATGTAAATTAACATCCGTATATTATACAAATGGTACCAAAATCAATATATATATGCGCATACTAATATATGAAACAATATATAAACTTATGCATGTATATAATATAAACACAAAATATATATACCTTTAAATATCAAAATCAGAAGATAGTGTATATATATATATGCGTACCAGATGTACAAAATATATATATATATATATACCTGAACCTATTATAGCTGACACCAAATATATAAACAAGAAACACATCTTTGAGTTTTTAAAACAACCTATACAAACCACAAATATACAATATGGATATCACACATCAATGATCCAGAGGAGGAAAAGCTTGGCCATGGAGGACGAAGTGACTGAGCCTGCTGTCGAAGGGGAAGAGGGGCGGGAAAATGATGATCGGCGAAGGCTTGGAAGGGGTGGAGGCTAAAGTAGGCGCTGCGTGAAAAGATGAGATCGGTGGGAAAATGGTGGTATGCTGTCGACGCGGATTCATGTGCGTGGCCGAGCTTGGGTTCGGGATGAGCAGCAATCGGCTGGACAAGGAGGAGTGGGTTGCGGTGAGGGTAGGCTTCGGCCTGGGATCGATGGCCAAGATCGGTCAGGCGGTGATGATGTGGAGACTTTGGCGATTGGGTGTGGGTGGTGCTCGATTTCGAATGGAGGAAGAAGGTGGATGTGGATCGAGCTGCGATGCGGTTGAGAGACTGATGGGTTCCAAAAGAGTGAGAAGGATGGATGATTGGAAGATGCTAGATCAGGTTGCAGCAAATTAGATAAAAGTTTTGTATGGAAGATGAGGGAAGAAGTGGAAGGCTATAGGAAGAAAGATGAATTTGGAAGGAAGAGAGCAGGTGAAAGAATTGATAATGAGGAGAAGTGTGCTACCAGTGCAACTTAGAATATATGTTTTCCTTTTGTAAATGAACAGACCGAAAAACAGAGAAACGTACCATCATAAATTAAATTGAAATGATGGATATGTACTGGCTGACCATTGAGTTCTACAACATTTATTAAAGCAAATAATTCTCGCTTGGATGACACGGTTAAAATTTGAAATTTAAAAGAAAACAAAAGGTCGCGGATCTGGTACTGGTATGGTTACCGGTTTTGTAGATTCCGCTGTGTACCAGCTTCAAAACACAGAATTGAATACACTGTTGAGATCAGCACGATGAGACGATCAAAAGGTATACAGACATCAGTGGTACGATCATTTGATCAAAAGTCGATAATTGGTACCGATATACGTTGCTATTCCGCATGGAAAAATCCAAACGGAGCCAGAAACGTTTGAGTTTCACGAAACGAAATACGCAGTCTGATTCAGAGTGTTCTAAATAAATATTTTCATGTTGACATATTTTGGTTTTAGAATACTTTTAAATTCAACTATTGTTAATTGATTTAAATGGAAATAAAATTATACAGTAAAACAAACTTTAATATTATCAGATGAAAATTTACTAGTTGCTATGTTAAAATAGACATATACCAAATATTAAAATTTTATTTTAAAAATTTATTTTAAAATATTATTATTTAAAATTTCTCAAAAATTCAATTAAATACATTATAAAAATTATTAAACTTTATGGGTCGTTACACTCTCCTCCACTCAAAACTTTTCGTCTCCAGAAAGGAAGAAGGTAGGAGAATAGAAATAACTAGAAAGAAAAATAGATTGAAAGACAAGGATAAACAATTAATTTAAAACTTTATTAATTTTACTTGAAATATTCATTTGAAAACTTCATTCGCAATTCAATTATCTTTAATATTTTAATATTTTTCAAACCCATTTGTAAAATTTCTTGCTTCCTTTATAAGTACCATTTATATGTTTAAATAACACCTTTATAAATATATGAAAACTATTTGAAAACAATTACTTACACCTACTTATATTTACAAAGAAGCTATTGGAAACATTAAATCCATAATTCATAAATTTATTAATTTATCTCAAGATGCTTTTCAAACATTATTAGTAGACCAATAATCATTTACATTAAACATGTTTTTATTTAATTAATAACTTCTAAAAACTTATAACACTAACAATTTTCTATTAAACCATGTAGCATATAAATAAACAATATTTTAAACATCATATTCAAAAAGGAAAAGAAGGTAGATTCGTAAAACAGAATATAGGGGAATAAATAAAGCTGAACAGATAAGGTAGATTTAAAAGAATAGTATCGGGCACGAATAGTTAATTCAAACCATAAGAATTTCAATTTCAAATATTAATACAAAATTTCTTTGTTGGAAATACTTTTACAATAAAATACCTTTATAATAACATACTTTCATATCGAAACAAAATTTTCTTTCGAAAATACTTTTATAACTTGATGTTTCAACAAGTTTATCCTCGTTCTTACAGACTCTGGCCATGCATTGATCAGGCGCAATGCTAGAATTCTTCAAGTACTCAGTAGACCTATTTCAACATCCAATGAAAATACTTGAAAAACCTTCAAAACCGATATGGAAAGTACAATCCAAACAAATCAATCGAATCATGGATCGTAGATACACAATGGTTAAGCCTGGATCCCCTAGGAAACATCCGTACCTTTAAGCAATCACTGCCTTCCGAATTTCTCCATGATAACAAAAAACCGTAGACCGCAGATACACAGTGGTTATGCCTGAATCCCCTAGGAAACATCCGTACCCTTTAAGAAATCTCTGCCTTGCGGATGACGCTACGACAACAAAACTTGTAGACCGTAGATACACAATGGTTATGCCTAGATCCCCTAGAAAACATCTGTATCCTTTAAGCAATCTCTGCCTTGCGGATTACGCTATAAAAACAACCATGGGTAACACCATGGAATTCGAAGGACACTCGAGTATCATATCCAAAAAACTAAATCAGAGAGAATAATATCGATAGAATGAATCCACAATGTGGCCACAAAGAGGATATCAAGCAGAAGACACTTTCCATATCTTTACTTCGAAAATATGTAACATATAGTACCATTTCAAATCAATTTTAAATATCATACTTATATAAAGTCAATTATATATAAGCATTCAGTTTCAAATCGAATACTTTCCAAAATCATTAGTTTTCAAATCAACTTCATATTATACAAATCAATTTTATATAAGTTCGATAACTCCCAAATCAAGTATTTAGTAAAACAAGGTTCTCAATTTCAATTTGTTTCAATATCAGTTCAGTTTCAAAATCATATAGGATTTCACCAAATTATTTCTTCCAAATTTAATATCCTCAGTTTCAAAGTTCCCAAAATAATAGGTTTAGACAATAATCCTAGTTTCCAAATCAACATAATTTAGGTCAAACAAATTCATTTCCAAAATCATCATATAAATACTGGGTTTTAGATTCCAATCTATTTTCGAAACCAAATATTTTCACCAGAATCAATTACACCCAAAATTTATAACCACCCCTTCTTAAAACCTTTAAACTATTTATTTTTATTTGAAAGATCCAATTTTCCTCTTGAAAATTATTATTCTATATATATATATATATTGTTTTATAAAATATGTTACCAAGTTAGAACATTTAAAACTAAGTTTTATTCAAAACATTTCAAAACTAAATTTCATACTAGTATAATTCAAAATAGTCTTATTCATTATCTTAACAAAACAGGTTCAAACTTACTTAAATCATATTACTTCATACTTAAACATGCAAAACTATACTTATATACTTTATCAAAAAAAATTATACTTTTCGAAATTACTGAACTTTGAAAAACTAAACCTCGATTTGGAAGTGTTCGGACATTCAAATAGTCGGAGAAATCAATTTTCAAATCCAAGAGTAGGAAATCAAAAATAAATCAGTAAATCAATTTTCAATAGAAAGGGTTATACCAAATCAAATTCGAAACTCGAGGACTGAACACCAGGCTCACTTCAAATCGTTTCAAATATATATACATATATCTTTCGAATATCAGATCATACTTCGGAATTTGAAATCAAAATTGGTTTCACAAAATCACTCGCATAGCAAAGCTAATAAAGTGGCCTCTCCCCAACTCTAAAACTCGAAAATCAATATCGATGATACGTGCACTCAATACCGAAATTATTCTCCAGCGACATAAGTGAGTTCTCGACTTCTATCTTCTTGAAAAATTGTTTGAAATTTCTTTGAAATCATTGGAACTCGTTTGAAGTCATTTGAAACATTTCTTATTCAGAAAATACTTTCAAATCGCATTATTATATATTTTCAAAATCTTAAACCAATTTTAAAATATCGGAGTTCAATTTCTCGAATTTCCAATTTTAAACCCTTCAATTATAATTTTTTGTATAAATCAATTTCTTATAAATTTTTCAAAATTTCAAATCTTTCCGAAACTTTATATTTTGATTTTAAAAGGTATATAATCTTTATCGAAAACATTTTCACTTTTATATATAGAATATAATTATAAACAATTTCTAAAATACAAACAAACACGATTTTTCAAAGTATGATGAATGGATTTCAAAACAAAGATAGAGATTCAAATTAGAGGGAGTCTAATCAAATAGAATTTCTGATTCGAAGATAGGCTCGAACGACGATGAGATGATTAAATTACAAAATAGAAGATGGATATACTTGTATAAATCGATGGCGACCTTAACCGGGTCAACCGTGACTTTAGGAGTATGATCGATGCGGAATTCGAAGGCAAATTAGCATCCGATCGCTAGAGATGGAATTCAACATAGCAAGAGATAGCAGCATCTAAACCGAGGGTATAGAAATCTTCGGTGAGTAAATGCCTGTTGTAAAGGAATTTCACCCCTTTAAAAATCATTCAAAGATTGGCAGGATTGCCGATTTTTATAGAGATCATTCGAATTGGAGTTATGGAATGCTCCAGAATCAAAAGAATACAAATAGGGGAGACAAGAATAGATTCCAAAACAAGTGTGAGTGTAACGACCCACTATTTTGGACCATTCAAATCGATAATAAAATCATACATATCGGACTTGAATAATTTAAAACAATATATTGTAATATAATTTGAAGCAAATAAAACCAATCATAAAATCACAAACACAGATAAATCGGAATAACTTGCAGCGGAAATAGAAATAACAATAGTAGTTCATGAAGCTACTACAAACACGGTCTCAAAACAAGTACAAAATACCATAGTCTAAAAGTAAATACAACAGAAATCCTAATACGTAGATGTCCACTAATACATAAGCTGAATAGAAATACTGAATGGAAATAAATAACAACTAGATAGATAGATAAACTCTAGCAAATCCTTTAGCTCCAGAAGGTGAAATCCAAAGCTGATACTCAGGCTTACACGGTGTAAAGAAAACAAAAAACACTCGAGTCAGGACATACATACTTATACAATGTAAACCAACTCAAGTGAACTGTAATAAATTGTATAAATAAACTTAAAGGATTCTTGAGACTGCCCATCCTTTAAGGATCTGTTAAACTATCTACTATGAAGTAATATACGCTATTATAATAATGTCTAAAGTAAAGTATAATATAATTGAAAATAGCGTTAAGGCTTTACATTTTCCACCTTAACACATTTTATATATTCCCATAGTCTATACAGTACCGTAATCTCCCCACTACTGGGCGTCGTCGGAGGGCACTCCATAGATATGGTACAAAACAAAATTGTACAAGGCACGCTAGGATAGGTGACATGGCACAACTAGGCAATGCCAGTATAGATATGCCAATTGCACTTTCGAACCGGTGGTAACGCGTAGCAGCTACTACCGTCCACCTCGAGCCACACTCCTAAAATCAAAGGTGTGCACCAATCAATCACAAAGTAATAGAATGACATACGAAGAAGTGTGTCTGATAAGATTAGCGACCTCGTTAGTCTGTTAATTGCTCCTGTTTTAGCCACCTTATGCCAACTCACGAGAGTCGGGTCCACGTATATACCTTAATTGAACGTCACCACCTTCCTACTTCATTTTGGAATCTTCACCACGTACACGGTTGTTAAAGTGGTTTTCGAAGTTGGCAGAGAGTATGACAACTTCCAATCTCAGTCTCTTTAACAACCAAACGTTATTATTACCCGTGGTTATAAATTTTAAAATGGTTTATATTCCAAATCAAAATAATTCACTTAAACCATTTAAATTCAGTGTCAATATCTTTCAAAAAAATAATATTCATTTCCAAAGTTGTAGCATTTCTAAATTCAGCCATTCAATTATAACAATTTCAAAAATCATATTGTGTTATAGCATTCGTAGCATTTAGAAAACGTTACTGTAGATATAATAATATTTTAGAAATATAGTCTTTATAGAAACAGCAGCACTTAGAAAACGTTACTGTAAGTATAATAGTATCTCAGAAATATAGCCATTTCAGAAAAAGCAGCAGTTAGAAAACGTTATTGTAAGTACAATAGTATTTAAGAAAATAGTACATTTTCAGAAATGGTACCACTTAGAAAACGCTACCTTAAAACCACAGCAATTTGGAAATGTTGCCAATACAAAACTAAGATTTATTACAACATTTCAAAAATATTATAAATTTCAGTTTTCACCTTTTTTAACTTCATATCTCACGTTTCAAAATTATTTATTTGGATATCATTTAACTTAATTAAATAAAATAAGATTTTATAAATAGGATATTCAAATTAAACTATAATTCAATTATTAACTCAAAAGTAATTATTTACTTAACTTTTTATCTTAACAAATAACTTAATACTTTATTTTAAATTACCTATTTCATAAATAAAATATTCTTATTACTAAGTTAAACTTAAAATTTCTATTTAAAAATTTTCAGTTATCAAGTTAAGTCATATTTTAAGTGACATTTAAACCATTTATTTATACATTTTTAACTTATAGAAAATCACTATGCCATTTATTTAAATCATTTAAGTCCAATTTGAATTAAAATTTCATATTTTAAATTTCAAAAATACTTAATAATTTTTATAAAATATTTAAAATTAACCACGGTTCTGTATATAATTTTCAAACCTAAGTCAAGTAATATGGATATGTACGTTTCAATCTGTAATTTAAAAATAAAATTCCAAGTTGTTTCATTTCAAACCCACAATCCCAAGTTAAATAAAATAAAATAAAAATAACTTGAGCCTATCATTTCAGCTCATAACGATTTTTCCCTGTTCTATTGTCCATTCAGGTATGTATCACTTCAACCCATAGTAATTCTATTCTAACAGGGAACTTGCAGTGTGAAAGCAGAAAATAAATAAACAGCATAATATGGCATATCATATCAGGTGATGTAACAAATCTATATCAGGTTATACATCATGAAATATCATATCACAGGCATATATAAATTACTATCATATCATCAACTACAATTCACATGCCATTGTTTCACAATGATATAAGTACAAATGTCGAGAGTGATAAACTCACCTTCTAAAGCTGGAGAAAACAATTCCAAACACACGACTAAACTCCGAAAAGCATGACAAGGCACAAATTAGATTCAAGTGGATGGAGAGCCAAGATTCAGATCTTGTAAACAAATAAATATGAACATACATAAGCAACTATATTATACAAAGATTTTAAACCAAAACAATGCATAAATATGAATCAAAATTGAAGTAAAGTGGCTTAACTCATTCAAGTAGGCTCGGCCACTTTCCAATTTGGCTTGATCACACCACTTGTTCGGCCATCATCCAAAACATGGCTCCGCCGTGATTGTCTAGAAGAAAGCATGCTCGGCTAAGACTAATAAAAAGGCACGGCTAGGGGTTATGAAGAGATGGCAACCCAAAAGTCAAGTGGGAAGGAAAAAAGGCAAAGGCAAGTTGATGTTTGGTTCAGCACTATGCTGCTATGGTCAGCCCTATGTGCTAAGATCTGGCTCAGGTCAGGCCCTCACCTAAAATGACACGGCTAGGGATGCTTTTGGTCATGGCAAGGGGATGGAATGGTGTGGCCTAAGTGGTGGCCGAGGCAAGTAATAGGAGAGGGGATCTAGTGGTCTCGGCTAGGGTTTTCAAGGCTTGTTTTGGTGATGGTTTTGGATCTATGGGATACATGGCAACAAGGAATAGTGGTGATGGATGAACGTCGGTCTTAAGTAATGGTGGTTGAGGGAATGAGGTCGGCAAGGAGATCATGGCCGAGCTATGTTTGCAAATAGAAGAGGAAGGAAAAAGAAAACGGAAGAAGGAAAAGGAGAAATGAAACATATTGTAGAATTTTTGTTCAAGAGATGGAAATGAGAAAGAGATATGAGAAGATAAATATTTGAACATGAATTGAAGAGGAGATGGGAAGTTTGTACATGAATGAGAAAGTGGGGTGGAAGTTTGTACGGCTAGGAATGTGGAAAGTGAACGACTATGCATAGGAAAAGTCTCAATTAGTAAAAAGAAGCATAAGCCTCTTGAATTTCCAAGCCATACAAAAAATAGAAAAGAGAAATAAAAATCAAAGTCCAAACCAAAATAAAAATAAAAATAGAAAATAACATAGAAAAATAGAGAATAGAAATATGAAATAACAAATAAAATACTGAATATAATCGCGTGTAAAACGTTGAAATTTATCAGACTTACAAAGTATAAAACAAAATTTGACGAAACGAATAACAGAACGAATATCAAGATCAAATAAAAGTTTCAAAGAAAAAGATTAGAAATTTAAAATTCAAATTTAAAAATTTCAACTGAAAGTCAAAGTTTGACCAAAGTTGTTCAAAATGTAAAATTTTCAGAAAGTCATTATTTTATTATATTTGGAAAATAAATTATAAACAAAATCCAAAACTACATTGGAAAATTCCAAAATTCCAAATTTAAATGATTTAAAAATCAAAGTTTTCAAATAAATTGAATTAAAAATATTTATAAAAATCATGGGTTATTATACTCTCCCCCACTCGAAACTTTTCGTCCTCGAAAAGGAACGAGACACGAAAATAAGGAAAGAAAAGATAGAAAAGCTAATGGTACGTGAAACAAACAATTCCGGATTCGAAGCATGTATGCTCTCCTCTGTCTCCCAGGTATAATCCCGATCATCCGTACTCCACTGCTCTTTGACCAGGTTGACAAATTTCCTTCTCAGTTGCTCCGTACCTCTATCGATAATACGAAGTGGTTTCCTCTCAACAGTTAGATTAGGCTCAATATCTAAACTCTCAAGAGCAGAAGGCTGGACAATCAAAGATGGTTCATGTAGATATCGACTAAGATGCGAAACCCGGAATACGTTATGCACTCCAGAAAACTTCTTAGGCAAATCAAGATGATAAGCTAAAGAACCAATCCTCTTTGAGATATGGAAAGGACCAAAAAACTTAGGAACAAGCTTCCGTCATTTTTTTCTTTATCAAATTATTATTAAATTTATTCCACTCAACATATCTTATCACATATATTAAGTATATTTACTCTTATCATAACTACTCAAGTTTATTAATGAATTCCTTTAACATCATTTTATGTGGTAAATTATCCAATTACATACCTAACATTTGGATAATTAGACAAGTTATGTTGGAATGAAATTTAGTATTATAAATAAAATTTTCCAATTCAATAATTTATCCAAAAAAATTTTGACTTCAGTTTATAATTGAAATCATCCCTGAATCATAAATTTAATAAATTAAATCACCGGTTTGTCTCAAACAATAAAGAGATAATTATATATAGTATATATATCGGATCAAATCAAATCCAAAATTATATACTTATTTATATATTAAATCAAGTCATACTTAAGAAATTTAAATCAATTTATTATTATATTTTTTTCTTTTTTTTCAAAACAAAAGTGTAGCAAAGCTACGAATTGGTCCCTCCTCTTCGAAACTCGAAAATGAATGTCGATGATGCGGCCGCCATCACCAAGATTATTTTCCAGTGACATAAGTGAAGAGCATAGATTTAAACATTTAAATTTTATATTCAAACATACCTTTAAATAATACACATTTTAAAACATTAGAACCTAAGTTTGAAATGACCGGAATTTAATTATCAAATTCATAATTTAAAGTCACTTAAATCCAAAATCAGTTTATAAACCATGCTATATAATTTTATTTATTTATATCCTATGTCAATAGTCAGTGATTTTCAAAACAAAAAATGAAATCAACTATTATCATTTCAATAACCAATTCAGTTAACTAATAAATTTCAACTCAATTCAGTTTTCAATTTCCATAATTTCAAAGCTTTAAATATTCCATAATTTCAAAAATAAATTTTTGATAATTCCATACATATCAAATTCAATTTACTATTATTTAGTTTTGAAATATTGACTTAATAAATTCAATATCATTTAAATAAAACTTCAAATAACTGAATATTCGTTCAATTTATTTAACTTGATATATTCACTTAAAACACCTTAAACCAAATCAAGTTATAAAAATCATATCCTTTAAGATCACAAATTTAATAAATTTCAATTCAAACATTCACATCCTATCAAAATAAATTTTCAATAGATAATATAATCTATAAAGTATTACATATATAAATCATATAAAATGATTTCATTTACCAAATTTGAAAACAATTGTGTTAGTTTGTTTTGTTCAAGTGTTTTGCAAATCCTACTGATATCGCTGATCAGACGAATCGATTGAAATCCCAAATCAACATCAACAACCCAAACAACACACATATAAAACATTTATTATTAATATAAATACACTCACTCACTCGAAACTTTTCAGAACGGATTTCGAAATAAGGAGAATTCAAACTTGGGAGATTCTAATCAAAAGAATTCAAAGATGAAATGAGATAGATATAGGGTTAAGATAAGGTTTAGATAGAAGAATTAAAATATATCTGATAACTGTTGTTATAGTTGAATTCAACAAGATGGAAATGGTCTTCCTAAGATCCTCCATAATCCAGAACACAAGCACGAAGAAGATCTTCAAGAATCAGATTCGCTCTTTCCATTTACCGTCGGTCTACGAATGGTAAGCAGCATTCAGATTCAGATGAGTACCCAAAGATTCCTGAAAAGCTTTCCAAAACTGACTGGTAAAGATAGGTCTCGATCACAAAAAATACTAAGAGGAACACCATGGAGACGAACAATCTCTCTCATATAAATCTCAGACAAACTGGAAGTAGAACGGGTAGATTTAATCGAAAAGAAATGTGTTGACTTGGTCAATCTATCCACAAAGAGAGAAAAAATGAAAGACTTACATCGATCGCAGTGATTTCAACTGGATCAACAGAAACTCCATTACTAGAAACAATATGCCCGAGAAATCGGACTTCATCCTTCCAGAAATGGCATTTCGAGGAATTTGATTTCCACTATTGACTCCTAAGAGACCCCAGAACAAAGCTAAGATCAACAAATAAAGCAGGGGCGTTAGTCAAGCCAAAAGGCATAACTAACCATTCATAAAAACTATTCTCGGTACGAAAAGCGGTCTTTAGAATACTTTCCTCAGCAACTCTGAGCTGATGAAAACCTGCGGTAAGTCAAGCTAAGAGAAAACAATAGCTCAATGGAGCTGATCAAACATATCATTGATGCGAGGCATAGGATATCTGTTCCTCATAGTGAGCTTGTTTAGTTCCCTATAATCAATACACATCCTCAAAGAAACAGTTCGGATTTTACAAGAGATAACGGCTTCATGCCCTTCAGCCAATGACCTCCAAGAAATAGATCAAAAGCATCAAAACCCAGAACAAAGAAATCACCACTGAAACGGTGATCAAAATATAGAGGAGTTTCACTTGGTTACAAATCCTAATAGGTTCGCAGGACCACCAATAGGATTTGAAATGCACAAAGGCTCAGAGACAACTCAAGAGAAAGAAGATGCTCAAATTTATCCCAAAGATCCACCGAAATAATGCTATGGAAAATTCCAGTATTGAATAAAACACGAACAAGAAAATGGAACAAAGAAAATGGTGCTCTGAAGAGTATCTTGGGTAACACAAGGAGTAGGAGCAGAGGTTTCAACAAAATACCAGATGGCTTGCCCTTCTAATGAGTAGGACAATGGTAATTAAGAAAAAAGATAAGATTCAACCAGAATGGAAATCCTAATCAAGGAATTTAACTAACAAGGTGGATAAGGAAAGGAAAGAAGTTAAGAAAAATTTGGTTTCAAAACAAGAAAAGTTTATATCAAAGTAACTTTTGAAAATCCTTTGAAAACCATTAGAAAAATCATTTATACTTTAAAATACGTTCTCTTACAAAGAATATGATTCTAAGATTGATTTCACTCATTCTAGGGTATTTCTACACTATCTCTAATGAGTTTTTGCTCCACGGGCTAAGGTTTGCCAAAATCAAAGCTCTGATGCCAGATGTAACGACCCACTATTTTGGACCATTCAAATCGACAATAAAACCACATATGTCAGACTTGAATAATTAAAAACAGTAGATTGTAATATAATTTGGAGCAAATAAAACCAATCACAGACACAGATAAATCAGAATAACTTACAGCGGAAATAGAAATAACAATAGTAGTTCATGAAGCTACTACAAACCCAATCTCAAAAAAAGTACAAAATACCATAGTCTGAAAGTAAATACAACAGAAATCCCAATACATAAATGTCCACTAATACATAAGCTGAATAGAAATACTGAATGGAAATAGATAACAACTAGAATGATAGATAAACTCCAACAAATCCTTTAGCTCCAGAAGGTGAAAACCAAAGCTGATACTCAGGCTGACCCGAGCGTAAAGAAAACACAAAACACTCGAGTCAGGACAAACATACTTATACAATGTAAACCAACTCAAGTGAACTGTAATAAATTGTACGAGTAACTTAAAGGATGCTTGGGACCGCTCATCCTTTAAGGATCCATAACACTATCTACTCTGTAGTAATATATGCTATTATAATAATGTCTAAGGTAAAGTACAATATAATTGAAAATAGCGTTAAGGCTTTACATTTTCCACCTTAACACATTTTATATATTCCCATAATCTATACAGCAACGTAATCTCCCCCATATGGGGCATCGTCAAAGGGCACTCCATAGGTATGGTATGTACCGAAATCGTATAAGGCGCGCTAGGGTAGGTGACACGGAACAACTAGGCAATGCCAGGGTAGATATACCAATTGCACTTCCAAACCGGTGGTAACACGTAGCAGCTACTACCACCCACCTAGAGTCATACTCCCAAAATCAAAGGTGCACACCAATCAATCACAAAGTAATAGAATGGCATACGAAGAAGTGTGTCCAATAAGAGGAGTGATCTCATTAGTCCGTCAATTTCTCTTGTTTTAGCCACCTTATGCCAACTCATGGGGGTCAGGTCCATGTATATACCTTAATAGAACATCGCCACCATCCTACTTCATTTTAGAATCTCCACCGCGTACACGGTTGTTAAAGTAGTTTTCGGAGTTGGCAGAGAGTATGACAACTTCCGATCCCGGTCTCTTTAACAACCAAACGTTATTATTACATGTGGTTATAAATTTCAAAATGGTTTATATTCCAAATCAAAATAAATCGCTTAAACCATTTAAATTCAATGTCAATATCTTTTAAAAAATAATATTCATTTCCAAAGTTGTAGCATTTCTAAGTCCATTTATTCAATTATAACAATTTCAAAAATCACATTGTATCATAGAATGTATAGCACTTAGAAAACGTTACTGTAAATATAATAGTATTTAAGAAATATAGTCTTTTCAGAAACAGCAGCACTTAGAAAACATTACTGTAAGTATAATAGTATTTCAAAAATATAGCCTTTCCAGAAACAGCAGCAGTTAGAAAACGTTACTGTAAGTATAATAGTATTTCAGAAAATAGTACATTTTCAGAAATGGTAGCACTTAGAAGACGCTACCTTAAAACCACAGCAATTTGGAAATGCTGCCGATACAAAACTAAGATTTATTATAACATTTCAGAAACATTGTAAATTTCAGTTTTCACCATTTTTAACTTATAAAACATATCTCACGTCTCAGAAATATTTATTTGGATATCATTTAACTTATGAATAAATAAAATAAGATTTTATAAGTAGAATATCCAAATTAAGCTATAATTTATTTATTAAGTCAAAAGTATATTGTTTACTTAACTTTTTATCTTAGCAAATAACTTAATACTTTATTTTAAATTACCCATTACATAAATAAAATATTCTTATTACTAAGTTAAGCTTAAAATTTCCATTTGAAAACTAAATTTTCAATTATCAAGTTAAGTCATATTTTAAGTGACATTTAAACCATTTATTTACTTATACATTTTTAACTTATAGAAAATCACTATACCATTTATTTAAATCCAATTTGAGTTAAAATTTCATATTTTAAATTTCAAAAATACTTAATAATTTTCGGAAAATATTCAAAATTAACCATGGGTCTGTACATAATTTTCTAACCTAGGTCATTTGATACGGATATGTATCATTTCTATCCGTATTTTAAAAATAATAATCCAGGTTCTATCATTTCAAACCCGCAATCCCAAGTCAAATAAAATAAAATAAAAATCGCTTAAGCCTATCATTTCAGCTCATAACGATTTTTCCCTATTCTAATGTCCGTTCGGGTATGTATCATTTCAAACCATAGTGATTCTATTTTAACTGGGAACTTGTAGTATGAGAGCAGAAAATAAATAAATAAATATAATATGGTATATCATATCAGGTGATGTAACAAATCAATATCAGGATATACATCATGAAATATCATATCACGGGCATATATAAATTACTATCATATCATCAACTACAATTCACATGTCATTGTTTCACAGTTATATAAGTACGAATGTCGAGAGTGATAAACTCACCTTCTAAAGCTGGAAATAAAAATACAAAACACACTACTGAACTCCGAAAAGAACGACAAGGCACGAATTAGATTCGAGTGGATGGAGAGCCAAGATTCAGATCTTGTAAACAAATAAATATGAACATACATAAATATGAACATATAAAAAATCAGGACAAATATCAGAATCGAATATAGTTTCAGAGAAAAAGATTAGAAATTTGAAATTCAAATTTAAAATTTTCAACTAAAAGTCAAAGTTTGACCAAAGTTGACCAAAATATAAAAATTTTAGAAAGTCGTTATTTTATTATGTTTGGAAAATAAATTATAAAACAATCCAAAACTACATTGGAAAATTCCAAATTTAAATGATTTAAAAATCAAAGTTTTCAAATGAATTGAATTAAAAATATTTATTAAAATTATGGGTGGTTACAGGGAGCATTTCGAAATGCAAAGGAAACCGAATCAAAGAGGAAGGGGTTCAAGCATGAACGAAAGAGATTCTGTAATTAAATGTACTACATGTGCTAAGTTTTTTCTAAAACCAGAGCTCTGATACGAACTGTGATGACCTGCTATTTTCAACCATGCGCATCCGCATATGCCAAACTTGAATTGCTCAAAATACCAGATCGTTAATTTAAATTTGGCAAAACTCAACATATGCAGTAAATAAATCAATCACGGAATCACAGACACAGAGTAATATAACAATAGTGCAACGGAATAGATAAACAGTAGTTCATGAGGCTATTGCATAAATAACAGAGTTTGAAATAAAATACAATAGAATATCTCAAATACATTCTAATGACATCTGGCCAAATCAACTGGAAAAGCCGAAAACTGACTCGATAGTTGGATCTCCAAGTGTAATGACCAGCTATTTCGTACCATTCAAATTGACAATAATCCACACATGTCAGACTTGAATGATGCAAAATAACAGATTGTAAATAAATTTGGAGCAAATGAAATCAAATACACAGAATCATAGACATAGAACAATCAGAATAACTCGCAGCGGAATATAAAATACCGTAGTAGTTCATGAAGCTACTATAACAAAGTCTCAAAACAAATACATAATATCAGTCTGAAAACAACATAATAGAAATCCCAAATACATAGAAGTTCACTAATACATAAGATAAACTAGAATAGTTGAAACTGAAATAGATATAAATATAATTAGGCAGAATCTCCAGCAAAGACCAGCTCCAGAAAGAGAATCCAAAGCTGTGAATACTCAGGCTGACCCGAGCGTAAAGCAAAACACAAAACACTCGAGTCAGGACATATATAGTTATATAATGTAAACCAACTCAAGTGAACTGTAATAAAGATACAAGTAACTTAAAGGACGCCTCGGACCGTCCATCCTCTAAGGATCCGTTAAACTATTTACTATATAGTAATATTGCGCTATTATAATAATGTCTACAGTAAAATAAACTTACTTTAAAATAGCGTTAAGGAGTGACCCAATATTCCCCTTAACACATAATAGTCCCAGTAGTCCATCCAGTATCAGCGTATCTCCAGATCAGGAGACTACCCTAAATACTCCATGGGCTATGAGAGAAAAACAAACTCGTAGTAAAGGCTTGGTATGGTAGGTGACACGGCACATAAGGCAATGCCAGGGTAGATATACCAATTATGCACACGGACTGGCGGTAACGTAGCAGCCACTACGCCCACCCCAAACAACACTCCAAAAAATCAAGGGGTGCACCCAATCAATCACAACAGCAATAGAATGGTATCGAAGAAGTGTGTCCGACCAAAGGAGCTACCCCTTTTGGCCCGAGATTGCTCCTGTTTTAGCCACCTTAAGCCAGCTCATGAGAATCGGGTCCACATAATGTACCTGAAGAACGTCGCCACCATCCTACTTCATTCTAGAATCTCCACCGCATACACAGTTGTTAAAGTGGTTTTCGGTATCGACAGAGAGTATGTCCATATCCGATCCCGGTCTATTTAACAACCAATCATTATTATAACCCGTGGTTATAATTTTAAAATGGTATTTATACATCAAAAATCAAATATCATTTCAACAATTCAATATCATTTCAAATCCATTTCAAAATAATCAAAACATCATATCTATTAAAACCATATTCATTTTATATAAATTTAAAATACCATTTCAACTCACATTTAAAATAGTTATATTTCAAATCGAATTACTTCATTTAAATCATTAAAATGAAGTAATTATATTTAAGAATTCACATATTTAATTTCCAAAAATTTAACCTTTTCAAAGTTCATTCATTCACTTAAATTTATATAAACAATGAAAATTCAACTTTTGCAGCACTTAGAAAATGCTACAGAAAGTTATGTTTAAAACAATTCAATTTAACAAAAGAATGCATTAAAAATGCTGTAATAGGTTACTTTAGTTTCAAATAAAACTTAGTTAAATTCACCAATTACAGCACTTACAAAGTGCTATAATAGCCCTTAATTAAATTTAGCCATTTAGTTCGTTTCTATCAACTACATCATTTACAAATGTTGTAACATCCTTTACATTAGAAATAATAGCATTTCAAAAATGTTGTCAATAAAATTTCAAGGTTTCAATAAAATTTCATAAACAATTAAATTTTATTTAAACCATTTTAACTTATAAAATCATCTATTTTCAGTTTTAAAACAATCATTTAATTACTCTTGTATTTATGATTTTATAAAGTTAAATTTTCATTCAAAAATCAAAATTTAATAACAATTTACTTATATAATTCAAGCATTAAATTTCAATTCTTTAAATTAAATTTTTAACTTAACACTTAAATTTAAATTTCCAAATATAACTTATTTTCATTTTATTTTCTTAACTTAAAATTCATTTTAAACAAAATTCACAAATTTCCAATTTAAGTTATATTTCAAAATTCAACTTAAATATTCATTTATTTCACATTTTAACTTATTCAAAAATCATTAACACTTTATAAAAATCCTTTTAAATTCATTTTAATTCAAAATATCATAAATTTACATTTTTAAAATACTTTTAAAAAATTTAGAAAAATATATATTAACCACGGGTCTGTATAAAATTTTCTACCCTCGGTAAAGTGATACGGATATTATATCATTTCAATCCGTAATTTACAAAGAAAACCCAGGTTTTATCATTTCAAACCTGCAGTCCCAAGTAAAATGGAATAACTAAAAATCGTGTAGGCCTATCATTTCAGCCCATAACGATTTTTCCCTATTCTAAAGTCCATTCGGGTATGTATCATTTCAATCCATAGTGATTCTAATCTATAGGGAACTTGCAGTGTGATAAACTGATATAATAACAGAATAGCATAATATACCAGTAACATATGACACAACAGGTGTATAAACAAGGGTGAACATCATATGATCATAGCAATAGCAGATATAACATGATGATATGGTTTACAGATTCAATTGCGATCAGTTTACTAGTTAAATAAGTATAAATTTGTCTGGTGAGAATTACTCACTTGTACAAGCTGGAGATGACAACCCAATACACAAAACAGAGATCCATAAAGGCACGAAAGATCGACTACAATTTGAGCGTGGGAGATCCAAAGCTAATTGCCTTGTCACATAGCAAATAAAACAATATATACAACATAAATTTTCAAACCAAAATATTATTAAACTAGCTAGAAATATATGCACAACACATAGCCAAAGCTTTTGCACTTGCATTCAACAATCCCATGCTTCGGCCATAGGCTGGAAATGAACGGCCAAGGTGTGAAATTAGATCAGGTTTTGGATTCAAAAGGTCGGCCATAACATAAATATAAAGGAGTAGAAGAATATATGCATGAATTTTCAACACAAGGCAAATAAAAGTGGATTTTTCTATGCAATCAAGTCTCGACCAAGGCATGCACAAGCACGGCCAGGTCTTGAGGATCAAGTACAGGTGTGTAGAGGTAGTTGAGTCAGTAAGTGGCTGGTGGTGGTGGTGCAAGGGTCGGCCAATATGGTGTGTGAGGTGATGTAGCAATATGGTGAGCTCGGCTAGCACACATAGGTGGAGTTTGCTTAAATTTTTGGTGGATCTTCAACCAAGGTGGCCACGGCTATAGATGGGCAGTGGAATGGAGGGGATGGCAGCTGGTTGTGGTGGTGGTGGAGGCGCCATGGTGATGGAGGAGGAAGACCGAACTACATGAAGTTGAAGCAAGTGCAAAATCAAAACAAAACAAGTAAGAAAAAAAGTGAAAAAAGAATGGAAATTTACCAAAATTTCTCTCAGGTGATGGCCGAATATTTTTTAGGGCTTGATAAAAAAATTTACGTGAGAAACAAATGAGGGAGTCGGCTGAAAAAATGGGTATATAGTCAGCAAATGAATAGATGTGGTGATTGACATTGAAAAGGCAAAAGTGAATGTGAAAGGGCATGCATATAAAAGGTCAAAAACACTTCAAATTTCCAAATTCTTTTTACATTTTTAAATACATATAAAATTGGATATAAATAAAATAAAAACACAAAAATATAATGAATGAATAAAAACAAATAAATAAATTTTAAAGAAATAAATCAATAAATATTTGCGTCAAAAATGGTGGATTGCGAAAATGGCGATAGCGAAACAAGGGAGACCAAAAAAGATACTGCAGAAATCGATCCAAATCAACCTATTACCGTGGAAAATGAAGAAGCTGACATGGGATGGACATAGGTTAGATATAAAAACAAAAACCCTAATCGAATTAACGATCGACGGCAGTATCACAAGGCTTCAAATATCCTTGGAAATTCTCGAAAAGTAGCAGATCTGGTGGGACAGAGATATAATAATTTGATTACAAAATCAAATCTAGCAGGATCTACAGAAAAGCCAACAGTTATGAAAGGAATAAAAACGTGGATTGATGTGATAGCAGGTAATACTCGAATTGATGGTGGGGTCCAAAAGTTTGAAAATAAGGAAGATGAGGAAGGTTCTTATGCAGATCTGGATGATGAAGTATTCAATGTTGCAAAAGGCATGTGGGGAAACTCAATTTACATTTATGTTTCAGGTAAAAAGCCATATTATGTTCATTTAAATGCTTATATCAAACGAGAATGGAACCCTTCTGGTAAATGTGATATTTACCCTAGGGAAAATGGATTCTACTTAATAAAATTCGGAAATGAATCAGATTGTAAAAAAGTCTTAGATGGAGGACCATGGTTCATAGATAGTAAACTTATATTCATTAAGAAATGGGAACCTAACTTAAGACTTGAAAGGGATATGCTAGAATCACACCCAGTTTGGGTGAGATTAAAAAACCTAGATCTATCACTGTGGAATGCAAGGGGTATCAGCAAAATTGCAAGTCTAATTGGCAACCCGTTGGATATGGACGATTACACCAAACAAGTGAAAAGATTAGACTATGCCAGAGTGCTAGTAGAGATTAAAGCAAAAGATAATATTAAAAAACAAGTAAGAGCTAAAGATAGACAAGGTAATATCTACATCCAGGAAATAGAATATGAGCATATTCCGCCTATATGCACTAGTTGTAAATGTTTTGGTCACAAAACAGAACAGTGTGAAACTGTAACACCTCCTATCACACAAGTTTGGAGACAAAAAATTACCGCTGTTCAGACAAATCAGCTACAAAAACCTGTGGCAGAGCCAGACCTAACTAATAATATACATGACAAGCAAAACATAACTACATCTCATGGGGATAGTACTGCGGCAACAGTGGAGGCAAACCAGAATAACCCATTGAATACTGAGGAGGTGGATAATGGCCAACACCATAGCTTGGAATATAACCAAGAGAAGAACTCATCAACATCTGCGGAAGAAGGAAAGGAGATTAATAATATAGTGCTTGATAATATGGAATCTGAATCTGAGCCAGATGAAGAAAACACGAACAAATATACAAAATCCAATCAAAAATATGCAATTCAATTCAAAGAGCCAGAGGGCAAAGGTAAGGCGAGCTTAAGTCGCGAGGTCTCTCCTAGGAAACTGAGGAGTCGACTTCCAACCTCTAGATGTCCATAATAAGTTGGAATGTAAGAGGTCTAAACAATGACACAAGGCGTTTAGACCTCTTAAATCTAAGGAGAAAACATTCTCCTTCTATCATGGGTATTCTGGAAAATAAATTCAGCGATAATAATTTACAATTCTTCACTGAATCTTTAGAATCTGAATGGGACATAATGCACAACAATGATGTAGGTGGAAAAGGACGTATACTCATATGTTGGGACAAAAAAATATGGAATGTCAAACTTTTTGATAAAGATGACCAACAAATTACAATAACTGCTACAAATTCAGGGGGTCTTAAAATCATTCTAAGCTGTGTTTATGCCAGTAATATAGCATCTTATCGAACTAAATTATGGAAAGCTATAACAAACATCAGTAGCAAGATAAAAGAGCCTTGGATTGTCATGGGTGATTTTAAAGCAATCTTGAAAGCAGGAGAAAAGAAAGGGGGTCTCACCATTAGAGTTTCCCAGCTTGAGGAATTGAATAACTGTGTCATTGGTGCAGGATTATTGGAACCCATCCACTACGGACTGAAATACACATGGAGGAGTGGTGAGTATAAGAAAATTTCTTGTAAACTAGACAGAGCACTGGTGAATGTTGAATGTATAAATAAGTTACCAAACATTAATGTGAACATCCTACCCCCTTCAACTAGTGATCATTGTCCTATACTCATAAACTTAAATGAAAAGAACATGCAGGAGAAAGGTAAACCTTTTAGGTATTCTAATCACTGGCCAGAATTAGAAGGTTATACAGAAGCTATACATTTAAATGACATACCAAGGGAGAAAGGTACCAAATGTTACAAACTCTTGCAAATTCTTAAAGCTGCCAAATATCAACTAAAAGCATGGAATAAAAATAGGCCTAAGAAAGAAGATCAGATCAATAATCTCCAGACAAAATGTGAGGAATTGCTAAAAATAATTGATAATGAAGATTCAACAGATGAAATATGGAGACAATACTACCAATCTCAAGGTGATCTTAAAGAAGCTCTTCACGTAAAAGCCATTGATTTAAAACAGAAAGCTAAAGAAAAGTGGATAACTGAAGGAGATGAATGTACGAAATTCTTTTATACGAAAATGGCTATTAGACATAACCTAAATAATAATCATCATTTAATTGATCAAGATGGTAATAACTGTGTGAACAATTCAATATTTGAAGTACAAGCTATAAAATACTACTCAGATATGTTTAATGGAGAAGCTAATCACACATTACCAGAAGTTCAATGCAGATGAGTGGTAAATGATAGAGGAAAAAGAATGCTGGCCAGGAACATAACTATGGAAGAAGTCTGGTATGCTCTGAAATCCATCCATGTAGACTCCAGTCTCGGGCCAGACGGTTTGGGGTCCAAATTCTTCATATGCCACTGGGAAGCCCTGAAAGAAGACATTCTATCAGCAATGCAAGATATATTACAAAGTGGTAAATTCGTAAAAGAAATTAATCATACGTTCATATGTTTGATACCTAAAAAGGATAATCCAACAAAGAGAGAAGATTACCGACCAATTGCTTGTTGCAATGTGATATACAAAATTCTAAGCAAAATAATATGCAACAGAATGAAACTCATTTTACCTAACCTTATCTCAGAAAGTCAAAGTGCATTCATCAAAGGTAGAAGCATTTCCGAAAACTCATTGATGGCACATGAATTGATAAGAAACTTCAACAAACCAGGAGCAGATAAATTCTGTCTTAAAGTAGACCTCCATAAAGCATATGATAAAATAAACAGAGATTTTATCATACATATGCTAAAAGCAATGGAATTTCCTCTAAAATTTGTGAACATAATAGAAGAATGCGTAACCACTCCTACCTTTTCAATACTGATCAATGGGAAACCAAAAGGATTTCTAGTATCTAATAGAGGGATTAGACAAGGTGATCCTCTGTCTCCTTATTTGTTTGCTATTGCCATGGAATATTTTTCGCTACAAATGGAGCTGGCCACACATAACAAGTTAATACAACCAATATACAATATTCAGCCTACAGTGACCCACCTATTATATGCAGATGATCTTCTCATCTGTATAAAATCTTCCAACATATCGGCTAGATCAGTCAAAGGAATTTTCTGTAAATTAGATAGATATACAAGACTCAAACTGAACGAACAAAAAACCAAATCTTATTTTAACAGAACATGTAACAACAGAAATGAGATCCTTAATATCTTAACAGTGAAAGAAGGTGAACTACCTGTTAAATATCTAGGTGTACTGCTATCAACTAATAAAATAACTGATAGAGAATGTGCAGTTTTGGTCTCCTCAATAAGAGAAAAATTACAGGGATGGAGCTCCAAACTTTTATCTTTGGCAGGCAGAATTGAACTAGTTCACACAGTTATTCATGCAAAAATTAATTTCTGGATACAAACTTTCCATATTCCAGATGCATCAATACAAAAAATTGAGAAAGTCTGTGCAGATTTCATCTGGAAAGGAGGTTTGCATAAGATCAAATTTAAGGACCTATGTAGACCTAAAGAGGAGGGTGGTGTGGGGATTGGACAAATAAAAGACATGAGAACGGTTTTTACTTTAAAACAAGCTTGGAGAATAATTAAAGGTAAAGGATTGTGGGGAAAATGGATGAGAAGCAGATATTTTAAGGGCAATTTTTGGCGCATGGAGATAGATAATAATGCTTCAACTAACTGGAAAGCAATCATGCGAATAAGGAAAACACTAGCACAATGTTGTGAGAAACAAATAGCTAAAGGAAGAGAGGCAAATATGTGGAAAGATCCGTGGATAACAGGAGAATCTTTAATTGATATATTAGGTATCAATACTTACTCAGATTATGGATGCCCAGATAAAAGCGTCTCAGACATAATCAAAAACGACGATTGGGATTGGTCGTCTTTACCACTAAATCGAGAAGACAAGGAGAATATATAGTACATGCCAATATACAATGGGCAAGAAAGTGATATATGGATATGGAAGCCTACGAGTGAAGATTTCACTACCAAATCAGCCTGGGAAAAGATAAGACGTTGTGAAACTAAAGTTGATTGGAGCAAAGTCATCTGGAACAAAGTAAATAATCCTAAAATGGCTCTCACGGCCTACGAAGCGATTCAAAAGCGCTTGCCTACCAAAGACAGACTAATGAAATGGGGGGTTATAACAGAAAATAAATGTGAATTATGTGAACAGGAGGAGGAAACGCATAACCATCTGTTTTTTAAATGCAAAATCTCTAAAGAGATATGGACACAATGTAAAACACAAGAACACTTGCCGAATCAAGATAGTACGTTGGAGGAAGAGATACTCCACCTGATGCGAAGAGGTGACAGAGTAGACGGCAAATCCAACCTGGCCAGTATTCACATCACTGCAACCGTTTGGAACATATGGAAGGAGCGGAATCGTAGATTATACTAGAAAAAACAACGGAAAAATGTGGAGATTAGTAAAATAATCAGATCTGACATTCAAGTAGTGAAGAAGAGAAGCAGAAATCAGGTTCTTACCTCATTGGAACTAGACGAAGGTCGAATTGTAGTAAGGGATCAGTAGAGCTCATCGGGAGGAAACCCAGGTACAAGTCACTGGCCGCCATGACTTCGGAAGAAGGAAGAAAACTGTTGAAGTATAATTGGTATCTTCAGTTGTATGTAATTGTTCTCGGTTAACATTGTATATGAACCCATACGGTATGTCGTATTAGGTCTTTCCTACTTTGGGCTGCATATGCCTGTAATAAAATCTTACCAATTTTCAAAAAAAAAAAAGAATATAGTTTAAAAATAGGAACTAGGCTTTAAAAATTGGAAATAACTAGAATAAACCTTAGAAATTTTTTATCATCGCTTTAGAAATATTTAAAAATGAAATCTTGCAAAACAATAAATTTAAAATAATTTCAAAATAAAATAAAGTCAAATTTAAAATTATATTCAAAAATCTAGGGTTGTTACACCCTCCCCCCTCAAATCTTTTCGTCCTAAAAAAGAACGGGCAAGGAAAATAAAGAGAAACAAGATAGAAAACAAAATAGTACCTGAAAAGAATAATTCCGGATTCGAAGCATGAATTCTCTCCTCCGTCTCCTAGGTACAATCTCGATCGTCGGTACTCCACTGTACTCTGACCAGATTAACAGATTTCCTTCTGAGCTGCTTCGTACCTCTGTTGACAATACGAAGTGGCTTCCTCTCGACAGTCAGATTAGGCTCAATATCCAAACTATCAAGAGCAGAAGGCTGAACAATAAGAGATGGATCATGAAGATATCGACGAAGATGCGAGACATGGAATACATCATGCACTCCAGAAAGCTTCTTGGGAAAATCCATACGATAAGCCAAAGAACCAAATCTTTCCACAATGCGGAAAGGACCAATGAACCTAGGAGAAGCTTCCCTTTACGACCAAAGCGAATGACATTCCTCAAGGGAGAAACCTTAAGAAAAACCTGATCACCAACAGCAAATTCCATATTCCGCCTACGCCTATCAGCATACTTCTTTTGCCTATCCTGAACAGCTCTCAACCTCTTCTTAATCTCCTCAACTCTCTCAGAAGCTTCCAAAATCACATCAAGACCAAGAACCAAATGATTATCGAATCCAATCCAGCAAGATGGAGATCAACAAGGTCGTCCGTATAGAGCAGCAAACAGAGACATTTTGATACTGGCCTGAATGTAAAGATGGAATGAGATAGATAAAAAGATTAAGATAAGGTTAAAATAGAAGATAAGATTATACCTGATAGCTATTATTGTAGGTGAATTCGACAAGATGGAGATGATCTTCCCAAGATCCTCCATAATCAAGCACACAAGAACAAAGAAGATCCTCGAGAATCTGATTCACTCATTCCGTTTGACCATCGGTCTGTGCATGGTAAGCAGTGCTCAGATTCAGATGAGCACCCCTAGATTCCTGAAAAGCTTTCCAAAACTGACTGGTAAAGATAGGGTCACGATCACAAACAATACTGAGAGGAACATCATGGAGACGAACGATCTCTCTCATGTAGATCTCAGATAAGCTAGAAGCAGAACGAGTAGACTTGACCGGAATGAAATGAGCGGACTTGGTTAGTCTATCAATAATAACCCAGATACTCTCATTACCCCTCCGAGTCCTCGGTAAACCATTAATGAAATCCATGGAAACCTGTTCCCACTTCCAATTGGGAATCTCAAGGGGCTGCAAAAAACAAGGGGTCTTCTGGTGATCGGCTTTGACTTGCTGACAAGTCGCATACCGACTAACAAAGATAGAGATATCCCTCTTCATCCCCCTCCACCAATAAAGCCTCTTCATATCATGATACATCTTCGACACAAAAGGATGAATAGAAAGCCTGGATCGGTGACTCTCATGAAGCAACTCCTGCCTCAAACCATCAACATTCGAGACACAAATCCTGCCATTAATCCTCAAAATCCCTCTATCATCGATCTGAGCTCCACTACCACTGCTACTACCACCAACCCTACTACGAACACTCTCCTTCATCAATCTAAGCATATCATCCTCATCCTGCTTAGTTATGATATGATCCAGAAGAAGAGAAGAAGAAACAACAAGCTGACACAACAAAACCTTCTTCCGACTCAGAGCATCGGCCACAACATTAGCTTTACCGGGAGTATAGCTAATATCGAGGTCATAAGAAGCCAGAAACTTAGGCCAACGAACTTGCCTCTGATTCAAATTCTTCTGGGTGAAGATATACCTCAGAGACTGATGATCGGTGAAAAGCTCAAACTTGGTTCCAAGAAGATGATGCCTCTAAAGCTTCAAAGCAAAGACAACAGCAAGCAACTCTAAATCATGAGAATCATAATTTTCCTCGTGGGTTTTCAACTGACGGTTGGCATAGGCAATGACCTTACCATCCTGCATGATAACAACACCCAAACCCTCACGACTAGCATTAGTATATACCGTCAATCCCTCACTTCCATTAGGAACGGTAAGAACTGGTGCGAAAGTTAGCTTGCTTTTTAACTCATTGAATCCAGCCTTACATAATCACTCCAGACAAACTTGGCACTCCGTGGAATAAATTTTTGAATGAAAATATCAGAGCTGTAGAAAAAACTTAAGATGGAATTTTTCTACACACGAAACCGATCCATGACAATTCCAACCATTAGAAACATAGAACATGGAAAGAGCTTTGTTTTGATAGATTGTGGCTACCGTAAAGCCAAACAGTCAAAAGATATGGCCGTTTGAAGAAACAGAAGAAAGTGACGGACTGCTCGTCGATCCGATTCGATGGTATTGGTGAAAGTCTTCAATCTCCGTGAAACGCTCGAGCATGCTCAAATTGTAGTACTAGATATTTAAGATATTATGGATCACTAAGGGAATAAATGGGGATATGGGTCAAAAGCTTGTCTACTGAAGCTATAGCGCAATAAATGTTCTTTTTTTATGATCGTTCCGTCTTCCTCGTTTTCCGTACCTCATTGTTTTGCTCATATTCGTCAACGCGCGAGGTCTTTTAACGAATATTACAACACCATGACAAAGTAACTTCAAGGAGAATGTTAAACACATTTGATAGCGTAGAATTTCGAGCGGTTGAGGGTGTTTTATATGATTACTTAGCCTATAAGTAACCTACTTTTTCAATCTGCGAATATCTTACGGTTTCCTATATTTTTACTAAATTTTTTATCTTTTTAGTGGAATATTATCGTCACCTTTTTTATTTTTCGTATTTCTTGTTTTTCTTCTCATCCTTCTAGGTTTTCGTCGATTTGGTCGGAATATTTATACCACAAACTCCGCGAAATAAATTTATCAACGAAAACATTCGAGCGATAGAAAAAACTTAAGATGGAATTTTTCTGCACACGAAACCGATTCATGACAATTCCAATAGTTAGAAACGTAAAACATGAAAAATCTTCGTTTTGATAGGTTGTGGCTCCCGTAACTCCAAACGACCCAAAAGTCATGGTCGTTTGAAGAAACAGAAGAAAGCGACGGACCGCTCGCTGATCCGATTTGATGGTACTGACGAAAGACTTCGATCTCCACGAAACGCTCGAGATTGCTCATACCGTGGCACCGATATTTAAGATATTATGGATCACTGAAGAATCATTCATAGCCATTCAAAACAATTCCATTTCAAGTTGGATTAACTCATCCGGTCTTTGAATCAAAGACTCATTTCATAGCTTTCAAAACATTTCAATTCCATTTCAAACTTGAAACCTTTCAACACAATTTGGAAATCCTTTCTTTAAATGAAAGCTATTATTATTTGAAAACAAGTAGTTTTTGTTTCGGGGAAATCCGATTTCATTTGCTCAAGTTAAAACCCTTCAATGATAAAACTTGGGTTGAATTCAAATTCTTAAAATAATACTTTTAAAATGGTTTAAAATCCATATAAACACATTTATAATTTTGTATAACTATTTAAACCATAATTTCCAAACACAGATTTCAATTTCAAATCTTGAATTCAAATTTAATTCAAATTATTTAAATTCCAAAATTTTATCAAGTTATTCAAAATAACTTTTATCCTAAAAAAAAACCCTTTTCAAAAGCTTTCATATTTAACCCAATTCCATTTCCAAACCATTTGAATTTAAAATTCAAATTTTAAAACCATTTTCAAAAATCTGTGACTTAACCGATTTCCTCGTGAAATCCATATTTGTGTGTATATGGTGTAGTCCAGGGGTTTTACCCAATAGTGCACAACATCAATCATCACAGATATATAAATATCGATAAGCGGTATAATCTACAACACTTATCTTTATTCATAGATCCATAGATAAAGTAAATTTATCAATTACAAAGATTCATCATTATGATTCGATGTGGGTTTCGGATAACCAACTGGAATCCGACTCCCTATCGCATCGAAATTTAAATGCTGTAACGACCCAGAATTTTCAAACAAATTAAATTGGGAAATTTAATTGGTTTTAATATTTAAAAATTAATTTTGAATTACGAATATTACAATTTATTGATAATTGAATTATTAAATTTAAATAAGTAAAGTTGGGTAAATTTTTGAATCTGGAGTTTTAAGTATTTTAAAAATAAATTGAAGACTTATGAAACTTATATTGATAATACTGAAGACAATAGAAGTGTTAAAATTGAAATTAACAGTGATCTGTGCAGTTCTGAAATTTATATCGTTTAAATTGAATTTAAAAAAATAGCCTTCCGAGGCATAGTCTCGGAATTCGACGAAACCAGTTTCATTGAGTCCGTAATATTGAATTATTATCGGATTTCAAATTTCGTATTTATCGGAGTCAGTGTGTGAGTGTACGATATATAAACGCGCTGAAAATTCTAATTGATAATAATCTAATGAAATTTAATTTAATTTAATTGTAATAGAAGTCTTCTCTTATAAGCCACTCCCTTCCATTTTTATTGCGTTCCATCCTTATCTTCCTCTTGACTCTATTATACTGCCGAGCATTCTAAAACCCACAATCGAAATCAAAACAAAGGAAATAATGTTCGCTTCATTTCGTTTCCTTTAATTCAAAATTAAATCATGTCGCCTTCAGTAGGAAATCATTCCCTTCCTTTCACCCTGTTCGAGTCGATGTCGTCCTCCTTTCAAATCGAATTCATGGCTCGAACGAATGGGGGAAATCGCGAGTCGTCTTCTCTTCTTTCCCATCATCTGTAACGACTAAGCTCGCGAGTAAAGCATAAGCGATTGGTTCGCGTTCGTTTTGGGGATCTGAGCCGATGTGGGAGGGTTACGATCGCGTTGTTGAGGGGATCGAACTATCGCCGCTTGCAGTGGCAGGCAACAGATGAGGAAGGCGGCACTGGAGGTTCGATCGCGTGGGAAGTAGGGCATCGCACCCAATTCGTGAAGGCAGGAGGCTAGGGTTTTGGGGCCACGTTGTTGTTTCGCATGCGAGCAGGAGTAGCGAGGGTTCGCGAGCGAACCTAGGGCCGTAGGGTAGTGTTTGTGACGTCGACGTCGACAAGGTGGTTTTGAACAGTAAAGCTTGGTGCTCGGTCGAGAATTTGGGGTATGAGTTTCTTTCTTCTCTTTTTGATTCGTATTTAAAATTTGAAAGTAAGTGAAAACTTGAAAAAATTATAGAATTCAGATGTTACAGTGAACTTGAATTCTGGAATTTTACAGATAAGGTAGGAGATTTAAATTAATTTAATTTAATGTATATGTATATATTTTAAGTGATAGATTTCCATTTACAAAATTTCATAATTTCATAAATACATTTGAAAAAGAAAGAAGGGCATTGACAGTAAGATATAAAACAAATTGATTTTTTTTCCAGTTTAGAGATTTCATTAATGAATATATATGCAGGCAGGCCTATTTAATTTAGCTGGATATGTAGTTAAGGCCTTTGGAAAATATAGGGATGCAGATTTTTTTTATACATGTATAGAAATCAGAATAATATATATGTGTATGCATATGTAAGATTAGAAATTGTTAGTTAATAAATTATTAGGTTGAAACCGAGTTATTAACTTAAAGTAAATAAATAGTAATTAATTGTTCAATCAATTCACATATTAACAAACCTTATAATATTGACTCAAGGTCTAAATTGTGAAGAAACATACTGGTTTGAGTCGGAATTGCAGGATATAATCAAATGTGAGTTAATCTCACTCAGTTAAATTTAAATTTAAATCA
The DNA here is from genome assembly GCA_030765085.1 of Allium cepa. Lineage (NCBI taxonomy): Eukaryota > Viridiplantae > Streptophyta > Magnoliopsida > Asparagales > Amaryllidaceae > Allium > Allium cepa. The sequence continues at coordinate 37,962,605 of CM060935.1, read as the reverse complement.
TTAAATTTAAATAATTGTTTGAATGGCTGAATTGATTGATGTGATATAGTATGATATTCTGGAATTGGCATATTATATTGTGCTAACATTTGTGGATGCAGGGAAAACAGGTTGGAGGGATCCAACTGGACCCCTCACATTTCTTTAAATTATTGAATATTCTCTGTTGTGATTATTTGATATCCTATGTTGAGTTATATTGGAATATTGAATGTTATGGTTTGATTGGATATTTGGGTATAATGAATTACCAGATTATATGAATTGGATTGTTGAAAAGAAATTAAAAGGAAGTAAATTTGTAAGCGAAATAATTATAGAAAGTTTGAATAAATTAAGAATGAATTGAAAGAAATAGAAGTAATATGAAAATAATTATAAATAACTTCGAGTATGAAGAGAAATGGAATTTTGAATAAAATGAAATTGATGAATTGTAAACTATAGTTATATCAATTAAAGAAATAAAGAATTATTTTAAAATTCAAAGTTTTAAATTTATTTAAAAGAATAAAGAAGTAATTGAGAAATCTAAAAATTGAAATTTTTAGTTAAAGTGTTTTTAAAATCATAATCAAGAAATGAGATCTGAAATTAATAGATTCTGAATTAAAAGGGAATAAATTGGAAATCAATTTGGGAAATTGATTTAAGTGATTGAAGTTGGAATTCTCCCTGGATAACCAAGTATGTTTTCAAAGTAAATTTTTAAATATAAGTTAGAAGATTAAAAGTTGTTTCAAAAAGCAAGTTTTGGAAAATTTCTTATTTCTAATATTTAAATTCTAAAGTAAATATCTTCTCTTAATCTATTGTAGTAGTAATTATTTAAAGAATGACTTAATACTATGTTTTTAAAAGTATAAATCTAGTTTTATATTTATTAAGTAACTTTATTTTCAAATACTCATATAGTATGTGCTTTTACAAAATATTGAAGTAATTTAACTTAAATGTTTAAAAGTATATTTCAAAGTAAAGTGTTTTAAATTATTTTAAAAATCTAGTTTTGTGCTTGGTGATTTCAGGAGAAATAGAAAATATTGGGAAAGTTTATTCTGAAAAGAAAGATGGTTTTGAAACTGTTTTCAGAGGATTGAAAATAGAAATATATCTTGTAAAGATATTTTGAGGGTAATAAATAATTTGGGAAATTATTTATTGTTGGATGGTTGTTTGTGAATATTAATTGATAGTTAAATAACCGACTATCAATATTGGCCAACTGCGTTGATCGTTTCGAAGAGACCGGGATCGAGATTTATTTCTCAAAAACCACTTCGATCCGGTTTGTACGTTTCGTGCGAAAAACGTGTTCGGAGTCGAAGATGGAGCAGTGAAGTGCAAGGGCTAGTCGCTACTAATCCTGAGGATATTTCCAAAATGGATGTAGCAGGAGTAGTGCCTTTGGTTCCGTTCGAACCCGGGACGGACTTGTATGGATGAATGCTTGCGAAACATCGTCAGGCGGACGATGGGCATTCTAAGGAATGTATTCTAAAAGGTAACGCTTAGCCTCAAGCCTCATCAAATGGGAATGGCTGAAAATCAGGGGATATGCAGCAAGGCTTCGTGGGTAGCCCCCACTGGAGGGTGAGGTCATCCCTGTCTAGATGTCCCTTTATTTCGGCTTAGTGGGCGGTTGCTGATCCCAACCGCGGGGTGATCTTGCTCGGGACTGTCCAGTAAGGGATGGTTCCGGTCTTGTATTGCAGGGGAGTTAGGGTGGCTCCTCGGTACGCTGATCTAGACCAGGTACTGTGACAAGTGGTACCCCAGTGCCTAACCATTAGTTGGAATCCATTTTCCCTACGCGCCCGTACGGTTTTGATTGTGCCCAACTATTGCTGAAACGTGAGATGCAAGCATTTCAGCTAGATTCTATTTACTTTCTATAGACACTATTATAATATCAGAGGATTTCTATAAAAAATGTTTTAGCTATCGTAAGGTAAAAACCCGACATGTTTATTTGTGGCGTGGTCTTACGATATGCTTTTGTTTTCAAAGGATTTTTGAAACTTTAAAAATCAATTGGGTGTGATTTTCTCACGCTGGTAATCCAGACTGACTCGGGTGTTATTTAACTGTAATGCTCGGGTCAGACCGAGTATTATAGAATACAGGATATGATGCTGTGGAGCTCAGGAGACGAGCTGGATTGACGATACGTACATTCGTACTTGTTTATATATATATATATATATATATATATATTCCGCTGTTGAGTTGTTGTGTATTGATTGTATATTATTGATGTGGGCTGTGATTGATGTACTCTGATGATGTAATGTATGTAAAAAGATATATTTGATTTTGAGTAAAGATTATTTACCCTCTATTATATTTTATTCCGCTGCGATGGTTAGATTCTGATGTTGATTTTTGTTTTCTCTTCTTCTACCTCTTCTTCTTTAACCCAAATGGTTCGTATTTCTGTACAACTTGAGTTGATTGTTGTAGAATAGTGTTGACTCAAGGGGTTCAGATTTGCGGGCTGTTGCAGTGGTATCAGAGCATAGGTTGGTGATAACCTTGGCTCTGGTGGAATCACTCATTTAAATTAGAGTCTGTAGTACTCTATAATGAGTTTGAGCGTATTAATAGATATGAGCGCGTATTTGTTAGTGAATATAAATTGTTTTAATATTGCGTTGATTGATTTATTGAGTGGCATATGAACCTTCGTCGACACAGTCTGCGCAACTGTATCGAAGGGGTTTCTAAACACTTGAATAGAACAATCGACACAGTATTGTTTTAAATATGGGTAAATGAAATAATTTTACCCAAAATATATTTTGATATACATAAAAGTTTTGTAAACTATTTTAGCTAATATATGGTTGCTTGGATGTTAGAAATAAGGATATTTAAATATTATCCTTATTGAATGGAAAATTTAACTAGAAATTGAAAACGTAACCAAAGGTTGAGGAAATAAATTCATTATAAAATGAAATTTATAAATATGAATTATAAATGTAATTTATAAATTGAAATATAATCAAATGAGAATTTGTATGAGCATAAGCTATGCAAATGAATTATAGTTAAAATTGATTTAAGCAGGATTTGGAAATTTAAAATCCCAAAGATTTTGGAAGTGTTTGTCGAAGTGTTTTGAAGATAAATAATAGCGATATTATTTTGGAGGTATTTTTGTAAGGAAATTGTTTCAAATAAATTTTGGAAAAGGATATAGCATTAAATTCACTTCAGTCACTGGAAAATAACTTCGGTGATGACTGCAGCATCATCGATGTTCATTTTCGAGTTTCTAAGTGATAAATTGCTGCCAAACTGATTTGTTCAGGAAAACATGTTGTTTTTGAAAATTTCAAAGGAAATTTGTTGAGGAATAAGGCCAGGATTGGTTTAAAATTTTTGAGAAGTGTGATTTGAGATGTTGGAGATTTCGGAATGTTTTGAAACCAAAAGCCGGTATTTTTAAATTCCCAGTGAGATGGGTTACAAGCTTATAAATTGAGATGATTTTTAAATTAGAGAAGGAAGTATAAGCTTTGAATGTTGGAATTTGAATTTAAGGAGAAAGGTTAAAAATGAAATTAACTTGGATTGGGAAATAAAATTTAACTGGATTGAAATAATTGAGTAGGCTAAAAATAATGTCCAGTTGTATTCGAATTAAGTTGAAATCGAATTGAGTTAAATAAATCTGAGTTAAAATCAAATTGAATTGGAATAAGAATCCAATTGAATTATTGAATGGAATTAGATTCTTACCTGAATAAATGGAAATAAGTTGGGTAAGGATGGGAATTGGAATAAATGAATAAGAATAACTTATAAGAGAATTAAAAATCCAAGGAAATAAATTATGCTTGAGTTATAAATAAGCATAGGCTTGAGTTAAAAATAAAGGAACAATATATTCAAGCCTAGAATGAATGGGATTGTGTAAATAATAAGTTGTGACTTACAAATTTATAAGTGGAAATGAAAACCCAAAATAAATATTATTGATGAATTGGAGAATAAAATAAAAATCAAAACTTGAATTATAAACTAAATTGAACTAAGAAAATTAAATGAAGTGATATTTGAAATTAAAAAATCAAGTATTGAACTATAAATAGGAGAGAACTAATTTAATAAATTAGTTAATAAAATGTGTAACTGGGAACGTAATGTTGTTTAATAGAAGCTGAATTGTGAATTTACGATGAAGTTTGGAAATAAAACTCAAGTTATAAATTGAATTAGACTTGAATTGTCAGTAAAGTAAATGTAACTAAATTGTGAGTTCATGAAATTTGGTGGTAAATTGAAAATGGATTGTGGATTCGGAACTTGAGTTATAAATTAAAATTTAATTTGGAGAGTTAACAAAATAAATATAATTGAAATATATCGAATAAAAATGTAAATGGATTAAAATAGTAATGGTATGAATTGTAAATAAAATCCAACTAAGTGGAAGTAAATTGGAAATGGCATTGCAGTCAATTGAATGAGTTAAATCTGGAAAGTTAAATTTTATAATAACTAATCAAAAGAAATTGTAGATTGAAATGAGATTTGATTGTGATAGAGTTAAGTTGAATAGAAAAGAAAATTTACTTGTAAAATGAAAATGAGCTTAAGTATAAAATTTAAATAATTTAAAGTAAATTAACTTAAGCCAAATAGATGGAAAGGAGTTGAATTTAATTCAACTTAAACTAAGTTTAATGATATTGGATTGGATTTACATCAAGTGAAAATAAGTTTTAATCGGAATAAAATTCGGTGGGTTACCGACAATATTTAATGGAATGAAATTCTTAAATAAATAATTGTAAACCATTTAAATTATTAAAGGATTGAAATAACTTGGAGACAATATGAACAATTGAATGTTTTCAAGTTAATGGAATGGAATGTAAATGAATAGATCGTGAATAAAATTGAAATGGTTATTGAATGAAATAGCTTAGATTGTCTTTGAGCTAAATAAATGGTCGTGAATGAATTGAAATTAAAAGAAAATTTAATTGGAAATGAAGATGAACCTAAATTGTTAATGATTTTGAATGAACTGGTTTGGATAATAAAAGGAAATGCAAATAAATGGATTCAAATCTGAAATGCAATGAAAATGAGAATATATGGATTGTGAAAAAATTTAAAAATGGAATAGAATTGAGTATAAATTGAGTTGTAATCCATTTAAATAGGTTATAAAACATAAAGACTTATTTATTCACATGGATATCATCAAGATTTCATAGAATAAATTATCATTTGATGTAAATGGAAGTAATTAAAATTCTATGTATTGATAGGAATAAAATAAATTGATTTTGAGAGCAACTGAATTAAATATGAGTTCAGATTGCTTAATAATAAATTAAATGTAAGCGATTGAGTTTTAAACCATTCAAATTGATGAAGTTGTATATGAATGGATTGAAAATGGTTATAAATTAATTGGAACGGTGGAATTAGTATGAAAATTGTATAAGTTGCTTATGGAAAAATGTTTAATGGGCATTTCTTTTAGAATTCATATGTTTTAACTATTGCAAGTAAGTGAAATGTGTTAAACTTTTATATTTGGCACTTACATGTTTAAACTGAGTAAGTACAGGTTCAGGGAAGCCATTTGGCTGGATTTGGACGCGCAAAATGCAAATTAAATAAGCTGCTTGCTTAAAAATGCTAAATAAAGGTACGCTTACGCAAAAGAATTCAAAACAGAAGATATGAACTGCATATATTGATATATATTGTGATTTCCGGCCTGAGGCCGATGTGTATATATATATCTGTGCATCCTGCGATATCGCAGAAGTCCCTCCGTACAAAGGGGACTCCGTCAAAATTTTCCGAAAATTTTGGAAGTTAGAATTTTTTTGAAAATCTTGGAAATTTTTGTTAACGACAAACGAATTCAAATTGAAAACTAAAATAAGTTAGTAAATGAAACTAATTAAAGTAATGACATGAATTAGTAATAAATGACGAATAAAATTTATATATGCAGAATTAAAAATAAATTGAATTCATATGGGAATGAAAGAATCAATTTGAATAGAAATAAGTATAAACTGAAGTGGTAAGATGAAAATAAATATAAGGAACATGTTTCATGCTTATACTAACTTAAGAAGGAATGGTGAATTCTTAAATGGAAGATTGATACTACAAATATAATCTAAGATAATATTGGAATGAATAAACATGGTTTTGTGAGAAAATCGATAAAACGTTTTGGGAATATTGTGATTGGATATTAGTGCTAAGCAGGTTATGCAGGTAATATAAAGGGAAAAGAGAATTGATTTTGATTTCAGAAGATAAATATGAATTGCCCGACAAAAGGTATGTATTTAAATTTTGGTATGAAATTGGATTGGGTTTTTGGATCGAGCCACTTGGCTTTTTGTTTTCTTTTTGGATTTGGGAGGCCGTAGAGCCATTTTGTAGTTGTACCGAGCTAGTCGCGCAAAGGAGACGTTGGCGAAATTTTTCGGAAATTTAGGGTGTTAGAAAAATTTTGAGAAAATTTTGATAATTCAAAATTTGGTTTCAAATTTAAATTTGAACTGATAAGTAAGTAATATGGTTTAAGGGTTATGGATAAGTTGAAAAGTTAGAAAGATAATTAGTATATCTTTGATCAAAAAAAAAAAAAGATTTGTTTTGGTGAGTTGTTAAACTAGTTGGGTTGAGACAATAGTTAATGGGTTATGGATCATTCTTCCTAATTAGTAATTTCGAGGACGAAATTCTTTTAAGGGGGGAGGAATGTAACGACCCAGAATTTTCAAACAAATTAAATTGGGAAATTTAATTGGTTTTAATATTTAAAAATTAATTTTGAATTACGAATATTACAATTTATTGATAATTGAATTATTAAATTTAAATAAGTAAAGTTGGGTAAATTTTTGAATCTGGAGTTTTAGGTCTTTTAAAAATAAATTGAAGACTTATGAAACTTATATTGATAATACTGAAGACAATAGAAGTGTTAAAATTGAAATTAACAGTGATCTGTGCAGTTCTGAAATTTATATCGTTTAAATTGAATTAAAAAAATAGCCTTCCGAGGCATAGTCTCGGAATTCGACGAAACCAGTTTCATTGAGTCCGTAATATTGAATTATTATCGGATTTCAAATTTCGTATTTATCGGAGTCAGTGTGTGAGTGTACGATATATAAACGCGCTGAAAATTCTAATTGATAATAATTTAATGAAATTTAATTTAATTTAATTATAATAGAAGTCTTCTCTTATAAGCCACTCCCTTCCATTTTTATTGCGTTCCATCCTTATCTTCCTCTTGACTCTATTATACTGCCGAGCATTCTAAAACCCACAATCGAAATCAAAACAAAGGAAATAATGTTCGCTTCATTTCGTTTCCTTTAATTCAAAATTAAATCATGTCGCCTTCAGTAGGAAATCATTCCCTTCCTTTCACCCTGTTCGAGTCGATGTCGTCCTCCTTTCAAATCGAATTCATGGCTCGAACGAATGGGGGAAATCGCGAGTCGTCTTCTCTTCTTTCCCATCATCTGTAACGACTAAGCTCGCGAGTAAAGCATAAGCGATTGGGTCGCGTTCGTTTTGGGGATCTGAGCCGATGTGGGAGGGTTACGATCGCGTTGTTGAGGGGATCGAACTATCGCCGCTTGCAGTGGCAGGCAACAGATGAGGAAGGCGGCACTGGAGGTTCGATCGCGTGGGAAGTAGGGCATCGCACCCAATTCGTGAAGGCAGGAGGCTAGGGTTTTGGGGCCACGTTGTTGTTTCTTGTGCGAGCAGGAGTAGCGAGGGTTCGCGAGCGAACCTAGGGCCGTAGAGTAGTGTTTGTGACGTCGACGTCGACAAGGTGGTTTTGCGCAGTAAAGCTTGGTGCTCGGTCGAGAATTTGGGGTATGAGTTTCTTTCTTCTCTTTTTGATTCGTATTTAAAATTTGAAAGTAAGTGAAAACTTGAAAAAATTATAGAATTCAGATGTTACAGTGAACTTGAATTCTGGAATTTTACAGATAAGGTTAGGAGATTTAAATTAATTTAATTTAATGTATATGTATATATTTTAAGTGATAGATTTCCATTTACAAAATTTCATAATTTCATAAATACATTTGAAAAAGAAAGAAGGGCATTGACAGTAAGATATAAAACAAATTGATTTTTTTTTCCAGTTTAGAGATTTCATTAATGAATATATATGCAGGCAAGCCTATTTAATTTAGCTGGATATGTAGTTAAGGCCTTTGGAAAAATATAGGGATGCAGATTTTTTTTATACATGTATAGAAATCAGAATAATATATATGTGTATGCATATGTAAGATTAGAAATTGTTAGTTAATAAATTATTAGGTTGAAACCGAGTTATTAACTTAAAGTAAATAAATAGTAATTAATTGTTCAATCAATTCACATATTAACAAACCTTATAATATTGACTCAAGGTCTAAATTGTGAAGAAACATACTGGTTTGAGTCGGAATTGCAGGATAAAATCAAAGGTGAGTTAATCTCACTCAGTTAAATTTAAATTTAAATCATTAAATTTAAATAATTGTTTGAATGGCTGAATTGATTGATGTGATATAGTATGATATTTTGGAATTGGCATATTATATTGTGCTAACATTTGTGGATGCAGGGAAAACAGGATGGAGGGATCCAACTGGACACCTCACATTTCTTTAAATTATTGAATATTCTTTGTTGTGATTATTTGATATCCTATGATGAGTTATATTGGAATATTGAATGTTATGGTTTGATTGGATATTTGGGTATAATGAATTACCAAATTATATGAATTGGATTGTTGAAAAGAAATTAAAAGGAAGTAAATTTGTAAGCGAAATAATTATAGAAAGTTTGAATAAATTAAGAATGAATTGAAAGAAATAGAAGTAATATGAAAATAATTATAAATAACTTCGAGTATGAAGAGAAATGGAATTTGAATAAAATGAAATTGATGAATTGTAAACTAAAGTTATATCAATTAAAGAAATAAAGAATTATTTTAAAACTCAAAGTTTTAAATTTATTTAAAAGAATAAAGAAGTAATTGAGAAATCTAAAAATTGAAATTTTTAGTTAAAGTGTTTTTAAAATCATAATCAAGAAATGAGATCTGAAATTAATAGATTCTGAATTAAAAGGGAATAAATTGGAAATCAATTTGGGAAATTGATTTAAGTGATTGAAGTTAGAATTCTCCCTGGATAACCAAGTACGTTTTCAAAGTAAATTTTTAAGTATAAGTTAGAAGATTAAAAGTTGTTTCAAAAAGCAAGTTTTGGAAATTTCTAATATTTAAATTCTAAAGTAAATATCTTCTCTTAATCTTTTATAGTAGTAATTATTTAAAGAATGACTTAATACTATGTTTTTAAAAGTATAAATCTAGTTTTATATTTATTAAGTAACTTTATTTTCAAATACTCATATAGTATGTACTTTTACAAAATATTGAAGTAATTTAACTTAAATGTTTAAAAGTATATTTCAAAGTAAAGTGTTTTAAATTATTTTAAAAATCTAGTTTTGTGCTTGGTGATTTCAGGAGAAATAGAAAATATTGGGAAAGTTTATTCTGAAAAGAAAGATGGTTTTGAAACTGTTTTCAGAGGATTGAAAATAGAAATATATCTTGTAAAGATATTTTGAGGGTAATAAATAATTCGGGAAATTATTTATTGTTGGATGGTTGTTTGTGAATATTAATTGATAGTTAAATAACCGACTATCAATATTGGCCAACTGCGTTGATCGTTTCGAAGAGACCGGGATCGAGATTTATTTCTCGAAAACCACTTCGATCCGGTTTGTACGTTTCGTACGAAAAACGTGTTCGGAGTCGAAGATGGAGCAGTGAAGTGCAAGGGCTAGTCGCTACTAATCCTGAGGATATTTCCAAAATGGATGTAGTAGGAGTAGTGCCTTCGGTTCCGTTCGAACCCGGGACGGACTTGTATGGATGAATGCTTGCGAAACATCGTCAGGCGGACGATGGGCATTCTAAGGAATGTATTCTAAAAGGTAACGCTTAGCCTCAAGCCTCATCAAATGGGAATGGCTGAAAATCAGGGGATATGCAGCAAGGCTTCGTGGGTAGCCCCCACTGGAGGGTGAGGTCATCCCTGTCTAGATGTCCCTTTATTTCGGCTTAGTGGGCGGTTGCTGATCCCAACCGCGGGGTGATCTTGCTCGAGACTGTCCAATAAGGGATGGTTCCGGTCTTGTGTTGCAGGGGAGTTAGGGTGGCTCCTCGGTACGCTGATCTAGACCAGGTACTGTGACAGGTGGTACCCCAGTGCCTAGCCATTAGTTGGAATCCATTTTCCCTACGCGCCCGTACGGTTTTGATTGTGCCCAACTATTGCTGAAACGTGAGATGCAAGCTTTTCAGCTAGATTCTATTTACTTTCTATAGACACTATTATAATATCAGAGGATTTCTATAAAAAATGTTTTAGCTATCGTAAGGTAAAAACCCGACATGTTTATTTGTGGCGTGGTCTTACGAGATGCTTTTGTTTTCAAAGGATTTTTGAAACTTTAAAAATCAATTGGGTGTGATTTTCTCACGCTGGTAATCCAGACTGACTCGGGTGTTATTTAACTGTAATGCTCGGGTCAGACCGAGTATTATAGAATACAGGATATGATGCTGTGGAGCTCAGGAGACGAGCTGGATTGACGATACGTACATTCGTACTTGTTTATATATATATATATATATATATATATATATATATTCCGCTGTTGAGTTGTTGTGCACTGATTGTATGTTATTGATGTGGGCTGTGATTGATGTACTCTGATGATGTAATGTATGTAAAAAGATATATTTGATTTTGAGTAAAGATTATTTACCCTCTATTATATTTTATTCCGCTGCGATGGTTAGATTCTGATGTTGATTTTTGTTTTCTCTTCTTCTACCTCTTCTTCTTTAACCCAAATGGTTCGTATTTCTGTACAACTTGAGTTGATTGTTGTAGAATAGTGTTGACTCAAGGGGTTCAGATTTGCGGGCTGTTACAAATGTTGTTTTACGGGCCAAAGGTTTTCTTATTCACACAGCAGTATATTCATCACAGATATCACAGCTCAGCACAAAGCAATTCATAGCATCACAATCACATAATCGAGATATCAATCCAATACACAGCATTCAATAGAATACAGTCATTCATACGTAAAATCAATTAAGATATTGATCAATTTAAACCAGATCATTTGGCTTTAAATAAATTTCTAATCATGGTTAGTTCATTAATAATCAATTAATTACAAAATATTTAATTTATTATCCTTTAATTAATCATTAATTACCCTTATATCAATAATTATTATTCTTAATTAATTAAAAAAAATGATTAATTACTCCTTAATTAATAATTATTTCTTAATCACTTAATTAATTAACCTTTAATTAATTATTCTTAAATTAATTACCTTAATTAATTAACCATATTAATTAATTATTCTTAAATTAATTAACCATTAATTAATAATTATCCATTCTTGATTACTTTCACTAAGTAATTATCTTTAATCAATCATTCACTAATTACTTGATTAATTAAACTTGAATTATTAATTAATTCTATATTAGTTACTTTCATTAAGTAATTTACTTCAATTGATAAATTCTCTTTAACAAATAAAATTCAACCATTAATTATCTAACCCTTCATATTATCAAGTTAAAATAACTTTTTAAAATAAAGGTTTTATTTATTTTAAACCATTTTGAAACTTGGTAAATTTAAAACAATTCACTTAAAAATCCTTTCTTAACTAATTCTTAAATCTTGGATATTATTTAGTGTAAGGAGAAAATTGATTTAACAAAATTTAACAAGATTTTGATTTTAAAACTTGATTCATCTTTGAATTTCAAAACTGTTTCTGGGTAACAAACAGCCAACCCGAGCTAATACCCTATCTACTTCGAGTTTGGACCGGGCAAGGCCATGCCTTCAACTACTTCGAGTAAATCCTTCATTTGCACGCGCTAAACCCCGAATTTCTTCCTCCTTCCCCAAAAATGTTCGAACCCAGTTATACAGAATGCACGTATACATGTACCACCATTCGCCGGAGTTTTGGCCAGCCTTGCGATCGTCGACCGATCACTCATGAACCCATGAGTTGCCACGAACACTCAAATCACCAAAAACGGGTACGATTCGAAAACGAGTCGTTCGACTCAACACTGGAACCCAACTCTGACCATAAGAACCCATCGCCTGACCACCATCGATCACCAGCAACCTCGCCGACCCGTCCCTGCATTCGCCAAAGCCTCCACTTCCTGCTCCCCCTGGTGCGATCGCCAGAAACACGGTGACGACGACGCGATTAACTCATGACTTCGACCAAATAAACACAAGCTTAAACCCTAAATTGGATTCGTTCAACCACTTCATGCATTAGAAAAATTATTCAACATTTTTCCTAACTCCATTGATGACCAAGCAAGCTTCAAGCGAAATTTCAACGTTCAAAGATTCTTCGATTATCAGAAATTGATCAAGAAGCATTTCCAGTTCATCTATGAACCGCTTCTAATTTACACCACTAAAAATCACCAACTTAGTTTAAAAAATCCTATCTTGGGCTTTTGATTCAAGTTACATAATCGAATTAATATTTTAAAATGTTCGAATTTTTCATATGATTGCCTTTATACTGTAAAAATGAATTTACATAGTCCATGATATACTGTCAAGCTTCAAAACAAGGTTCAAACCATGATTAAGATTAAACATCCTATTTTGTTTAAAAAAAATCCTAAATTAAGGAGGTTTGTATGAAATTTATTAGATTTTTTTTCAAATCTGCTCTGCTCTGCGCTGGAAATGAGGAAGAGTAGACCATATAAAAAGTTACAGTACAACAGAAAATACCCAGAGCTTCTTCTTTACAATGTACAACAACATAAGTAATTCATAAATCAACCATACAAATTTAAATTTTAAAAACAGTTTTTCTACTCACATTAATTTGAAGAACAGAGAGCAGCTTCCTTTTTGGAAAAGCTGTAAGCTTGAACTGCCCTTAAATCTGTTTTGCTTTTGTTGAATGATGTTTTGAGTTTGTAGATAGTGATGATGCTTATTTTCTTTTTTTTGGTTTGCATAATTTTTTTCTTTTCTTTACTGAACGAACTTGAATAGAATGAAAACATATATATAGAAAGAAATAGTTTGTATAGGGGAAGGTATTAACTGGTATGAGTTTTATCTTTTGTTTTGGTCAGATTTTTGTTTTTCTTTGACTAAAGATATTTTTTATAAACTGAAATGAAGTGATCCTAACATTTTTCGGCTGAGACGATTTCTTTTTTTTGTGCTTGAGAAGAAAGCATTTAATGCTTGTGTCCCTATTTTTGTTTACATGTAATCCATTTCATTTGTACCTTAATATGTATATAAACACTTGCAGGTAAACAAATTTGTTTTCCTTCTAAGTCTACATACTTATGTTATTCAAGTTATTTTGTATGTAGATATTTTTTTTGTTCCCTTACCTTCTTGCTTGGCTTTGTGTTTTATTATTTCCTTATACATGTACATTTTATCTATCTTCTTGTCTTGCTTATACACATACAATACTTGACTTTTATTTCTATTTAAAGTTCAACTATCAAACATTAATTTTATAACACATATTTTATTTTATACTTTTTTTATAACTTCACAAAGAAAATGAATAAAAGCACAATTTATACATTTAAAAATAGTCATACATATTATTTTTCCAAAGTATAACCTTTTAAGGAAAATTCATTTTGAATTTCCAAATCAAAATTTTAATTATATCCAATTCAATTGAAAATATTTATTTTGAGTTCGTAATCCAAAATTTAAAATAAATAAGTATATATATCTTATTAAATTTGAAAAATTCAAGCAAATCCACAATTTAACCCAAAAATTAAATTTAATTACAAATTTAAATTCGTATTTAAACTGGGATCGTTACAGTGCATGACATGTCGGCCTTTGCATCGAGATTCACGTCGATCCGTAGCCCAAAACCCCATCATCGTCGTATGGATTCGAAGGTCTCGTGATGCTCTATAGTTATTAGTTGGAATATTTTCATATAGGTTGACGGATTGGAAGATCGGAGGGGATGAAGCTTAGAAGTTTCTGGCCGTGGCAATCAAAGTGGCGCCTGGACCAAGCTCGGCTAGTATTTGCGAAATTGAATAAAATGATGGCGTTTTATAGAAAATTACGCGACACTATTCATCCCAAAAAATTTCGAACTCGAAACAAAGCGTGCCGCCTGGCGTTTATAACGTTTTACCGCTATTCCAAATGCAAGGGAATATGTATCGGGAGCCAATTCGAACGTATTTGAAAGATAGGTTTTCGAATTGATAAATTTAAATTTAAAATTCACTCAAACAAATTTCTACGCGTTTTAGCTTGCCCCGGACAAACCGTAAATCCGATTGACACGAAATTTGAAATCTTACAATAATATAACATTACGGATCCAATGAAATTCGTTTCGTCGAAATACGAGACTGTATGAAAAATGACCATTTTCTTTCGTCAATTAAGTATTAAAATATTCAATTTCTATAATTTGACTTTTAATTCAACTTAAAAAGTTCTCAAACGTCATTCAAATTCAACAAGAATTTATTACAACTTTATAAATCATTTTTATTCACATTTAAATTCAATTTCTAATTATTTTCACAATTTCAAATATTAAATTATCAATTTAATTATCCAATTAAATCTAGATTTTCGAAATATACCTTATTCAGCTTATAAAATTTACTTATGAATATTTAAAATCAATTAAATATATGAATTTCAAATGACAGAAATTCTGGGTCGTTGCATTTATCAACGAAAACATCCGATCGATATAAAAAAATTTAGATGGAATTTTTCTACACACGAAACCGATCCATGACAATTCCAACCGTTAGAAACGTAGAACATGGAATGTGCTTCGTTTTGATAGGTTGTGGCTCCCACAACTCCAAACGAGTTAAAAATTATGGCCGTTCGAAGAAACGGAAGAAAGCGACGAACCGCTTGCTGATCCAAATCGACGGTATTGGTAAAAGACTTCAATCTCCGCGAAATGCTCGAGATTGCTCACACTGTAGCACTTGATATTCGATCTGCGAATATCTTTCGGTTTCCCGTTTTATCCAATTTTTAATCCAATTTAAATCTTTTTAGCGGAATATTATTGTGGCCTTTTTTGATCTTGGTATATTTTTGTTTTTTTCATTCTTCTAAGTTTACATCGATTTAGTTGGATTATTTATACCACAAACTCCGTTGAATAAATTTATGAATGAAAACATCCTAGGTGTAGAATAACTTAAGATGGAATTTTTCTGAACACGAAATCAATCCATGATAATTCTAGCCATTAGAAATGTAGAACATGGAAAGAGCTTCGTTTGATTGATTGTGGCTCATGTAACTCCAAACGAGTCAAAAGTTATGACCGTTTGAAGAAACAGAAAAAAGCGACGGACCGCTCGCCGATTCGACAGTATTGGCGAAAGTCTTCAGTCTCCGCGAAAAGCTCGAGCATGCTCACATTGTATCACTCGATATTTAAGATATTATGGATCACTAAGGAAATAAATGGGGATATGGGTAAAAAGCTTGTCTACTGAAGCTATAGTGCAATAAACGTTCTTTTTTTATGATCGTTCCGTCTTCCTCGTTTTCCGTACCTAATTATTTTGCTCATATTCATCAACACGCGAGGTCTTTTAACCAATATTATAACACCATAACAAAGTGACTTCAAGGAGAATATTAAACGCATGTGATATCTTAGAATTTCGAACGGCTGATGGTGTTTTATATGATTAATCAGCTTGTAAGTAACCTACTTTTTCAATCTGCGAATATCTTACGGTTTCCTGTATTTTTAACCCAATTTCAATCATTTTAGCGGAATATTATCGTGGCCTTTTTTGATCTTCGTATATTCTTGTTTTTCTTGTCATCCTTCTAGGTTTTCATAGATTTAGTCGGATTGTTTATACCACAAACTCCGCGGAATAAATTTATCAACGAAAATATCAAAGCGATAGAAAAAATTTTAGATGAAATTTTTTCTGCACAAAAAACTAATCCATGATGATTCCAGTAGTTAGAAATGTAGAACATGGAAAGAGCTTCGTTTTGATAGGTTATAGCTCCCGTAACTCCAAACGAGTCAAAAGTTATGGCCGTCTGAAGAAACGGAAGAAAGCAACGGACCTCTCGCTGATCCGATTCTACGGTATTGGCGAAAGACTTCGATCTCCGCGAAACGCTCGAGATGGCTCACACTGTAGCACTCGATATTTATGATATTATGGATCACTGAGGGAATAAATGAGGATATGGGTCAAAAGCTTGTCTACTGAAGCTATAGCGCAATAAACGTTCTTCTCTTACGATCGTTCCGTCTTTCTCGTTTTCCGTACCTCATTGTTTTGCTCATATTCACCCACACATGCAGGCTTTTTACCAAAATTACTACACCATGACAAAATGACTTCAAGAAGAATGTTAAACGTATTTGATATCTTAGAATTTTGAAAGTCTAGGGTATTTTATGTGATCACTTAGCTTGTAAGTAACCTACTTTTTCGATCGGCGAATATCTTTCGGTTTCCTGTTTTATCCAATTTCAATCTTTTTAGCGGAATATAACCGTGGCCTTTTTTGATCTTCGTATATTTTTGTTTCTTTTCATTCTTCTAGGTTTACATCGATTTAGTCGGATTATTTATACCAGAAACTCCACGGAATAAATTTATGAACAACAACATCCAAGCTGTGGAAAAAACTTAAGATGGAATTTTTCTGCACATGAAACCGATCCATGACAATTCCAACCATTAGAAACTTAGAACATGGAAAGAGCTTCGTTTTGATAAATTGAGGCATCCGTAACTCCAAACAAGTCAAAATTTATGGTCGTTTGAAGAAACGGAAGAAAGCGATGGCCCGCTCGGTGATCTGAATCGACGATATTGACGAAAGACTTTGATCTTCGCGAAACGCTCGAGATTGCTCACATTGTAGCACTCGATATTTAAGATACTATCGATCACTGTGGAAATAAATGGGGATATGGGTCAAAAGATTGTCTATTGAAACTATAGCGCAATAAACGTTCTTTTTTACGATCGTTCTATCTTCCCCGTTTTTAGTACCTTATTGTTTTGCTCATATTCATCAACACGCGCGGTCTTTTTACCAAAATTACAAAACCATGACAAAGTGACTTCAAGTAGAATGTTAAATGCATTTGATATCTTCGAATTTCGAATGGCTGAGGGAATTTTATATGATTACTTAGCCTGTAAGTAACCTACTTTTTCGATCTACGAATATCTCTCGGTTTCCTGTTTTATCCATTTTTTGATCTAATTTCAATCTTTTTAGCGGAATATTATCGTGGTCTTTTTTGATATTGGTATATTTTTGTTTTTTTCATTCTTCTAGTTTTACATTGATTTAGTCGGATTATTTATACCACAAACTCAGAGGAATGAATTTATGAATGAAAACATCCGAGCTGTAGAAAAAACTTAAGATGAAATTTTTTACACACGAAACGGATCCATGAAAATTCCAACCATTAGAGACGTAGAACATGAAAAGAGCTTCGTTTTGATTGATTATGACTCCCGTAACTCCAAATGAGTCAAAAGTTTTGGCCTTTGAAGAAACGGAAGAAACCAACGGACCACTCGCCGATCCGATTCGACAGTATTGGCGAAAGTCTTCGATCTCCCGAAACGCTCAACCGAGCTCACACTGTAGCTCTCGATATTTAAGATATTATGGGTCACTAAGGGAATAAATGGGGATATGTGTCAAAAGATTGTCTATTGAAGCTATAGCGCAATAAACGTTCTTTTTTTACGATGGTTTCGTCTTCCTCGTTTTTCGTACCTCATTGTTTTGCTCATATTCATCAACACGCGAGGTCTTTTAACCAATATTACAACACCATGACAGAGTGACATCAAGGAGAATGTTAAACTCAATTGATATCTTAGAATTTCAAACGACTGGGTGTGTTTTATATGATTACTAAGCTTGTAAGTAACCTACTTTTTCAATATACGAATATCTTACGGTTTCTTGAATTTTTAATCCAATTTCAATCTTTTTAGTAGAATATTATCATGGCCTTTTTTGATCTTCGTATATTATTATTTTTCTTGTCATCCTTATAGGTTTTCATCGATTTAGTCGGATTATTAATACCACAAACTCCATGGAATAAATTTATCAACGAAAACATCTAAGCGATAAAAAAACTTAAGATGAAATTTTTCTACAAACGAAACCGATCCACGATGATTCCAACCGTTAGAAATGAAGAACATGGAAAAGGCTTCATTTTGATAGGTTGTGGCTCCCATAACTCCAAACGAGTCAAAAATTATGGCCGTTTGAAGAAATAGAAGAAAGCGACGGACCGCTCGTTGATCCGATTCGATGGTATTGGCGAAAGATTTCGATCTTCGCGATATACTCGAGCATCCTTACACTGTAGCACTCGATATTTAAGATATTATGGATCACCGAGGGAATAAATGGGGATATGGGTCAAAAGCTTGTCTACTGAAGCTATAGCGCAATAAATGTTCTTTTCTTACGATCTTCCGCCCTCCTCGTTTTCCGTACCTCATTGTTTTGCTCATATTCGTCAACACGTGCGGTCTTTTTACCAAAATTACAACACAATGACAAACGCATTTGATATCTTTGAACGGCTGAGGATGTTTTATATGATTACTTAGCTTGTAAGTAACCTACTTTTTCGATCTGCGAATATCTTTCAATTTTCTGTTTTATCCAATTTTAAATCCAATTTCAATCTTTTTAGTAGAATATTATCGTGGAATTTTTTGATCTTGGAATAATTTTATTTTTTTCTCTAGGTTTACATCGATTTAGTCCGAATATTTATACCACAAACTCCTCGTAATAAATTTATGAACGAAAATATCCAAGCTGTAGAAAAAACTTAAGATGGAATTTTTTTACACACGAAACCGATCCATGACAATTCCAACCTTTAGAAACGTAGAGCATAGAAAGAGCTTCGTTTTGATAGATTGTGGCTCTCGTAACTCCAAACGAGTCAAAAGTTATGGCCGTTTGAAGAAACGGAAGAAAGCTACGGACCGCTCGCCGATCCGATTCGACGGTATTGACGAAAGTCTTCAATCTCTATGAAACCCTCGAGCATGCTCACATTGTAGCACTCGATATTTAAGATATTATGGATCGCTAAGGGAATAAATGGGGATATAGGTCAAAAGCATATCTACTGAAGCTATAGTGCAATAAACATTTTTTTACGATCGTTCCATCTTCCTTGTTTTCCATACCTCATTGTTTTGCTTATATTGTTCAACAAGCGAGGTCTTTTAGCCAATATTACAACATCATGACAAAGTGACTTTGGGGAGAATGTTAAACACATTTGATATCTTAGAATTACTCAGCCTGTAAGTAACCTACCTTTTCAATCTACGAATATCTTACGCATTCCTGTATTTTTAATCCAATTTCAATTTTACTAGCGGAATATTATCGTGGCCTTTTTTGATCTTCGTATATTCTTGGTTTTCTTGTCATCCTTCTAGGTTTTTGTCGATTTAGTAGGATTATTTATACCACAAACTCCGCGGAGTAAATTTATCAACGAAAACAACCGAGCGATAGAAAAACTTTAGATGGAATTTTTCTACACACAAAACTGATCCATGATAATTCCAACCGTTAGAAACGTAGAACAAAGAAAGAGATTTTTTTCGATAGGTTGTGGCTCCCGTAACTCCAAACGAGTCAAAAGTTATGGATGTTTGAAGAAATGGAAGAAAGCGACAGACCGCTCGCTGATCCGATTCGACGGTATTGGCGAAAGACTTCGATCTCTCCGAAATGCTCGAGACGACTTACACTGTAGCACTCGATATTTAAGATATTATGGATCATTGAGGGAATAAATGGGGATATGGGTCAAAAGCTTGTTTGCTGACGCTATAGCACAATAAACGTTCTTTTTTTACGATCATTCAGTCTTTCTCGTTCTCCGTACTTCGTTGTTTTGCTCATATTCATCAACACGCGCGGTCTTTTTACCAAAATTACAATACCATGAAAAGTGACTTCATGGAGGATGTTAAACGCATTTGATATCTTAGAATTTCGAACAGCTGAGGGTATTTTATATGATTACTTAGCCTGTAAGTAACCTGCTTTTTTGATTTGCGAATATCTTTCAGTTTCTTGTTTTATCCAATTTGTAATCTAATTTCAATCTTTTTAGTGGAATATTATCGTGGCCTTTTTTGATCTTGGTATATTTTTGTTTTTTTATTCTTCTAGGTTTACATCAATTTAGTCTGATTATTTATACCACGAACTCCATGGAATAAATTTATGAACGAAAACATCCAAGCTTTGCAAAAAACTTAAGTTGGAATTTCTCTGCACACGGAACCGATCCATGACAATTCCAACCATTAGAAACGCAAAGCATGGTAAGAGCTTCGATTTGATAGATTGTAGCTCCCGTAACTCCAAACGAGTCAAATTTTTTGGCCATTTGAAGAAACGGAAGAAAGCGACAGACCGCTCGCCGATCCGATTTGATGGTATTGTCAAAAGTCTTCGATCTCCGCGAATCTCTCCAGCATGCTCATACTGTAGCACTCGATATTTAAGATATTATTGATCACTAAGGGAATAAACAGAGATATGGGTCAAAAGCTTGTCAACTGAAGTTGTGGCGCAATAAACATTCTTTTTTTATGATCGTTCCGTCTTTTCCGTTTTCCGTAGCTCATTGTTCTACTCATATTCATTATCACGCGAGGTCCTTTAACCAATATTACGATACCAAGACAAAGTGACTTCAAGGGGAATGTTAAACGCATTTGATATCACAGAATTTCAAGCGTCCGAGGGTGTTTTATATGATTACTTAGCCTGTAAGTAACCTACCTTTTCAATCTGCGAATATCTTACGGTTTTCTGTATTTTTAATCCAATTTCAATCTTTTTAGCGGAATATTATCATGACTTTTATAATCTTCATATATTCTTGTTTTTATTGTCATCCTTCTAGGTTTTCATCGATTTAGTCGGATTATTTATACCATAAACTCCACGAAATAAATTTATCAACGAAAACATCCGAGCGATAGAAAAACTTAAGATGGAAATTTTCTGCACGAAACGGTCCATGACGATTCCAACCATTAGAAACGTAGAACATGGCAAGATCTTCGTATTCATAGATTGTGCTACCGTAAATCCAAACGAGTCAAAAGTTATGACCATTTGAAGAAACGGAAGAAAGCGACGAACCGTTCACTGATCCAATTCTACGGTATTAGTGAAAGACTTCGATCTCCGCGAAACGCTCGAGATGGCTCAAACTATAACACTCGGTATTTTAGATATTATGGATCACTGAGGGAATAAATGAGGATATGGGTCAAAAGCTTGTTTACTGAAGCTATAGCGCAATAAATGTTCCTTTTTTATGATCGTTTTGTCTTTCTCGTTTTCTGTACGTTCTTGTTTTGCTTATATTTATCCACACGCGCAGTCTTTGTACCAAATTACAACACCATGACAAAGTGAATTCAAGAAGAATGTAAAACGCATTTGATATCTTAGTATTTTGAATGGCTGAGCGTATTTTATATGATTCTTAGCCTGCAAGTAACTTACTTTTTCGACAGCGAATATCTTTCGGTTTCCTATTTTATCCAATTTTTAATCAATTTCAATCTTTTTAGTGGAATATTCTCATGGCCTTTTTTGATCTTGGTATATTTTTGTTTTTTTCATTATTCTTGGTTTACATCGAATTAGTCTGATTATGTATATCACAAAATCTGCAGAATAAATTTATAAACGAAAACATCGGAGCCGTGGAAAAAACTTAAGATGGAATTTTTCTGCAAAAAAAATCGATCCCTGACAATTCCAACCATTAGAAATATGGGATATGTAAGGAGCCTCATTTTGATTGATTATGACTCCCGTAACTCCAAACGAGTCAAAATTTATAGTCGTTTGAAGAAAAGGAAGAAAGCGACGGACCGCTCGCCGATCTGATTCGACGGTATTGGCGAAAGTCTTCGAT
Source organism: Allium cepa (assembly GCA_030765085.1). Lineage (NCBI taxonomy): Eukaryota > Viridiplantae > Streptophyta > Magnoliopsida > Asparagales > Amaryllidaceae > Allium > Allium cepa. The sequence continues at coordinate 37,940,432 of CM060935.1, read as the reverse complement.
CTCCGCGAAATGCTCGAGCATGCTCACACTTTAGCACTCGATATTTAAGATATTATGGATCATTAAGGGAATATATGGGGATATGGGTCAAAAGCCTGTTACTGAAGCTATAGTGCAATAAACGTTCTTTTTTTTACGATCGTTCTGTCTTCCTCGTTTTCCTTACCTCATTGTTATCTTCATATTCATCAACACACGAGGTCTTTTAAATAATAATACAACACCATGACAAAGTGACTTCAAGGAGAATGTTAAATGCATTTGATATCTTAGAATTTCGAACAGCTGAGGATGTCTGATATGATTACATAGCCTGTAAGAAACCTACTTTTTCAATATGCGAATATTTTACGGTTTCCTGTATTTTTAACCCAATTTCAGTCTTTTAAGCAGAATATTATCGTGGCCTTTTTTGATCTTCGTATATTCTTGTTTTTTTGTCATCCTGCTAGGTTTTCATCGATTTAATCGGATTATGTATACAACAAACTCCGTGGAATAAATTTATCAACGAAAACATTCGAGCGATAGAAAAAACTTAAGATGAAATTTTTCTGCATACGAAACCGATCGCGACAATTCCAACCGTTAGGAACGTAGAACATGGAAAGGGTTTCATTTTGATAAGTTGTGGCTCTCGTACCTCCAAATGAGTCAAAAGTTATGGCCATTTGAAGAAATGGAAGAAAGTGACGGACCGCTTGCTGATCTGATTCGACGGTATTGGCGAAAGTTTTCGATCTCCGTGATACGCTCGAGCATGCTCACACTATAGCACTCAATATTTAAGATATTATGGATCACTTAGGGAATAAATGGGGATTGGGTCAAAATCTTTTCTACTGAAGCTATAGTGAAATAAACATTCTTTTTTACAATCGTTCCATCTTCTCCGTTTTTCGTACCTCATTGTTTTGCTCATATTGATCAACATGCGCGGTCTTTTGGAATTTCGAACGACTGATGGTGTTTTATATGATTACTTAGCCTGTAAATAACCTACTTTTTCAATCTACGAATATCTTTCAGTTTCCTGTTTTATCCAATTTTAAATCCAATTTCTATCTTTTTAGTGGAATATTATCATGGACTTTTTTGATCTTAGTATATTTTTGTTTCTTCTTCTTCTAGTTTTATATCAATTTAGTCCGATTATTTATACCACAAACTCTGCGTAATAAATTTATGAACGAAAACATCCGAGCTGTAGAAAAAACATAAGATGGCATTTTTCTACACACAAAACCGATCCATGATAATTTCAACCTTTAGAAACGTAGAACATGGAAAGGGCTTCGTTTTGATAGATTGTGGCTCCTGTAGCTCCAAATGAGTCAAAAGTTATGGTCGTTTGAAGAAACGGAAGAAAGCGACGGACCGCACGCTGATCCGATTCAACGGTATTGGCGAAAGTGTTCGAACTCCACGAAACACTCGAGCATGCTCCCACTGTAGCACTCGATATTTAAGATATTATGGATCACTAAGGGAATAAATGGGGATATGGGTCAAAAGCTTGTCTACTGAAGCTATAGCGCAACAAAAGTTCTTTTTTTACGATCGTTCCGTCTTCCTCGCTTTTCGTACCTCATTGTTTTTCTCATATTCATCGATAAACGAGGTCTTTTAACCAATATTACAACACCATGACAAAGTGACTTCAAGGAGAATGTTAAACGCATTTGATATCTTAGAATTTCGAGCTGCAGAGGGTGTTTTATATGATTACTTAGCCTGTAAGTAACCTAATTTTTTGATCTACGAATATCTTACAGTTTCCTATATTTTTAATCCAATTTCAATCTTTTTAGCGAAATATTATCGTGGTCTTTTTCGATCTTCGTATATTCTTGTTTTTCTTGTCATCCTTCTAGGTTTTCATTGATTTAGTCGGATAATTTATACCACAAACTCAGTGGAATAAATTTATCAACGAAAACATCCAAGTGATAGAAAAAACTTTAGATGGAATTTTTCTGCAGATGAAACCGATCCATGACAATACCAACCGTTAGAAACTTAGAACATGGAAACTACTTCATTTTGATAGGTTGTGACTCCCATAAATCCAAACGAGTCAAAAATTATGGCTGTTTGAAGAAACGGAAGAAAGCGACGTACCCCTCACTGATCGAAATCGACGGTATTGGCGAAAGACTTCGATCTCCGTGAAATGCTTTAGATTGCTCGCACTGTGGCACTCGATATTTAAGATATTATGGTTCACTGAGGGAATAAATGGGGATATGGGTCAAAAGCTTGTCCACTGAAGCTATAGCGCAATAAACGTTCTTTTTTTCGATCATTCCGTCTTCCCATTTTCCATACCTCATTGTATTGCTCATATTATAAACAAGCGCGGTCTTTTTACCAAAATAACAAACACCGTGACAAAGTAACTTCATGGAGAATGTTAAACGCATTTGATATCTTCGAATTTCGAACGGCTGAGGGTATTTTATATGATTACTTAGCCTGTAAGTAACCTACTTTTTTGATCTACGAATATCTTTCGGTTTTCTGTTTTATCTAATTTTTAATCGAATTTCAATCTTTTTAGCAGAATATTATCGTGGCCTTTTTTGATCTTGGTATATTTTTTATCATTCTTCTCGGTTTACATCGATTTAGTCGGATTATTTATACCGCAAACTTCGTGGATTAAATTTATGAATGCAAACATTCGAGCTGTAGAAAAAACTTAAGATGGAATTTTCTGCACACGAAACCGATTCATGACAATTCCAACCACTAAAAACGTAGAACATGGAAAGAGCTTCATTTTGATAGATTGTGGCTCACGTAACTCCAAACGAGTCAAAAGTTATAGCCGTTTGAAGAAATGGAAGAAAGCGACGGATAGCTTGCCGATCCGATTCGACGGTATTGGCGAAAGTCTTCGATCTCCGCGAAACGCTCGAGCAGGCTCATACTCTAGCACTCGATATTTAAGTTATTATGGATAACTAAGGAAATAAATGGGGATATGGGTCATAAGCTTGTCTACTGAAGTTATAGCGCAATAAACGTTCTTTATTTTACGATCGTTCCGTCTTCTTCGTTTTCCGTACCTCGTTGTTTTACTCATATTCATCAACAAGCGATGTGTCTTAACGAATGTTACAATACCATGACAAAGTGACTTGAAGGAGAATGTTAAACGCATTTGATATCGTAGAATTTCGAACAGCAGAGGGTGTTTTATATGATTACTTAGCCTGCAAGTAACCTACTTTTTCAATCTGCGAATATCTTATGGTTTTCTGTATTTTTAATCCAATTTCTATCTTTTTAGCAGAATATTATCGTGGCCTTTTTTGATCTTCGTATATTCTTGTTTTTCTTGTCATCCTACTAGGTTTTCATCGATCTAGTCGGATTATTTATACCACAAACTCCACGGAATAAATTTATCAACGAAAACATCTAAGCGATAAAAAAACATAAGATAGAATTTTTCTACACACGAAACGGATCCATGACGATTCTAACCATTAGAACCTAGAACATGGAAAGAGCTTTATTTTGATAGGTTGTGGCTCCCGTAACTCCAAACGGGTCAAAAGTTATGGCTGTTTGAAGAAACTGAAGAAAGCAACAGACCGCTACTGATTCGATTCGACGGTATTGGCGAGAGACTTCGATCTCCGCGAAACGCTCAAGCATGCTCTCGCTGTAGCACTCGATATTTAAGATATTATGGATCACCGAGGGAATAAATGGGGATATGGGTCAAAGGTCTACTGAAGCTATAGCGCAATAAACGTTCTTTTTTACGATCATTCCATCTTCCTCGTTTTCCATACCTCATTGTTTGGCTCATATTCATCAACACGCACGGTCTTTTTACTAAAATTACAACTCAACGACAATGTGACTTCAAGAAGAATGTTAAACGCATTTGATATATTAGAATTTCGAACGGCCGAGGTTATTTTATATGATTACTTAGCATGTAAGTAACATACTTTTTCGATCTCCGAATATCTTTTGGTTTCCTTTTTATCCAATTTTTATTCCATTTTCAACCTTTTTAGCGGAATATTATCGTGCCCTTTTCTGATCTTGGTATATTTTTGTTTTTCTTCTTCCAGGTTTACATCGATTTAGTCCGATTATTTATACCACAAACTCCGCGTAATAAATGTATGAACGAAAATATCCGAGCTGTAGACAAAACAATAGATGGAATTTTTCTTCACATGAAACCGATCCATGATGATTCCATCTTTTAGAAACGTAGAACATGGAATGGGATTCGTTTTGATAGATCATGGCTCCCGTAACACCAAACGAGTCAAAAGTTATGGCCGTTTGAAGAAATGGAAGAAAGCGACCGACCGCTCGTCGATCCGATTCGACGGTATTGGCGAAAGTCTTCAACCTCCGTGAAACGCTCGAGCATGATTACACTGTAGAACTCAATATTTAAGATATTATGGATCAATAAGGGAATATATGAGGATAGGGTCAAAAGCTTGTCTACTGAAGCTATTGCGCAATAAACATTCTTTTTTTATTATCATTCTGTCTTTCTCGCTTCCCTTACCTCATTGTTTTGCCTATATTTACCAACACACGAGGTCTTTTAACCAATATTACAACACTATGAGAAAATGACCTCAAGGAAAATGTTAAACGCATTTGATATCTTAGAATTTCGAGCGGGTGAGGGTGTTTTATACAATTACTTAGCCTGTAAGTAACCTACTTTTTCAATCAACGAATATCTTACGATTTCCTGTATTTTTAATCCAATTTCCATCTTTTTAGCGGAATATTATCATAGCCTTTTTTATCTATGTATATTCTTGTTTTTCTTGTCATCCTTCTAGGTTTTCGTCAATTTAGTCAGATTATTTATACCACAAACTCCGCGGAATAAATTTATCAACGAAAACATTCGAGCGAAAGAAAAACTTTAGATGGAATTTTTCTACCCATGAAACCGATCCATGAAAAATCCAACCATTAGAAATGTACTACTTGGAAAGAGCTTCGTTATGATAGGTTGTGGCTCCCATAACTCGAAACGAGTCAAAAATTATGGCCGTTTGAAGAAACGGAAGAAAGCGAAGGACCACTCGCTGATCCGAATCGACGGTATGGGCGAAAGACTTCAATCTCTGCGAAATACTCGAGATTGCTCACATTATAGCACTCGATATTTTAGATATTATGGATCACTGAGGAAATAAATAGGGATATGGGTTAAAAGCTTGTATACTGAAGCTACAGCGCAATAAACGTTCTTTTTTTACGATCGTTACATCTTCCTCATTTTCCGTACCTCATTGTTTTGCTCATATTCATCTACACGCGTAGTCTTTTTACCAAAATTACAACACCATGACAAAGTGACTTCAAGGAGAATGTTAAATGCATTTGATATTTTCGAATTTCGAACAGCTGAGGGTATTTTATATGATTACTTAGCCTGTAAGTAACCTCCTTTTTCGATATATGAATATCTTTCGGATTTCTATTTTATCCAATTTTTAATCCAATTTCAATCTTTTTAGCGGAATATTATCGTGACCTTTTTTAATCTTGGTATATTTTTGTTTTTTTTCCATTCTTCTAGGTTTACATCAATTTAGTTGGATTATCTATACCACTAACTCCGCGGAATAAATTTTTGAATGAAAACATCAGAGCTGTAGAAAAAACTTAAGATGGAATTTTTCTACACACGAAACCGATCCGATGACAATTCCAACCATTAGAAATGTAGAACATGGAAAGAGCTTCGTTTTGATAGATTGTGGCTACTGTAATGCCAAATGAGTCAAAAGATATGGCCATTTGAAGAAACGGAAGAAAGGGACGGACTGCTCGCCGATCTGATTCAACAGTATTGGCGAAAGTCTTCGATCTCCGCGAAACGCTTGAGCATGCTCAAACTATAGCACTCGATATTTAAGATATTATGGATCACTAAAAGAATAAATGGGGATATGGGTCAAAAGCTTGTCTACTGAAGCTATAGCGCAATAAACGTTCGTTTTTTATGACCGTTATGTCTTCCTCGTTTTCCGTACCTCATTGTTTTGCTCATATTCATCGATGCGCGAGGTCTTTTAACGGATATTACAACACCATGACAAAGTGACTTCAAGAAGAATGTTAAACACATTTGATAGCTTAGAATTTCGAGCGGCTGAGGGCGTTTTATACGATTACTTAGCCTATAACTAACCTACGTTTTCAATATGCGAATATCTTATGGTTTCCTGTATTTTTAATAAATAAAATTATCTTTCTAGCGGAATATTATCTTCGCCTTTTTTGTTCTTCGTATTTCTTGTTTTTCTTGTCATCCTTCTAGTTTTCGTCGATTTGGTCGGAATATTTATACCACAAACTCCACGGAATAAATTTATCAACGAAAACATTCGAGCGATAGAAAACTTAAGATGGAATTTTTTTGCACACTAAACCGATCCATGACAATTCCAACCATTATAAACGTAGAACATGGAAAGATATTCGATTTGATAGGTTGTGGCTCCCATAACTCCAAACGACTCAAAAGTTATGGTCGTTTGAAGAAATGGAAGAAAACGACGGACCGCTCGCCGATCCGATTCGACCGTATTGGCGAAAGTCTTTGAACTCTGCGAAATGCTAGAGCATGCTCATATTGTAGCACTTGATATTTAATATATTATGGATCACTAAGGGAATAAATGGGGATATGGGTCAAAAGCTTGTCTACTGAAGCTATAGCAAAATATACGTTCTTTTTTTTACGATCGTTCCGTCTTACTCATTTTGCGTACCTCATTGTTTTGCTCATATTCATCAACAGGAGAAGTCTTTTAACTAATATTACAACACCATGACAAAGTGACTTGAAGGAGAATGTTAAACGCATTTGATATCTTAGAATTTTAAACGGCTGAGGGTGTTTTATATGATTACTTAGCCTTTAAGTAACCTACTTTTTCAACCTGCGTATCTTACGGTTTCCTGTATTTTTAATACAATTTCGATCTTTTTAGCGGAATATTCGTGGCCTTTTTAGATCTTGTATATTCTTGTTTTTCTTGTCATACTTCTAGGTTTTCATCGATTTAATTGGATTATTTATAACACAAACTCCGCGGAATAAATTTATCAACGAAAACATCCGAGCGATAGAAAAAATTTAAAATGAAATTTTTCTGCACACGAAACCGATCCATGACGATTCCAACCGTTAGAAACGTAGAACATGGAAAGGGCTTCGTTTTGATAGCTTGTGCTCCCGTAATTCCAAATGAGTCAAAAGTTATGGCTGTTTGAAGAAACGTAAGAAAGCGATGGACTGCTCCATGATCCGATTCGACGGTATTGGCGAAAGACTTCGATCTCCACGAAACGCTCGAGATGGCTCACACTATAGCACTCGATATTTAAGATATTGCGGATCACTGAGGGAATAAATGGGGATATGGTTCAAAAGCTTGTCTACTGAAGCTATAGCGCAATAAACGTTCTTATTTTACGATCGTTCTGCCTTCCTCCTTTTCCCTACCTCATTGTTTTGCTCATATTCGTCCACGCGCGCGGCCTTTTTACCAAAATTACAACACCGTGACAAACTGACTTCAAGGAGAATGTAAACGCTTTTGATATCTTAGAATTTCGAACGGCTGAGTATATCTTATATGATTACTTAGCCTGTAAGTTACCTACTTTTTCGATCAGCGAATATCTTTCGGTTTTCTGTTATATCCAACTTTTAATCCAATTTCAATCTTTTAGCGAAATATTATCATGGTCATTTTTGATCTTGCTATATTTTTGTTTTTTTTTTCATTCTTCTATGTTAACATCGATTTAGTCGGATTATTTATACCACAAACTCCGCGGAATAAATTTATGAACAAAAACATCCAAGCTGTGGAAAAAACTTAAGATGGAATTTTTTTGCACATGAAACTGATCCATGACAATTCCAACCATTAGAAACGTAGAACATGGAAAGGTCTTCGTTTTGACAGATTGTGGCTCCCGTAACTCCAAACGATCAAAATTTATGGCCGTTTGAAGAAACGTAAGAAAGCGGCGGACCTCGCGTCGATCCTATTCGAAAGTATTGGCGAAAGTCTCCGATCTCCGCGAAACGCTCGAGCATGCCCACACTGCAGCATTCGATATATAAGATATTATGGATCACTACGGGAATAAATGGGGATATGTGTCAAAATCTTATCTACTGAAGCTATAGCACAATAAATGTTTTTTTACGATCGTTCCGTCTTCCTCATTTTCCATACCTCATTGTTTTACTCATATTCATCAACACGCGAGGTCTTTTAACCAATATTACAACACCATGACAAGTGACTTCAAGGGAAATGTTAAATGCATTTGATATCTTAGAATTTCGAGCGGCTGAGAGGTTTTTATCCGATTACTTAGGCTGTAAGTAACCTACTTTTCGATATATGAACGGTTGAGGGTGTTTTATTTGATTACTTACCCTTTAAGTAACCTATTTTTTCAATTTGCGAATATCTTACGGTTTCCTATATTTTAAATCCAATTTCAATCTTTTTAGCAGAATATTATCGTGGCCTTTTTTGATCTTCGTATATTCTTGTTTTTCTTGTCATCCTTCTAGGTTTTCGTCGATTTAGTCGGAATATTTATACCACAAAATCCATGGAATAAATTTATCAACGAAAACATTCAGACGATAGAAAAAAAATTAAGATGGAATTTTTCTTCACACGAAACTGATCCATGACAATTCCAACTGTTAGAAACGTAGAGCATGGAAAGAGCTTCGTTTTGATAGGTTGTGGCTCCAATAACTCCAAACAAGTCAAAAGTTATGGCCGTTTGAAGAAACGGTAGAAAGCGACGGACATCTCGCTGATCCGATTCGACGTTATTGGCGAAAGTCTTCGATCTTCGGGAAACGCTCGACATTTCTCACACTGTAGCACTCGATATTTAAGATATTATGGATCGATCAGGGAATAAATGGAGATATGGGTCAAAAGCTTGTCTGCTGAAGCTATAGCGGAATAAACGTTCTATTTTTATGATCGTTCCATCTTACCTCATTGTTTTTCTCATATTCATCCGCACGTGCGGTCTTTTTACTAAAATTACACCACCACGACAAATTGACTTCAAGGAGAATGTTAAGTGCATTTGATATCTTAGAATTTCATACGGCAGAGGGTGTTTTATATTATAACTTAGCCTGTAAGTAACCTACTTTTCGATCGGCGAATATCTTTCGATTTCCTGTTTTATCAATTTTCGATCTTTTTAGCGGAATATTATCGTGTCCTTTTTTTATCTTGGTATATTTTTAGTTTTTTCATTCTTCTAGGTTTACATCTATTTAGTCCGATTATTTACACCACAAACTCCGCGGAATAAATTTATGTACAAAAACATTCGAGTTGTAGAAAAAACTTAAGATCAAACTCTTCTGCACACGATACTGATCCATGACAATTCCAACCGTTTTAAACGTAGAGCATGGAAAGTGCTTCGTTTTGATAGATTGTGGCTCTCGTAACTCCAAACGAGTCAAAAGTTATGGCCGTTTGAAGAAACGGAAGAAAGCGACGGACCGCACGCTGATCCGATTCGACGGTATTGGCGAAAGTCTTCGATCTACGCGAAATGCTCGAGCATGCTCACACTATAGAACTCGATATTAAAGATATTATGGATCACTAAGGGAATAAATGGGGATATAGGTCAGAAACTTGTCTACTGAAACTATAGCGCAATAAACGTTCTTTTTTTACGATCGTTCCGTCTTTCTCGTTTTCTGTACCTTATTGTTTTGCTCATATTTATCAACACGCGAGGTCTTTTAACCAATATTACAACGCCATGACAAAGTGACTTCTAGAAGAATGTTAAACGCATTTGATATCCTAGAATTTCAAGCGGCTGAGGGTGTCTTATATGATTACTTAGCCTGTAAGTAACCTACTTTTTCAATCTTCGAACATCTTACGGTTTCCTGTATTTTTAATCCAATTTCAATCTTTTCAGCAGAATATTATCGTGGTCTATTTTAATCTTTGTATATTCTTGTTTTTCTTCTCATCCTTTTAGGTTTTCATCGATTTAGTCGGATAATTTATACCACAATTTCAGCGGAATAAGTTTATCAACGAAAACATCCTTGCGATAGAAAAAACTTCAGATGGAATTTTTGTGCACATGAAACCCATCCATAACAATTCCAACCGTTAGAAGCGTAGAACATGGAAAGTGCTTCGTTTTGACTGGTTGTGGCTCCCGTAACTCCAAACGAGTCAAAAGTTATGACCGTTTGAAGAAAGCGACGGACCGCTCGCTGATCTGCATCGATGGTATTGGCAAAAGATTTCGATCTCCGCGAAACGCTCGAGATTTCTCACATTGTAGCACTCAATATTTAAGATATTATCGATCACTGAGGGAACAAATGGGGACATGGGTCAAAAGCTTGTCTACTGAAGCTACAGCGCAATAAACTTTCTTTTTTTACGATCGTTCCGTCTTCCTCGTTTTCCATACCCTATTGTTTTGCTCATATTATCAACACGCGCGGTCTTTTTTCCAAAGTTACAACACCATGACAAAATGACTTCAAGGTGAATGTTAAACGCATTTGATATCTTCGAATTTCGAACGGCTGAGGGTATTTTATGTGATTACTTAGCCTGTAAGTTACCTACTTTTTTGATCTACGAATAATCTTTCAATTTCCTGTTTTATCCAATTTTTAATTCAATTTCAGTCTTTTTAGCGGAATATTATCGTGACCTTTTTTATCTTTGTATATTTTTGTTTTTTTATCATTTTTCTTGGTTTACATCGATTTAGTCGGATTATTTATACCACAAACTCCGTGGAATCAATTTATGAATGAAAACATCCGAGCTATAGAAAAAAGTGACTCATATTCATCAACACGCGAAGTTTTTTAACCAATATTACAACACCATGAAAAAGTGACTTGAAGGAGAATTTTAAACGCATTTGATATCTTAGAATTTCAAACGACTGAGGGTGTTTTATATGATTACTTAGCCGTTAAGTAACCTACTTTTTCAATCTACGAATATCTTATGGTTTCCTGTATTTTTAATCCAATTTCAAATTTTTTCAGCGGAATATTATCGTGGCCTTTTTTGATCTTCGTATATTCTTGTTTTCTTGTCATCCTTCTTGGTTTTCGTCGATTTAGTCGGATTATTTATACCACAAACTCTGCGGAATAAATTTATCAATGAAAATATTCGAGCGACAAAAAAAAAATTAAGATGAAATTTTATCCATGGCGATTCCAACCATTAGAAACCTAGAATATGGAAAGAGCTTTGTTTTGATAGGTTATAGCTCCCGTAAATCCAAATGAGTCAAAAGTTATGGTTGTTTGAAGAAATGGAAGAAAGCAACGGAACGCTCGCAGATCTAATTTGACAGTATTGGCGAAAGACTTCGATCTCCCGAAACGCTCAAGCATGCTCACACAGCAGCACTCGATATTTAAGATATTATGAATCACCGAGGGAATAAATGGGGATATGGGTAAAAGATTGTCTACTGAAGATATAGCGCAATAAACGTTCCTTTTTTACGATCTTTCTGTCTTCTTCATTTTCCGTAACTCATTGTTTTGCTCATATTCATCAACATGCGCTGTCTTTTACCAAAATTACAACACCATGACAAAGTGTCTTCAAGGAAAATGTTAAACGTATTTGATATCTTAGAATTTCGAACGGCTGAGGTTATTTTATATGATTACTAAGCCTGTAATTTTTCGATCTGCGAATATCTTTCGATTTCCTTTTTATTCAATTTTTAATCCAATTTCAACCTTTTTAGCGGGATATCTTCGTGGCCATTTTTGATCTTGGTATATATTTTTTTCTTCTTCTAGGTTTATATCGATTTAGTCCGATTATTTATACCACAAACTGCGCGTAATCAATTTATGAACGAAAACATCCAAGCTGTAAAAAAATATAAGATGAAATTTTTCTACACATGAAACCGATCCATGACAATTCCAAACTTTAGAAACGTAGAACATGGAAAGGGCTTCGTTTTGATAGATTGTGCCTCCCGTAACTCCAACCGAGTCAAAAGTCATGTCGTTTGAAGAAACGTAAGAAAGCGACGGACCGTCTACCGATCCGATTGGACGGTATTGGCGAAAGTCTTCAATCTCCATGGAACACTCGAGCATGCTCACATTGTAGCACCCGATATTTTGGATATTATGGATCAATAAGGGAATAAATGAGGATATGGGTCAAAAGCTTGTCTACTGAAGCTATAGTGCAATAAACGTTCTTTTTTACGATCGTTCCGTCTTCATCGTTTCCCGTACCTCATTGTTTTGCTCATATTCATCAACACACAAGGTCTTTTAACCAATATTACAACACCATGACAAAGTGACTTCAAGGAGAATGTTAAATGCATTTGATATCTTAGAATTTCGATTGGGTGAGGGTGTTTAATATAATTACTTAGCTGTAAGTAACCTACTTTTTCAATCTGCGAATATCTTACGGTTTCATGTATTTTTAATCCATTTTCAATCTTTTTAGAGGAATATTATCGTGGCCTTTATTGATCTACGTATATTCTTGTTTTTCTTATCATCCTTCTAGGTTTTCGTCGATTTAGTCGCATTATTTATACCACAAACTCCGCGGAATAAATTTATCAACGAAAACATCCGAGTGATAGAAATAACTTTAGATGGAATTTTTCTACACGTTAAACCGATCCATGACAATTCCAACCCATAGAAGCATAGAACATGGAAAGAGCTACGTTTCGATAGGTTGTGGCTCTAGTAACTACAAACGAGTCAAAGTTATGGTCGTTAGAAGAAACGAAAGAAAGAAACGGACCGCTCGCTAATCCGAATCGACAGTATTGCTGAAAGACTTTGATCTCTTCGAAACACTCGAGATTGCTCACACTGTAACACTCGATATTTATGACTACCGAGAGAATAAATGAGGATATGGGTCAAAATCTTGTCTACTGAAGTTATAACGCAATAAACGTTCTTTTTTTACGATCGTTCTGTCTTCCTTGTTTTCCATACCTCATTGTTTTGCTCATATTCATCAACACGCGCGGCCTTTTTACCAAAATTACAACACCATGACAAAGTTACTTCAAGGAGATTGTTAAACGCATTTGATATCTTTGAATTTCGAACGGCTGAGGGTATTTTTTATGATTACTTAGACTATAAGTAACCTACTTTTTCAATCTACGAATATCTTTTGGTTTCCTGTTTTATCCAATTTTCAACCCAATTTCAATTTTTTTAACGAAATATTATCGTGACCTTTTTTGATCATGGTATATTTTTGTTTCTCTTCATTCTTCCTAGTATATTCTTCTTGGTATATTCTGCACACGAAACTGATCCGTGACAATTGAAAACATTAGAAACGTAGAACATGAAAAGAGCTCGTTTTGATAGATTGTGTCTCCCGTTACGCCAAACGAGACAAAAGTTACGGTCGTTTAAAAAAGGAAGAAAGGGACGGACCGCTCATCTATCCTATTCGACGGTATTGGTGAAAGCCTTCGATCTCCGCGAAATGCTCGAGCATACCCACATTGTAGCACTCGATATTTAAGATATTATGGATCACTAAGGGAATAAATGAGGATATGGGTCAAAAGCTTGTCTATTGAGGCTATAGCGCAATAAATGTTCTTTTTTTAAGATCGTTCCGTCTTTCTCGTTTACCGTACCTCATTGTTTTGCTCATATTCATCAACACGCGAGGTCATTTAACCAATATTACAACATCATGACAAAGTGACTTCAAGGAGAATGTTAAACGCATTTGACAGCTTAGAATTTCGAGCGGCTGAGGGTTTTTTATATGATTACTTTGCCTATAAGTAACCTACCTTTTCAATCTGCGAATATCTTACGGTTTCCCGTATTTTTAATCCAATTTTAATCCCTTTAGCTGAATATTATCGTGGCCTTTTTTGAACTTCGTATATTCTTGTTTTTCTTGTCATCCTTCTAGGTTTTCATCGATTTGGTCAGAATATTTATACCACAAGATCCGCTGAATAAATTTATCAACGAAAACATTCGAGCGATAGAAAAAACTTAAGATGGAATTTTTCTGCACATGAAACCGATCCATGACAATTCCAACCGTTAGAAACGTAGAACATGGAAATAGCTTCGTTTTGATAGGTTTTGGCTCCCGTAATTCCAAATGAGTCAAAAGTTATGGTTGTTTGAAGAAATGGAAGAAAGAGACGGAACACTCGGTGGTCCGACTCGTCCGTACTGGCGAAAGACATCGATCTTCGCGAAATGCTCGAGATTGCTCACACTATAGCACTCCATATTTAAGATATTATGGATCACTGAGGGAATAAATGGGGATATGGGTCAAAAGCTTGTCTAATGAAGCTATTGCGCAATAAACGTTCTTTTTTTACGATCATTCTGTCTTCCTCGTTTTCCGCACCTCATTGTTTTGCTCGTATTCAACAACATGCGTGGTCTTTTTACCAAAATTACAACACCGTGACAAAGTGACTTCAAGGAGAATGTTAAGCGCATTAGATATCCTAGAATTTCGAACGGCTAAGGGACTTTTATATGATTACTTAGCCTATAAGTAACCTACTTTTTCGATCTGCGAATATCTTTCAGTTTCCTGTTTTATCCAATTTTTAATCCAATTTCAATCTTTTTAGCGGAATATTATCGTGGCCTTTTTATATCTTCGTATATTTTTGTTTTTTTCATTCTTCTAAGTTTACATCAATTTAGTCCGATTATTTATACCATAAACTCCACGGAATAAATTTATGAACGAAAACATCCGAGCTGTAGAAAAAATTAAGATGGAATTTTTCTTCACACAAAACCAATCCATGACGATTCCAACCATTAGAAATGTAGAACATGGAAAGAGCTTCGTTTTGATAGATTATGGCTGTTGTAACTCCAAATGAGTCAAAAGGTATGGCCGTTTGTAGAAACGGAAGAAAGCGACGGACCGTTCGCCGTTCCAATACAACGGTATTGGCGAAAGACTTCGATTTCCACGAAACGCTCGAGATTACTCACATTGTAACACTCGATATTTAAGATATTATGGATAACTGAGGGAATAAATGGGGATATTGATCAAAAGCCTGTCTACTGAATCTGTAGTACAATAAACGTTCTTATTTTATGATCGATCTGTCTTCTTCATTTTCCATACCTCATTGTTTTGCTCATATTCATCAACACACGCGGTCTTTTCCCTAAATTTACGAAACCACGACAAAGCGACTTCATGGAGAATGTTAAATGCATTTGATAACATAGAATTTCTAATGGTGGAGGGTGTTTTATATGACTACTTAACTTGTAAGTAACCTACTTTCTCGATCTACGAATATCTTTCTTGTTTCCTATTTTATCCAATTTTTAATCTAATTTCAATATTTTCAGCGGAATATTACCGTGGCCTTTTTTAATCTTGGTATATTTTTGTTTTTTCATCATTCTTCTAGGTTTACATCGATTTAGTCCGATTATTTATACCACAAACTCCGTGGAATAAATTTACGAATGAAAACATCCAAGCTGTAGAAAAAATTTAAGATAGAATTTTTCTGCACACAAAACCGAACCATGACAATTCCAACCATTAGAAACGTAGAACATAGAAAGAGCTTCGTTTTGATGGAATGTGCCTCCCGTAACTCCAAAAAGGTGAAAAGCTATGGCCGTTTGAAGAAATAGAAGAAAGCGACAGACTGCTCGCCGATCCGATTCGACGGTATTGGCAAAAGTCTTCGATCTCCGCGAAACGCTCGACCATGCTCACACTGTAGCACTCGATATTTAAGATATTATGAATCACTGTGGGAATAAATGGGGATGTGGGTCAAAAACTTGTCTACTGAAGCTATAACGCAATAAACATTCTTTTTTTACGATCGTTCTGTCTTCCTCGTTTTCCGTACCTCATTGTTTTGCTCATATTAATCCACACGCGCGGTCTTTTTACCAAAATCACAACATCGTGACAAAATGACTTCAAGGAGAATGTTAAACTCATTTGATATCTTAGAATTTCAAATGGCTGAGGGTATTTTATATGATTACTTTGCCTGTAAGTTACCTACTTTTTCGATCAGCGAATATCTTTCGGTTTTCTATTTTATTCAACTTTTAATCCAATTTCAATCTTTTAGCGGAATATTATCATGGCCTTTTTTGATCTTGGTATATTTTTTTTTTCATTTTTCTAGGTTTACATCGATTTAGTCGGATTATTTATACCACAAACTTCGCGGAATAAATTTATGAACGAAAACATCCAAGCTGCGGAAAAAACTTAAGATGGAATTTTTCTGCATACGAAACCGATCCATGACAATTCCAACCATTAGAAACGTAGAACATGGAAAGATCTTCGTTTTGATAGATTATGGCTCATGTAATTCCAAACGAGTCAAAATTTATAGCCGTTTAAAGAAATGGAAGAAAGCGAGAGACCGCCCGCCGATCTGATTCGATGGTATTGGCAAAAGTCTTCGATCTTCGCGAAACGCTCGAGCATACTCATACTGCAGCACTCGATATTTAAAATATTATGGATAACTAAGGGATAAATGGGGATATGAGTCAAAAGCTTGTCTACTGAAGCTATGGCACAATAAATGCTCTTTTTTCACGATCGTTCCGCCTTCCTCGTTTTCCATTCCTCATTGTTTTACTCATATTCATCAACATGCAGGGTCTTTTAACCAATATTACAATACCATGACAAGTGACTTCAAGGAAAATGTTAAATGCATTCGATATCTTAGAATTTCGAATGGCTAAGGGGCTTTTATATGATTAATTAGGCTGTAAGTAACGTACTTTCGGATACACGAATAACTTACAGTTTCTTGTTTTTTTAATCCAGTTTCATTCTTTTTAGCGGAATATTATCGTGGCCTTTTTTGAACTTCGTATATTCTTGTTTTTCTTGTCATCCTTCTAGGTTTTCTTCGATTTAGTCGGAATATTTATAACACAAACTCCACGGAATAAATTTATCAATGAAAACATTCGAGCGATAGAAAAAAAATAAAAAGGAATTTTTCTGCACACCAAACCGATCCATGACAATTCCAACTGTTAGAAACATAGAACATGGAAAGAGCTTCGTTTTGATAGGTTGTGGCCCCAGTAACTCCAAACGAGTCAAAAGTTATGGCTGTTTAAAGAAACTGAAGAAAGCGATGGACCGCTCGCTGATCCGATTCGATGGTATTGGTAAAAGTCTTCAATCTCCGTGAAACACTTGAGCATGCTCACACTGTAGCACTTAGTATTCAAGATATTATGGATCGCTAAGGGAACAATTGGGGAAATGGATCAAAAGCTTGTCTACTGAAGCTATAGCGCAATAAACGTTCTTTTTTTACGATCGTTCCGTCTTCCTCGTTTTCCGTACCTCATTGTTTTACTCATATTCATCAACACACGAAGTCTTTTGACCAATATTACAATACCATGACAAAGTGACTTGAAGGAGAATATTAAGCGCTTTTGATATCTTAAAATTTTTAATGGCTGAGGGAGTTCTATAAGATTACTTAGCCTTTAAGTAACCTACTTTTTTAATCTGCGGATATCTTACGGTCTCCTTTTTTAATCCAATTTCAATCTATTTAGCGGAATATTATCGTGGGATTTTTTTATCTTCGTATATTCTTGTTTTTCTTGTCATCCATATAGGTTTTCATCAATTTAGTCGGATTATTTATACGACAAACTCCGCGGAATAAATTTATCAACGAAAACATTCGAGCGATAGAAAAAACTTAATATGAAATTTTTCTACACACGAAACCGATCCATGATGATTCTAACCATTAGAAACCTAGAACATGGAAAGAGATTTATTTTGATAGGTTGTGGCGCCCGTAAATCCAAATGAGTCAAAAGTTATGGTTGTTTGAAGAAACGGAAGAAAGCAACGGACCGCTCGCTGATCTGATTCGACGGTATTGGCGAAAGACTTCGATCTCCGCGAATTGCTCAAGCATACTCACACTGTAGCACTTGATATTTAAGATATTATGGATCACCAAGGGAATAAATGAAAATATGGTCAAAAGCTTGTCTACTGAAGCTATAGCGTAATAAACATTCATTTTTTACGATCTTTCTGTCTTCCTCATTTTTCATACCTCATTGTTTTGCTCATATTC
This sequence comes from Allium cepa, assembly GCA_030765085.1. Taxonomy (NCBI): domain Eukaryota; kingdom Viridiplantae; phylum Streptophyta; class Magnoliopsida; order Asparagales; family Amaryllidaceae; genus Allium; species Allium cepa. The sequence goes on along the minus strand of CM060935.1, from coordinate 37,922,201 downwards.
ATCAACATGCGCGGTCTTTTTACCAAAATTACAACACTATGACAAAGTGACTTCAAGGACAATGTTAAACGCATTCGATATCTTAGAATTTCGAACGGCTGAGGTTATTTTATATGATTACTAAGCCTGTAAGTAACCTACCTTTTCGATCTGCGAATATATTTCGGTTTCCTTTTTTATCCAATTTTTAGTCCACTTTCAACCTTTTTAGCGAAATATTATCGTGGCCCTTTTTTATCTTCGTATATATTTTTTCTTCTTCTAGGTTTACATCGATTTAGTCCGATTATTTATACCACAAACACCGCGTGATAAATTTATGAACGAAAACATCCGATCTGTAGAAAAAACATAAGACGGAATTTTCTACACATGAAACCGGTCTTTGACAATTCCAACCTTTAGAAATGTAGAACATGGAATGGGCTTCGTTTTGATAGATTGTGCCTCCCGTAACTCCAAACGAGTCAAAAGTTATGCCATTTGAAGAAAAGGAAGAAAACGAAGGACCGCGCGCCAATCCGATCCGATCCGACGGTATTGGCGAAAGTTTTCAATCTCCGCGAAACGTTCGAGCATGCTCACACTTTAGGACTCGATATTTAAGATATTATGGATCAATTAAGGAATAAATGAGGATTGGCAAAAGCTTGTCTCCTGAAGCAATAGCGCAATAAACGTTCTTCTTTTACGATCGTTCCGTCTTCCTCGTTTCCTATACCCCATTGTTTTGCTCATATTCATCAACACACGAGTCTTTTAACCAATATTACAACACCATGACAAAGTGACTTCAAGGAGAATGTTAAAAGCATTTGATATATTAGAATTTCGAGCGGGTGAGGGTGTTTTATATAATTACTTAGCCTGTGAGTTACCTACTTTTTCAATCTGCGAATATCTTACGGTTTCCTGTATTTTTAATCAAATTTCAAGCTTTTCAGCAGAATATTATCGTGAGCTTTCTTGATCAACGTATATTCTTGTTTTTCTTGTCATCCTTCTAGATTTTTGTCGATTTAGTCGGATTATTTATACCACAAACTCCGCGGAATAAATTTATCAACGAAAACATCCGAGTGATAGAAAAAACTTCAGATGGAATTTTTCTACACATGAAACCGATTCATGACAATTCCAACCGATAGAAACGTTGAACATGGAAAGAGCTACGTTTTGATAGGTTGTGGCTCCTGTAACTCCAAACGTGTCAAAAGTTATGGCCGTCAGAAGAAACAAAAGAAAGCGATGGACCACTCATTGATCCGAATCGACGGTATTGGTGAAAGACTTCGATCTCTGGAAACACTCGAGATTGCTCACACTGTAGCACTTGATATTTAAGATATTATGAATCACTAAGGGAATAAGTGGGGATATGGGCCAAAAGCTTGTCTACTGAAGCTATAGTGCAATAAACGTTCTTTTTTAGGATCGTTCCGTCGTCCTCGTTTTCCGTACCTCATTGTTTTGCTCATATTCATCAACATGCGTGGTCTTTTTACCCAAATTACAACACTATGATAAAGTGACTTCAAGGAGAATGTTAAACGCATTTGATAGCTTTGAATTTTGAACGGCTGAGGTATTTTATAGGATTACTTAGCCTGTAAGTAACCTAATTTTTCGATCTGTGAATATCTTTCCTTTTCCTGTTTTGTCCAATTTTTAATCCAATTTTAATCTTTTTAGTGGAATATTATCGTGGCTTTTTTGATCTTGGTATATTTTTGTTTTTTTTCATTCTTCTAGGTTTACATCAATTTGGTTGGATAATTTATACCACAAACTCCGCGGAATAAGTTTTTGAATGAAACATCAAAGCTGTAGAAAAAACTTAAGATGGAATATTTCTGCACACGAAACCGATCCATGACAATTCCAACCATTAGAAACGTAGAACATGGAAAGAGCTTCGTTTTGATAGATTATGGCTCCCATAACGCCAAACGAGTCAAAATGGCGTCTGAAAAAACGGAAGAAAGGGACGGACCGCTCACCGTTCCGATTCGACAGTATTGGCGAAAGCCTTCAATCTTCGCGAAACGGTCGAGCATGCCCACATTGTAGCACTTGATATTTAAGATATTATGAATCACTAAGGGAATAAATGGAGATATGGGTCGAAAGCTTGTCTACTGAGGCTATAGCGCAATAAACGTTATTTTTTTACGATCATTCTGTCTTTCTCATTTTCTGTACCTCATTGTTTTGCTCATATTCATCAACACACGAGGTCTTTTAACCAATATTACAACATCTTAACAAAGTGACTTCAAGGAGATTGTTAAACGCATTTGATAGCTTAGAGTTTCAAGCGGCTGAGGGTTATTATATTATTACTTTGCCTATAAGTAACCTATATTTTCAATCTGCGAATATCTTACGGTTTCCAGTATTTTTAATCCAATTTAAATCTTTTTAGCGGAATATTATCATGGACTTTTTTGATCTTCGTATATTCTTGTTTAACTTGTCATCCTTCTAGGTTTTCGGCGATTTGATCAGAATATTTATACCACAAACTCCACGAAATAAATTTATCAACGAAAACATTCGTGCGATAGAAAAAACTTAAGACGGAATTTTTCTACACAGGAAACCAATCCATGATAATTCCAACCATTAGAAATGAAGAACATTGAAAGAGCTTTGTTTTGATAGGTTGTGCCTCCCGTAACTCCAAATGAGTCAGAAGTTATGGCCGTTTGAAGAAGGAAGAAAGCGACAGAACACTCGCTGATCCGATTCGACGGTACTGGCGAAAGACTTCGATTTTCGTGAAACGCTCGAGATTGCTCACACTGTAGCACTCGATATTTAAGATATTACAGATACTTAAGATATTATGGATCATTGAGGTAATAAATGGTTCAAAAGCTTGTCTACTGAAGCTATAGTGCAATAAACGTTCTTTTTTTACGATCGTTCCGTCTTCCTCGTTTTTCGCACCTTGTTGTTTTTCTCATATTCAACAACACACGTGTTCTTTTTACCAAAATTACAACACCACGAGAAAGTGACTTCAAGGAGAATGTTCAACGCATTAGATATCTTTGAATTTCGAACGGCTGAGGGTATTTTATATGATTATTAGTCTATAAGTAACCTACTTTTTCGATCTGCGAATATCTTTCGGTTTCCTGTTTTATCCAATTTTTAATCCAATTTCAATCTTTTTAGCGGAATATTATCGTGGCTTTTTTTGGTCTTGATGTATTTTTGTTTTTTTCATTCTCCTAGGTTTACATCGATTTAGTCCAATTATTTATACCACAAACTCCATGGAATAAATTTATGAACGAAAACATCCGAGCTATAGAAAAAATTAAGATGGAATTTTTCTGCACGTGAAACCAATCCATGACGATTCCAACTGTTAGAAACATAGAATATGGAAAGAGCTTAATTTTTATAGATTGTGGCTCCCGTAGCTCCAAAAAAGTCAAAAGTTATGGCCGTTTGAAGAAACGGAAGAAAGCGACGGACCACTCGCTGATCCAATTCGTCGGTATTGGCGAAAGACTTCGATTTCCGTGAAACGCTCGAGATTGCTCACACTGTAGCACTCGATATTTAAGATATTATGGATAACTGAGGGAATAAATTGGGATATAGGTTAAACGCCTGTCTACTAAAGCTATAGTGCAATAAATGTTCTTTATTTACGATCGATCCGTCTTCCTCGTTTTCCGTACCTAATTATTTTGTTCATATTCATCAACACGCGCGGTCTTTTTACCAAATTTACAACACCACGACAAGGTGACTTCATCGAGAATGTTAAATGCATTTGATATCATTGAATTTCTAACGGTAGAGGGTGTTTTATATGACTAATTAGCTTGTAAGTAATCTACTTTTTTGATCTGCGAATATCTTTCGGTTTCCAGTTTTATCCAATTTTTAATCCAATTTCTATATTTTAGCGGAACACTATCGTGCCCTATCTTGGTACATTTTTGTTTTATTTTTCATTCTTCTATGTTTACATCGATTTAGTCTGATTATTTATACCACAAACTCTGTGAAATAAATTTACGAACGGAAATATTCGAGCGGCAGAAAAAACTTAAGATTGAATTTTTCTGCATACGAAACCGATCCATGACAATTGCAACAGTTAGAAATGTAGAACATGGAAAGTGCTTCGTTTTGATAGAATGTTCCTCCCATAACTCCAAAAGAGTCAAAAGTCTTTTTAGCGGATTTTTAATCCAATTTCAACCTTTTTAGCGGAATATTATTGTGGTCTTTTTTTATCTTCGTTTATTCTTGTTTTTCTCGTAATCCTTCTAGGTTTTCATCGATTTAATCGGATTATTTATACCGCAAACATCGTGGAGTAAATTTATCAACGAAAACGTCCGAGCGATAGAAAAAACTTAATATGGAATTTTTGTGCACATGAAACCGATGCATGACAATTCCAATGGTTATGAACGTAGAACATGGAAAGAGCTTCGTTTTGATAGGTTATGCCTCCCGTAACTCAAATCGAGTCAAAAGTAATGGCCGTTGGAAGAAACGGAAGAAAGTGACGGACCGCTCGCTGATCCGATTCGACGGTATTGGAGAAAGACTTCGATCTCCACGAAACGCTCGAGATTGCTCACACTATAGCACTCGATATTTAATATATTATGGAACACTGTGGGAATAAATGGGGATATGGGTCAAAATCTTGTATACTGAAGCTATAGCGGAATAACCGTTCTTTTTTTATGATCGTTCCGTCTTCCTCGTTTTCCGTACCTCATTGTTTTGCTCATATTCATCAACACGTGTGGCTTTTTACCAAAATTACAACACCACGACAAATTTACTTCAAGGAGAATGTTCAATGCACTTGATATCTTAGAATTTCGTGCGGCAGAGGGTGTTTATATGATTACTTAGTTGTAAGTAACTACGTTTTCAATCGGCGAATATCTTTCGGTTTTCTGTTTTATCCAATTTTTTATCCAATTTCAATCTATTTAATGGAATATTACTGTGGCCTTTTTTGATTTTGGTATATATTTTTTTCATTCTTTTAGGTTAGTCTGATTATTTATACCACAAATTCCGCGGAATAAAATTACGAACAAAAACATCCAAGCTGTAGAAAAAACTTAAGATAGAATTTTTCTACACATGAAACCGATCCATGACAATTCCAACCGTTAGAAACGTAGAACATGGAAAGAGCTTCTTTTTAATAGATTGTGGCTCCCGTTACTCCAAACGAGTCAAAAGTGTTGGCCGTTTGAAGAAACGGAAGAAAGCGACGGACCGCTCACTGATCCGATTCGACGGTATTGGCGAAAGTCTTCAATCTCCACGAAACGCTCGAGCACGCTCACACAGTAGCACTCGATATTTAAGATATTATGGATAACTAAGGGAATAAATAGGGATATAGGTCAAAAGCTTGTCTACTTTAGCTATAGCGCGATAAACGTTCTTTTCTATGATCATTCTGTTTTCCTCGTTTTTCGAACCATATTGTTTTGCTCATATTAATCAACACGCGCTGTCTTTTTACCAAAATTACAACACCATGAGAAAGTAACTTCAAGGAGAATTTTAAACGCGCTTTATATTTTATAATTTCGAACGGTTGAGGGTATTTTATATGATTACTTAGCCTTTAAGTAACCTACTTCTTCGATCTGCGAATATATTTCGGTTTCCTGTTTTATCCAATTTTTAAACCAATTTCAATCTTTTTAGCAGAATGTTATCGTGGCCTTTTTTGATCTTGGTATATTTTTGTTTTTTTTCATTCTTCTAGGTTCACATCGAATTAGTCCCAATTATTTACACCACAAACTTCGCGGATTAAATTTATGAACGAAAACATCCATGCTATAGAAAAAAAAGATGGAATTTTTCTGCACATGAAACTCATCCATGACAATCCCAACAGTTAGAAACGTAGAACATGGAAAGAACTTCATTTTTATAGATTGTGGCTTCCAAAACTCCTAATGAGTCAAAAGCTATGGCCGTTTGTAGAAATGGAAGAAAGCAACGAACCGCTCGCCGATCCGATTCGACGGTATTCGAAAAAGTCTTTGATCTTCGCGAAACGCTCGAGCATGCTCACACTGTAGAACTCGATATTTAAGAAATTATGGACAACTAAGGGAATAAATGGTGATATGGGTCAAAAGCTTGTCTACTGAAGCTATAGTTTATGATCGTTCTGTCTTCCTCGTTTTCCGTACCTCATTATTTTTCTCTTATTCATCAACATGCGAGGTCTTTTAACCAATATTACAACACTATGACAAAGTGACTTCAAGGAGAATGTTAAACAAATTTGATATCTTAGAATTTCGAATGGTGGAGGGTGTTTTATATGATTACTTAGCCTGTAAGTAACCTACTTTTCCAATCTGCGAATATCTTATGGTTTCCTATATTTTTAATCCAATTTCAATCTCTTTAGCGGAATATTATCATGGCCCTTTCTGATCTTCGTATATTCTAGTTTTTCTTGCCATCCTTCTATGTTTTCATCGATTTAGTCGGATTATATATACCGCCAACTCCGCAGAATAAATTTATCAACGAAAGCATCCGAGCCATAGAAAAAAACTTAAGATAAATTTTTTTTGCATACGAAACCAATCCATGACAATTCCAACCATTAAAAACGTAGAACATGGAAAGAGCTTCGTTTTGACATATTGTGGCTCTCGTAACTCCAAACGAGTCAAAAGTTATGGTCTTTTGAAGAAAAGGAAGAAAGCGACCGACTGCTCGCTGATCCGATTCGACAGTATTGGCGAAAGACTTCGATCTCCGTGAAACGCTCGAGATTTCTCACACTGTAGCACTCGATATTTAAGATATTATGGATAACTGAGGGAATAAATGGGGATATGGGTCAAAAGCTTGTCTACTGAATCTAAAGCGCAATAAACGTTCTTTTTTTACGATCATTCCGTCTTCCTCGTTTTCCGTACCTCATTGCTTTGCTCATATTCATCAACATGCGAGATCTTTTAACCAATATTACAACACCGTGACAAAGTGATTACAAGAAAAATGTTAAACACATTTGATATCTTAGAATTTCAAATGGCTGAAGGTGTTTTACATGATTACTTAGCCTGTAAGTGACCTACTTTTTCAATCTGCGAATATCTTACAGTTTCCTGTATTTTTAATCCAATTTCAATATTTTTAGCGAAATATTATCATGGCCTTTTTTGATCTTCGTATATTCTTGTTTTTCTTGTAATCCTTCTAGATTTTCATCGATTTTGTCGGATTATTTATACCACAAACTCCACGGAATAAATTTATCAACGAAAATATCCGAGGGATAGAAAAAAGGGGATTTGGACCAAAGGTCCCTATTCTCAAAGCTCATGCACAAAAAGTCCATGCTCATAAACCAATGTAAATTAGGTCCCTATTTTGTTATTTTTTACCAAACTATCCCCTCACTGAAAATCTGCCCAGCATAAAAATCAGGGGCAAAAGTAGCATTAATTAGCTAAAAACTAAAAATAGGGACATAATTTTTATAACTATTTCGAGATGGACTTTTCTTCCATCATCTTTCAATTCTGGAGACTATGCGGCCATTCCTTGTAGAAAAAACTTAAGATGAAATTTTTTTACACACGACACCGATCCTTGACAATTCCAACCGTTACGAACATAGAACATGGAAAGAGCTTCTTTTTGATAGGTTTGGCCCCGTAACTCAAACCGAGTCAAAGTTATGGCTGTTTGAAGAAATGGAAGAAAGCGATGGACCGCTCGCTAATCTGATTGGACGATATTGGCGAAAGACTTCGTTCTCCGCGAAACGCTCGAGATTGCTCACACTATAGCACTCGATATTTAAGATATTATGGATCATTGAGAGAATAAATTGGGATATGGGTCAAAAGCTTGTCTACTGAAGCTATAGCGGAATAAACGTTCTTTTTTACGATCACTCTGTCTTCCTCATTTTCCGTACCACATTGTTTTGCTCATATTCATCAACACGCGCAGTCTTTTTACCAAAATTTCAACACCATGACAAATTGACTTCAAGGAGATTGATAAATGCATTTAATATCTTAGAATTTCGAACGGCAGAGGGCGTTTTATATGATTACTTAGCCTATAAGTAACCTACTTTTTCGATCTGCGAATATCTTTCGGTTTTCTATTTTATCCAATTTTTAATCAAATTTCAATCTTTTTAGTGAAATATTATCGTGACCTTTTTTGATCTTGGTATATTTTTGTTTTTTTCATTCTTCTAGGTTTACATCGATTTAGTCCGATTATTTATACCACAAACTCCACGAAATAAATTTACGAACAAAAACATCCGAGCTGTAGAAAACATAAGATGGAATTTTTCAACACACGAAACTGATCATAACAATTCCAACCATTAGAAACGTAGAACATTTTGATAGATTGTGGTTCCCTTAACTCCAAACGAGTCAAAAGTTATAGCCGTTTGCAAAAATGGAAGAAAGCAATGGACCGCTCGCCGATCCGATTCGACGGTATTGGTGATAGTTTTCGATCTCCACGAAACGCTCAAGCATGCTCACACCGTAGCACTCGATATTTAAGATGTTATGGATAACTAAGGGAACAAATGGGGAAATGGGTCTAAACCTTGTCTGCCGAAGCCACCGCGCAATAAACGTTCTTCTTTTACGATCTTTACGTCTTCCTCATTTTTCGTACCTTATTGTTTTGCTCGTATTCATCAACACACACGGTCTTTTTACCAAAATTACAAACCATGACAAAGTGACTTCAAGGAGAATGTTAAATGCATTTGATATCTTAGAATTTTGAATGGTTGTGGTTGTTTAAAATGATTGCTTAGCCTGTAAGTAACCTACTTTTTCAATCTGTGAATATCTTACGGTTTCCTGTATTTTTAATCCAATTCCAATATTTGTAGCGGAATATTATCGTGGTCTGTTTTAATCTTCGTATATTCTTATTTTTATTGTCATCCTTCTAGGTTTTCATAAATTTAGTCGGATTATTTATACCACAAACTCCACGGAATAAATTTATCGACGAAAACATCCGAGCGATAGAAAAAACTTAAGATGGAATTTTTCTACACATGAAATCGATCCATGACAATTCCAACAGTTAGAAACGTAGAGCAAGAAAAGAGCTTCGTTTTGATAGGTAGTGGCTCTCGTAATTCCAAACGAGCCAAAAGTTATGGTCGTCTGAACAAAGGGAAGAAAGCGACGAACCGTTGGTTATTTCCGATTTGACTGTATGGGCGAAAGACTTCGATCTCCACGAAACGCTCGAGCATGCTCACACTGTAGCACTCAATATTTAAGATATTATGGATCAGTGAGGGAATAAATGAGGATATGGGTCAAAAGCTTGTCTACTGAAGCTATCGCGCAATAAACGTTCTTTTTTTACGATCGTTCTATCTTCCTCGTTTTCCATACCTCATTGTTTTGCTCGTATTCATCATCACGCGTGGTCTTTTACCAAAATTACAACATCACGACTAAATGACTTCAAGAAGACTGTTAAACACATTTGATATCTTCGAATTTCGAACGGCTGAGAGTATTTTATATAATTACTTAGCCTGTAAGTAACATACTTTTTCGATCTGCGAATATCTTTTGGGTTCCTGTTTTATCCAATTTCAATCATTTTGGCGGAATATTATCATGGCCTTCTTTTATCTTAGTATATCTATGTTTTTTTCATTCTTCTAGGTTTAAATCGATTTAGTTCGATTATTTATACCACAAACTCCGCGGAATAAATTTATGAACGAAAACATCTGAGATGTAGATAAAACTTTAATGGAATTTTTAGCACATGAAACCGATCCATGACAATTCCAACCATTAGAAACGTAGAAGATGGAATGAGCTTCGTTTTGATAGGTAATGGCTCTCGTAACTCCAAAGGAGTCAAAAGTTATGACCGTTTGAAGAAACGGAAGAAAGCGACGGACCGCTGGCTGATCCGATTCGACGTTATTGGCGAAAGACTTCAATGTCCGCGAAACGCTCGAGCATGCTCAACTTATAGCACTCGATATCTAAGATATTATGGATCACCGAGGGAATAAATGTGGATATGGGTCAAAAGCTTGTTTACTGAAGCTATAGCGCAATAAACGTTCTTTTTTATGATCGTTATGTCTTCCTCATTTTCCGTACCTCATTGTTTTGCTCATATTCATCTACACGCGCGGACTTTTTACCAAAATTACAACACCACGACAAAGTGACTTCAAGGAGAATGTTAAATGTATTTGATTTCTAAGAATTTCGAACGGTTGTGGGTGTTTTATATAATTACTTAGCCTATAAGTAACCTACTTTTTCGATCTGTGGATATCTTTTGGTTCCTGTTTTATCCAATTTTTAATTCAATTTCAATCTTTTTAGCAGAATATTATCGTGGCCTTTTTTATCACATTATATTTTTGTTTTTTTCGTTCTTCTAGGTTTATCACATTATATGAACGAAAACATCCGAGCTGTAGAAAAAACTTAAGATGTAATTTTTCAGTACACTAAACTGATCCCTGAAAATTTCAACCGTTAGAAATGTAGAACATTGAAAGGGCTTGGTTTTGATAGGTTGTGGCTCCCGTAATTCCAAACGAGTATAAAGTTATGGCCGTTTGAAGAAATGGAAGAAAGCGATGGACCGCAGGTTGATCCGCTTCTATGGTATTGGCGAAAGTCTTCGATATCCACGATACGCTCGAGCACGCTTATACAGTAGCACTCGATATTTAAGATATTATGGTCACTAAGGGAATAAATTGGGATATGGGTCAAAAGCTTGTCTACTGAAGCTATAGCGCAATAAACATTCTTTTTTTACGATCGTTCCGTCTTCCTTGTTTTCCGTACCTCATTGTTTTCCTCATATTCATCAACACGCGAGGTCTTTTAACCAGTATTACAACGCCATGACAAATTGACTTCAAGAAGAATGTTAAACGCATTTGACATCTTAGAATTTCAAACGGCTGAGTGTGTTTTATATGATTACTTAGCCTATAAGTAACCAACATTTTCAATCTGCGAATATCTTACGATTTCATACATTTTTAATCCAATTTCAATCTTTTTAGCGCATTATTATCGTGTCCTTGTTTATTCTTTGTATATTCTTGTTTTTCTTGTCATCGTTCTAGGTTTTCATCGATTTAGTTCGATTATTTATACCACAAACTCCACGGAATAAACTTATGAACAAAAACATCGGAGCTGTAGAAAAAACATAAGATGGAATTTTTCTACACACGAAACTGATCATGAAAATTCCAACCGTTAGAAATGTAGAACATAGAAAGAGCTTCATTTTGATAGATTGCGGCTCCCATAACTTGTAACATCCCGCCTTTTCGCACACTTTAAACCGACACACGTGCCAATTCAAAGCATACGCAAGGGCGGATTGTTATGGGGTAAATAAGAAAAACAGAGAAGAAATAAAAACAAAACAGAATCTCACAGCGGAAGGATAAAATATAATAATCAATATATAGTTCATGATAACTGTTTACAAAATATTTATTTTACTTATGCAATGAATATCAGAGTTACACATACCAATACAATCAATGCAGCGGAAATTTAGATTGTGGTGCAATACTATAGATAATAATAATACGACTCCTTCGTCTTCGTCCTTCAAAGCTAAAGTCTTCGATCCTGAAACGCTCGGACTGACCCGAGCGAATTTGAAAAGACAAAAACACTCGAGTCAGACTAAAAGATCTTATGTGAGTTAAATTAACAGAAATAAATATGAGTACAGTAACTCAAGAGATGTTCGGGATTTACATCTCCTAAGGATCCGTTAAACTATTTACTATGTACTATATTGCGCTATTATAATAGTGTCTATTTATAAAATAAACTTACTTTTTAATAGCATTAAGGAGTGACCCAATATTCCCCTTAACACGTAATAGTCCCAGTAGTCCATCCAATATCATAGTCCCTCCTGATCGGGAAGCCACCAGAGGATACCACACGGGCTACGGGAGAAATCCAAACTCGTACAAGGCTCGGTATGGTAGGTGACACGGCACAACTAGGCAATGCCAGGGTAGATATACCAATTGCTATCCAGGCTGGTGGAAACGCGTAGCCGCAGTTACCGCCCACCTCGGACTAACTCCCCAAAATCAAAATATAGAAGTGGCCACTGAATCAATCCAAAATCAAAGTATAATATCGAAGAGGAGGGTCCGATCAGAAGAATGACCTCGTTGGCCTGAGAATCGCTCCTGTTTTAGCCACCTTATGCCAACTCACGGGAGTCAGGTCCACGTATTTACCTTACAGGAGACGTCGCCACCACCTACTTCATTCTGGAATCTCCACCGCGTACACGGTTAGTCAAAGTGGTTTTCGGTATCGACAGAGAGTATGTCCATATCCGATCCCGGTCTCTTTGCCAACCCATCGTTATTATAACACCGCGGTCATTTAAAATAGTTTATACTTAAAAACCAGAATAAAAATTTCCATTTCAAAAACTATGAGTACGATATCATTTTAAACCCAAAGCCATATTTTATCACTTATCCCAAATATAATTCTTTTCCAAAATCATAATGCTTTAACTTCATAACGTCTGAAAGTCAAATATTTCAAAGCATAATATTTTGAAAATCATAATTTAAAACCAAAACTTCTAAAAACTTGAATGGTTTGGACATTCAACGGTATATGAATTAAATGGTTTAACTTAAATGTTACTTTGTAAAGAAAATAGTTCTCATGGCTTTACAAATACATTTCTTTATTAAAGTCTAAACCAAAATTTATATTATCTCTCTCAAGTTCCAAAACCACTTCAATTTATTTATATATACGTATATCCATTTTGAGTATCAATATTTCAAACTAAAGTTGGATTTTATTCTTTCAACAAATCAATTGTTCTATTAATTAGTCTTGAATATTCATATAAAATCCATAAATAATAAGACTTCAATTTCTAGTAATAAAATATATATATTTTTCCCAATTCAAATTATACTAGAATATTCATTTCAATTTATTTTGGGAAAAATCCAATTATAAATATCATATCTTAAAATTTCCAAACTTAACATTTAAACATATGATATAAATTATTAAACTCCATTTTCTTAATTTTCTTTCATTTTTAATAAAGATTTTTATACACCTTTTAATTTCAAAATTTTCAACTTCATATGTGTATATATATGGAAGAAAAATATTTATACAATATAAAATTTAAGATTATTATAAACCGTATTCCATCCAAACCATAGAAATCACATTTAAATAGTTATACATATACTGCGGTGCCTGTATATAATTTTCTATCCTATGGTCAAGTGATACGGATATTTATCATTTCAATCCGCAATTTAAAAGATATAAAATTTTGCGGTTATATATCATTTCAAACCACAATCCCGAATGAAATGAAATATGCATGATAATTTGCAATTTAATGATATACAATAAACATCCATTCATCAACATCATCCATCATCCAAATCGCAATCATCAATCAATATCAACCAATAACAATGTTATTTTTGGTACTACATAACAGGTAATACTGGCAATTTTATTCAAACTAAATTTAACAGCTATTAATCTACAGTCTATATTCAGTAATGAATTATATAACTGTTAACTAGCATTTCATATACAAACAAATAAATTTTAACTGTAAATTTATACGCAATAAATTAATTAAATTAACAGTTAAATTAAATAAATGCAATTCAACAGATATGAATAAAATAAACATTTCAAATACTCATAAATAAATTTCTATTCATTTCTAAAATTAATTTAAACAAACATAAAAGCTTCTAGTAGTTGTGAGTGGGTTTAAACACTCACCTTTTGAATTTAAATCGAATTTAAATTCGATTTAAACCCAAAAATTTGCCCTTCTCAGAATTCATCCAAACCAGCGTCATCAAATCCGGAATTAAATTACGATCCTAACAAAAGAAATTTCGTATGAATCCGACTATGTATGAGAAAGTTATGGCGAAAAATGATGATTGAATTCAAAATTGAAAATAAATAAAACGACACACATTCATCACTTACAAATATATGTGCCACGTCACTCCTTCTATTCCCAGAAACGCACGCGGCCCCCTTCCAGAAACCCTAATCGAAGATCTACGACGTTCTAACCGTTGAATCGACACAAAAACCATATAGATGCGATCCCCATCGTCCACTCTACAAAACCCAGAAAAGGTTTGACGATCCGACGAAGTTTGCGACGACGGTGATGAATGGTCACGGACTGTTTGAATTAATTCTGGTCAAACGAATGTTCAAAACAGAAAATGAATTGCACTAGTAGATTACGTGCCTCGAGAACATTAACATATATTTTTTGTGGAATTTTTCTGAAGTGTTTGCATTTTCATTGAAATTTGGATTGAAGTAGATCTGGGTTTTGCAACCATTTGAGGAGGAGAAGGAGATGAAGAAATGAATATACAGCAAATGACAATAGGATGGAGCTAGGGTTTATAACTGTATATATATATATTAAATTTCCAAAATTTAATTAAATTTACTTTCCATTATTTATTGTCAATTAGATTGATTTATCATTGGATTCATATTTCAATATGTAAATATCCCCAATTTCATCTGCACTTATATTTACATAGTTTCTAAATATTAAATTTCAAATATTACTTCATTTAACGTTACGTATTTATTATTTATTACTTGCTGCAGTTGATTATCAATTATACTTAATATACTAAATAGATGGTAAATTTTGAATACTTGTTGTCATTAACGTTTTATTTCCACTTACAAAATAAATGAAATTATTACATAAACTCCCTTAATTAAGTCAACCATTATCTTATATAACTTAATTGGTAATATATATACCCAATTGCCCTAATTGGTTTATAGTTATCAGCTAAATACATACTAACTTGTAAATAGATTCGTTTAATTGCAAATGGATCTGATCAAATTTAATAGATTGAATAGATGGGTAAGCAAATAATAAATTTTCCTTTTTGTCAAATTCAAACCCATTCCTACTTAATTATCAATTACAATTTATTACGAAACATTGATTTTATGCAGTTACCTTTTATTTGCGTAGTATTACATCAATTCCTATAACCTTGGATTCATTCCCAATTCACCAAATTTAATTAATTACACTTTACAAATGTGTTTCCAATATATAGGTATTGCCCAAGTTAAATTTATTAGCTAACTCATATTAATAAACAAATGACTTATGTGAATGATTAAAATTTTCAATTATCTCACTTTACTCCTAAACTTCTGTTATTTAATAATTATTGCTTAGAACCTAATTTTAATCTTCCCATTATCTATTTAATTCCTTCTAGAATCACAGCTAATATTTGCCATCCCTTCATTACCCAAATGTTCTTATCCCATCAAATTTTAAGTTATCGAAATATTAAATGTCAATTTCTTTTAATTGCACTAAATTTATCTATTAAAGTTTGCACTTAACCCAAATACATAAAACTTGCCCAATTTCTCCTTAAATCAATAACCTTCATATACAAATATGTTTATCATAAATTTTATCTACTCTTCCTTTTTAGGTAATGTCCTATATATTAGATTTCCATGTAATTTGCAATAAATCATACTCGTAGTTATATCACATTAAATGAATAAATAAGTGTTGACTCTATTCTTTTGATTCAACATTGGTTTACGTTATATTTCATAAATATTTCTACATACATCAGGATTTTTAAAAATGGTTGTAACGTGAAATCTCGTCTACTTCCCATTTTATATGTAAGGCTTCTAAAACCGATTCATATCATTTCTCTAGTCCAAATTTTTTTAATATAACCTTAAATTAAATTTATTCCTATCGATGTAATGGTTAAACACAAATTTCACTTATTTGCAATAAATCCACAAATTGGATTTCAAATTTTCAAATAAATAAATAAATTTTAGTTTATCACTTCTTAAATACCCAAACGTCAATGCCTTAATTTAAACTGCATTTATTACATTTTATAAAAATCCTCCATCTTAAGTGACAAATCAAAACTACCCTAACTACACAAATCATCGTATTATAAAGATATTTACACTATCCTCCATTTATTACCTTAATTTATTTAAGGTAACCTTAAATTAATATCTATTGCAATGATTTCAAATTATTATTCCCCCATTCCTTTTTAATTTCAATAACGCCAAATTTAACCGTTATATTCTCTTTATTTATGCGATAAATGCAATTATTGAATCTAATACTCCATTTAATTAATAGATCCTGCTTCCTAGAATCTATATCAACAATAGGTCAAATATATACATAGAATTAGCCTTAACTTCACCTAAAAGAATTAGCTATTTCAACTACCGCACAAAACTACGCTACTGCACTATTTAATCAAATAAATTAATTGAACTTAAATCAGCATAAAGGTTATAAATGTAATCTTAATAAATTCATTTATTGATTTAGACTCTTTCTATACAGTAATTAACCTATTTGTGGGTATAAATAACTTTGGAGTTATATTACATCTCATTAGTGCGCGTTTTATTTCCTATAACTTCTCCTTATTTAACTATACCCATTAACAACCAAAAAAATTAAATTAGCTTTATTTCAATCTATTTCCCTTCTTAACTAAATAAAATAAATGGTTAACCTAAACACTTGTTATCCTTTGATATATTCAAATTCACTTCCAACATTTATTAACAAAATGTTGCCATAGGTTTAGATTTACATAAATAAATTATATGAATAGGTAGAAAAATTGGTAATCCGCAAATGCCCAATATACACGCATTAATTACTACCTATTGTTAGAATCCATTTATAAATTTACTAGTTAATAACGGTCTTTTTATTTCTATTTACTACCAAACTCTCTATTTTATTATAGTTCCAATATATTAATACTTAGGCACATCAAGTGCTAGCCCTTTTGTTATTTATATTAAATTGGGTATGCACAAATAAGTTGTTAATTAACTATTTCTACAAAATTATATTCATACATTCAGTTCCATATCTTATAGGGTTAAATTCTAATTACTTACGCTTAATCTATCAATTTAATACTCTATTCAAACATGCATTTAAATTCTTTTTATTCTAAATAAATTTTATTAAGTGTTGACATCCACTAATAGCATTCACCTTTATTACAACCAAAGGTGACATCTTCACTACTGATTTTATATTAATGAATCTCATTTTAGTTAATATTTTTTATTAATATTCTCAATTCAACATTTATTGATTTCTTAAAATTTACATTTAGCAAAAAGTGACAAATTACATTATCCAAATCTATTGTCATAAAATTTTATTGTTACACTAGGTTACAACTACTATACCAAATTTCTACATTTATTCTTAAACAAATTAGAAATCATATTAATTTAATTTATTAAATATTATTAATTTAACGGGTCGTTACAATCTCCCCCACTCAAAACTTTTCGTCCCCGAAAAGGAAAAAGAAGGGAGAAGGAAGAATAAAACAGTACATCTTATTCCAAATATTAACTTATAACAATAATTTACTAAATTTATTTTCTTAAATAAAATATACCTGTTTATAATCATTATATTGTTCTATACTTAATTATTAAAGTTGGGAAAATATTTTCACAAAATTCTAAGTCCAAAATTTACGAAAAATTTTGAGAGAGTCTCCTTTGTACGGTGAGGCTCGGGAGAAAATATAATATCAAAATATACAAATATATTACATATATTATCAAAATATTATATCCCAACACGGGAAAAATAGCGCTTTAAACGTAATCCGAAAACGTACCTATTTGTCGGGCAAAATACGCTTATTATTATGGAACCAAAAGCAGTAGCAGTTGCTTCCATCACCTGTATTCACTTATATAATCTAAAAGGTCAAATATTTATTTTAAAGTGAACTATTCAAGTGGATTCAATCATTAATCAACCAAACAATTCAACAACCATCAACCTTACAAACAACATACATACACAAACAAAGCAACCATTTAATCCATCAAACAAATAGTTGTTTGGGTTCAAACTTGAAATTTGTATGAAATGAAATTAACTATCAAGTGCATCCTTTACTCAACAGTCTTAGATGGAACATAGATAGATTATTTATTCATCCGACAAATTCAAATTTCTTACCCAACAACATAAATCAAACAATAACAATTCAACCCAACAACCAAATTACTTATCATACATTTTTTTCATGCTTCAGTGGTTTGATTTTCTTTCTTTCATTTATGGAGTGATCCCTTTACTTCTTACAATTTTCATTTTCATTTATTACAAAATTATCATATTTGTGTTCCAATTTATTGACTAAAGTTTATATCACCCATTTATTCTACTTACCTTTCTTATATAGTAAAATTTCCGATTTAGCTTAAGTTTTAACAGCAATTAATTGAATACTTTAATTACCTCAAGCTTCACTTGTAAGATTTCCCTTTACACTTTCTTACTAGCAATTGCAACTTTTATTTTATGGTAAGTTATATATATTTTAAGAATGTAAGTGAAAATTTACAAGTTTCTTTTCCTTCCTTTAATTAATATATATTTGTTTATAACCTACAATTTCAACTTACCTTTAATCTCATTTATTTATTTAATGTGGAAGTTTCCATTATATTTAATAGTAGTAACAGTTTAATTACCCACTTTCTATAATATTTAATTAGAGTAACCCTTTTAATTCATTGATTGCTTCTTTTATTTCACTAACCTAAATTTTTACAACTAATTAATGGAAATTCAAGAATTAATACCGGGTCAAATTCCAAAATTTCTTTAAAATAATAGATAATTAATTTCTTACAACTTTTATATCTCTAATTACCTTTAAACAATTAAAATTTTAAATAATTTCAAAACAAATCTGCAGTAGAATTTACTACAGTGGCCTTTCCCTTCGAAACTCGAAAATGAAAGTCGATGATGCGGCCGTCATCACCGAAATTATTTTCCAGCGACAGAGGGGAAAGTACAAAATTTATTTTCTCCAAAATCCTCTTTTAAAACAATTCTTCTGAATTATACTAAATATTTATATAAGAAATTACCTATAAACCAAATCATTATATTTCACAAATCCTTTGAAAGAAGATTTTCAAAAATCCCGGACTTAAGTTCTAAAATCTCCAATTTGATTTATTATAATTTCAACTTAGCTTCAATTTATTACAAATATTTTTATATTACCTAACACCCAATCTATAGCAACCAGATATATATATATATATATATCTTTATAAAAATATTTTTATATATAGAAAATATAATAGGCAAAATTATTTCATTTACCTATATTAAAAACAAATATTATGTCGGTCTGTCCTATTAAGTGTTTAGAAATCCCTATTGATGACATAGCGTCCCATGCATCAACCAGAATTTATAAATACAAAGTGGAACAGATTAACACAATATCAAAATCTTTTTATAAAACTAACAAATACGCTCTCTCATACATATACTCTCAGCGACTCCCATAGGATATTTCTACCCTATTAACAAAGAGTCAAACCCCACAAAGCCAAGGTTTATCGCTAAACCAGAGCTCTGATACCAACTGTAACATCCCGCCTTTTCGCACACTTTAAACCGACACACGTGCCAATTCAAAGCATACGCAAGGGCGGATTATTATGGGGTAAATAAGAAAAACAGAGAAGAAATAAAAACAAAACAGAATCTCACGGCGTAAGGATAAAATATAATAATCAATATATAGTTCATGATAACTGTTTACAAAATATTTATTTTACTTATGCAATGAATATCAGAGTTACACATACCAATACAATCAATGCAGCGGAAATTTAGAGTGTGGTGCAATACTATAGATAATAATAATACGACTCCTTCGTCTTCGTCCTTCAAAGCTAAAGTCTTCGATCCTGAAATGCTCGGACTGACCCGAGCGAATTTGAAAAGACAAAAACACTCGAGTCAGACTAAAAGATTTTATGTGAGTTAAATTAACAGAAATAAATATGAGTACAATAACTCAAGAGATGTTCGGGATTTACATCTCCTAAGGATCCGTTAAACTATTTACTATGTAGTATATTGCGCTATTATAATAGTGTCTATTTATAAAATAAACTTACTTTTTAATAGCATTAAGGAGTGACCCAATATTCCCCTTAACACGTAATAGTCCCAGTAGTCCATCCAATATCATAGTCCCTCCTGATCGGGAAGCCACCAGAGGATACCACACAGGCTACGGGAGAAATCCAAACTCGTACAAGGCTCGGTATGGTAGGTGACACGGCACAACTAGGCAATGCCAGGGTAGATATACCAATTGTTATCCAGGCTGGTGGAAACGCGTAGCCGCAGTTACCGCCCACCTCGGACTAACTCCCCAAAATCAAAATATAGAAGTGGCCACTGAATCAATCCAAAATCAAAGTATAATATCGAAGAGGAGGGTCCGATCAGAGGAATGACCTCATTGGCCTGAGAATCGCTCCTGTTTTAGCCACCTTATGCCAACTCACGGGAGTCAGGTCCACGTATTTACCTTACAGGAGACGTCGCCACCACCTACTTCATTCTGGAATCTCCACCGCGTACACGGTTAGTCAAAGTGGTTTTCGGTATCGACAGAGAGTATGTCCATATCCGATCCCAGTCTCTTTGCCAACCCATCGTTATTATAACACCGCGGTCATTTAAAATAGTTTATACTTAAAAACCAGATTAAAAATTTCCATTTCAAAAACTATGAGTACGATATCATTTTAAACCCAAAGCCATATTTTATCACTTATCCCAAATATAATTCTTTTCCAAAATCATAATGCTTTAACTTCATAACGTCTGAAAGTCAAATATTTCAAAGCATGATATTTTGAAAATCATAATTTAAAACCAAAACTTCTAAAAACTTGTATGGTTTGGACATTCAACGGTATATGAATTAAATGGTTTAACTTAAATGTTACTTTGTAAAGAAAATAGTTCTCATGGCTTTACAAATACATTTCTTTATTAAAGTCTAAACCAAAATTTATATTATCTCTCTCAAGTTCCAAAACCACTTCAATTTATTTATATATACGTATATCCATTTTGAGATCAATATTTCAAACTAAAGTTGGATTTTATTCTTTCAACAAATCAATTGTTCTATTAATTAGTCTTGAATATTCATATAAAATCCATAAATAATAAGACTTCAATTTCTAGTAATAAAATATTTATATTTTTCCCAATTCAAATTATACTAGAATATTCATTTCAATTTATTTTGGGAAAAATCCAATTATAAATATCATATCTTAAAATTTCCAAACTTAACATTTAAACATATGATATAAATTATTAAACTCCATTTTCTTAATTTTCTTCCATTTTTAATAAAGATTTTTATACACCTTTTAATTTCAAAATTTTCAACTTCATATGTATATATATATGGAAGAAAAATATTTATACAATATAAAATTTAAGATTATTATAAACCGTATTCCATCCAAACCATAGAAATCACATTTAAATAGTTATATATATACCGCGGTGCCTGTATATAATTTTCTATCCAACGGTCAAGTGATACGGATATTTATCATTTCAATCCGCAATTTAAAAGATATAAAATTTTGCGGTTATATATCATTTCAAACCACAATCCCGAATGAAATGAAATATGCATGATAATTTGCAATTTAATGATATACAATAAACATCCATTCATCAACATCATCCATCATCCAAATCGCAATCATCAATCAATATCAACCAATAACAATATTATTTTTGGTACTACATAACAGGTAATACTGGCAATTTTATTCAAACTAAATTTAACAGCTATTAATCTACAGTCTATATTCAGTAATTAATTATATAACTGTTAACTAGCATTTCATATACAAACAAATAAATTTTAACTGTAAATTTATACGCAATAAATTAATTAAATTAACAGTTAAATTAAATAAATGCAATTCAACAGATATGAATAAAATAAACATGCCAAATACTCATAAATAAATTTCTATTCATTTCTAAAATTAATTTAAACAAACATAAAAGCTTCTAGTAGTTGTGAGTGGGTTTAAACACTCACCTTTTGAATTTAAATCGAATTTAAATTCGATTTAAACCCAAAAATTTGCCCTTCTCGGAATTCGTCCAAACCAGCGTCATCAAATCCGAAATTAAATTACGATCCTAACAAAAGAAATTTCGTGTGAATCCAACTTCGTATGAGAAAGTTATGGCGAAAAATGATGATTGAATTCAAAATTGAAAATAAATAAAACAACACACATTCATCACTTACAAATATATGTGCCACGTCACTCCTTCTATTCCCAGAAACGCACGCGGCCCCCTTCCAGAAACCCTAATCGAAGATCTACGACGATTTAACCGTTGAATCGACACAAAAACCATATAGATGCGATCCCCATCGTCCACTCTACAAAACCCAAAAAAGGTTTGACGATCCGACGAAGTTTGCGACGACGATGATGAATGGTCACGGACTGTTTGAATTAATTCTGGTCAAACGAATGTTCAAAACAGAAAAGGAATTGCACCAGTAGATTACGTGCCTCGAGAACATTAACATATATTTTTTGTGGAATTTCTCTGAAGTGTTTGCATTTTCATTGAAATTTGGATTGAAGTAGATCTGGGTTTTGCAACTATTTGAGGAGGAGAAGGAGATGAAGAAATGAATATACAGCAAATGACAATAGGATGAAGCTAGGGTTTTAACTGTATATATATATATTAAATTTCCAAAATTTAATTAAATTTACTTTCCATTATTTATTGTCAATTAGATTGATTTATCATTGGATTCATATTTCAATATGTAAATATCCCCAATTTCATCTGCACTTATATTTACATAGTTTCTAAATATTAAATTTCAAATATTACTTCATTTAACGTTACGTATTTATTATTTATTACTTGCTGTAGTTGATTATCAATTATACTTAATATACTAAATAGATGGTAAATTTTGAATACTTGTTGTCATTAACGTTTTATTTCCACTTACAAAATAAATGAAATTATTACATAAACTCCCTTAATTAAGTCAACCATTATCTTATATAACTTAATTGGTAATATATATACCCAATTGCCCTAATTGGTTTATAGTTATCAGCTAAATACATACTAACTTGTAAATAAATTCGTTTAATTGCAAATGGATCTGATCAAATTTAATAGATTGAATAGATGGGTAAGCAAATAATAAATTTTCTTTTTTGTCAAATTCAAACCCATTCCTACTTAATTATCAATTACAATTTATTACGAAACATTGATTTTATGCAGTTACCTTTTATTTGCGTAGTATTACATCAATTCCTATAACCTTGGATTCATTCCCAATTCACCAAATTCAATTAATTACACTTTACAAATGTGTTTCCAATATATAGGTATTGCCCAAGTTAAATTTATTAGCTAACTCATATTAATAAACAAATGACTTATATGAATGATTAAAATTTTCAATTATCTCACTTTACTCCTAAACTTCTGTTATTTAATAATAATTGCTTAGAACCTGATTTTAATCTTCTCATTATCTATTTAATTCCTTCTAGAATCACAGCTAATATTTGTCATCCCTTCATTACCCAAATGTTCTTATCCTATCAAATTTTAAGTTATCGAAATATTAAATGTCAATTTCTTTTAATTGCACTAAATTTATCTATTAAAGGTTGCACTTAACCCAAATACATAAAACTTGCCCAATTTCTCCTTAAATCAATAACCTTCATATACAAATATGTTTATCATAAATTTTATCTACTCTTCCTTTTTAGGTAATGTCCTATATATTAGATTTCCATGTAATTTGCAATAAATCATACTCGTAGTTATATCACATTAAATGAATAAATAAGTGTTGACTCTATTCTTTTGATTCAACATTGGTTTACGTTATATTTCATAAATATTTCTACATACATCAGGATTTTTAAAATGGTTGTAACGTGAAATCTCGTCTACTTCCCATTTTATATTTAAGGCTTCTAAAACCGATTCATATCATTTCTCTAGTCCAAATTTTATTAATATAACCTTAAATTAAATTTATTCCTATCGATGTAATGGTTAAACACAAATTTCACTTATTTGCAATAAATCCACAAATTGGATTTCAAATTTTCAAATAAATAAATAAATTTTAGTTTATCACTTCTTAAATACCCAAACGTCAATGCCTTAAATTAAACTGCATTTATTACATTTTATAAAAATCCTCCATCTTAAGTGACAAATCAAAACTACCCTAACTACACAAATCATCGTATTATAAAGATATTTACACTATCCTCCATTTATTACCTTAATTTATTTAAGGTAACCTTAAATTAATATCTATTGCAATGATTTCAAATTATTATTCCCCCATTCCTTTTTAATTTCAATAACGCCAAATTTAACCGTTATATTCTCTTTATTTATGCGATAAATGCAATTATTGAATCTAATACTCCATTTAATTAATAGATCCTGCTTCCTAGAATCTATATCAACAATAGGTCAAATATATACATAGAATTAGCCTTAACTTCACCTAAAAGAATTAGCTATTTCAACTACCGCACAAAACTACGCTACTGCACTATTTAATCAAATAAATTAATTGAACTTAAATCAGCATAAAGGTTATAAATGTAATCTTAATAAATTCATTTATTGATTTAGACTCTTTCTATACAGTAATTAACCTATTTGTGGGTATAAATAACTTTGGAGTTATATTACATCTCATTAGTGCGCGTTTTATTTCCTATAACTTCTCCTTATTTAACTATACCCATTAACAACCAAAAAAATTAAATTAGCTTTATTTCAATCTATTTCCCTTCTTAACTAAATAAAATAAATGGTTAACCTAAACACTTGTTATCCTTTGATATATTCAAATTCACTTCCAACATTTATTAACAAAATGTTGCCATAGGTTTAGATTTACATAAATAAATTATATGAATAGGTAGAAAAATTGGTAATCCGCAAATGCCCAATATACACGCATTAATTACTACCTATTGTTAGAATCCATTTATAAATTTACTAGTTAATAACGGTCTTTTTATTTCTATTTACTACCAAACTCTCTATTTTATTATAGTTCCAATATATTAATACTTAGGCACATCAAGTGCTAGCCCTTTTGTTATTTATATTAAATTGGGTGTGCACAAATAAGTTGTTAATTAACTATTTCTACAAAATTATATTCATACATTCAGTTCCATATCTTATAGGGTTAAATTCTAATTACTTACGCTTAATCTATCAATTTAATACTCTATTCAAACATGCATTTAAATTCTTTTTATTCTAAATAAATTTTATTAAGTGTTGACATCCACTAATAGCATTCACCTTTATTACAACCAAAGGTGACATCTTCACTACTGATTTTATATTAATGAATCTCATTTTAGTTAATATTTTTTATTAATATTCTCAATTCAACATTTATTGATTTCTTAAAATTTACCTTTAACAAAAAGTGACAAATTACATTATCCAATTCTATTGTCATAAAATTTTATTGTTACACTAGGTTACAACTACTATACCAAATTTCTACATTTATTCTTAAACAAATTAGAAATCATATTAATTTAATTTATTAAATATTATTAATTTAACGGGTCGTTACATAACTCCAAATGAGTCAAAAGTTATGGCCGTTTGTAGAAACGAAAGAAAGCAATGGACCGCTCGCCGATCTAATTCGACGGTATTGGCGAAAGTCTTCGATCTCCGCGAAACGCTCGAGCATGCTCACACTGTAGCACTTGATATTTAATATATTATGGATAACTAAGGGGATAAATGGGGAAATGGGTCAAAACCTTGTCTACCGAAGCTATATCACAATAAACGTTCTTCTTTTACGAACGTTTCGTCTTTTTACCAAAATTACACGCGGTATTATGGATAACTAAGGGGATAAATGGGGAAATGCTCACCTTATTATTTTTTTCGTATTCATCAACACACGCGGCCTTTTTACCAAAATTACAACACCATGATAAAGTGAATTCAAGGAGAATGTTAAAAGCATTTGATATCTTAGAATTTCAAATGGATGAGTTTGTTCAAAATGATTACTTAGCCTGTAAGTAACCTACTTTTTCAATCTGTGAATATCTTACAGTTTCCTGTATTTTTAATCCAATTCCAATCTTTTCAGTGAAATATTATCATGGTCTTTTTTTGATCTTCATATATTCTTATTTTTATTGTCATCCTTCTAGGTTTTCATAAATTTAGTCGAATTATTTATACCACAAACTCCGCGGAACAAATTTATCGACGAAAACATCTGAGCGATAGAAAAAACTTAAGATGGAATTTTTTGGCACATGAAATCGATTCATGAAAATTCCAGCAGTTAGAAACGTAGAACATGGAAAAAGCTTCGTTTTGATAGGTTGTAGCTTCCGTAACTCCAAACGAGTCAAAAGTTACGGCCGTTTGAAGAAAGGGAAGAAAGTGACGGACCACTAGCTGATCCGATTCGACGATATTGGCGAAAGACTTCGATCTCCGTGAAACGCTCGAGCATGCTCACACTGTAACACTCAATATTTAAGATATTATGGATCACTGAGGGAATAAATGAGGATATGGGTCAAAAGCTTGTCCACTGAAGCTATAGCGCAATGAACGTTCTTTTTTTACGATCACACTGTCTTCCTCGTTTTCCGTACCTCTTTGCTTTGCTTCTATTCATCAACACTCTCGGTCTTTTTACCAAAATTACAACACCACGACAAAGTGACTTCAAGGAAAATGATAAACACATTTGATATCTTCGAATTTCGAAGAGCTGAGGGTATTTTATATGATTACTTAGCCTGTAAGTAACCTACTTTTTCAATATGCGAATATCTTTTGGTTTGCTCTTTTATCCAATTTTTAATCCAATTTCAATCATTTTAGCAGAATGTTATCGTGGCCTTTTTTGATCTTATTATATTTTTGTTTTTTTCATTCTTCTAGGTTTAAATCGATTTAGTCCGATTACTTAAACCACAAACTCCGTGGAATAAATTTATGAAAGAAAACATTCGAGATGTAGAAAAAACTCAAGATGAAATTTTTAGCACACGAAACCAATCCACGACAATTCCAACCGTTAGAAACGTAGAACATGGAAAGAGTTTTATTTTGATAGATTGTGGCTCTCGTAACTATAAAGGAGTCAAAAGTTATGACCGTTTGAAGAAACGGAAGAAAATGACGGACCACTCACTGATCCGATTCGACGGTATTGGCGAAAGACTTTGATCTCCGCGAAACGCTCGAGCATGCTCAACCTGTAGCACTTGATATTTAAGATATTATGAATCACTGAGGGAATAAATGTGGCTATGGGTCAAAAGCTTGTTTACTGAAGCTATAGCGCAATAAATGTTCTTTTTTGTGATTGTTCCGTCTTCCTCGTTTTCCGTACGTCATTGTTTTGCTCATATTCATCAACATGCGCGGTCTTTTTACCAAAATTACAACACCACAACAAAGTGACTTCAAGAAGAATGTTAAACACATTTGATTTCTTAGAATTTCGAACGGCTGAGGGTGTTTTATATGATTACTTAGCCTGTAAGTAACCTGCTTTTTCGATCTGCGGATATCTTTCGGTTTCCTGTTTTATCCAATTTTTAATCCAATTTCAATCTTTTTAGCGGAATATTATCGTGGCCTTTTTTTATCTCAGTATGTTTTTGTTTTTTTGTTCTTCTAGGTTTACATCGATTTAGTCCGATTATTTATACCACAAATTCCGTGGAATAAATTTATGAACGAAAACATCTGAGCTGTAGAAAAATCTTAAGATGGAATTTTTCTGCACACGAAACTGATCCATAATAATTCCAACCGTTAGAAACGTAGAACATGGAAAGAGATTCCTTTTGATAGGTTGTGACTCTCGTAACTCCAAACGAGTATAAAGTTTAGGCCATTTAAACAAACGGAAGAAATCGATGGACCGCAAGTCGATCCGTTTCTACGGTATTGGCGAAAGTCTTCGATCTCCGTGAAACGCTCGAGCATTCTCACATTGTAACACTCGATATTTAAGATATTATGGATCACTAAGGGAATAAATGGGGATACGGGTCAAAAGCTTGTCTACTGAAGCTATAGCGCAATAAACATTCTTTTTTTACGATCATTTCGTCTTCCTTGTTTTCCGTACCTCATTGTTTTGCACATATTCATCAACACGCAAGGTCTTTTAACCAATATTACAACACCATGACAAAGTGACTTTAAGAAGAACATTAAACGCATTTGATATCTTAGAATTTCGAATGGCTGAGTGTGTTTTATATGATTACATAGCCTATAAGTAACCTACTTTTTCAATCTGCGAATATCTTACGATTTCCTGTATTTGTAATCCAATTTCAATATTTTTAGCAGATTATTATCATGGCCTTTTTTTATCTTCGTATATTCTTGTTTTTCTTGTCATTCTTCTAGGTTTTCATCGATTTAGTTTGATTATTTATACCACAAACTCTGCGGAATAAATTTATCACCGAAAACATCCCAGCGATAGAAAAAACATAAGATGGAATTTTTCTGCACACGAAACTGATCCATGACAATTCTAACAGTTAGAAACGTAGAACATGAAAAGAGCTTCGTTTTGAGAGATTGTGGCTCTCGTAACTCCAAATATGTCAAAAGTTATGGCCATTTGCAGAAACGGAAGTGGACCCTCGCCGATCCGATTCGATGGTATTGGCAAAAATCTACGATCTCCGCGAAACGCTCGAGCATGCTCACACTGTAGCACTCGATATTTAAGATACTATGGATCACGGAGGGAATAAATGAGGATATGTGCCAAAAGCTGTGTACTGAAGCTATAGCGCAATAAACATTCTTTTCTTATAATCGTTCCGTCTTCCTCGTTTTCCGTACCACATTATTTTGCTTATATTCATCAACACGTGCGGTCATTTTGCCAAAATTACAACACCATGACAAATTGACTTCAAGGAGAATGTTAAACGCATTTGATATCTTAGAATTTCGAATCGTTGAGGGTGTTTTTTACGATTACTTAGACTGTAACTAACCTACTTTTTTGATCTGCGAATATCTTTCGGTTTCCGGTTTTATCCAATTTTTAATCTGATTTCCATCATTTTAGTGGAATATTATCGTGGCCTTTTTTGATCTTGTTATATTTTTTTTTCATTCTTCTAGGTTTACATCGATTTAGTCCGATTATTTATACCACAAATTCCGCGGAATAAATTTATGAACGAAAACATCCGAGCTGTAGAAAAACTTAAGATGGAATTTTTCAGTACACGAAACTGATCCCTGAAAATTCCAACCGTTAGAAAAGTAGAACATCGAAAGGGCTTCGTTTTGATAGGTTGTGGCTCCCGTAACTCCAAACGGGTATAAAGTTATGGTCGTTTGAAGAAATAGAAGAAAGCAATGGACCGCAGGTCGATTCGCTTCTATGGTATTGGCGAAAGTCTTCGATCTCCACGAAACGCTCGAGCATGCTCATACAGTAGCACTCGATATTTAAGATATTATGGTCACTAAGGGAATAAATGGGGATATGGGTCAAAAGCTTGTCTACTGAAGCTATAGCGCAATAAACATTCTTTTTTTACGATAGTTCTGTCTTCCTTGTTTTCCGTACCTCATTGTTTTCCTCATATTCATCAACACGCGAGGTCTTTTAACTAGTATTACAACGCCATGACAAATTGACTTCAAGAAGAATGTTAAACGCATTTGAAATCTTAGAATTTCGAACGGTTGAGGGTGTTTTATATGATTACTTAGCTTATAAGTAACCAACATTTTCAATCTGCGAATATCTTACGATTTCATACATTTTTAGTCCAATTTCAATCTTTTTAGCGCATTATTATCGTGGCCTTGTTTATTCCTCGTATATTCTTGTTTTTCTTGTCATCCTTCTAGGTTTTCATCGATTTAGTTCGATTATTTATACCACAAACTCCACGAAATAAACTTATGAACAAAAATATCGGAGCTGTAGAAAAAACATAAGATGGAATTTTTCTACACATGAAACCGATCATGACAATTCCAACGTTAGAAATGTAGAACATAGAAAGAGCTTCATTTTGATAGATTATGGCTCCCATAACTCCAAATGAGTCAAAAGTTATGGCCGTTTGTAGAAACGGAAGAAAGCGACGGACCGCTCGCCGATCTAATTCGACGGTATTGGCGAAAGTCTTCGATCTCCGCGAAACGCTCGAGCATACTCACACTGTAGCACTTGATATTTAATATATTATGGATAACTAAGGGAATAAATGGGGAAATGGGTTTGTCTACCGAAGCTATAGCGCAATAAACGTTCTTCTTTTACGATCGTTTCGTCTTCCTCGTTTTTCTTACCTTATTGTTTTGTTCGTATTCATCAACACGCGCGGTCTTTTTACCAAAATTACAACACCATGATAAAGTGAATTCAAGGAGAATGTTAAAAGAATTTGATATCTTGGAATTTCAAATGGCCGAGTTTGTTCAAAATGATTACTTAGCCTGTAAGTAACCTACTTTTTCAATCTGTGAATTTCTTACGGTTTCCTGTATTTTTAATTCAATTCCAATCTTTTCAGTGGAATATTATCATGGTCTTTTTTTGATCTTCGTATATTCTTGTTTTTATTGTCATCCTTCTAGGTTTTCATAAATTTGGTCAAATTATTTATACCACAAACTCCGCGGAACAAATTTATCGACGAAAACATCTGAGCGATAGAAAAAACTTAAGATGGAATTTTTTGGCACATGAAATCTATTCATGAAAATTCCAGCAGTTCGAAACGTGGAACATGGAAAAAGCTTCGTTTTGATAGGTTGTAGCTTCTGTAACTCCAAACGAGTCAAAAGTTACGGCCGTTTGAAGAAAGGGAAGAAAGTGACGGACCGCTAGCTGATCCGATTCGACGGTATTGGTGAAAGACTTCGATCTCCGTGAAACGCTCGAGCATGCTCACACTGTAGCACTCAATATTTAAGACATTATGGATCTTTGAGGGAATAAATGAGGATATGGGTCAAAAGCTTGTCCACTGAAGCTACAGCGCGAACGTTCTTTTTTTACGATCGCTCTGTCTTCCTCGTTTTCCGTACCTTATTGCTTTGCTTCTATTCATCAACACTCTCGGTCTTTTTACCAAAATTACAACACCATGACAAAGTGACTTCAAGGAGAATGATAAACACATTTGATATCTTCGAATTTCGAACAGCTGAGGGTATTTTATATGATTACTTAGCCTGTAAGTAACCAACTTTTTCGATCTGCGAATATCTTTTGGTTTACTCTTTTATCCAATTTTTAATCCAATTTCAATCATTTTAGCAGAATGTTATCGTGGCCTTTTTTGATCTTATTATATTTTTGTTTTTTTCATTCCTCTAGGTTTAAATCGATTTAGTCTGATTATTTATACCACAAACTCCGTGGAATAAATTTATGAAAGAAAACATCCGAGATGTAGAAAAAACTCAAGATGAAATTTTTAGCACACGAAACCGATCCACGACAATTCCAACCGTTAGAAACGTAGAACATGGAAAGAGCTTCATTTTGATAGATTGTGGCTCTCGTAACTATAAAGGAGTCAAAAGTTATGGCCGTTTGAAGAAACGGAAGAAAACGATGGACCACTCACTGATCCGATTCGACGGTATTGGCGAAAGACTTCGATCTTCGTGAAACGCTCGAGCATGCTCAACCTGTAGCACTCGATATTTAAAATATTATGGATCACTGGGGGAATTAATGTGGATATGGGTCAAAATCTTGTTTACTGAAGCTATAGCGCAATAAACGTTCTTTTTTGTGATCGTTCCGTCTTCCTCGTTTTCCGTACGTCATTGTTTTGCTCATATTCATCAACATGCGCGGTCTTTTTACCAAAATTACAACACCACGACAAAGTGACTTCAAGAAGAATGTTAAACACATTTGATTTCTTAGAATTTCGAACGGTTGAGGGTGTTTTATATGATTACTTAGCCTGTAAGTAACCTACTTTTTCGATCTGCGGATATCTTTTGTTTCGTGTTTTATCCAATTTTTAATCCAATTTCAATCTTTTTAGCGTAATATTATCGTGGCCTTTTTTATCTCAGTATATTTTTGTTTTTTTCGTTCTTCTAGGTTTTCATCGATTTAGTCCGATTATTTATACCACTAATTCCGTGGAATAAGTTTATGAACAAAAACATCTGAGTTGTAGAAAAAACTTAAGATGGAATTTTTCTGCACACGAGATCCATAATAATTCCAACCGTTAGAAACGTAGAACATGGAAAGAGCTTCTTTTTGGTAGGTTGTGGCTCTCGTAACTCCAAACGAGTATAAAGTTATGGCCATTTAAACAAACGGAAGAAATCGATGGACCGCATGTCGATCCGTTTCTACGGTATTGGCGAAAGTCTTCGATCTCCGTGAAACGCTCGAGCATGCTCACATTGTAACACTCGATATTTAAGATATTATGGATCACTAAGGGAATAAATGGGGATACGGGTCAATAGCTTTTCTGTTGAAGCTATAGCGCAATAAACATTCTTTTTTTACGATCGTTTCGTCTTCCTTGTTTTCCGTACCTAATTGTTTTGCACATATTCATCAACATGCAAGGTCTGTTAACCAATATTACAACACCATGACAAAGTGACTTTAATAAGAACATTAAATGCATTTGATATCTTAGAATTTCGAACGGCTGAGTGTGTTTTATATGATTACATAGCCTATAAGTAACCTACTTTTTCAATCTGCGAATATCTTACGATTTCATGTATTTGTAATCCAATTTCAATATTTTTAGCAGATTATTATCATGGCCTTTTTTGATCTTCGTATATTCTTGTTTTTCTTGTCATTCTTCTAGGTTTTCATCGATTTAGTTTGATTATTTATACCACAAACTCTGCGGAATAAATTTATCACCGAAAACATCCCAACGATAGAAAAAACATAAGATGGAATTTTCCTACACACGAAACTGATCCGTGACAATTCTAACAGTTAGAAACGTAGAACATGGAAAGAGCTTCGTTTTGAGAGATTTTGGCTCTCGTAACTCCAAATATGTCAAAAGTTATGGCCGTTTGCTGAAACGGAAGAAAGCGATGGACCCTTGCCGATCCGATTCGATGGTATTGGCAAAAGTCTACGATCTCCGCGAAACGCTCAAGCATGCTCACACTGTAGCACTCGATATTTAAGATACTATGGATCACGGAGGGAATAAATGGGGATATGAGCCAAAAGCTGTCTACTGAAGCTATAACGCAATAAACATTCTTTTCTTACAATCGTTCCATCTTCCTCTTTTTCCGTACCTCATTATTTTGCTCATATTCATCAACACGTGCGGTCATTTTGCCAAAATTACAACACCATGAAAAAATGAATTCAAGGAGAATGTTAAACGCATTTGATATCTTAGAATTTCGAATGGTTGAGGGTGTTTTGTATGACTACTTAGACTGTAATTAACCTACTTTTTCGATCTACGAATATCTTTCGGTTTCCGATTTTATCCAATTTTTAATCCAATTTCCATCTTTTTAGTGGAATATTATCGTGGCCTTTTTTGATCTTGTTATATTATTATTTTTCATTCTTCTAGGTTTACATCGATTTAGTATGATTATTTATACCAAAAACTCCGTCGAATAAATTTATGAACGAAAACATCCGAGCTGTAGAAAAACTTAAGATGGAATTTTTGTGCATAGGAAACCGATCCATGACAATTGCAACTGTTAGAATCATAGAACATGGAAAGAGCTTCATTTTGATAGGTTGTGGCTACCGTAACTCCAAACGACTCAAAAGTTATGGTCGTTTGAAGAAACGGAAGAAAGCGACGGACCGCTCGCCGATCCGATTCGACGGTATTGGCGAAAGTCTTCGATCTTCGCGAAACGCTTGAGCATGCTTACACTGTAGCACTCGATAGTTAAGATATTATGAATCACTGAGGGAATAAATGAGGATATATGTCAAAAGCTCGTCTATTGAAGCTATTGCACAATAAACATTCTTTTTTTTATGATTGTTCCGACTTCCTCGTTTTCCGTACCTCTCTGTTTTGCACATCAACATGCGCGGTTTTTTTACCAAAATTACAACACCACGACAAAGTAACGTCAAGGAGAATGTTAAACGCATTCGATATCTTAGAATTTCGAACGGATGAGGGTATTTTATATGATTACTTAGCCTGTAATTAACCTACTTTTTTGATCTGCGAATATCTTTGGGTTTCCTGTTTTATCAAATTTTTAATCCAATTTCAACATTTTTAGCGGAATATTATCATGACCTTTCTCGATCTTAGTATATTTTTGTTTTTTTTTCATTCCTCTAGGTTTACATCGATTTATTCCGATTATTTATACCATAAACTCTGCGGAATAAATTTATGAACGAAAATATACGAGTTGTAGAAAAAAATACAAGATGAAATTTTTCTACACACGAAACCGATACATGATAATTCCAACCGTTAGAAACGTAAAACATGTAGTTTGTGACTTCCGTAACTTCGAACGAGTCAAAAGTTATGGCTGTTTGAAGAAACGGAAGAAAGCGACGGACCCTCATTGATCCGATTCGACGGTATTGTCGAAAGACTTCGATCTCCGCGAAACGCTCGAGATTGCTCATATTGTAGCACTCGATATTTAAGATATTATGGATCAATGAGTTTATAAATGGGATATGGGTCAAAAGCTTGTCCACTGAAGCTATAGTGCAATAAACGTTCATTTCTTGCGATTGTTCCGTCTTCCTCGTTTTCCGTACCTCATTGCTTTACTCATATACATCAACACGTGCGGTCTTTTTACCAAAATTACAACACCATGGTAAAGTGACTTCAAGGAGAATATTAAACGCATTTGATATCTTAGAATTTCGAGTGGCTGAGGGTTTTTTATATGTTTACTTGGTCTGTTAGTAACCTACTTATTCGATCTGCGAATATATTTCGTTTTACTATTTTATCCAATTTTTAATCCAATTTCAGTATTTTTAGCGGAATTTTATCGTGGCTTTTTTATCTTCGTATATTTTTGTTTTTTTTTTCATTTTTCTAGGTTTACATCGATTTAGTCCGCTTATTTATAACACAAACTCCGTGGAATAAATTTATGAAAGAAAACATCCAATTTGTAGAAAAAACTTAAGATGAAAATTTTCTACACATGGAACCGATCCATGATAATTCTAACTGTTAAAAACGTAGAATATGGAATGAGCTTCGTTTTGTTAGGTTGTGGCTCCCGTAACTCCAAACGAGTCAAATGTTATGGCCGTTTGAAGAAACGGTAGATAGCGACGGACCGCTCGTCGATCCGATTTGATGGTATTTTCGAAAGACTTCGATCTCCGCGAAACGCTCGAGATTGCTCACACTATAGCACACGATATCTAAGATATTATGGATCACTAAGGGAATAAATGGGGATATAGGTCAAAAGCTTGTCTACTGAAGCTATAGTGCGATAAACGTTATTTTTTTACGATCGTTTTGTCTTCCTCATTTTTCGTACCTCCTTGTTTTGCTCATATTCATCAACACACGCAGTCTTTTTACCAAAATTACTACACCATGACTAAGTGACTTCAAGGAGAATGTTAAACACATTTGATATATTAGAATTTCGAACGGCTGAGGGTGTTTAAAATGATTACTTAGCCTGTAAGTAACCTACATTTTCAATCTACGAATATCCTATGGTTTCCTGTATTTTTAGTCCAATTCTAATCATTTTAGTGAAATATTATCGTGGTCTTTTTTGATCTTCATATATTCTTATTTTTATTGTCGTCCTAACTCCACGAAATAAATTTACCAACGAAAACATCCGAGCAATAGAAAAAACTTATGATGGAATTTTTCTAAACAAGAAATCGATCAATGACAATTCCAACCGTTAGAAATGTAGAACAAAAAAGAGCTTCATTTTGATAGGTTGTGGCTCCGGTAACTCCAAACGAGTTAAAAGTTATGGGCGTTTGAAGTAACGGAAGAAAGCGACGGACCGCTCACCGATCCGATTCGAAGGTATTGGCGAAGAATTCGATCTCCGCAAAACGATCAAGATTGCTCACACAATAGCACTCGATATTTAAGATATCATGGATCACTGAGGGAATAAATGGGGATATAGGTCAAAATCTTGTCTACTGAAGCTATTGTGCGATAAACGTTATTTTTTTACGATCGTTTTGTCTTCCTCATTTTTCATACCTTATTGTTTTGCTCATATTCATCAACGCGCGTGGTCTTTTTACCAAAATTATAGTACCAAGACAAAGTTACTTCAAGGAGAAGTTAAACGCATTTGATATCTTAGAATTTCGAACGGCTGAGGGTGTTTAAAATTATTACTTAGCATGTAAGTAACCTACGTTTTCAATCAGCGAATATCTTACAGTTTTCTATATTTTTAATCCAATTCCAATCTTTTTAGCGGAATATTATCGTGGTCTTTTTTGATCTTTGTATATTATTATTTTTATTGGCATCCTTCTAGGTTTTCATCGATTTAGTCGGAATATTTGTACAACGAACTCCGCGGAACAAATTTATCAACGAAAATATCCATGCGATAGAAAAAACCTTAAGATCGAATTTTTTGCACAGGAAACCGATCCATGACAATTCCAACTATTAGAAATTTAGAACATGGAAAGAGCTTCGTTTTGATAGGTTGTGGATCCCCTAACTCCAAACGAATCAAAAGTTATGGTCATTTGAAAAAATATAAGAAAGCGACGGACCGCTCGCTAATCCGATTCGACGGTATTGGCGAAAGACTTCGATCTTCGTGAAACGCTTGAAATTGCTCACACTGTAGCACTCGATATTTAAGATATTATGGATCACTGATGGAATGAATGGTGATATGGGTCAAAAGCTTGTCTACTGAAGCTATAGCGCAATAAACGTTGTTTTTTTACAATCGTTCTGTCTTTCTCGTTTTTCATACCTCACTGTTTTGCTCATATTCATCAACACGCACGGTCTTTTTACCAAAATTATAACATCACGACAAAGTGTCTTCAACGAGAATGTAAATGCATTTGATATCTTAGAATTTCGAATGGCTGAGGGTGTTTTATATGATTACTTAGCCTGTATGTAACCAACTTTTTCGATATGCGAATATCTTTCGTTTTCCTGTTTTATCCAATTTTTAATCCAATTTCAATTTTTTTATCGAAATATTATCGTGGCCTTTTTTGATCTTCGTATTTTTTTTTCATTCTTCTAGGTTTACATCGATTTAATCCGATTATTTATACCATAAACTCCGTGGAATAAATTTATGAACGAAAACATCCGAGCGATAGAAAAAACGAAAGGTTGAATTTTTCTACATATGAAACTGATTCATGACAATTCCAACAGTTAGAAATGTAGAACAAGGAAAGAGCTTCCTTTTGATAGGTTGTGCCTCATGTTACTCCAAACGAGTCAAAAGTTATGGCCATTTGAAGAAACAGAAGAAAGAGACGGACCGCTCACCAATCCGATTCGATGGTATTGGCGAAAGAATTTGATCTCCGCAAAACGCTTGGGATGCTCACACAATAGCACTCGATATTTAAGATATTATGGATCATTGAGGGAATAAATGGGGATATAGGTCAAAAGCTTGTCTATTGAAGCTATAGCACAATAAACGTTCTTTTTTAACGATAGTTCCGTCTTCCTTGTTTTCTGTACCTCATTGTTTTGCTCATATTCATCAACACGCGCCGTCTTTTTACCAAAATTACAACACCATGAAAAAGTGATTTCATGGAGAATGTTAAACGCATTTGATATCTTAAAATTTCAAACAGCTGAGGGTGTTTTATATGATTACTTAGCCTGTAGGTAACCTAATTTTTCGATCTACGAATTCTTTCGTTTTATTGTTTTATCCAATTTTTAATCCAATTCCAATCCTTTTAGCGAAATATTATCGTGGTCTTTTTTATCTTTGAAAATTCTTGTTTTTATTGTCATCCTTCTAGGTTTCCATCGATTTAGTCGGATTATTTATACAACAAACTCCGTGGAATAAATTTATAAACGAAAATATCCAAGCTGTAGAAAAAAATTTAAATGGAATTTTTCTGCACATCAAACTGATACATGACAGTTCAAACTGTTAGAAACGTAGAACATGGAAAGAGCTTTATTTTGATAGGTTGTGGCTCCCGTAACTCCAAACGAGTCAAAAGTTATGGCCATTTGAAGAAACGGAAGAATGCGACGGACCGCTCGCCGATCCGATTCGACGGTATTGGCGAAAGACTTCGATCTCCGTGAAATGCTCGAGATTGCACACACTGTAGCACTTAATATTTAAGATATTATGGATCACTAAGAGAATAAATGGGGATATGGGTCAAAAGCTTGTCTACTGAAGCTATTGCGCCACAAACGTTCTTTTTTAAGATCGTCCCGCCTTTCTCGTTTTCCGCACCACATTGTTTTTCTCATATTCATCACCACGCGCGGTTATTTACCAAAATTACAACACCACGACAAGGTAACTTCAAGGAGAATGTTAAACGCATTTGATAACTTAGAATTTAGAATGGCTGAGGGTGTTTTATATGATTACTTAGCCTGTAAGTAACATACTTTTTCGATGTGCTAATATCTTTCGTTTTTCAGTTTTATCCAATTTTTAATCCAATTTCAATATTTTTAGCGGAATATTATCATGGCCATTTTTGATCTCGTATATTTTTCTTTTTTTTCATTCTTCTAGGTTTACATCGATTTAGTCTGATTATTTATACCACAAACTCCATGGAATAAATTTATGAACGAAAACATCCAAGCTATAGAAAAAATTTAAGATGGAATTTTTCTACACACGAAACCGATCCATGACAATTCCAACCGTTACAAACGTTGAACATGGAAAGAGCTTCGTTTTGATAGGTTGTGGCTCCCGTAACTCCAAACATGTCAAAAGTTATGGTTGTTCAAAGAACCCGAAGAAAGCGATGAACCGCTTGCCGATCCGATTCGACGGTATTGGCGAAAGTCTTCGATCTTCGCGAAACGCTCGAATTTGCTCACACTATAGCACTCGAATTTAAGATATTATGGATCACCGAGGGAATAAATTGAGATATAGGTCAAAAGCTTGTCTACTGAAGTTATAGCGCAACAAACGTTCTTTTTTTACGATCGTTCCGCCTTCCTCATATTCCATACCTCATTGTTTTGCTCATATTCATCAACACGCACGGTCTTTTTATCAAAATTACAACACCACGACAAAGTGACTTCAAGGTGAATGTTAAACGCATTTGATATTTTAGAATTTCGAACGGCTTAGGGTGTTTAAAATGATTACTTAGCATGTAAGTAACCTACTTTTTCAATCTGCAAATATCTTACAGTTACCTACATTTTTAATCCAATTCCAAGCTTTTTAGCGGAATATCATTGTGGTCTTTTTTTATATTTGTATATTCTCGTTTTTATTGTCATCTTTCTAGGTTTTCATTGACTTAGTCGGATTATTTATACAACAAACTCCGCGGAATAAATTTATCAACTAAAACATCCGAGCTGTAGAAAAAACTCGAGATAGAATTTTTCCGCACCCGAAACTGATCCTTGACTATTCCAACTGTTAGAAACGTAGAATATGAAAGAGTTTCGTTTTGATAGGTTGTGGCTCCAGTAACTTCAAAATGAGTCAAAAGTTATGGCCGTTTGAAGAAACGGAAGAATGCGACGGACCGCTCGCTGATCCGATTCGACAGTATTGGCGAAAGACTTCGATCTCCGCGAAGCGCTCGAGATTGCTCACACTGTAGCACTCGATATTTAAGATATTATGGATCAATGAGGGAATAAATGGGATATGGGTCAAAAGCTTGTCTACTGAAGCTATAGCGCAATAAACGTTCTTTTTTACAATCGTTCCGTCCTCTTCGTTTTCTGTACTGCATTCTTTTGCTCATAATCATTAACGTGCGCAATCTTTTTACCAAAATTACAACACCACGACAAAGTGACTTCAAGCCGAATGTTAAACGCATTTGATATGTTAGAATTTCGAACAGTTGAGGGTGTTTTATATGATTACTTAGTCTGTAAGTAACCTACTTTTTCGATCTACGAATATCTTTCGTGTTTCCAATTTTATCCAATTTTAAATCCAATTTCAATCTTTTTAGCGGAATATTATCGAGGCCTTTTTTGATCTTTGTATATTTTTGTTTTTTTCATTCTTCTAGGTTTACATTGATTTAGTTCGATTATTTATAACACAAACTTAGTGGAATAAATTTACGAAAGAAATCATCCAAGCTGTAGAAAAAACATAAGATGGAATTTTTCTACACATGAAATCGATCCATGACAATTCCAACCATTAAAAACGTAGAATATGGAAAGAGCTTTGTTTTGATAGGTTTTGGCTTCCGTAAATCCAAACGAGTCAAAAGTTATGGCCGTTTGAAGAAAAGGAAGAAAGCGATGGACCGCTCGTCGATCCGGTTCAGCGGTATTGGCGAACGACTTCGATCTCTGCGAAACGCTCGAGATTTCTCACACTATAGCACAAGATATTTTAGATATTATGGATCATTGAGGGAATAAATGTGGATATAGGTCAAAAACATGTCTACTGAAGCTATAGACCAATAAACGTTATTTTTTTACGATCGTTCCATCTTCCTCATTTTCGTACCTCGTTGTTTTGCCACATTCGTCAACACGCACGATGTGTTTACCAAAATTACAACACCATGACAAAGTGACTTCGAGGAGAATGTTAGATGCATTTGACATCTTAGAATTTCAAACTATTAATGGTGTTCAAAATGATTACTTAGCCTGTAAGTAACCTACTTTTTCAATCTGCGAATATCTTACGTTTTCCTGTATTTTTAATCCAGTTTCAATCTTTTTAGCGGAATATTATCGTGGTCTTTTTTGATCTTCGTATATTCTTGTTTTTATTGTCATCCGTCTAGGTCTTCATCGATTTAGTCGGATTATTTGTACAACAAACTCCACGGAATAAATTTATCAACGAAAACATCTGAGCAATAGAAAAAACTTAGGATGGAATTTTTCTGCACAACCGATCCATGACAATTCCAACCGTTAGAAATGTAGAACATGTAAAGAGCTTCGTTTTGATAGGTTGTGCCTCCCGTAACTCCAAATGCGTCAAAAGTTAT
Source organism: Allium cepa (assembly GCA_030765085.1). Taxonomy (NCBI): domain Eukaryota; kingdom Viridiplantae; phylum Streptophyta; class Magnoliopsida; order Asparagales; family Amaryllidaceae; genus Allium; species Allium cepa. The sequence goes on along the minus strand of CM060935.1, from coordinate 37,880,881 downwards.
GGTTGTTTGAAGAAACGGAAGAAAGTGACGGACCGCTCGCTAATCCGATTCGACGGTATTGGCGAAAGACTTCGATCTCCGCGAAACGCTCGAGATTGCTCGCACTGTAGCACTCGATATCTAAGATACTATGGATCGCTGAGGGAATGAATGGGGATATGGGTCAAAAGCTTGTCTACTGAAGCTATAGCGCAATAAACATTATTTTTACGGTCTTTCCGTCTTCCTCGTTTTCCATGTCTCATTGTTTTGCTCATATTCATCAACACGCCCGGTCTTTTTACCAAAATTACAACACCACGACAAAGTGACTTCAAGGAGAATGTTAAACGCATTTGATATCTTATAATTTCGAACGGTTGAGGGTGTTTTATATGATTACTTAGCATGTAAGTAACCTATATTTTCGATCTGCAAATATCTTTCGTTTTACTGTTATATCCAATATTTAATCCAATTTCAATATTTTTAGCGGAATATTATCGTGGCATGTTTTTATCTTCGCATATTATTTTTTCATTCTTCTAGGTTTACATTGATTTAGTCCGATTATTTATACCAGAAACTCCGTGGAATAAATTTATCAACAAAAACATCCACGTTGTAGAAAATACTTAAGACGGAATTTTTCTGCACACGAAACCGATCCATGACAATTCTAACCGTTAGAAACATAGAACATGGAAAGAGCTTCGTTTTGATAGGTTGTGGCTTCTGTAATTCCAAACGAGTCAAAAGTTATGGCCGTTTGAAAAAACGGAAGAAAGAGACGGACCGCTCACCGATCCGATTCGACGGTATTGGTGGAAGACTTCGATCTCAGCGAAATGCTCGAGATTGCTCGCGCTATTGCACTCGATATTTAAGATATTATGCATCAATGAAGGAATAAATGGGGATATTGGTCAAAAGCTTGTCTACTGAAGCTATAGCGCAATAAACATTCTTTTTTACGATCGTTCTGTCTTCCTCATTTTCCGTACCTCATTGTTTTGCTCATATTCATCAATACGCATGGTCTTTTCACCAAAATTACAACACCACGACAAAGTGACTTTAAGGAGAATGTTAAATGCATTTGATATCTTAGAATTTCGATCGGCAGAGGGTGTTAAAAATGATTACTTAGCCTATAAGTAACCTACTTTTTCAATCTGCGAATATCCTACGGTTTCCTGTATTTTTAGTCCAATTCCAATTTTTTTAGTGGAATATTATCATGATCTTTTGTGATCTTCCCATATTCTTGTTTTTATTGTCGTCCTTCTAGGTTTTCATCGATTTAGTCGGATTATTTATACCACAAACTCCACGGAATAAATTTATCAACGAAAACATCTAAGCGATAGAAAAAACTTAAGATGGAATTTTTTCTGCAGACGAAACCGATCCATGACAATTCCAACCATTAGAAACGTAGAACATGGAAAGAGCTTCATTTTGATAGGTTGTGGCTCCGGTAACTCCAAACAAGTCAAAAGTTATAGCCGTTTGAAGAAACGGATGAAAGCGATGGACCGCTCGCTGATCCGATTCGACGGTATTGGCGAAAGACTTCGATCTCCGCGAATCGCTCAAGTATGCTCACACTGTAGCACTCGATATTTTAGATATTATTGATCAGTGAGGGAATAAATGAGGATATGGGTCAAAAGCTTGTCTACTGAAGCTATAGCGCAATAAACATTCTTTTTTACATCGTTCCGTCTTCCTCGTTTTCCGTACCTCATTGTTTTGCTCATATTCGTCAGCACACGCGGTCTTTCAACCAAAATTACAACACCACGACAAAGTGACTTAAAGGAGAATGTTAATTGCATTTGATATCCTAGAATTCGAACGACTGAGGGTGTATTATATGATTACTTAGCCTATAAGTAACATACTTTTTCGATGTGCAAATATCTTTCGTTTTTCTGTTTTGTCAAATTTTAAATCTAATTTCAATCTTTTTAGCAGAATATTATCGTGGCCTTTTTTGATCTTTGTATATTTTTGTTTTTTTTCATTCTTCTGGATTTACACCGATTTAGTCCGATTATGTATACTATAAACTCCGCAGAATAAATTTATGAACGAAAACATTCGAGCGATAGAAAAAACTTAAGATGGAATTTTTCTGCACACGAAACTGATCCATGACAATTCCAACAGTTAAAATGTAGAACATGGAAAGAGCTTCGTTTTGATTGGTTGTGGCTCCCGTAACTCCAAACGAGTCAAATGTTATGCCCGTTTGAAGAAACGGAAGAAAGCAACGGACCGCTCGCTAATCCGATTCGATGGTATTAGCAAAAGACTTCGATCACCATGAAACGCTCGAGCAAGCTCGCACAATAGCACTCGATATTTAAGATATTATGATCACTGAGGGAATAAATGGTAATATAGGTTAAAAGCTTGTCTACTGAAGCTACAACGCAATAAATGTTCTTTTTTTTGCAATCGTTCCATCTTCCTCGTTTTCCGTACCTCATTGTTGAAAGTGACTACTGTGTGGCTAGTTATCACTTAGGATCGTGTAATATGGAATGAATTATATTCTAAATGCAGAAACAGATAATAATAGTAAAGTAAATAAGAATAAGCACACCAGGGTTTTTATACTGGTTCGAACTTTCCGTTCTACGTCCAATCCCAGACTTCCCTCTGGAATTTCTCACAATAACCCCTCACTTAACCCGGAGGAATAGGTATACAACACCTGAGCAAACGATCAGGATTTTTTCGCCTCAACAGCCGAATTGGACTTTTACCGCCTGAACAACCGAACAGGACTTTACCTTCTGAGCAACAGAACAGGACTTTACCGCCTGATCAACCGAACAGGATTTTACCGCCTGAGCAACCGAACAGGACTTTGGTTACAAAGTAGATTGTCGTGACCTTGTGTGTTCTAATAACACGGATTTGTCACTTGTAGTACACCCTTCCTATAATCTTTTCCTCAAGTATGATGTGTATAGTTGTGTTTGTATGAAGATTAGGAAGTTTCAAATTGCTTTAGAAATATAGAATTGTGATTGTAAGCAATGAATGTATGAATTCAAGAGAGTAGTTGATTTAGAAATATGATTCAAGTATGTGCAAGTAAGTGAAGTTAATCAAGTGATTTGATCTTGAAATTCATGCATATATATAGAGTTAAGGAGTTGCAACTGCTGGTGAAGAGATCTCTGTGAATAGCAATGGTTGCTACCCTTGGGGAGGAAGAAGGCTATTCAAAAAAGGAAGTGTCTTCTCACAAAAATTGACTGTTGCAGAATTCAGTCGACTGGGGAAAAATGGACAGTCGACTGAATATTCAAAGATAGTAAAAAACAGTGCATATCTGTGTACAATAGGCTGTTTTATAGATATTCAGTCGACTGGTCGATTTTGTTCAGTCGACTGAATTCTGTTGATAACTAAAAATCACCACAACTCATTTGGTTAGAGCACTTGCCTTCTAAACTAGTGACTCGGGTTCGAGCCCCGCTCCATGCAAGTTTTGAAAACTTGATTTTGATTAAAATATGCATGTAAGTTTATTTGAATGTGAATGATGATTCTTGAGGAAAGATTTTAACAAAGCACTAAACTAGACTCTATATAAATATTTGATGACTCTTGTTAAAATATATAACTATGTGAACCATACTTTGAATCGTTGAGTCAGGATGTTGTCGTAGTCATAGATTCGTGAATTTTTGTCAGCAATCAAAACCTATGATCCAACAATTGTTTTGCTCATATTCATCAACACGCACGGTCTTTTTACCAAAATTACAACACCACGACAAAGTGACATCAAGAAGAATGTTAAACGCATTTGATATCTTTGAATTTCGAACGGCTGAGTGTATTTTATATGATTACTTAGCCTGTAAGTAACCTACTTTTCGATCTGCGAATATCTTTCGCTTTAATATTTTATCCAATTTTTAATCCAATTTCAATCTTTTTAGCGAAATATTATCGTGGCCTTTTTTGATCTTCGTATATTTTTACTTTTTTTCATTCTTCTAGGTTTACATTGATTTAGTCTGATTTTTTGTACCACCTACTCCACGGAATAAATTTATCAACGAAAACACCCGAGCCATAGAAAAAACTTATGATGGAATTTTTCTGCACACAAAACCGATCCATGACAGTTCCAACCCTTAGAAACATAGAATATAGAAAGAGCTTCGTTTTAATAGGTTGTGGCTCCCGTAACTCCAAACGAGTTAAAAGTTATGGCCGTTTTGAAGAAACGGAAGAAAACGATGGACCGCTCGCTTATCCGATTCGACGGTATTGGCGAAAGACTTCGATCTCCGCAAAATGCTCAAGATTGATCACACTATATCACTCAATATTTAAAATATTATGGATCACTGAGGGAATAAATGGGGATATAGGTCAAAAACTCATATATTGAAGCTATAACGCAATAAACGTTTTTTTTTACGATCGTTCTATCTTCCTCGTTTTTCGTACCTTATTGTTTTGCTCATATTCATCAACACGCGTGGTCATTTTACCAAAATTACGACACCACGACATAGTGACTTCAAGGAGAATGTTAAACGCGTTTGATATCTTAGAATTTCGAATGGCTGAGGGTGTTTTATATGATTACTTATCCTGTAAGTAACCTACTTTTTCAATCTGCGAATATCTTACGGTTTCCTATATTTTTAATCTAATTTCAATCTTTTTATAGGAACATTATTGTGGCCTTTTTTGATCTTCGTATATTCATTTTTTTCTTGTCATCCTTCTAGGTTTTCAATGATTTAGTCGGATTATTTATACCACAAACACCGTGGAATAAATTTATCAACGAAGACACTCGGGCGATAGGAAAAAATTAAGATGGAATTTTTCAAAACATGAAACCTGATAAATGACAATTCCAACCATTAGAAACGTAGAACATGGAAAGAGCTTCGTTTTGATTGGTTGTGACTCCCATAACTCCAAACGAGTCTAAAGTTATGCCCGTTTGAAGAAACGGAAGAAAGCGACGGACCGCTCGCTGATCCGATTTGACGGTAATGGCGAAAGACTTCGATCTCCACGAAACGCTCGAGCAAGCTCACACTATAGCACCCGATATGTTAGATATTATGGATCATTGAGGGAATAAATGGGGATATGGGTCAAAAGATTGTCTACTGAAGCTATATCGCAATAAACGTTCTTTTTTTACAATCGTTCCGTCTTCCTCGTTTTCCGTACCTCATTATTTTGCTCATATTCATCAACACGAGAGGTCTTTTAACCAATATTAAAACACCATGACAAAATGACTACATGGAGAATGTTAAACGCATTTGATAACTTAGAATTTCGAACGGCTGAGGGTGTTTTATATGATTACTTAGCCTGTAAGTAACCTACTTTTTCAATCTGCGAATATCTTGCGGTTTCCTTTATTTTTAATCCAACTTCAATCTTTTTAGCGGCATATTATCAGGGCATTTTTTGATCTTCGTATATTCTTGTTTTTCTTGTCATCCTTCTAGGTTTTCATCGATTTAGTCAGATTATTTATACCACAAACTCCGTGGAATAAATTTATCAACGAAGACACTCGGGCGATAGGAAAAAATTAAGATGGAACTTTTCTACACACGAAACCGATCCATGACAATTCCAACTGTTAGAACGTAGAACATGGAAAGAGCTTCGTTTTGATAGATAGTGGCTCACGTAACTCCAAACGAGTCTAAAGTTATGGTCGTTTGAAGAAATGGAAGAAATCGACGGACCGCTCACCGATCCGATTCGAACGTATTGGTGAAAGTCTTCGATCTACGTGCTGGTTTCGGATTTGACTTGACATACGCCTATGAACGTTGGAGCATGCTCACGCTGTAGCACTCGATATTTAAGATATTATGGATCACTAAGGGAATAAATGGGGATATGGGTCACGAGCTTGTCTACTGAAGCTATAGCGCAATAAACGTTCTTTTTTTACGATCGTTCCCTCTTCCTCATTTTTCGTACCTCATTATTTTCCTCATATTCATCAAGACGCGAGGTCTTTTAACCAATATTACAGCACCACGACAATGTGACTGCAAGAGAATGTTAAACGCATTTGATATCTTAGAATTTAGAACGGTTGAGGGTGTTTTATATGATTACTTAGCCTGTAAGTAACCTACTTTTTTGATCTGCGAATATCTTTTGGTTTCCTGCTTTATCCAATTTTTAATCCAATTTCAATCTTTTTAGCGGAATATTATCGTGGCCTTTTTTGATCTTCGTATATTTTTGTTTTTCTTGTTATCCTTCTATGTTTCCATCGATTTAGTCGGATTATTTATACCACAAACTCAGAATAAATTTATCAACAAAAACATCCGAGCGATTGAAAAAATTTAAGATGGAATTTTTCTGCACACGAAACCGATCCTAGACAAATACAACTGTTAGAAACATAGAACATGGACAGAGATTCGTTTTGATAGATTGTGGCTCCCTAACTCCAAACAAGTTAAAAATTATGCCCGTTTGAAGAAACGGAAGAAACAACGGACCCTCGCCGATCCGATTTGACGGTATTGGCGAAAGTCTTCGATCTCCGCGAAATGCTCGAGCATGCTCACGCTGTAGCACTCGATATTTAAGATATTATGGATCACTAAGGGAATAAATAGGGATAAGGGTCAAGAGCTTGTCTACTAAGGTCTTTTTACCAATATTACAACACCATGACAAAGTGATTACAATTAGAATGTTAAACGCATTCGATATCTTATAATTTCGAACGGCTGAGGGTGTTTTATATGATTATTAGCCTGCAAGTTACCTATTTTTTCGATCAACGAATATCTTTCGGTTTCCTGTTTTATCCAATTTTCAATCCAATTTCAATATTTTTAGTGGAATATTAAAGTGGCCTTTTTTGATCTTAGTATATTTTTGTTTTTTCATTCTTTTAGGTTTACATCGATTTAGTCCTACTATTTATACCACAAACTCCGTGGAATAAATTCATGAACAAAAACATCTGAGCTATAGAAAAAACTTATGATGGAAATTTCTGCACACAAAACCGATTCATGACAATTCCAACCGTTAGAAACATAGAACATGGAAAGAGCTTCGTTTTGATAGGTTGGGGCTCTCGTAACTCCAAACGAGCCAAAAGTTATGGCCGTTTGAAGAAACAGAAGAAAGTGACGGACCGCTCGCCGATCCGATTCGACGGTATTGGCGAAAGTCTTTGATCACTGCGAAACGCTCGAGCATGCTTGTACTGTAGCACTCGATATTTAAGATATTATGGATTAGTAAGGGAATAAATGGGGGTATGGGTCAAAAGCTTGTCTACTGAAGCTATATCGCAATAAACGTTCTTTTTTTACGATCGTTCCATCTTTCTTGTTTTTCGTACATCACTGTTTTACTCATATTCATCAACACATGCGGTCTTTTTACCAAAATTACAACATTACGACAAAGTGACTTCAAGGAGAATGTTAAACGCATTTCATATCTTAGAATTTCAAACGGCTGAGAGTGTTTTATATGATTACTTAGCCTGTAAGTAGCCTACTTTTTCGATCTGCGAATATCTTTCGTTTTTCTGTTTTATTCAATTTTTAATCTAATTTCAACCTTTTTAATGGAATATTATCGTGGTCTTTTTTGATCTTCGTATATTTTTGTTTTTCATTCTTTTAAGTTTACATCGACTTAGTTCGATTCTTTATACTACAAACTCCGCGGAATAAATTTATGAATGAAAACATTTGAGCTGTAGAAAAACCTTAAGATGGAATTTTTCTGCACATAAAACCGATCCATGACAGTTCCAACCGTTAGAAACGTAGAACATGGAAAGTGCTTCGTTTTGATAGATTGTGGCTCCTGTAATTCCAAAACGAGTCAAAAGTTATGGTCGTTTGAAGAAACGGAAGAAAGCGACGGTCCGCTCCCCGATCCGATTCCAAGGTATTAGCAAAAGTCCTCGATCTCCGCAAAACGCTTGAGCATGCTCGCACTGCGGCACTCGATATTTAGGATATTATGGATCACTAAGGGAATAAATGGGGATATGGTTCAAAAGCTTGTCTACTGAAGCTATAGCACAATAAACTTTCTTATCTTACGATCATTCCGTTTCCTCGTTTTCCGTACCTCATTGTTTTGCTCATATTCTTCAACACGCAAGATCTTTTAAGCCATATTACAACACCAGGACAAAGTGACTACAAGAAGAATGTTAAATGCATTTGATATCTTAGAATTTCGAACATTTGAGAGTTTTTTATATGATTACTTAGCCTTTAAGTAGCCTACTTTTTTAATTTACGAATATCTTACGGTTTCCTCTATTTTTAATCCAATTTCAATCTTTTTATTGGAATATTATCATGGCCTTTTTTGATCATCATATATTCCTATTTTTCTTGTCACCTTCTAGGTTTTCATTGATTTAGTCGGATAACTTATACCACAAACTCGACGGAACAAATTTATCAACGAAAACATCCAAGCGATAGAAAAAACTTAAGAAGGAATTTTTCTGCAGACGAAACCGATCCATGATAATTCCAACCATTAGAAACGTATAACACGGAAAGAGCTTTGTTTTGATAGGTTTTGGCTCCTGTAACTCCAAACGAGTCAAAAGTTATGCTCGTTTGAAGAAACGAAAGAAAGCGACGGGTCGCTCGCCGATCCGATTCGATGGCATTGGCAAAAGTCTACGGTCTCCATGAAACGCTCGAGCATGCTCACACTGTAGCACTCGATATTTAAGATATTATGGATCACTGAGGGAATAAATGGAGATGAGTCAAAAGCTTCTCTACTGAAGCTATAGCGCAATAAACGTTCATTTTTTACGATCGTTCCGTCTTTCTCGTTTTCCGTACCTCATTGTTTTGCTCATATTCATCAACACGTGTGGTCTTTTTACCAAAATTACAACACTACGACAAAGTGACTTCAAGGAGAACGTTGAAGCATTTGATATCTTTGAATTTCGAACGGCTAATGGTATTTTATATGATTACTTAGCCTGTAAGTAACCAAATTTTTTGATCTTCGAACATCTTTCGGTTTCCTATTTTATCCAACTTTTAATCCAATTTCAACCTTTTTAACGAAACATTATCATGACCTTTTTTGATCTTAGTATATTTCTATTTTTTTCATTCTTCTAGGTTTACATCGATTTAGTTCGATTTTTTATACCACAAACTCTGCGGAATAAATTTATGAACGACAACTTCCGAGGTGTAGAAAAAACTTAAGATGGAATTTCTACACATGAAACCGATCAATGACAATTCCAACCATTAGAAACGCAGCTTCATTTTGATAGATTGTGGTTCCCGTAACACCAAACGAGTCAAAAGTTATGGCCGTTTGATGAAACAAAAGAAAGCAACGGACCGCTCGCCGATCCGATTCAACGGTATTGGCGAAAGTCTTCGATCTCCGCGGAATGCACGAGCATGCTCACACTGAAGCACTCGATATTTAAGATATTATGGATCACTAAGGGAATAAATGGGGATATGGGTCAAAAGCTTGTCTACTGAAGCTATAGCACAATAAACGTTCTTTTTTTATGATCTTTCCACCTTCCTCGTTTCCTGTACCTGATTGTTCTGCTCATATTCATCAACATGCGAGGTTTTTAACCAATATTACAACACCATGACAAAGCAACTACAAGGAAAATGTTAGATGCATTTGATATCTTAGAATTTTAAATGGCTGAGTGTGTTTTATATGATTACTTAGCCTATAAGTATCCTACTTTTTCCATCTGCGAATATCTTACGGTTTCATGTACTTTTAATCCAATTTAAATCTTTTTAGTTGAATATTATCATGGAATTTTTTTATCTTTGTTTATTCTTGTTTTTGTTGTCATCCTTCTAGGTTTTCATCGATTTAGTCGGATTATTTATAACACAAACTCCACGGAATAAATTTATCAACGAAAACATCCGAGCGATAGAAAAAATTTAAGATGGAATTTTTCTGCACACGAAACCGATCCATGATAATTCCAACCATTAGAAACGTAGAACAAGGAAAGAGCTTCGTTTTGATATATTGTGGCTCCAGTAACTCCAAACGCGTCAAAAGTTATTCCCGTTTGAAGAAACGGAAGAAAGCGGCGAACGGCTCGTCGATCTGATTCGACGGTATTGGCGAAAGTTTTCGATCTCCGCGAAACGCTTGAGCATGCTCACACTATAGCACTCGGTAATTAAGATATTATGGATCACTAAGGGAATTAATGGAGATATGGGTCAAGAGCTTTTCTACTACAGCTATAGCACAATAAATGTTCTATTTTTACAATCGTTCTGTATTCCTCGTTTCCCGTACCTCATTGTTTTGCTCATATTCATCAACACGCGAGGTCTTTTAACCAACATTACAACACCATGACAAAGTGACTACAAGGAGAATGTTAAACGTATTTGATATCATAGAATTTCGAATGGTTACATAGCCTGTAAGTAACCTACTCTTTCGATCTGCGAATATCTTTCGGTTTCCTATTTTATCCAATTTTTAATTCAATTTCAATCTTTTTAGCAGAATATTATCGTGGCCTTTTTTGAACTTTGTATATTTTTTTTTTCATTCTTCTAGGTTTACATCGATTTAGTCCGATTATTTATTACACAAACTCCGTGGAATACATTTATGAACGAAAACATCTGAGCTGTAGAAAAAACTTAAGATAGATTATTTCTACACACGAAACCGATCCACGATAATTCCAACCATTAGAAACGTAGAACATGGAAAGAGCTTTGTTTGATGGGTTGTGGCTCCCGTAACTCCAAACGAGTCTAAAGTTATGTCGTTTGAAAAATTGGAAGAAAGCGACGGACCGCTCGCTGATTCGATTCGACGGTATTGGCGAAAGACTTCGATCTCCGTGAAACGCTCGAGATTTCTCACACTGTAGCACTCAATATTTAAGATATTATGGATCACTGAGGGAATAAATGGGGATATGAGTCAAAAGCTTATCTATTGAAGATATAGCATAATAAACGTTCTTTTTTAACGATCGTTCCGTCTTTCTCGTTTTCTGTACCTCATTGTTTTGCTCATATTCATCAACACATGTGGTCTTCTTACCAAAGTTACAACACTGCAATAAATAGACTTCAAGGAGAATGTTACACATATTTGGTATCTTAGAATATTGAACGGTTGAGGGAATTTTATATGATTACTTAGCCTGTAAGTAACCTACTTTTCGATCCGTGAATATCTTTCGGTTTCCTTTTTTATCCAATTTTTAATCCAATTTCAATCTTTTTAGCGGAATATTATCGTGTCCTTTTTTATCTTACTATGTTTTTGTTTTTTACATTCTTCTAGGTTTACATCGGTTTAGTCCGATTATTTATACCACAAACTCCGCGGAATAAATTTATGAACGAAAACATTCGAGGTGTAGAAAAAACATAAGATGGAAATTTCTACACAGGAAACCATCCATGCAATTCCAACCGCTAGAAACGTAGAACATGGAAAGAGCTTCGTTTTGATAGATTGGGGCTCCCGTAACTCCAAACAAGTCAAAAGTTATGGCCATTTGAAGAAACGGAAGAAAGCGACAGACCGCTCGCCGATCCGATTCGACGGTACTGGCAAAAGTCTTCGATCTCCACGAAAAGCTCGAGCATGCTCACACTGTAACACTCGATGTTTAAGATATTATGGATCACTAAAGGAATAAATGGGGATATGGGTCAAAAGCTTGTCTACTGAAGTTATAGCACAATAAACGTTCTTTTTTTACGATCTTTCCTTCTTTCTCGTTTTCCATACCTCGTTGTTTTGCTCATATTCATCAACACGTGGGGTCTTTTAACCAATATTATAACACCATGAAAAAGTGACTACAAGGAGAATGTTAAACGCATTTTTTTTTTGAAAACGGGTTCAAACTTTTCTATTACGAACTGTATACATCAAAATACAAATGCCATAAGGCAATGTCACAATGTACATAGCGAAAAAAATAACTAAACAGGCCTTAGTATAATTAAACGGTACAAGGCCGAACGAAACTATATCAGAGCCCATGCGTGGAAGTTTCTCGAATGCTCACAAGTAAATAAGGCATGTTTTACTTCTAACTCCTTCATTAAACCAACTCCGAAATAATTCCCATTAATGGCGGCAAGAAGAGAATGGTAACATTCTCTTCAATCTAATCTGCCGCTGTAGTTAAAGTTTTACTCAACTACTTCAATTATCTCGACGAGGCACCATACTGACCAGATCTTGCAGCTATGAAAGAAGACAAGTTAACAAATCTAGCAGCTATGAAGCTCTTTATCTTGTATGTCCCAGATCTGAAGAAGATAAGTGATTTAAACCCCAAAGGTGAATTCTTTAAGCTTTATATGAAATACAACCAGATCTGAGTTACTTTATGTCTTTTAACAGCAGTCTCGGCAGCATTTAGGAGAACCATATTCATTTATAACCTTTTCGAGTAAATCAAGCCCAGATCTATATTAGATAAGATATTTGACTCTTTTTTGTTTTGGGAGGAGTGTAGGGGCCCGATTGGGTACCCATACAGTTCCTATCTTTCATCTCATGTCTAATATCTTGGTCTGATTTGATTTATAGGCTCGAAGGCAGGTACTTATGTGCTACAACCTGCATAGATGAGGCCAGATGACTGATTCTTCTCCAACTGAACAACCAGATAAGTCACTGTAATACTGAACTGAGAACAATATATTTGATTGTGTGGACTAATCATGTTTTTTGAATGTCGGTCAATCCAGGAAAGCAGAGGGTGTCATCAGAATTCAAAGCTGCCCAAGGAAAGATATTCTGCAACTTAACAAACTACATCAAAATGTATTATTAAATGTTTATTAAAATGTAAATTAAAAGAGAGGAGGTGAGGTCAATGTAAATAATACAGGTAGATGTTGAGCTAAATCAGGGTTCAAAGATTGAAGAATGAGAGCAGGAACGCGACATATGATAATGTAGAGAGTACCCCAATTCAGCGTTGGGAGGTATATCCCCATTTCATAATTATTTTCTCATCCATGCCAGTGATGTTTTTAAAATGTTTGGATTTTGACATTCTGATGCTCATGGTTTGATGAATTCTGTTACATATCTGTGTACTGTCTGAGAACCTATTTTGAAATATTCTATCGTTTCTTTCTTTCCATATATGCCAAACACCAATAGATAAAGATAGTTGAAACAAGTCTGAACTGAGATTATTTTTTTTGAAATAGAAATGATTTTCTGCAAATCTTCCTTTAAAGAGAAGGACAACACATTTTTTGGTGAATTGAAAAAAAAATTACAACTCCAGTACCAAATTTTTTCCGTATAATCACATTGAAAAAATAGATGATCTATATTTTCAATGTGATTATTACAGAAAGCACAATAGGGATCCACAACTATCTACTTCTGAAGCAATCTATCTTTTGTCAATAGATAGTCGTTAATGGCTTTGTAAAGGCACATTGCCATTTTTGGAACGTGGATCTTGTTCCATACCAAATTCGACCAATATTTGTTTTCAACTGGTACGAATCGTGTTCCAAACATTTTTGAACTGGTATGTTCCATTCTTCGTACACTTCCAAGACCAAAAATCCCTTTCCATATCCTTGTGAATTATAACGCCTTCTATCTCTGCATGGATTTGAAATAAGAAGCTACAAGAGTCCCACCTCCATTCTCCTTTTTGAATAATTTTACTTAGAAGAAGATTATCTGTGTCAGTTCTGAATGCAGTGTCTCTACCTATACGTTCCATTATAGAACTACCATGCAACCATGGATCGTACCATAAAGAAGTAGTTTTACCTTCAGCTATATTGAGCGAAAGACATTTCAGGGCGACATGTCTATTTTTTAAGATAAATTTCCACACTCCCGAATCGTCCGAGCGTTAATTAATTTCCCAAAAGCTTTTATGCCCAATGTATTTACAACGCATAAGTTCCGCCCAAATTCCTTTTGCATTTATAATTTTCCAAATCAATTTAATGCATAACGCCCGATTCATCTCTTCTAAGTCTCTCAGACCCATTCCACCTTCTTCTTTTTGTCTGCACAATATTTCCCAAGGAATTTTACTGCTACGACTTTTCCAAAGAAAGTTAAGGATTAAATGTTTAATTTTTTGGATTGTAGAGATTGGGAGACAAAACATTGCATCCAGAATTGTATTATTGGGTAAATGGTAGATTTAATAAGTTCGAGTCTCCCAACTAGACTCAGCATCTTATTTTCCCATCCTCCAATTCTTAACTTGATTTTTTCTATCAATAGCGCACAATCCTTATCCCTCAAATTCACACTAGACAATGGTATTCCCAGATATCTTATAGGCAAATCCGACTGCTGAATATTAAGGATATTGCTAATCTCCGAGCACGTATCAACCCCTTTCCCAAAGAAAACATTAGATTTTTCACAACTCAGTTCCAGGCCTGACACTCTTCCCATAGTTTGAAAAACATCACTAATGGCCTTTGCTGATTGTGCATTGGCTTTAGTAAAGATTATAATATCGTCTGCGTAAATGATGTGTGTCAACTTGTTATCAAATTCTGTTATTGGGGAGATTTGACCTTCTCTTACTTTCTCATCCATTAATAGCGTAAAATATTCCATGACCAATGTAAATAGAATGGGAGAAATTGGGTCGCCTTGTCTAAGGCCATTTGAACTCTTGAATATCCGTGTGATTCCCCATTAACTATGAGTGAGAACATAGGAGCCGATATGATGTTGTTAATAACATTCACCCATTTTCCTGGGAAACCCAGGCTAATTAATATGTGTATAACAAAAGCTCGATTAATCGAATCATATGCTTTCTTTAAATCAACTTTGATGCACATATATTTATTATCCTTTCTGCCAAGGCCTCTAATAATTTCATGTGCGAACAGAATTCCATCCCCTATTGATCTTCCTTTTATAAATGTCGTCTGATTCGGGGATATCAACTTATTCAGAAAAGGGACCAGTCTACTACAAAGTATTTTGGTGAAAATCTTATAAACAGTATTACAACAAGCGATGGGTCTAAAATCTTGAATACAAGTTGAATGGACTTTTTTAGGAATCAAATGTAAGAAAGTATGATTCCATTCTTTGATTATTAAACCCTTTAGGAAAACATCATTCAATGCTTTGAAAATAATGTCTTTCGAGAGATGCCAGTGTATTTTGAAAAACATAGCGTTAAAACCATCTGGACCTGGAGAAGACGTATCTTTAATGTCCCATAATGCAAGTTTAATTTAGAAATACCGTCGTTCAAGAAGTTAGCACCATATTCAGTGATAATCGTTTTACAAACAACTTCTGGGAATTTATTTTCTAGCGGACGGTTAAAAATGCGTTTGTAGAAGTTGATAGCCGAGTCGACAAATTTGTCGTCTGTCTCTACTTTGCCATCTACTTCAATGTTAGTCAAGCAATTTTTGCCTCTTCTGCTAGACATTTTAGCATAAAAGAAAGAAGAAGCCTTATCTCCCATCCTCAACCAATCTCATTTGGCCTTTTGCTTGGTATCCAGATACTCCTTTTTGAGTGCCATATCCAGTTTAATTTTGGCATCATGGAATTCTAGGACTAAATTTTGATCATTTGATGTTTCCAAAAGTTTTTGGAGTCTAGAGCAGGTCTCTCTTTGAACTTGAACCTCCTGTTTGGTATTCCTTATATTAGCGCTCCAAATCTTTAGCTCTTTCTTAATATTCTTGAGTATATATAAGAGTTGAAATAACGGTCTGTCTTCGTGATTAGAAGTCCACTTTCTCTCAATGAGAGGGAAGTATTGATCACATAGAGACCAGTGATTCATAAACCTAAAAGGTCTATTCTTGTCTCTAGGTTTGGAAAAAAGAGAGACAATGATTGCATTATGGTCGCTCACCGAGGGAGGTAAATAGAAGGCCGTTAAGTCTGGAAATAAGTTAATCCATTCTAAATTAGCAAAGACCCTATCTATTTTTGAAAATATGTTTCGACTTGGGCCAGACCACCAAGAAAATTCAAAGCCTTTAATGTCAATTTCTTTAAGTCCTGTATAATTAGACAAATCATCTAATTCAAACAGTTTTTCAAATGGCACTGGGTTACCTCCCTTTCTTTCAGAAGTACTACGAATACAATTAAAATCTCCAAGGACTAACCACGGTCTAAAAATATTAATAGCATCTTCTCGCAAATTCTCCCATAACTTCGTCCTCAGATTAGTAAAATTCTGAGCGTAGATAAAGGATAAATTACATTTAAATTTCAAATTGTTAACCAACTCAAGAGTGATATGTTGGTCGCTCATACTAATGAAGTTAAAATCCCAATAACTTCTGTCGATAAGGATGATAATTCTACATTTATAATAACAGGAGACATTGCTTATAATTTTCCACCCGTTATCTATAAGTCTTTCTAGGTTCAAGATGTCTGATAACAACATCTTATTTTCTAAAATACCAAAGCAACTTATTTTATACTTGTCAATAATATTTCTCACTTCTTTCATTCTGTTGGGGTTATGAAACCCCCTCACATTCCAACAAGCAATCGTCATTATACTTTGTTGTTCCGAGTCCTCTGTGACCTTCTACTAGAGGACTCCTCTATATCTTCTTCAGTAATGCCTAGCATCTGAACCCACTTGGGGTTTTTATAAACAAGTTTATCCTTAATCGCGTTCTCATATTCTTTGTCCTGAGGCTTAGGGATATCATGTTCCCCTTGAGGAAACTCTATATTATCATAAATATATTGTTCCTTTTCCAGTTCTTTCGATCCTGAATCCTGGTCGAGCTCTTTCTGTACCTGCATATAATTACATTGTTCAGTACCTCTCATATAATTAACATTATTAATAAGACAATTTTCAATACAAATATCTGTAGGAAGTAAATTTGTAGAAAGTGTATTATTATTCGATATAGGCGAAGGAGGATTAAAAATAATAATTTGATTTGGGGGAGATTTTGGAAGAGGAAAAAACCCTTTATATTTATATTATGACAAGCACCATTGTCCAAATGGTTAACTGATTCGGCTTTGGTGCAAGAGGTCACAAGTTCGAAACTTGCTTTCAAACGTTTATTGACATGGGATATGTTAAACGCATTTGATATCTTAGAATTTCCAACGGCCGAGGGTGTTTTATATGATTACTTAGCTTTTAAGTATCCTACTTTTTCAATCTGCGAATATCTTATGGTTTTCTGTATTTTAATCCAATTTCAATTTTTTTAGCGAAATATTATCGTGACTGTAACGACCTGGTATTTTCAGCCATCCGCATCCACACATGCCGGACGTGAATTTATCAAAATATCATATTGTTAAGTTAAAATTTGGCAAAACTCAGTATATGCAGTAAATAAATCAATCACAGGATAACAGACATAGAGTAATATAATAATAACGCAGCGGATTGGATAAATAGTAGTTCATGAAGCTACTATATAAACAACAGGGTTAGAAATAAAATACAACAGAATATCTCAATTGCAGACTGATGACATCTCTGAACCAATCAACTAGAAAAGCTGAATCGATTGTTGGATCTCCAAGCGAAGATCCAAACTCCAAAGGTGAGTCTCAAATGTTGTATTACTCAGTCTGACCTGAGCGTAAAGCAAAACACTCGAGTCATGATTAACATTCTTATATCAATAAATCCAACTCAAGTGAAATATCAACTGAAATACAAGTAACTTAAAGGATGTTTGGGATAACCATCCTCTAAGGATCCGTGGAACTATCTGCAATGTAGAATTATACACTGTTAACAACAAAACATCATTATAACACCATGGCCATTTCAAGTTAATTTATAATTCTAAACCAAAATATCATTTCCATTTCAAAATATATCTATTTCCAAAATAGAGTATATATATGAAAATAATTTATAAAGTAAAGTATTTAAATTTCCTCAAGTCACACAAATAGATTCAAATCAACTCAAGTTCCAAAGTCAAATTTATTCAAAGCTCAATTCATAAATTCAATTCAGTTCTCAATAAACCATTTAAATTTTCAATATGTTCAAAGCTTTAAATATATTCCATGACGTCAAAACTAATTTCGATCATTTCATATATATCAAAATTTTATTCCATTATTATTTAGTTTTGAAAAATCATTTAAATAAATCCAATAACATTTAAATAACCTTAAATTTCATTAACCTAAATATTTCCGTTAATTTATTTAAACTTGGAATATCCATTTAACCATTTTAAATCAAAATCAAGTTAGAAATTCATATCTTAGAAATTCAAATTCAATAGTTTCAAATCGATTTAATTAAATAAATTTCTCATTTAAATAATATATTTTCAATCAATTCAACTTTATCTTCCTTAACTTATAAAAATCATTGAAAAATCTATTTAACAATATAATACTTAGTATATTATATATTAATTAAATCAAACTTTTACTAAATTAAAGTTTATTGTTAGATCTACTTTACATTAAAATATATTTATATATAAAAAAAATTCAACATTAAATAAAATCATATATATTTCGTTTCAATCCATTGAAATCATTTCAATATTTATATATATATATATATATATATATAGACTAACGGTGTTTGTATATAACTTTCCATCTCATGGTCAAGTGATACGGATATTTATCATTTCAATCCGTAATTTAAATATATACTGGTAGATATAATTTCAACCCGTAATCCCAAATTTAAATCAAATGAGAATCGCTTGGGTTTATTATTTCAACCCATAACGGTTTTCTACTATTCTACAGATCGTACGGGTATGTATCGTTTCAACCCATAGGGAATTCTATACTAACATGGAACTTGCAGAGCGACAACAGATATGATAAAAACAAAAACATGCATATACCATCAATAACAATGTAATATAAACAACATGATATGGTGTCATATCCCACTGGTGAATAATTTCATATAAATGCATATCATATGTCATATATAGCAATTTAAATAATTAACAACAACATATTTCAATTGTCGTTTAAATTGAAATTAAATTTAATAAATATAGGAACTTTAATCGTGAGTGATTGCTCACCTTTCGAGGCTAGAGATGGACAAAAATAAGATGAGTTACAAATCCAAGCATGAATTTCGAAACAAAGCACGATGGACATGAGTTCAACGATCAAAGCTGATAATAAGGAATAGACGAAATCAAATCAGAATTGGATCGATGAAGATAAATGATGTAAGTGAACTTATATATATATATATGTATATCATATTCTACATTCAAACACTATTTAAAAAATATATATTATATTTAAAACAAATTAAGACCTATAGTTAACAAACATATTATAAATGAATGTACACACTTGAAATTACAACAAAAACATTTTATAGCTATATGTCAAATTTCAAATGTGAACATAACCATACATATATTATGTAGATCTATAAATCATATAAAATCAGTATTACTGCAGAAAACTTTTGGATGTATGCTACTACCCAAATATATGTATGAAACTTCTTTATAATATACAAGCCGATTTATATATTAAACCCATATATGTATGTTGAACCAATATTAGTAACTTCCTTTAATATCTACACAACATTTTATATACAAACCTATATAACTCTACATATATATATGAACAGGTCTTATCGTTACTTAAATATATAAATATGCATTTCAAAATTGCTTGGGCGACTGCATATGTCTCGACTAACATGTATACTATGGACTAACAGTATAAATATATACTAGTATATAAACCTATATGCATAATATACTTTAAAACAATATTTAAATGAGAAAATTATGATACCAGACACATGCATGCTACTGCATATGCAAATGATTATGCAGACAAATATAAATATATTACTTCAAACACTTCCAAAATATAAACTTTTATATACACTATATATCTCTCACAAAACATACTGTGATATAAACTTTTATATATTATAACTATGCAGACTATATATATACAAATGCCTAGATTAACAAATGAAAAGATATAAACCCATAAAAGTTCGTATATATAAATATTTATGTACCAATACAGCAGATCTATATATCTATTTATATACACATATTCAATATATTACATATAAAATCTTAAAGCCACCCTAATATATTGCTGAAACAGATAAATAAACCAATACAACCTATTCACTTATATATTAATATAATCGTATTTTTAAAAATCAATATTTGGAACATATATAGATATATATTATAACTCAAGTTATATACATCTAAACTCATGTTTGAAATAATATATATACTGGCCAAACTTATTATATAATATATATATATATATACAAAGTAAATTTATGCAATGGAGAGGTTTGAGAGATGAAGAATGAAGGAAAGAAAGGGGCGGACCTACTTGGAGGGTAGAACACGGCAAGGGGTTGGCTTACGTCGACGATGAGGTGGCTGAGGCGGGCGAGGGGGGAGGTGATGGCTTAGAGATAGGTCGGGTTTAAGTGGAGGGAAGATCGCATGAGTAGATGGTTAGTGAAGAGAGGCTTTGCTGGAGGGTGTGTTGTGAGCTCGGGAAGATTTTGGCGACAGAGGCTGAGTAAGGTGGCACGGCGTGCGAAGAGCGGAGGTGGAGGGAAAAATGAAGGTGGTCGGGACAAGAAAAAAGGCAAGGAGGAAGAAGAACAAAAAAAAAGAAATTTATATAAATAGTGGCTGGTTATACTTTTAACGCTTGAAAGCAAAGGAAGAGGCTCGGAGAAAACGAACCAGAAATGAGTGGGCAACCAATAAAATAATAATAATGGTAACAGTCCAATTCCGTTGATTTCAGCTGAAAAGCTATTTAATGATATTGATTATTTGCTTGAGCTTCACGGTAAAGATTTGAAAAGGATTGGGAAGTTAAAAGTCACAATTTCGGTACCGGTATGACGCACAGTTTTATTATTTCCGTCGCGCACTGGATCTCAAATCACAGAATTGAATATACCGCAGAGATAAGCACGACGAGATGATCAAAACGGTATATAGATATCAATGATAGGATCATCCGATCAAAAGTCGATATTCAGTACCAAAAATGCTGCTATTTGGTCAGAAATAAGATAAATGGAGCAATAGAAGTCAAAATTGGAAAAACGAAAGATGACATCTCACTCAAAAGAGGATTTAGAAATTTTCTATAGAAAAATATTCAGGTCTGGAAATTAATTTATTATCATCAATTATTAACTGATTTGAATCGAAATAGAATTTACACAATAAAATAAACTTCCATATAATCTGATGAAAATTTATCATTTGCTATGTCTAAATAGACGTATTACAAGTATTAAATTTTCAATTCAAAATAATGCTATTTAAAATTTCATAAAATTCAGTTAATTACGTTATAAAAATTATTAAAATTTATGGGTCATTAAACTCTCCCCCATTCAAAACTTTTCATCCCGGAAAAGGAAGTAGGAGAATAGAAACAACCAGCAAGAAAATAGATTGAAAGACAAGATAAACAATTAATTTTAATACTATATAAATTTTACTTGAAGTATTCGTTTGAAAACTTCATTTGCAATTCAATTATCTTTAATACTATAAAACTTTTCAAAACCCATTTGTAAAATTTCTTGCTTCCTTTATAAATACCATTTATATTTTTAAATAACACCTTGTAAATATATGAAAACTATTTGAAAACAATTATTTACATCATTGCTTATATTTACAAAGAAGCTATTGAAAACATTAAATCCATAATTCATAAATTTATTAATTTATCTAAGATACTTTTCAACATTATTACTAAATCAATAATCATTTTCTCCAAATATATTTTATTTAATTAATAAATTCCAAAATATTAATAATTTTCTATTAAACCGTGTAGTAAATAAATAAACAATATTTTAAAAGGACATATTCAAAAAGGAAAGAAGGTAGATTCGGAAAACAGAATAAAGGTGAATAAATAAAGCAGAGCAGATAAGGTAGGTTCAAAGGAATAGTACCAGGAATGAATAATTAATTCAAACCATAAGAATTTCAATTTCAAATATTAATACAAAATTTCTTTCTTCGTTGGAAATACCTTTATAGTAAAATAATTTTATAATTCGATGTTTCAACAAGTTTATTCTCGTTCTTGCAGACTCTGGCTGTGCGTTGATCAGGCGTAAAGCTAGAATTCATTAAGTTCTTAGTAAACCTGTTTTAACACCCAGTGAAAATACTTGAAAAACCTTCAAAACCGATATGGAAAGTACAATCCAAACAAATCAACCGGATCATGGATCGCAGATACACAATGGTTACGTCTGGATCCGCTAGGAAACATTCATGCCTTTAAGCAATCACTGCCTTGCGAATTTCGCCATGATAACCAAAACTGTGGACCGCAAGATACACAAAAATGGTTATGCCTGGATCTCCCTGGAAACATCCGTACCCTTTAAGCAATCTCTGCCTTGCGGATTACGCCACCACAACAAAACTGTAGACGCAGGATATACAATGGTTATGCTTGGATCCCCCCGGAAACATCCGTACCCTTTAAGCAATCTCTGCCTTGTGGATTACGCTGCCCAAAAAACGACCATGGGTTACGCCATGGTAGGACACTTGAGTATCACATCTGGAAAACCAAATCAGAAAGAATAATGTCGATAGAATGAATCCACAATGTGGCCACAAAGCGGATATCAAGCAGAAGGAACTTCCATATCTTTACTTCGAAAATATGTATCATATAGTACCTTTTCAAATCACTTTCAAATATCATACTTATATAAAGTCCATTTTCAAATCGAATATTTTCCAAAATCAATAGTAATCACACTTATGTAGACTTCGATTATATAAGATTTCGCTTTTCAAATTGAGTACCTTTCCAATCAATAGTTTTCACATCAATTTCACACTTATACAAATCAATTTTGTATACATTCGATAACTCCCAAATCAAGTATTTAATAAAACAAGGTTCTCAATTTCAATTCGTTTCAATATCAATTCAGTTTCAAAGACATATACTATTTCACCAAATTATTTCTTCCAAATTTAATACCTTCAGTTTCAAAGTTTCCTAAATAATAGGTTTTGAAAATAATTCCTAGTTTCCAAATCAACCTAATTTACGTCAAAAAATTCATTTTCAAAATCATCATATAAATACTAGGTTTTAAATTCCAATCTATTTTCGAACCACATATTTTTCTCAAAATTAATTATACCCAACAATGATTACTAAGTTTAAAATCATACCCTAAAAAACCTTTAAAATTTTATTTCTATTAGAAAGATCCAATATATCTTTTGAAAATTATCATTCTACATATACATCTATATGGTTTTACAAAAGATGTCACTAAGGTAAAACATTTAAAACTAAATTTTATTCAAAACATTTCAAAACTGCATTTCATATTAGTATAATATAAAATATTATTATTCTTTTACTTAACAAAATAGTTTCAAACTTATTTAAATCATATCACTTCATACTTTAAACATACAAAACTAAACTTATATACTTTATCAAATATTTATACCCTTTTGAAATTACTTAGCTTTGAAAAAAATTTAAACCTCGATTTGGAAGTGTTCGAACATTCAAAATAGTCGGAGAAATCAAATTTTAAATCCAAGAGTTGGAAATCAACAACAAATCAGTAAATCAATTTTCAATAGATAGGGTTATGCCAAATCAAATTCGAAACTCGAGGATAAAACACCGGGCTCACTTCAAATCATTTCAAATATATATACATATATCTTTCGAATATCAAATCATACTTTGCATTTTGAAATCAAAAATTGGTTTCACAAAATCACTCGCATAGCAAAGCTACCAAAGTGGCCTCTCCCCCACTCTGAAACTCGAAAATCAATGTCGATGATGCGTGCACTCATCATCGAAATTATTTTCCAGCGACATAAGTGAGTTCTGGACTTCTATTTTCTTGAAAACTTTTTTGAAATTTCTTCGAAATCATTGTAATTCATTTGAATTCATTTGAAACATTTCTTATTCGAAAAATACTTTTAAATCGTATTATTATATATTTTTCAAAATATTAAAACCAATTTCAAAACACCGGAATTCAACTCCTCGAATTTCCAATTTAAAATCCTTTAGTTATAAATCATTTTTAGATAAATCAAATTTCTCATATAATCTTAAAAATTTCAAATCCTTTCGAGCTTCAATTCTCGTTTTTAAAAGGTATATAATCCTTATCGAAAACATTTTCTCTTTTATATATAGAATATAATCATACTTATCAAAATAATAATTTTGGTTTATAAAATAATTTATAAAATACAAACAAACCCGATTTTTCAAAGGATGATTCAGGAATGGATTTCAAAACAAAGATAGAGATTCAAATTAGAGGAACTCTAATCAAATAGAATTTTGATTCGAAGGTAGGCTCAAACGAAGATGAGATAATTAAATATCAAAATAGGAGATGGATATACTTACATAAATCGTGGGCGACCTTAACCGGTCAACCGTGACTTCAAAATAAGATTGGTGTTGAATTCTGAGGCAAATCGACATTCGATTGCCAGAGATAGAATTCGGCATAACAAGAGATTGCAGCATCTAAACTGAGGGATATATAAATCTCTGGTGAATCAATGCCAATTGTAAAGGAGCTTCACCCCTTTACAAATCATTCAAAGATTGGTGGGATCGCCTATTCTAATAGAGATCATTCGAAGTGGACTTATGGGATACTCCACGATCAAGAACCACGAATAGGGAGAGAAAATAATGGATTTTCGAATCGAAGGGAATGTTCCAAAGTCCCAAGGAAAACCAAAATCACAGAGGAAGAAATTCAAGCTCGAACGAAAGTGATTCTGCAAATAAATTTACTATATATGCTAAGTTTGCCTAAAGCCAAAGCTCTGATACCAACTGTAACGACTTGGTATTTTCAACCATTCGCATCCACACATGTCGTACTTGAATTTCTCAAAATATCAGATTGTTGATTTAAAATTTAACAAAACTTGGTATATGTAGTAAAGAAATCAATCATAGAATCATAGACACAGAGTAATAAATAATAACGCAGTGGAATTGATAAATAGTAGTTCATGAAGCTACTATATAAACAACAGGGTTTGAAATAAAATACAACAGAATATCTCAATTACAGACTGATGACATCTCTGAACCAATCAACCGGAAAAGCTAAAAGCTGAATCGATTGTTAGATCTCCAAGCGAAGCTCCAAACTCCAAAGGTGAATCTTAAATGCTGTATTACTCAGTTTGACCTGAGCGTAAAGCAAAACACAAAACACTCGAGTCAGGATTAACATTCTCATATCAATAAATCCAACTCAAGTGAAATATCAACTGAAATACAAGTAACTTAAATGATGTTTGGGATAACCATCCTCTAAGGATCTGTGGATCTATCTACAATGTAGAATTATACGCTGTTAACAACAAAACATCATTATAACACCATGATCATTCCAAGTTAATTTATACTTCTAAACCAAAATATCATTTCCATTTCAAAATATATCTATTTCCAGAATAGTGTATATATATATGTATGTATATATATATATGTGTGTGTGTGTGTGTGTGTGTATTAAAACAATTTATAAAGTAAAGTATTTAAATTTCCTTAAGTCTCACAAATAGATTCAAATCAACTCAAGTTCCTAAATAAAATTTCTTCAAAGCCCAATTCATAAATTCAATTCAGATCTCAATAAACCATTTAAATTTTCAACATGTTCAAAGCTTTAAATATATTCCATGACCTTAAAACTAATTTCGATCATTTCATATATATCAAAATTTTATTCCATTATTATTTAATTTTGAAAAATCATTTAAATAAATCCAATAATATTTAAATAACCTTAAATTTCATTAATCTAAATATTTCCGTTGATTTATTTAAACTTGGAATATCCATTTTACCCTTTTAAATCAAAATCAAGTTATAAATTCATATCTTAGAATTTCAAATTCAATAGTTTCAAATCGATTTAATTAAATAAAATTCTCATTTAAATAATACAATTTCAATCAATTCAACTTTATCTTCCTTAAATTATACAAATCATTGAAAAATCTATTTAATAATATAATACTTAGCAGCATATTATATATTAATTAAATCAAACTTTTACTAAATTAAAGTTTATTGTTAGATCTACTTTACATTAAAACATATATATATATATATATAATTTCAATATTAAATAAAATCATATATATTTCGTTTCAAACCATAAAATCATTTCAATATATATATACACACACACACACACACCAACGATGTCTGTATATAACTTTCCATCCCTGGTCAAGTGATACGGATATTTATCATTTCAATCCGTAATTTAAATATATACGGTAGATGTCATTTCAACCCACAATCCCAAATTTAAATCAAATGAAAATTGCTTTGGTTTATCATTTCAACCCATAACGATTTTCTCCTATTCTACAGATCGTTCGGGTATGTATCATTTCAACCCATAGGGAATTCTATACTAACAGGGAACTTGCAGAGCGATAACAAATATGATAATAACAATGATATGCATATATCATCAATAACAATGTAATATAAACAACAGGATATGGTGTCATATCCCACAGATGAATAATTTCATATAAATGCATATCATATATCATATATAACAATTTAAATAATTAACGGCAGCATATTTCAATTGTCGTTTCAATTGAAATCAAATTTAATAAATATAGGAACGTTAATCGTGAGCGATTGCTTACCTTTCGAGGCTAGAGATGGATGAGAATAAGATGAGTTACAAATCCAAGCACGAATTTCGAAACAAAGCACGATGGACATGATTTCGACGATCAAAGCTGAAAATAAGGAATATACGAAATCAAATCAGAATTGGATCGATGAAGATAAATGATGTAAGAAAACTTATATATATATATATATCATATTCTACATTCAAACACAATTTAAAATATATATATATATTATATTTAAAACAAATTAAGACCTATAGTTAACAAACATATTATAAATGTATGTACACACTTGAAATTACAACACAAACATTTTATACATATATATCAAATTTCAAATGTAAACATAACCATACATATATTATGCAGATCTATAAATCATATAAAAATCAGTATTACTGCAGAAAACTTTTGGATGTATGCAAAATATATGTATGCAACTTCTTTATAATATGCAGGTCGATTTATATATTAAACCCATATATATATATATATATATATATATATATATATATATATATATGTTGAACCAATATTAGTAACTTCCTATAATATCTACACAACATTTTATATACAAACCTATATAACTCTCTATATATATATATATATTTGTGTGTGTGTGTGTGTATGAACAGGTCTTATCGTTACTAAAATATATAAATATGCATTTCAAAATTGCTTGGGCAACTACATATGTCTCGGCTAACATGTATACTATGGACTAACAGTATAAATATATACTAGTATGTAAACCTATATTCCTATATGCATAATATACTTTAAAATAATATTTAAATGAGCAAATTATGATACCAGACACACGCATGCTACTGCATATGCAAATGATTATGCAGACAAATATAAATGTATTACTTTAAACACTTCCAAAATATAAACTTTTATATACATTATATATCTCTCACAAAACATGTTGTGATATAAACTTTTATATATTATAACTATGTAGACTACATACACATACACACACAAATGCTTAGATTAACAAATGAAAAGATATAAACCCATATAAGTTCGTATATATAAATTTTTATATACCAATACAGTAGATCTATATATCTATTTATATACATAGATTCAATGTATTACATATAAAATCTTAAAGCCACCCCAACATATTGCTGAAACAGTTAAATAAACTAATACAACCTATTCACTTATATATTTATGTAAACATGTTTTTAAAATCAATATTTGGAACATATATAGATATATATTATAACTCAAGTTATATACATCTGATATATACTACTAAACTCATGTTTGAAATAATATATATACTGACCAAACTTATTATATAATATATATGCAAAGTAAATTTATGCAATAGAGAGGTTTGCAAGATTAAGAATGAAGGAAAGAAAGAGGCGGACCTGCTTGAAGGGTAGAACACGACAAGGGGTTGGCTTACATCAGCGACCAGGTGGTTGAGGCGGGCGAAGGGGGAGGTGATGGCTCGAAGATAGGTCGGGTTCAAGTGGAGGGAAGATCGCGTGAGTAGATGGTCAGTGAAGAGAGGCTTTGCTGGAGGGTGTGTTATGAGGTCGGGAAGATTTTGGCGACAGAGGCCGACTAAGGTGGCATGGCGTGCGGCGAGCGGAGGTGGAGGGAAAAATGAAGGTGGTCGAGACAAGAAAAAAGGCAAGGAGGAAGAAGAACAGAAAATAAAATTATATAAATAGTGCCTGCATATACTTTTAACGCTAGAAAGCAAAGGAAGAGGCTCGGAGAAAACGAACCAGAAATGAATGGGCAACCAATAAAAACAAAATAATGGTAACGGTCCAATTCCCTTGATTTCAGCTGAAAAGCTATTTGATGCAATTGATTATTTGCTAGAACTTCACGGTAATGATTTGAAAAGGATTGGGAAGTTAAAAGTCAAAATTTCGGTACCGGTACGACGCACAGTTTTATTGTTTCTGTCGCATACCGGACCTCAAAACACAGAATTGAATATACCATAGAGATCAGCACAACGAGACAATCAAAACGGTATATAGATATTAGTGATAGGATCATCCAATCAAAAGTCGATATTCGGTACCAAAAATACTGCTATTTGGTCAGAAATAAGATAAACAGAGCAATAGAAGTCAAAATTGGAAAAACTAAAGATGACATCTCACTCAGAAGAGGATTTAGGAATTTTCTATAGGAAAATATTCAGGTTTGGAAATTAATTTATTATCATCAATTATTAGCTGATTTGAATCGAAATAGAATTTACAAAATAAAATAAACTTTCATATAATCTGATGAAAATTTATCATTTGCTTTGTCAAAATAGACGTATTACAAATATTAAATTTTCAATTCAAAATTATGCTGTTTAAAATTTCATAAAATTCAATTAATTACGTTATAAAAATTATTAAAATTTACGGGTCGTTACAATGACTTTTTTTATCTTCGTTTATTCTTGTTTTTCATGTCATCCTTCTAGGTTTTTATCGATTTTGTCGGATTATTTATACCACAAACTCCGCAGAATAAATCTATCAACGAAAACATCTAAGCAATAGAAAAAACTTAAGATGGAATTTTTCCGCAAACAAAACCGATCCATGCAATTCCAACTGTTCGAAACGTAGAACATGGAAAGACTTTCGTTTTGATAGATCGTGGCACCCGTAACTCTAAACGAGTCAAAAGTTATGCCCATTTGAAGAAACGGAAGAAAGTAACGGACCGCTCGCCTATCCGATTCGACGGTATTGGCGAAAATTTTTGATCTCATCGAAACGCTCGAGCATGCTCACGTTGTAGCACTCGATATTTAAGATATTATGGAATACTAAAGGAATAAATGGGGATATGGGTCAAGAGTTTGCCTACTGAAGTTATAGCACAATAAACGTTCTTTTTTTACGATCGAACCGTCTTCCTCGTTTTCCGTACCTCATTGTTTTGTTCATATTCATCAACACGCGAGGTCTTTTAACCAATACTTCAACACCATGACAAAGTGGCTACAAAGAGAATTTTAAACTTATTTGATATCTTAGAATTTCGAACGGCTGAGGGTATTTTATATATTACTTAGCCTGTAAGTAACCAATTTTTTCAATCTGCGAATATCTTTAGGCTTCCTGCTTTATCCAATTTTTAATCCAATTTCAACCTTTTTAGCGGAATATTATCGTGGCCTTTTTTGATCGTGGTATATTTTTGTTTGTTTTTCATTCTTCTAGGTTTACATCGATTTAGTCCGATAATTTATATTACAAACTTCGCGGAATAAATTTATGAACAAAAACATCCGAGCTGTAGAAAAAAATTAAGATGGAATTTTTCTACACATGAAACCAATACAAGATAATTCCAACTGTTAGAAATGTAGAACATGGAAAGAGCTTCGTTTTGATAGGTTGTGGCTCCCGTAACTCCAAACGAGTAAAAAGTTATGGCCGTTTGAAGAAACAAAAGAAAGCGACGGACCGCTCGCCGATCCGATTCGACGGTATTGGGAAAAGTCTACGATCTTCATAAAATGCTCGAGCATGCTCATACTGTAGCACTCGATATTTAAGATATTATGAATCACTAGGGGAATAAATGGGGATATGGGTCAAAAGCTCGTCTACTGAAGCTATAGCACAATAAACGTTTTTTTTACGATCGTTCCGTCTTCCTCATTATCTGTACCTCATTGTTTTTCTCGTATTCATCAACACGCGAGGTCTTTTAACGAATATTACAACACCATGACAAAGTGACTACAAGGGGAATGTTAAACGCATTTGATATCTTAGAATTTCGAACGGCTGAGGGTATTTTGTATGATTACTTAGCCTGTAAGTAACCTACTTTTCGATCTGTGAATATCTTTTGGTTTCCTGTTTTATCCAATTTTTAATCCAATTTCAATCTTTTTAGCGGAATTTTATTGTGGCCTTTTTTTATCTTAGTATATTTCTGTTTTTTTCGTTCTTCTAGGTTTACATCGATTTAGTCCGATTATTTATACCAGAAACTCCGCGGAATCAATTTATGAACGAAAACATCTTAGGTGTAGAAAAAACTTAAGATGGAATTTTTCTACACATGAAACTGACCACGACAATTCCAACCTTTAGAAACATAGAACTTGGAAAGAGCTTCGTTTTGATAGGTTGTGGCTCCCGTAACTCCAAACGAGTCAAAAGTTATGGCCGTTTGAAGAAACGGAAGAAAACGATGGACTGCTCGCTGATCTGATTCGACGGTATTGGCAAAAGACTTTAATCTCCGGGGAAGCGTTCGAGCTTGAACACACTGTTGCACTCAATATTTAGGATATTATGGATCACTGAGGGAATAAATGGGGATATGGGTCAAAAGCTTGTCTACTTAAGCTATAGCGCAATAACGTTCTTTTTTTACGATCGTTCCGTCTTCCTCGTTTTCCGTACCTCATTGTTTTGCTCATATTCATCAATACGCGAGGTCGTTTAGCCAATAATTCAACACCATGACAAAGTAACTACAAGGAGAATGTTAAACGCATTTGATATCTTAGAATTTCGAATGGCTGAGGGTATTTTATATAATTACTTAGCCTGTAAGTAACCTACTTTTTCGATCCGCGAATATCTTTGGGTTTCCTGTTTTATCAAATTTTTAATCCAATTTCTATCTTTTTAGCAGAATATTATCGTGGCTATTTTTGATCTTAGTATATTTTTGTTTTTTCATTCTTCAAGGTTTACATCGATTTAGTCCGATTATTAATATTACAAACTCTGCGGAATAAATTTATGAATGAAAACATCCGAGCTGTAGAAAAAACTTAAGATGGAATTTTTCGACACACGAAACCGATACATGACAATTCCAACAGTTAGAAACATAGAACATGGAAAGAGCTTCGTTTTGATAGGTTGTGGCTCCTGTAACTCCAAACAAGTAAAAAGTTATGGCCATTTGAAGAAACGAAAGAAAGCGACGGACCGCTCGCCGATCCAATTCGATGGTATTGACGAATGTCTTCGATTTCCACGAAACGCTCAAGCATGCTCACACTGTAGCACTCAATATTTAAGATACTATAGATCACTGAGGGAATAAATGGGGATATGGGTCAAAAGCTTGTCTACTGAAGCTATAGCACAATAAACGTTCTTTTTTTACGATCGTTCCGTCTTCCTCGTTTTCCGTACCTCATTGTTTTGCTTATATTAATCAACACGCGAGGCCTTTTAACGAATATTACAACATCATGACAAAGTGACTACAAGGGGAATGTTAAACGCATTTGATATCTTAGAATTTCAAATGGCCGAGGGTATTTAATATGATTACTTAGCCTGTAAGTAACCTACTTTTTCGATCTGCGAATATCTTTCAGTTTTCTATTTTATCCAATTTTTAATCCAATTTCGATCTTTTTAACGGAATATGATTGTGACCTTTTTTGATCTTAGTATATTTTTGTTTATTTCATTCTTCTAGGTTTACATCGATTTAGTGCGATTATTTATACCACAAACTCCGCGGAATAAATTATGAACGAAAACATCCGAGCTATAGAAAAAAATTAAGATGAAATTTTCCTTCACATGAAATCGATCCATGAAAATTCCAACCTTTAGAAACGTAGAACATGGAAAGAGCTTCGTTTTGATAGGTCGTGGCTCCCGTAACTCCAAACGAGTCAAAAGTTATGGTCGTTTGAAGAAACGGAAGAAAGCGATGGACTGCTCGCTGATCCGATTCGACGGTATTGGCGAAAGACTTCAATCTCCACGAAACGCTCAAGATTGCTCACACTGATGCATTCGATATTTAAGACATTATGGATCAGTGAGGGAATAAATGGGGATATGGGTCAAAAGCTTGTCTACTTAAGCTATAGCGCAATAAACGTTCTTTTTTTACGATCGGTCCGTCTTCTCGTTTTTCCTACCTCATTGTTTTTCTCATATTCATCAACACGTGTGGTTTTTTACCAAAATTACAACACCATGACAAAGTGACTTCAAGGAGAATGTTGAATGCGTTTGATATCATAGAATTTCGAACTGCTGAGGGTGTTTTATATGATTACTTAGCCTGAAAGTAACTTACCTTTTCGATCTGCGAATATCTTTCAGTTTCTTTTTTATCAAATTTTTAATCCAATTTCGATCGTTTTAGCGGCATATTATCATGACCTTTTTTATCATCGTATATTTTTTTTCATTCTTCTAGGTTTACATCGATTTAGTCCGATTATTTAAATTACAAACTCCGCGTAATAAATTTATGAACGAAAACATCCGAGCCGTAGAAAAAACATAAGTTGGAAATTTTCTGCACATGAAACCGATCCATGACAATTCCAACTATCAGAAATATAGAACATGGAAAGAGCTTCGTTTTGATAGATTGTGGCTTCCATAACTCCAAATGAGTCAAAAGTTGTGGCCGTTTGAAGAAACGGAAGAAAGCGACGGAGCGCTCGTCGATCCGATTCGACGGTATTGGTGAAAGTCTTCGATGTCTGCGAAACGCTCCAGCAAGCTCAGCCTATAACACTCGATATTTAAGATATTAAAGATCACTAAGGGAATAAATGGGGATATGGGTCAAAAGCTTGTCTACTGAAGCTATAGCGCAATAAACGTTCTTTTTTTTATGATCTTTCCGTATTCCTCGTTTTACGTACCTCATTGTTTTTCTCATATTCATCAACATGCGAGGTCTTTTAACCAATATTACAACATCTTGACAAAGTGACTACAAGGAGAATATTAAACGCATTTGATATCCTAGAATTTCCAACGGCTGAGGGTGTTTTATATGATTATTTAGCCTGTAAGTATCGAACTTTTTCAATCTACGAATATATTATGGTTTCCTGTATTTTTAATACAATTTTAATCTTTTTAGCGAAATATTATCGTGATATTTTTTGATCTTCGTTATTCTTGTTTTTCTTTTCATCCTTCAATGTTTTCGTTGATTTAGTCGGATTATTTATACCACAAACTCCGCGGAATAAATTTATCAACGAAAACATCCGAGCGATGGAAAAAACTTATAGTAGAATTTTTCTGCACACAAAATCGATCCATGAGAATTCCAACATTAGAAATGTAGAACATGGAAAGAGCTTCGTTTTGACAGATTATTGTGGCTGCCGTAATTCCAAACGAGTCAAAAGTTATGCCCATCTGAAGAAACGAAAGAAAGCAACGGACCACTCGTCCATCCGATTCGACGGTATTGGCGAAAGTTTTCGATCTTCGTGAAACGCTGAGCATGCTCTCGCTGTAGCACTCGATATTTAAGATATTATGGCTCACTAAGGGAATAAATGGGGATATGGGTCAAGAGCTTGTCTACTGTAGCTATAACACAATAAATATTCTTTTTTTACGATCGTTAGGTCTTCCTCGTTTTCCGTACCTCATTGTTTTGCTCATATTCATCAACATGTGAGGTCTTTTAACCAATATTACAACACCATGACAAAATGACTATAAGGAGAATGTTAAAGCATTTGATATCTTAGAATTTCGAATGGCTGAAGGTATTTTATATGATTACTTAGCCTGTAAGTAACCGACTTTTTCGATCTGCGAATGTCTTTCGTTTTCCTGGTTTATCCAATTTTTAATCACATTTCAATTTTTTTGTGGAATATTATTGTGGCCTTTTTTGATCTTAGTTTTTTCTTTTTTTTTTCATTCTTCTAGGTGTACATGGATTTAGTCCGATTATTTATTCCACAAACTCCGCGGAATAAATTTATGAACAAAATCATCCGAACTGTAGAAAAACTTAAGATGCAATTTTTCCACACACGAAATCGAAACATGACAATTCCAACTGTTAGAATCGTAGAACATGGAAAGAGCATCGTTTTGATAAGTTGTGTCTCCCATAACTCCAAACGAGTCAAAAGTTATGGTCGTTTGAAGAAACGGAAGAAAGCGACGGACCGCTCACCGATCCGATTCGACGGTATTGGCGAAAGTCTTCGATCTCCACGAAATGCTCGAGCAAGCTCACGGCGTCGCACTAGATATTTAAGATATTATGGATCGCTGAGGGAATATATGGGGATATGGTTCAAAAGCTTGTCTACTGAAGCTATAGCGCAGTAAACGTTCTTTTTTTACGATCGTTTCGTCTTCCTCATTTTCCGTACCTCATTGTTTTGCTCATATTCATCAACACGTGCGGTCTTTTTACCAAAATTACAACACCACGACAAAGTGACTTCAAGGAGAATGTTGAACGCATTTGATATATTAGAATTTCGAACGGCTGAGGGTGTTTTATATGATTACTTAGCCTGAAAGTAACCTACTTTTTCGATCAGCGAATATCTTACGGTTTCCTGTTTTATCCAATTTTTAATGCAATTGCAATTTTTTAGCGGAATATTATTGTGGCTTTTTTCATCTTCGTATTTTCTTATTTTTCTTGTCATTCTTCTAGGTTTTCATCGATTTAGTAGGATTATTTATACCACAAACTCCGCAGAATAAATTTATGAACGAAATCATTCGAGCTGTAGAAAAAAAACTTAAGATTGATTTTTTCTACAC
Organism: Allium cepa; assembly: GCA_030765085.1. Taxonomy (NCBI): domain Eukaryota; kingdom Viridiplantae; phylum Streptophyta; class Magnoliopsida; order Asparagales; family Amaryllidaceae; genus Allium; species Allium cepa. The sequence goes on along the minus strand of CM060935.1, from coordinate 37,845,588 downwards.
ACGAAACCGATCCATGGAAATTCCAACTATTAGAAATGTAGAACATAGAAAGAGCTTCATTTTGATAGGTTGTGGCTCCCATAAATCCAAATAAGTCAAAAGTTATTGCCGTTTGAAGAAACGGAAGAAAGCGACAGGCCGCTTGCCGATCCGATTCAACGGTATTGGCGAAAGTCTTCGATCTCCGTGATACGCTTGAGCATGCTCACACTGTAGCACTCGATATTTAAGATATTTTGGATCGCTGAGGGAATAAATGGGGATATGGTTCCAGAGCTTGTCTACTAAAGCTATAGCACAATAAACGTTCTTTTTATACAATCGTTCCGTCTTCCTCGTTTTCCGTACCTCATTGTTTTGCTTATATTCATCAACAAGCGAGGTCTTTTAACGAATATTACAACACCATGACAAAGTGACTACCAGAGGAATGTAAAACGCATTTGATATCTTAGAATTTCGAACGGCTGAGGGTATTTTATATGATTATTTAGCCTGTAAGTAACCTGCTTTTTCGATCTGCGAATATCTTTCGGTTTCCTGTTTCATCCAATTTCAATCTTTTAGCGGAATATTATCGTGGTCTTTTTTGATCTCGGTATATTTTTTTTCTTTTCATTCTTCTAGGTTTACATCGATTTAGTCCGATTATTTATACCACAAACTCCACAGAATAAATTTATGAACGAAAACATCCGAGCTGTAGAAAAAACATAAGATGGAATTTTTCTACACATGAAACTGTTCCACGAAAATTCCAACCTTTGAAAACGTAGAACACGGAAAGAGCTTCGCTTTTATAGGTTGTGGCTCTCGTAATTCCAAATGAGTCAAAAGTTATGGTCGTTTGAAGAAACCGAAGAAAGCAACGGGCCGCTCGCCGATCCGATATGACGGTATTGGCAAAAGTCTTCGATCTCCACGAAACTCTCGAGCATGCTTACATTATAGCACTCGATATTTAATATATTATGGATCAATAAGGGAATAAATGGGGATATGGGTCAAAAGCTTGTCTATTGAAGCTATAGCGTAGTAAACATTCTTTTCTAACGATCGTTACGTCTTTCTCGTTTTCCGTACCTCATTGTTTTGCTCATATTCATCAACACGAGCGGTCTTTTTACCAAAATTACAACACCACTATAAAGTGACTTCAAGGAGAATGTTGAACGCACTTGATATCTTCGAATTTTAAACGGCCGAGGGTGTTTTATACGATTACTTAGCCTGAAAGTAACCTACTTTTTTGATCTACAAATATCTTTCAGTTTCCTTTTTTGTCCAATTTTTAATCCAATTTCAATCTTTTTAGCGGAATATTATTGTAACGATCCCGATTTTTGATTTAATTTAAATTGATAATTAAGATATTGGATAAAATTGTAGACTAACTTGAATTTTTCAAATTAAATAGGATATTTAATTATTTAGACATTTATTTATTTTTTTAAAAATTTAACCGTGGATTTGAAATTGCGTATTTAAAATCTTATAAATGAAATAGTAACATCCTAAAATTTGTCAATATAAATTAATAATATATTTTAAACTTTTAGAATTTAATTTGGGAATAAATTGAAGAAAAAAAAATCTTAAACATATAAAATAAGTAATGATAATATATAAATAAATTTCAATTTATTTTGAGTTTAAATATTTTGAAATAATAGGTGTCTTGAAAAGGTCAATTTAATTTAAATTCTTATACATAGATGTATATTGCATATATATCCAAATAGCATCATCACTCTTTATTTTAATTAATCAAGTTTAAAAAATACAATCAAACCATATCTCACAAAATCTGAAACAAACAGCAAAAAGAGATGGAGTATAAAAATAAATATACATATGTAAAGTACAAAATTGTATAAGTGTTAGATCTCATAATCAATTTTTTTTTACACATGGCATTCACCATATCTAATTAAATAAAATAGTGAAATTTAAAATTACAAGAAACTTCACATCTTTCCATGTTCCATCATATAACATATCTTAGCAAATCTCAGCAAAATCTGAAAAAGGATTTTTGCATCACACATCACAAGTTTCAAAACCAAAGAGCTGTTCAGAAAGAAAATACCAGGCTGCTCCATTCTTAAGAAAAAAAATATGTTTAGTTCAAACTTAACTCGGCCAGACCAAAGTCTCAAACCTGAAAACAAATCATCTTTTAACAATTCGAAGACCCTTCTCTCCAAAAATCTGGAGAAAAAAAAAATTCAAAGCAAGCCTGGAAATCAACTTCAACAAAAATTCAAACAATCCAACTTAGTTTAAAAGGGGAAGTAAAGAAATCAAAGCTAGAAGAAGAGTTTCAGCTTTCAATTGGAGAAGGAAAGAAAAAATATCAGACAATGCAGATTTGAAAGAAACAAGCTATAATTCCATCTTTCAGGTTGATAGGGCTTCAGACTTTGGTTAGCAAGAAACAATGCAGTGTTTTCTAAAACAAACTCAAGGCAAGTGAAGTTTTCTTTTCTTTTTTAAAAAAGATTTAATTGAGTTTGTAAAACAGTAATGAAACCAGGATTTAAACCCTTGAATCCATCAATTATTTGCAGCAAAGTAATCAAGATCAAGACCTTAATCTATTTCCAGTTTCAAGTTCCAGAAAAGAAAGCTCTCTGTCCAATAAAAAAAAATCAAACTGTAAGTAAGGCCTGAAATCTTTGTTTGTTATTGATGAATTAAATAAACAAAAGTATACAACAGTGATTAAGCAAATTCAATTAAAAGCAATTCAAATAAACAGGATCAACATCCAGTTTCAAATAGGAGCAAATCATCTCCCGGTTTGCAAATTTCCAGTCCTCTGCTATTCTCTGGTCTTTGCATCATCAACATGTGAGCAAACTCCTTAACCTTGTTTTATCTCTTAGTGTTTTGATTTGTCTTTGAAGTATGATATAAGTTATGCTTGAATGACTGTGTGAAAGTGCATTTCATGTCTCTGTGTATATACTTGACTGTATGCATACATGTTTTACCATCTCTGCCTTTAGAACCAGTAAACAAACCTTTCATCCTCTGATTCATTCCTATATTGATGCTAGTGAGTGAAACCATACTTTGCTCAAATTTCTTTTGCGTCGAATACCTGCATGAATGAGGATAGTTTTGCATATGGGTCAACGGTCATGCTTGTGTTTTTGTTTGCTTGAAAATATGGTTCCCTGTAACACACTGGTTTGTAGTGTAAAACATGTTAAAACCCAAAACTGTGAGCAAAACTTCTAAAACTAGAAGCTTGAATCTGTTTTGTTGATGCTTGAAATGATGTTATTGTGATATGTTTGAGTGTTTTCTGGAATATGATTGAATAGCTTTGGGTATATGAATGAAGATGTCTGTATGTGAATATACTTTGTACCTGTTGTAACTACAGTTCAAAAACAACAACAACAAGAAAAGAAAAATCCATATCTCTCAATATAAACTATGATAAATTATGATTTCTAAAGAGAAATTGCTTGAAACAAGGCAACATTAATTTTTAAAATGATATCAGGTTTTTAAATTCAGTGATCATGTTAAAAATAGTAAATTACAGAAGAAATCAAAGTCATGTCAAATATTTAATCATATGGTAATCATGATTTGGCTATATAGATAAAATCGTATTACAAAATGATGAATTTTGATGTAAAGATCATGTTTTTTTAAACTTAAAATGGTTGAGAATTTTGGTGTTGAACCGAATAACTATGATCGTCAAATTCTAGAAATCAACACAGTAAAAATTGTCGCGATCAAGTGTGGAGATAGTTTGGTAATCATGGTGCACGAGAAAACTGGTGGATATTTTTTTTGATCGTCGTGGAGATTGGGTGAGTTGGATTTAGGGTTTAAGCTTCGAGTTTGACCGTCGATTTTGTTCGAGCTCGTGCGTCGTGAAGGTGGCTTCGGGGGTGATCGGACCAATTTGGGATGGGACGTGGATCGGTGGAGCGGTTCTAGGTGGACGGCCATGGTCACTGGTGACCGAGATGATCGGCAGGAGGCGTTTTCGATGATCAAGTTTTTGGGTTGCAGGAGCTCCTGTAGCTCGATTTTGAATCTTAGCAACTTTCGCAAAACAGAGTGGATGGATCTGGTCAGTGCGACGTGGGTGACCGGTTGGGGGCAGTGCGGTGGTCGAAGTTGATCAGAGATTGGTGTGCACGTGCACGACGGCGATACGTATCAGGAAGTTCTGTTGTGGCTCGACTCGGGTGGATACTCGAGAATGAAGGGGGGAGGGTTCGAGTGGAAACCCGGTGCGTTAGTGTTCTTGCGTGAGTACTGCAGTTTTTTTTTATTTAAAACTTAGGTAAAAAAATAGAAGAAGAAGATAGGTGAGAGGAGAAGAAGCGACGCAAGAAAATAGGAGAGGGGCACGAGATTGACTTCGGGCATTTGCGTGGGCTTAGAAATGTAGCAGGAAAAAAGAATGAAATGAAGAACGTGGGTTTTCTTGGAGACGGGCTTGGGAAATTAGTGTTTTGACTCGGGGCTTTTGGGTAAGTTGCTCGGGTTTATAAAATTGAGAGTATATAATAAAAAAAATAAACAAAAATAAACAAAAAATAAAAAAAAAGTTTTCTTTAATCTTTTAACCAAATTAGATTTATTTTAAACAATTTTTTTTGTTAAACCCAAGTTTTGAAATCGGTTAAAAGGATAAATTACTTTGAAAAGAATATTTATTTAAGATTTAAAAGGATAAATTCATAAATAAATAAAGATGAAATATTCTCTATTTTTAATTAATTAAGAAATTAACGATTGGTTAATATATGTAAAAAAAGGTAAATTGATTGTTAATTAAAGAAATGGTTTAAAATTAATTAACTTAGATTTGATGGTTACCTCCTTAAATAATGTATAAAGAAATTATTATTTTTATAAAGGATGTTTTAAATTAGTTAAGTAACTTTCAAAGTTTAAGATAGCACAATTGTTAAAGGGAAACTATTGTTAGAAGTGAATTACTTAATGGAAGGAACTAAAGTAATTAAAGAAATTAATTAAGAATTCAAGTTAATTAATCAAGAATTTAATGAATGATTAAATAAAAATAATAATTACATAGTGAAAGTAATCAAGGGAAGATAATTAAAGACTAAAGATTGACTAATCAATATTAAGAATTAATTACTTTAAAGCATAATTAATTAATGTGGTTAATTAATTAGGGTGATTTAAATTAAGAATAACTAGTTAAGGATAATTAATTGGAATTAAGATTTAATTTATAATTAAGGATTCATTAAAAATAAATTAATTAAAGGTTGATTAATAAAAGTAGCTAAGATTCAATTAATTATAATTAAGGGTTAATTAATTAAGATAGTTAATTAAAGAATGATAAATCATGAAGGTGATTAAAACTTAATCAATTGTAGTTAATGATAATGAAAGATTACTAATTGCGTTGGTAATAAATTCAAACCCACCCAATTATTCATCTTAATTGTAGATGTTTGATTGTTATTAAATGCTATGTGATGGATTGATATATTTGATATGTGATGTGATGTTATGTAATGCTTTGCGCTGAGCTGTTATATTTGTGGTGTATATGCTGTCGTATGAATATAAAAACCCCTTGACCCGTAGAACGACATTTGAATTTCGATGCGACAGGGAGTCGGATTCCAGTTGGTTATCCGAAACCCACATCGAATTGTAATGATAAATCTTTGTGATTGATAAATTTATTTTATCAATGACTCTATGAATAAAGATAAGCGTTATGGATTATATCGCTTATCAATATGATCGGATCTGTGATGATGATGTTGTGCACTGTTGTGTTGAACCCCTGGACCACACTATACACACACAAATATGGATTGCACGTGGAAATGGGTTAAGTCACAGATTTTTGAGATTGTTTTAAAATTGAATTTTTGAATCCAAAATAGTTTTGGAATTAGAATTGAAAGCTTTTGAAAATGAATTTCAAAAATAAAAGTTATTTTAAATAACTTGATTGAGTTTTGAAACTTGAAGAATTTGATTTAAATTTGAATTCAATGATTTGAAATTGAATTCAATGATTTGGAACTAAGGTTTAAAAAGGGTATTCAACATATAATTGGGTTTATATGAGTTTTTAAACCATTTTAAAAAGTGTTGTTTTGGGACTTTAAATTTAACCCAAGGTTTTAACTTGTATGAATATAATTGGATTTTTCTGAAACGAAAACTGTCGTTTTCAAATAATAAAAGCTTTCACATAAGAAGTAAACGTCCAATTTGTGTTAAAAGGATTTCAAGTATAAAATGGAAAATAGTTTTTCCTAGTTATGAATAAATCTTTGGGAACGGTTTGAAAGCTAAAAATTAAGTCTTTAATCTAAAGATTTAATGAGTTAATCCATTTAAAATGGAAATTTGTTTTGGAAATCTATAAATGGACCTTTGTGAAATTGGGTGAAACTTTGTGAAATAAATCTTTTTGTTTAAAGATTTAAAATGGTAATTTGTTAACCATTTGAAAGAAAAGCTTTGGATTTTTAAGTTGTGACTTAACCTAATCCCATATCCATATGTTTTAAAATATGACGCTCATTATTCGGTTTAGCCGGGAGATGACCTTGTGTCATATAGCCCATTCCGAATAGTGATACGACGTTATGGATTGCAACTGAAGACCGGTGTTGAAGACCGGGTGTCTTCAAGAACGATAGGATAACCTGTCGATTGACTCTGCACTGAGTTGCTCCGGTATAGAGTTTTCTCTTAGTGATGGGAAGTCGGATCGTAATTGTGGATACCCGGATTTGCAAGGGCTTCTTCGGAAGTGCTTTCGGTTCTGTTCGAACTCGAAACAGACTTGTATGGTTGTATGTCCGACATTACACTTTGAGATATTAAATTGATATCTATCAAATACATTTTTGCTTGGTGGCGGAGAATTTATTCTCTTAACTTAACACCCTTCTCTGAGACGTACGAGCTCAGAGGTTATGTAGTTGAAATTTATCAGTGATATATTCCCAATTTGGTAATGTGACATGCTGAGTGCTGCTGTGTGATGAAATGATCATTTGTTGATCATTTGTGATCAAAGCATGGCTTTTGTATAAAGCGTAGCTTTGTGGACGAGACTGCATCAGGACCTCACACCCCGGAAATGGTCAAAACAGGAAAGATGCGGCAAGGTTATGAGGGTCGCGCCCTTTAGGGTGTGTCATTCCCTTCTGGTAAAGGGTGGTATCATGGTATGGAGCCCAGATACTTACTCATGTGGTTGCTCCAATCTCATTTACTGTGTGGTTGTTTCTTTGAGGCGCCTCGGATAAAGGTCCCAAAGGACCGGGGGATGGCATATTCGTGTAGTAGTTACCTAGTTACAGAGGTAACCCGGCCTTGTATTGGCAGAGATCTAACCGTAACGTTAGTTCTCGGGACGTCTCGCCAGAGGCGATCCCATGTGGCAGTAGGAAGTTCCTTAGCCTGACCATTTGTTGGAAATCCATTCATCCAATACGTGCCTTGTACGGTTTTAGTTGTAGAACCTGCCATTTACTTATGGTGGTCACCACTGTTTAGATGGTAGCTATAGTAGGCATAGTTCGGAATGTCTATGCTGGCTAGGATTTATATTATACTTTCGAAATGGTTTTCCACACTTTGCACTTATAGTAATAATATCAAAGAAATTTTCTCGTATTAAGCATATTTGACTATCATAAGGAGAAATCTCCTCCAAGTCTGCGTTTGCATTGTGTGTGTGGCGGGAGGCCTTATGGTAGTTTCATTTTCTCAAAAGCATTGCGGATTTCAAATTTAAATTCTTTTGTTTGTTTTAAAAGACCAAATGTTTTTGTTTGCTCATACCAGTCCCATGACTGACCTGGAGTTTATTGTTCCTTTCCTAAACTCTGGGTGCCCACTATTTTCCCACACGGGCATTCTAGAGTTGGGTTTTTCAGATAGTCAGGTTTAGTAGATTATCTGGAGCTAGTTCCGTCTTTGGATCGGGACTGCACTTGCTTAGCTTTGTGCATCGTTATTGAGAGTTCGAGCTATCGCTGGATTGGTGATTTGGAGATGGAGGTTACCGATGCTGGAGTTCTTTCTTGAAGACCATATTAGAGATTTTTGTTCCGCTGCTGTGTTATCTTTTCTTTTCCGCTGCTGTTATCTTGTATCATATCTCTGATGTATAATGATATCTATTGTGTCATCTGTTATCTTGTATCATATTGTATCAGATATTGTATCAATGTTGTATATTGATATGTATTATTCTTTTTCTTCCGCTGTGTTGTTATACTTAATGCGTTATAAGCTCCGGCGAACCAGATTCGACGTTTGGATCTGCGGCATTTGAATACGAGTGTCGTATTCGGTGCCGATTTTCGAAGGTCGAGTCAGGGTCGTCACATTTGGTATCAGAGCTGAGGATTAAAACTTTAGCTCAGGAGTATAACACATTAAGTAGCTCATTAGAGATAGGGTGAAGTATACCCTAGAATGAGTAATCCCTAAGATATTCGTTCGAATGCCTCAGTAAATTCTCTCACTATCCACTGATAGTGAGTATGAGTGCGAGAAGTGAACGAGATAGGGGATAGGGAAATATCAGTGCAAATGGTCAATACCCTGCAACAGTGGAAACAGCTTTCTTCTCAATCTTTTTTGATTCGATTCCAAAATTCTTTTCATTGCTTCGTGTCAGCCCCAGAAAGAAGTTTCGGTGCGATGGTGGCCCTACGAATCGTTGTAGAAAATCCTTACTTCGTATCTTCATCCATTTCTTATCAGCTTTTCGATCTAAACTTTAATGAATTTGAATATGAATTTGAAATTGAAAATTTAAATTAAATAAATTGAAAATTTTAAATTAAGTTAAATTGGTTAACAAAAATAAGGATAAATTTGAATTGTATCAATAAAACGATATAGGTTAAAACCAAATTTGAAATTTTATTATAATTTCTTGTGAGTATCAAAGTCCGAAGTGGGACAAGTTATATATATTTTGGAGTATTCCGACTTGAGTTTAGAATCCGTATCCAGTGTTTGAGAAATTATAGAAGACTGAATCCATCAATCTATTCTTTGGGATTCGATATATTCTACGAACGATTAGTTATCCCTTTGAACTAATCAATGCCCTTGCATATTCGTAGACCGATGGACCTAAATATCTCTTGTGTAATATTGTATGAGTTTGTTCTCATATTGTTGATATTCTGATTTGGTAAGCCAAATACAGAATTAATATTCAATTTGATTTGGAAAGATATTTCCCTATCTTTCATCTTTTCTTTCTCGTCTTCCTTGCAAATTTCGAGGATGAATTTTTTTTAAGGGGGGAATATGTAACAATCCCGATTTTTGATTTAATTTAAATTGATAATTAAGATAAATTTTTGGATAAAATTGTAGACTAACTTGAATTTTTCAAATTAAATAGGATATTTAATTATTTAGACATTTATTTATTTTTTTAAAAATTTAACCGTGGATTTGAAATTGCGTATTTAAAATCTTATAAATGAAATAGTAACATCCTAAAATTTGTCAATATAAATTAACAATATATTTTAAACTTTTAGAATTTAATTTGGGAATAAATTGAAAAAAAAAATCTTAAACATATAAAATAAGTAATGATAATATATAAATAAATTTCAATTTATTTTGAGTTTAAATATTTTGAAATAATAGGTGTCTTGAAAAGGTCAATTTAATTTAAATTCTTATACATAGATGTATATTGCATATATATCCAAATAGCATCATCACTCTTTATTTTAATTAATCAAGTTTAAAAAATACAATCAAACCATATCTCACAAAATCTGAAACAAACAGCAAAAAGAGATGGAGTATAAAAATAAATATACATATGTAAAGTACAAAATTGTATAAGTGTTAGATCTCATAATCAATTTTTTTTTTACACATGGCATTCACCATATCTAATTAAATAAAATAGTGAAATTTAAAATTACAAGAAACTTCACATCTTCCCATGTGCCATCATATAACATATCTTAGCAAATCTCAGCAAAATCTGAAAAAGGATTTTTGCATCACACATCACAAGTTTCAAAACCAAAGAGCTGTTCAGAAAGAAAATACCAGGCTGCTCCATTCTTAAGAAAAAAAATATGTTTAGTTCAAACTTAACTCGGCCAGACCAAAGTCTCAAACCTGAAAACAAATTATCTTTTAACAATTCAAAGACCCTTCTCTCCAAAAATCTGGAGAAAAAAAAAATTCAAAGCAAGCCTGGAAATCAACTTCAACAAAAATTCAAACAATCCAACTTAGTTTAAAAGGGGAAGCAAAGAAATCAAAGCTAGAAGAAGAGTTGTAGTTTTCAATTGGAGAAGGAAAGAAAAAATATCAGACAATGCAGATTTGAAAGAAACAAGCTATAATTCCATCTTTCAGGTTGATAGGGCTTCAGGCTTTGGTTAGCAAGAAACAATGCAGTGTTTTCTAAAACAAACTCAAGGCAAGTGAAGTTTTCTTTTATTAAAAAAGGATTTAATTGAGTTTGTAAAACAGTAATGAAACCAGGATTTAAACCCTTGAATCCATCAATTATTTGCAGCAAAGTAATCAAGATCAAGACCTTAATCTATTTCCAGTTTCAAGTTCCAGAAAAGAAAGCTCTCTGTCCAATAAAAAAAAATCAAACTGTAAGTAAGGCCTGAAATCTTTGTTTGTTATTGATGAATTAAATAAACAAAAGTATACAACAGTGATTAAGCAAATTCAATTAAAAGCAATTCAAATAAACAGGATCAACATCCAGTTTCAAATAGGAGCAAATCATCTCCCGGTTTGCAAATTTCCAGTCCTCTGCTATTCTCTGGTCTTTGCATCATCAACATGTGAGCAAACTCCTTAACCTTGTTTTATCTCTTAGTGTTTTGATTTGTCTTTGAAGTATGATATAAGTTATGCTTGAATGACTGTGTGAAAGTGCATTTCATGTCTCTGTGTATATACTTGACTGTATGCATACATGTTTTACCATCTCTGCCTTTAGAACCAGTAAACAAACCTTTCATCCTCTGATTCATTCCTATATTGATGCTAGTGAGTGAAACCATACTTTGCTCAAATTTCTTTTGCGTCGAATACCTGCATGAATGAGGATAGTTTTGCATATGGGTCAACGGTCATGCTTGTGTTTTTGTTTGCTTGAAAATATGGTTCCCTGTAACACACTGGTTTGCAGTGTAAAACATGTTAAAACCCAAAACTGTGAGAAAAACTTCTAAAACTAAAAGCTTGAATCTGTTTTGTTGATGCTTGAAATGATGTTACTGTGATATGTTTGAGTGTTTTCTGGAATATGATTGAATAGCTTTGGGTATATGAATGAAGATGTCTGTATGTGAATATACTTTGTACCTGTTGTAACTACAGTTCAAAAACAACAACAACAAGAAAAGAAAAATCCATATCTCTCAATATAAACTATATTAAATTATGATTTCTAAAGAGAAATTGCTTGAAACAAGGCAACATTAATTTTTAAAATGATATCAGGTTTTTAAATTCAGTGATCATGTTAAAAATAGTAAATTACAGAAGAAATCAAAGTCATGTCAAATATTCAATCATATGGTAATCATGATTTGGCTATATAAATAAAATCGTATTACAAAATGATGAATTTTGATGTAAAGATCATGTTTTTTTAAACTTGAAATGGTAGAGAATTTTGGTGTTGAACCGAATAACTATGATCGTCAAATTCTAGAAATCAACACAGTAAAAATTGTCGCGATCAAGTGTGGAGATAGTTTGGTAATCATGGTGCACGAGAAAAATGGTGGATATTTTTCTTGATCGTCGTGGAGATTGGGTGAGTTGGATTTAGGGTTTAAGCTTCGATTTTGACCGTCGATTTTGTTCGAGCTCGTGCGTCGAGAAGGTGGCTTCGGGGGTGATCGGACCAATTTAGGATGGGACGTGGATCGGTGGAGCGGTTCTAGGTGGACGGCCATGGTCACTGGTGACCGAGATGATCGGCAGGAGGCGTTTTCGATGATCAAGTTTTCGGGTTGCAGGAGCTCCTGTAGCTCGATTTTGAATCTTAGCAACTTTCGCAAAACAGAGTGGATGGATCTGGTCAGTGCGACGTGGGTGACCGGTTGGGGGCAGTGCGGTGGTCGAAGTTGATCAGAGCTTGGTGTGCACGTGCACGACGGCGATATGTATCAGGAAGTTCTGTTGTGGCTCGACTCGGGTGGATACTCGAGAATGAAGGGGGGAGGCTTCGAGTGGAAACCCGGTGCATTAGTGTTCTTGCGTGAGTACTGCAGTTTTTTTTTATTTAAAACTTAGGAAAAAAAATAGAAGAAGAAGATAGGTGAGAGGAGAAGAAGCGACGCGAGAAAATAGGAGAGGGGCACGAGATTGACTTCGGGCATTTGCGTGGGCTTAGAAATGTAGCAGGAAAAAAAAAATGAAATGAAGAACGTGGGTTTTCTTGGAGATGGGCTTGGGAAATTAGTGTTTTGACTCGGGGCTTTTGGGTAAGTTGCTCGGGTTTATAAAATTGAGAGTATATAATAAAAAAAATTAAAAAAATAAAAAAAATAAAAAAAAGTTTTCTTTAATCTTTTAACCAAATTAGATTTATTTTAAACAATTTTTTTTTGTTAAACCCAAGTTTTGAAATCGGTTAAAAGGATAAATTACTTTGAAAAGAATATTTATTTAAGATTTAAAAGGATAAATTCATAAATAAATAAAGATGAAATATTCTCTATTTTTAATTAATTAAGAAATTAACGATTGGTTAATATATGTAAAAAAAGGTAAATTGATTGTTAATTAAAGAAATGGTTTAAAATTAATTAACTTAGATTTGATGGTTACCTCCTTAAATAATGTATAAAGAAATTATTATTTTTATAAAGGATGTTTTAAATTAGTTAAGTAACTTTCAAAGTTTAAGATAGCACAATTGTTAAAGGGAAACTATTTTTAGAAGTGAATTACTTAATGGAAGGAACTAAAGTAATTAAAGAAATTAATTAAGAATTCAAGTTAATTAATCAAGAATTTAATGAATGATTAAATAAAAATAATAATTACATAGTGAAAGTAATCAAGGGAAGATAATTAAAGACTAAAGATTGACTAATCAATATTAAGAATTAATTACTTTAAAGCATAATTAATTAATGTGGTTAATTAATTAGGGTGATTTAAATTAAGAATAACTTGTTAAGGATAATTAATTGGAATTAAGATTTAATTTATAATTAAGGATTCATTAAAAAAAAATTTAATTAAAGGTTGATTAATAAAAGTAGCTAAGATTCAATTAATTATAATTAAGGGTTAATTAATTAAGATAGTTAATTAAAGAATGATAAATCATGAAGGTGATTAAAACTTAATCAATTGTAGTTAATGATAATCAAAGATTACTAATTGCGTTGGTAATAAATTCAAACCCACCCAATTATTCATCTTAATTGTAGATGTTTGATTGTTATTAAATGCTATGTGATGGATTGATATATTTGATATGTGATGTGATGTTATGTAATGCTTTGCGCTGAGCTGTTATTTTGTGGTGTATATGCTGTCGTATGAATATAAAAACCCCTTGACCCGTAGAACGACATTTGAATTTCGATGCGACAGGGAGTCAGATTCCAGTTGGTTATCCGAAACCCACATCGAATTGTAATGATAAATCTTTGTGATTGATAAATTTATTTTATCAATGACTCTATGAATAAAGATAAGCGTTATGGATTATATCGCTTATCAATATTGATCGGATCTGTGATGATGATGTTGTGCACTGTTGTGTTGAACCCCTGGACCACACTATACACACACAAATATGGATTGCACGTGGAAATGGGTTAAGTCACAGATTTTTGAGATTGTTTTAAAATTGAATTTTTGAATCCAAAATAGTTTTGGAATTAGAATTTAAAGCTTTTGAAAATGAATTTCAAAAATAAAAGTTATTTTAAATAACTTGATTGAGTTTTGAAATTTGAAGAATTTGATTTAAATTTGAATTCAATATTTGAAATTGAATTCAGTGATTTGGAACTAAGGTTTAAAAAGGGTATTCAACATATAATTGGGTTTATATGAGTTTTTAAACCATTTTAAAAAGTGTTGTTTTGGGACTTTAAATTTAACCCAAGGTTTTAACTTGTATGAATATAATTGGATTTTTCTGAAACGAAAACTGTCGTTTTCAAATAATAAAAGCTTTCACATAAGAAGTAAACGTCCAATTTGTGTTAAAAGGGTTTCAAGTATAAAATGGAAAATAGTTTTTCCTAGTTATGAATAAATCTTTGGGAACGGTTCGAAAGCTAAAAATTAAGTCTTTAATTTAAAGATTTAATGAGTTAATCCATTTGAAATGGAAATTTGTTTTGGAAATCTATAAATGGACCTTTGTGAAATTGGGTGAAACTTTGTGAAATAAATGTTTTTGTTTAAAGATTTAAAATGGTAATTTGTTAACCATTTGAAAGAAAAGCTTTGGATTTTTAAGTTGTGACTTAACCTAATCCCATATCCATATGTTTTAAAATATGACGCTCATTATTCGGTTTAGCCGGGAGAGGACCTTGTGTCATATAGCCCATTCCGAATAGTGATACGACGTTATGGATTGCAACTGAAGACCGGTGTTGAAGACCGGGTGTCTTCAAGAACGATAGGATAACCTGTCGATTGACTCTGCACTGAGTTGCTCCGGTATAGAGTTTTCTCTTAGTGATGGGAAGTCCGATCGTAATTGTGGATACCCGGATTTGCAAGGGCTTCTTCGGAAGTGCTTTCGGTTCTGTTCGAACCCGGAATAGACTTGTATGGTTGTATGTCCGACATTACACTTTGAGATATTAAATTGATATCTATCAAATACATTTCTGCTTGGTGGCGGAGAATTTATTCTCTTAGCTTAACACCCTTCTTTGAGACGTACGAGTTCAGAGGTTATGTAGTTGATATTTATCAGTGATATATTCCCAATTTGGTAATGTGACATGCTGAGTGCTGCTGTGTGATGATGATCATTTGTTGATCATTTGTGATCAAAGCATGGCTTTTGTATAAAGCGTAGCTTTGCGGACGAGACTGCATCAGGACCTCACACCTCGGAAATGGTCAAAACAGGAAAGATGCGGCAAGGTTATGAGGGTCGCGCCCTTTAGGGTGTGTCATTCCCTTCTGGTAAGGGTGGTATCATGGTATGGAGCCCAGATACTTACTTATGTGGTTGCTCCAATCTCATTTACTGTGTGGTTGTTGCTTTGAGGCGCCTCGGATAAAGGTCCCAAAGGACCGGGGGATGGCATATTCGTGTAGTAGTTACCTAGTTACAGAGGTAACCCGGCCTTGTGTTGGCAGAGATCTAACCGTAACGTTAGTTCTCGGGACGTCCCGCCAGAGGCGATCCCATGTGGCAGTAGGAAGTTCCTTAGCCTGACCATTTGTTGGAAATCCATTCATCCAATACGTGCCTTGTACGGTTTTAGTTGTAGAACCTTCCATTTACTTATTGTGGTCACCACTGTTTAGATGGTAGCTATAGTAGGCATAGTTCGGAATGTCTATGCTGGCTAGGATTTATATTATACTTTCGAAATGGTTTTCCACACTTTGCACTTATAGTAATAATATAAAAGAAATTTTCTCGTATTAAGCATATTTGACTATCATAAGGAGAAATCTCCTCAAAGTCTGCGTTTGCATTGTGTGTGTGGCGGGAGGCCTTATGGTAGTTTCATTTTCTCAAAAGCATTGCGGATTTCAAATTTAAATTCTTTTGTTTGTTTTAAAAGACCAAATGTTTTTGTTTGCTCATACCAGTCCCATGACTGACCTGGAGTTTATTGTTCCTTTCCTAAACTCTGCGTGGCCACTATTTTCCCACACGGGCAGTCTAGAGTTGGGTTTTTCAGATAGTCAGGTTTAGTAGATTATCTGGAGCTAGTTCCGTCTTTGGATCGGGACTGCACTTGCTTAGCTTTGTGCATCGTTATTGAGAGTTCGAGCTATCGCTGGATAGGTGATTTGTAGATGGAGATTACCGATGCTGGTGTTCTTTCTTGAAGACCATATTAGAGATTTTTGTTCCGCTGCTGTGTTATCTTTTCTTTTCCGCTGCTGTTATCTTGTGTCATATCTCTGATGTATAATGATATCTATTGTGTCATCTGTTATCTTGTATCATATTGCATCAGATATTGTATCAATGTTGTATATTGATATATATTATTCTTTTTCTTCCGCTGTGTTGTTATACTTAATGTGTTATAAGCTCCGGCGAACCAGATTCGACGTTTGGATCTGCGGCATTTGAATACGAGTGTCGTATTCGGTGCCGATTTTCGAAGGTCGAGTCAGGGTCATCACAATTATCATGGTCTTTTTTGATCATCGTATATTTTTGTTTTTTTCATTCTTCTAGGTTTACATCGATTTAGTCTGATTATTTATACCACAAACTCCGCGGAATAAATTTATGAACGAAAATATCCGAGGTGTAGAAAAAACATAAGATGGAATTTTCTGCACACGAAACCGATCCATGATAATTCCAACCGTTAGAAACGTAGAACGTGGAAAGAGCTTCGTTTTGATAGATTGTGGCTTCCTTAACTCCAAACGAGTCAAAAGTTGTGGCTGTTTGAAGAAACGAAAGAAAGCGACGGACCGCTCGCCGATCCGATTCAATGGTATTAGCGAAAGTCTTCGATCTCCGCGAAATGCTCGAGCATGCTCACACTGTAGCACACGATATCTTATGGTTTCCTGTATTTTTAATCCAATTTTAATCTTTTTAGCGGAATATTATCGTGATCTCTTTTGATCTTCGTTTATTATTGTTTTTTCTTGTCATCCTTCTATGTTTTCATCGATTTAGTCGGATTATTTATACCACAAACTCCGCGGAATAAATTTATCAATGAAAACATTCGTGCGATAGAAAAAATTAAGATAGAATTTTTTTGCACATAGAACCGATCAATGACAATTCCAACCGTTAGAAACGTAGAACTTGGAAAGAGCTTCGTTTTGATAGATTGTAGCTCCCGTAGCTCCAAACGAGTCAAAAGTTATCCCCGTTTGAAGAAACCGAAGAAAGCAACGGACCGCTCGCCGATCCGATTTGACGGTATTGGCGAAAGTTTTTGATTTCCACGAAACGTTCGAGCATGCTCATGCTATAGACTCGATATTTAAGATATTATGGATCATTAAGGGAATAAATGGGGATACGGGTCAAGAGCTTGTCTATTGAAGCTATAACACAATAAACGTTCTTTTTTTACGATCATTCCATCTTCCTCGTTTTTCGTACCCTATTGTTTTGCTGATATTCATCAACACGCAAGATCTTTTAACCAATATTACTACAATATGACAAAGTGACTACAAGGAGAATGTTAAAACGCATTTGATATCTTAGAATTTCGAATGGCTGAGGTTATTTTATATGATTACTTAACCCGTAAGTAACCTACTTTTTCTATCTACGAATATCTTTCGGTTTCCTGTTTTATCCATTTTTTAATCCGATTTTAATCTTTTTAGCGGAATATTATTTTGGCCTTTTTTATCTTAGTTTTTTTTCTTTTCATTCTTCTAGGTTTACATTGATTTAGTCCGATTATTTATACCACAAACTCCACGGAATAAATTAATGAACAAAAACATCCGAGTTGTAGAAAAAACTTAAGATGGAATTTTTTTACACACGAAACTGATCCATGACAATTCCAACTGTTTGAAATGTAGAACATGGAAAGAGCTTCGGTTTGATAGGTTGTGTCTCCTGTAACTCCAAACGAGTAAAAAGTTATGGTCGTTTGAAGAAACGGAAGAAAGCGATGGACCGCTCGCCGATCCGATTCGACGGTATTGGCGAAAGCCTTCGATCTGCATGAAACGCTTGAGCATGCTCACACTGTAGCACTCGATATTTAAGATATTATGGATCATTGAGGGAATATATAGGGATATGGGTCAAAAGCTTGTCTACTGAAGCTATAGCACAATAAACGTTCTTTTTTTACGATCGTCTCGCCTTCCTCGTTTTCCGTACCTCATTAATTTGCTCATATTCATCAACACGTCCGGTCTTGTTATCAAAAATACAACACCATGATAAAGTGACTTCAAGGAGAATGTTGAACGCATTTGATATCTTAGAATTTCGAATGGCTGAGGGCGTTTTATATTATTACTTAGCCTGAAAGTAACCTACTTTTTCGTTCTGCGAATATCTTTCGGTTTTCTTTTTTATCCAATTTTTAATTCAATTTCAACCTCTTTAGCGGAATATTATCGTGGCCTTTATTGATATTAGTGTATTTCTGTTCTTTTCATTCTTCTAGGTTTGCATCGATTTAGTACGATTTTTTACACCACATACTCCGCGGAATAAATTTATGAATGAAAACATACGAGCTGTAGAAAAAAGATACGAGCTATAGAAAAAATTCTTCTAGGTTTATATTATTACTTAGCCTGAAAGTAACCTACTTTTTCGATCTGCGAATATCTTTCGGTTTTCTATTTTATCCAATTTTTAATTCAATTTCAAACTCTTTAGCGAAATTCTTCTAGGTTTACATCGATTTAGTACGATTATTTACACCACAAACTCCGCGGAATAAATTTATGAATGAAAACATACGAGCTGTAGAAAAAACATAAGATGGAATTTTTCTACACATGAAACTGATCCATGACAATTCCAATCGTTAGAAACGTAGAACATGGAAATAGCTTCGTTTTGATAGTTGTAGTTCCCGTAACTTCAAGGAGAATGTTGAACGCATTAGATATCTTAGAATTTCGAATGGTTGAGGGCGTTTTATATTATTACTTATCCTGAAAGTAACCTACTTTTTCGATCTGCGAATATCTTTCGGTTTTCTATTTTATCCAATTTTTAATTCAATTTCAATCTCTTTAGTGGAATATTATCGTGGCCTTTATTGATATTAGTATATTTCTGTTCTTTTCATTCTTCTAGGTTTACATCGATTTAGTACGATTATTTACACCACAAACTCCGTGGAATAAATTTAAGAATGAAAACATACGAGCTGTAGAAAAAACATACGAGCTGTAGAAAAAATTCTTCTAGGTTTATATTATTACTTAGCCTGAAAGTTACCTACTTTTTCGATCTGCGATTATCTTTCGGTTTTCTATTTTATCCAATTTTTAATTCAATTTCAAACTCTTTAGCGAAATTCTTCTAGGTTTACATCGATTTAGTATGATTATTTACATCGATTAAGATATTATGGATCACTGAGGGAATATATGGGGATATGGGTCAAAAGCTTGTCTATTGAAGCAATAGCGCAGTAAACGTTCTTTTTTTACAATCGTTCTGTCTTCCTCGTATTCCGTACTTCATTGTTTTGCTCATATTCATCAACACATGCAGTCTTTTTACCAAAATTACAACATCACGATAAAGTGACTTCAAGGATAATGTTGAACGCATTTGATATCTTAAAATTTCGAATTGTTGAGGGTGTTTTATATGATTACTTAGCCTGAAAGAAACCTACTTTTTCGATTTGCGAATATCTTTCGGTTTCCTGTTTTATCCAATTTTTAATCCAATTTTAATCTTTTTAGCAGAATATTATCGTGGCCTTTTTGATCTTAGTATATTTTTGTTTTTTTTCATTCTTTTAGGTTTACATCGATTTAGTCCGATTATTTATACCACAAACTCCATGGAATAAATTTATAAATAAAAACATACGATATGTAGAAAACATTTAAGATGGAATTTTTCTACACACGAAACCGATCCACGACAATTTCAACCATTAGAAACGTAGAACGTGGAAAGAGCTTCGTTCTGATAGGTTATTGCTCCCGTAACTCCAAACGAGTCAAAAATTATGGCCGTTTGAAGAAACGGAAGAAAGCGACGGACCGCTCGCTGATCCGATTCGACGGTATTGGCAAAAGACTTCAATCTCCGCGAAACGCTTGAGATTGCTCGCACTATAGCACTTGATATTTAAGATATTATAGACCACTGAGGGAATAAATGGGGATATGGGTCAATAGCTTGTCTACTGAAGCCATAGCGTAGTAAATGTTCTTTTTTTACGATCGTTCGGTCTTCCTCGTTTTCCATACATCATTGATTTACTCATATTGATCAACATACGCGGTCTTTTTACCAAAATTACAACACTACGATAAAGTGACATCAAGCAGAATGTTAAAAGCATTTGATTTTTAGAATTTCGAACGGCTTAGGGTGTTTTATATGATTACTTAACGTGTAAGTAACCTACTTTTTTGATCTGCGAATATCTTTCGGTGTCCCGTATTATCAAACTTTTGATCCAATTTCAATCTTTTTAGCAGAACATTATCGTGGCCATTTTTTATCTTAGTATTTTTTTCATTCTTCTAGTTTTACAACGATTTAGTCCGATTATTTATACCACAAACTCCGTGGAATAAATTTATGAACGAAAACATCCGAGGCGTAGAAAAAACTTAAGATGGAATTTTCTGCACACGAAACCGATCCATGACAATTCCAACCATTAGAAACTTAGAACATGGAAATAGCTTCATTTTGATAGATTGTGGCTCCCGTAATTCCAAACGAGTCAAAAGTTATGGTCGTTTGAAGAAAAGGAAGAAAGCGACGGACCGCTCGCCGATCCGATTCGACAGTATTGGCGAAAGTCTTCAGTCTCCATGAAAAGCTCGAGCATGCTCACACTGTAACACTCTTATTTAAGATATTACGGATCACTAAGGGAATAAATGAGGATATGGGTCAAAAGCTTGTCTATTGAATCTATAGCAAAATAAATGTTCTTTTTTTTACGATCTTTCTATTTTCCTCGTTTTCCGTACCTCATTGTTTTGCTTATATTCATCAACATGCGAGGTCTTTTAACCAATATTACAACACCAGGACAAGGTGACTACAAGAAGAATGTTAAACGCATTTGATATCATAGAATTTCCAACGGCTGAGGGTGTTTTGTATGATTACTTAGCCTGTAAGTATCCTACTTTTTCAATCTGCGAATATCTTATGGTTTCATGTATTTATAATCCAATTTCAATCTTCTTAACGGAATATTATCATGACCCTTTTTATCTTCATTTATTCTTGTTTTTCTTGTCATCCTTCTAGGTTTTCATCGATTTAGTCGGATTAATTATACCACAAACTCCGCGGAATAAATTTATCAACGAAAACATCCAAGGTGTTGAAAAAACTTAAGATGGAATTTTCTACACACGAAATTGATCCATGACAATTCCAACGGTTAGAAACGTAGAACTTGGAAAGAGCTTTGTTATGATAGATTGTGGCTCCCATAACTCCAAACGAGTCAAAAGTTATGGTCGTTTGAAGAAACGGAAGAAAGCGACGGACCGCTCGCCGATCCAATTCGACGGTATTGGAGAAAGTCTTCGATCTCCATAAAACGCTCGAGCATGCTCACACTATAGAACTCGATATTTAAGATATTATGGACCACTAAGGGAATAAATGGGGATATAGGTCAAAAGCCTGTCTACTGAAGCTATAGCACAATAAACATTCTTTTTTTACGACCGTTTCGTCTTCCTCATTTCCGTACCTCATTATTTTGCTCATATTCATCAGTACGCAAGGTCTTTTTACCAATATTACAACACCATGACAAAGTGACTAAAAGGAGAATGTTAAACACATTTGATATCTTAGAATTTCAAACAGCTGAGGGTGTTTTATATGGTTACTTAGCTTGTAAGTAACCTACTTTTTCAATATGCGAATATCTTACGGTTTCCTCTATTTTTAATCTAATTTCAATCTTCTTAACGGAATATCATCGTGTCTTTTTTTGATCTTCTTATATTATTGTTTTTCTTGTCATCCTTCTAGATTTTCATCGATTTAGTCATATTATTTATACCACGAACTCCGCGGAATAAATTTATCAATGAAAACATCCGAGCGAAAGAAAAAGCTTAAGATAGATTTTTTCTGCACACGAAACCGATTCATGACAATTTCAGCAGTTAGAAACGTAGAACATGGAAAGAGCTTCGTTTTGATACGTTGTGGCTCCCGTACTTCCAAATGAGTCAAATGTTATGCTCGTTTGAAGAAACGGAAGAAAGCGATGGACCGCTCGTCGATCCAATTCGACGGTATTGGCGAAAGTCTTCGATCTCCGCGAAACGCTCGAGCATGCTAACACTGTAGCACTCAATATTTAAGCTATTATGGATCACCAAGGGAATAAATGAGTTTACGGGTCAAAAGCTTTTCTATTAAAGTTATAGCGCAACAAACGTTCTTTTTTGCAATCATTCTGTCTTCCTCGTTTTCCATACCTCATTGTTTTGCTCATATTCATCAACACGCGCAGTCTTTTTACCAAAATTACAACACCACGAAAAAGTGACTTCAAGGAGAATGTTAAAAGAATTTGATATTTTAGAATTTCAAATGGCTTAGGGCGTTTATATGATTACTTAGCCTGTAAGTAACTTACTTTTTTGATCTGCGAATATCTTTCGGTGTCCCATATTATCAAACTTTTAATCCAATTTCAATTTTTTAGCAGAATATTATCGTGGCCATTTTTGATCTTAGTATATTTTTGTTTTTTTTCATTCTTCTAGGTTTACAACGATTTAGTCCGATTATTTATAACACAAACTCCGCGGAATAAATTTATGAACGAAATCATTCAAGCTGTAGAGAAAACTTAAGATGGAATTTTTCTACACACGAAACCGATCCATGACAATTCCAACTGTTAGAAACTTAGTACATGAAATGAGCTTCGTTTTGATAGCTTGCGGCTCCCGTAACTCCTAACGAGTAAAAAGTTAAGGCCGTTTGATGAAAAGGAAGAAAGCGACAGACTGCTCGCTGATCCGATTCGATGGTATTGGCGAAAATTTTCGATCTCCACGAAATGCTCCGGCACGCTCACACTGTAGCACTCGATATTTAAGATATTATGGATCACTAAGGGAGATATGGGTCAAAAGCTTGTCTACTGAAGCTATAGCGCAATAAACGTTCTTTTTTTACGATCGTTCCGTCTTCTCGTTTACCGTACCTCATTGTTTTGCACAAATTCATAAACATGCGCGATCTTTTTAAAAAAATCACCTCATTTGATATCTTAAAATTTCAAACGGTTCAGGGTGTTTTGGATGATCACTTAGACTATTAGTAACCAACTTTTTCAATCTGCGGATATCTTTTGGTTTCCTGTACTGTCCAACTTTTAATCCAATTTCAATCTTCTTAGCGAAATATTATCGTGGCCTTTTTTTATCTTCGTATATTCTTGTTTTTATTATCATCCTTCTAGGTTTTCATCAATTTAGTCGAATTATTTATACCACAAACTCCGCGGAAAAATTTTATCAACGAAAACATCCAAGCTGTAGAAAAAACTTAAGATGGAATTTTTCTGCACACGAAACCAATCCAATGCAATTTCAACTGTTGGAGACGTAAAACATGGAAAGAAACTTTATTTTGATAAGTTGTGGCTCCCGCCACTCCAAACTAGTCAAAAGTTATGGCCGTTTGAAGAAACGAAGAAAGCGACGGACCGCTTGCTGATTTGATTCGACGGTATTGGCAAAAGTCTTCGATCTCCGCGAAATGCTCGAGCAAGCTCACACTGTAGCAATCCATATTTAAGATATTATTGATCACTAAGGGAATAAATGGGGTTATGGGTCAAAAGCTTGTCTACTGAAACTATAGCATAATAAAAGTTCTTTTTTGTATGATCGTTTCGTCTTCCTTGTTTTTCGTACCTCATTGTTTTGCTCATATTCATCAACAGGCGCGGTCTTTTTTCCATAATCACAACATCACGAAAAGTGATTTCAAGGAGAATGCTAAACGCATTTGATATCTTAGAATTTCGAACGACTGAGGGTGTTTTATATGATTACTTAGCTGTAAGTAACCTACCTTTTCAATCTGCGAATATCTTTCAGTTTCCTGTATTATCTAATTTTTGATCCAATTTCAATCATTTTAGTGGAATATTATCGTGGCATTTTTTGATCTTCTTATATTCTTGATTTTCTTGTCATTCTTATAGGTTTTCATTAATTTAGTAGGATTATTTATAACATAAACTCCACGGAATAAATTTATCAACGAAAACATCTGAGCTATAGAAAAAACTTAAGATGGAATATTTCTGCACACAAAACCGATCCATGACAATTCCAACAGTTAGAAACGTAGAACATGAAAAGAGCTTCATTTTGATAGGTTGTGGCTTCCAAAATTCCAAAAAAGTAAAAAGCTATGGCCGTTTGAAGAAATGGAAGAAAGCGACGGACCGCTCGCTGATTCGATTTGACGGTATTGGCGAAAGTCTTCGATCTCCGCGAAACGCTTGAGCAAGCTCACACTGCAGCACTCCATATTTAATACATTATGGATCACTAAGGGAATGAATAGGGATATGGGTCAAAATCTTGTCAACTGAAGCTATAGCGTAATAAAAGTTCTTTTTGTACGATCGTTCCGTCTTCCTTGTTTTTAATACCTCATTGTTTTGCTTATATTCATCAACATGCGCGGTCTTTTTTTTTAATTACAACATCATAACAAAGCGATTTAAAGGAGAATGTTAAATGCATTTGATATCTTAGAATTTCAAATGGCTGAGGGTGTTTTATATGATTACTTAAACTGTAAGTAATCTACTTTTTCAATTTGCGAATATCTTTCGGTTTCCCGTATTATGCAATTTTTAGTCCAATTTCAATCGTTTTAGCGGAATATTATCGTGGCCTTATTTGATCTTTTATAATCTTGTTTTTCTTGTCATTATTGTAGGTTTTCATTGATTTAGTAGGATTATTTATACCACAAACTCCGTAGAATAAATTTATCCACGAAAATATCTGAGCTATAGAAAAAACTTAAGATGGAATATTTCTGCACACAAAACTGATCCATGACAATTCCAACCATTAGAAACATAAAACTTGGAAAGGGCTTCATTTTGATAGGTTGTGGCTCCTGTAATTCCAAACAAGTCAAAGTTATGGCTGTTTGAAGAAATGGAAGAAAGCGATGGATCGCTCGCCTATTCGATTCGATGGTATTGGCGAAAGTCTTCGATTTCCGCGAAACGCTCGAGCATGCTCACACTGTAGCACTCGATATTCTAGATATTTTGGATCATTAAGGGAATAAATGAGCATATGGATCAAATGCTTGTCTACTGAAGTTATAGCGCAATAAACGTTCTTTTTTTATGATCGTTCCGTCTTCCTCATTTTCTATACCTCATTGTTTTGCTCATATTCATCAACATGTGCGGTCTTTTTTACCAAAATTACAACATCATGAGAAAGTGACTTCAAGGAGAATGTTAAACGCATTTGATATCTTAGAATTTCGAACAACTGAGCGTGTTTTATATGATTACTTAGCCTGTAAGTAACCTACTTTTTCAATCTTCGAATATCTTTCATCTTCGTGTTATATCCATATTTTAATCCAATTTCAATAGTTTTAGCGGAATATTACCGTGGCCTTTTTTGATCTTCACATATTCTTGTTTTTCTTATCACCTTCTAGGTTTTCATTGATTTAGTCCGATTAATTATACCACAAACTCCACGGAATAAATTTATAAACGAAAACATCCGAGTTGTAGAAAAAACTTAAAGATGGAATATTTCTACACACGAAACCGGTCCATGACAATTCCAACCATTAGCAACATAGAAAATGGAAAGCGCTTCGTTTTGATAGGTTGTGGCTCCCATAATTCCAAACGAGTCAAAAATTATGACCGTTTGAAGAAACGGAAGAAAGCGACGGACCGCTCACTGACCTGATTCCACGGTATTAGCGAAAGTCTTCGATCTCCGCGAAACGCTCAAGCACGCTCACACTGTAGCACTCGATATTTAAGATATTATGGACCACTAAGGGAAAAAATGAGGATATGGGTCAAAAACTGGTCTACTAAAGCTATAGTCCAATAAACAATCTTTTCTTACGATCGTTACGTCTTCCTCATTTCTAGTATCTTATTGTTTTGCTCATATTCGTCAACATGCGTGGTCTTTACCTGAATTACAACACGACGATAAAGTGACTTCAAGGGGAATATTAAACGCGTTTGATATCTTAGAATTTCGAACGGTTCAGCGTGTTTTGTATGATCACTTAGACTATAATTAACCAACTTTTTCAATCTGTGAATATCTTTTGGTTTCCTGTACCGTCCAACTTTTAATCCAGTTTCAATCTTTTTAGCGGAATATTATCGTGGACTTTTTTGATCAACGTATGCTCTTGTTTTTCTTGTCATACTTCTAGGTTTCAATCGATTTATTTGAATTATTTATATCACAAATTCCGCAGAATAAATTTATCAACGAAAACATCCGAGCTGTAGAAAAGACTTAAGACAGAATTTTTCAACGAACGAAATCGATCCATGACAATTGCAATGGTTAGAAATGTAGAACATGGAAAGAGCTTCGATTTGATAGGTTGTGGCTCCTGTAACTTCATACGAGTCAAAGTTATGGCCGTTTGAAGAAATGGAAGAAAGCGACGGACCGCTTGTTGATCCGATTCGACGGTATTGGCGAAAGTCTTCAATCTACGCGAAATGCTCGAGCATGCTCACACTTAGCACTCTATATTTAAGATATTATGGATCACAAAGGGAGTAAATGGAGATATGGGTCAAAAGCTTGTCTGTTGAAGCTATAGCGTAATAAAAGTTCCTTTTTGTACGATCGTTCCGTTATCCTCGTTTTTCGTACCTCATTGTTTTGCTCATATTCATCAACACGCATTGTCTTTTTTCCAAAAGTACAACATCACGACAATGCGATTTCAATGAGAATGTTAAATGCATTTGATATCTTAGTATTTCTAATGGCTGAGGGTTTTTTATATGATTACTTAGCCTGTAACTAACCTACGTTTTCAATCTGCAAATATCTTTCGGCTTCCTGTATTATCCAATTTTTAATCCTATTTCAATCGTTTTAGCGGACTATTATCGTGGCCTTTTTGATCTTCTATATTTTTGTTTTTCCAGTCATTCTTCTTGGTTTTCATTGATTTAGTAGGATTATTTATACCACAAAATCCACGGAATAAATTTATCCAGAAAACATCCGAGCTATAGAAAAAACTTAAGATGGAATATTTCTGCATACAAAACTGATCCATGACAATTCCAACCATTAGAAACGTAGAACTTGGAAAGAGCTTCATTTTGATAGGTTTTGGCTCTTGTAATTCCAAACAAGTCAAAAGTTAGGGCCGTTTGAAGAAATGGAAGCGACAAACTGCTCTCCTATTCGATTCGACGGTATTGGCGAAAGTCTTCGATTTCCATGAAATGCTCGAGCATGCTCACACTGTAGCACTCGATATTTTAGATATTATGGATCACCAAGGGAATAAATGGTGATTGGGTCAAAAGCTTGTCTACTGAAGCTATAACACAATAAACGTTATTTTTTTACGATCGTTCCGTCTTCCTCGTTTTTTGTACCTCATTGTTTTGCTCATATTCATCAACACGCGTGGTCTTTTTACCAAAATTACAACATCACGAGAAAGTGGCTTCAAGGAGAATGTTAAACGCATTTGATATCTTAGAATTTCGAACGACTAAGGGTGTTTTATATGATTACTTAGGCTGTAAGAAACCTACTTTTTCAATCTGCGAATATCTTTCATCTTCGTGTTTTATCCAATTTTTATTCCAATTTCAATAGTTTTAGCGGAATATTAACATGGCCTTTTTTGATCTTTGCATATTCTTGTTTTTCTAGTCATCCTTCTATGTTTTCATCTATTTAGTCCGATTAATTATACCACAAACTCTGCGGAATGAATTTATAAGCGAAAACACCCGAGCTGTAGAAAAAACTTAAGATGGAATATTTCTACGCACGAAACAGATCCATAACAATTCCAACCATTAGCAACGTGAAACATGGAAAGAGCTTTGTTTTGATAGGTTGTGACTCCTGCAATTCCAAACGAGTCAAAAATTATGACCGTTTGAAGAAACGAATGAAAGCGACGGGCTACTCGCTAATCTGATTCGACGGTATTAGCGAAAGTCTTCGATCTCCGCGGAACGCTCGAGCACGCTCACACCATAGCACTCAGTATTTAAGATATTTTGGATCACTAAGGGAAAAATGGAGATATGGGTCAAAAGCTTGTATACTTAAGCTATAGTGCAATAAACAATCTTTTTTTACGATCATTCCGTCTTCCTCGTTTTCTGTACCTCATTGTTTTGCTCATATTCATCAACATGCGCGGTCTTTACCAAAATTACGACACCACGACAAAGTGACTTCAAGGAGAATGTTAAACGCATTTGATATCTTAGAATTTTGAACGGTTCAGGGTGTTTTGGATGATCACCTAGACTATAAGTAACCAACCTTTTCAATTTGTGAATATCTTTTGGTTTCCTGTACTGTCCAACTTTTAATCCAATCTCAATCTTTTTGCAGAATATTATCGTGGACTTTTTTGACATTCGTTTATTCTTGTTTTTCTTATCATCCTTCTAGGTTTCAATCGATTTAGTCGGATTATTTATACCACAAACTCCATAGAATAAATTTATCAATGAAAACTTCCAAGTTGTAGAAAAAACTTAAGACAGAATTTTTCAACAAACGAAATCGATCTATGACAATTCCAATGGTTAGAAACGTAGAACATGGAAAGAGCTTCGTTTTAATAGGTTGTGGCTCCCGTAACTCCAAATAAGTCAAAAGTTATGGCCATTTGAAGAAACGAAAGAAAGCGATGGACCGCTTGCTGATCTGATTCGACGGTATTGACGAAAGTCTTTAATCTCCGCAAATCGCTCGAGCATGCTCACACTGTAACACTCCATATTTAAGATATTATGGATCACTAAGGGAGTAAATGGGGATATGGGTCAAAAGCTTCTCTGCGAAAGCTATAGCGTAGTAAAGGTTCTTTTTTATACGATCGTTCCATCTTCCTAGTTTTTCGTACCTCATTGTTTTGCTCATATTCATCAACACACACTGTCTTTTTTCCAAAATTACAACATCACGACAAAGCGATTTCAAGGAGAATGTTAAAAGCATTTGATATCTTAACATTTTGAACGGCCGAGGGTGTTTTATATGATTACTTAGCCTGTTAGTAACCTACTTTTATAATCTGCGAATATCTTTTGGTTTCCTGTATTATCCAATTTTTAATCCAATTTCAATCGTTTTAGTGGAATATTAACGTGGCCATATTTGATCTTCTATATTCTTGTTTTTTTTCTTTCTTCTAGATTTTCATTAATTTAGTAGGATTATTTATACTACAAACTCCGTGGAATAAATTTATCCACGAAAACATCCAAGCTATAGAAAACATTTATGATGGAATATTTCTGCACATAAAACCGGCCATGACAATTCCAACCATTAGAAATGTAGAACTTGGAAAGAGCTTCATTTTGATAGGTTGTGGCTTCTGTAATTCCAAACAAGTCAAAAGTTATGGCCGTTTGAAGAAAAAGAAGAAAGCGACGGACCGCTCGTCCGACGGTATTGGCGAAAGTCTTCGATTTCCATGAAATGCTCGCGCATGCTCATACTGTAGCACTCGATATTTTAGATATTATAGATCACTGTGGGAATGAATGGGGATATGG
Source organism: Allium cepa (assembly GCA_030765085.1). Taxonomy (NCBI): domain Eukaryota; kingdom Viridiplantae; phylum Streptophyta; class Magnoliopsida; order Asparagales; family Amaryllidaceae; genus Allium; species Allium cepa. The sequence continues at coordinate 37,815,874 of CM060935.1, read as the reverse complement.
GTCAAAAGCATGTCTGCTGAAGCTATAGCGCAATAAACGTTTTTTTAATGATCGTTCCGTCTTCCTCGTTTTCTGTACCTCATTGTTTTGCTCATATTCATCAACACGTGCGGTCTTTTTACAAAAATTACAACATCACGAGAAAGTGACTTCAAGGATAATGTTAAACGCATTTGATATCTTAGAATTTCGAACGGCTGAGGGTGGTTTGTAGATTACTTAGCATGTAAGAAACCTACTTCTTCAATCTGTGAATATCTTTCATCTTCGTGCTTTATCCAATTTTTAATCCAATTTCAATAGTTTTAGTGGAGTATTATCGTGGTCTTTTTTGATCTTCGTATATTCTTGTTCTTCTTATCATCCTTCTAGGTTTTCTTCGATTTAGACCGATTAATTATACCACAAACTCCGCGGAATAAATTTATAAACGAAAACATCCGAGCAGTAGAAAAAACTTAAGATGGAATATTTCTACACACGAAACCGGTCCATGGCTATTCCAACCATTAGCAACGTAGAACATGGAAAGAGCTTCGTTTTGATAGGTTGTGGCTCCCTTAATTCCAAACGAGTCAAAAGTTATGGCCGTTTGAAGAAAGCGAGGGATCGCTCGCTGATCCGATTCGACGGTATTAAAGAAAGTCTTCGATCTCCACGAAACGCTCGGGCACGCTCACACTGTAGCATCGATATTTAAGATATTATGGATCACTAAGGGAAAAAATGAGGATATGAGCCAAAAGCTTGTCTACTGAAGCTATAGAGCAATAAACATTCTTTTTTTACGATCGTTCTGTCTTCCTTGTTTCCCATACCTCATTGTTTTGTTCATATTCATCAACATGCGCGGTCTTTTTGCCAAAATTACAAAAACATGACAAAGTGACTTCAAAAAAAATGCTAAACCCATTTGATATCTTAGAATTTCGAACGGGTAAGGGTGTTTTGGATGATGCTTAGACTATAAGTAACCAACTTTTTCAACCTGCGAATATCTTTTGGTTTCCTGTACTGTCCAACTTTTAATCCAATTTCAATATTTTTAGCGGAATATTATCGTGGCCCTTTTAATCTTCGTATATTCTTGTTTTTCTTATCATCCTTCTAGGTTTCAATCGATTTAGTCGGATTGTTTATACGACAAACTCCGCAGAATAAATTTATCAACGAAAACATCCAAGCTATAGAAAAAGACGGAATTTTTCAACAAACAAAATCGATCCATGATAATTCCAATGGTTAGAAATTTGAAACATGGAAAGAGCTTCATTTTGATAGGTTATGGCTCTCGTAACTCCAAACGAGTCAAAAGTTATGGCCGTTTGAAGAAATGGAAGAAAGCGACGGACCGCTTGCTGATCCTATTCGACGGTATTGGCGAAAGTCTTCGATCTCCACGAAATGCTCAAGCATGCTCACATCGTAGCACTCCATATTTAAGATATTATGGATCACTAAGAGAGTAAATGGAGATATGGTTTAAAAGCTTGTCTGCTGAAGCTATAGCGTAATAAATGTTCTTTTTTGTACGATCATTTTGTCTTCTTTGTTTCTCGTACCTTATTGTTTTGCTCATATTCATCAACACGCGCTGTCTTTTTACCAAAATTACAACATCACGATAAAGCGATTTTAAGGAGAATGTTAAACGCATTTGATATCTTAGAATTTGGTTGAGGGTGTTTTATATGATTATTTAGACTGTAAGTAACCTGCTTTTCCAATCTGCGAATATCTTTTGGTTTCTTGTATTATCCAATTTTTAAACCAATTTCAATATTTTAAGCAGAATATTATTGTGGCCTTTTTTGATCTTCGTATATTCCTGTTTTTCTTGTCATTCTTCTTGGTTTTCATCAATTTAATAGGATTATTTATACCACAAACTCCGCGGAATAAATTTATCAACAAAAACATTCAAGCTATAGAAAAAATAAGATGGAATGTTTCTGCACATAAAACCGATCCATGACAATTCCAACCGTTAGAAACGTAGAACATGGGAAGAGCTTCGTTTTGATAGGTTGTGGTTTCCGTAATTCCAAATAAGTCAAAAGTTATGCCTATTTGAGGTAATAGAAGAAAGCGACGGACCGCTTGCCGATTCGATTCGATGGTATTGCCGAAATTCTTCATCTCCGCGAAACACTCGAGCATGCTCATACTGTAGCACTCGATATTTAAGATATTTTGGATCACTAAGGGAATAAATGGGGATATAGATCAAAAGCTTGTCTACTGAAGCTATAGTGCAATAAACGTTCTTTTTTACGATCGTTCCGTCTTCCTTGTTTTCCATAACTCATTGTTTTGCTCATATTCATCAACAGAAGCAGGCTTTTTAACAAAATTACAACACCACGAGAAAGTGACTTCAAGGAAAATGTTAAAAGCATTTGATATCTTAGAATTTCGAATGGCTGAGGGTGTTTTATATGATTACTTAGCCTGCAAGTAACCTACTTTTTCTATCTGCGAATATCTTTCATCGTCGTGTTTTATCCAATTTTTAATCCAATTTCAATATTTTTAGAGGAATATTATCGTGGCCATTTTTGATCTTCGTATATTCTGGTTTTTTTGGTCATCCTTCTAGGTTTTCACTGATTTAGTCCGATAAATTATACCACAAACTCCGTGGAATAAATTTGTAAACGAAAACATCCGAGCTGTAAAAAAACTTAAGACGTAATGTTTTTTCATAAGAAACTGATCGATGACAATTCCAACCGTTAGAAACATAAAACTTGGAAAGAGCTTCGTTTCGATAGGTTGTGGCTCCCGTAACTCTAAACGAATCAAAAGTTATGGCCGTTTGAAGAAACGAAAGAAAGCGACGGACCGCTCGCTGATCTGATTCGACGGTATTGGCGAAAGTCTTCGATCTCCACGAAACGCTCGAGCATGCTCACACTATAGCACTCGATATTTAAGATATTATGGATCACTAAGGGAAAAAAATGGGGATATGGGTCAAAAGCTTGTCTACTGAAGCTATAGCGCGATAAACATTCTTTTTTTACGATTGTTCTGTCTTCCTCCTTTCCCGTACCTCATTGTTTTGCTCATATTCATCAACAAGCGCGGTCTTTTTACTAAAATTACAAAACCACGACAAAGTGACTTCAAGGAGAATGTTAAACGCATTTGATATCTTATAATTACGAATGGTTTAGGGTGTTTTGGATGATCACTTAGACTATAAGTAAACAACTTTTTCAAACTGCGAATATTTTTCGGTTTCCTAAACTATCCAACTTTTAATCCAATTTCAATCTTTTTAGGAGAATATTATCATGATCTTTTTTTTAACTTCGTATATTTTTGTTTTTTTGTCATTCTTCTAGGTTTTCATTGATTTAGTCTGATTAACTATACCACAAACTCTGCGGAATAAATTTATCAACGAAAACATCCAAGCTGTAGAAAAAACTTAAGATGAAATTTTTCTGCTCACAAAATCGATCCTTGACAATTCGAACAGTTAGAAACGTAGAACATGAAAAGATCTTCGTTTTGATAGTTTGTGGCACTCGTAACACCAGATGAGTCAAAATTTATGGTCGTTTGAAGAAATGGAAGAAAGCAACGGACAGCTCGCTGATCTGATTCAACAGTATTGACGAAAGTCTTCGATCTCCACTGTAACGATCGCGATTTTTCGTCTTTCGAAAATTCGACATCGATACTCACTTTATCGACTGCCGAGAAATCGAAGGCCGAAAAACCGAAATGTTATGGGTTTAAGAAAGAAGAAAGGAAGAAGAAGAGAAGAAGGTAGAAGATGGAGAGAAGAAAATAGAAAATTTTAAAATAGAAAGAAAAGAGAATAGAAAATGGAACGGAACAGAAAACAACAGAACAACATCTGAATCTCACAATTCGCAACGGAATAACATATAATAATAAATGAATAATCTTTAAACAAAGAACTATATCAGTTATTACATTTTATACTTTACATCATATCATCATCAGAGTGTACAACAACAAACAATGCAGCGGAAAAAGAAATACTATGTAAACCAGTAATACGCCATGCCATCCATCTTGCCTCCAGCAACTCCAGAATATCCAGAATATCCTGATAAAACTTAACTCTTGACTGCCCGTGTGGAAATTGGTGGGCACCCAGAGTTTAGGAAGGAAAACAATAAACTCCAAGTCAGTCATGTGACTGGTGTGAGAACTCAAAACAGTTTTTTTTTTTTTTTTTAAAATCAAAATAGAGGAATATTTTTAAACTCAATTCGCAATGCTTTTTAAAAATGAGACTACCATAAGACCTCCTGCCACACACACAATGCAAACGCAGACTTGGAGAAGATTTCTCCTTATGATAGTCAAAGATGCTTGATACGCATTAAAAAGAACATTTCATATTATTACTAGTGCATAGTGTATAAAACGATTTCGAAAGTAGAATATAAATCTTAGCCAGCATAGGTACCATTATATTATGCCTACTATAGCTACTTCCTGAGGAAGCAGGTTCTACAACTAAAACCGTACAAGTTTCGTATTGTTTCTTTGGATTTCCAACAAATGGTCAGGCCAAGGAACTTCCCATTGCCACATGAGAATGCCTCTGGAAAGACATCCCCGAGAACCAAACCGGAACTCTACCAACACAAGGCCGGGTTACCCCTAACTGGGTAACTACTGACACGAGCACGCCATTCCCCGATCGTAAACGACCTTTCTCACGGGATCCCGATAGCCAACAACCACAAAGTAATAAATTCGCAGTAACCACATAGGTTAAATATCTGGGCTCCATACCATGATACCACCTCTATCCAGAAGGAAATGTACATACCCTAAAGGGTGCTACCCCTCATAACCTTGCCGCATCTTTCCTGTTTTGACCATTTCCGGGGTGTGAGGCTCGACGAAGTCACGTCCACAAAAACATACTTTATACAAAAGCCATGCTTTGGGTCAACAAATGATCAACACAATGATCACCAAGATAGACGATCAAATAAACGATCCTATCACAATAATCAACACAATGATCATTTCAGCATCACTCAGCATATCACATTACCAAATTGGGAATATATCGCTGATAACTTCAACTATATAATCTCTGAGCTCGTACGTCTCAGAGAAGGGTGTTAAGCTAAAAGAATAAATTCTCCGCCACCACAGAAATATATTTGAAAGAAATCGGCTTTACATCTCAACTTGTAATGTCAGACACACAATCCATACAAGTCTGTTCCGGGCTCGAACAGAACCGAAGGCACTTACAAAGAAGTCCTTGCAATCCGAATAATCTCTAATCACGTTCGGATTTCCCATCACATATGGAGATCTCAATACCAGGGATCAGCCAGTGCAGAGACAATCAACAAGAAACCCTTTCGCTTTCGAAAATATCCGGTCTTCAACACCGATCTTCGAATGCAATTCATAACGACGTATCACATATTCGGAATGGGTTATACAACCCCAAGGTCCTTTCCCGGTTAACCCGAATAGTGAGCGCTTATTTTAAAAAAAAATAAGTGTGGCATCCAATTTCAAACAAATCACAACAAATACCTATTTAAAGGTAAATATTGATAGTCGGTTATTGAACTATCAATAGATATGCCAACATCACCAGATTCCAAATAATTTTCCAAATTATTTATTTCCCAAAAATATCTTTATAAGATATATAGTTTTCACGCTTCAAAAATAAATCAACATTTATTTTCAAACAAATCCCCTTTTCATTTATAAATTCCATAAGGAATTTACATTCCCAAAATATTTATGAATATACGATTTCCATTTAATTTTTAATATTCATTTTCAATTTATCTTCAAAAAGATAAATTCCAAATATTCACTTAATATTGGAAAAGCATTTCTATACTTATTGAAAATAAGTAATTCACAGATCTTTTTATTTTCTATACTGAGAAAATATTTAATATACCCTAATCGAAATTAAGTATATATTTCATTCTTTTAAGGAAATCATTCACTTAATCATAATTATTTGGGTCAAAACGAATGTCGCGTAAAACATCGTTACGACAACCCAAAATCACTAGTATAGGGATTCGAAATTAAAATAGATATATAAATCCCAATACTACACAAAAACATTTCCTTTCGGAAATCATTTAATATAACAACAGGGTTATAGTCCACCATTTCCTTTTATTTCTCGAAAGCATCTATTTCAACAATAAATGTTGAAATCTATGGTTTCGAATCTCAATACAGTTTAAAACATCTTTAGATCGTTTTAATTCTATTTAAAACATCACATCTAAAATAATTTCTTTAACATAATATTCACTATTCAAAAACGTGAATACACTTGTTAATAAATTTCATCACTTCTATTCATTTTATTTTAAAGAATTATTCACTGTCTAAAACATGAATATAACTCTATAAATAAATTACAACAATTTTACTTATCAAAATAAGTCATTTCGAATTTATAAAACAACGTTTATAAATTCTATTTCTATTTATTTTTATAACAACTTCCTTTTATAAATTTCCTTTATAAATCTATTCAATTTCATATCTCAATGATATATTAAAATTTCATATTATAAGTCAAATACTTATAATTTATTTATTTATAAAAATCATTCCTTCAAACTTCCCAAATCTATAAATCTTATAACTTCTAAGATTCATTTATTTATCCACATCTATTTCCTAAATAACTTTATAAATTTTTATTTATAAAATTCTATTTATAACTTCACCGTTATAATTCTATAAATTTCATTCATTAGTGAAATTCATTCACAATTCTTTCTAATACTTATAAAAGCTCGTTTTATAATTCCAATATTTTTAATTTATAAATATCAATTTATAAATCTTTTAATATAAAACAATTTATATTACTATTTTAAAACGTCTTTCAACTCCTTTATAATTTATCATTTTGATTTATAAATAATCAAATTTGATAAATTCTATAGATTTCATTCCTTTATGAAATCTATTTACAAATCATCTTATCATTTATAAAAGCTCGTTTTATAATTTAAGATATTCTAAATTTATAAATATCAACTTATAAATCTTTTAATATAAATCAATTTATATTATTACTTTAAACATCTTTAAACTCTTTCATAATTTTCATCATTCTGATTTATAAAATAAAATTTTTATAAATCCTATTTCTAAACTTCTTATAATAAATTCAGAATTCCCATTTCAAACTATTTTATAAAATCACTAATCCCATAATTTCAAAAATTAACTTTTAACTGTATTTCTCACAAATCATAATTTTTATAATATTAAAATTATAACGTTTATTTATTTAAGATGAATCAATTCCAAAAATATTTTATAAACGTATATTTCCAAGAATCACTTTAGAAATCAAAAATCGTTATTTTTAAACTTCAAATTTGGATCCGATGATGCAACACATCAATATTCAATCACAACTCTCAAACATTATATATCATCCATGATAACAATCAAATATCACAATATATGAAATCAAATAAATATTTGTGAGGAATCCAGTTGGATCCCTCCAACCTGTTTCCCTGCATCCACAGACATTAGCACAATACCATTCCGTTTCAAGACGGAATATCGCGGTACATGGGATTTTATAAATATATATCCGCTTACTAACGGCGCAATAGGGTCTCATCCGCTAAAAGAAAATGCGGGAAATCAATCAACTGCAATATATACATATGCCAATATATATATATATTGCTATATATAATATATAATACCAATTCCACTTCGAGGTGGAATATCGCGGTATATGTGTGTAATAAATAACCTCCGCTTACTAACGGCGTATAGGGTCTATTCACATCCAATATATATATATATATAACAATCATCATTCAAGCATTCAATCAACACAGTCAATCAAATTTTAGATTTAACTATTTAAAATTTAAATAAACAACAGAAATTCCTTTTGAGTGAGAAATTCTCACCTTTATTCCCTTTTGCCATCCACTTCCAATTCAACTTGTTTTCTTCATTTATACCTTGTATAAATATTATACACAATTTATTAATATTCGAACAGATCGAATAACTAATTTATTTTTATTTAATTGATTTGCTTAACAAATGCTCTTTATTTCAAACCAGTTTCTTCTTAAATAATTTATTTTAACTAATTTTCCTTTTAAAATAATTCTATTCAACTACAATTTAATTTTTAAAACTAAATTTTCTTTTTATAAATTAAATCAACTAATACATTTTGGTTTTAACTATTAAATTTGTTATAAATAAATTTTCCTTTTCAATAGAATATTTAAACTAAGTGAAAAATCACTTACCCTTTAATAACTTAGTTAATTTATTTCTTTATTTAATTTAAAATCAAATTTCCTTAAATAAATCATTTTTTATC